>OX467712.1:22972946-24333428 GCA_950111635.1 Agelastica alni
AAGGGATGGATGAAGTTAGATTGACGAAACAAATTTATATGGCGAGTATGTATGGACACGTCGGTAGAGGTGACCTCGGCGAATGTATCTCGATCAGATCAACATTGTTTGAAGAAAGGCCAGGTCAAGAGTACCAACAATCGACGAGTATGTATAAGAGTACTAATAAAAAAAGAGGAAGCAAAAGATGTGTGTAAGAACCGTAGCAAGTGGAAGGAAGTGGTCTCTGCCTACACCTACGGGAAAAAGACGTGACTATAGGTATGTATGTATGACTAACCAAGAAAAAAACTAACGTTGATGCCTATAACTCGAAAACGAGTGCCTGTATAGAAAAAGGTTTTTTGAGGTACCAATATTATTTTGACTTGACCTATACGCTCCCGACTTCCCATTAGTCCCGGAACACCCTGTTTAGGTAGATCTACTTTTAAAAATGATGTTATAAATTTTATTTAAAAAAAAAACGAATTTTTAGTATTATGTCCTATAAAAATGTCTTTGTTCGATTAAATATTATTTAAACAGATTATTTTTTTGAGTTCTCTGATGTCTAAAGTGTACAAAAATTTCTGGAAGTAAAACAACTAATGATATTTGGCATACATTTGCATTATTATTAAGAGGCAAAAACGCTACTTAATGGTACAAATTTGCATTTTGAACATCTTTAAGTATATCGGTTATATTTAATACCCAGCTGTAATCAATTTTGCATATACACGTTAATGATAGTTGAAGCTGCTACTCAAATAATTAGGATTAAATTTCCAAGTTGGTGAACTAGGAAATCTTTCTTGCTTTCGTCTCCCGCCGTCGACACACTTTAATCGCTTATCTCATTAACGAGATACGAATAGGGTTAACTAACGGCAACAGTCTCGTTAACTTCGAACTCTGCTGTCATAAATAAGGAAAATGCATAAAGCTTGTTTATACAAATAAAAAATTACTTGATAGCGTTCGTAAAAAGAAATGTATCAGTAGCGACGCTTACTATTATCCATTCTGACACAGACGTATGTTTTGTTTCGCATTGGTCCTCTCCAGTCCTTTAGACGTCGATTGTCACTCTCTATACAAATTGTTTAAAAAACTTGCTCTTTCATATGTTAAAAACATTTACCAATAACATTTTTGCTAAAAACATTTGGATCCGTTCACACTAATCCATTAAAAATGTTAGAAACATTTTTGCTTTCAGCATTGCCAATTACATTTGCGATTACCAATACTGGATGCCATGAACAGGGCAGGAATCGATTCTAGATACTCGGACTTAATCGAACATATTTATAAAAATGCAACGTTCCAAATTACCATCAAGGAAGATCTAGGAACCGAAAAAATTAACATCCAAAGAGGCGTGCGGCAGGGCGACACGATTTCCCCAAAGCTTTTCACTCTGGCACTAGAGACATATTTAAAAACAGGTGGGAAAAAAAGGTGTGTGTATAGACGTAAATTCCCTGAATCATTTACGTTTCGCAGACGACATTATAATTATGAGCCAAGATATAAACGAACTGAAGGAAATGATAAACGGACCTAAGCAAACTTTAGAAGATGTTGGCCTGCAGATGAACTTCCAGAAGACCAAAATCCTTTCTTATGAAAATGTCCAAATAACATTAGATAACCACCACTTGGAAACCGTGGAGCAGTACATACATTTGGGGCATAATATTAAATTGGGCAGGGACAACCAAACAGCGGAAGTCACAATGCGATCGGTTTGACTTGGGCTGCCTTTGGACAACAAAACCATATTCTTAGAGACCGTAAAGTCCCAATCTGCCTCAAGAAAAAAGTGAACGACGGTCCATCACTCTTACGGTCCTTGTAAACGCACCTTTAAGCCACTCTGGCTTCATCACAAAAAAAAACGTTGCGTCTTTAATAAAAATTGCTCTGCATAATTTATGTTTTGTTTTAATTCTATCTATTAAATTAATTTTTCGTTAAAATTTGTAACTAGAAAAGAAATTTTCACCGTGTCAAGTGTAAATCGATTATACATGTTGTTCGACCGCCATTTCAAATTACAAGGTAAACAGTGTGTTAAGTTGATTGGACATTTGACATAAATAACATGTTTTACACGAAGTGACAACACTTTGATGGATAACTTCCATGTTATATATTTCACTGTTTATTCTTTACGACATTCTTGATGATCGCTAAATCGGTCAATAACTTTTTTACATAGTAAACTAATTTGGGTGAATTTTAGTTGATTATGGCAGAAATCACGTGATTTATTTAATTGTTTGTTTGTATAGAAATGTATTGATTTTTAGCACGTCACTAACTATATATTAAAATTACAATAACTACAATTTAAAATGTGATACAGGTGATACAATGGTTTTTAATGTGTAACATCTAACAACAACGACTGTTGGTGCCGTAATGCGAAAGCTTCGGACAGCCCCGTAACCACTCGGCTCGATTAAAATTTATAGAAACGTCATTATAAATATATTTGTCAAAATTTAAAATATGATTACAATGCAAATAGATGTCATTAAATAAGATTCTGCCCAGAATTAAAAAATAAAATTATTAAATTTAAAAATTGTTATTTGAGTGTGTTAATAAATTATTTAAATTTCAAATAAGAAAATTTATTTGAAAGTAATAACTTAAATAAAATATGATCGACAGTAATGGTTTAGATCGTAAAAGTGAGCGGCCGTATGCAAAGAACGTAAAATTATTAAGTGATTCAAGTCAAGAATAAGTAAGTTATGTCAGTAAAACAATCATTGTTTAGAAAAATAGAAAATGAGACAGACACAGTAGGACTACGTATTAATGAAGACAAAACAAAATACATGCATAATTCCCGGAGACAGGGAAGAGATCGACTAGGGCAAAATATAACCATTGGCACCTACAATTTTACACGGGTCTCAGAATTCAAATACCTCGGCGCAGTCATCACAGCAGACAACAACATGAATAAAGGAATAAAGGCCCGCATACAGAGCGGTAATAGATGCTATTATCACTAAGTGAACTGTTCCAATCGAGAATAATGTCGCGATCGTCAAAACTAAAATTGTACCATGCTACTATAAGACCGTTAGTCATGTACGGACGTGAACCGTGGACCCTAACCAAAGCAAACGAAGACGTCCTGCGAAGGTTCGAGCGACAAATACTTAAAAAAATATATGGACCAACCCAGGATCCCAGTTCAGGGCAATATCGAATAAGAACAAACGCGGAATTAGAACAATTGTACTAGGGAGATATTGTGAGAGAAACAAAGTCACAAATATTGAGATGGACAGGACACGTACACAAAGCAACGGATGACAGAATGCTGAAAATAGCATGGCAGGAAGCGCCAACGAGCAGAAGACCACCGGGAAGACCTAAAATGAGATGGAGAGAAAATGTTCTATTAAATATACGGAAGATGGGCATTGAAAATGAGCAGGAAACAATACTAGATAGTCGATGGAGGCAAATTGTGCTTGTAGCCAAGACCCACATAGGGTTGTAGTGCTACTTGATGATGATGATGATGATGATAACATCTGCCAGCGTCCCGCTCATTTTTTTTTAATAGTTACATTTTATTTAGATGTTTCTTTTACACAGGAAAAAAAAATAGTAAACGGCTTGCTAAAGGAAAAATCAATTAAAATTATTTGGCTTTCGCTAAATAATTTAACATTAAAATTTTACAAAATCCTCAAAAATATTAAAAAAATGTGTCAAACATTTTAAAAGACTCTTTAAATTTTTAATCACATTGTATCTTTATAGTTCAATATCAAATATGTGAAGAGTTTGAGAATCCTTTGTATATTTGGAGTAACTAGTTTAAAAGCATGCAAATTTAATAGATATGACTATTTTATTTTAATTGAGTTGCTATCAATCCTGATACGTACATTTTTCTTTTATATTCAGTTTAATATTTCAACTTTAAACCAAATCATCCTTCAAAAGCTTTTCTCTGTGTTCTATTTTCCAGCATTCTGCAACACATTTCCAGGCCGTGAAATCAGTCTCTTCTAAAATGCCACATAACTCTTTTACATAAGTAGCCCGTTGAGGTGGAAAATGCGTTCTTTCGACACCCTCTTGGTTGTACATGGGGCTAAATATTGATTAGTCAGTGGTAAGCGACCCACATTCGCTGTCATCACCACGTCAAGCAGAGTCGAAACGCACCTTTTGATCCCTCTTTTACCATTTACCCTTATCGGGATAGACATTGGACATGCATGCGTCGAACATATTGTTGTAACTTAAATGATCTAGTACGCAAACAAAAAAAATTAATTAGGACATTAACAAATATAATATTTTGAAAATAAGTTTTACGTTTTAAATAAAAAAATTAAAGTTAACAACAATCTTATATATTAACTAATCGAAAGATTATTAACTAATAGTTATTGTTTACCGCCTTTTTAATCTTTGTTGGAGGAGTGGTAGCGTAACAGACGACTGGTGCAAAGCTGTTATCGTGCCGCTTTACAAGAGACAAGGTTTGCAATAGGACTATAAAAACTACCTATTCGTTTACTCAGCATAGTCGGCAAACTGTATGCAAAAATATTGATTAAAAGAGTGATAAAACAGAGATGATATGAGATGTGCAAGCAGGATTTAGAAGAGGAAGGTGATGTATGGATCAGTCCTTTTCATTACGAGGTATAGTCAAAAAAATTTTGGCTAGAAGTCAGAAAGTCTATTGCGCTTTTATAGACTTAAAAAAGGCCTATGACAGAGTAATGAGGAGTGAATTGTGGTCGACATTGTCTATGTATAGGGTGAGCGGTAGTTTTATACGAGCACTAAAATCATTTTACGAGGATTCCACTGCTTTTGTCAGGATAAACGAAGCTTACACGGACTGGTTTAACATTGAAAAAGGTAATAGACAGGGATGTGTGGCTTCGACATGACTGTTCAACTTATCATGGACGATTGTTTAAAAGATTGGAAATAGAGTGCGTATGGATTCAAAATGAATGATTTGATCGTCAAATGCCTTCTTAACGCCTCTTCATATTAGCGTCATCTGAAGAGGAGTTGCAGGCAATGGTTAATGTTATGCATAATGCCCTGAAAATCAAAAGGATAAAAATAAATGCAAGCAAAACAAAAGTTATGGTTTTTAAAAGAAAAAACAGTATGACAAACTGTGAAGTTCTGATTAAGAGAGAAAGAGTGGAACAAGTATATGAGTTTGTGTACTTGAGTTTAAAGTTTACAAGAGATGGAAAGTATGACAGTAACATTGAGCGAAGAGTGTTGACAGTAAAACAAATGAATGGGGCACTGCATAGCTTTATGAACAGCCAGAAAGTGTCAAAAAAGGCACGTCTGGCTGTGCATAGAGGAGTGTTGGTTCCTACACTTATGTATGGTAGTGAATGTTAGAAAGCATGAAAATAGGATTAATGCTGCGGAGTTGAGTAGTCTGAGAAGTATAGCCGGAGTGACTCGTTTGACTAAAGTAAAAAATAGTGAGATAAGAGAACGCTGTGGTGTAAAAGAAAATATAGTTACAAAGATAGATAAAGGAATGCTTAGATGGTTTGGACACGTAGAAAGAATGGATGAAGAAATATTGACGAAACAAATTTATAAGGCAAGTGTGAATGGACAAATCGGTAGAGGTCGACCTCGGCGAACATATCTCGATCAGATCAACATTGTTTTCAAGTAAGGCTACGTCAAAAGTAGCAACAACCGACGAGTATGTATGAGAGCACTAATGAAAGTAGAGGAAGCAAAACATGTGTGTAAAAACCGTAGCAAATGGAAGGAAGTGGTCTCTACCTACCCCTACGGGAAAAAGGCGTGACTATATGTATGTATGTATGTAGGCAACATTATTCTAGTTTAAAATTAACATATTTTACACATGTTGTTCCAAATAAATTTCTGGTCAAAGTAAATTTAAGTTCCCTATAAGTATACACAAAATGTAGTGAAATTGTTGGTCACAAATTTTTAAAAAATGGTATTTTTGTTAAAAAAATTTATTTATAAAAATTAAATCACAATTATTAACCAAAAACATTATTCGCACCACTAACTTACATATGGCGCCCTTAAATAAAAAAAAAACCTATTTTAAGTCAATACCCAACTTCAAAAAATACGTTTTAAAATTTTATGACACTACAACTATAAGTTATTGAGCTACAATGGTTTAGGTGACGCTACTTTTGTTATTTTTCAAAACAATGAAAAAACAGAATTTTGTGTGGTAATTAAACACTTTGGCAAGGAAAAATAGCGTACAAGCTCAGCAATAGTTTACAAAGTATTGTAATGAATCTGCTCCGTCGTTGGTTTGCTTAATTTAAACAGGGTCGTATGAACAACAGTGATGCTGAAAGCTGGGGATGTCCAAAAGAAGGGGCTAAACAGGAAAACACTAAAAAATCGTCAATGGACAACCGTAAATTGTATTTGCAGTTGTAGCTGACATCCTAAATAAATTAAAAGGCAATTAGTTTAGCTCGAAAATTTGGGAATAGGAATTTTTTGTGCCACGTTTTTTCACAGTAAAACAAAAACAACAAAGGCTTAAATATTTAGAGTTTAATTTAGGTAAACAGAATTTTTTGCATCAGTTTTTAACATAGATAAGATATGGATTAACTACCACACTTCAGAATTATTAGTTGACTGGAATCCAGCCGTCCAAAAGTGGCCTAAAACTCAACATATTATATTGTGTTGATGAAGTTTAAAGGATAAAATCAAGGCAAACGGCTCCTTGGCATTTTATTTTACAAATATTTTGCAGATGTGGCCTAAAGCAACTGAAAGAGAGTCTAAAAACGAGGTTTCAATTAAAATTTTTAACAAATGATGAAGTTAGATCGGAAACTAAAGGGTTTTTCTTCGTTCGTTCTAAAAACAAATTGTTAGAGTAGCTATGAAATAAATCTATTTTTTTTAAGGAAACTGTTGATGACAAAAGTAATTATGGCCAGGACACACCTATCATGCACCCTTTCGATCCGATTTTTCCATAAAAATCGGATCGGTGCGGGATCGGAAAGAGGTGAGCACACATGTCATACACGCTTCAAGATTCTTTCCGATTTCCGATTCCAGCTCAATACACTCGCCACTTGCCAGTCTCTATTCAAACATTATCGCGGGAGGTACTTTGCGCAAAATGTTTAAACATTTTAGCAGATGCGATTTATGAAAATGAAGCAAATCAAAGATAATTTATGGAGGACAGAGAAAAACACAGATTTGGGTATATACATGCTGCTTGGAAAAACAAATCTGTAAAGAGTTTTCCACACTTTTACATCATTTAAATTATTTATTACAAAAAATAACGTGTAATCATTTTTAAAAGTATTAAAATTTGTACTCAATATGTAACCGGTAAAAAATATTCACAATTTAATTATACTCAAGCAAGGTAAAAAAAATAGATTTGAATCAATAATTTAAAATTAATATTAAAACATATAATGTGCGATTTTTTAAATTTATTAATTTATTTTATAAAAGTTGTTGTTTTTTTTAGATATTTTTATTATTAACTTCCCAATGGGAAGTTATAGTAATGGGTCCGATTTTGCGAATTACTCATTTTGACATATCTCCACATTTCAAGGTCCCCAAAGTCGAATACAATAATTTTTAAGTGGATGTCTGTGTGTGTATGTACGTATGTTCGTTATAAACAATATAAATTGTCCAGAAAAAGGTTGTATGTACTTTGTAATATTTAATGTATATGGCAAACTGCCAAAGTACACAATTCTTTAAAATCAATTCTCAAACGTTTGTTTTGTCAAAATTCTTTACAAAGGATCAACATAGGAAATGAAGTTTTCATTAACATCTTATTTGTAAGGAAAGAGTTAAGAAGAATAACATAATATTTAAAAAATTATAATGGTAACCTAGTAATTCTAGGTACCTTTGCTTGATTATTTCTTGTCTTATAGCGGAGGTACCTAAGATTTTTTGGTTACTATTTTAATTTTTTAATTATTATGTTAATCTTCTTAAATATTTCTTTACAAATAAGATGTTGATAAAATGTTCATTTTCTATGTTGATCCTTTGTAAAGAATTTTGACAAAATTCTCTCCTGATAATGGCAATGTTGCCAAAAACATTTGAGAATTGATTTTAAAGAATTGTGTACTATAGCCTTTTGGCAGTTCGTCATATACATTAAATTGTACAGCTCTTTGTTCTGGTTATACAGTACTGGATACTTTCTCACTTTTTCAATGAGCTCCTCCGTTTTTATACCCGCCATTATTTACGATTTTAGTAAAAAATAAAACAAAAAGTAATGACACCGCTCAAAAGTCAAGAACACAAGAAAATACAAAGCGACACGCGTCCCGCAGTCGGAGAACGAATGGACTGCACAATCGGGAGTGGGATCTGACAGAAAGGTTTAAATTTAAAGTTCGGTACCATTTTCCTCTCTGACTGTATGATCGGTGTCAGATGGGATGCGTGCATACACCTATCATGCAGTCATTAGTATTTTTTCTTTTGATCGATGTTACTTGAAATTTATATTGTTGGTATAACCGTCGAAAAAAAATCATATATTTAAGGATTTAAAAAAAAATGTGACAAAGTAAGATCTTCATTTGCAGCTCATATTGTTCTTACCATTGTTTAACAAGAATTCTAATTTTTTTGTAAAACTTCATATCAAAATAGGCCTGCAAATTAAGAGTGGTTAAATAAAACATACTATACAATCCTTTTTATTACTTCCGGTCTTGTTAACGATAAAAAGGATCTTAAAAAAATGCTGTATGCATGCTGGTGGCTGACCCAAATTTTTTGCTAAAAGTAATAGTGGAAGCTCGCTTATTACAATTAATCTGCTAATGGCTCGGACATTGTTAAAAAAAGTTTATTTGTTCGCTGAATACAAAAGCGGTTTTTTGTTTGAAAGGTAAAAAGGAGGGCTGAAAGAGATAAAATACTTTGTTAAAATATTTTATGTTTGACTGGACTACAACTGTGGTAATTTGTTGTGTCAATTATATTTGTAAAGAGAGTTTTGAAACGAAATTAAAAGATCATGTGCGCCCGTGTTGATTGCCGAAAGGACTGTTACGAACGCAGCATTCATTTAATGTGTTTTAATTTTAAGCTGGCTTAAATAAAACCAAATCAATATTTTGGTAAATATTTTATTTGAACATTATTACTTAATTTGCACTTCACCATTATTTAGGTTTTATGTATGTAAAACTAAGAAGTACGCTTGATTTTTAAACAAATAAAAAAAAATTAATGAAATATGACAACAAAAATGAAATGTCCAATAAAGATCATGGTCTGGGGAGGGATTTCTTCACGTGGTGTCACTGACTTGAGCATTATTGATGGTACAGTAGATAGTGTACGCTACTGTTCAATTCTGAATAAAAATTTTGTACAAACAACGAATACTTTATTTCCAGAAGGTTGGAAATTGCAACAAGACAACGCACGCTGCCACACTTCCTTATATTTAAGAACTTAAATGGAAAATAACGGGATTGTAACCATATGGCTAAGTCCCATCAAAAACATTTGAGGACTAATGAAAATCAAAGTGGAACGGGCAGCCCCTTAAACCAAAGTTTAAATAGTAACAGCCTTTACTAAAGCTTGGCAAGTTGTTACTAATGTTCACGCATCAAACCTAATTATGGGCATTCCTCGTCGACTTCAAAAACGTCTAAATGGTGCGTGTATTAGCAAGTAAGATAGTAATTTGTTTTGCAAAAAAGATTACAAATTGTTTGAATAAAAGTATTATTATTTGTTGATTTTTTTTCTAATTTCAAATACTTTCTGTTCGTACTATATATTCGTATATATATATATATATATATATATATATATATATATATATATATATATATATATATATATATATATATATATATATCGCGTTAAAACGTGCGTCGGCGTCTTGCGATTCCTAATCTCCATTCCTCTCTATTCGTCCACATGTCCTCTCTCAGATCTCTCTCTTCCATCTCTTTTTGTATGCCTTCTCTCCAGCTCTTTCGTGGTCTTCCCCTTCTTCTTCTTCCTCTGGGGTTCCACTGTAATATTTTCTTTGGGATTCTGTCTGGTGGCATTCTTTGAACATGCCCGTACCATATCAACTGTTTAGTTCTTATTTCGTCTGTGATGTCGTGCTGTACTCCCATTATTTGTTTTATCCTCTCATTTGTAACTCTTTCTAGTCTTGATTTCCCCGCTGCTCGGCTCCAGTAATCAATTTCTGTGGCTCTAATTTTTCTTTCGATCTTTTCTTTCAAAGGCCATACTTCGCAACCGTACATTATTATGCTCTTCACTATCGTGTCGTAAATTCTTTTTTTGTTGTTGTTGCTTATTGTTCTATCCCACAGTACTCCGTTTAACATTGATATTGCTCTTCTTCCTTTCATATTTCTGTCCAATATTGCTTCTTCGAGTGTCCCATCCTTTGATATTCTCATTCCTAAGTAATTGTAAGTTGACGTGTGTTTGATTTTTTGTCCATTTGATAATTGTTCAAAAGATGCTCATAATGCCAAAATAAGATCAAAACTTGTTGAATGTCCTAACGGATCCCGTTCATTTTGGTCTTTCGCCAAAGCTGTGGGAAGAAACTTCACTTCCAGCTCTTTTCCTCCCCTAACCAATGAAGATGGAACACTAGCAACGACTGCCCAGGAAAAAGCCAATATCTTTGCGCACCTATTTGCTGGAAATTCCACTCTGGATTCTTCAGGAAAACAACCCTCGAACATTACACCTATTGACAGTCACATGCCCGAGATCACCTTTCGCCAACGTACTATCAGAAAGATTTTGCTGGGTCTCAACACCAACAAAGCCTGTGGATCTGACGGAATCCCGCCAATTGTTCTCAAGAAATGTGCCCCCGAACTAACACCTGTTCTTTGCAAGTTGTTCAACCACTCTTACAATTTGGGAGTATTTCCGTCCAATTGGAAAATTGCAAGAGTACAGCTAGTCCCTAAAAAAGGCAAAAAGACCCTACCTAGCAACTACAGACCTATCGCACTGCTATCTATTATTTCAAAGGTCATGGAAAAAGCCATCAACATCGAGCTCATGAAATATCTGGAAGACTCAGGAATTATCAATGATAGGCAATATGGCTTCCGCCATCAGAGATCAACTGGTGACCTGCTCGCATACGTCTCACATATATGGCAGCTATCTATTGAAAAGTATGGAGAAACTTTAGCTGTGGCATTAGATATCTCCAAGGCGTTCGATCGAGTTTGGCACCAGGGACTCCTCGCCAAGCTTCCATCTTATGGCTTGCCCCCGCAGCTGTGTTCTCTGCTTGCTAGTTTTCTCTCAAACAGGTCTCTCCATGTAGTGGTCGATGGAGTTTCATCTGACACTCTACTCATAAATGCTGGTGTTCCGCAAGGATCCATTCTAGCACCAACACTATTTTTACTTCACATCAACGACTTATTGAAAGAAACTTCATGTCCCCTACACAGCTTTGCCGATGATAGTACCCTCCATACCGCATTCTCTTCCAGGGCCCCTATATCAGCCCGTGAAACCAGAAATGAACGAGGAAAAAATGTTAACAATATAAATATGGACTTAGCAACAATTCTCGAATGGGGATCCAATAACTTGGTAGAATTCAATGCAAACAAAACACAAGCATGTCTTTTCTCTAGAAAAGCCGATCTCACTGTGCCTAACATAACTTTGTCAGGAGTAACCATACCACTGAAGTCATCCATATCGATGCTCGGTATTACTATCAGCAATAACCTTTCCTGGGAAAATCACGTGAGGTCCATTGCCAAAATTGCATCCCAAAAACTTGGTTTTTTGTTTCGTGCCAAGAGCTATTTCACCTCCAGTCAGCTGCTTATGATCTATAAGGCACAGATCCGACCTGTACTGGAGTACTGTTCCCATATTTGGAGTGCAGCACCTAAACATATCCTGAAGCTACTGGATTCTGTCCAAAAAAGGGCAATTCGTCTCGTCGGTGATGCCTCGCTTACAAACTCGCTCACTTGTCTGGAACACCGTAGAAAAGTTGGCGATTTGTCTCTATTTTATAGATATTTTCATGGGCGATGCTCTTCTGAAATATCAACAATCGTTCCTCCTTTGGCAGTCTCTTCGAGATTAACCCGTCAAGTTCAGTCTTCACACCCCTCACTTTCCAAAGACTCATTCATCCAACGAATTGCGAGGCTTTGGAACTCATTGCCTAGGGAGGTGTTTCCCGAGGCATACAACCTACAGAAATTTAAGAAGAACACCAACTCCTACCTTCTTTCCCTTGGTTCCCACGATGTTCTCTGAACATTACAGGATATCCCTTTTCGTGGGAACCAGAACATAAAAAAAAAAAAAAAAAAAATTGTAAGTCCTGTTGCACTCCCCCAATACACATATATTCCGTTTTTTCTACATTAACCTACATTAACTATATATTCGTTACCAGTCTAAATGGGTCACCTCTTGCATTCTTTAGTCTCATTGTATCGACTTAATAAAAGTGAATTATCGCAAGATTGGTATGCAACCTATTCGCTACAACTTTTTGTCTGTAACTATTTTAATGTGACATCTCTTTAACCCAAACTATAAAATTAATTAATAAAGAAGGTACTCTTATTGTCATTCCGATCACAACAAACAAAAGAGCAGATGTTATCAGTCGTTTGGATACAGCATTGATTGCAACTTTTAAAATTATAGCTTATTCAGCTGTATAACTCACGCCTTCTATTCTTTTATGTTTAATAATTTGCGTCATACTTAAAACTTTAGAACTTTTAAGGTGCTTTATTGATTTGTTATTCCACACGGTTGCCAAAAGACTTCCAGGACTGGCGTCTACTCGTCCAAAAAACAGTATTTTCCGAATTCGTTACGTAAATCACCAACACATTAAAAACATGCATACAAGATTTTTGCATTAATCTTTTAAAAAATCTTTTAAAATCAATAAAGAATCATGACATTCCACAAATTATCCGTAACAAAAGAATTCTTTAAAATATAAAACCAATCGACTTGAGTACTTTCGTTATTCAAACGAATAATGCAACACTTTCCTGCAAAAAAATAGCTTCAACTGATCCGTTAGCGTTTCTCTGTTTACGATTTATAGCGGAGGAAATTGGTCGATATGTTATTGCCAGGACGGACGTAACAGTCTTTGATTAAACTGTCAATGTGGCAATGCGAAGCTTCCTCAAATAAAGAATTCCATTTGTACGTTTTTTTTTATTTCGTGTGGTTTTACTATTCCCGAACGTTGCTAACTGGGAATGTATAATGTCGTTAAGGGAGCGCATTAAACTAAATTTACCATATTCAGTTTTAATTTTCATTAAAGGGTGCAGCTAATGTGCAGACAAATCTTTTTGATAGACTTTTTTATTAGGAAAATTTTCATTGTTAGCTGCATACTTAATGACTTAACGATATAAACGATGAAAATAGGTGTATACTTGTACAAAAGAAAGTGTTTTAACTTTTTTCATCTGTATTTATGAAGAGCTCAGAGTTTATAGCCTTAAATTATCGATTAATTGGTTATGGGGGTGCCGATACACTGCGATCTAAAACAGCTTCTTCAGTCCTATGGTTCTTAAAAAATTCGGGATGCAACCTTAACCGGTAGTGATTGTTAGAGTTCTTTTTAGTAATCTGAGCTTATTTTTACCTTTGGCAATCGTTGGATCTCTTCTGGCAATAGTTTTCCAATATCTTTGCCGGCCTTATTACTTGTGACTATTCAATATTGGGATTAATAGTTGTCTACTTATTTATTAAGTGTATTAAGGTTTAGGTGAAAGCGAAGCTGTGTGCACGTGGAATAACCAATAGCCTGAAAAGTAAGTGGTTCAGTAGAAATTAGCCACCAGAATTTTTCCTATTATTTTTCTTTTTAAACCACTACTGTGATTTAATGAAAGATAGGTTAGCTTGACGTCCTTCAACCCAATAAATTTCATTTTATTTGCGAAAAATTGTCTATATTATTTTTCGCAAATCACTCGCGAAAAACTCACTCAATGAAATATAGGTTAGCTTGACTTACTTTAAAAATTTATACGTATACACATATACACATCGACTTTTATATACGTGTAGTTTAGTTTTTGGCTTTTTTTTTAAGATTTTCCACATAATTTTTTTTAAACCACCACTGTATTAAAGCAAATTATACAAAAAAAATCATTCACATCAGTTAAGCCATTTTAGAGTTTTAGCGAGACTAACGCATGGCGATTCATTTTTAGTTATGGATTATATTGTTCTCATATATCTATACTCTCCATTACTATGTCAAGGGGTGTAAGGTCTAAGGATTTTATCCATAGCGGACATGGGGAACGTTTTCATTGCAACTGCTATAAATATGCAAGCTAGTCTTTGAATTTTTGATAATTGTGCAACTAGTTCTGCTGCCCTGTAAGTAATGATCGTTTTCACGATTAACATGTACTTAACTGCAGGATATTTGGGTAACAACTCCTGTTTTTTTCTGCACACCATTAAAGCTTTGTTGGTCACTTCCTTTTTGTGCTTGTTTCAGATAAGTTTATTATCTAATATGTGTCTCGGATATTTGACCTTCGGTTTCGATGCAATTATATTTCCGTCTGTTTCGATAGCAATAAGGTTAATGTTTTTTTTTCCTTAGAAAGGCAGCTAAGTAGTTTTGGTGGGGTTGACGCTTAGTTCCATCGATTGACAATTCTTTAGTAGTCATTTGCCTTACTTTTGATTATTTCTTTATTTAAAAATATATTTAGTTTGTAACAAAAATAAAAACACACACATTATATCCAAAAGGTTAGCCCATTGAATTATTTATCCTCTTTAAATGCTTGTAATTAGCGCGTAAAACTTTTATTCCGCTATCACATTTAATTTGTTAGGTGTTTAAAGAGCCACGTTTGATATAAAACTTTTACACCAACATAACGTAAAAATTAATGGGGTTGTTATAAGTTTAGGAAACAAAAATGTTCAGATTTAAAAAAAATATATACATAAGTCAGTATCTTGAAATTAACGATTTATGAAATGTATGTGCTACAAAGTTAAAAAAATTAAAGAGCTATTAACTATTGCTGGAGGGAAATATTACAATATGCAAAGAACATTTAATGATAGCTATTAAGATACGAGCATAAGAATTATGATAAAGGTTATGGTTGGTTTGTTTGTTTTTATTTGGTCACAGAAAAAGACCAAAAGCTAAATTTTATGTACACTATTAAAAAGCATTTTTTATTTTTATATATGATATATATATATAAATATATATATATATATATATATATATATATATATATATATATATATATATATATATATATATATATATATATATATGATTTTCTTTGTGCTAGTTTTTTAGTAATCAATTAAGTTCTACTAAAAAAACAAATGCCGAATTAAAGCCAATAAAAAGTATATATCGCATTTATTACTATGTTATAGCCACAACAAAGCCATAAGTAAACTGATCACTTACATTTTTATATAAAATAGTTTTTTTGTGAAAAAAAAATAAGTCTATTATAAACTTTATGTAGTTTGCTGTCTTTACTTATCATTTTATTATTTTTTGAGTGAACTAAAAGTTAAAAATATTTTTAGTCTGAAATGGATTTTATAAAAAAAATTATTACTGTAAAAGTTTGGTCTGTCTATAATTGCCCTAATGATCCTACTACTATTATACGAGGTTAGAAACGAACGTGTTTTTTTCTAAGGCCGATAACAATGTGTGACGAAAACCACGAGCAATGAATCAATGTGAAATTTCTCGGTAAATTAAAAAAAATCCGACTAAGTACTATAAGTTGTTAAAAGAGGCCTATGGTGAAAATTCTCGTGTGCGTGGTTTCGAATGGTATAAACGGTGTTCTAAAGGCCGAGAGAGCACCAAAGATGACCAACGTCCTGGTCGACATCAAACTTACTATTTGAAAATTTTGGCAACACCGCAAGAGCGTGTTCGTAAGAAACGGCCGGAATTGTGAAAAAACAAGTCACGGATCTTGCACCAGGACATCGCACCTGCCCATAACACTCTGTTTGTGGAGCTCTCGAACACGCGCCTTACTCGCCTAATTTAGCAGCCTGTAATTTTTTACCGTTTTCGAAAATCAAGTCTGACTTAAAAGGAACCCGATTCGAAGAGGTGAAGCGAAAATCGGCGGAGCTCCTAAATGCTCTAACAAAAGAAGACTTCCAGCATTGCTTTGACCAATAGAAAAAACGAATGGAACGGTGTGTGGCGGGGGGAGGGAAGTACATTGAAGGGTAGCATTTTATTGTATTGTAGAAAAACTCTTAAAATAAAATTCTTTTCATAATCAGTATCGTTAATTAATAGCCAAACCTCGTAAACTCGAAAGTTTGTGAGTATGTATGGATGTTTGTTACTCTTACACGCAAAAACTACTGAATGGATTTTAATGAAACTACTATAATGTACATTAGAATAACACATAGGCTATAATTTATAGATACTGTGTGAACCCACTACTATTATAAACGCGAAAGTTTGTAAGTATGTATGTATGGATACTCACAGCAATCAGAATTAAAATGATATTAGTTAAAATTAAATTAGCTACATACATTTTTAACTGACATTGGCATTAGTCAATTTCAAATTAGCAATAAAATAAATTAAATTGACAACTGACAGTTTTAAGTTTCTTAGTTAGTGTCAAGTGTGTATTATGTTTACTACATAAATAAATGGGATAAAGGCATCATTAATATATAAGTGTGTTATTTATAAACGAGTGTGTAACAAGAGATATGTAAGCACACGAATAAGTATTAAATTTTGGTATAAAGATAGATGGATGAATTCCTTGGAGAAGAAAATGAGCTACACGAAGTACCAATCTTACGCAGACTAAGTCGCGGGTACCATTTAGGATAATAATGTAAATATAGGACTGATTTCTTTACTATTTTTTAAATTAAAATATTTAAAATTAATAAATATTAACATTTATTTATTTTTACTTTATTATATTACGTAAGTGACAGCTATCAGTGCGAAGTATTCGCACGGGTCACCTCTAGTACCTTTATAATCAAAACATTTTTAAGACGATATTGACATGCCCGCCATATTAAAAATCTAATTATTCTACTCACGCTGTTAATATACATTACTTTGCAGCAAAATTTTGGGGAAAATTTTAATAATTACAGTTAAATGTCGGAAAGTTATTAACTTTTTTCAAATGAAAAAAATAGCTGGGAAATTTTGTTTATTTTAAAATTATTATGATTTTGGTGACTTTCCGACATAATTTACATTAAAAGTAACAAAATATTTTAATTATGTATTACCATAAATTGTTTAGTTTTTAAATAAAGTGAAGAACTAACATTAAATTATCGTCTGCTGCGAAATTGTCGAACGGTGTAATCAACGACAAATGTTCGCAGAAGAGAAAGTATATGAGAGATATGTCGTCACTTATTTATTGGATGTGTGGGAAGATTTGAAGCTAGACTGACAGAGCGGTTAATGGCGGGCGTGAGCAGTTTCGTCTTAATAGCAGCTCAATAAATTAGCTGTTGTATCGGTTTGGTATTTCAATTTTTTCGGGTAAGTTTAAAATAAATTGCGCAATTCTAAATACCAGAACTGGGTTTGTCCAAAACGATCATTTACGAGTACACCCACATTATGTAGATTGCGAAACAAATTTTCAAGTAAAATATTAATTTAAGATTAGAATGTCTATCGCGGTAAAACTTAAACCGCTAATTTTTTATTTAAAATAATTAATAATTTAACGCAGTTGATTTGGATTTCTAATGTTGGAAAAACTGATTTTAGATCATAACAACTTTCGCATAATTTATCCCCGTTGGTATGTCAAATTTACATATATATTACAATTAACAATAGTGCATAATAAATCAAAAGGGGTTGATTTAAATACAAAGGGTGATAATTAATGACCAGAGGTTCCCATGATCAGGAATTATTAGCATTAGAGTGGTAAATGCTAGTTGTTAAATTGATAATAGTAAGATATTTTAATTGAATATATCGTGTATTAATATTTATTATTATAATAAAAAAAAAATTATTGATAAAATAATAATTAAAAAGTTTACAACCTCAATAAACACTATGGTAATGCCAAATTTCAATATAAAAAAAAATTATTTTTTAAATAACTAGTGAATTTACAACGTACAAACTTCTGTAAACAAATATTTGTTTCAAATTTAAATAATATAGAAAGTGACAAGTGCAATAGCTAAATGGAATGAAATATTTTTTTATTTACATTTTGGGATTCATGTTTACATAAATTCTTTTTTATTTTTTTTTATTATAGGTGACATTATTTCAAATATAAAAAAACTAGCGGACCCGGCAGACTTTGTCCTGCCCAAACGGTAACTAGCCTGCTTTGGGAATATCCGTATTAAACTCAGCAACACCGACGCTATGAATTTGACACTAATATCGGCGTTTTTAATAGTTTTTATATTTTATCCCCTTTCCACCCCTTTCGTGGGGTGCTAACAAAATTGGTATGTTACTATCAAACTCAGCGATCCCGATAGTTTTCTTAAAACAATAAACTTGAAAATACTTAATCTCCAAAATACTTTTTACTGTGATTAAAAGCTTTCGTATCTTATGACAAATTTTTCAGTTGGTTACATTATTGGAAAATTAATACATTGTACTGTATATACTTATAATGTGTTACATTGTTCATATTTTGTTTGAGATAAATTTTTACAATATTACTTTTGGGTATTTTATCATACAAATATAAATTTTCTGTGATAATTCGTATAGATAAATAAATGATTACTTATCATTCGATACATAAACAAATTTTCTAAAGGAGTACGAGAAAACTTCTCAGTGAACTCTAAAAATTTATTTGTTGACAATAAAGCTTAACTACAGTCGGTATTTAAAAGTTAGTAAATATTATTTATTTGTATTGTATTGTATTTCAATGCCAAAATTTTACACACCATTAAAAAAATTTTACTTTACAGCTTTTCGTGATAGCTCTTTTGGTCAAACAATAGAAAAATCTAAAATTAAATAAGATAGCTACTGTTTATTAAAAAAAAATGGCTTAGTTATGTAAGAAATTTTTTTCGATCATCGATTCCTTCTTGGGTCAAATGACACACGAAAACAAAAATATACTAAACAAACATAATTTCTGAAAAAACCTCTCGAAGAAAAAACTCACCGACCCTCAGTTAAATAAATTGTACAAACAACAATTTCCCAAAGTATACATCAAACGAAATACAAGCATTTTTTTCGAAGAAAGAAAATTCAACCGTTTTCCGATTCCTATCGCGTAAGAAAAATTTCACCCGCTAAGTAAACATCATTAATAAAAGCAATTTAGTACCGTGTCGCTTTTCTCTAGATTTCCTTTAAATTGTCGGAAAAGAAAAGAGGTGAATTCGCTGCCCGAAGTTTTGCTCGAGAAAGTTTCCGCACTTTAAAAACTTTTAAATTCAATATTCATGATCCGACGTGAAAACAAAAAAAGGGTTATTCTGATTTATCTGTTCTGAAGGCAAATACATTTAATTCGTAGATTTTTCTGGACAATAAAATTTAATTTCGACCACGTTTGGTGGTTTCTTGAATTGCTGATTAACCGAGAACTTGACAAGTGGCATTTATCAAGTTATTCTAAATTCAATCGTACTCCTAAAGCAATTTATGCTTTTTTTTTGAAAATATAGAAATTCAAAAAATATATTTTAAAGTAAAAAAATAAATCACGCTTGTATATTTTGCAAAGGGAGTCATTTTTTCAATTTTATTTAAATTATTTTTTTTATTACATAGAACCGAATAGTATTTATTGTACTTATTATACAGAGTGAGTCAAAATTCGAATCTGTAGTTTTCTCACTTAACTTAAATAGAACACCCAATATTTTTTATATTCTGTGGCTACTTCATAATATTTTATTTTGATATCTACTGCTTTTTGGAATAATGACATTGTGCTAGTTCCATACCATTGTCGAAGGTTTCTGAGCAAGGACATTTTACGGCGGCCCAGATCTCTCATGCCATTAATTTTGTCCTCTATTATTAATTGCAATAAATGGTATTTTTCATTACAGAGTACTCCAAAGTACTTCAGCTTGCACTTCTTAATGATAAACATGACCTCAGTTTGTTTATTAGGGCGTCCAAGTCAAAATAATAATAAAAGACGGAAGCGTAAGAAATGGTCTTCCCAGTTATACCTTCGAAGAAGTCAGAATATATCAGTCATATATTTCGTCGGCGCCTATGACATATTAAATATAATTAGTAGCAAAATTAATTATTTATAAATTCATGTTTAACTTTTCTTGTTCCAACATTTTTTTTTTTTTTTGCTTTTTTTCGCCGGTAAGATCCTTTTAGACTATCCATTTTTTTTATAACTTTACTCACATCCCGGTTTAATGTATCCGCCATTTCTCTCCAAGCATCCTCTTTCTTAATTTTATTAAAATATATTTCGTGTCCAAAGAATAGGCTGATTTTTAAACTCTTTAATTAATAGCAAAAACATCTGATGTAAAAAATCCATTTTGTACGGGGCCGTTCGGCGCAACCCGTCCAGACCGAGCGGTATCCGAGATATTCTCCTTTTTAACACGCTTATATTAGTTTCACCTGTATGTTTGTATGTTTGTTTGTAACAGACTCTTTGCCCTTGATTTTGCCCAACTTTAAGCGATCAGATTTATTTTAAACTTCGCACACTTTTCAAAGACCGACGACATTGCAATAATTTGATCAAATATCTGATTATCCTGATTAGTTTCGCCAGGATTCATAAATTTCTTTAAGGACCCTTTGCATGAGAGTATGAGAGATAGAACTAGTGCGTGAACTACGCATGCGCGCAGTTCCGAAGTCATATTATAATTCAACCAATCCAATATACAAGTGAGAAATGTGCCGAGGGATGAATGTCAAGAGGGTGAGTAAAACTAATCGAACTAAAAAGCAAAAAATAAAATAAAGTTTCAAAAAACTAAAAAACACGCTTTTAGAGTTAATAAAACTAAAAAGTGAGAAATAATTCTTAATATAAGAATAAGTACCTATTAGCTTTTTAAAATTTTATTATTTATTTATTGTTCATTTGTTTAGTAATAGAAAGTGAGAAATTGGCTATTTTATTTAATAAAGTTATGCTAAACCAATTTTAAACATAAAAGCTATAACAAATTTTAAAAAGTTATAAAGGGGAAAATTTTTTGTTTCAATAACCAGCATAATTTACTTTCTGTATAATTGTGATGTAACTAGAGTTCTAACAAAATCAAAAACGTATGTTAAGCTACATTTCAACATTCTGTACATAATTTAAGAATAAATTTAACCGCCTTTAATAAAGGTTTATGCTCCTTGCTTGATTAATACTCAGCTTAATCACCTAAGCAAATTTCTCATCCTGAATAATTATAATTTCCTGTATAATTCCCCGGAAAATTTAACCCCTGTCCATCACACTCGCTAAAACTCCTTTACATAGAGCAAGAAAGTCTGAATATCAATGAAAATTAAGAGATAATGCCGACGATCAACCCCCCATTGTTAGGAGTTAATCAAGCCATTTAATTTGGACCTTCCTCTTCAGAAAATCTTCCAAGAAAATGAAATTGGATGAATACGACTAGAATTTAATGATAATAATACCAGAGTTTCAAATTACGTTTCGCGAAATTTTATTAAAATTGTCTAAATATTTGGTAAAAGGTAACATTGGCTCGCTGAAATGCCTTGCGTTTTCTGAAATGGAGGTTTTATGCGCGTCAAATTATTCTTTCCGCATCACCGGAAAATTAAAATTTTAGGCTGCAAAGAAATTCTCAATGCACATCTATCTTCCCTTCACAATCAGTGCCAGCAGACAAAAGGGAACCAATCCTACATTTTAATTCGAAATATCACACAGAAAACACATTTTACATTAACAATAATAATAAACATTTAAATTTAATTATGCTACAATATTTAAATAAAACGAAAAATTATTTTTTAAGTACATATCTATATTGTTCTTTTATGTTTAAACGCAGCATCTTCCAAATCTTTTTAAATGAAGAAAGTTCATGTCACTAACCTAAATTTCACTTCTTTAGCTTAATGTATTTTTGAACACTACCCTTAGAGACTTTATTAACAACAAAACTTTTCTTATCCTTCTAGTTCCTTTTCAATTAAATAGTAGATTGGTTAAGTATTTTACATCTTTATTTATTATTTCGAAACCATGATAACTTTAAAGAAATCAAAATTTTAAGAAAAAACATTCGATTTGATCAAGTTTTGTTTATATATATATATATATATATATATATATATATATATATATATATATATATATATATATATATATATATATATATATATATATATATTCCTAGGCGAACATATCTTTATCAGATCAAAATTGTTTTAAAAAAAGGCCAGGCGAAGAGTACCATCAACCGACGAGCATGTATGAAAGCGCTGAAGAAAGAAGAAGAAGTGAAAGACGTGTGTAAAAACCGTAGCAAGTGGTAAGAAGTGGTCTCTGCCTACCGCTGAGGAAAAAAGGCGTGACTATATGTGTGTATAAATATTCTGCTTGTTAATTTGGGATTACTAACAGTTTTAAATAAAAATATAATCATGCGGAATTTGAAATATAAATTTATCTAATTTTGGTACACGTCGTAAAATGATTAAAAATTATCGTTGGTAAAAAAAAAAAAGGAAAAAAGGTCAGATATAACGATCCAAGTTATTGACGGCTTTTGTATGTCAAGTAAGAAGATAACGATCACTGAGAAACATTGTTATTCATTATTTTTTCAACAAAAAATATTGGTAAGACTGCAAGGATGTTTTTTTCTAGCAAATCTTACAACGAAGAAAACATAGGCACGTTTAAAAGACAATTCTTTCTGTGTTGTACAAAGGATTTGGTATAAAGTTAGAAAATAGTAAGGGTACATCTTTTATGTGCAAGAAACAAAAGAAATTCTCGAAGATAAATAAAGTGTAAAGTCAGAAATGTATAAAAGTACTTTTATTTGATTTTTATTTAATTTTTTTTATTACTTATGAATATTCTTATTTAAAAACACTTCATACTTTAAAATTTTCAATGATAAATAAAATGTAGAAATAGAAATGTGAAAGAACTTTCATTTCATATTTTTGTACTCATTTATTGTTTTTGTAAATGAATATTCTTGTTTGAGTTTAAAATTTTAAAAATGTTGATAATAATAATTTTACTTTAACAAAGAAAAGCTATTTCTTTTTCCCTAATTTATACAGTAAATTTATTGTATTTAAAAAAAAACGTGTGTGCTGTTTTTTTATATTAAAAGTCACCAATGAATGTTTGCATTTTGTTTTTAAATATCTTTTTTACGTATTTGTATGTATTAATATTAAAAGTAATGGCATGTTTTGTTAAAATTTTTTTTTTTTTAAATTTGAGTAAAATTAATAAAAGTTTTATATAAAAACCATATTTATATGAAACAAAAGGTAAAAAAAGTGTGGGTATATACATATAAGCATATCTTTATGTATAATAAAATATAATTAATACTTGCTGTGCGAATAAATTTTTGTTGCAATATAAATATAACAATAAAAACGAATATTTTTAAAAAAATCTCCACCTTCTTCCCGCATTTTCCTCATTTTCGAATATCACCAAAAATACCATATTTTATGAAACTGAAAAAAAATAAAAATTTAAATAAATAATACACAGATAATAACTAAGAAAAATCACGACGTCGAAAGCTTCGGCAAAAGTATGCGAATACACCGAAAAGCAAAGCGGAGCGCCGAGAAGCTTGAAGCTTGAAAGCTGACTGGCACAGCGAAAAAGCTCAAAGCTCGACAAACACACCGGCCCTACATTTGGCATGCGCGGTATTCACACAAATCTAATCTATAACATCACATCATGTTCTCTGCACAATTCAATATACGAACGGATGGACAGGTGCTAGGATGGATGCGCTGATGAGTTTTGGAAAGATTTTGTCATGGACGATGCCGGTAATTCGATTTGAAGCAACAAGCGGATCTTCTAAATTATAAATCCGCATTCTTTACCTTCGCCATCGGCAGCATAATTGCGGCGTGATGTTTTAAATTTTAAACAGACCATTCACACCTATAAAATATTCCACTCATTTTATTAAAAAAAAATTAAGTGGTTTTGCCTACGTTAATAATAATAATAATAAAGTAGTACAACAAATAATACTGACGTCTAAGTAAGTAAAATTCGTAATTTAACATTTACAGATCTAAAGAACAACGCTGAATTGAAAATGAAATTTAAGAAACAATAATTACTGTGAGTATTGTTATTGTTACATTGTTACATTCTTCCGTGGGTTCGGCGATTTAAAACTCTCGATACAGTAACAAAACAATGTTTATTCCATTACAATAAATTCTAATTTAATAAATCACTTAGATATTTACTTAGATTTACAACTTTTACAACTCTTTATAACTATTTACATTTCTTAATTCATAAACACTTTTAAAACTAAAACTTAACTTAACTGTTTTCTTCGCGACCGCTTTCCTTTTTTTATACCTCTAAATCACAATTCTAGACCTTTCTACTTGTTTCTCAATGGTCCGGGGCCCTTCGCGATACGGTGTTCTAGAACCTGCCAGACCCCGTTTGAGGCCGACAAAGCTGTCTAATTAATATGCACCCTTGCTGCGGTCGGTGCTCGGATGCCGATAAATAACCAGGTCCGTATTGTAACAGTATCTATACATAAACATTAGACTCATATAGTCTTCTTCTTCTTCTACTTGGTTGAGAGCATATGATCTGTTAATTCCGGGCTTGCCGTTGTATTAATTCTTGAGATGTGGACTGCCAGCTGTCTCTCCATCTCTTCGGTGGTCTACCGGGCGGTCGGCTCCCTACTGGTATTCCCTCGAGAGCTATGCGGGGTAATCTATCTTCGTCCATCCTCTTGACGTGGTTATACCATTGCCTTCTTCTCTGCCTTCCCCATCTTACGATATCCTGTACGCCGCATTGTTCTCTTATATCAGTGTTTCTTACGTGGTCTCTTCTGATTTTGCCAGCTATTGTTCTCAGCACCCTCATCTCGGCTACGCACAGCATGCTCTTTGTTTTGTTCGTGTCTTCTCTTGTTTCTATCGCGTACGTCATTATGGGTCTTACGCATGTTTTGTATATTTTAATCTTACTATCCTTCCGCATGTACCCGTTGGCCCAGACAATCTCTCTTAGGCAGCCTGATGTTGCTGATGCTTTATTGACTTTGTCCCTTAGATCTTTTGTTGGGTCGTGGCCGCTAGACATATTCATCCCGAGGTACTTAAATTGCATTACCTGTCCTATGGGCTTATCTTCAATTACGAGCTTGCATCTGAGTGGTTCCCTGGTGATTGTCATGCTTTTTGTTTTCTCGACCGATATGGTCATATTAAGCTGTCGGCACACTTGGTGGAACTTGAATAGCTGTCTTTGTAGGTCGTTCTCGTTTTCTGCGAAAATCTAAAGATATTAATTTATATTTAAATATAAATATGTTAATTCATTAAATATACGAAGTGGGCCGGTATGAATTATGAGAATTTAAGAAAACCTGGAAACACGTCAATTTTTGTTTTAAGGGGGACACATTTTTACGATATAGACATCTGTCATAAGTCAACTTTCCTTTTAATTTCTCCACCGGCTAATTTAAAATGAGGAATGTACCATGCGTGGCACATCAATAAAAAGGCATTAAAATGGAGTATTCTGGCATATGATCATACATGATTTTTTTTTCGATATTTACACCGTCTTTGCAAAAAAAATCTTAATTAATTTAAAGTGCAATACCCCTTAAAAATAAAACACAACGGTTGTGTTTTGATAATGTGTTAATTTTTCTGTCCCGTTTTTAAAAAATATAGTGTTACACTAATACTTTCATTTGGGAAAGAGTAGTCGATATCAAAAATGATTAAACAACAAAAAACTTATAGACTTTATTTCAGGGATGTGATCTTGACTTTTTTTTTAATATCTACAAATATCCGAAGTAATTTTTACTAAAGCTAAAATACCGTAAAGCACCAAATAATTTTTAATAAAAAAAATTACTAAAAAGAATGAATATCACGAGAAAAATGAATTTAATCGTCTCTGTAAATTTAAATACAAAAACGAACGTATTAAACTAGCTTCAATGTTGTTTCACATTTTTTAAAATAAATAAAAATATGCAAGAATTTAACAAATAATAAAATAAAAAAAATGAAAATACGGCGAGACAATTTAATTTCATTAAAGTTATACATATACGAGTTACAAATGGCAAAAATGGAAAAAAACTTAGACTATGTATTCAGGCGATAGCAATCCAAGATTTTAACCATCCATATGAAACAGGACTTATTAATTAACCTTGCATCAACAGCAGACTACTTGTGTATCTATAAATAATAATAATAATGTCAAGGTGGGCGAACCAACAAATGATTTTTATATAAATGCACCTAAAAAGATATTAAACAATATAAGTCCCTTTAAAAAGGACTATCGTCAGTTTATGTGTAATGTTCCATCACCTTCAAAGTCCTTTTTTCTTAAGCCATATCAGGATTATGAAAGATAACAATTACTTAAAAATAAATTTTCGTCCAGATCGGATATGGTACCTACGATTCTATCAAAGCAAAATTTATTTGAACTTATCAAACCTCTTACATTTTTGGTAAATTTATCATTTTCTACTGGTGCTTTTCCAGATATGTTAAAATTTGGCGTATTTATAAAAAAAAATATTGTCGACACTTTCTTAAAAATTATAGGCCTGTATTAATACCATCATCTTTTTATAAGACATTTAAGTATTGCTTCTTGAATAGATTAATGTCATTTTGTCAAAAAACGAATATATTTTCCAAACATCAACATGGTTACATGAACAACAGATCCAAAAATGGTGCTGTATTTTCCTATTGCAAAAAAATAATAGAATATATTAAAACAGGTGAACGCCCTGTCAGTTTTTTTTGTGATCTCAGCAGAGCATTTGACTGTGTCAATCATGACATACCAGTGGAAAAGCTGTATACCTATGGAATACGAGGTTATTCACTAGCCTAAATACAAATGAACACAATTTGTAGCGGTCAACAATAATTATTCACAGCAAGCTAAAATAGATAAAAATATTCCTCAGGGTTCCGTACCAGAACAAATAATTTTATTTTTAAATTATTTTTCACGAAGTATGCTGATGATACATCATTAGTCATATCTGATAAGTAAGACGGGTTATTGCGTGATAAATGTCATTAATCTTTGTTTTCTTTAAATTAATGGATATCAGAATTATGTTTGCAAGTACTGGCGAATACTGATTGCATGTATGTAAAAAATAAACAAAACTACAGTTTTAATACAAGCCAAAAAAAACAACTTTTTTATTCCATTTGGAAAATTCAAAGATACAAATCGGTCTACCAGTCATATGGCTCTTAGGCTAGGTAATACCCTCCCACCGGAATTAAATGATTACTGGAAAATATGAATTTAAACGTAAGTTAAAATTATTTTTAATTAAAAATTGCTTTAATAAAATAAGTGACTTTGTAGATCATAGGGATCTGCATTAAAACATTGTCTGTTTTTTTATTGTTTTTTTATATTTTTATGTTTTTTGATACATACACGTATCTTTGTAAAAAAATTTCATACGGTGTATAACTGTCTAAAAAAAGTGTTAATAGAGGTAATTAATTCTTTATTTCAAAATATTCGTTTATTCTGTTATTCGCTAATCAACTAATTGCTAATTTCTTGTTTATTGGTTAATCATTTATTCGCTAATAGTTCCGTTATTCGTTCTGTTATTGATCATTGTACTTCCTGCTTGTTGATTGGTAACTATATAGGGAAAAAAACAAAATTATCGAGGCAATAACTACGAAGGTTATCCAATTTTCATAATTATTGCGTGATTTAACAAGATACAACAACTCCTAAGAAGTCTAAGCAATCCAAAGAAATCAGAAACTTTTTTAGAGAAAGGATATAAAGGCTAAACCACAAATAATCTAAAATACATCTTTTCATTAAAAAAAGGTAACAATAATTTAGGAAATACATTTTGCTTTTAGGAAAACTTACAATAAATTAACAAAACTTACCAATATTATTTCCAACTTAACAACGACAAACAGTGCACATATCTATTAAGTCGTATACTTCATTTAAATGCCTTTTTTATGATGTGCCACACATGGTAAATTTCCTATTTTAAATAAAGGGGTTGGGAAAGTGGGAGGGAGAAGGTTGACAAATGACAGTTATCTGTATCGTAAATATGTGTCCCCCTTGGAACAAAAATGGACGTGTTTCAGCATTTTCCTAAATTTTTCTGAATCTGCCAAATATCGGCGTTAACTGTTTTCTGTGGCCCACTCGTATACATAATGAGTAATATCCAGCTTTAAATTGCGGTATATTATAAATGTTTGAATGTACCCAAATATAGCAATAGCGAAAGCATTGCCGGGTCAGCTAGTAAATAATATTATCCTTTTTAATGTATTTACACCCCGAAGCTTTCCAAAAACCGTGTCAGGTGTGAAAAGCAAGTTAATCGTTGTATAATGTTTATACTGAGATGTTCTACCCACATTGATACTTTTAAAACAACCTTATTTTATTATCATTTACTATAATTGAACAAATTTGCGGGGTAATAATAACGAGAGACTTCCCTTTTAGGACCACAACATTACGGTTGTGTGACGGCGCACTGCACAATGTTCGCATCTGATAAAACCTGGCCCTTAGAAATATGCTAGTAGGTATTTGTGTATACAGTGTGGAACAGCCAATTGGAAAAATTGTGCATTTTCAATTATTAAGCTTATTTACAAAAAAATGACATAAAATAACAATTTTAAATTATAAAATGAAATCCTGCATCAAAAAATTTTTATCCCCGCACTCCCTTAAAGTGACAGTTATAGCCCCCAAATGTTTAAATGGAAAGTAGTGCCTTGTAATACATCATTTAAACGGGCTTTTTATTGTTTATTTAAAAATGTTAACTGCAACTCATAATAATAATTTAATTATGACAGCAAAATTGTTAGTAAATAAAGATTATAAAAAATATACTAGTTGTATTAATTTTCCTATTTTTTCTTTATGCGATCACCCCTTTTTAGCGACCAGAGTATAATTTTCGGGATGGTCGGGTTTTCTATAACTCGTTTACTGTAACATAATCAATTATTATTTTTTTCTATAAGAGTTGTACTTTCATATTATTAAAAAAGTATATTGATTTTTTTTAATTTTAAGGGTTAAAAAAATTCCAATATTGTTTACATGTTTTTTTAAAATAAATTTCTTAATTTTGTTTTTATAGAAATGAATTTCATGAAAATAGATTTCTAGCATCATTTCACGCATTTAAAACAATAAATTTTTACGATCATCGAAAGCCGAGATAATTTTTTTATTTTAAAAAAATCTGGAAGGCGCAAAATCATAATTTATTTAATAGATAGATTTTTTTAATACCTAGAATTTCCTTATTTAACTTTTTTTGATCGGAGGTGCAGTTTTTTAGCTATTAACAAAAAACCGCTTTTTGCAACTTTTGCAATTTTTGCACATATAACATTGGGCCGCTTCCTCGTTTCTTGGACTACCACCCGATTCCCGTTCCTCAGTCGTCACCTTCATTTGTTTCTTTTAATTCGTTCGACAACAACGATAAATATTGGATGGCGTTACCGTGATTGAAATTTTTTTAATTGAATCACAGTGAAAGTGGGATTAATTATATAGGTAAGCTTTTAAAATATCGTGTAAGTACAAATACTTATTCTATTTGCTTTAATGTTAAATTCGTTTAGTATGTAGGTATTTAAAATTGTATTATTTTTTAGTTTCTTTACTACGAAAAACTGGCTTAGAACCGGACGGATATTACATAATATTTCAAACTTAAACGCAGTTATAAAATGTCAACCAGCGTCAACTAGCTGACCGTCCTGGATTATGAAGCATTCATAGATCTTCAAAGTTTATCCACATTAGAACACACATTAGAATATGTATCTCTGAATGGGTTTTGGGTTGGTGTTAGTAGTGAATACCCTGAAAGGCTATCTTAACATTGCTTTCATTCATCACAACGTATCGTTGTGGAACAGGCTTTTTAGCCCACGTTTATACAAAAAACAAATACAGGTCAAGATTGGATGCTACCCCAGATATAAGCATACAATTGTCAGACATAATACCGACCTACATACATACATACATATAGTCATACAATTTACTCCACAATAATACGTTAACATTTATTTTTCTTACTTCTTAAAATATTTTTTAAAATTTTTGTATTTAAATAATAGCCCAGTGAAAAGTTATCGAGTTTTAAGCGAAACACTGGAAAAAGTCCGAAAATTTCGAAGTTTTTCGGCCACTAAAAGTTGTCCCCCCACTTCGATAGATTTGGCATACACACACCATATCAAACGATTCTAGAAAAAAAAATCTTTTACCGCAATTAATGTTTGCTATAACCGCCCTTGAATGCGTCTAAAACTAAAATTATGGTTTTCAATCGTGATACACAAGAACAACATATAAATATCATAATCAACGGGGTCACCCTCCAAAATATTACTTATACCAGGGCAGAGTAACAAACCACCAACTTAACCACGCGAAGGAGATTAAAAGGATAAAAATAGCCACGGCAGGTTTCCTAAAAATGCGAAACATACTATGTAATCCAAGTCTATCGCTAGGGATTGGGCTAAGAATAGTAAAGAATTATATATGGTCTTTTCTCTTATACGGTTGCGAGACATGGACGATGAAGCAGGAAGAACTCCGAAAACTGAACGCCATCGAAATTTGGATGTATAGACGAATGCTCCGTATAGCCTGGACTACCAGAACAAAAATAAAAAAGTTCTAACTGAAATGAGGACCCGCCCCCAGTTTACGAATACAATAAAGGTAAGAAAAACAGTCTACCTGGGACACCTAATGCGACACGAGGAATATGACCAATTACAGCTGATACTGAAGGGAAAAAATAAAAGATAAACGGGGTATACGAAGGAAAAAAAGTCCTGGCTCAGAAACATAAGTGATTGGACAAACGTAAATGGTAATGCCTTAATCCATAAAGCTTAGAACAGAGAAGAATTTGCCACGGTGGTCGCCAACCTTAATAGAGACGGCACCTGAGAGGAGGAGGAAAACGCCTCTATATGCTGGGCTATAAAACTAGATTGTTTTTACACTGTCCCTTATAAATTGTGTGGTTTTTCGACCCGCTGACTTAATGCAAACAGTCTTGTATAAAAACAGAAACCATTCGTATGACATCGTTAATTTCCTTTTACAAATAGGTACTATAACTTATTACAATAAAAGTTTTGCAATTCAAAAATAATAAAACAAATATTTATTCCAGATCCAAATAATCTGTGCCACTGTTGTTGCTGTTGCAAAATCTCGACACACAAATTTCCTTAATACTTATTTTATGCTGTGTATATAACAGCGAAGTCATTTGTACTCCACATCGCTGAACGTATATACTTGTAATATTCGTTTTTGAAGAAATGTAAAAAAATCTAATAACATCCCAGAGCAGCCGGAATATAGTTACTAAATTGAGAAAGAACTTTCAAAGGTTGCTCAAAACAGAACATGCCAATCATCTAAAATTATGGTACTCGAATAATTGAAAGTTGACATACAAATCCAAATAACATCACTTTGTTTATATTAAAGATAACCATGAAACAAAAATTTAACATAAAAAAGTAAAAATATTTAGTGTAAACTAAGTGTTTTCTACCGACTTGTCCATTCACACTCGCCTTATAAATTTGTTTCGTCAATCTTCCTTTATCAATCCTTTTTACGTGTCCAAACCATTTAAGCATTCCTCAATCTATCTTTGTAACCACATCTTCTTTTACACCACAGCGTTCTCTTATCTCACTATTTTTTACTTTATCTAGCCTATTTACTTTGGCGATACTTTTCAGATTACTTATCTCCGTAACATTAATCCTATTTTTATGCTTCTTCTGCGAAACCCAACATTCACTACCATACATAAGTGTAGGAACCAACACACCTCTATGCACATCCAAACGTGTCTTTTTTGACACTTTCTGGGTGTTCATAAAGCTATGCAGTGCCCCATTCATTTGTTTTTCTGCCAACACCCTTCACTCAATGTTACTGTCATAATTTTCATCTTTCGTAAACTTTGAACGCAAGTACACAAATTTATTTACTTGTTCCACTCTTTCTCCCTTAATTAAAACTTCACAGTTTGTTATGCTTTCTTCTCTTTTAAAAACCATTACTTTTGTTTTCCTTACATTTATTTTCATCCCTTTAATTTGTAGGGAATCATGCATAACATTAACCATCACCTGCAACTCCTCTTCAGATGATAGTAATATGACTTGATCATCGGCATTTGACGATCAAATTATTCAATTTCAAACCAAACGCACTTTCTTTCAAATCTTTTAAACAATCGTCTAGGTATAAGTTAAACAGCAAAGCCACACATCTCTGTCTCACACATTTTTCGATGTTAAACCAGTCCGTGCAAGCTTCGTTTATCCTGACACAAGCAGTGGAATCCTCGTAAAGGGATTTCAGTGCTTGTATTAAACTACCGCTCACCCCATACATAGAAAATGTCGACCACCATTCACTCGTTACCTTTCTGTCATAGGCCTTTTTCAAGTATAAAAAAGCGCAATAGACCTTCTGACTTCTAGCCAAGAACCACCTCGTAATGAAAAGGCATACATCTCTTTTTTCTTCCAAATCCTGCTTGCACATTCCATATCATCTTCTTAGTTTCATTCGTTACTCTTTTAATTAATATCTTTGCATGCATACAGTTTGCCGACTATGCTGAGTAAACTAATACCTCGTTAGTTTTTACAGTCCTGCTGTGAACCTTTTCCCTTGTTTTATAAATAGTGTCTATAATTGTTATAGTTATAAAAATGTATATATTTTTTTATTTAAAGAAAGCACTTTAAAATTATAGTGCTTATTTAAGTCCAATTTTAAAAGGAATTTGTTTAGTTGCAAAAAAAGCAGGAATTTGAAATCCAATTCTTTATTTGCGAAACCCCCAAAACATGATGTGAAAAGCTTGTGGCATTTAGCCGTAAGCGTACTTTCGACAAAACAGCAATAATTGGAATTCTTCGGAGAAAGCTTTCACTCAGATTACGATGAAAACATAGTGAAAATAGGAAAATTCCGAATGCGGCGCGGCAATTGAATTTTTTTGGTCGGCAATGTTGTTACGTTCCATCAGGATTAGAATCCTGGATCCGGGATCAGAAGCGCTTTCATAATGCAGATGTAGTGTGACCTAATTTGGATGGAGAAATGCGTATGTGAACGTGCAGGGACGGTTCCAGTAATTAATTTCAAGCTTCTTAAAAAAAACCTCGGTTAAACCTCAGTAACAAAAAAATATATCCTTGTTAAAATACTCTTTAAAAATGTGGTTTCTTACAAATTTTTACTAAAGTCAACATTGCTGGTAATTTTAATTTTAAAAGTCATAAAAAAACCGTTGAAATCAATTAACTGACTATAATCCTTATTTTATGCCGCCTCTACACCAGCAAAAAGACCCTACCTAGCAACTACAGACCTATCGCACTGCTATCTATTATTTCAAAGGTCATGGAAAAAGCCATCAACATCGAGCTCATGAAATATCTGGAAGACTCAGGAATTATCAATGATAGACAATATGGCTTCCGCCATCAGAGATCAACTGGTGACCTGCTCGCATACGTCTCACATATATGGCAGCTATCTATTGAAAAGTATGGAGAAACTTTAGCTGTGGCATTAGATATCTCCAAGGCGTTCGATCGAGTTTGGCACCAGGGACTCCTCGCCAAGCTTACATCTTATGGCTTGCCCCCTCAGCTGTGTTCTCTGCTTGCTAGTTTTCTCTCAAACAGGTCTCTCCATGTAGTGGTCGATGGAGTTTCATCTGATACTCTACTCATAAATGCTGGTGTTCCGCAAGGATCCATTCTAGCACCAACACTATTTTTACTTCACATCAACGACCTATTGAAAGCAACTTCATGTCCCGTACACAGCTTTGCCGATGATAGTACCCTCCATACCGCATTCTCTTCCAGGGCCCCTATATCAGACCGTGAAACCAGAAATGAACGAGGAAGAAATGTTAACAATATAAATATGGACTTAGCAACAATTCTCGAATGGGGATCCAATAACTTGGTAGAATTCAATGCAAACAAAACACAAGCATGTCTTTTCTCTAGAAAAGCCGATCTCACTGTGCCTAACATAACTTTGTCAGGAGTAACCATACCACTGAAGTCATCCATATCGATGCTTAGTATTACTATCAGCAATAACTTTTCCTGGGAAAATCACGTGAGGTCCATTGCCAAAAGTGCATCCCAAAAACTTGGTTTTTTGTTTCGTGCCAAGAGCTATTTCACCTCCAGTCAGCTGCTTATGATCTATAAGGCACAGATCCGACCTGTACTGGAGTACTGTTCCCATATTTGGAGTGCAGCACCTAAACATATCCTGAAGCTACTGGATTCTGTCCAAATAAGGGCAATTCGTCTCGTCGGTGATGCCTCGCTTACAAACTCGCTCACTTGTCTGAAACACCGTAGAAAAGTTGGCGATTTGTCTCTATTTTATAGATATTTTCATGGGCGATGCTCTTCTGAAATATCAACAATCGTTCCTCCTTTGGCAGTCTCTTCGAGATTAACCCGTCAAGTTCAGTCTTCACACCCCTTCGTGGTCACTTTGGAGACCTGCAGAACATCACTTTCCAAAGACTCATTCATCCAACGAATTGCGAGGCTTTGGAACTCATTGCCTAGGGAGGTATTCCCCGAGGCATACAACCTCCAAAAATTTAAGAAGAACACCAACTCCTACCTTCTTTCCCTTGGTTCCCACGATGTTCTCTGAACATTACAGGATATCCCTTTTCGTGGAAACCAGAACATAAAAAAAAAAAAAATAAACAAATTTTTAAGTTGTTCCAAGTTCAAAATGTTTTTATTACTTTAAATCTTTCTATAACCTTCTGTACGTGAACCTATAAGTCGCTAAAGTTAGGCGAACTAAGTGCAACGTTGCCGCATAAAAAAGGTTTATTTATAGTATAGATTTAGAAACGTTATCACTTGTATAGTTTGTTTTATAATTATTGTTAATAAATCTTTAAGTAATATTGTGTTCTTCTGCGCACATACAAACATTTTTTTTTGTAGAGGCGAAGAAAATCCTTTATGGAGAGGATACATACATACATACAGGGTGGCCAACCCAAAACGAAACAAAGCTATTTGCAGGAACCTCGTCAACATTTTAAAAAAAGGCACAGATCCGTCGATTTTAAATTAAAGGGGGACACTCTTTTCCGGTATTTTTGACTCCACTATTTTACCTTAAAAACCTTTTCATCCTTCTTAATTGGTCGAACACGTTAACCCACTTAATACAATATGTCCGAAATTGATATTTTCACTTTCATAGGCATTGCAACAAGAATTCCAGAAACAACAGAACTAAAAAACTTCGAAAACAAACCAAAATTGATACCTGGACACACACGGTCTTTATTAGCATTTCACAATAATACAGCGACAAAAAAACTAAAACGTTGAAAACAAACCCTAAATCATGCTTTAATCCAACAGTTGAACACAAAAAATTATCTGAAATCTCTTATTAACTAAAAATCCCTTTATTAAAACTTTGTTTTTACAAGTGATCAAATGCCAGAATGTTCACACCGCGACATTTCACGTTACGTGATTTTTCCTATAACTTGTCTAATGTTTTTGACAGTAATAAAAATTGTTGATTAATTTACGTGTCTGTTTATTGCTAAAATATGCCATTATTTATGAATCTAGGTTAAAAAATATCTCTTTTAAAAGCAAAATCAACCTGGATTTTTTAGAAAAAGATATTTCTCGTAAAATATTTGAAGTAGACACTTTAAAAAGTGCAACCCAGTATATTTTTAAACCAACAAAGGGAGTTAAACTGATTTTTAATATTCAAAAAAAAGAAGCAATCTCAAGTGTTAAAAAGTAAAGAAATATCCGTAATTTTCAGATTTTCAGTTACAGCGAAACTTTTGACAAAAGAAATTTGTGGTTAATCATGCTCCAGTATTTCTGCAAGCAATTTTTGTTCACATCCCCTTCCATTTACCTGTTGTATGCTAATTTGAAGCCGTCTTTTGTTTTCGCAAAACCGCCAACTTTAGTTTTGAAGAAACTTTTAAGTCGCCATTTATTTGTCTTCGCGTTTTGAGAAAAGGGCGATAGATATTAAAATTTAATTTTCTCTTCCGAACTTTACACTCCAACGGTTATGCCCGTGGAGAAGTTTTCCCAACAATGGAGATGGAGAATTGTGGATTGTACGCCAGATATTTTACATTTAAGTCGAGAAAAGGCAACAGAGTTTTAATTGAAGCAAATAATATTGTTTGTACATAAAATTCATTTTTGTTTCTTATAGGTTGATCCGATAATGAAGACTGACTAATAACAGTTATTTATTTAACAATAAACGCTACTAATTCACTTACAACAAAGTTTTTGAAAGCATTAAAATTGGACAGGCGATATGCAAATTAAATTTTAATTTTGTTCGATCTTAAAACCAATATTTGCAGAATTGCTTTGCCATGAATTGTATTTCTATAATTTGCAAAGTTATTACATTGTTACCTTACAATATATTATTTAAATTAAGAAAGGCGTTTTAAAATTTAATTAAAACCTCCTCAGTATCTTCACGTAAACTTAAAGGAAGAGCACACTCAAAAAAAAAAGAACAGTAATAAAGTAAGCCTATTGAAAGAGTAGGGCAATAAAAATACCTAGGCATGATTATTAATGAGAACAATGACAGCTCCCAAGAAATACGAGAGTCAGAATAGAACAGGCGAGAAGCACCTTTACAAGAATGAAGAGGCTTTTCTGCTGCAGAGATTTAAACTTTGATTTAAAAATACGACTGATGAGATGCTATGTGATGTCTATAATATTATAATGGATGGAGGTCTGGACACTGTAGGTAACCAACATGAGGAGACTGAAGGCATTTAAAATGTGGATATACCGGAGAATTTTGAAAATCTCATGGGTAGAGATAATGGAATTGATGAGACGTATGCATAAGGAGAGAGAAGTGATTCCGACAATTAAGAGAAGAAAACAACTGTACTTTTGACATGTCATAAGGGGAGAAAAATATCAAATGCTGCAAATAATTATGCAGGGAAAAATCCAAGTCAAGAGATCTATAGGAAGAAGACGAAATTTATGGCTGAAGAACCTTAGGGATTGGTTTGGATGCAGTAATAATGAACTATTTAGAGCTGCGGTCTTAAAAATAAGAATTGCTTTGATGATTGCCAACCTTCAAAGCAGAGACGGCACCTAGAGAAGAAGAAGAATAAAGTAATTGTAAAGAAAATGCAGTTAAATTTATTTTTATTTTAACAACGTACTTCTATTAGTAACAAACACTGTTTGAAAAAACTTAGTATGAGTTTATATAAACAAACTAATTGCGTTTAACTATTATAACCTAACAATTAATTAACTTGTCAAAACTTAAATTGGATTTAAGACTTAATTGACCGTTGTATCCCTAAAAGACTATCGATCAAGTCCAGAAGTTTCACGAGGAAAGAGAGCTTCAAAAATTAAAGCGAATCAAAAAGAAAATTGAATATGTACACTTGCTGGTTTTACCTCTTTACCATATTCATTATATTTGCAATAACTATTTCATAAAAACCAAATCGTTTGTTTGTTTGCTATGCTAAATACACGACGGGTTATTTATTACATTTTATCTTACAACTAGCTACAACGCTTCGCTGTGATATTAATTATTATGGAAGTAAATAAAAGTTTTCTAGTAAAGATAGATTTATCAAAAAAACACATTATTTAATTTAATACCGTACTTTGCGTATCTGTGAAACAGAAGGAAAGAAAGAAAAAATGTTTTTTACTAAAATTGTAAAGCTACGAACTATATTTTTTAACTGACTTCCAAAAAAGAGGAGGTTCTCAATTCAACTGTATTTTTTTTTGTTTGTTACCTTAAAACTTTAGACTGGGTGACCCGATTCTAATAATTCTTTTTTTATGTGAAAGCTGGTGCTTCTCGTGTAGTAATATTTCAAGTTGGTCCATTTCTGACAATGGCATCCATGAGAAAACCATATCTTTGAAGACGGTTTTTTTACGTGTTTGCAAAAAAGGAGGAGGAGGTTCTCAATTCGCCTGTATTTTTTTTTCTATGTTTGTTACCTCAGAACTTTCGACTGGGTGAACCGATTTAAATAATGACGTAATTTTAGTGAAATTTTGTTGTTCAAGTTGATATCCAATAAAATCAGTCAATTTGTGGTCATCTGATCGAACACAACCAATCAAAACAAAATTATACTGAAAAGAGCCCATGGGTTCTTTTCACTAAATCATGTCATGTTGCTATGGATACATACCTACATTTTCTTTTAATTCGATTTTGACAATTCAAATATTTCAATATGTCACGATTTGGTTGTGATACTCAAGATAATATTGATAAAATTATAGCATCGAATATACCGAAGAATACTATTGACAATAAAAATTTTGTGTGGAAAGCGTTCATGGACTTTTGTGATGTAAGAAAATATTTTATTTCCATAATCAGCAAAAAAAAATCTATCCGAATAACCCTCGAACATTGATGAATGCTCAAAAATTTTATAACATCTATCTCAAGCTTGTTGCTTATAGGCAACAGACCTCCGCCTACGGCGTCTGTCTGTTTCCAAGCAACAAGCTTTCGAAATATGTTATAAAATTGTTTCGACAATTATTAATGTCCTTGGGTTATTACTACTGAAAAGAGCATTCGACGAGCATTCCAAGAATCTGAGGAAAGTGTTTCAACGATTACGAGAAGCTAATTTAAAACTGACCACAAGGAAATGTCATATATTTTAGCGAGAAGTTACTCTACATATCTAGTAAAAAAAAGCAAATCAAAGCAATTCAAGAGTGGCCAGTACCAACAGATAAACATAAAATTAGAAGTTTTCTTGGTTTATGTACATATTACCGATTCTGCGGTATAGCCATATCTCGAAGGCTTCCAGTTTGTTAATTGCACTCATTTTCAGTATCCAACCTTTCATACTATAGAGAAGCACCGACCAAGTTTGGCATTATGCGAATCTGAGTCTTAAGCCAAGGTCGAATTCGGAACAGGTAGGTTCAATGCGACACTTTACTTCGTTACATGATATCCAGTCTTTGAATAGACAGGTGCCAAGGTACTTAAATTTCTTTACTTTTTCTATGGGTATTTCGTTAAAAGTTATGCTGGAATTTTTAAATGCATTCGGATTTTTGAGGATAATTATGAATTTTGACTTTTTGGTGTTGATATTTAAACCCATTAATTTATTTTGTTCTCTTGACCAGTTGTTGTAGTTCCTGTATATTGCCGGCAATCAAGACCGCATCATCAGCATAACGGATATTGTTAATCCTCATCATCATCATTATCTGTAGCATTACAACCCAGGGTGGGTTTTAGCTGCCTGCACCACTTGCCTTCATCTATCACGGTCGACTTCTAGACTCCTTCCTTACGTTGTTCCGCCATCTCAATTTGGGCTTTCCTAGCGGCCTCTTTCTTTGAGGTGCCTCTTCCCATACCAATTTAATGAATCTTGTGTTTTGACTCCTTTGGATAATCTCAGTGTTTTTGCCTTTATTTTTTGTATTATATCTGGGCTGGAATACAGCTGGGCGAGTTCAGCGTTAGTTCGTATTCTGTATCACCCTATTTCTGGGTCGCGACTGGGGCTATAGATTTTACAAAATAACTCAAAACGTCTTACTATTTGGGTTTTACTTATGGTCATGGTTCATGTTTCTCACGCATATGTCCCGACAGGCCCGACTATGGTCTTATACAAGATGATCTTTGAAGCTCTAGAGAGGTGTTTGAACTTGAATAGTGGTTGTTAGGCGAAGTAACCTTTATTGCGTGATGTAATGCTTGATTTCTTCATGTATGTTATTATTGCCCCAAGGTATTGGAAGGTTTTTACATGCTTGAAATCAAATTCTTCTATTGTCACGTTTTGACGCAGACGATCACGTGTAGGATTTCTAGAGACGTGCATGTATTTCGTTTTCGCTTCATTTACACGATGCCCGATTTTTTTAGCTTGTTTTTCTATACGCAAGAAATTTTCTTTCACGTCAATTGTGCTACCCCCAACAACGTCAATATCATTAGCGTATGCCAGTAATAGACTTGGGCCCCACGGTCCAGGTAACCTCTATTTTTTCAAGCAAATGACTGTACTAAAAGAAAGATACGAAATTACCTATCAAAAACTTATGGATTGGCGACACAAGCATAACGCTAAATCGTTTTCGGAGAATGTGTTTCTTGCGTATTTTAAAAAAATATTAAAAACTATAAATCCATCTTCGCTAGGGCCATTCATTCGATGATGAGAACTACAATAAACATTAATAATAACATTAACATGGCAGATTATACAGAACTAATCGCCCCACTGAGGCGGCCATCAGATGGATTTAGAAGTAAAAATCGATAATCCTGTCTACAGAACAAATAAATAAGTTTCTGAAAGATGCCCCGGATGATAAACATTTATTGTCAAAGGTAAAAAATTAAAATATTGTGTAATTTTCAACCCAAAAAAAATGAGTTTTTGTTTTTGGTTTTTAGGTTATCCTTATTATTGGATTAAGCGGGGCTTGCCGTAAACAAAAACTTGGAAATATAAAAATGAAACACATTCAGGACACGTGAAAATCCTTGATAATTAATATTTCGGATTCTAAAACTAAGACGAGACGTTTATTTGTAGTACCAGAAACGTTTTATACCACATGTCAAAAGTACATGAATGGAATTACATATATGTATGTATGTATGTATGCTGACAAATAACTAAGCCCACTGGCCTGGCGCAGCGGATAGTGTGCAAGTATAAACACGTCTAAACATGCACCAACACTTATACTCCCACTCAGACTCCTGCGTCACGTGGTTGTGTAATATTGCAAAAATTTTCTAATTTTGTAAGACTAAACCCAAAACTATCATCCAGTTTTATAATTACAAAGGTTCTAATTTTAACAAACATCATGTCGATAATACAAACCTAATAAAAGAATAAATTACTCACAGTACTTTTAATTTCTTTACCACTAAAATTTATTAGTTACCATGCTATATGAAATGCTGCTACTCGAAAAAAAAAGAACTTATTTACGAGGACGAATATTAAAGAATATTGACGTTTATGAAACAGTTATTTCATTTTGGACATTTCAAGAAAAGAGGAAACGTGTGTGTTCGAAATATGTGATAGTTCAGCAATGCTTTTCGTGCTAGATGATCACTAGTATTAACAAATTATTTATTTTTTTTTAAAAACTGCTTGAAATACAGTAGGTACAACTTAGATAAAATAAAGACCAAGGAAAACGTTAAATGGTTAAAAATTTTAAGTATTTAACTTACTAAAGGTTTAGTTAAACAGTTTTTAATGGTTATTTTCTTTTACTTCTTAATGTTTGTTTAAGGGGTTATAGTACACATACTTTGTTTTGAAATTATAGATAGCAAGGTTAAAATTAAATGTAGATATTAACACTTCATTTAAGGTTTAAAGGTACAGTTATCTTACTTAATTTTATTTATTCTAGGTACACCAAAAAGTCAGTAACTACTTTTTGTTTTAAGCGATTTAAACATTCCGAAACAATTTTTATTTTTAACATTCAATAAAAGAAAATATATCTTCTTTCGTGTTACTGCATTGCTCCTTTTTAGGTTAGGAGAGGCTTGGAACAGTGCAGAAGAAGAGATGGTAAAACACGGCCTATGCCTTTCCGAGGAACTGACAAAGTCCCGGTTACTGTGCTTATGCAAAGGATAACCTGAGCCAAAAAGCTACATCAAGAACCCCAACAGTCCCTAGAAGTTGAAAATACAACTGGGAGGGGGAGCTCTAACCACAGGGAGGTCACAAAAGACCTCATCAGATCGAAGTGCATACTTACAAAAAGCCTTTGATCAAATATAATTTAATCTACTGCATTGCTCTATAAAAAATCGTAAAGAATTAGTTATTGCAATGCTTTCTGGAGAAAGGCTTGAAGCTAATGATTTAAATAAGTTACTGTAATTAGACCTCGGGTAGAGTTTCAAATAATTTAAACGCAATATACAGTTAGTGTACAGTTTCACTTGTAGCCATCTGGTTAACATGTGTAAGCAATAACAACAAATTTCTACGCAAGACCCTTTGTTTTAAAATTCATTTAAAATGAGTCACTGATATATGCTTCAAGTTATTAGGGTCGTTGAAACATTACTATCAGTTAGTGATGTTCAGTGCCCAGATTATTAGTTCAAGTAATCCCCCCCTACCCCCATACTCGTTGACTGCAAAGAAGAACTGAATATGCTGGTAGACCGTAATCACGTCAAACTGTTACGGGTTCCAGGACGCCAGGAAGTTGCAGGTAATGAGGAAGTAGACAAGCTTGCAAGAAAAGGTTCCATTGTACAATGATACAAAAACACAAGGGCAAGATACATTAGGCAACAGGCCTAAGTGTCACCGGAGGCAATACCCAGAAGGATCTAAATAAGGGTAGAGTTTTTAGTGAGTAGTCCTGACACAGACAGTGGAGTCTCACAGTAGACCTTGAGCTTTCGGACTCATAACCTCTCCATGAATGATTTTCTTCAAAAAAAAAATCCAAGGTTCATATTTTAGGTAAAAGAGATTTTTGGCTTTAAGGAGATGAGAAGGTAAGACAAAATTGATTAAGTTGAAAAGGCTTTTATTTTGTCAATGTTTAAGTTATAGAGGTTGTTTTTACAAAATTAAAGTAAATGAAAAAAGCTGCTACTTAGTAAAAAAGATATAAAATAAATAATATGTATGTTGAAATAGGTATTTTAATAAAGTGAGTAATTACTTTTTATACCTAAACAATGATCATAGGTAAGTTTTTAATGAAAATCGTAAATAATATTCCTTTTTTTTTTGCAAAACTCGCTGTTAAGAGAATTGGTTTTCTAAAGCTTTAAAATAAAATGTTTGCTTAGCAAAAAAACTGTATAATTCTGTAAAATTGTAAATTAGTGAAGACGTTCTCGAATCCAATCCAGTATTACCGGAAAATTCGATCGCATTGCCTATAAATAAAGCTAATCTTGACCACCAGTTCGAACCACAAAAAAATCAAGCGCTGCATTTTCTTTTTGTACCGTAAAATCTCCCCTTTCGCTCAGTGGCGGTTCTGATTTGTGCCAAATTTCATTAAACGAAACGTTTTGTTAAATTTACCTTTTATATTAAAAAGTCCAAGAGTATTTTTTTTTTATTTTGCATTAATTGTCATGTAACGGTCAATTAAAAATTGTATATTTTTTTATACTTTGTGCTTAAGCAACTATTTTTATTTTGCGAAACTTTTAATTAGCTTTAAAGTAGCTAATTATTGTTGAATAAAAGTACAAATTGCATTCTCAATTGATACAAATATTTTTTTTATGTACAATTGTACACTTGCGATAATTATATAATGGACAACGGCCTGAAAGAGGGTGATAGTTTGTCTCCAATATAGTTTTAGACGCAGCGATCAAACGGGCTAACATTGACATAGAAGTTTTTTCAAGCAGTAGGGGTGGGCAGAGACTATTCCTTCCACTTGCTACGGTTCCTACACACATATTTTGTTTCCTCTACTTTCATTAGTGCTCTCATACATGCTCGTCTGTTGTTGGTGCTCTTGACCCGGCCTTTCTTCAAAACAATGTTGATCTGATCGAGATATGTTCGCCGAGGTCGACCTCTACTGACTTGTCCATTCACACTCGCATTATAAATTTGTTTCGTCAATCTTCCATCCTTTCTGCGTGTCCAAACCATCTAAGCATTCCTTTATCTCTCTTTGTAACCACATCTTTTTTTGCACCACAGCGTTCTCTTATCTTATTATTTGTTACTTTATCCAACTGAGTCACTCCGGCTATACTTCTCAGACTAGTCATCTCCGCAGTATTAATCCTATGTTTTTGCTTATTTTGCCAAACCCAACATTCCATACATAAGTGTGGGAACCATCACACCTCTATGCACAGCCAGACGTGCCTTTTTGGACACTTTCTGGCTGTTTATAAAGCTATGCTTAATGAAGACAAAACAAAATACATATATAATTCCCGGGGACAGGAAAGAGATCGACTAGGACAAAATGTAACCATTGGCACCTACAATTTTGAACGGGTCTCAGAATTCAAATACCTCGGCGCAGTCATAACAGCAGACAACAACATGAATAAAGAAATGAAGGCCCGCATACAGAGCGGTACTGGATGCTATTATGCATTAACTATTCCAATCAAGAATAATGTCGCGATCCTCATAACTAATATTGTACCATGCTACTATAAGACCGGTAGTTATGTACAGATGTAAAGCGTAGACCCTAACAAAAGCAAACGAAGACGTCCTGCGAAGGTTCAAGCAAAAAACACTTAGAAATATACATGGACCAACCCTGGATCCTAGTTCAGGGTAATATCGAATAAGAACAAACGCGGAGTTAGAACAATTTTACCACGGAGATATTGAGAGAGAAGCAAAGTCACAAAGATTAAGATGGGCAGGACACGTACACCGAGCACCGGATGACAAAATGCTGAAAATAGCATGGCAGAAAGCACCGACGAGCAGAAGACCACCAGGAAGACCTAAACTGAGATGAAGAGACAATGTTTTATCGGATATGTGGAAGATGGACATTAAAAATAAACAGGAAACAATGCTAGATAAAAGTCGATGGAGACAAATTGTGCTTGCAGCCAAGACCCACAAAGGGTTGTAGTGCTACTTGAAGAAAAAAATTATATAAGTCTTTAATTCAATGTTTTTACTTTTTAAAAACTATTATCAGATTTATGAGATTAGAATATTATTCGGGAGCTTTTTTTTTATTTATTACTTTTACTAACAGAAATCTAATATGTAATTATTTAAAGCAACAATTTGGTTAATACATATACTTACATCACAATTAAACTAACATGGAATTATGTCAAAATTACTGCAGTTTGCATTGTTTCACGTTACAAAAACTGGAATGTTTCGTAGTAAATTAGTAGGTAGATACGTGGAGTCTGACAAAAGAACCGATTTACTCTCATAGTAATTCTGGCTACATAAAAATATAATTTTTTCTTATATAAACTGATAATATATATGACATGTTGGGTTCTTACGGAAACGTTTTAAAATTCATCTTTGTGCTGCCTCCAAATGAAAAACGTTAATTTATTTTGGGCTCCAAATTATAGACGCACATTTAAGTTTTGAGTATATAAATGCGAAATGCAATGCTTGAAGAGTTTTTTTTCCGTGTGTGAAGCCTTGAGAAAGATTTAAACGTCGGCGATTTAAGAAGAGCAAAAAATTTGTTTTTTTTCGTCCTGCACCCGCTATCCACCCCGAAAAATAATAACAATATAGACATTTTAAACCAAAATCAATCACAAATACCTATGAATGCATAAGAACTTTTTTTTTTATTTTTCAAATGATTCGCAAAGTATCTAAAATCTCTCACGAGAACTAAAATGACAGATAGTCTTGTTGTGTCGTTTAATCGATAATTTCATTGACACCAATCGCTAGACTATGTTTCAATGTATACAGACAGAGTCACGAGTCATAATTTATTTGATGCGAAAGTTGACACCGGTTTTACCTCAAATTTATGCAGAGATAAATGTTATTGTTTTGGTTGGTTTTTATTATAATTGTACACTATTTATGTAAATACAGAATACAAAATTACTAAATAATTAATAATTACTCGCAAACTGGCAAATAAAACTCAGAACAATAGACAATCAGCACCCAGCAGCGACGATATTTGTCTAGTCTAACAATGAAATGGCTTTATGAACAGCCAGAAAGTGTCAAAAAATGTACGTCTGGCTGTGCATAGAGGAGTGTTGGTTCCTACACTTATGTATGGTTGTGAAGTTTGGCAGAAAAAGCATAAAAATAGGATAAATCCTGCGGAGATAAGCAGTCTAAGAAGAGAACGCTGTAGTGTAAAAAAAGATGTGGTTACAAAGATAGATAAAGGAATGCTTAGATGGTTTGAAGACGTAGAAAGGATAGATGAAGAAAGATTGTTGAAGATCAACATTTTAAAAAACGCCAGGTCAAGAGTACGAACAACCGACGACATGTATAAGAGCACTGATAAAAGTAGAGGAAGCAAAAGATGTGTGCAAGAGAAGTAGCAAGTAGAAGGAAGTGGTCTCTGCCATGTGTGTATGTATGAATAAAGTTTTTAGTTACTTTTTGATGTGGACAGTTAAAAAATATTCATTTAATAATGGACTCAAATTAAATGTTTGTGACAATTTTTGTGACAGATAAATACGAAGAAAAAACTAAAAATATAAAGAGTGTGGTGTGGTTAAAGTTTTTTTTTAATACCGAAAAAGGCCGAAAAGAAGGAAAAAAATGTAACTTTCACGTCATCAACTCAACCTCCCATTAGAAATCCGACAATTTTCCTGTTTAATATCTTTTTTAAAAGAAAACATCTTGACCGTCGTGCGAAAGCACGGAAGTGGCGAGTCCGAATTTAAACTGACACAATAGGAAATCAGTGGGGGCATTTCCAGAATAAACACGATTACTGCCTCTTGTACAGCGACTACAGTCGACGTTCCTAACAAAAAAAAGACATTAGGTACGTATGAAGTTGAAACGTTAGCACCTTTTAGTCTGAGTTTATCTTTGAAATTTATAGAGATAGAAGCTTACAGCATTTCTTATTTGAGTTTAAGGGAGACTTTTCTATTTACGCTGGATTCTTTATTCAAAGAATTTTATTATTTTTGCAATATCGTCAAGCTGCATATTTTTTTTCTCTTACCTTACTAGCAAATTACTAATCATTTAATGAAATTAATAAAATAAATTAATAATTTCTTGTCGCACAGATGCTACCGATAAAAAGAAATTTAAATAATATGTCAGTCGATAGAGAGCTCAGTCGCTTTAATACCAAAAGTTTTTAAACTCCAATGGTTTGTTAGTAGATAAATAAAAAAGAAATTAAATTTTGCAGAAGTCTGCGATTGTTAAAACATTGTTTATTTTTCAAAAATTGTTAATTCTCTATTTTAGATATAAAATTTTCAGGCTAATTACGCGAAAATTCATTACATCTCGATTTTCGACAGTTTCCTCATGACTAATTTAGACTAACTATTGTTTAAACGTTCTTTTAAAGTTTCGAATTTCCTGCCTATTTCTACTGGCCTATAAAGTGTTAATATACAGGGTGACCAACCGAGAACGAAACAGAGCTATTTGCAGGAACCTCGTCAACATTTTAGAAAAACGCTCAGACCCGTCAATTTTTTATTAAAAGAGGACACTCTTTTACGGAATTTTTGACTAGACTTTTTTCAACCCCAAGCGAGCGTAAGAATATCTCCAAAATTTTTAAATAGCATTGAAAGTCGAGTTTTTAAAAAATCAGCTAATTTCGCTGTATGTATTATAGGTTCATGTCGGTCGATTATGTATCAAAAAACAACTACCGCTCTGGCTATATGCCGCGACAGGCATTGAATTACATCTGTTTATAACAATTGAAAAATTTTTTTTAATTGTTATGATCAATAATCATTTGTTAGTAATTCAATTGTTGTAAACAATGCTTGATTATTACCAACAATAATTTGTCACTGTTATAACGTCTTCAATGCTATTCTCTAATACTGACACAAGTTTAAAATTCTTCAATTCCTATTTTTGTTTTCTAAAACTATTTTTTTTTATGAAATATTGTCATCATATTTTTCATACAAATATTTCTAACATGCAATAATCATATTATTCAAAAGACTCAAAATCCTGTATTAAAGATAGTATAATTTATAAATTGCAAAATCTAATCAGTTCTAAGTTGCGTAATTATGCGTCGAATGCAATTGGTCCTACGTCGATATAATTTTTTGTTCTCCAGATAATCGAGACTAAAATTAATTCCGAACGCACATACGAACATACGTACATACAAACACACAGACATCCACTTAAAAGCTATTGTATTCGACTCTGGGACCTTGAAATGTGGGGATATGTCAAAATTCGGGAATCGCAAAATCGAATCTATTATTACGACTTCCCGCTGGGAAGTTATTTAAATAAATATTTTTTACTCTCTAGTAGGAAAATGAGTTGAGAAAAAAAGTTTTATTTGCATAACTTTGTTTTCATTTTTTACTTATAGTCACGCAGAAGTAGGCAGAGATCACTTCCTTTCACTTGCTACGGTTCTTACACACATGTTTCGCTCCTTCTACTTACATCAGTGTTCTCATACATGCTCGTCAGTTGTTGGTACTCTTGACCTGACCTTTTTTCAAAACAATGTTAATCTCATCGAGATACGTTCGCCGAGGTAGACCTTTACTGACTTGTTTATTCACACTCGCATTATAAATCTGTTACGACAATTTTTTTACCTATCCTCTCTATTTGCCTGCAATAAATTTAAAAATATTTCCTCACTAAAGCATGCAATGCTTTTCAGTGTAGCCTTAGTTGAAATTTTATTGACGATAACATACAGTTGTGCACAGTACACAATCATTGAATAAATTTGTGGTAAGTGTAGAACAATAATGCTTGCGCCTTTATAGAAGGGCATAAGACAGGATTATTGCGTGCTCTCTGGAAATTTAATTAACCGCAATTTCTATCACAATCTATTAATTCCCGTTAATTTAGGTGATGTAGAGCCCAAGTTCACATAACCCATGATAGCCAGGAATTTATCGACTAGATTGGACATTATCATAATGGATTTTTTTTAAGTTCCGTGTGCGGAATGAGAATATGGAAATTTTGAGACATTTGATAAATTCAGAAACAGGACTTTGTTATACAAAAAACGTATAACTGTCAACTAAATTTTACGTAATTGGCCATAAACGTGTTTAATTTAAAAGATATTATCTTCTTTTTCCTAAAGGGAACTACAACTACAAAAGAAATATCTCGTAATTTGTTGATAAAGCCAAACAGAAAGTTTACCTGAAATCGTACATAAAGCCAGAATATCTTCCAAAAAAATATTTTTGATAGGTAATTAAATAAAATGAATAAAACAAATATTTATTTATGTAATAAAATAATAAACTTCTGGACAAAATTAATTGAATGTCAATTGGATGGCTAAATCGAATTCTCTGAAGTAAACAAATAACCAGACAAGAAAAATACGACATATACAACAAAATAATTAAAAGTAGCCTACTCTATGATTCAGAAACATGAAGAATGACCGAGAGGAATAAAAGAATGCTAGAAGCTACAGAAAAAAAAAAGTAAAAAAAAAATTAAAGTAGAGACAATCCTGATTTTCGTAGCTTTACTAATTGACGTGTCCGTCCATGTGCGTGTCAGTTTAGTTGTGGCCGTTCTTGTTATTGCTAGCCATCGCCTTATTTCGGCTTCGCCACCTCCTGTGTTGGTGATGAGAGAGCCAAGATAAATAAATTTATCCACTACTTCAAAACAGGCTACCTGTCGTATATGCGGAGAGTTGTTCGTTTTTCGGTCTACTATCATGACTTTGGTTTTATTGATGTTTAGTTTTAAGCCGTACTCTTTGCTTATATTTCCCAGTCTTGTCATGATCATTTTCGACTCGAGTTGATATGTCGCCAATATGAGAGTATCATCGGCATATCTTAGATTACTTATGCGCCTTCCTCCCACTGCAATCCCCCCATACCATTCATCGAGTACTTTGCGCATGACGTACTCACTATATATGTAAATAGGATTGGTGACAGGATACACCCTTGTCTAACCCATGCTCTAACGTCAAATTTGTTTGAGTAAGTTTGGTTTATTCTGATCCTTGCTGTGCTGTGTCCATAGAGGTTTCATATCAATTGTATTAGGTGGCCTGGTATGCCCATTTCCTCTAAGATCTGTCTGAGAGCATCCAACTTGATGGAGTCGAACGCTTTGGAGTAGTCGACAAAGCACATAAACATTGTGACGTTATATTCGCGCGCTTTTTCAATGATTTGGCGAATATTCAGTATTTCTTCAATGGTGCCTTTTTCTGGGACAAATCCACTCTTTTCGTCCGATATTTGGGGAAGAAGAAAAGGTTTCAGCCCCTCGTTTATTATGGTGAGCATAATTTTACTGGCGTGGGATATTAATGCAACTGTTCTATAGTTGTTGCATTCTGTTGGATTCCCTTTCTTTAATAATGGGATGAATATTGACTCACGCCATTCTGAAGGCCATTTCCCGGAGTTCCATACTGCTTCGCACAATAAGTGTATTACGTCTAATCATTTTTCTCCCATGGACTTGATGATTTCTGATATTATATTATCCGTGCCAGCAGCTTTCCGGTTATTTAGTTTTTAATCGCCTTTACCACTTCTGATCTTAAAATGTTTGGATCCTTTTCTAGACAGTACTGGTGTACACCTTGGAATTTGTACGGTATCGAACAGTTTCGGAGCGATAATACGCAATAATATAAAAAATTTCAAAAAATTAATTTATCTTTTTTTAATGTCCGTTTTTAAAGTTAATAGAGTATTGAAATAGTTGGTTATGCATGTTTAATCTCGTTGTTAGTGACAGCTGCCAAAATAATTCGGTTAGATTTACAGTGTTAAAAAATTGGTCATAAGATAAACAATTTCGTGCAGTACTTGCGATAGATTTTCGTTAATAGTAAGCTTATAAATTGTATCTTTTTTAAAAGTACGTTTTTTGTGGTAAATCGTTTAATTTTTGACACCAAAAAATTAAAAAGCTGAATCTAGCAATGAATTTAACTAAACTAGAGGTAGTGCGGGCCTCGCTTTTATTGGATGAGGGATACTTGCAAAGTTATGTTGCCAATTTGTTAGACAATAGTGTTACACAATAAGTCATCGAAAAACATGATTTGGTGCTTATCTTGGATAAGAAGAACTAAAAAACCATCTTACTCGGTCCCTGGAGTTTTAGGCGATATCTTTAAATAATACAACAAATATTATATTTAAACGAAAACCTTTTATAACACTATTTCGGTCAAAATGTAAAAAGCCAGTCAAATCTTCCTTCCTTAATTCTCAAACACAAAAATTTAAATTAAAAGTTTAATTCCAGATAACAACGGGATATTGAAGACTCTGTTAGCACATTCTTAAATACAATAAACATTCCCACTTTTTACTCCTAAAAATTCCTTTGAAAAAGTTCTATCTCGAACCAAATTAAAACTCTTTGTTCCATTTCAAAGCCAAAATCTCAAGATGGCTTTCGAAATCTCTTCTGGCTCAAACTAATTGCTCGGGTAAATTTTACTTGAATGTGACCCTAAATGCGGCTTAGTTTTGTTACTTTAAAATACTAAACTTTTACTTTTATACATAACGGTAACAATTAAAAAAAAATATATTGATTATTTGAATAAATGGCTTTTATCATTTGTTATAGCCTTTGTTAACATCAATTTATATAAGTAAGGAATTTTTAGAAGCGCTATTTAAATGCCAAATTGGTGTTTCTGAAAATTTAGAAATAAGAACCATTTCTATATTGGCGAATATTGTACAAAGTTTTTTTTTATTTAAAGAAACCGCATCAACCGCGAAAGTTATTAGCGGGTATGGTACAATAAATTTCATGTATGTTGTAAAATGTTAATGGATTTCAGGAACTTCAGTAACGAGTAAATATTAATCGGGTTCAAGGCATCACTAAGTTCTTCGGGCAGTCCTGATGTTAACCTTTTCTCTCTATAGTCGGGACACTCAGATATTAAATGTTTCACACTCAGTTCTTCATAGCAGGAGACACATTTTTTGGGATTTTCTTTCTTCAGTAGATGCTGATGTGTGTACCTAGTGTGGCCAATCCTGAGACGGGTTAGGATTGTCTGTTGCTTACGACAGATTGATTCGTAATTCTGGTGGCTTAAGTTAGGATTGATTGCTTTGAGTTTGTTATTCTCAAGAACTTGCCACCTTTCCCTCCATGTATTTACTATGAGTTGACGAATACTGTGATTTAAATCTTCGTGTGGCACACAGCGAATCAATTGACTGAGAGGATTTGAGCTGGTCTCTCTGGCTAGTGTGTCAGCGGTTTTATTACCAACTATCCCTACATGCGAGAGAACCCAAACAATTTCAACACTTTTGCCTATTTCAGATAGTTTTCCTAGTTCTGATTTGATTCTGAGAAGAAAGGAATTACGGGGGTAAAGCTGTTGATGATCTTGCACAGCACTTAGTGAGTCGGTAAAGATGACAACGTCTAGTTCATATTCATGGCAGCGAGCAAGAGCTTTGGCAATGGCGTACAGTTCTCCCGTGTAAACACTTGCTTCTGGTGGTAGTCGATAACTGTAATTAGCCTTGTCTGTAATTACGGCAGCTTCTACACTTTCACTAGTTTTCGATGCATCCGTGTATATGTGGTAGTAGTCCACGTATTTGGAGACCACTTCGGAAAAAGCTCCTCTTATGAGTGCTGTTGGAGTATCACTTTTGGGATAATGAGTAAGATGCATATTACATAGTGTAGTACATAGTGAATCAAAGATTGCTTAAGTAAGGTTTTGTGATATTTCTCCTTTGACTTTTTTATGCGGCTATATATGTCCCACTACCTATAGCAAATAAATCGAATTTAAATTGTTTATAATACGGTTAACTCAAGTATTAGCAAAAAATAATATAATTTAAGGAATATTTAATAGAAATACATTTGAAAAAAAGTGTATTTATTTAATAGTATGGGAGGCAGCGCTCCATTTTTTCGAGGAACCTTATACCGAATGAAATTCGTTTTAAGCGGTAGATTAATAATTAATAATAATCAAAATTAGCGTCAGCTGCCGCACCAGCGGTAAAGCTGGAGATGTTAAAGTTGTTGAAAAAAATTGTGCCACGAGTATTTTCATACTGTGCCAAAATTTATAAGATGATTCTTTTTGATTATTTTCAACAAATAAATAGTCCTCAGTCACCTACATAAACCATATTGAAAATATTCAAGCATAAAGTCTTTTCGTACCTTATGATCTATTTAAAGTTAAGTTCATTAATTCGGATATCATTTTTTATTATATTACGATATTTGGTCACTTAGTATTAATATGTTGTAAATTGAATGTTTTTTCTTTTATATAAGCGTTTGTTTGCCCTTTTGCGCAATATGTTTAGAGCCGGAAACAGCCAGAAGGTGTCAAAAAAGGCACGTCTGGCTGTGTGTTGGTTCCTACACTTATGTATGGTAGTAATTGTTGGGTTTGGCAGAAGAAGCATAAAAATAGAATTAATGTTACGGAGATAAATAGTCTGAGAAGTATTGCCGGGGAGACTCGGTTGTATGAAGTGAAGAATAAAGAGATAAGGGAACGCTATTATGTAAAAGAAGATGTGGTTACAAAGATAGATAAAGGAATGATTATAAAGGATGAATGAAGAAAGATTGACGAAACAAATTTATAAGGCGAGTGTGAATGGCCAAGTAGGTAGAGGTCGACCTCGGCGAACATCGATCTCGATCAAATCAACATTGATTTGAAAAAAGGCCAAGTCAAGAGTATGCATGAGAGCACTAATGGAAGTAAAGGAAGCAAAAGGTGTATGTAAGATTCATAGCAAGTGGAAGAAATTGGTCTCTGTCTACCCATACGGGAAAAAGGCGTGACTATATGTATGTAGGTATGTATTTTTGGAGATAAAAACAACAAAAACAACAATTTGAGGTTGAGTACCATTTTAATTTTTTAAAAGTACATACAGTAATAACAAGTATGCTTTTCTCCTATATCAATTACAGCCAAACAACGTCTCTGCATGCTTTCAATAAGGTCTTTGAAGTAGCCTTGATCGATTTTTCTATAAAGTTTGGGTAAAAGTTCTTGAAGTCTATGGGGTGGTTGATGGGAATTTAAGGCTCTTTGTAGCTGGTTCCAAGTATACTTAATGGGATTGAGGTCGAGCGGTAGAAGGAGCAGGGCAAAATGCGGGATACCATACAAGCCCAAAGCGTCTTCGATTACTCTTGCACGATGCGGTCAAGCATTATCGTCTTAAAAAAAGAAAGTTGGTCCAATAACAGCATGAAACAAACGTATAGCATTTTTAATAACTTGTTGTACGTAAATCGGCGCAGTCATGTTTACATCAAGCACTAACAATTCTGTACGCCAATTAAAACAAAAGCCTTCTCAAACAGCAACTGTACCACCTCTAAACGAATGAACTTCCTGCAATACTCTTCGATTGATGGGATAGAGTTTATGCACGAACACGCCGACTATCAGAAAACCGTCTACACCTCGACTCATCTGTAAACAATGCGGACCTCCATTCAACATGCAATTCACATGTTCATTAGTACGCATATAATTGTGTTCATGAAACTCCTTTTAAAAGTCGTCGTAAGCGTAAGGTGAGCTCGTGTAATCTTCGACGCAGTGTTTTAATTAAAACTAAAACACCGAAAGCATTTAAAAGATGCTGTTGTATGATCCGACAAGTACTCAGAGGTTCTCTACGATTATACACAGTCAGATAACGATCTTGTGTGGGAGTTGTGACCATTCGTCGTCTGCTTCTAGGTCTTTCTATCACGTTTCCAGGTGTCGATATCTACGGAGAAGCCGCGAAATGACACTTTCACTGATTTGAAAAACGTCCGCAACTTCTCTCTGAAGACGACCCGCCTCAATCATACCAGCAGCCCTATTAGGTTCATCCGCAGTCAGAAAAGCAAGTAAACATTTAATATTGTAACGATTTGCAAACCCGTCTCTCTCGACTGTCGCCTTGAGGCGACAGCGCGTCTATCACAATGGGGGGAAATATGCATGATTAAGGCCGCGGGCATAATAAAAGACAGATGATTCTCGAAAGGTCCAATAATTTCGGAAAATATCCAGAAAGGCATCGTTTTGTCGAGAACATTGGTCTACAGATATATAAATAAAATCACAGATCGTCTTCGTTTAAAGTGTTATGAAAAGATTGTATACAGTTGTGAATATCCAAGTGATTTGTAAAGTAAAATTTATTGTTTAGAAATATAAGAATAAAAATTGTTTAGTTATTGTACTGAGTGTTTAAAATCATTGAACGCAAAGAGTAAATATCGCAACAATATATAACGGACAAAACCTGAATAAAGCAGTGAATAATTTTTAACATAAATACAATATTTGTTAACATCCCTAACTTTCGTGGAGCAGTTTATAAGACACCCTGTATTTCACATGTCCAATGATATATAATAGAGTTTATATTTAGATTTCTACTTATCTGAATATAAATATTTGTTTTGTTAAATTGGATGTGTTTTATATTCACATGTAGAATCCAAAAAAGAACTTGATTACAGAGTGCTTTATATAAAAAAATACAACTTTATTTCACTCCTCTTTTTTGAGAATCCCTGTAAAGTTGTAATTTTCTTTTAAATAAGCAGAGTTTGTGACCATATTATTAAAAACATCGTTGACTTACCCGTATGGTACATTTCATTTATTATAAATTAAACATTCATAAGAGATAGAGAAAAAGTTAATACCCACAAAAAACTTAATTGTTTCAATGTATACTTTTCATGTTAAAAAACAGTCTCGTTTTATATTGCCGTCTAATGTGTGGTTTTCCCGAGGGCATGCTTTCCTGTACTTTAAGAAATCATAAAGAGATTAAGGGATCTTTGGCAGTGGGAGGCAGGTATAAGCTCGTTCGCGCAGAAAAGCACTTTTGAAAAAGTTTTCCAAGAAAACGGCTTATCGAAAATAATAAACTGAACAGCTAAACAAACATCTAAGTGACTTCGGAAGACGAGGAACGGGACTATCATAAAAATTATATGAAGAGGGGAAGGAAACCACAGCGTAAGATTTACATACATGAATGAATATGAACTAAGCATGCAGATGAAAAGGAAACACTGATGATTTGTTTTATATAATTCAAGTTTACTTAAATTATGAAAAGATTTAAAACTGGATTTTACAAAATTGCTATGCAACAGTTTAATTTAAACAATAATAGCTTCGTAACAGTTTAACAATGCTTAGACATATTTTGTATTGCAGTAAAACGTAATTATCAAATTTTATACAAAATATTTCATTTGTAAAATTAAAAAAAAAACTCGATGGATTGTACAACAAAATCAAAGTGTACACTGCCTCACAATATTATCGCACCACTTTATTTTTTTGAAAAATCATGTCCATTTGAATAATTCTGTATAATATTTCATTACATTATGTTTATTATTTTAACAACTTAAAATGTGTTGCAAGTTCTGTTTATGTTTTTCTATTCAAGTTATTTGTAAAATTTATCGAATTTTAAGGCAGATTGTGGTTTGATTTTTGCTCGTTTAAATTAAATTTTCAAGCGTTTTAATATATTAATAATATTACATCCGAACGAAATTTTTATATCCTAAAATCCTTTTTCTTCCTCTAAAAGTAGCATATTGCTCGTTTTTTCCACAATAAATAATTGAATAAAAGAAGATTTAACTGTTTTCTTTTGTGATATTGCCAACACTTAATTATAGGGAAGAATTTTTCCCTCTTATCGTCCTTCATCAACTTTTTTTCTCACGTATGAAAGAGGGGAACTTTTCAATTAGAAACGGGGCGATCTAATGGCCTTAGCAAACTGCATTTTCTTTTCTTGTGTTATCATTTTTTGTATTTTTTCATTACGCGAAATGCAGAAATTAAAGTGCTGGTATTACTTACATGATTTTTTTATCTCAAATCGTTTTTTTTATTGCTAATTTAAAGACAGAATCCCTGTTGTAAAACTCATTTATAATCAATCTCGAGAGACGCAACCCAAAAATGTGTAGACGCAAAAAGGTGTAAAAATATTTAGACAGTGCTACATTTAAATGATAAGCAGTGTCGTTGTCTTTAAATTTACAATATTTGCAACCCTCGGTTATCGTAAACACATGTGCGCTATTGTAAATCAAGCTTTTTGGTTGTTGTAAGGCTCGTTGCAACCCGTGTCAAAAGGGATGAAACGGCGACTCATTGTCACTACATCTTAAAATGATATACTGGTACATATAAGATCGCTAAACAGCACGGAAATGTGTCTAATATTAAGAATACATGTATTGGCAGCAATCTTTTCTGGAAAAAAGACAGTCGCTTATAGTTCTCTTTTGAAATCAGCGTTTACGTTGCAAACCAGTCGTTAATGATTCATTTCCGAAAGTAAACATTTGAAGTCGCGAATAACCCTCATTTTAAATTAGTCGTTTTATAGTACCTGCTGAAAAGAAGTTGTTGATGCTACTCGCTCATAATAAGTGTTAATATTTCACACTCGAAGGTAAATGTTAATTTGTCTCGAAACTTAAGAAATAAAGTACAAGCTTTTAGTCTCAATTGAAAAAATACTATCGTATAAAAATTGAGTATAGAAATCCCGTAGTCTCGATCAGTTGATTCTCGTTAGTGTTAAAAAGTGTTAAATAAATATATCTCTTTCTCATACCCAAAAGTGGTCTTTTTGGACATAAAATAATATTAATTGACCTAGACTCTTTTTTGTTTTCTATTGTTACATTCTTATGTTTTTTGTTACATAAAAAAAATAATAAAAATAAGTTGTTTTATTGGGAATGTGATCCAGAATATAAAATAAGAGAAGTGCAAAATCTCTACGCAGTGAACCAGTAAAACCTATAAAGATATGAAAACCCCATGGTTGAGCAAGGATAGAAAAACCCCTCTCTCCATCAAAACCCACCCAAAAATAATTTGTATTTTAAATTATTTATTAAATAGAATCAAACTATTGTTTTAGTAAGAGATAAATATGTTTTCTTTGGTTAAACTGCTCTAAAAAAGGTGTGCAGCTGAACTTCTAATAGATTCACTAGACAGATCATCACTTCTGTGGTCAATCAATCTATAAATATATATATATATATATATATATATATATATATATATATATATATATATATATATATATAAAATAAAATATATAAAAAAAAAATGTTTATATGTATGTCCTTCAAAAACTCCCAAACGGCTGGACCGATTTAAATAAAATTTTGAGTTGTTTTATGCATACAAGGGGTAGTTTAAGTAAAAAAATTTTTTTTGTAGGAAGTGATAATGGTACCTCCCATACAACGCAAATGAAATATTCGTAGCCAAACACCTGTCATTTCAAATTTTTTATTCGAAAATATTGAAGCTGTCAAACATGTTTGTATTTGATTTATTACAATTTGAGCAAAAACAATAAAGGTTTATATTATCAAAAAATGCCACTAAAAAAGGTGGGATTGGAAGAAATGCAGCAGGTGCAAAAAGAAAAAGAGTCGAAATTTATCAGCTTGTTAAATAAATAAAATTTCAATATGGATTTGGTTTCCCAAAAGAAATTAAATAAAATAATGGGGTGTAGCAACGTACACCGGGTTCAGCTAGTAAACAATATTTTCGTATCAATATTGTTCCCGAAACTATTTAATTTTTTTTATTTTCTTAAATCCCTATCAGCAACGATATAACTTTTTAAAACTTGAGTTTTTATAAGTTACTTACGGTTTGTAAAGGATTCGAATCATTGAAACCAGTTTACCTGAAACAAAATTAAAATTTTAGAAATAAGATATATTGACAACATTACAGATTTATAAGGATTAAAATTGGTGTTACCGAAATATAAATTTGTAATAAAATTAAATAATGAATACAAAAAACAAATATTAGTGGTCTGGGTGCGACTTGTGGAAAAAATGAAAAAATACCATATGTTTTGTTGTTATATAAATTTAATTATTATAATTATTATAAAAAACGATTTCAAATTGTTTAAAACAAATTATAATTGTCATTAACAATATTCTGTTTATGTCAACCGTATTCTTTTAAACTTTTTTTAACATTTCATAAGCGGGAGCTATTTTCAATTAAATTTTTTTTTAATTATTACGATTAATAACTATTTGTTAGTAACAATATTTAATTGTTATAAGCAATGCTTGATTATTACCGACAATAATTTTTTACTGTTATAGCGTCTTTAATGCTCATCTCTCAATACTAGCACAAGTTTAAAATTCTTCAGTTCCTATTTTTGTTTTTTAAAACTATCTGTTTTTAAAAAATATTGTCATTATATTTTTCATACAAATATTCCCAACATGCAATAATATAATATTCAAAAGATCTTAAAATTCTGTTTTAAAATTTGTAAAATTTAGATAGTTCACCATTTTTTCAGTGTTTTAATTCTCCATAAAAACAGCTTAACCGATTTTGCTGAAATCTTGCCTTCCATTATCAGTTGTAGGAACTCGTATCTCTTGCCTCTGTATATGTGTCCCAGAAAGTTTTTCTGAATTAAGTAATTATAATGATGCTATTAATATTTTTAACGATATCTTTAAAACGCAATAAGCCAAAAAATAATGCCTTTAGTAGGTTATGTCAAAATTTAATAATTTTTTATTCTTTCTTTGTTTTTCCCAAGTTTTTTTAAACCAATGTAGTTACTGTGCATGAGATTATGGATTTAATTTAATTCGCAAGACATTAATAAAACTTTAAAAAAAAGTAAACCAAAAAAAGTGTAATAAATATTAAATTGTTGACGGTGAATACACAAAATTTATTTAAAAACAATTGATGTACAACATTTAAGCCAACGCCTTTATATTGATTCGGTTATTATTTCTACCAAGTTTTTTACGACATCATAAACCTTATTTTTATTATCCATTTAGTTTGCTTTTCATTATCGTAGCTTAGTATTTGTCTAGACTTCCATCAAAAAACAAGTAAGAAAATTTTAAATTTGTGTGTCTATAGAGAGTAAAGAGGTACAAAATTATTTGTCTTATTTTTGTAGCCTTCATAAATGTCTGTCAAGGTCAAATATTGGTCGTTTTTTAGTAATTATTAATAGTTAATATAAATAGAATAATAAATAAGTCAAATTAAAAATCACAAAATACATTTTTCACTACTACTTACACATGAGTTTTAATTTTTTTGTTGTTGCAGATTTTTAAAAAAGCAAATCTGTATAAAAGGACCACTCTATCATAGCAACAATTAGCTTTCTTAAAGTGGTTGGCTTTGGATCAATTTTACCGCAGACGTAATCAGTGCGCTTACTTTCAACATTTTTTACAAAGAAGCTGAGAATGGTGTAAAAATTCCTGTGAAACATTACAAGTAAGTAAATAATTACTAATGTACAGCAAACTTACCATCCTTAAAACCACCCTATTAAATAAATCTGAGCTTTAGTTAAAAACTGGGTGGCTTCAAGAAACATTACATTTAGGCTAACCGACACCGACGTAGAACATATAACACGTCAAAAATTTAAAGAAGTAAGCGGTGAGGAATGGTAAAAAAATTGCATAGTATGTACATAGTATAAGTAAAAGGGTTAATAATTATAATAAATTTGATTTTTAGTAGCTTATGTAAGGGAAATATATAGGTTAATTTTTAGATAATAATATTAATGTATCTAACAAATTTCGTCGCCATCTTCACATCACATCAGGTATTTAATTTAAAACAAGAATTTTTTATCAGACATGTTAATGATTTTTGTCTTATTTTGCTAATAGCTGTTGTAATATTTTGGATTTGTTTTATATTTGGGTGTCGGTTAGACAATAATAACACGTGTTGTCTTTATGAGCTTTATTAGTGGACTCCCTTCTTCAATCTAAGACCCATGCCTCTAAGCGGCGCAGAGTAGAGATAAAATAGTGTCATACTCAGGACGAAGCGAGTTTATAACATTATGTAAAATACAAATATAGCGTAACAGCTGTTGGCCGGATCTTTATCAACTCGCTGAACAGGTTGATTCCATCAATAGAGATCTTAAAGCAATCGTCGAGTGGGGAACCAAAAATCTTGTTCAGTTCAATGCCCAAAAAACACCAAGTGCCACGTTTTCCAAGAAAGTGAATTCCTCAAATCATCCCATCACAATGTCCGGAAATACCCTTGAACCAAGTCCCTCCATCTCGATTTTGGAAGTCACGGTGTCCAATAATATGTCTTGGCATGACCATGTTGCTAACATCGCAAAGTCGGCAAGCCAGAGGCTAGGTTTTCTGTGGAAAGCCAGAAAGTTTTTTACTCCTGATCAACTGTTTACGACGTACAAGGCTCAAATCCGACCTCTACTGGAGTATTGCTCGCACATTTGGGGTTCAGCACCAAGGCATTCTCTTCGTCTTCTAGATTCCATTCAGAGAAGAGCCAGTCGCTTGATAAACAGCTCAACTCTCACAGATACCCTTCACCCTCTAGAACATAGAAGAAGAGTTGCAGACCAGTCATTGCTCTACAGATATTTCCATGGTAGATGCTCCAGAGAAATAAAAACTCTTGTACCACCATTGGCCACATTCGGCCGAAGAACTGGGCACGCTGATCAGTCTCACCCATTTACTCTCAAGATTGACACTACAAGGAACAATCTTCATCAAGAATCCTTCTTTTACAGGGCTGCTACGGAATGGAATAAGCTTCCAAAATCAGTTTTTCCAGAGAACTATGACCTGCAACTTTTTAAAAAGCGTGTCCACGATCATTTCCTTTCTATAATCTAATAGTCGCAGTGCGGGCCGTCCGCGGCCCACACAATAGGTCTACCCTTTTTGCGACTATTTTCATAAAAAAAAAAAAGAGATCAACTATCAAGAGAATATTTGAATATCCACAAAACTAATTGCCAAGGAGGCTATGATAACTGCATATGTCCCAAAATAGAAAAAACCCACACAATCAAATATTTAGGAGTAATGTTAGACCAACATATGAGATGGGACGAGCACATTAACTACGTCATCAACAGATCCAGAAAACTCATACATATATTTTACACATTCTTAGCAAAAAAGGTATACTCATAGTCTATAATTCATTAATTGAGTCCGCGTTCAGATACTGCATTACAGCCTGGGGTGGCGTCTTCAACAACGTCATTCACAGACTACAAACAACACAAAATACAATACTGAAAATAATTTTGAAAAAATGAAGATTGTACTCCACGGAACAATTATATCAAGAATCACATATCCTAAGTATCAGAAATATCTACATCTTGTAGACCCAAACTTGGTTATTTAATAAAAAAAACAGGATTATCAGTCAATCCAGACATACAAGACAGATCTAACTTTGCAAGATCCAAGATTCAGTAAAACCCATATGCAAAGTTCCAAGCGTTTAACTATTAAAACATGAAATTTAAATTCATATATTTGAATAAGTACATGATTATCATCTTCATAAACTTTTGTATTATTTTGTGATATATTGTTGCTTACTTCGTTGCAGATATTTAGTGGTATTAAAGTATACAATTAATGTGCACAATTTTGGACATTTACTTTCCGGTCATAATAATACGTATAAAGGATATTGTGGGTTTTTCTTAGTTTCTTTGCAACTGTTCGCCATCAATCCTCAATAATCCGCCCCAAGTGCACCAGCTAATAATAAAAGCTTCTTCGTTGGCACAATAGTAATAAATACGTTATACGGAATGTTTTTAAATAAAAAAACTGGTCAAAATTAAAACTTTATGTTGGTCGATACATTTTTATAAACAAATAATTTTTATATGGATCTCTTTAATATTAATTATATGATTAATATTTAAAAATAAAAAGTACTTATGCATCGGTGACCAGAAATGCTAGCTGGTACCACATAAAGAAAAAAAACCAAAAATATAATTATTAATACTTTATTTAGATCAGAATTCTACCACCATCTAGAAAAATAATTTCATAGGCCCATAATCGTTATTGCCTTATAGAAATTATTGGTTCCAAATTTAACCAAACTCTACCTTTTACAGCAGACACAAACCCAGCCTCATATTTAATTGGTAGTTGAGTTTTTTTATTCAGTGTGACTCTGTAATTTTTAAGAACACAGCATAGTCCTACTTTCGACTGTAATTTTCCAAATCGTAACCCTAAAAAGAAATTAAAAATCTATTACACAATGATATAATTTAATATATTTCTGTAGTTTTAAACTTTAAATCAAGTATGTTTTATTGACTTAAAATAGTTCTTTTAAATTTAAATAGCTTTTCACAATTGATTATATAACCAAACTTTAATGTACCCCTTTAAGGGGCCCATACATTAATAAAAAAATTGCGCAACTATGCTGTTGCGCAACAATTTGCCAATGTATGGCAGTGGTTAATGCGTTGCGCAATTGTTTGATAATAATAATATTTTTCAGTTGCTACCCGATTTTATTGGTGGAAGGAACCCTGCTTTTTGTGACCATCACGACTATTAATAATAATAGAGAGTTCTGAAGAGCAGTTATTGCGATGTACAGAGAGTTACCTGAAGTATGGAAAATTAAAAGCGACATTTATAAAAATAGAAACCTAAAAGCTGCTACTTGTGAGAAGTTGGAAAAAAGAACCTCGACGAACATATCTCGATCAGATCAATATTGTTTTACAGAAAGGCCAGGTCAAGAGCACCAAAAACCGACGAGCATGTATAAGAGCACTGATGAAAGTAGAGGAAGCAAAGGATAGGTGTAAGAACCGTAGCGGAAGTGGAAGGAATAAATACTTTTGTGACTAATTCACAACAAAAATCATAAGTAGGCTTTGACTTTGACATTTAAAAAAAAAGGTATACAGAGTGTTTCTCAGTTCATTCATAAATTAATTTTACTGACACCGTTTTACCATCTTCTCAGCAGTTGGAAATTTTGAATGAAATGAGATATCGACTTCGGATTGTTAGTATTCAATTGCAATATTGTTGGACATCATATTTGCCATGTTGCCAGTTTTGTTCACGATCTACATAAAAAATAAAATCAAATAATTTATTTGCATAATTAATGTTGCTATAACTTTGTTATTAATAAATATTTTTTTATGATTTTTTCTATTTATTTAAAATGCATTAAAAACAAAAATTATATTATGAAATTGTGTGCTCAAATACAGTTTTTGATGCTTAATTGTATGGGCCCGCTAACGTGTATAGTATAATGCAACTGCAAAGTTTTGATGAGTTGCTTTTTGTTGCTTTCTGTTGCTTTGACAATTAAATCTTTTCATTTTAAGGGATGAATATAAAAAATTAAGGTACATTTATTGTTGTTATGTTGTTTTGACGTAGAAATGTTGTAATTTGTTACTTTGTTACTCTACTTTAGTCAACAATTTAGAGCTTTGTAGACTTACAATGAGGATACTCTTTTTCGTCAGTTCAAGCAACGAAAACAAAATGTGATTGTGCTTAAATACGGTGCTTAAGACCATTGAGAAAAATATAAAACGACAGCAATTTAAAAGTTACATAATATGTAAAAGAGTAGTGACAATAATCTTTTTAAATTTTGGAAACTAATAATTATAAATAATTAATAAATTGACTTGCTAAAAATTTGGTTAAAAATATCTTCGGTAAACAGTAATTCTGAAATTGACGCAGAAAGAGAAAATACACAAATAAATCTCTATTTGCGTTGCAAAATCCGTTACCAATGTACAAAATTATTGTGCTGTACCTATGCATGTTCTAGGTCCTTCTCCAAACGGTAAAAATGCGAAGGGATGCCTGTTGGCTTTGTTTTTCTCGTTAAATCTTTCGGGGTCAAATTTTTCTGGGTCTGGATAATGATCTGCGTCTCTGTGAATGGAAAAAACCGGAATGTTAACTCTAACACCGGCTTCTATAACAACATCGCTGTTAGGAATTTGGTAATCTTTGGAACAAATTCGTGGAATTATTCCAAGAGGAGGGTGTTTCCTTAGTGTTTCTAAAAACATTAAAAAACAGTAAATTTCATAATAAATAAGTGAAGCACCATTTGCTATTATGGTAAGTTAAACGTAATACGAGGGCGGTTTGATAAGTCAGTGATCTTTTTGAATAAAACAAATTTTTTTCCGCAAATAAATATTTTATTTTTCTACATAATCACCTTTTAGCTCGATACATTTAGTCCAGCGTTTTTCTTATTTTTTTATTTTCTCCAAATAATATGTTTTTTCAAAGCTCTCAAAATACGCGTTTATTTCGGTAATGACTTCTTCATTCGACTCAAATCTCTTACCGCACAGCCATTTCTTTAGGTTTGGAAACAGAAAATAGTCGTAGGGGGCTAAATCTGGAGAATATGCTGGATGGGGTAGCAGTTCGTAACCCAATTCGTGGATTTTGGCCATCGTGACTAGACAAGTGTGCACACGTGCATTGTCTTGATGGAACAGCACTTTCTTCTTCGCCAAATGCGGCCGTTTTGCTTCAAATCAACGTCGAATCTGTTCAAAAGCTTTGAATAATATTCGCCGGTAATCGTTTTACCTTTCTTGAGGTAATCGATGTGAATGACACCGCGAACATCCCAAAAAACTGTGACCATGACCTTGATGGCTGACAGACTCTGTTTCGCCTTCTTTGGTCCACGTTCACCCCGAGCAACCCACTGTTTCGATTGTTCCTTGGTCTCTGGCGTGTTGTGATGGATCCATGTTTCATTCACAGTAACAAAACGGCGCAAAAATTCGTCCGGATTACGGCTGAACATCGCTAAACACTCTTTTGAAGTGGTCACACCATTGCGCTTATGGTCGAGTGTGAGCAATCGCGGCACCCATCTCGCAGAGAGTTTTTTCATGTCTAAATATTCGTGTAAAATATGATGTACCCGTTCAGTTGAGATACGTACAGCATGAGCCAACTCACGAACTTTCATTCTCCGATCATCCAATATCATTTCATGGATTTTATCGACGATTTCCGGCGTGATCACTTCTTTTGGGCGACCTGGACGTTCGGCGTCACTAGTGCTGGTACGACCACAACGGAACTCTGTAAACCACTTCTTAACCATTGAAATTGATGGTGCCGAGTCCCCGTAGTATTTATCAAGTCTTTCCTTAGTTTCAGTGATGGATTTTTTACGTAAAAAGTAATGCTTAATCAGCACACGAAATTCACTTTTTTCCATTTTCGTAAAAATTCACGAGGTTGTCCGCTTTGAACGGCTATCAAACACCAACTGCACGACGTAGCTTGCTTAGAATTAGAAAGTTGCCCACTGATAGATTATAGTTGACGGCAGCACTGTTGCATTTTTGAGTAACTGCGCGGGAAATTCAAAAAGTCACTAACTTATCAAACTGCCCTCGTAGCAAAATTTTAAAAAATTTGAATAAAAAGGGCATGACAAATTATTATCGTATTTAAAATTTTTAACTGTTAACGAGATTCAGTCGACTCTCGATAATTTTCAACTCAAGGGACCAGAGATAAATTTCAAATTACCAAGAGTTCAAAATAACAAGCGTTAAAATAACCACGAGACGGAGGGGGGACTCAAGTAAATAAGAGTTTGATCAACAACATTTGTAATTTATTATTTCTATATTAATATTATTATGTATTAACAATTAAATATAATAATAAAATTATTCACAACTTTTAATTACGAAAAAAAGTCTGTTATCCTTTTTTTGAAAGAAGACTGGAATGCGAAATAAATTACGTATACAATCGACAGGTCTGTACATTTATGTAAACAAACGACAGGTGCATAATAAACGCTTTAAATTATAGAGAGTAGGGAAGCCTGGTCTTCAAATTATCGCATGTTGGTAAGCAAAATACTATTTCTTCAACTTTAAATTATCGAAGGGACCAATTAACATTGATTTTATACAATTTATCGAGTATTTTTCAAGGGACCGAAAAAATTTTTCAAATAATCGAGAGATTTAAATTAACGAGTGTCAAATTATCGAGAGTCGATTGTTATTTTAAGCTGGTATTTTGGAATATAGGTAAAAACAAATCTTTTTAAGGGTAAAAATATGTATGACACTGCTGTAATCTGATATCATATTGTCGTACACCTGTAGCTCAGAGGGGTTGCATTAAAGGGCACATGTTTATTTAAAAAAAAAATATTTTGATTTCAGCAAAACGTCCTAAAAATATCTACATCCAATTTTGAATCACCCTGTGTATGCTTTTTTGTATTTGACCTTATGAGCCAGTAAAAATAGAATTTGCCTCGCACTAAATTTCCGATTCAATTTTTTTTTTATATGGTTTAGGGTCACTTACTGAGCATAAAATCAAAAATGCTGAGAGATCCAGATGGAGCTTCGATCGCAATCTTGAAGAAAGGTTTTTGGCCGATATCTCGGAAACTATGCACTTTAGGGCAAAAGTTATTAAGATCATTATTGTAGAAAATAAAATTTCGCATCTTTTACTTTTTGAAAACTTTTTTTGTAAAACTTACCGTTTACGATTTATGGCCCATTTAATGAACCGGTTTTTCTGTTTCGGTCAATAACTCTTAAAATATTGAATTAATCAATAAAATGCATCTATCCATTTTGATTTTGATTTGTGAGAATTGCACGGTGGAAACAGGTACAAATCAGCCGACAGTGAACCTCGTCCCCAACGAGGAATCGATTTATATTGACGAGTTTGACCACGAGAACGAAGAATTCACTGAGGCTTTACAGTCCTCTTTAAATATTTCCGAAGAGTGTAACGAAGATGAAGAGAAAACATCCAATATAATTAGATTTTCGCCACCTCCAAAACGCACAAAAATTTTATAAAATTTTAAATTTTTATTTGTTTTACGTTTTTTCTAAAAACAAATTTTCAATACATTTATAAAAATTATTCCCCCTCTGTTTTCTATTTTTTTATTCTAACATGTGAACATAACATAATTAATAATAATTAATATTTTTTAGTTGTACGAAATATAATAAAATAAAATATAGAAAAGTTCGCTACTATTGCTGGTAAGAAAATGAACAATTTACTTTTAAATACATAAACTATCGGGTTATTTTTTTTAATTTGTTTGTTGAATTTGTACCATTATATTCTATGCATACCTTGAAATTTTCGACTTTACGCCCGGTAGTCCAACTTTAAACGTCCTATAACTCAAAAAGTATGGACATTAAAAAAAAGTTTTAAACAAAAGTTGTAGAAAATACACTGATCTTTAAAAATGGATAATTGCATTATATTCATTAATCCAATATTTTAAGAGTTATCGGACGAAACAGAAAAACCGGTTCATTAAATGGGCCATAAATCGTAAAAAGTCAGTTTTACAAGAGAGTTTACGGGAAATAAAAGATGCAAAATTTTATTCTCTACAATAATGGTACCCATAACTTTTGCTTTTAAGTGCATAGTTTCCGAGATATCGACCAAAAACTTTTCATCTTAACTGTTTAAATTACACAATAAACTAGAAATATCTAGTCTCTAATTAGATAAAGACCCTTTGTGTATAAAATATAATAAATATGTAAAGATTGTTAAAAATTGGTTTAAAATGATTTAAAGACTATCTAATAAACAGTGTCTATTTTATTTTGAAATGATTTTTGTTTTGCCTTGAATGGTATTGGAAAAATAAAAATTACCTAGTACAACTTTTTCTAATAAATGCATTTCCATGATTGCATCATAAGTTACTTCGTTTTCATATTTATCAAGTATTTTATCAATTTCCTCTCTAAGTTTATCCTGAATATCCATGTGTTGAGCCAGTTCCAACAAGGCAAACGTCATTGTTGTGGCCGATGTTTCAAATCCTGCTAGATAAAAAACAAATGACTGAGCTGCCACTTCTTTCATAGTTAAACCCGGTTTGTTGCCGCTACTTCTGTTTGTTAAACTGTGATCATCATCTTCAGTTACTTTTCCTTTATTTTTTAACTGTATTAACAAATGCATAAAATCTTTTCGATAAATATTGTTTCTTTCTCTGTAAGCTACCGTATTCTTAACTAGATTCATATAAAAATCTTCTGTGTCTTTTTCGAAAAATGCAATTTTTAATTTTTTAGTTAACCATCTCGGTAAAAAATTAAGTGCGATAAATATGTATCTTGATCTAACCGTTACCACCAACATTTTGTTTCCGTATTTTCTAAAGTCCGAATTAGGATTTTTCAAGCTGTTTATTTCTAATCCGAAGGCGACTGAACCTATAACGTCGGTGGTAAAACAGGCTAAAGCATCTTTTATATCAATTGGTTTATTGTTGGTGGAATATTTTCTTAATAACTCTTGTAAACCTTTAGTGCATTCTACCATGGTTTGAAACATCATCTTCATTTTACCTTAAAATATCCATAAAGCTAATGGATTTCTTTAAATGTAAGTTTTTAATATTATGGTTACTTAAATTACACTTCTGGAAAAAATTAACGCAAAAACATATTAAATCTTAGACATTAATAATAGTATATTCTTCAAAGAGCGTAAAATGATGGCTATTATTCTCGAGGATGAACATTTCAAAACGTACCGCAGGCGAATTTTGGAATCATCCGAGAGAATGATAGCCATAACATGCGGGTAGAAGACTATAATTTCTCTACGACCATTGCAGACCATCACTTTTCCTCGGTAAATTCTCCATCTTATTCTCTCTCTCTCTCTCTCTCTTTCTCTCTCTCTCTCTCTCTTTCTTTTTCTGTAGCTTACAACCCGTGGTGGGTCTTCGCTGACATTACAATTTGCCTCCACTTGCTGCGGTCCATTATAAGTTCTTCTGGTCGTTGGACATTTAGGGTCCATAAGTCCTTGGCCTTCCCAGCGGCCGCTTTCCTACCGGGGTCTCTTCCCACAACAGTTTTACGACACGTTGGTCTTGTCTCTTCACATGTCCGGCCCATCTCAATCCATCTGCCTTTATTATTTTTACTATATCTGGTTGGTTATATAGTTCTTGCCCTTCCCTGTTAGTTCTAATTCTGTATTGTTGTGTGGCGTTGTCCTTGATTGGTTCATATATTCTTCTAAGAATTCTTCGTTCTGCGATTTTTAGTCGATTCTCATTTTGTTTTGTCATCGTCCATGTTTCACATGCATATGTCATTATAGATAGTATAATTGCATGATAAATTGTTACTTTCGTAAGGCGGGTTATATCTTTCGATTTCATTATTTTTTGTAGTGAAAAACAGCAGCGATTGGCTCCCTGAGTTCTATTGTTAATCTCTTGTGTTATATTGTTATCTTAGGTGATTGTAGCTCCCAAATATTTAAACTCATGGACCCTTTCAAAATTATGGTGGTCCATTGTCACATTTTGTCCTATCCTGTCTCTTCGTTTTGTACTTGTTGTGGTCATGTATTTTGTTTTATCTTCGTTTATTTGTAGGCCAAAATTCTTTGCAGCATTTTACAGTTTAATGAACCCTTTCTTAACGTTGATATTTGCTACTATATCTAAATCATCAGTGAAAACTACTACAATGCGCGGACCCTGATTTCCAAATAAGAGCGTTTCTATGTTTGCATTTTGTACGATGCCTTCCAAGGCGATGTTAAAGAGAAGTGGGGATAACGCATCTCCTTGTTTAAGACCACATTTGATTGGAAAGAAGGTTGACAATTTTCCTTTAAGTTTAACTGCACGTGTAGATCCCTCTACACAAGCTTTTGTGAGACTGATCAACTTTTTCGGTACGTCCAGTTCTGCCATGGTATTCCACAATTTCACTCTTAGGATGCTATCATATGCGTGCTTAAAATCTATAAAAAGATGATGCAATGTTTTGTTGTATTCCCAACACTTCTTCATCAACTGAATCCACACTGGTAATCTCCTGTTTGGTACTCTACACACGCAGTCAGTCGCTCTAATAGAATTAGAGAGAATACTTTATATCCTGTGTTAATAAGGGATATACCTCTATAGTTTGCGCAGCATATTTTATCGTCCTTTTTATGAATGGGTATTATAATACTTTCTTTACAGGGGTTTGGTATTTGTTCTTTTTTCCATATCTGGCAGATAAGCTGATATAAAGCGAGTTCCAAAATTTCTCCTTCATGTTTCAGACATTCTGCCGATATAGTATCGTTTCCTGGGGGTTTGTTGTTTTTTAGTTTGTGAATAGCTCGTGATACCTCTTCCATTTAGGTTCTTTCACTAAGGGTTTGGCCGTAAGATATGTATACTCACGTCTGCCTTCATCCGTCTGTATATTCAGCAATTCATCAAAGTATCTTCTCCAGGTCTTTATCACTTCGGCTTCACTTGTAATAATGTTACCTTCGTTATTCTTTATGATAGTTCCAACTCTAGGTCTAAATCCTTTTTTTATGTTCTTTACCTATCGGAAGAAATCTTATCTTATCTTATTGACGTAATGGAATAATCGAAATAAACATGACATTCGCGATATCGAGTTAGAGGAGTAGAGCCCACTTATTAAAAAGCTGTTCTATTGCAGCTTCCTTATTGGTCTCAGCCTGTTGGATCCTAAATATTGAAATTAATGATTGGTTGTCAGCTGTTAAATAGTGTATCAGGATCCAACATATCTAAGGAATCATATCCATCCATCAAAAGATACTTTAAAAGTGAATAAGCCTAAAAAATATTATTAGAATTAGTATATTCATCAACGAGCGTATAATATGAAAAAATCATCCGAGAGAATGATAGTTATTATACGCGAGTTGTAGACTATACTCTCTTTACGACCATCGCTGACCACCACTATCACTCGTTAAATTATCCATTTTATTGTCGTAATCAAATAGTCGAGATGACCGTGCATCAGAATGAACATGACATTCGCGATATCGAGTTAGAGAAGCAGAGCCCACTTATGAAAAAGCTGTTCTATTGCAGCTTCCTCATTCGTCTCAGCCTGTTGGAATCTGAATATTAAAATTGGTGATTGGTTGTCAGCTATTGAATAATGTATCAGGATCTTGGTGATTGTTTGTCAGCTGTTGAATAATGTATCAGGATCCAACATATCTAAGGAATCATATCCATCCATTAAAAGATAACGCATACGTAATTGTTGTAGAATCCAATGGTCGTAGAGAATTAATTTTTTATGGGTATTGGTTACATCAAAAGTTAAAAAAAAGGTTTTCGGATACTTTAAAAGTGAATAAGCATAAAAAATATTTTTCTAGAAGATTGAAAAATATAATTATTTTTAAGACCCAATTACAAAATTTTAATATCGAAAAAAATAATTTAAATGTAAATAGGACATTGGTAGCAAAATAAGTGGTGTAAGTACGACACAAGTACGTGTATCTACTCTACTTTGAATCACAGCACTTATGCGTCTATGCATGTTTCTAATTATATTTTTGATAACATTTCAAGGAACTACATTTTCAAGTTTCCTCAAGTTTTTAGGTGGTAATTGGCAGTATTTGACATTTAACATTTTTCTTGAAGTGATCCCATAAATTTTCGATCAGATTCAGATCCGGGCTTTTTAGTGGCCATTACATAGGTTAGGTTAGGTTAGGTATCATGTGAGTGAAACATGGTCGCCGCTCCACTGTGACCTTTAGTAGGTTTATTGTGGCTCATCCCTAGACGTTACAGTTCACCGCACAATCCAGCCCTTCTCAGGAAGTTCATGGTTATATAGGGTGAGATTTTTTTAAAATCGGTAGGTTCTAGGTTGGTGTAACCAAATATGTTAAACCTTATTCTTCCCAGGCCGGGGCATGAACATAGTATATGTTCAGCAGTTTCGTCTTCCACGCAGCAAAACCGACAGTCCGTTTGTTGGTTCAGACCTATTTATCTGAGGTGGTATCTTAGACGACAGTGTCCTGTAGCAGTCCCGTTAGAATACGCAGGTCATTTCTGCTCCATTCTAGGATCTGCGTAGTTGTGTTTCTCTAGGGTTTAGGTAGAAACGCCTTCGAGTGAGTTAACCCTGGTATATTGGACCAGTACGTGAGTATTTTCCTCTCCACCCAGTCCAAAATAATTGTTTTGGCGGCACTTGTGGTGACTCCAAAAACCGGTTCTGGTCCAGTGAACGCAGATTTGGCCCCCTGTTTTGCAAGGGTATTGGCTTTTTCGTTTTCCTTCACCCCCTGGTGCCCAGGTACCAACAGTAGGGTCACCCTATTGTTCGCACCAAGGTACTCTAAGGATTTGATGCCATTCCATACAAGGCCCCTGCATAACTAGTATACCAGCATGATTAAAATAAAAGAGTAGTACCTTCCCAGGTATGTTGGGTCAAACGTTGATTTGCATAAACAGGAAATTAAGTTTCAAAAAAGGACCAAAAGGCATCATATGTTCTATGACAATATTCTTAGATAGTATTTAGCATTCATGGATATCACAAGGACAGGAACTAATTATGTGGAAGCATCAAAGCATATACCACCCTAGAACATAATAGCCACCGCCGAATGGAATCCCTGCAGAGAAATTGCAAGGAGCAAACCTCTCTCCCGATCTTCGCCAGACTCGTTTACGCCCATCTAGATATTTTAGGATAACCGTAGTTTCATTTGTAAATACAATTTTTTTCCAATTATTCACAGACCAATGTTGAAGATTTCGAGCAAAACATAACCTGGCAACTCTGTTCTCTTTAATAAGCAACGGTAAAGTGGCTAGTCTCCTACTGTTTAGTGTGATATTGCGGTAAGCTTTAAGTTCATTTCTGATTACAGAACTAGTCCTGTTTCTTTAAACGTACACCGCATAAAATTCTTTAAAATTTTAAACTAAACGAATTGTTTTAAAAGCTCTGTCATTAAAAACGAAACAAAACATGCATTTCCTAATATTTATCAACTTTTAAAACGAACATAAAAAAGAAATTATTTTTTTTGGACAATATTTCTGCATTAGTTTTGTCCAGGAGTTTATTTCTTAAAAAAATGAATAATAGGATTAAAGGCAGATTATTAAAAAAATAGGATAAAATATACAACTAACTCTACATGAAAAATTAATGTGATTGGAATTTAATTACTTTTAAATTTAAAGACAACTTCAATATCTTCATCATGTTTAAAAATATCTATAAAGCTAATGAATCGTTTAAATGTAAAAATATATATGTGAATGAAAATATTATGGTCACATAAAATGTTTCTGAAAAAAATTAATAATGCCACTAAATACCCACAGTGATAAAAGAAGTAAATACAATTATAAGAACAAAGCTCAGACTTTTTAATTAAAAAAATTCATAAGATTAATTGTACATGAAAACTAATTGTAATTTAATTATTTCTAATTTAAAGACACAAGTGTGAGTCGCTTAAAACAATAGGTATTAAATTTTAGACTAGTTGGAGACAATTTGAAATATATTTCATAGGCTGCTGACTTTGTTTAAATTAGAGTTTAAATTTTAATTATGTTTAAACAATTTTTTAGTGCAAAGTAAATGAAGTGACCTAATACTGAGCTTATGAAAGAAAATTTAAAGCTGTAGTTGGGTAATGAATAAGGGCGATGAATGAACTCCAATATCTTAAGCAAGTGTAAAAAATATTATGCAGTAAGTCAACTATAAATTAAGCATTATTATAACATGTACATACCAGATGTAAAGGTTGGTGTTAATTTTGTTCTAAGAGTTCTCCATTGCTCATCTTTCAAGTTAAAGAGATGTCCCGATAGCGGATCATCTTCTACATTAGCGTTGAAACCATGATTGGAAAAATGTGCAAAATCTTTGTGTAGAATACACTTTAATAACTCTAAATCAACTGGTAAAAGTTGTGGTGATAAAAATGCGTACATTCCAGCATATTTTTTTTTGTTAGCCTTTGCCAAGCTATAAATTTGTTCAACAATTTCCAAAATTTGAACTCTGTTTTTTAAAACGGGCCAAATATTTCCGAAAAAAAATAATGGCCTCATGCATATCACGTCTTTGGCTTTCCAATAGGAGTGTCTGCGTTTCGAATAAAAGTAAAATACTGTTACTAAGAAAATGATCAGGTAACCCAAAATTGTCATCTCTATGTTTCAAATGTATTTCTAAAATATATAAGTAAATTAGAAAAATTAGAAAGGTAGCGCAGGAGATGAAAAACAGTTAATCCCCTGGAGGAGATGAAATAGTGGTGGACGCCTTAAAAATTGCTGGAAAAAGACTATGGTAGGCTCTTGCCAAACTTTTTACTAAATGCCAACAGGAAGCAGTAACACCAACCCAGTGGCATAATGCAGAAATTGTTTTACTCCATAAAAAAGGTGATATTACGGACCTCAAAAATTACCGGCCCATAAGTCTTCTTTCCCATTTGTATAAACTATTTACAAAAATAATTACGAGAAGACTAAAAAACAAACTAGAATTCTATCAGCCTAGAGAACAGGCGGGCTTCAGAAAAGGCTATGAAACAAACGATCATCTGTTAGTAATAAAAAATCTATTTGAGAAGTGTGTCGAATATAACAAACCATTAGTATTAATATTTGTAGACTATAAAAAGGCCTTCGACACCATATACCAACAAAAAATGCTAGAAGCGCTGACAGAATGCCGAATTGACCATCGATACACAAATATAATTAAACATATATATCAAAACGCCACAGCTAGCGTTAGAATAGGAGAGAGGCAAACCCAGAAATTCCGAGTACAACACGGAGTACGTCAAGGAGATACCATATCGCCGAAGCTGTTAATAACACTCCTGGAATACGTATGTAAAAGGGCTAATCTCACCGACAAGGGAATCAATATAAATGGAGAAAAGCTCAGTCATCTGAGGTTTGCAGATGTCATTGTGCTAATAGCTGATCGGTTAGATGAGGCTACGGAACTGCTGAATGAGCTTTATGTTTCATCATTAAGAGTGGGATTGAAAATAAACATGTCAAAAACTCAAGCAATGACAAATCTTGTTACTAGTGGAAACATGTACGTAGGAACAACAGCCATAGACCAGGTAAGGACATATAAATATTTAGGCCACGAGATTTGCATCGGAAGAGACAATCAAACCACCGAACTCCTACGTCGTATAGGGCTGACTCGGGCAGCTTTCGGCAAGTTGAGTTATGTTTTCAAATCTACCCTCCCAATATGCCTGAAGAAAAAAACCTTTAACCAATGTGTGTTACCGGTGTTGACTTACGGTGCAGAAACGCTAACCTTGACAAGAAGAACGGTGCAAAAGATCCGAGTGATTCAAAGGGCGACGGAACGTGTGATGTTGGGGGTTTCTTTAAGAGACAAGATCCCAAACCTCTAAATAAGACTAAGTTCAAGAGTAGCTGATGCTGTTGAGAGAATAGCCACACTGAAATGGAATTGGGCAGGCCACGTCGCTAGAATGACGGATAACAGATGGACGAGGCGGATACTGGAGTGGCGACCAAGAGACGAAGCATATCGAAACCGGGGCCGCCCACCAAAACGATGGACTGATGACATAAAGCGCTGCCAAACAAATTGGATGCAAGCGGCACAAGACCGATGCGAATGGAAAGTGATGAGGGAGATCTATGTTCAGCAGTGGACACGAGAAGATTGAGTGATGATAAGTAAATATATTTTTTATACTTTTATATGTTACTTACATCTATAAATAATTTTAAAGTTAAGCAGCTAATTTTACTAATAAAATTTCAAATATTGTTACGACTTTTTTGGGTCCGTTTTTGTCGACCTTGCCTTGAGGCGACAGCGCATCGACCACCATTAGGGTGAATACATAATACCGCAAGTAATAGAAGTCACTGAATGATTCTCGAAAGTAAGGTCCAATAATTTCGAAAAGTGTCGATTTTTCGAGAACATTGATTTACAGGTATATAACGGGATTATAGATCGGGGTTTTTAAATTTAAGTTAGTTTGAAGTCAAGTATTTAAAGTAATTATAAAGTGTTATACAGTTGTGAATATCTAAGTGATTTGTTAAGTAAAATTTATTGTGTAATAATATTGGAATAAAGATTGTTTATTTATTGTACTGAGCGTTTAGAATCACCGAACCCGAGGAGTAAATATCGTAACAATATCTACATTTTTTACTTTTATTTTTCTTCTAAAAAATTAATTTTTATTAATTTAGACTATCTTACTATATTGTGGCGGTGTTAGAATACGCGTTTAGAGAACTAAACTGGAATAGAAAAGGTATAAACATCGATGGCGAATAACTTACTCACCTGCATCTCGCCGACAACATTATTATAACAACTAATAGTCTTAGTGAAGCCAAACAAATGCTTACAGAATTAAAGAAGCATCGGCAAATATTGGACTTAACATCAAATTTCAAAAAACCAAGTTCATAACAAATTTAGTCCCCAATAATGTTATGAAAACTGAGGAATATGCGGTAGAGCAGGTTCATGACTACAAATATTTAGGCCACGAAATAAGAATTGGCAGAGATAATCAAACCTGCAAAATTCACCACCGAATAAGTTTGGGATGGGCAGCATTTAGTAAAATGCGTAACACTCTTAAAGGGGATCTACCTATCTGTTTAAAGAAAAAAATCTATGAACAATGAATTATGCCGGTCATCTCTTACGGTGCCGAAACACTCACTTTAACAAAACAATCTGCAACTAAACCAAAAGTGGCGCAGAGAGCAATGAAGAGGGCAATGCTAAAAATATCATGAAGAGATAGAATACCGAACACAATAATAAGACAGAGAACGAAAGTAACTGATATTATCCAACGTATCACGCAAGCTAAATGTAGATGGGAATGCCACATAGCCCGAATGACCGATAATAGATGGACCAAAAGATTAATAGAATGGAGACCTAGGGACAAAAGAATCAAAAGCAGGCAGACCACCAACTAGATAGAGCGATTATATACGAAGAATAACAGGCAACTGGATAAACAAAGCACAGGACAGAAAACAGTGGAAGGACCCAGAGGAGGCCTATATCCAGTAGTAAATGTAAGGGGCTGGTGGATGATGATGATGACTATATTGTTATGAATTGTGATCGATGAATACGCTCCTGTACCTGTTATTTGGCCAATGGCGACGGCTCTGGCGAGTTAATTGAAGGCCACGATATATCTAGAAATGTCGTTAACAAATTCCAGAATATTTATTGGGTATATTTAAGAATCGCGGTGCCGTAAAAAGAAAGTTTTAGTTAAAAAGTAACATAGTTTTTGAAAAGATTTTTGTAAAAAGTTTAAGTTTTTTAAAATATCTAAGTTATTTATTAAATAAGAATTTGTTGTATAGGAAAATTAGAATAAATTGTTTAGTTTTTGTACTGAGTGTTTCAAATAACGAACCCAAGACCTAATATCGTAACAATATCTATTTTTATAATAATTAATATTTAAAAATTGGTTTTACCAAACAATGGTATTTTAGCTCCCAAAAAACACAGCTGAACTAAAAAATCACAACTCGTGTATTTAAATTCTACGTAGTCTGAACCATTTGTTTAAAAAAATGGAAATATATTAAAAAATTAATATAATTATTCGTGTATATATTTTCATGTTTTACTTGCTTATCTTAAAACTATTCAGTGTTAAGTTAGTTCTAATTTTTACACAGCACCTACCTTTTGGTAAAACAAAAATTAAACATAGGGTAAGTACGTACATTTTATAATAATTTTCAAGTTATGTCTGATTTTTTACTGATATGTGTTTTCTTTGTATTATATATTATAATTAGTATAATTTAAATTTAAATTTATCAGCTTTTATTTATTTATTCAATAAAGTGATGATTTTTTTGCATCAATATTAATTATTGCACACAAAATTACAGGGCCGATCCAAGGGTGTCGGCCGCCCGCGTGCAAATACGTAATATGCCGACTCTCTAGAGAATTTTTTTTATATTTAGACCAGTATTTAACGTGGACATTAAAAACTCATATTTTTTTTTTTTTTTTTTATGTTCTGGTTCCCACGAAAAGGGATATCCTGTAATGTTCAGAGAACATCGTGGGAACCAAGGGAAAAAAGGTAGGAGTTGGTGTTCTTCTTAAATTTCTGGAGGTTGTATGCCTCGGGGAACACCTCCATAGGCAATGAGTTCCAAAGCCTCGCAATTCGTTGGATGAATGAGTCTTTGGAAAGTGATGTTCTGCAGGTCTCCAAAGTGACCACGAAGGGGTGTGAAGACTGAACTTGACGGGTTAATCTCGAAGAGACTGCCAAAGGAGGAACGATTGTTGATATTTCAGAAGAGCATCGCCCATGAAAATATCTATAAAATAGAGACAAATCGCCAACTTTTCTACGGTGTTCCAGACAAGTGAGCGAGTTTGTAAGCGAGGCATCACAGACGAGACGAATTGCCCTTTTTGGACAGAATCCAGTAGCTTCAGGATATGTTTAGGTGCTGCACTCCAAATATGGGAACAGTACTCCAGTACAGGTTGGATCTGTGCCTTATAGATCATAAGCAGCTGACTGGAGGTGAAATAGCTCTTGGCACGAAACAAAAAAACCAAGTTTTTGGGATGCACTTTTGGCAATGGACCTCACGTGATTTTCCCAGGAAAGGGTATTGCTGATAGTAATACCAAGCATCGATATGGATGACTTCAGTGGTATGGTTACTCCTGACAAAGTTATGTTAGGCACAGTGAGATCGGCTTTTTTAGAGAAAAGACATGCTTGTGTTTTGTTTGCATTGAATTCTACCAAGTTATTGGATCCCCATTCGAGAATTGTTGCTAAGTCCATATTTATATTGTTAACATTTCTTCCTCGTTCATTTCTGGTTTCACGGGCTGATATAGAGGCCCTGGAAGAGAAAGCGGTATGGAGGGTACTATCATCGGCAAAGCTGTTTACGGGACATGAAGTTGCTTTCAATAGGTCGTTGATGTGAAGTAAAAATAGTGTTGGTGCTAGAATGGATCCTTGCGGAACACCAGCATTTATGAGTAGAGTGTCAGATGAAACTCCATCGACCACTACATGGAGAGACCTGTTTGAGAGAAAACTAGCAACTACCTGAATAAGAGTAATTAATTATAATTTTTAAAAACAAGCTTTTATTAAAGTAACCTAAAATGAAGAAAATAAAGTTTAAATTAAATTAAACCAATCAATTTAGTACATGTACTACACAATTTATCAAAAGATATAAAATCTTGACACGATATTTGCATATTTTATAGGAAACATTTTCTTTCACAGAGTTACTTAGAATGAGTATGTCAAGCAAGACTAGTTAGTACACAGGTAAATCTCGCGAAAAGCTTTTATACCATTTAATAAATTGTGTAATACATGTACTAAATTGATTGGTTTGATTTAATTTTATCTTCTTCTTTTTAGGGCACTTAAATAAAAGTTGGTTTTAAAAATTATTTTTACTCTTAATTTATTTTTAACTTTTTAGTTATCGCCTGACAGGTTTCTTAGTCTGTTCGTCTCATTCAACGCATCATTGTTGCAAGGTCGTTAGCCGGTTAATTACTCAATGTGAGCCAGCACATTTCCAACCCATATTTCATCAACACTTAACTTGGAGCTTTTCAGCAACCCTGATAAATATAGCAAGCCAATCAGGGCCTTTATGTCAGTTTTATCTGTTTCCCTGCAGTCCCGATCTCTTTTGTAATTTTGAATTTTCCTTTCTATGGAGGTATTTGTATGTTCTACAATTATATCGAACATTTCGTCGTTCACAAATAGATTCCAGCACTCGATGGGACTTTTTGCTTGTTTGGCTACACCTCTTGTACCAGGAAGTTGACTTATTATGTTCCAGCATCAAGGTCTTACTGCCTGATTCGAAGCATGCTTTTTTCATTTTGTTGTATTATCCTTGCCCTAATAAAAAGCAATTCTAGGCACTTTTGGTGGAACTGTAATGAGGCTTGTGTCGTCGTCGTCGGAGGAGCTACCCTCTTGGACGGTTTCACTGTCCTCAGATCTACATTCCACGACATCATACTCTAGATTTGATTCATCATCAATTGGCGCCTCGTCAAAGTCTACTTTTTTCCATAGGCGCATTAACCTTTGCTGCTCTCTTTCAAAGTCAATTTTTGTCTAAAAATAACTAATTTCAAAGATTGGCCGCAGTAGATATCAGACAGACTCACTGATTATCACAGAAAAAAAAACACAACGCAGAAGGTCACGTGAATAGCCTTGCACAACCGCCCACAAACACTTGAAATATTCAACTACCCAATAAATCAAGAAGCTACCTGGACGCGCTAAGTGGTCGGCGGAAAAATACGAAAATGGACAAAGAGATTTGGAGGGCAGAGTCTGTCAGAGCCACAGCAACTACTCCAGGGTTAACTACACGCCTCTACTCGGCGATATGAGATTATCTCTGTTTTATAGATTTGGCTATTGTTTTGCACAATAAGGTGGTTTATTTGAACATTTATTGCAAATTCGTAGAGTATTTATTTTATGCTTAAAGCCGTTATGGTAAAAATGAACACAGCACTAATTTAAGAAAAATATTAAATATTAAAAGTATTTAATGCAACAAATACTTTTTTATTAAAATTAAAATGATTATTTGGGTGAAGATAATAAATGAAAACAAAATTTTTGGTAAATGAGTGACATAATTAATTTTTTTTAAAAAAGTAAACAGCTTATTTATTTAATATAAAATATACATACATATAGTCACACCTTTCTATCGTAGGGGTAGGCAAAGACCACTTTTTTTCACTTCCGACGGTTCTCACACACATCATTTGCTTCCTCTACTTTCATCAGTGCTCTCATGCATGCTCGTCGATTGTTGGGACTCTTGACATGGCCTTTCAAAATATTTGGTAAATAAGTGAGATAATCAAAAGTTTTTAAAAAAGCAAACAGCTTATTTATTTAATATAAAATATACATACATATAGTCACACCTTTTTCTCGTAGGGGTAGGCAGAGACCACTTTCTTCTACTTCCTACGGTTCTCACACACATCTTTTGCTTCCTCTACTTTCATCAGTGCTCTCATGCATGCTCGTCGGTTGTTGGTACTCTTGACCTGGCCTTTCTTCAAAAAGTATAAAATATATCTTATGTATAATAAGTAACATTCTTCAATAAATACATTTGAGTCGCTTTCATTTACATTATTATTATCTAAGCCTACAAAAGTCTCTATGGGCACGGCAGTGTATTTAAGTTCAAATCCCCGAGAAACTTTTATTTTTAACAAACATGACGTCACAAATATAATTTATATTTTTAATATTGGACGTTTAAAGTAAGAGTGCGTGGTGGCTAAATGGTACAGCTATTTGTTTAGCACGTCAGTGTATTCAGGATCAAATACCCGCGTATCCAACTTTTTTTAAAAATATTAAAATATCGTTACGCTTTTGGGAACGCGACCAAGCGCCTGGAAAGTTTACTGCGTGCTGTAAGACGTTATCACTTCAAAAAGAGACATTATTTGATCTTTTGCGTACGTCGTAGTCGCTTTCCTAATAAATTAGACGTACACACCGTCGCTAACATTTTCATACTAATTACTAACGAAGCAAATACATGTCGCCGAAGTGGAGACAATTTAAAAAAGAGTAATTACATGATTATTTATCGCAAATATTTATAAACTTTTGTGCTGGTCGACTGACTACCGTTCAGGTCCCTCGGTTTCATTGAAACGCCTATGTTCCGCAAATATATTTAATATTTGTATAAATATTACAAAAACGACTGTGACAAAAATTACAATTTATTTTATAACTTATCATATTATATTCATGTAGTAGCAAATAAGTTTTTTTTATATTTATGTCTATTTTCATCCCAGACAGACATATTCTGTTTTTAAATCAAAGTTTATTTAAATTAAAAAAATTTTTTTTCATGTATTCGTGAAATATATGGAAGCAAATTTAATTTTTTTCCTTCAAATGCTTTTTTAATTAACAACCTTTTGTACTGAATATTTATTTTTCAACTGTTGTAAATGTTTTTTATATTGCAATGTATTTAGGCGTAGATATTTTTTGTAACGTTTAATTTAAATTTACATCAAATTTTTTAGAACAATTTATTTTTATTATTGTGGATCAAAAAAATTTTATAGCTTTTAAATGAGAGCAAACTGAAAATATATAAAAAAGTGTGCTCCATTAAATCCTAAATAAAAAAGGTAAAGAATATGCAGTAATTTTATATTTTCGAGCGTCAGAAATTGAAATATCTACGGTTTCAAAGCCCGTCTTAAAATCCATGAATACTATTACAATATTAGAGTTTCAGAGTCCGTCTCTGTCCATTGTCGCCTTGAGGCGACAGCGCGTCGACCACAATGAAAAATAAATTGTAGATATATAAAAGACAGTGAAAGTTTTAAGTTTAGTTTAAAGTTTTAAATTTTAAAGTAATTATAGTGTTATAAAAAAATTTTATGGAAATTTTAATTATCTTAGTGATTGTAAGAATTTATAGAATAAATCGATTAGTTATTATACTAAGTGTTTAGAATCATCGAACCCCATGAGTAAATATCGTATGGTATTAAAAAAGATATATGGTAAAATAAGTTGACTTTTGTCAATAAAATACTAGTCCAAATTTAAAAAAACCAGTTTTTAGTAAGATATTTATTTTGGTTCATTCTTAAAAGTATTTATTATTGCATTAACAGTTAATATAGCATTTTTAAAATACTAAATAATCAAGTATAAACCAAATATGATTTTTCCATATAATTTGGACCATTCTTTTAATTTCCGTTTCTTAAATCAAAAACATCTACAGTACATCGCTTTTAATTTTCGTACATGGCATTTGAAAATGATTGCAAAATAATAACTTTTATAGGTATGTAGTTTTAACTAAATATTTAAAATATAAAATTGGAAAAAAAATTGTTGTTTATTATTTAAAAATTTTAAGGCATTTAAATATTTTATGTCTAACATTTTGCCCAATTTATTCTTACCACAAACTATGTATATTTTTTAATGACTGGAAAAATTGTAATAAAAAAATCGTAAGAAAATATATATTTTACATAAAAGGATAAGATTATTTATCAACAATTTTCGGTTGAGGTAACTAAGCTTATACGAGTGCGGTTTGATAAGTCAGTGACTTTTTAAATAAAACAAATTTTTTTCCGCAAATAAACATTTTATTTTTCTACATAATCACCTTTTAGCTCGATACATTTAGCACAGCGTTTTTCTAAATTTTTTTTCCCTCCAAATAATAGGTTTTTTCAAAGCTCTCAAAATACGCGTTTGTTTCGGTAATGACTTCTTCATTCGACTCAAATCTCTTACCGCCCAGCCATTTCTTTAGGTTTTGAAAGAGAAAATAGTCGCAGGGGGCTAAATCTGGCGAATATTCTGGATGGGGTAGCAGTTCGTATCCCAATTCGTGGATTTTGGCCATCGTCACTAGACAAGTGTGCACACGTGCATTGTCTTAATGGAACAGCACTTTCTTCTTCTTAGCCAAATGCGGCCGTTTTTGCTTCAAATCAACGTCGAATCTGTTCAAAAGCTTTGAATAATATTCGCCGGTGATCGTTTTACTTTTCTTGAGGTAATTGATTTGAATAACACCGCGTACAACCCAAAAAACTGTGGCCATGACCTTGTTGGCTGACAGACTCTATTTCGCCTTCTTTGATCCACGTTTACCCCGAGCAACCCACTGTTTCGATTGTTCCTTGGTCTCTGGCGTGTTGTGATGGATCCATGTTTCATCCACAGTAACAAAACGGCGCCAAAATTCGTCCGTATTACGGCTTAACATTGCTAAACACTCTTTTGAAGTGGTCACACGATTGCGCTTATGGTCGAGTGTGAGCAATCGCGGCACCCATCTCGCAGAGAGTTTTTTCATGTCCAAATATTCGTGTAAAATATGATGTACCCGTTCAGTTGAGATACACCTACAGCATGAGCCAACTCACGCACTTTCATTCTCCGATCATCCAATATCATTTCATGGATTTTATCGACGATTTCCGGCGTGATTACTTCTTTTGAGCGGCCTGGACGTTCGGCGTCACTAGTGCTGGTACGACCACAACGGAACTCTGTAAACCACTTCTTAACTATTGAAATTGATGGTGCCGAGTCCCCGTAGTATTTATCAAGTCTTTCCTTAGTTTCAGTGATGGATTTTTTACGTAAAAAGTATTGCTTAATCAGAACACGAAATTCACTTTTTTCCATTTTCGTAAAAATTCACGAGGTTGTCTGCTTTGAACGGCTATCAAACACCAACTGCACGACGTAGCTTGCTCAAAATTAGAAAGTTGCCCACTGATAGATTATAGTTGACGGCAGCACTGTTGCATTTGGAGTAACTGCAAGGGAAATTCAAAAAGTCACTGACTTATCAAACTGCCATCGTATTATACAATAATTAAAAATATTAAACCTTTTTTTTGTAATACATAGGTCAAATATTTTATATTGTATATAAAATTTTAAAGACCGTAGGAAAAGGTGGAGCTCGTTTAAACAATTTTTTTTACCATAGTAACAAAAATTTTGGTAACGAAATATTCTAGCGGTTATTGGGTAAATATAGTATTTACATAGTCTTTTCCACAATATTTGAATTTTCTTTTCTGAGAAATTTAACACAATATTCCGAATCCTCTGTAATCTTTTTAATTTTTTTTACACAATAAATAATGTATTTCTTTTTTTTTAAACTGGACCACAACAAACTCGTTTATATTTAATGAAATGTCCTCGGTTAACATGACTAGTTCTTGTGTTGCAGACATGAATATTTTTTCATCGCATGACAATTCAATTTCTTCCTCAAAATTCGATTCGTTACTAGAGAAATTGTCGCCAAACTTTATATTCGTTTTAACGGATTCTTGCTTTTTTTTGGTTTTTCAGCCCTTTTCAAATTTTCCACTTTTTTTTATTTTTAAAATGTAAAGCTCTTATTTTGAATTTTTATTTGGGGTAAAGGACATATATCTTTTGGGATTACAAGTGGCTCTATTTTTTAAAAACTGGGTGCATCCGAACCAAAATTAGAAATTTAACAATCCTAGAAAACAATTTTTGCAAGTAGAGACTTATACCAAGCCCTTTAAAAACAGAAGCCTCATGTTTCCACCTAAATAACAAGTTAGGAAGGAGGAACTAGAAGTATATTTCGACTACAAACTGCTTCCATTAACAGTCTGGCAAATTGGCTTTGCCAGGGTCAATAACTAAAAAAAAATAACTTGCTTCCACATAACAGAACCCCAAAATATCTAGGAATTATCTCAAACAAAAACCTTACCTACCATGTGGCGTCACATGGGGATCCTCCGCCATGACCTTACGGTCAACCTATCTTGGACTAGTATACTCAGCTGCTGAATATGGTGCATCAGTATGGCTCAATAGCTCTCACACCAGATTTATGGACACTCAACTAAACAACGGTATGCAAATCATATTAGCCACAATTAAATCTACTCCTTGTTCTTTTCAATTCTGAGCCATATCCCCACTCCTCACCTTCGCAGAGAAGTTGCTCTAGTCTAAGAGTACCAAAAATGTCCAGTAACCCAGAACCCCTTATCCATCAAGATATTGAAGACCCCAAAAAAATTAGGCTTTGATCCTAAATGTTACAGCTCTAGCAAACAACGATGGTAACATTACTTGCAAGTGGACTAAAGAATGGGAAACAAACTTACCAGCTCACAGCAGGCAGATCCCCTGCATAACCCAGATGTCACCAGGCATTGAACTGCCCTGAAAGGATTAAAAGATGCTGAATAGAATAAAAACCAACCACGGAGTGTGCGTTGACTTACTTTTCAAGTAGCAGAAAGTACCCTTTCCCCACTTTGACTGCGGCTGCGATACACAAACCATTCGACACATACTGGAGGACTGTCCCTTGAGATCGTACCCTGGTGTAGAAGGCGATTTCTTGATGGCGACAGATAGTGCAATACACTATATAAGACACTTGGACGTTTGTTTGTGAATTGACTACGTCCATTGTACTCTTATTAATTATCTATGTTATCTGCGACACTGTTTTTTCTTTATAATTTACTTGTTATTACTAATATTATTTTATTATTATTGACATTTGTGTATAACTTATATTTAGAACAAACTTACTCGCGATACATTACCCTATGCCATACGCTAAATAAATTTTACCACGACCAATTACATTACACTAACAATTAAAAAAGTCTATTTGTGTTAATGTTTAAAGCTACTAGTTTCGTTATTTCATTTACCAAGAAGATTTATAAAAAATAAAAATTTTTTTCGTACGCCCAGTAAAAACACCTCACACTTGATAGTATACATTTAATATCTTATGTATTAAAGTATTTTAAAAATAATTAATTTAAATTTTATTTATTTTACTGTTTTAAAATTACTTATTATGAGTCAAATAAAAAATCTAAATAAATAGGTGGTGTTAAATAATTTAAATTATATTTATAGTAAAAAATTTATTTTTCATTTCATTATTGGTTCTAAATTTAACCAGATTCCATTTTTAACAGATATTATAAAACCAGTCTCATATTTAATGGGTAGTTGAGTTTTTTCATTTAAGGTAACTCTGTAGTTTTTTAAAACACAGCACAATCCCATTTTGGTCTGCAGTTTTCCAAATCTTAATCCTGAAAAAGTGTAATACATAATTTAATACCTGAAATATTTAAAAGACACAAGCTAATTTTTTTAAGTAAATTAGTTTTTTCAAAAAAATCGTTTATTGCCAAGTGCTTAACCTTTTTTATATTAATTATATTATGATCAGGTCATATTAGCATCATTCGAGGAGTTGCCGGCGATGTTTAATATTATACATAATGCCAAAAAAATCAAAGCGATAAAAGTAAATTGAAGCAAGACAAAAGTAATGGTTTTTAAAAAAAATAAAAAATGACAAACTGCGAGGTTCTGATTAAAGGAGAAAAAATGAAACAAATAAATGATTTTGTATACTTGGGTTTAAAGATTACAAAAGTATCACTGTAAAATTAAGTGAAGGCTGTTGGAAGGAAAATAACTTTTTGGGGGTGTCAAAACTACTGACTAAGCATAAAGAAGTGGTGGACCCTACACTTATGTTTAGTAGTAAAGTTAGGTTTGTCAGGAAAAACATTAAAATAAGATCAATGCTGCGTAGATGACTAGTCTGAAACGTATAGCTGCAGTAACTTTGATAAATAAAGTAAGGAGTAATGTGTTAACTGACTACTACATCTTTTTTCTGTCACTAAAATAAGATGGATAAAGAAATGCCTAGATAGCTCGGACACGTAGAGAGGATAAATAAAAGAAGACGAAAAAGATTTAAAAGGCGAATATGCTAAAATATCATTTCACAGCAGGGTGCTTGGTTTAATACATTTTGGCAAAAAAAAGTGTTAGTATAAAAGTCTTTAATCTAAAATTTACAAGTGTTTTAGCGCATCAGATAAAATTGGCCATAAATTACACTATACGCTCGCAAAAAGGTTGATAAAATTTAAGAATCTACTAAAGTTTGTTAACTAAAATATCCATTGTTTTTGTAAAGGACATTAAAGAGATGTATTTATAATTTAAAAAAGTACTGCAACAGATTAAGCAAAAAAAATTTCTAGGTGTTATCAAAATTAATTTTTCGTTAAAAAATGTAAACAAACGAGTTGGGATTTTAATTGGGTTAACATACAAACATATATTCACCCCTTTTTCCTGTAGGGGTAGACAGAGCCCATTTTCTTCCACTGGCTACGGTTTTTAGGCCGATTTTTCGCCTCTCTACTTTCATTACCGCTCTCATACATGCTCGTCAGTTGCTGGTACTTTTAACCTGGCCTTTTTTTTAAAACAATGTTGATCTGATCGAGATACTTTCGCCGAGGTCGACCTCTACCGACTTGCCCATTTACACTCGCCTTATATCGCCTTTTATCAATCTTCTTTTATCCATCCTCTCTACGTGTTTAAACCATGTAAGCATTTCTTTATTTATCTTTGTAACCACATTTTTCTTCACACCACAGCGTTAACTATTTTTCACTTTATCCATCAGAGTCACTCCAGCTTTACTTCTCGGACTACTTATCACCAAAGCATTGAACTTACTTTCATGCTTCTGCCAATGCCAATATTTACTACCATACTTAAATATAGGGACCAGCACTCCTCTATGTGCAGCCAGTCGTATTTTTTTTATACGTTCTGGCTGCCCATAAAGTTATGAGTAATAGTTGTAGTGACTCTGACCAAAATGACGGCAATGTGGTTCGCCACGTATCACGTGTTGTTTTTCATGGGGCGTAAAGTAGACTGCGGATAGTCACTTAGCTTAATCAGTTTAGAAGAAAACGTGTTTTTATACAAATGTAAAATAATGTCTAACCAGCTTATTTTAACAATATAATGCATATTTGTTATTTAACAAACTTTTTAACACTTTGTATATTGTAAAGCTTCCAAAACTGTAAACCGCTTAAAAGAAATACAAACCTATACAGGTTCTGGGTCCTTCTCCGAATGGCATGTAAGCAAATTGATGTCTGTTGGCTTTATTTTTTTCGGTAAATCTTTCGGGATCAAAATTATCTGGATTTGGATAATATTCTGGATCTCTGTGTATACTAAACACGGGAATATTAACTCTTGTATTAGGTTCTAAAATTAAATCACTGTCTGGAACATGGTATTTTTTAGAACAAACTCTTGGCAGCAAACTAAGTGGAGGATGCTTGCGAAGTGTTTCTAAAAATAATAAAAAAGAAAGAAATAGTATACTATAAACAATTATATAATGTAATTGCGCAAAAGTTAATTATATAATTTTTTTGAACTTTTTACCTAAAACAACTAGTTCCAAGTACTCCATTTCCATTATGGAGTCATATTGAAGTTTATTTTCATATTTATTAAGGACTTTAGTTATTTCATTTCTTACTTTTTCTTGAATATCAGGTCGTTGAGCAAGTTCCAATAAAGCGAATGTCATTGTAGTTGCAGATGTTTCAAATCCCGCAATAAAGAAAACAAAAGATTGAGCTGCCATTTCATTTAATGTTAAACCATGTACGTCAATATCATTTTTATGTTTTAAGCTTTCCTCGTCATTGTCACTAATCTTCCCGATATTTTTTAATTGTATGAGAAGATGCATGAAATCTTTACGAAAAATATTATTTTCTTCTCTGTAAGCCACAGTATTCTTTACAAGATTTAAATAAAAATCTTCTGTTTCTTTTTCAAAAATTTTAAGACCTATTTTATTAACTATCCATTTCGGTACAAGACTTAAAATAGTAAATATGATTCTTCCTCTTACACTGGGTGTAAAAATTTTTTGACCGTATTTTCTAAATTCTGAATCAGGATTTTTCATGCTGTTAATTTCCAATCCAAAAGCAACAGAACCTATCACGTCAGTCGTAAAGCAAGCTAAAATATTTTTGATATCCACTGGGTCCCTACTGACGAAAGATTTTTTCAACAATTCTTGAAGACCATCAGTACAATCCAACATAGTTTGAAACATCATTTTCATTTTTCCTTAAACACGTAATTTAAACCAAAATTATTGTCGTATACTAGTTATAAATTTAAAAACAGGGGAAAAATGATTAACTTAAGTAGATAAGGCCAAAAATTATTTATTGTTAACTATAAACAGATATGTTATACACGAATATGTTTTGGTGAGAATATCGAAAAGCTGTATTATAAACACAATAAATTTATAACCAGGTAATGTTAAAACAAATACCTAATTGAAAATATAAATCAATATTTTATAGATCTCAATGAGTATTTTTTAAAAACAAAGAAATGTAATGAGGTACCGGCTGAAAAATAAATTCAAATTAAATTGATCCAAGCTTAAAAATTAACTTTATGCAAATTTTTACCAAAAATTTTAGGAACTTTCGGCTTGGTTACATAATCTGAGCAATGAAAAACGAAAACAGTTCTACACAGAATTTATTTATAGTTTGAATTATTTTTTTATTTTGATTCTTCACAGTTTTATGAACCAAACAAAAATTTATAATATTAGTTTTCACTATTTTAACGTATTATTTTTTCTTTCTTTTGGTTCACACTTTCTATAAATATTCTACAATACAACTATAACTAATTAGCTACCACTATAACAACCACTATTTTAATATTTATTAAATTAAATACAAATAATAAAAAAAGCAAAAAATATTTTTAAAAATGTTTATTATCCAACATAACTCTTGAAAACTACAACAAAGTTCAGTGATTAGTAATAAACCCAAATAGTTTAAGTTCATTTATTATATTGTATTGTTTCAAAATAACTTTTTTTTAAGTTTTTGCGATTCAGAATTCTTCAATTTTTTAATGTGGTTAAAACACTATAAAATAAATCATAAATTGTAAAACCCTAAGAAAGACCGTAAAGCTCAGGATGAAAATACAGTTTGGGTGCACCTTTTAATAAGTTGGTGTGCCGCACTGGTTGGTTACTTTAAAAAACTAAATAGGTTTTACTGAGTGCTGCAACTTGGTCAACAGATCCGACATTATCAGATTAAATCACTTATAGAATTAATTGTTTGTCATACTTTGAAAGTGTGGTATTGGTACAAAAACAATAAAAATTGATCAATTCCATACTGTGTACCAGAATGGACGCAATAATCATTGTAATAACTTTGGAGTACGACATTCATCTTTTTGGGTTCAGCCCTGCTTCATATAAAACTAATTTACTACAAATATGAATAAAATTGTTTTATACACAGTGTCTAAAGTAGTTTTTTTAAATATATTTAAGAATAAATTATTTTAATTTTTTAAAAGCTAAAAAAATTATGTGCAAAAAATTAAAAAAGTAAGGCCAATATAATTTTTTTTATTTTGAGACAGTTCCCGAAATTGTAATATTGATCATTTTCAAGAACTGCTAAACTAAAAAATTTCATATCTTTTTCTGATGAAGTCAAATTGCTGCCTATTCTAAAATTTTAAATTAATACTCTGTTTTTTAATTATTTTCTATGATGAAAATATAACATATATAATTTATCTTATTAAGTAAATACAAACAAAATACCTGAAGTAAAAGTGGGTGTAAGTTTTGCTCTGAGATTTCTCCATTTCTCATCTTCCAAATTAAAAAGATGACCGGTTAGAGGATCATTTTCTTCATTAACAAACCCACCGTGATTGGGAAAATATGAAAAATCTTTTTGCAAAATACACTTAATTAATTCCAGATCGACTGGAACAAACTGTGGAGCAAAAAATGAATAAGCTCCACCATATTTCTGGCCTTGATCTTTAACTTTTTTATAGATTTCATCAAATATTTCACACGAATGCACCTTTCGTTTGTATGATTGTTTAATGTTTCCATAAAAAAAAGTTGGTTCTATGTGAACTACGTTTCTGTCTTTCCAATAGGAATATTTTCGTTTTGAGTATAAATAGAGAAACGTTCCTACTGCTATGACAGTGTAGATCAGAATGGATGTCCACATATTTGTTAAATCTAAAATTTATTAATAACATAAAATGGTTTTAAAATTACAGAAGTAACCCTGGGTTTATACAGCAAATAAGGTGAAATAAAAAATAAGTAAAGAAATAAGACAAAAATAGATCTGTTTATACAGATAAACTAAATTAAATAATGATTTATAATCGACCAATGAAATCACGCCTTTTTTGTCAATAACGTTCGTTTTTATTGCCAATTTCATTCTTTAATTTTTTTTCTGTACTTCAAAAATATATAAAACAATTACACTATATTAAGATTTTAATTCAAAACTATTATATAATAAAAAAAAACTAATGAAATCTTTTAGGTTAGAACGATATTTAAAAAAAAGATGAAAGTAAGTATAGAATAGAACAGCACAAATAGAGTGTTTCTGACAAAAAACAATTTTGTCTAGTCATGCGCACATTGCTTTTTAAATAAAATAAGATAAGAGTTTTGTTTCAGTAGGTGTATAAACGTTCCCATTGATTTACGTATGTGTAACTTTTTTATCTTATTTCTTACTTTATCTTATTTGCTTTATAAACCCACAGTAATGATTTTTAAACTTAATTCAAACCCTTTAAACCTTTAAACTAAATTTGCTATCGGCTACCACGAAAAATGCAAAATGTTAATGAAAAATATTGATCGTATAGATAATTAACTTCTTTTATTGGTCAAGAGTACCAACAACCGACGAGCATTGATAAACCATTCGCTTGATAAACATCTCAACTCTCACAGATACCCTTCACCCTCTAGAACATAGAAGAAGAGTTGCAGATCAGTTATTGCTCTACAGATATTTTCATGGCAGATGCTCCAGAGAAATAAAAACTCTTGTACCACCATTGCCACATTCGTCCGAAGAACTCGGCACGCTGATCAGTCTCACCCATTTACTCTCAAGATTGACACTACAAGGACCAATATTCATCAAGAATCCTTCTTTTACAGGGCTGCTACGGAATGGAATAAGCTTCCAAAATCAGTTTTTACAGAGAACTATGACCTGCAACTTTTTAAAAAGCGTGTCCACAATAATTTCCTTTTTATAATCCCTTCCCCTTTCCGTCCGCGGCCCACACGATAGGTCTACCCTTTTTGCGACTATTTTCATAAAAAAAAAGCATGTATGAGAGCACCGATGAAAGTAGAGAAAGCAAGGATGTGTTAAAAACTATAGCAAGTAATATCTGCCTATCCCTACTGGAAAAAGGAGTGACTATAAGTTTGTACTTTATTTTAGTATGCAGGTAGTTCCAAAACTTTTTAACAGATGTATTAGGTGCGGGCAAAAAAATTAAATTAATAATAAAAAAGAAATCGACAAACAGATATTATTTTTGCTAAGAAATTTTGGTATAAAAAAATATTTAATACATTTTGTTAAAAGAATGCACTTTTAATTTGGTAAGTAATTATTTGGATGTTAGTTCCACCGCAACTTTAAAGTAAAACACATTAAAATGTTATGTTTTTTTTAAACCCTATAAAAAAGCAAGCAATTTAATAAAATAATTAATATTGTAATTATTAGAAATTATAATTTATGTTGTTTTGGGGTGGTTTAAACAAAAATAATTTACGGTTTTTTTAAGTCAAATTAAAAACTTTAATAATAATTATTATTACTTGCTTTGGCGGTACGATATAGAGGTTAACATGGCCACTGCGCAAGAATGAGACGCCAAAAATCATGAAGTTGTTCACATTTTTATTTAAGGCAAAAACACCTAATAAAATAGTATAATATATTTTAATGTTAACATATGTGTTTTCCTTGTGCAGGAGCCTATTAATTTTCTCTGTATCGTTCTAACTTTTAGTAACTTTTATAAAAAAAAAACCATCTCACAAAAACTATAAATCATAATAAATAATTGTTATACTTTAATTTTAATTTCAAAAATTTATTAAAAATCTAAGTCATTTTTTTTGTAAAAAAGAAAAATAAAAATTCAAAAATTCATAAAAAGTATAAGTAGGAGATGGTCAGAAGACCCACTCTAGGCGTATTGGGGAACTATCGATGGATAGTACTACAAATATATATATATATATATATATATATATATATATATATATATTAAAAATAAACTTTAATCATCAAAAAATAAAAGTTAAGTATATAACGTTATCTAAATTTTAAAAAAAAATATCCTTTATTAAAAGATATTACGGCGTTATATTTTGTAAGAATATTAATACATTTTCAAACATTATAAAGCAATGATAAATGTGCTGCAACAAAAAATATTTTGTACCTACCAATGTTTTAAATAAAAAAAGAGTACTAGCTATTAAACCTTACAACTTATTTAATTTAAGAATAGAAACTAAAACATTTTATAACAAATTAAATATGTAGTAAATGTTATCTTTCTTTTATCTTTTAAATTAAGGTTAAAGTAATTTTTATCTATTGTGATTTATTTTGAGTACAAACAAAAAATAACAACTAAATGAAAATTTAAAAATATATATGCTTTTTTTACATTAAAATTGTAAAATAATATTCAGAACTCAAAGTTTTTCCTACCTTATAAAACGTCTAAAACAACGTAAAAAAGAATTCAAAACCCTTACTCACACCAATTTAGTCACCCACATACTAGTACTTAAAAACACTCTAAATAAAAGTATTGTTCACATAACGCAATAATAAACGGCTAATTTATTAAATTAAATATAGTACGAGAGCAGTTTATGATTGATAAGACGGTAAAGAAATCTTAATATAGCTGAAGTAAAATTGTCCAACATAATTTTTCACATAAATATTGTTACGATATTTATTCTTTGGGTTCGGTGATTCTAAACACTCAGTACAATAACCAAACAATTTTTATTCCAATATTTCTACACAATAAATTTTACTCTACAAATCACCAAGATATTCACAATTTTATAACCCTTTATAATTACTTTAAATACTTATTACTTACTACTTATTACTTAAATACTAAATTAAATAGTTCGATCTCTAATACCTGTAAACCAATGTTCTCGACAAACCGATGCATTTACGGCAATTTTGCGATTTTAATGGACTTTTAACGAATCATCCAATATCTTCTATTAAGCCTGCGGCTATCATGCATTTTTTTCCTCGTTGTGGTCGGCGCGCTGTCGCCTCAAGGCAACGGTCGGCCGAGGCGAACTCGTAATATCATTTCTCTCTCAAATTTAATCGTCTCGATCAAATTTTTGTGCAACCTTACTATTCTTCTTCTTCTTCTTAAAGTGCCATGCAGATTCCCGTGTAGACGTCCATCGTTTCTCTCATTATATGATTCTATTAATTGCAGCATTTTGCAGTGCCCGGAATTCCCGTATTTCTGTTCATTGTCGTATGTTTCGTAGCTAGGATAATTTTCTTCTACCTCTTCCTCTTTTTCCTCCTTATATTTTACCCTGGAGAATAAGACGTTGGCAATGATAACCTTCTCCACGTAGTATGTGTCCAAGATAGCCAGTTTTTCTTCTATCGATGTTTCCGAAAAGTTCACGGTCTACTAAACTAGCTCTTCTTAGTATGTCCTCGTTCGTCACATGGTCAACCCACGATACTCTCAGCATTCGTCGCAGGGTCCACATCTCGAAGGCCTCAAGTTTGTTAATATTGCTGTTTTGAACGTCCATGTTTCGACTCCATACAAGAGAACGGACCAGACGTAGCACTTTACCATCCTATATCTGAGACTGAGATTTAAGTTTTAATCTGTCAAAATTTTTTTAAGTCTTAAGAAAGTTGTTCGAGCTTTCTCGATTCTGCATTTTATTTCCTGATCAGCAACCCATTTTTGGTTGATCATGCATCCCAAGTATTTAAATTGAGTGACTTGTTCAATGCTCTCTCCATTTATGGATATTGTGGTATTTGGAGTATCGTTTCTACTGATGGCCATACATTTGGTTTTACGGATGTTAATTTTTAGACCCAATCTTTGGATGATATAAAGCTGCGGGCAGCAAATTTAGAATATTCGTAATAATTTTATAAAGAAACCGTTCTGACCGCGAAAAGTGAAGTCAGTTAGAAAGTAATATAGTTATGAAAATATTGTTTTAAAAAGTGAAAGTATAGAGAATATCTAAGTAATTTATTAAGTAAGATTGTATTGTATTTCCAGAAGAAAGATTAAAACAAATTGTTTAGTTTTTTTACTGAGTGTTTTTAAACTAAAAAATACAAGACTAAATATCGTTACAAGTTTTATAACTTTGTCAATAAAAATGGGTACATAACAAATGAAGTGGCAATATTTTATTTATGATTTTCTGATAAATCCATAATAATGACTTTATTATTATTAACTTATACCTGGTTCGATATTTGTATTTATCCAAATTCGTTCTTGTGCAATAGTTACAACACCAGTTTTATAGTTAATGAATAATTTAGTTTTGTCGGTTAATATTCCACGATAGTTTTTTTTATATTCAAGATAATCTGTTTGGTTCGAATTTTTTTAAACCTTAGCCGTTAAAGTAAAACAATGGTAAAGGTTACTTTAAATATTACCAAATTTATTTGGGTGAATAAAAAAAAAACATTTTATATTTCACTTGCTATTTTTAATGAGGAACAAAAGTGTTATTTTTATTAATTAATTCTTGTATAAATAATACTATGAATAAGTTAATACTAAAAACAATCTAACAATATCCAATAACAAATAACATTACAATGGCAGGCATATTTATCATTAATTGTAATACTTTTATCGTTTATTTAAATATTTATTTAAGTGACGAAAATATTTGTTCTGCACATTTATAATAGTTTATTATGAGACTAACGCATACCTAATCTTATAAATGCGACTTTTTCATTTAAACTCTAGAAAGTTGCACCAGAATTTGTTTTTCATAGAAGAAATCAAAAACAAACAGCTCTTTTAAACTGAACTGGTATAATAATAATCTAAAAAATATGAGGAATAACCTAGAAGATATCAAAATTATATCTTAGGTTGAAAAAAAGATATGCCTAACACCGAGTTATGAGGCAAAAAACAGGCATAAATGATGAATACATTGTTAACCCTTCAAATTTATCACGAAGGTGTTGAATGGAAATAAATTTCGAGAGAAATAAAGCACATCATAAAAAAAATCCAAAATTTTTTGCTGGTAATAACTTTAATGTGTGTATCTTTACAATTGCTAAAAAACTATCAATTCCTTTCCCATTCTGAACTCTCATAGTACATATAATTTTAGAAATTATAACACATGCTTTTAATAGTGGCAATCTTATGAGAGAAGGAATGAGTCGACATTAAGTTGAGGACCCTTCCAGAAGATGTAGTTTTTTAATACCAACACGTCAAGATCGTACCATCACTATTTTGTATCACCAATGTGTCTAGGATATGGATTTTTTCCTCTTTTTCAATTTCCATATAAAGTAATGATTAATGTAACAATAAATATTTTGCACCTAACTACTTAATATTTTAAATAGAATTTTTTTTTTAATTGTTTCCTAGTTAATTTACAATCTGTTCAGGAATAGTACAATAAGTAAATGTTGTGTATATAGAAAATGGCTTGTGGGGTTAAAATCCTGTGGTTTTACCCCCTAGTTATTTAGTTTGTTGTATAAACTGCTTATCTCCTAGGACAAGATATGAGTTACAGACAGTTAAATTACTTATAACAAGTTAATTAAAAACATATAGGTTGAAATTGTAAAGTAAAGATAAATATAGTTGTTTAAAAGGTATAACTAAAACCTTGGGTTTAAAATATCTATACTAGAATCTGTTTGTGAGGTCACACGGGGTGAACCTTTTAAGTCTGCGTCTGATAATTGGTTCAGTAACTAGATAGATAAAAGACTTTCCTGGAAGAAACATATATTTACAAAAAGAAAACAGCTTGGAATAAAACTTCGATAATTATATTGGATAATTGGAGGTAAATCCCAACTGTCTCTCGAGAATAAGGTATTTGTTTACAAAGTCGTACCCAAATCCATCTGGACATAAGGAATTTAGCTATGGGGATCAGCATCTTCCTCAAATATTGATATTATTGAGAAGTTCCAATCCAAAGTATTAAGGATGATAACAAGTGTACCCTGGTTTGTGCCTAATAATATCATTGCACGTGATATTGAAGTTTCCTCGGTCAAAGAAGGAAATTAAAGTGTTTAGTGGAAAATACATCAAAAGACCAAAGTCTCATCCCAATAGCCTCGCCATAAATAGAAAAATAGTAAAAATTAATATTAAACTTTATAATTAAAACAAAAATAAAACCAATTAATCAGTTAATGTAATCTTCTTTTATCTTTTAAATTAAAGTCCAAGTATTTTTAATTTTTTGTAACTTATTTGAAGTACAAATAAACAAATACTTTTTTTAATCTGTTACGTCGTGTTAAATAATTTTCAAGGTTTTTTAATTATTAAATAGGATATTTTCGGTGGAATATAAACTTTAAAAGTAAGGTTTCTTTTCGGTTAAATAAATAGTAACTGAATATTATACTTCTTTTTTAGGACTTTGATTAAGTAAAATATTTAAAATACGAAATTTAATTTTTTTAATAATAAATTAATGAGTATATAATATTTTTTTTAAAAATTCAAAAGAGTTGTAACGGCAATTTTCCTTTTTTGAATTGTCAGGTTGCTAAAGCTAACCCGGGCGATTTAATATTATTTAATAATAGGTAATGGTAATTAATTAAAAGTCGATTTAAAATAAAATACATTTCTTTTTATCTGAGTCGAGTTCGACATAATTATATTGGTGACAGATATATTTTAAATTAATAAAAATCTGTAACATCTAGTTTTTGTTATAATTTACTTGTTATTACTAATACTTTATATTATGATTGACATTTGTGTATAACTTATAGTTAGAACAAACTTACTCGCGATGCATTACCCTATGTCATACGCTTAACAAATTTTCCCACGACCAATTACATTTCACTTACATTTAAAAAAGTCTATTTGTGTTAATTTTTAGAGCTACAAGTTTCGTTATTTCATTTACCAAGATTTACAAAAAATTCAATTTTTTTTCGTACGACCAGTAAAAACACCACACATTCAGTATACATTCAATATTTTATGTATAAATTATTTTAAAAATAATTAATTTAAATTTTATTTATTTAACTGTTTTAAAATTACTTATTATAAGTCAAATAAAAAATCTAAATAAATAGGTGGTGTTAAATAATTTAAATTATATTTATAGTAAAAAATTTATTTTTCATTTTATTATTGGTTCTAAATTTAACCAGACTCCATTTTTAACAGATATTATAAACCCAGTCTCATATTTAATGGGTAGTTGAGTTTTTTCATTTAAGGTAACTCTGTAGTTTTTTAAAACACAGCATAATCCCATTTTGGTCTGCAGTTTTCCAAATCTTAATCCTGAAAAAGTGTAATACATAATTTAATACCTGAAATATTTAAAAGACAAAAGCTAATTTTTTTAAGTAAATTAGTTTTTTCAAAAAAGTCGTTTATTGCCAGGTGCTTAACCTTTTTTATATTTATTATATTATGATCAGGTCATATTAGCATCATTCGAGGAGTTGCCGGCGATGTTTAATATTATACATAATGCCCTAAAAATCAAAGCGATAAAAGTAAATGTAAGCAAGACAAAAGTAATGGTTTTAAAAAAAAATAAAAAATGACAAACTGCGAGGTTCTGATTAAAGGAGAAAAAATGAAACAAATAAATGATTTTGTATACTTGGGTTTAAAAATTACAAAAGTATGACTGTAATATTAAGTGAATGCTGTTGGAAGGAAAATAACTTTTTGGGGGTGTCAAAACTACTGACTAAGCATAAAGAAGTGGTGGACCCTACACTTATGTTTAGTAGTAAATGTTGGGTTTGTCAGGAAAAACATTAAAATAAGATCAATGCTGCGTAGATGACTAGTCTGAAAAGTATAGCTGCAGTAACTTTGATGAATAAAGTAAGGAGTAATGTGTTAACTGAATACTACATCTTTTTTTTATCACTAAAATAGGATGGATAAAGAAATGCCTAGATGGCTCGGACACGTAGAGAGGATAAATAAAAGAAGACGAAAAATGATTTAAAAGGCGAATGTGCTAGAATATCATTTCACTGCAGGGTGCTTTGTTTAATACATTTTAGCAATAAAAAGTGTTAGTATAAAAGTCTTTAATCTAAAATTTACAAGTGTTTTAGCGCATCAGATAAAATTAGCCATAAATTACACTATGTGCTCGCAAAAAGGTTGATAAAATTTAAGAATCTACTAAAGTTTGTTAACTAAAATATCCATTGTTTTTGTAAAGGACATTAAAGAGATGTATTTATAATTTAAAAAAGTACTGCAACAGATTAAGCAAACAAAAATTCTAGGTGTTATCAAAATTAATTTTTCGTTAAAAAATGTAAACAAACGAGTTGGGATTTTAATTGGGTTAACATACATACATATATTCACCCCTTTTTCCTGTAGGGGTAGACAGAGCCCATTTTCTTTCACTGGCTACGGTTTTTAGGCCGATTTTTTGCCTCTTCTACTTTCATCACCGCTCTCATACATGCTCGTCAGTTGCTGGTACTTTAGACCTGGCCTTTTTTTTAAAACAATGTCGATCTGATCGAGATACTTTCGCCAAGGTCGACCTCTACCGACTTGCCCATTTACACTCTCCTTATAAATCTGTTTTGTCAATCTTTTTTTATCCATCCTCTCTACGTGTTTAAACCATATAAGCATTTCTTTATTTATCTTTTTAACCACATTTTTCTTCACACCACAGCGTTCATTATTTTTCACTTTATCCATCAGAGTCACTCCAGCTTTACTTCTCGGAATACTTATCTCCAAAGCATTGAACTTACTTTCATGCTTCTGCCAATGCCAATATTTACTACCATACATAAATATAGGGACCAGCACTCCTCTATGCGCAGCCAGTCGTACTTTTTTTATACGTTCTGGCTGCCCATAAAGTTATGAGTAATAGTTGTAGTGACTGACCAAAATGACGGCAATGTGGTTCGCCACGTATCACGTGTTGTTTTCCATGGGGCGTAAAGTAGACTGCGGATAGTCACTTAGCTTAATCAGTTTAGAAGAAAACGTGTTTTTACACAAATGTAAAATAATGTCTAACCAGCTTATTTTAACAATAATATGCTTATTTGTAATTTAACAAACTTTTTAACACTTTGTATATTGTAAAGCTTTCAAAACTGTAGACCGCTTAGAAGAAATACAAACCTATACAGGTTCTGGGTCCTTCTCCGAATGGCATGTAAGCAAATTGATGTCTGTTGGCTTTATTTTTTTCGGTAAATCTTTCGGGATCAAAATTATCTGGATTTGGATAATATTCTGGATCTCTGTGTATACTAAACACGGGAATATTAACTCTTGTATTAGGTTCCAAAATTAAATCACTGTCTGGAACATGGTATTTTTTAGAACAAACTCTTGGCAGAAAACTAACTGGGGGATGCTTTCGAAGTGTTTCTAAAAATAATAAAAAAGCCAAAGAAATAGTATGTTATAAACAATTATATAATGTAATTGCGCAAAAGTTAATTATATAATTTTTTTGAACTATTTACCTAAAACAACTAGTTCCAAGTACTCCATTTCCATTATGGAGTCATATTGAAGTTTGTTTTCATATTTATTAAGAACTTTAGTTATTTCATCTCTTACTTTTTCTTGAATATTAGGTCGTTGAGCAAGTTCCAATAAAGCGAATGTCATTGTAGTTGCAGATGTTTCAAATCCCGCAATAAAGAAAACAAAAGATTGAGCTGCCATTTCATTTAATGTTAAACCATGTACGTCAATATCATTTTTATGTTTTAAGCTTTCCTCGTCATTGTCACTAATCTTCCCGATATTTTTTAATTGTATAAGAAGATGCATGAAATCTTTTCGAAAAATATTATTTTCTTCTCTGTAAGCCACAGTATTCTTTACAAGATTTAAATAAAAATCTTCTGTTTCTTTTTCAAAAATTTTAAGACCTATTTTATTTACTATCCATTTCGGTACAAGACTTAAAATAGTATATATAATTCTTCCTCTTACACTGGGTGTAAAATTTTTTTGACCGTATTTTCTAAATTCTGAATTAGGATTTTTCATGCTGTTAATTTCCAAACCAAAAGCAACAGAACCTATCACGTCAGTCGTAAAGCAAGCTAAAATATTTTTGATATCCACTGGGTCCTTACTGACGTAAGATTTTTTCAACAATTCTTGAAGACCATCAGTACAATCCAACATAGTTTGAAACATCATTTTCATTTTTCCTTAAACACGTAATTTAAACCAAAATTATTGTCGTATACTAGTTATAAATTTAAAAACAGGGGAAAAATGATTAACTTAAGTAGATAAGGCCAAAAATTATTTATTGTTAACTATAAACAGATATGTTATACACGAATATGTTTTGCTGAGAATATCGAAAAGCTGTATTATAAACACAATAAATTTATAACCAGGTAATGTTAAAACAAATACCTAATTGAAAATATAAATCAATATTTTATAGATCTCAATGAGTATTTTTTAAAAACAAAGAAATGTAATGAGGTACCGTCTGAAAAATAAATTCAAATTTAAATGATCCAAGCTTAAAAATTAACTTAAGCAAATTTTTACCATAAATTAAAGAAACTTTCGGCTTGGTTACATAATCTGAGCAATGAAGAACGAAAACAGTTTTACACAGACATTATTTATAGTTTGAATTTTTTTTTTATTTTGATTCTTCACAGTTTTATGAACAAACCAAAAGTTTATAATATTAGTTTTCATTATTTTAATGTATTATTTTTTCTTTCTTTTGGTTCACACTTTCTATTAATATTCTACAGTACAACTATAACTAAATAGCTACCACTTTAACAACCCCTATTTTAATATTTATTAAATTAAAAACAAATAATAAAAAAAAGCATAAAATATTTTTAAAAATGTTTAGTATCCTACATAACTTGTGAAAACTACAACAAAGTTCAGTGATTAGTAATAAACCCAAATAGTTTAGGTTCATTTATTATATTGTATTGTTTCAAAATAACTTTTTTTTAAGTTTTTGCGATTCAGAATTCTTTAATTTTTTAATGTGGTCAAAAACCTTATGAAATAAATCATAAATTGTAAAACCATAAGAAAGACCGTAAAGCTCACGATGAAAATACAGTTTGGGTGCACCTTTTAATAAGTTGGTGTGCCGCACTGGTTGGTTACTTTAAAAAACTAAATAGGTTTTACTGAGTGCTGCAACTTGGTCAACAGATCCGACATTATCAGATTAAATCACTTATAGAATTAATTGTTTGTCATACTTTGAAAGTGTGGTATTGGTACAAAAACAATAAAAATTGATCAATTCCATACTGTGTACCAGAATGGACGCAATAATCATTGTAATAACTTTGGAGTACGACATTCATCTTTTTGGGTTCAGCCCTGCTTCATATAAAACTAATTTACTACAAATATGAATAAAATTGTTTTATACACAGTGTCTAAAGTAGTTTTTTTAAATATATTTAAGAATAAATTATTTTTATTTTTTAAGAGCTAAAAAAATTATGTGCAAAAAATTAAAAAAGTAAAGCAAATATAATTTTTTTTATTTTGAGACAGTTCCCGAAATTGCAATATAGATCATTTTCAAGAACTGCTTTTGCCAAAATATTTTAAAATCAAAATAAAATCAAACTGTTGATTCTACACATTTAACAATTTTTTTTAGATCTTGAAAAATTAAGATAGTTTATTCTTATTTATTTTTAAAGAGATTCCTTTAAAACACCCCGTATCCATACGAGCAATTTTATTTATATTTGGGGTGATTTAGTTTTAAATGAACTAAACCCAAAAAAAATTTCACAATTATTTTTGCGTCCATTTTGGGACACAGCATAGTATCAATTAAATAAAAAATTTCATATTTTTTTCTGATAAAGTCAAATTGCTGCCTATTCTAAAATTTTAAATTAATACTCTGTTTTTTTATTATTTTCTATGATGAAAATATAAAAAAAAAAAATTTATCTTAATAAGTAAATACAAACAAAATACCTGAAGTAAAAGTGGGTGTAAGTTTTGCTCTGAGATTTCTCCATTTCTCATCTTCCAAATTAAAAAGATTACCGGTTAGAGGATCATTTTCTTCATTAACATACCCACCGTGATTAGGAAAATATGAAAAATCTTTTTGCAAAATACACTTAATTAATTCCAGATCGACTGGAAAAAACTGTGGAGTAAAAAATGAAAAAGATCCACCATATTTCTGGCCTTGATCTTTAACTTTTTTATAGATTTCGTCAAATATTTCACACGAATGGACCTTTCTTTTGTATGATTGTTTAATGTTTCCATAAAAAAAAGTTGGTTCTATGTGAACTACGTTTCTGTCTTTCCAATAGGAATATTTTCGTTTTGAGTATAAATAGAGAAACGTTCCTACTGCTATGACAGTGTATATAAGAATGGATGTCCACATATTTGTTAAATCTAAAATTTATTAATAACATTAGATGGTTTTAAACTTACAGAAGTAACCCTGGGTTTATACAGCAAATAAGGTGAAATAAAAAATAAGTAAAGAAATAAGACAAAAATAGATCTGTTTATACAGATAAACTAAATTAAATAATGATTTATAATCGACCAATGAAATCACGCCTTTTTTGACAATAACGTTCGTTTTTATTGCCAATTTCATTCTTTAATTTTTTTTCTGTACTTCAAAAATATATAAAACAATTACACTATATTAGGATTTTAATTCAAAACTATTATTTAATAAAAAAAACTAATGAAATCTTTTAAGTTAGAACGATATTTAAAAAAAAGATGAAAGTAAGTATATAATAGAACAGCACAAATAGAGTGTTTCTGACAAAAAACAATTTTGTCTAGTCATGTGCACATTGCTTTTTAAATAAAATAAGATAAGAGTTTTGTTTCAGTAGGTGTATAAACGTTCCCATTGATTTACGTATGTGTAACTTTTTTATCTTATTTCTTACTTTATCTTATTTGCTTTATAAACCCACAGTAATGATTTTTAAACTTAATTCAAACCCTTTAAACCTTTAAACAAAAGTTGCTATCGGCTACCACGAAAAATGCAAAATTCTAATGAAAAATATTGATCGTATAAATAATTAACTTATTTTATTGGTCAAAAGTATCAACAACCGGCGAGCATGTATGAGAGCACCGATGAAAGTAGAGGAAGCAAGGATGTGTTAAAAACTATAGCAAGTAATATCTGCCTATCCCTACTGGAAAAAGGAGTGACTATAAGTTTGTACTTTATTTTAGTATGCAGGTAGTTTCAAAACTTTTTAACAGATGTATTAGGTGCGGGCAAAAAAATTAAATTAATAATAAAAAAGAAATCGACAAACAGATATTATTTTTTCTAAGAAATTTTGGTATGAAAAAATATTTAATACATTTTGTAAAAAAGAATGCACTTTTAATTTGGTAAGTAATTATTTGGATGTAAGGTCCTCCGCAACTTTAAAGTAAAACACATTAATATGTTATAATGTTTTTTTTAAACCCTATAAAAAAACAAGCAATTTAATAAAATAAATAATATTGTAATTATTAGAAATTATTATTTATGTTGTTTTGGGGTGGTTTAAACAAAAATGATTTACGGTTTTTTTAAGTCAAATTAAAAACTTTAATAATAATTACTATTACTTGCTTTGGCGGTACGATATAGAGGTTAACATGGCCACTGCGCAAGAATGAGACGCCAAAAGTCATGAAGTTGTTCACATTTTTATTTAAGACAAAAACACCTAATAAAATAGTATAATATATTTTAATGTTAACATATGTGTTTTCCTTGTGCAGGAGCCTATTAATTTTCTCTGTATCGTTCTAACTTTTAGTAACTTTTATAAAAAAAAACCATCTCACAAAAACTATAATTCATAATAAATAATTGTTATACTTTAATTTTAATTTCAAAAATTTATTAAAAATCCAAGTCATTTTTTTTGTAAAAAAGAAAAATAAAAATTCATAAAAAGTATAAGTAGGAGATGGTCAGGAAACCCACTCTAGGCGTATTGAGGAACTATCGATGGATAGTACCCAGCTTAAGATATTGACAGTTCAAACCATTTACTAAATATACTGTAAAGATTTTAATAGATTAAAAATAAACTTTAATCATCTAAAAATAAAAGTTAAGTATATAACATTATCTAAATTGTAAAAAAAATTTTTTCTTTATTATAAAATATTACGGCGTTATATTTTGTAAGAATATTATTACATTTTCAAACATTATAAAGCAATGATAAATGTGCTGCAACAAAAAATATTTTGTACCTACCAATGTTTTAAATAAAAAAAGAGTACTAGCTATTTAACCTTACAACTTTTTTAAATTAAGAATAGAAACTAAAACATCTTATAACAAATTAAATATAAAGTAAATGTTATCTTTCTTTTATCTTTTAAATCAAGGTTAAAGTAATTTTTATCTTTTGTGGTTTATTTTAAGTACAAACAAAAAATAATAACTAAATGAAAATTTAAAAATGTATATGCTTTTTTTACATTAAAATTGTAAAATAATATTCAGAACTCAAAGTTTTTCCTACCTTATAAAACGTCTAAAACAACGTAAAAAAAAATTCAAAACCCTTACTTACACCAATTTAGTCACCCACATACTAGTACTTAAAAACACTCTAAATAAAAGTATTGTTCACATAACACAATAATAAACGGCTAATTTATTAAATTAAATATAGTACGAGAGCAGTTTATGATTGATAAGACGGTAAAGAAATCTTAATATAGCTGAAGTAAAATTGTCCAACATAATTTTTCACATAAATATTACTACGATATTTATTCTTTGGGTTCGGTGATTCTAAACACTCAGTACAATAACCAAACAATTTTTATTCCAATATTTCTACACAATAAATTTTACTTTACAAATCACTAAGATATTCACAACTTTATAACTCTTTATAATTACTTTAAATACTTGGCTTTAAAACTAAATTAAATAGTTCGATCTCTAATACCTGTTAACCAATGTTCTCTACAAACCAATGCATTTACGGCCATTTTTTGAATTTATTGGACTTTTAAAGAATCATCCCAATATCTCCTATTAAGCCTGCGGCTATCATGCATTTTTTCCTCGTTGTGGTCGGCGCGCTGTCGCCTCAAGGCAACGGTCGGCCAAGGCGAACTCTTAATATCATTCCTCTCTCAAATTTAATCGTCTCGATCAAATTCCCGCGTAGACGTCCATCGTTTCTCTCATTATATGATTCTATTAATTGCAGCATTCCCGGAATTTCCGTATTTCTGTTCATTGTCGTATGTTTCGTAGCTAGGATAATTTTCTTCTACCTCTTCCTCTTTTTCCTCCTTCTATTTTACCCTGGAGAATAAGACGTTGGCAATGATAACATTCTCCACGTAGTATGTGTCCAAGATAGCCAGTTTTTCTTCATTCGATGTTTCCGAAAAGTTCACGGTCTACTAAACTAGCTCTTCTTAGTATGTCCTCGTTCGTCACATGGTCAACCCACGATACTCTCAGCATTCGTCGCATGGTCCACATCTCGAATGCCTCAAGTTTGTTAATATTGCTGTTTTGAACGTCCATGCTTCGACTCCATACAAGAAAACGGACCAGACGTAGCACTTTACCATCCTATATCTGAGATTGAGATTTAAGTTTTTATCTGTCAACAAAATTTTAAGTCTTAAGAAAGTTGTTCGAGCTTCCTCGATTCTGCATTTTATTTCCTGATCTGCGTCCCATTTTTGGTTGATCATGCATCACAAGTATTTAAATTGAGTGACTTGTTCAATGCTCTCTCCATTTATGGATATTGTGGTATTTGGAGTATCGTTTCTACTAATGGCCAGTCATTTGGTTTTACGGATGTTACGGAGTGTTTTTAAACTAAAAAATACAAGACTAAATATCGTTACAAGTTTTATAACTTTGTAAATAAAAAAGGGTACATAACAAATGTGTATATATTTTATTTATGATTTTCTGATAAATCCATAATTATGACCTTATTATTATTAACTTATACCTGGTTCGATATTTGTATTTATCCAAATTCGTTCTTGTGCAATAGTTACAACACCAGTTTTATAGTTAATGAATAATTTAGTTTTGTCGGTTAATATTCCACGATAGTTTTTTTTATATTGAAGATAATCCGTTTGGTTCGAATTTTTTTAAACCTTAAACCTGTTAAAGTAAAACAATGGTAAAGGTGACTTTAAATATTACCAAATTTATTTGGGTGAATAAAAAAAACATTTTATATTTCTCTTGCTATTTTTAATGAGGAACAAAAGTGTTATTTTTATTAATTAATTCTTGTACAAATAATACAATAAAAAGGTGAATACTAAAAACAATCTAACATTATCCAATAACAAATAACATTACAATGGCAGGCATATTTATTATTAATTGTTATACTTTTATATTTTATTTAAATATTTATTTAAGTGACGAAAATATTTGTTCTGCACATTTATAATAGTTTATTATGAGACTAACGCATACCCAATCTTATAAATGCGACTTTTTCATTTACACTCAAGAAAGTTGCACCAGAATTTGTTTTTCATAGAAGAAATCAAGAACAAACAGCTCTTTTAAACTGAACTGGTATAATACTCTGAAAAATATGAGGAATAACCTTGAAGATATCAAAATTATATCTTAGGTTAAAAAAAAAATATGCCCATCACCGAGTTATGAGGCAAAAAACAGGCATAAATGATGAATACATTGTCAACCCTTCAAATTTATCACGAAGGTGTTGAAATTAAATTTCGAGAGAAATAAAGCACATCATAAAAAAAATCCAAAATTTTTTGCTGGTAATAACTTTAATGTGTGTATCCGTGTATCCGGAATTTAGCTATGGGGATCAGCATCTTCCTCAAATATTGATATTATTAAGAAGTTCCAATCCAAAGTATTAAGGATGATAACAAGTGTACCCTGGTTTGTGCCTAATAATATCATTGCACGTGATATTCAAGTTTCCTCGGTCAAAGAAGAAATTAAAGTGTTTAGTGGAAAATACATCAAAAGACTACAGTCTCATCCCAATTGCCTTGCCATAAATAGAAAAATAGTAAAAATTAATATTAATTTTTATAATTGAAACAAAAATAAAACCAATTAATCAGTTAATGTAATCTTCTTTTATATTTTAAATTAAAGTCCAAGAAATTTTAATTTCTTGTAACTTATTTAAAGTACAAATAAACAAATACTTTTTTTAATCTGTTACGTCGTGCTGAAAATTTTTCAAGGTTTTTTAATTATAAAATAGGATATTTTCGGTGAAATTTAAACTTCAAAAGTAAGGTTTGTTTTCGGTTAAATAAAAAGTAACTGAATATTATACTTCTTCTTTAGGACTTTGATTAAGTAAAATATTTAATATTCTAAATTTAAATTTTTTAATAATAAATTAATGAGTATATAATTTTTTTTTTAAATTCAAAGGAGTTGTAAAGGCAATTTTCCTTTTTTGAATTGTCAGGGTGCTAAAGCTGAAGCTATATTGGTGACAGATATATTTTAAATTGATAAAAATCTGTAACAACTAGTTTTTGTTAATTTTAAATATAATTGGTAAGTGGTTGTTAATCCATTTAGTTTAAATAAAATTTAAACTTTGTCATTTCTTAGATAAGATATGCATTATATTATTTTTAGATTGGAATTTTAATCTTTGGACTTATGTACAATCTAATTTTTAGATTAAATAAGTGAGAGCAAACAGGTTAAGAATAGGACATTTAGCCCTCACACACCAGCATTTGTTAAATCAAGAACCACCAAAGCAGTGTTTAACATGTGATGTGCCTTTAACCATAAAACATATACTATTGGACTGTACAAATTTAAATGTTAAAAGAACAGTTATCAACATTTCGCCTAATATGAATTAGTGAAAATTATGAAAAAGTACTCACATTTCTGAAAGACTCCAAATTCTATGTAAAAATATAAGTACCTATTGTATGTTTTTTTTTGACCCCGCTCATAACCCTAGAGGTTGATGCGGTAAATAAAAAAAAAGAGTATTTTTATATATGGTTCTTTTATTTCAAAACCAATTAGTCCAAATAACTTTTGATTTTGCGTTAATGTAAGAAAAACTGAAACTAGCCACCAATATGGACACCAAAATAAGGCTTCTTCAATGCTCCGTCTTCTCTGTGTTGCTGTATGGAGTAGAAACATGGACGTTGACGGAGGCTACCACAAAAAAACTACAATCCTTTGAAATGTGGCTGTACCGCAGAATTCTAAAGATTCCCTGGACAGACCAAGTGACCAACCAATCAGTGCTAACAAATATGAACAAAAAGTTAGAAGTCAAGTTGCGAACACCAGAAAACTAGAATACCTTGGTTACATTATGCTTAACGAACGTCGATACGGAATTCTACAAGGGATTCTTCAAGGCAAGATATTGGAAAAGAGAGGACCGGAAAGAAGACATATCTCGTGGCTGAAAAACCTGAGAACGTGGTTCTCTACTACCACGACCGGGCTATTCCGTGCCGCAGCAATCAAGATAATGATAGCCAGAATAATTGCCAACATTCGTACCGAATAGGCACTTTAAGAAGAAGAAGAAAAACAAAAATCACGTCGAATTTTGAATCAAGGAGGAGGCTACCACCTGCGATCATTTTTGGGTGCTATCAATTATTATAGTAAACTAAGCAAAAAAAAAATTTCAAACCGTATAGTAAAATTAGATAAGATTACTCACATCTTAAATACTTTGAAATCACAATTTTGCTCAAAAATTTTAAACCTGAGAGGGTAATTTTTCAACTGTGTGTCGCTTTTGCTTACAAAGGAACAGAAACAACTTGCTGATGATGCAGAGCGCTATTTGAAATTAATAAAACTGAATAAACAAAACATGTATCCTAAAGATGAATTGATAAGTAATAAGTGAATTAAGTCGTTAAATTTATCAGACAAAATGAGAAACTTTAATACTACATACAATTGAAGTGATCATTTTGAAAAAAATCATTTTATAAGTGGGGTAAATTACATACAAGACGTCGGCGTCGTTGACATTTAGATGCTATTCCACAATTAATAAATACTGTGAATCCATTAAAAAGTTTATTTATTGAGGGTAATTCTGTACACCAAGTCACGCCCACATACAAGGACCTTCTTTTTCCCATGCCGTCTCCATTAACGGAAGTTTGCGACCACATTTTTAAAAGTTTTTCTGTCTGTAGCCGCGTGGAATAATTCCTCCACATTCATGTTTGTCCAGTCTCAAATATTTCGTATCAATGACTTTTTTTTCTGCCAATTTCCTTTTTTCCTTCTTCTCTACCCTACATGATGACCTGCAATAGCCTGTATTTTTCGTTCCGCAATATTTGTCCAAGGTATGCTGTCTTGCGTACTTTGATTGTTATTAATAATTTTTTCTCTCGACCCATCCTTCTCAGCACTTCCTCGTTGGTGACTCTGACCGTCCATGGAATTCTTAGCATTCTTCTGTATATCCAAAGTTGAAAGGTTTCGATCGTCTTTATTATTTGTGCTTTTAACGTCCATGTTTCCACCCCGTAAAGTAGTTGGGACCAGACATTACATTCTACAAACCTCAATCTGAGCGCAGTATTTCGATTTAGTCAGACAAGGATAAAAGAAGCGTTATGATTCCTTCACTTTTTATCGAACCGTAACGTCCACTTACACGATAGTCTCATTACTAGCGTGGTTTATTCTTGTATGTCTATGGGTGCTACGTACAGACCAGACAAACCTAAAAGATTTCTCGCGAGCGGATGTTTCTTAGCTTTCGGAAAGCATGGTATAAGAAAGGGGCAAATATTTTTGGGAAGTGTTGTTTTTACTTTAACCTCAGGGTCTTTAAAGTTTGTTTGGCTGACAGTTTCAGTGATTTCAAGGTTTATTTAAATTATCTTTTGAAGCTTTTGTAGTTTGGATGAAAGGGGTTTAAAGTTTATACATACATACATACATATAGTCACATCTTTTGCTTCCTCTACTATCATCAGTGCTCTTATACATGCTCGTCGGTTGTTGGTACTCTTGACCTGGCCTGTCTTCAAAACAATGTTAATCTGATCAAAATATGTTCACCGAGGTCGACTTGTCCATTCACACTCTCCTTATAAATTTGTTTTGACCTTCATCGTGTTCAAACCATCTACGCATACCTTTATCTATCTTTGTAACCACATCTTCTTTACACCACATCGTTATCATATCTCACTATTCTTTACTTTATCCAACCAAGTCACACCGGCTATTTTTTTTTTATGAAAATAGTCGCAAAAAGGGTAGACCTATCGTGTGGGCCGCGGACAGCCCGTGCTGCGGCTATTAGAAGGGATTATAAAAAGAAAATGATTGTAGACCCGCTTTTTAAAAAGTTGCAGGTCACAGTTCTCTGAAAAAACAGATTTTGGAAGCTTGTTCCATTCCGTAGCAGCCCTGTAAAAGAAGGATTTTTGATGGAGATTGGTTCTTGTAGTGTCAATCTTGAGAGTAAATGGGTGAGACTGATCATCGTGCCGAGTTCTTCGGCCGAATGTGGCGAATGGTGGTACAAGAGTTTTTATTTCTCTGAAGCATCTGCCATGGAAATATCTGTAGAACAATGACTGGTCTGCAACTCTTCCTCTATGTTCTAGAGGGTGAAGGGTATCTGTGAGAGTTGAGCTGTTTATCAAGCGAATGGCTCTTTTCTGAATGGAATCTAGAAGACGAAGAGAATGCCTCGTTGCTGAACCCAAATGTGCGAGCAATACTCCAGTAGAGGTCGGATACTTCTCAGACTACTCATCTTCACAGTATTAATCCTATTTTAATGCCTTTTCTGCCAAACCTAACATTCACAAGTTTTTTAAAGAAGAAAGTAAACAAAAATTAATTGTATAATGTATTTTTTACTCTAGAATAAAAAATCGATGCTAGATTATGTATTTGTACTACATTTTTTTCTTATCATCTTATTAGCAGTATCTTTGATACAGTCAAGAAATATTTATTGAGGAATAAACAAAAATAACGTAAAATTTGTATTAAATTTTTTTTTTAAAATAAACAAGTTAAAACAAGAATTAATTATAAAATTAATCGACTTTTTGCGTTGACAACTCATTTTGCAATCAATGTAAAATTTATAATTTAATAAATTGAAATTATTTTAAACGCATTGTTAATTTTGACTGCAGCCTTTTATCATGTTAATATTTTTTTATAAATTTATTTAGTTTAAGCAGTAAAATGTACAATTTTTAAGTTTATAATCAGCTTCTTATTGTTTTTCATTTTCCAATACTCTGTGATAAGAGGCAATTATAGTTTTTAATTGTTTTACTTCTAATAAGGATATAATTAACTAATGAGGCAAAGAAGCACGAACCATTTTAAATAATTATATTGGTTTATGTTGGTGAAAAATAACACTGTTAATGTTCCTGTGGTATTGCAATTTAGCATTTTTTATTTGAACGCCAAGGTTTAAAATGATTTTCAACTATAATTAACGCAAGGTAACTATTTTCTTTATTTTTGTAAAAATCTGCCATTTTTTTGTTTATTATACTTAAAATTTTTATTATTTTTTGCTCACACTTGAACATATTAACAATAAAACTAATTTTTTAATGGTAACTTAAAAATAGCTGTTTTTACTAGCAGTGGCGGATTGGTCCACCGGGACGCTGGGACATTTCCCGGTGCGCCGGTACTTCAGGCACTGCTAGTTGCAGCCTCAGATTTTTGAATGAATAATTAAAAAAGCCACATTTGCAAAAAAAGTACCTACTATTCCTACCAATTTGGCAGCTCTAAATCATCTAAACAACACCAATAGAACTTACCATAAGATGTATGCTCGTTGGTTTCGATGCACCACTCGAGAGGTCCGACGGCACGACAGCCGTATCTTCTAAGGAAAAAGCTTATCTGCTGGCCGGAATGTTTAGCTCTAACTCAACCCTCGATACCAATGGGAAACAAACCCTAACGATACCAAGAATAAACGCATCAATGCCTGGGGTCGCTATCCGCCATCGCACTATCAGGAAAATCATACGAAATCTTGACTCTAATAAGGCAGTAGGACCAGATAGAATTTCGACTGGCTTATGTTACTCAGCTCTGGAGAAACACTATTGAGAGGTTTGGTGAATCCCGTGCAATAGCCTTAGATATATATATATATATATATATATATATATATATATATATATATATATATATATATATATATATATATATATATATATATATATAAAGCCTTTGAACACGTTTGGCAGGCATTGTTAAGTAAATTATCTGTCTACGGTCTCCCAACCAAACTGCGCCAATGGCTTTTAAGTTTCATGCAAGATCGCTCCTTACATGTGGCAGTTGACGGTTATTCTTCTGGTGCGTTTAAAACCAATGCCGGGGTCCCACATGGTTCTATCCTGCCCCCCACCTTATTTCTTTTACACATCAACGACCTCTTGAAAACCACCACGAACCCCATTTACAGTGTCGCAGACGATAGCACACTTGTCTCAACTTTCACATTCCATCAATCACTTTCGGTGAATGATAAAAATAGACTCAGGCAGGAACAGGTTGATTCCATCAATAGAGATCTTGAAGCAATCGTCGAGTGGAAATTAACAATCTTGTTCAATTCAACGCCCAGAAAACACAAAGCGCCACGTTTTCCAAGAAAGTGAATTACTTAAATCATTTCCTCACAATGTCCGGAAATACCCTTGAATCAAGTCCCTCCATCTCGATTTTGGGAGTCACGGTGTCCAATAATATGTCTCGGCATGACCATGTTGCTACCACTGTTGTACCACCGTTGGCCACCTTCGGCCAAAGAACTGGGCACGATGATCAGTCTCACCCATTTACTCTCAAGATTGACACTACAAGGACCAATCTCCATCAAGAATCCTTCTTTTACAGGGCTGCTAGGAAATGGAACAAGTTTCCAAAATCTGTTTTTCCACAGAACTGTGACCTGCAACTTTTTAAAAAGCGGGTCTACAATCATTTTCTTTTTATAATCCCTTCTAATAGCCGCAGCACGGGCCGTCCGCGGCCCACACGATAGGTCTACCCTTTTTGCGACTATTTTCGGTAAAAAAAAACTGTAAAATTATAGTTATCACAACCTTTATACTCTTTATAACTAAGTAATAGGAATGCGTACTGTGAGTTTCCACGATCGACCGTTTCTGCTCCAAGTATGAACTTTTGCCCCTTTGGATATAACATAAGGTCAATTGCAATATCTTTTATTTTAATATTTTTGAAAATAAATACAAATTTATTAAAACAAGCGTACAGCAGTTTAACAACTTAATTACGAAGATGGGGCCGATGCTCAAAGCGTACAGAGGTTTAACAATGTAGTAAGAAATACGGGACTTATACTCACTTTCTGAGAATATGACAAACATTGAGAGCAACGGTAAATTAAATTTTTAACGCGGAATCTTAATCCGTTCTCCGCCATTATTCTTCAAGTGACTAAAATGTGTATTGCTAAACTAGACTTATTATCAAAAATGATAAAAACATAAATCTAATTTTGTGTTAAAATTAAAACGTGAGCGTCACGCCGATTTATTCGTAAAAATAAAGAGGGTGACGCGAACACGCATGCATATGCAAGTGGGTAACGTTACCGTACCCAAGAGTTGTTTTGGTTCTATATTTATGATGTTATTTATTTAAAATAGAGTCTTATTTTTGTTTTCTTTATATTAAAGTAGAATGGTCCTGTTTTTATATATGCAAGGTCCAAGAGGTCTGATTTGCCCCTGTAAATAGATATTTTTTTAGTAATTTTTAGCACAAACAGTTTAAGTGGTTGCAATGGTAGTTTTGGAATTGGTGTTAATGATTGTCGCTGGGTATTTTTGTATGCGGTGGCACTATTCTTACTGGAAAAGAAGAGGTCTGTATCAGATACAACCAACATTCGTATATGGAAACCTGAAGGAAATAATTTTTGGAAAAATTGGCTATGGAGAATATTTTAAAAATACATACACACAATTAAAATCCATCGGCCTAAAACATGGAGGAATTTATGAATTATTTAAACCGACATACGTACCAACCGATTTGGACATTATTAAAAATATCTTGCAGAAAGATTTTAATCACTTTTTGGGCCATGGCGTGAATGTTAATGAAGAAATTGATCCTATCAGAGCAAATTTGTTTACCTTGGAAGGGGAAAGGTGGAAAAAACTAAGAACTAAGTTATCTCCTGTATTTACCAGAGGTAAATGTCTTTAAATTTTGAAAGTTCCTTATTGAATGTTTCCTTTTGTTATAATTAAATAATTGGAAAATTGGCTTATTCTTTACATTTTTTATGTTGTATATGGTAAGAGTATTAAAATAAATGTTTATTTACAAAAAAAATTTATATTATTAGCAATCTCGTGAAATAATTTTAAATTTATTCTTTAAGGCGCGTCTATGAATTCTAATTTGCAGTTGATAATATTTAAAAACTAGGTGAATTTGAAAAATTTGTTTGAAAATTCGTAGGTCCACTGCAATTTATAATCATAACTCGCAGTAGCGGTTTTTGTATAACTTGGCTAACCTTCCACCCAAAGATTACTTAAAACAAAGTTGTTTTAAACTAAAAACTCTCTTAAAAAATACAGACGACGTATCAGATATCAACGGCAATGAACTTTTTTGTGAACTGTGAACTCCATCTTGGAGCTCAACGAACCCCAAACTCGGCAAGTTCAAACAATCAAAGTGTTGCGAGCAATCAAGAAAACGGGCAGCAAAGACTTATTTATAAATCTCTGAATTTCACTAATGGTTTTGTTAACTACACCAGTGACAGTTGCGAGTGCACAGGAGAGACTGAATTATCTTGCCATCATGTCGATTAAAAACGATGAGACTAGAAAAAAAGACTTTAAAGACATTTTCTCGTGCAAAATGCAGGCGAATGCCATTTAATGTTTAGGATCTTATATTTAAATGTGATAACGTGGTTTTCTTTTATTCTGTATATTCTATTCAGAGTAGGTTTGGTTTGTGGTTTTGTACACCATTGCATTAATTTTAATTTGTATTGTATTAATTAATAACATATACATAGTACTTTTTACAGTTCACAGAAGCAAACAAAAGTCGTGGAAAATATGCCAACTATTTTCAATGTTATCGCAAACGACCAATCGCGATGCAAGGTTTGAAAGTTTAAAGGTTGGCGCATATAATCGAAATAATACAATCGAATGATTTTATGGATAATACAATAATGAGTGCTGACAGCTGTTATTTAAAACATTTGTTGTTAGCTTGCCAATGTTTTAATTCATTTCAATTTATTTAACTTTCCTAAATGGTACATCAATACAATTGACCTAGATCTAATTTTCCTTTTTAACAAAATTATTAGAACAAAACTAACCTTACTAATTTGGTGGACAGTTGACACTTAATGTTATTGATAGTCGGTTTACGATGTGAAATGAAATATATCGATACCAAAAATACAACAACCACGACATGAACACGCCCACCAGGGCTTTTGTTTGCTTCTGCTAACTGTATGCGTGTTAATATTTTCTCACATTATTTGTACGGATTTGATTATCAATTAAAAAATATTTTCATCAAAAATGTAAGGTAATTCAATCCGTTTGGGTGCCTCTTGTTGGGCATTAAAACGCAGACAGCGACGCAACCCTCCACGCAACTTTGTTTAACGAGCATCGCTCATTGTGGTTTTGGGGGGGTGGGGTGTTGCTGACAACATCTCGCCCCGGCGCCAATAAACCATGCGACGGCCCTGTGTCCAGGGTACACTTGAGTGGCTGGGACCCCTTTCTACAGAAATTTCTTGTTTGTTTGTTCTGTCGTACTCGATATTTTAAATTTTAATGATCCAGTCCAACTCTATATCCTGTTAAACTAATAACAGCACAAACCATTCAAATTTTTTTTTTCAAAAAAATACGTTTAACTTTTCACGTGTTCAATTTCTTTTTTTATTTAACTCGTATCACAAACATCTGAATATTTTTTCCAAATGTTTTTTTACACTCTTTGATAACATATATTTTTAATTAAAATTTACCCGAACATATTTGAAAAGGACTTAATTTTTTTAATTTTGAACGTACCTTTAAATTTTGACATCTATTTGTGATATAATCATGAGTTAGTTTTAGGTCATTTTAAAAATTGTAATATAATTTTTCTAAGGTCCAAATAAACGTTTAATAATAACTTTTTTTAACCAGCTAATCTACCAGCTCATATTCCAAATATGTAGCAGTAAAGTTTAATTTAAAACAATTAGAAATAATTAATACAAAAGGTAATAAATAATTTCAAGAAAACAAATTTTATTTTACTAAAGGTTTTTTGTAAGAACACCAACAATCATTTTAAACACCAATAGTGGAGCAGTAAATACGTCACTTAAATTTTAGGTAAAGTTAAAATGACACTTCCCACGATAGCCCATTGCACCGAAGGTTTAAAAGAAATTTTGCTAGATTTAGCGGAACGTCGCGAAACTGTAAACATCACAGATTTGATAATGAGATTAACTATTGATATAGTCGGATCTGCATTTTTTGGTACAGATTGCAACACCCTTAAAGATCCTAATTCCATATTTAGTAAATTCAAGAGGAGGATGTTCAAAGCCAATATTTTGGGAAGGCTCAAGCGTATGATCGTTACGACTTTTCCTAAATGGCTGGTACGACTTTTGGGTTTAAAGACGTTTGACAGTGACACTGAAGAATTTATTATAGGTCTTATGAAAAGTACAGTGGAAAACAGAGAAAAAAATAAAATTTTTAGGAAAGACTTTTTGCATTTTTTACTTCAACTAAAAAAAAAAGATAATGAAGAAGACATTCAACCCATAAAAGATAAATCTAGCAGCCAGTTTTTATCTTCTAACGAAATCCTTGCAGAAAGCTTAATTTTTTTTGCTGGTGGATTTGAAACGACAGCTTCTACGATAACATTTGCACTACTAGAATTGGCCATTAATCTTCATATTCAAAAAAAACTTAAAAATGAAATAGAGCATGTGCTTCAAAATTATAACAACCAAATAACCTATGAAGCAATAATGGAAATGGCCTATTTGGAAAAAGTTGTTAATGGTGAGTTAGCTCATAAGAAATATTTATTAACACACGCTTGCGTGTTCTAATTTCATTTTTTTATTAAACAAAATTAAAATTGAAATTTTAAATAAGCATAATAAAACGAGCATAATAGTATATTTCATTAGAAGTCGAAAAAATAGGCTTTTTCCGTGCGCGCGCGATAAGTTTCCGTGGGATGTGCAGCCGAACACGGAAAAAGCATTTATGGACGTACATAATGTGAAAGGCTTTCGCGGCCATCGTTTGTTCGTGAATGGTTTTTCTCCACGATCATCACAGAATTTGCTAATTCTGAAATGAAATTTGATTACAGAATGCTGGAATTCTCTCTCTTGAGATTGAAGAAATATTCTGCAACACCTTTGCCCCCATGCAATTCAAATGTATTTACATTCTCTCTCTTGTTATAGAATAATATTCTTACACTGGTTAGCAATAATAAGACTAGCCTTGAGGCAGTTAATTGTCACTGTAGTGGCAATTTTCAGTAGTGTCGAAATTATTTCTGTCACGTTTGTCATTCTGTCATTGTTATCAGAGGACGTCGGCTACTGTGTTAGTGGACGCGGGAGCAGATCTGGAAACACTAAAAAGGCATGGAGGGTGAAAGTCTTCTCAAGTAGCAGAAGGATACATAGAAAATTCGGTGCAAAATCGAATAAATATAGCAAATAAGTTAGTTTCATCAATCACTGGATCCAATACTCCGCTAATCATGCCTTCCACTTCAAATTATGTGACTGTTAGTTCATCTTCTACGAACCACGCAATTGTCGAAAATTCCTCCAATAATGCACGAGTTTTTAATTTCGAGAACTGTACAAATATTAAAATTAATACAAAGTAGAATGTTTCTTAAATTATTGAGTGATTACCTAATGTAATTATAATTGAATTCAGTAATAAAAATTATCATTTGTTCGTTTCCATTTAAAAATATTTTAAAATTTTTGATCGTGGAGAAAGTATAGTCTGCTACTCGGTTAGAATGAAAAGTGGTGATGCTCGTGGTTCATTCCGCTCGCCTTCGGCTCGCGCTCGGAACTTTCCACTCGCATCGAATTTTCATTCTAACCTTGTTGAAGAATATACTATTCGGGTATATTGGCCGTCGTAGGTCTGAGTTTCTACTCGACGTTTCGCCATCTCCAGTGGATGGCATCTTCTGGAGATGGTGAAACGTCGAGTAGAAACTCAGACCTACGACGGCATATATACCCGAAGAACCATTCACCAACAATTTATGGACGTGTAGTGAACGATATTTTTCATTATATCTACCTAAAAACCACAAATTGTTAAGATATTAGCCCTAAAAATATCAAAAAATTGTCAAAAAACAAGCGTTATTTACCCCGATGCTGAGAAAATAATCGGAAAAATTTGCGATTTTCGGAAAACTGTCGATAACATATTATTTTATTTTGACATGCAGGTAGGCCGCTGATGACACTAGTGCACCGTAAAATTTCCGTGCGAGCGCACGTATTACAGCGTTAGATTTTTTTTGGGAACAATTTGTTAAGTTTTAAGCATTTTACCGATAATTTTACGAAGAAAATATATTAACTATTTTTGTAAAAATGTGCTATTTTTAATTTTTAAGAAACTTTAAGAAAACATCCACCGGTACCAATAACAACAAGAATTTGTAATGCAACCTATAAAATTCCCAATACAGATATAATTGTTGAAAAAGGAGTTCGAGTAATTATTCCTATATTGGGTATTCATAGAGATGCAGAATTTTATCCAGAACCTGATGTATTCGATCCGGAACGATTTTGTGATGAAAACAAAGTTAAAAGAAATCAATATTCGTTTTTGCCTTTTGGAGAAGGACCGAGAATTTGTATTGGTAAACATCGTATTTTAAATAATAACATTATAATTTATCCATAATCCGTACGCAAAAACGTAAAAAAATATCAGTGCCCTTCGGTGGTCTGGGTGCGACCCGAGAGGTCCACACGACTTACTTCCCAGTGGATAAAATAAAAAAATACCATATGTTGTGTTGTTTTAATTATTATTATTAAAATAATTATAAAAAACGATTTAAATTGTTTATAACAAATTATAATTGTCATTAACAATATTTTGTTTATGTCAAATGTATTCTTTCAAACTTTTTCTTATAATTTCATGAGCGGGAGCCATTTTTAAAATTCTTTATTAAAAAAAGTATAATTTATAAATTGCAAAATTCAGGAAGTTTACCATTTTTTTCAGTTTTTTTATTCTCAATAAAAAACAGCTTGACCGATGTTGCCAAAAATTTATTTAGTTCTAAGTTGCGTAATTATGCGTCAAATGCAATTGGTCCCACGTCGATATCATTTTTTGTTTTCGAGATAATCGAGACGAAAAATAATTCCGGACGCACATACGAACAAACCCACGTACGTACATACACACACTGACGTCTACTTGTAGATTGTAAATTGTAGGGTGGGTCGTGAAGGCCATGCTGCCTCTCAAGCAATTCGAGCTATCAGATCTTTTGTGTATAACCCTTAATCTATTCGAGGCCCGGGATTCCGAGACTTCGAGTGAAGTTTATTAGTTTCCTGGGGGCTAAGTTTCTGACATCGGAGGGTTTTAGGAAGGCCCTTTCCAGAAACTTGAGCCTCTTGCAGAAAAGCGCTGGGCATTCGCAAAGCAAATCTTCTGTAGTTTCAGCGAAGTTCTCGCAGTAGCGGCATTTATCACTCTCTGTTTTGCCCATCTTTTTTAGGTGATACCTTAGAGGGCAGTGTCCAGTGAGGAGTCCCGACACCAGTTTCAAGTCTTTTTTGTCCCACTCGAGAAGCTGTTTAGCTTTCCTTGGTGAAAGGCTTACTAGCCTTTTCACTTGCCTTTGTCCTGGCACTTTATGCCAGTGAGATTTCATTTCATTTGTTTCCCAAGGTCGAACCTCTTCTTTCAAGTGGGCTTTGGAAAGTCCACAAAAGGGTTCTGGGCCGGAAAATTGTGTATTTTCCCCTTCTTTGGCAAGGCAATCTGCTTCTTCGTTGCCTTTAACTCTCTTGTGACCTGGAACCTACATCAGAGTAACCTGATTGTTTGCTGCCAGTTGTCTCAGAGACTGTTTACAGTCCCAAGTCAGCTTAGACTCACAAGTGTATGACTTCAGAGCTTTTAGTGCTGCTTGGCTATCTGATAAAATATAGATATCTGCTCTTCGGGTGTTTATTTCGATGCACTCCTGGGCACATATCTCTATGACATGTTATTCTGCTTGAAAGATAGTTGGGGTGTTACCAAGGGGTTTTGAGAGCCTAAAATTCGGCCCTATAACGCCCACTTCAACCCTTTCATCCATCTTGAATCCATCAGTGTACCACACTAAAGCATCCCTTCCTAGTTGAGGTCTGTTCTCTGTGCAAACTTGGTGGTTGTTTACAACCACTTCAAACTGCATTTCGAAGTCGTACCTAACTGGCATAATATATGTCTGATTGTAGGGAAATATTTTCAAAAATCTTTAAATTTCCATTCCGATTTCTTGCTCTAAGATTTATTGTCTGGCTCAGTCTGAAGGCACTGATTGCTGCTTTTTTCATTACACAAAAGTGCAATGGTGGAAGCTTTAGCATTACCTCTACGGCTGCAGTAGGGCACGTGAATGTTGCCCCTGTGATTCCTAGACGTCCACTTAAAAACTATTGAATTTAACTCTGGAAACCTTGAAATGCGGATATATCAAAATTCGGATTCACAAAATCGGACCCATTGCTATAACTTTTCACTGTTAAGGTAACTTATATGGTTTTCTCATAAATGCCATTGTCAGAACTGGACCAAATTAAAATGGGACTACACGGGAAGCACCAGCTTTCAAATAAAAAAGGAATCATCAAAATCTGTTCACCCAGTCGAAAGTTCTATGGTAACAAACATAAAAAAAAAACAGTCGAATTAAGAAACGCCTTTTTTTTAAGTCGGTTAAAAATATTAACAAATAATGATTTAAATATATTTATTTAAAGGTACAAATAACTTTACCTTTGTTACCAATTTTATTTTTATTGATAAGTGTACATTAAGTTTATTATGTTCTCACAAAAGAATTACAATAAATTTATTAATTATTATTTTTTAGGGTCTCAATTTGCATTGTTAACAGTGAAAATTGCAATTACAACAATAATTAAAGACTTTAGTCTAACTTTAAACACAAAAACAAAAATACCCATTACATATGCACCCGATGATGCTTTATTGGATGTCGAAGGAGATGTCTGGCTAAATATTCAAAAAGAATAACCATTCATATATATTTCTTAAAATAAGCGTAAACATCTTTTATTTTATATTTATTCTACACTAGCATAAAATGTTAAACAATACCATCAAAGAACGTTATAAACATCTTTTATTAACAGCAATCAGATTTTCTTTTTTTAGCGGCACCTACGGCATTTAATAATATTATACTGTTAAAACAAAATCCACTTTCAAACACATTGTCAGACATTATTGGTAGAATTCACAAAAAGTTTAGAGCACCCAAAAAAAAGTCATTAAGAAAAAACCTATTTTCCTTACTTGAGTAGGTTAGGTATCATGCGAGTGGATCGTAGTAAAACCACCCCTCTCTTGATGGGTCACTTTTGATGGCTCACCCCTAGTGGCTCCCCGCACAATTATTTAAAATATTTTATTACCAACAACTAGCATGCATTGTTATAAAATATCTAGACAGCGCCACATTAAAATGATTAGCAGTGTAGTGTGTTTAATATTAAGATACTTGCAAACCTCGGTTATCGTAAACATATATGCGTCATTGAAAAGCAAGATTTTTGGTTATTTTAAAGCTTGTTGCAACCCATGTCAGGAGAAATAAAAGAGCGAATCATTGTACATATCTTTTAAAAAAATATGTACATTTAATATCGCTAAACAGTACGGACATGTGGTTAATATAGGGGAAGAAGGCAGTCGATAATGGTTTTCTTTGAAAGCAGGCGTTAATGTTTATTCTTGAAGGTGAACATTTTGAAGTCGATAGTAGTACTCGCTTTAAACCATTCCTTAATGTTTACTTCCGATGGTAAACATTTTAAAATCGCGAATAATCTTCGTTTGAAAACATACGTTTTATAATACTTGCTCGAAAGAAGTTGTTGATGCTACTTGCTCGTAATAAGTGTATATATTTCACACTCGAAGGTAAATGTTAACTTGTCTCAAAATTTAAGAAATAAAGTACTTACATGCTTTTAGTCTCGATATAAAAAACACCATTGTATTGTAAGTTTAATGCTATTCCTACGTAATTAATTTAGTATTTTTCATGTTATTAGGTCAAATCCCGAAGCCTTCTTGGGGTTAATACTATTTTTAATTACTTTAGTTACCTTTTTGAGAAATAAAGATACTTTTTTATGCCGACTACGTAGTGCTAATAGCGGAAAACGAAGACGATTTGCAGACTCCTTTATCAGTTTTACAAAACAGCAAAAGAACTTGGAATGACAATATTAACCATAAAACCAAAATTCATGACGACTTCAAAGGTGCCGATCAAATGCAAACTATCCATAGACAATATTATTATACACCAGGAAATGAAATCCAAATACCGTGGGATAGAAATATTCAGCTATGAAGACATCGAGGAAGAGGTAAGAAGTCAAGCAGTAACGTTAATAACATGATATGAAGTAACAAATACATAGGAGTTAAAGCAAAATCGCGTATCTATAAAACAGTCATAAGACCCATAATGACAATTGCAGCCAAAACCAGACCAGAAACAACAAGAACTAAAAGAAGGATGGCGGGCAAGACGCTGATGGACAGGGAAAGAAGCAAGGACATCAGGAGAATGTGTAAGATAAATAAAATCAATGACTGGATACTACATAGAAAGATGAAATGGAACAACCATATCGGTCGAATTTCATTAGAAAGAAAGATGAAAATAACAAGGGACAAATCACCAGCAGGTCACCGAAGCATAAGACGACCCAGAAAACGCTGGAGTAACAATCTTCCTGGAAATGGAGCCCAGGCAGTGGGACGATAAAAAAATCGAGCTCTATCAGCCTATATATTAGAGGAAAAAAAAGACCTTTTTGGAAGTGGTGGGTTTTATTTTTTCTCGGTCATCACTTCTTGATCACCTTCTTGATTTATATCCTTATTCGCCATTAAAAACACCTTAACCGACTTTGCTGAAAATTTAATCAGTTCTAAGTTGCGTAATTATGCGTCGAATGCAATTGGTCCCACGTCGATATCATTTTTTGTTTTTGAGACGAAAAATAACGCACATACAAACAAACGGATATACGTACATACACACACAGACGTCCACTTAAAAACTATTGTATTCGACTCTGGGGACCTTGAAATGTGGAGATATGTCAAAATTCGGGATTCGCAAAATCGGAGTTATTACTATAACTTCCCGCTGGGAAGTTAAAAAGATACTCGTATGGCTTTTTAAATCAAAACCATGTTAAAAATAAATATTAAATGTTCCTATTTAATTTGTAGGGACCTGTTATTTTTTTGAGTAATTTAGATAAAATTATTTTTGACTTATGTTTAAACACAACTGATGACAATAGAATAAATTTTTTTGTTATCATATAAACAGCTGTTTTTACTACCTAGCATTTTTTTAGGTTCTTTTACCGCAAACAATTAAAGTATTAGCAATGGTAGTTTTGGAGTTAGTGTTACTGGTTGTCACTGGGTTCTTTTACTTGCAGTGGCATTATTCTTATTGGAAAAGAAAAGGTCTGTATCAAATACAACCAACATTCATATATGGGAACATTGGGAAAATACTTTTCGGAAAAATTTGCTGGAGGGGATTATTTTAAAAATGCATACGAATATTTGAAATCGATTGGCCTAAAACATGGAGGAATATATGAATTATTTAAACCGGCGTACGTACCAACCGATTTGGACATTATTAAAAATATCTTGCAGAAGGATTTTATTCATTTTTTGGGACATGGTGGTAATGTTAATGAAGAATTTGATCCTCTTACAGGGAATATTTTTAACTTGGAAGGAGAAAGGTGGAAGAAACTAAGAACTAAATTATCTCCTGCATTTACCAGAGGTAATTAACCTTATCCTTCGTAAATTTTGGGAGTTGCTCATTAAATGTTTCTTTTCGTTATAATATAAATAGAATTAAATTTTTTGGGGTTTGTAAATGGTAAGATGTGTTGGCGAAATTTCAATCGATATTATTTGTAAAAAAGGTTAATTTAAGAAATACTTTTTAAACGATAAACAATTTTTTTTCTGCTGTGCAAATGACGACAAATAATGCTAGTTGCCTACGTGACTTTTAGTTGATTACGTGACTGTTAGTTGTCTACGTGACTTTAAGGTGCCTACGTGTCTTTTAGTTTTTTTAGTAAAGCAAATATCAACACACAAATACGAGGGCAATTTGATAAGTCAGTGACTTTTTGAATTTCCCGAGCAGTTACTCCAAATGCAACAGTGCTGCCGTCAACTATAATCTATCAGTGGGCAACTTTATAATTTTGAGCAAGCTACGTGATGCAGTTGGTTTTGATAGCCATTCAAAGCAGACAACCTCGCGAATTTTTACGAAAATGGAAAAAAGTGAATTTCGTGTGCTGATTAAGCATTACTTTTTACGTAAAAAATCCATCACTTAAACTAAGGAAAGACTTGATAAATACTACGGGGACTCGGCACCATAAATTTCAATGGTTAAGAAGTGGTTTACAGAGTTCCGTTGTGGTCGTTCCAGCACTAGTGACGCCGAACGTCCAGGTCGCCCAGAAGAAGTGATCACACCGGAAATCGTCGATAAAATCCATGAAATGATATTGGATGATCGGAGAATGAAAGTGCGTGAATTGGCTCATGCTGTAGGTATCTCAACTGAACGGGTACATCATATTTTACACGAATATTTGGACATGAAAAAACTCTCTGCAAGATGGGTGCCGCGATTGCTCACACACCATAAGCGCAATCGTCTGACCACTTCAAAAAGTGTTTAGCGATGTTCAGCCGTAATCCGGACGAATTTTTGCGTCGTTTTGTTGTTGTGGATAAAACATGGATCCATCACAACACGCCAGAGACCAAGGAACAATCGAAACAGTGGGTTGCTCGGGGTGAACGCGGACCAAAGAAGGCGAAACAGAGTCTGTCAGCTAACAAGGTCATGGCCACAGTTTTTTGGGATGTACGCGCTGTCATTCACATCGATTACCTCAAGAAAGGTAAAACGATCACCGGCGAATATTATTCAAAGCTTTTGAACAGATTCGACGTTGATTTGAAGCAAAAACGGCCGCATTTGGCTAAGAAGAAAAAAGTGCTGTTCCATCAAGACAATGCACGTGTGCACACTTGTCTAGTCACGATGGCCAAAATCCACGAATTGGAATACGAACTGCTACCCCATCTAGCATATTCTCCCCCTGCGACTATTTTCTGTTTCCAAACCTAAAGAAATGGCTGGGCGGTAAGAGATTTGAGTCGAATGAAGAAGTCATTACCGAAACAAACGCGTATTTTAAGAGCTTTGAAGAAACCTATTATTTGGAGGGAATAAAAAAATTAGAAAAACGCTGGGCTAAATGTATCGAGCTAAAAAGTGATTATGTAGAAAAATAAAATGTTTATTTGCGGAAAAAATTTGTTTTATTCAAAAAGTCACTGACTTATCAAACCGCCCTCGTACTAATTTGATTTATATGCAAAATATGCTCAAAATATTGCTGTTCTAAACAAACATTGTATGTATTTCTTAAACGCTGATTTACAAATTTTGGCGCAAATCTTCCGGGGCTGTGAGTTTCCAAATGCTGATTGAGTTCGTTCGCTTATCACGAAACTTGACGAACTAAACCTTATTTATTAGTATTCCATGGACTGCAAAATTCATAGGTGGAATAGCTGTGAGTTTAGAAGGCCATTCGATTCCTAATATATAAGATTTGATTCGGAAAATCTTTTAAAAAACTTGATAATGCCATATTAACTTTTTTTTAATCGGCTGCAGACGTTTATAAGGTGGTCCATTTTCAAGTTCTAACAACACTTCTTTAAACATATCTCGGTACTTCACAGAATTGACAATACCGTTAAAACAATAATGCTCAAGTAGCCCACCACTTCAAATCGCTATCTACACTGTCACGCCGGGAGAGTTTAACTCTAACTAAAAGTCTAAAAGTCGCTTCCTTACTATTTAAAAAATGTTTTTGTAAAAAGTTGGGATCGGCTTCTTTTGAATTGTGTACAATTTGCAGAATTTTCTACACCTGTCCGTAATATCTACATGGGCTTTGAAGTAAATTAAGTGAATTTCGTTTTATATGCAGACTTTACTATTTCGTGGGTTTGTTTTTGTTAATACAGACTTCTTGGACTCTTTTCTTTAAGATTTGGTCGGTAGTTGCACAAAACATTGAGATCTTCTTCTGTAGTAACATACTTTGGCATTATCCTTCTTAGTCGGATTCTCATGTCTGGAAAATCATGATCTTATGAAATCAGGTGCATCCATTTACTCTAGTTCTCCATGTTTGTCGGTCCATTGTTTCAGTTAGTAGGTTTTGTTTCACCTTTCCCTGTACCTTTAGTTTTTCTAGGTTGTCTCCCTCTCGTCTTGTACTTACTTACTTACTCCGTAGCGCTACAGTTTCTGATGGACCTTGGCTGAGGCAACAATTTGCCTCCATCTATCTCGGTCTTTCATAACTTCCAAACTATTCCCGATCCCCATTTTCCGGAGGTCCGATGTTATATTATCACGCCAAGTGGTTGTCTTCGTTCTGGTGCTCTGTCCCATATTAAGCGGACCATTCTATCCTCTGGCTGTCCTCGTACGTGCCCTGCCCATCTCAACCTTTGTGCCTTTATGAGGTTAATCAGTTGCAGAGCAGTTAATAGATCATTTAAATTTTAGGTAAAATTAAAATGACACTTCAAACGATAATCTGTTGTACCGAAGGTTTAAAAGAAATTTTGCAAGATTCAGCGGAACGTCGCGATACTATAAACATTACAGAATTGATAATGAGAATAACAATTGATATAGTCGGATCTGCAGTGTTTGGTATAGATTGCAATAGCCTTAAGGATTTCAATTCAAAATTTAGTCAATTTAAGAGAAGGATGTTCAAAACTAATATTTTGGGAACGTTCAAGCGGATGATAGCCACGACTTTTCCTAAGTGGTTGGTACGACAATTGGGTTTAAAGACGTTAGACAAAGATACTGAAGAATTTATCACAGGTATTATAAAAAGTACAGTGGAATACAGAGAAAAAAATAATATTTATCGGAAAGACTTTATGCATTTGCTACTTCAACTAAAAAATAAAGGTGAAATTACTGACGAAGAAGACATTCAACCTGTAGAAAATAAATCTAACGGTAACTTTTTATCTTTAAACGAAATACTTGCAGAAAGCTTCGTTTTTTTTGTTGCTGGATTTGAAACAACAGCTACTGCGATAATATTTGCACTACTAGAATTGGCCATTAATCCTAACATTCAGGAAAACCTTAAAAAAGAAATAGAACAAGTGCTGCAAAATTATAACAACCAAATAACATATGAAGCTTTAATGAAAATGACTTATTTGGAAAAAGTTGTTAATGGTAAGTTATATAAATAAAAATAATATCAACACACGTCTACGGCTCATAAATTGTTTTTGAAAAAATAGGAATAAATATACCTATAATTATTAGCAGGCACCCTAAATTCATTATTGTTAACAACAGAAATATAATTGAAAATACATAAATCTGTTTAAAAAAAATTGGCTAATTTCAATGAAATGAACCGTATAGCCATACGTGGGTCGACTATATTTTAGAAAACAACTACTTTTCTGACAATATGCCTTGACGAACATTGAATTATCATCATCATTACCTCCCAGCCCGGTGTTGAGTCCACTGTTGAACATAGGCCTCCATTAAACTGCTCCACTGGGCTCTATCTTGGGCTATTAGAATCAAGTGTCCGTCTACTCTTTTTATATCGTTGCTCCAACGCGTTGGCGGTCTTCCTTTGCTTCTTTTGTCTGCGCAGGGTTTCCAATTTATTATTCTTAAAATCATCTGTCTTCTTTGAATCTCGCAACATATCCTGCCCACTTCAATTTTAGTGTCGTGATTCTGTGTATTATGTCTTGGACCTTTGTTCTTTGCCGGATGTAGGTACGTATTTCTTACGCGATCTTGGGTTCGAATTCCAAGCATAGCTCTCTTAATTTTTCTCTGAGAAACCTCTAATCTATGTACGGTGTTCCAACATTTATTAATCTATTAAGATTGATTTGTAGTATGTATATCTGATAATAAAAATTTCCTGATTTTTTAGAAACTTTAAGAAAACACCCACCGGCACCAATAACAACAAGAATTTGTAACGCAACCTACAAAGTTCCCAATACAGATATAATAGTTGAAAAAGGAGTAAGAGTAATAATTCCCATTTTGGGAATTCATAGAAATGCGGAATTTTACCCAGAACCTGACGTATTCGATCCGGAACGATTTTGTGATGAAAACAAAGTTAAAAGAAATCAATATTCTTTTTTACCATTTGGGGAAGGACCAAGAATTTGTATTGGTAAACATTTATCGTATTTTAAATATTTTTATTATAATTTATTTAAAAGATTTACAATAAATTTGATAAAAATATATTATATTTGAGTATTTAAATTTAAACTGTCCTTTCGTAAACAGTTTCTTCCATTACCGAGGCAGCTGTCTGGACACTTCGCAATGAACAAAAGTTCGGCGAGATATCTATTCGTTGCGACAGCCAGGATGCTATCAAATCACTGAACTCAGTCTACTTGACCTCTAGGGCAGAAGTGCAATGCCGAGCCGCCCTGAATGAGCTAGCATCTAAGTTAAGAGTTCACATTGTCTGAGGCATACCAGGCAACTGTAAGGCGGACGAGCTAGCTGGAGATGGCACCACCCTTCCAGCTGTATCTGTCTTATCTCAGCAAGGAGTACCGATTGCAAATTGCCGGCTCCTCCTGCACAGCAAAGTAGTTTAAAAAGCCAACGTAAGGTGGCAAAATAATCTCACATGCACATCATCGAGACAGATTTGGCCTAAACTAGATCTACGTCGAACTAACGATGTTTTAACTCTATCCAGGGAGTTCATTGGAAATGCGATCGCGGCCATAACAGGACACTGGGCAGGTGGATCCCATGTACGGTGCATGGGAACTGCAGAGCTACGACACGACTTCTGTAAAAGCTGTCACGATAAGAAAGAGGAGGAAACAACAGTAAATCTTCTCTGCCACTGCCCTGAACTAGACAGAAAACGGGCTTTCTATACTAGGGAAACCGAACTTTGATGACTTATTTGATCTCAGCTCAGTAAGCATTAAAGACCTCACACTTTTTATTAAAAGTTCCAACTGGTTCTCACGGTAGAGGGAGAAGGCACTGCAGTCAATCACGGTACCACAACGGGCCAAAAGGGCCAAATGAGTTCCCTTCGAACCGCCGTTTTATCCTTACCTAACCTAACCATCTGTTATTTAAAATTATAATAAATAAATTACATTTGTTCGTAAAAATTAAAATTAAAATAATAATTCACATTTTTTAGGGTTCAACTTTGCATTGCTAGCGGTGAAACTTGCAATTACAACAATAATTAAAGACTTTAGTCTAACTTTAAACACAAAAACAAAACTTCCCATAACATATTCAGCTGACGATATTTTATTAGGTGTCGAAGGAGATGTCTGGCTTAACATTCAAAACGAATAATTGTTTATACATATTTCATACAAAATTATTATGAAAGCGTAAAGATTATTTATTTTTTATTCATCCCATCTTATTACAAAATGTCAAAGAGTACCAACAAAGCAAGTTGAGATGATCTTTTATAAACAGCAATTAAATTATCTTTTACTAACAGTACAACAATCAATTATTATCCTGTTAAAACTGAAAATATCCATATCCATATCCATATCCAACGATACCTAGAATAAACGCATCAATGCCTGAGGTCACTATCCGCCATCGCACTATCAGGAAAATCCTACAAAATCTTGACTCTAATAAGGCAGTAGGACCAGATGGAATTCCGACAATTGTCCTGAAGACCTGTGCTCAAGAGCTCACCCCAGTTCTCTGTAGACTCTTCAAGTTATCATATAGCAAAGAAGTAATTCCGTCCATGTGGAAAAACGCTAAAGTCCAACCGATTCCGAAAAAAGGAAAGAAGACCATTCCTGCAAATTATCGCCCTATTGCATTGCTCTCAGTCATATCCAAAGTTATGGAAAAAGCGATTAACACAGAACTTATCAAATATCTAGAGAAATTTGAGATAATCCATGACAGACAATATGGATTTCGACAACTTCGGTCTACTGGAGATTTGCTGGCTTATGTCACTCAGCTCTGGACAAACACTATTAAAAAGTTTGGTGAATCCCGTGCAATAGCCTTGGATATATCTAAAGCCTTTGACCGCGTTTGGCACCAGGCATTGTTAAGTAAATTATCTGCCTACGGTCTCCCAACCAAACTGCGCCAATGGCTCTTGAGCTTCATGCAAGATCGCTCCTTACATGTGGCAGTTAACGGTATTTCCTCTTATGCGTTTAAAACTAATGCCGAGGTCCCCCAGGGTTCCATCCTGTCCCCCACCTTATTTCTTTTACACATCAACGACCTCTTGAAAACCACCACGAACCCCATTTACAGTTTCGCAGACGAAAGCACACTTGTCTCATATTTCACATCCTATCGATCACTTTCGGTGAATGTTACAAATAGACTTAGGCAGGAAAAGCCATCCTTTCCCTTCAAAGTTGATCATGGCCGACCCCGGACGCCCGACTGCAAAAGACGCTGCTCCAAACTAGCGTTTTCCATATCGGAATCCAATTTCGAAGATTCCAAAGCCTCGGAATAATCAGAGCTATGTTTGGAAACTTCCTCACTTTCATTTTCTTCGCTTTCCTTAGCTTCTTGATCCTCGGGAGAAATTTCTCGCGTCTCGTCGAACAGCTCTTGCCGAATTGTTCGACGCCGAAGATTGTAAGCCATCTTACTTGATACGATATACTATAAGTCCATAAAGCAAAAAATTTGACCTATCGGAAGATATACTAGGCGAAAGAGCAATTAAAAAGTATAAAGCTCCGAACGACCCTAGTGTGGCAGCTTAGGGTTGATTCTGATATTTTTTAAAAATTTATATCATTTGTCATCATCATCATCATCCAGCCTTATTCTCTTGTCCATTGCTGAACGTAGGCCTCCTCGAAATATTTCCATCTTTCCCTATTTTGCGCCTCTGCGATCCAGTTCGTGGTTATCCTTTTGAGGTCATCTGTCCATCGTGTCGGTGGTCTACCCCTGCTTCGCTTATCCGATCTCGGTCGCCACTCCAGAACTTTCTTTGTCCACCTTCCGTCCTTCATTCTAGCCACGTGTCCTGCCCATCTCCATTTCTGCTTTGTAATTCTCTCTATTATGTCCTCTACCCCCGTTTTTCTCCTTATATCCTCGTTTCTGACTCGGTCGTTAAGGGAAAGTCCTAACATGGATCTCTCCATTTTCCGTTGCGCTACTTGTAGTTTTTTAACTATTGTTTTTGTTAAGGTTAGGGTTTCAGCCCCGTATGTCATAACTGGGAGAACACACTGATTGAAGGTCTTCCTTTTCATACTTACGGGAATTTCTGATTTAAATATGTCCCTAAGCTTTCCGTACGCTGCCCATCCCAGAGATATTCGTCTGGACAGTTCGCACGTCTGGTTGTCCCTGCCGATCCGGATTTCATGGCCAAGGTAGGTGTATTTTTCTGTGATTTCGATGATTTTGTTTTCTATTTCTACAGGTTCGCTTGGTACTAGGTTGGTTAACATTTTTGTTTTGTTATAATTTATTTCCAAACCTGCTCTTTGTGTTGCCCGTTGTAGATCTTTTAGCATTTCCCTGGCTTCCTGCATGTCATCTGCCATTAGAACTATGTCATCCGCAAATCTTAGATGGCTCAGTCTTTCCCCATCTATCATAATTCCCTTATTTTCCCAATTCAGAGTTTTGAAAACATGTTCCAGGACCGCAGTGAATAGTTTTGGAGATAACGTATCGCCCTGCCTGATTACTCTTTTTATTTTTATTTCCCTAGACGATGTATGCAGGTCAATTGTTGTTGTTGCGTTTTTGTAGATATTGTATATAATGTTAGAGTATCTTCCATCTATTCTGCATTCTTTTATTGCTCGTAATATTGAAACTAATTCAACGGTGTCAAAGGCTTTGTAAAAGTCCACAAAGATTAGGGTAAGCGGTTTGTTGTATTCTACTGTTTTCTCGATGAGGGTTTTTATGCATTGCAGATGATCGTTAGTCCCGTAGCCAGAGCGGAACCCTGCTTGTTCTCTAGGTTGGTAGAAATCCAGTTTATTCTCTAGCCTGTTGGTGATTATACGGATGTAGAGTTTGTACAGGTGGTTGAGAAGGCTAATGGGTCTATAGTTATCCAGGTCTGTCATATCGCCCTTTTTATGAATTAGGATAGTAACAGAATTGTTCCATTGGTTCGGGATGGTTTGATTTTGAAGGCATAAATTGAACAATTTTTCTATTGCCTCAATAAGGGCAGGACCTCCATTTTTTATGGATTCTATCACTATTCCATCATTGCCAGATGCTCTATTGTTTTTCATTTTCTTCAAGGCGTGAATAATTTCTTCTTTAGAGATTTCGGGGATGTCCTCAGATCCTTGGTTTGTAATTTTTAGAGATGCGTGTTCATCTGGTTCTAGCTTTAGTTTGTTTTTGTATAAGGTTTGATAGAATTCTTCGACTATGTTTAGCATCTTTTCCCTGTTTGATTCTATCATTTGTACTTCTAGATATATACTATAATAAAAATTTTACGTCAACAATGGAAATAAAATATTAATAAGTTAATTTATTTTATTTTTAGTTAACTCTCAAATGTTTTCTCAAAAGTAAGCTTTCGTCGTTTATTTTGGCCCGCTTTTTATCATTCCTCCTTGTTCATAGATACAGAGGTGTAATCAACATTAAATTTATTGTCGTATTTCGTATATCATGTAGTTATATTCAGTGCCACTCTGCTGTGGGTACCTGGGCACCAGGGGGAAAAATAAAACGAAAAAGCCGACACCCTTGCAAAACAGGGGGCCTAATCAAAAAATACCTCATTAGACGCATCTTGATACGTTGTAAACGTGGTGTCAATATGTCCAAATCTTTGTAAACCAAAATGGACCCGAGTGGTTTATGATTACTCTTAATTGTTTTAATTTTTCCAACAATAAAATGAGCAAATTTATTACAACCCCAAGCTAAACCAAGATCTTTTTTTTTAATCTGAGCATATCTTCTTTCACAATCAGACAATGGGTGAGATGCATATGCTACATTGTTCATTTGGGCCACTTGCAATACTCGTAAGACTGCTCCCAGACCATATAATAATGAGTCCACAGATAGCATTGTTTCTTTGGTACTATCATAAATTTTACCAAAGGAAGATTTATCATAATAGTGACATCTTTTGGACTTTTGACCAAAGCTATATTATTTTCGTTTTTTTTTTGTCTTTGTTTATAAAAAAATAACACAGTGTTAAAAGGTAGCCCTACAAATTGTAAGTACATAAAAATAAATTATTGGGTTTCAGGATACATTCATACATTAAAACAAAGCTATATAAAAAAATAATAATAAATTAGACTTTTTACAAGCAATTTTTTTTACAGAACATTATTATAACTATTACTTTTAAAAAAGATAAATTGGTATTAAATAAAATTTTAAAAACAAAATTCTTTATTTTATAAGTTTAAAGTGTATTTTTTATTTCATTACTGGTTCTAAATTTAAACAGACTCCATTTTTGACAGAAGATAAAAACTCAGAATCATATTAATTGGGTAATTGAGTTTTTTCGTTCAAGGTTACTCTGTAGTTAAAACACAGCACACTTAAGATTGCAGTTTACCAAATCGTAATCCTGTAAAAATGTTGTACATAAATTAGTCCCAGAAATATTCAAAATACATGAGGTAACATTTTTTTTAATAAATTAGCAAAAACTCTTAATTATTATAAATAATTGTAAAATAGAAGAAATTATCAGTTTCATTTTAATTACTTTTATTTTTTGGTGACAATTTGTCTTTGATTGCCAAATATTTAATATTGTTTTACATTATTAGTAAGGATTTTTAAATGCAAATAAATTAGGAATAGTTTAAAAGATTTAAAAGGGAGTACGTATGGATTAAAAATGAATGATTTGATCGTCAAATTTCTTCTTTACGCCGATGATCAAGTCATATTAGCGTCATCTGAAGAGAAGTTGCAGGCGATGGTTCATGTTATGTAATGTTTTTTGAAAGAGAAGAAAGCATGACAAGCTGTGAAGTTCTGATTAAAGGAGAAAGAGTGAAACAAGTAAATGAGTTTGTTTATTTGGGTTCAAAGTTTACGAGAGATGGAAAGTATGACAGTGACATTGAGCGAAGGGTATTGGCAGAAAAACAAATGAATGGGGCACTGTATAGCTTTATAAACACCCAGAAAGTGCCAAAAAAGGCACGTCTGGCTGTGCATAGAGGAGTGTTGGTTCTTACACCTATGTATGGCAGTGAATGTTGGGTTTAGCAGAAAAAGCATGAAAAAAGGAATAATGCAGTGGAGATGAGTAGTCTAAAAAGTATAGCCGGTGTGACTCGGTTGGATAAAGTAAAAAATAGTGAGATAAGAGAACGATGTGGTGTAAAGAAGATGTGGTTAAAAATATAGATAAAGGTATGCTTAAATGGTTTGAACACGTAGAAAGGATGGATGAAGGTCGAAACAAATTTATAAGGAGAGTGTGAATGGACAAGTCGACCTTGATCAGATCAACATTGTTTTGAAGAAAGGCCAGGTCAAAAGTACCAACAACCGACGATCAGATATGAGAGTACTGATGAAAGTAGAGGAAGCAAAAGATGTGTGTTATAACCGTAGTAAGTGAAAGGAAGTCCCTAATTAGACAATTATTATTGTTTGAAATTTTATTTGTTATTTTTAGATTTTCAAGAAGATTAAGTTGTAAATTATAATAATTAACGTTGTGTAGGATTGTTATGCCAGTATCGAAATTATGATTATTGTTTTTAATATGTTTACCAAAACTAGAAAGTTTGTGGTCTATTTTATTAGTTTCATGTTAATCCATACTTTCTTGGTGCATGACACACAGTAAACTTTTATCGTTTCTTTTTGCTAGCTTTTCAACGTTCCTCCTGGTAATAGGTCATTAGTCATTACAATTGTTGTTAACACTACTATGGTTATTATTCAGTTACTTAAACTTACAAGAACAAGAATACGAATACAACATCTCAACAGATAAATTGATGCAAGGTCACGTTTCGAATAACAAGCCGCAGATAACCACTGGTTTATCAGTGCATAAAAAATTTCTAGGTAAATAATACTATTTGTAATAAGTACCACAAAATAGGTAAGTACATAATGTATAATTGATTATGCGCATTAACTATCTTTACTAATTATTACGCATCTATTTATCGTCGGGCGTGTAGCTTGAAATTTTAAATCGTATGAACTTGCAGCAATTTGAGGTAATTTATGTTTAATAAAGAAAATTATAAAATTACTTTTGTTTTAAAATTAAATGAAATATGTTTCGAATGCAGTATTTATAGTTGAGCCTTTTTTACAAAACACAATTTTAGCAAATACAATTACGTATATCGAGATAAAACAAATACAGCACAAGGTAACATTGCAAATTAAATAAAAACGAAGGCAAAGATTATTTTTACTGCTAAACTTAAAATTTATATAAATTATCATTTTTATAATTTATTTTGTTTAAACAGTGAATTATTATACAAAAAACTCGTCAATGTTTTATTTTTTGTAGTCTATTTGCTTAATAAACAAAAGATTTTTTTTCGTTAGAAAATTATAAAATGTTCAAAAATAAATGATTATTTCAGAGATAAAAAATGGTCGTGATAGCAGCAATTTTAATAGTGGTAACAGCATATTTATATTTAAAATGGAAATATTCCCATTGGAAACGTGCAGGTTTAAATTACGTTGAACCAGAATTTTTTTTCGGGAATATTAAAGACCTTATTTTGGGAAAAATTGGTATTGGCGAAAAATATAAAAACTTTTACGAAGAATTTAAATCTACAGGTAACAAACATGGTGGATTTTATGAATTAATCACGCCGACATACTTACCAACTGATTTAAATATTATTAAATGTATCTTACAAAAGGATTTTAATCATTTTGTAAATCATGGAGAATACGTTAACGAGGAGCTTGATCCACTCACTGGACACCTTTTGGCCTTGGAAGATGAAAAATGGAAGAAGTTAAGAGCAAAATTAACACCAACTTTTACATCAGGTAAACATTTTTAAATAAAAAACATTTTTCGCGATTATTTTTTTAAACAATTAATATCAAGCAATTAAGGGAATAATTTTTTTAATAGCCAAGTTTATTAAAAATCTGTAACAATATACAGTATAAAAATATAAATCATGTGTCAATCAATTGTATTCAATAATAGCAACGCCGAGAGTGGTTTTCATTTAAACATACCACAACTAAAACAAAAGTTACAAGGACATTTGGGCAACCTTTCGTCACGATACGTCTCCAAATCTCCATTTCTAATAATTTTTTCTCAAAATTTTGTTTGTGTATTGACATTTTGTTATTGATACCGATTGCTTATGTAATTTATCAGTTAAACTGGATTAAAATTAGCACCTTGGTACGGCTTATCACTTCATAAGCAAGTGAAGGTAAATGAATTTAATGTATTATTAGAAGGTATTATAATTAGTGTAATCAACTGGGGTTTTATCTTAGAATTTATTTTTATATCTTGGCTCGTACTAAATCTAATTAAATTTATCATCTATTTTTTTGTTTTGTTTACTAATTTAAGGTAAAATGAAAATGATGTTTCCAACAATGGTATCTTGCACCAAAGGCCTAGCGGATATACTGGAAGATTCATCAAAATGCCAGGATCCTGTGGACATAAAAGATATATTACTTAGATTTACGACTGATGTTATTGGTTCAGCAGCTTTTGGAATAGATTGCAATAGTTTAAAAAATCCTGATTCAGAGTTTAGACAATTCGGAAAAAAAATTTTCAAAAAAAATTCTTGGCACGGATTAAGACGTATTATAATAAATAATCTGCCTAAAAGTTTTCTTCATCGAATAAGATTTAAACGAACCGATCGAGAAATTGAAAATTTCTTTATGAATGTCGTAAAAAGTACAGTAGACCATAGAGAAAAAAACAATGTATACAGAAAAGACTTTATGCATTTGTTACTTCAATTAAAAAATAAAGGTGAAGTTACCGAAGATACAGATATTCAACCTGTTAAAGAAAGAAATAATAAAGATGGTCATTTTCTTTCCCTAAATGAAGTTGCTGCACAATGTTTTGTGTTCTTTTTGGCAGGATTCGAAACATCTGCAACGACAATGACGTTTGCTTTATTAGAACTAGCGAAAAATCCAGACATACAAATAAAACTAAGGGAAGAAATTAGAAAAGTGTTAACAAAACACGACAATCAAATAACGTATGAAGCTGTAATGGAAATGACATACTTGGAAAAAGTTATTAATGGTAAGCACATAATAAGTACCATGTAAGTGCCAATGTTTTTTAATTTTCATTTTTTAGAGACATTGCGAAAGCACCCTCCCGCTCCAGTTACCGGAAGAATTTGTAATGCAGACTATATAGTTCCTGGCACCAACATACCCATAAAGCGAGGAACTAAAGTAAGATTCTCAATTTTGGGAATACACAGAGACCCTGAGTATTATCCATTACCCGAACAATTTGATCCAGAGAGATTTAGCACTGAAAATAAAGCTACTCGACCAAATTATACATTTATGCCATTTGGAGAAGGACCAAGAATGTGTATTGGTAATTTGAAAAAAAATTGTTCAATTAGGTTAGGTTAGGTAAGGTATCATGCGAGTGGGGCATAGTAGTCTGCGACCCTTGAGAGTACAGGTTACCGCACAATCTAGTTCTTTTCGCGAAGTTCGTGGTTATATTAAATGAGATTTTCTAGGTTCTATTTTGCAAAACCAATTATGTTAAACTATATACTTCCTCATCAAGAGCATAAACATAGAATGTTTTTAGCTCTTTCTTATTTCACGCAGCACAACCGTCACAGTCCGTTTGTTGGTCCAGATCTATCCAAGGTGGTGTTTTAGACAACAATGCCCTGTAAATAGTTTCGTCAGAATAAGCAGGTCATTCCTACTACATTCCAGGAACTGTTTGGTTATGTTTCTCGAGGGTTTATATAAAAACGCCTTTAGATGTGTCAACCCCAGTAGATCAAAACAGTGTTAAATCTTTTTTTTTCCGGTCAGTCCGAAATAATGATTTTGGCAGCCCTTCCAGTGACTGCAAAGACTGTTTTTTGTTTTTTGAACCCCATTTAGTGTTTCTAAATCATCTGTGTACTGTGTATTTAGTCGTTTAGTTGTTTAAAAAAAAACATTAATTGACTTCCCAGGGGAAGTTATAGTAATGGGTCCAATTTTGCGAATCCCGAATTTTATTATATCTCCACATTTCAAGGTCCCCAGAGTCGAATACAATAGTTTTTAAGTGGACGTCTGTGTGTGTATGTACGTATGTGCGTACGTTCGGAATTATTTTTCGTCTCGATTATCTCGAGAACAAAAATGATATCGAAGTGAGACCAATTGCATTCGACGCATAATTACTTAGAGCTGATTAGATTTTTAGCAACATCGGTCAAGCTTTTTTTATGGAGACTCAAAAAAACTGACAAAATGGTAAACTACCTGAATTTTGCAATATTTAAATTATACTATTTTTAAAACAAAATTTTAAGATCTTTTGAATAATATGATTATTGCATATTAGGAATATTTGTATGAAAAATATAATAACAATATTTCATAAAAAGAGATAGTTTTAGAATACAAAAATAGGAATTGGAGAATTTTAAACTTGTGTCCGTATTAAGAGAATAGGCATTGAAGACGCTATAACAGTGAAAAATTATTGTTAATAATAATCAAGCATTGTTTATAACAATTTAATAATGTTGCTAACAAATGATTATTGATCATAATAAATAATTTTTTTTTTCGATTGTTATAAACAATTGAAAATAGCTCCCGCTTATGAAATAATAAGAAAAAGTTTGAAAGAATACGGTTGACATAAACAGAATATTGTTAATGACAATTATAATTTGTTATAAACATTTTGAAATCGTTATTTATAATAATTATAATAACAAAACATATGGTATTTTTTTATTCTTTTCACTGGGAAGTTAGTCGTGTGGACCTCTCGGGTCGCACCTAGACCACTGTTATTAATTACTTTTAAAATAAATATTTAATACTGTCTTATATGTTTAAAGTTTAGAATATTTGAATATTTTCTATATTATTTTTTTTAGGGGCTAGATTTGGATTACTGCAAAGTAAAGTTGGTCTAATATCTGTAATTAGGGACTTTGGAGTAACTTTAAATAATAAAACAAAGCTTCCCATTAAATATTCTTCAAAAAGTATTCTTTTGGAAGTTGATGGAGATTTGTGGCTAAATATTCACAAAATATAGTGAACCACTTACGATAAATTTTTAATTTTAGGGATCAAAAGCATACGCTAGCTGTAAATATTTTATCAAAGATTTATCATTAAAAATTCCAAATTTTATATACCAAACAGTAAGATAAAAGGCACAAAATAATAAACAAAAATTTTAAATATATTTGTTTTGTTACTATATACAAAGAAAAATGCACTGATGTTTTATTTTTAAATAATTTTTAGGTAGAATATATATGGTCTAAAAGAAGCATGATAACAATATTAAGTCACTTTTGGTTTGATTGGACACGAACTGAAGTTTTGAAATCTAATTGACACATTGTCTATTTAATTTTAGAGTTTAATTCTACTTAAACCTTTTTCATTAGGTATTGTTAAATAATTTAGTCAACATTAGTAATCTTTCTTACGCTCTCGGTGGTACTACAACTCCGCGTGAGTCTTGGCCGCATCCACTATTACCTTCCAGCTCTGTCTATCTTGTTCTTTCATTTTTCATTGTGCTTTACCCATTTTTCTCAGATCCTCTGTAACTGTGTCCTTCCATCTCCCCCTAGGCAGGCCAACATATCTTCTTCCTTTTGGCCTTTCATGGTATATGATGTTTAAAACTTTTTGGTAATCACTTCTAAGAACATGTCCCGCCCATCTGAGTTGACTGGACTTGATCCACCTTACTATATTTTCCATGCCTTATAGTTCTTACAGCTTGTTATTTTTTTGGCGTCCCCACTTTCCTGTTATACTGTCCCTGCATGGTCCATATATTGCTCTTAATATTTTTCTTTCGAAGACTAACAGCTTATCGATTTCGCGTTTGTTTAGAATCCATGTCTCGCCACCATATTTTGTAACAGGTCGTATTAAGATCTTATACATCCTTACCGTAGTTCCACTTGTAAATAGTTTGGATCTGAAGAATGTAGATATTGCATAAAAGGCGCTGTTTGCCGATGTAATACGAGCAGCTACGTCTTTTTCAATTCTGTTGTCCGTTATTGTTGCTCCTAAATATTTGAACTCTTTTACGACTTCAAAATTGTAGTTATTAATAGTTATATTTTGTCTTATCCTTTGCCTCTGATTCTTAGAGGTTACCATGGATTTAGTTTTGGCCTCGTTGATCTTTAATCCCATTTTTTGAGCTTGAGTTTCAAAAGAAGAGAACATCTATGGTATTATGCGCAACAGCATCTATGTCATCGGCAAAAGCTATCACGAGTTTTGCACTATCCGTAGCGAAACCCGGTGTTAGTTGCGGGAAGACTTTTTCATGGCACAGTCCAGCGCAAGGTTAAAAAGTAAAGGAGATATAGGGTCTCCCTGCCGAAGGCCTGTGCGGATATTAAATGTTTCCGACGAAGCATTCCCAACTCGCACATTTGCTTTTAACGCACATTTTGCGAATGTTTATCAACTTTAATGGTATTCACATCTCCCTCATTGCAAATCGGAGCTGATCCCAGTTGATCGAGTCGTACGCCCGTTGAAAATCCACAAATATATTATGGTTATCTTTACTGTACTCCCAATATTTTTCCATGATCTGGTGGACTGTAAAAATGTGGTCTATAGTGGACATGCCTGGTCGAAAATCGCCCAGTATTTCCTCAGTTATCTAATAAAATAATAATATTAAAACAGTTTAAACGAAATACTAAGTAAGCTTTGGAATCGGGTGATGTCACTTAGATCCCTTTTCGTTCGTACTCGAGGCGGTTAGGAGTCGATGCTTTCAGTACAGATTTGCTTGCAATTAACTTGGGCTGCATTTGGGAACTTAAGGTACATATTAAAGTCAGATTAACCAATTTGTTTAAAGAGAAAGGCTTTCAACCAATGTGTTCTGTCTGTCCTAACTTATGGTGCTGAGTCTTTGACATTAACAAAAAAGGCTGCAACTTGGACTGCATATGGGAACTTAAGGCACTTATTAAAGTCAGATTTACCAATTTGCCTGAGGAGAAAAATTTTAACCAATGTGTTCTGCCTGTCCTAACTTATGGTGCTGATGCTTTGACATTAACAAAAAAGGCTGTACAGAAAATCAAAGTAGCATAGCGCGCAATAGAAAGGTCAATGCTGTGACTGACCCTCAGAGATCACATTACAAACGCTGAGCTACGTAGAAAAACCAAAGTGACCGACGCAGCAGAAAGAATAGCAATCATAAAGTGGAATAGGGCGGGACACATTGCGAGAATGCGAGACAACAAATGGACCAAGAGGATCATAGAGTGGAGGCCGAGACATGACGCAAACAGAAGCAGGAGATGACCGCTAACTAGATGCTTCGATGATATTAAACGTATCCACACAAATTGGATTCAAAAGGCACAAAATAGGAGAATGTGGAGTCAATCAAGGAAGGTTTATGTCCAGCAGTGGACGAATATGGGCTGATTGATGTTGATGATTTGTACAACTCACAACACAGCAACTTTTGTGGCTCATTTTATATATTTATTTAAAAAAATATTAAATAATAATTCGCACATGTATTTAGCTAGCTAAAAATTTAAAAACAAGCCCCCCTTTGTGTCTAAATTATCCACTTTGATCACAGGTGTTGATTTAGATCTTCCTACCATGACTTTGCACAAAGCGAATAGAGAAAACTTGTAATTACATAAAACAAACAATTTACAAAATTTAATTTTAATTATAAAAACAAATTTTGTTTATATAAATTGCCTTTTTTAATTTTTTTACCCAATTATTCAACATACGTATTACTTAGTGGTGGTAGCAGCACTCGTGAGTCGATATATAAATAGTTAAACTTGTTCCTTTAAAGTCAATAATTAAAACTTTCGTAACGCTAAGAATGTTCAGTTTCATTGATGACATAACTACGTTGTTGAATAACAAATTCTTACGACACATGCGTGGGTAATGATTCTTTAATTTAAAGGATATTAGTTTGAAATGTGATGTATGCGAATAAGTTGTGATGGTGAGTATGAAAGTGATGTCTTTTAAAAATTCACAATCAAATCAATTTATAAACTCAAATTTATTTTTAAATTAAATGTTATTGAAGTTTACGAAAGTTTACCGTTAGTTTAACGGCCCTGAGCCGCTGTACATTATACACGTGTTGCTTGCTATAAGCAATATTACTGCTGAATCTTGTAGAGATACGGCCAGATAAAAAAAATAGAATGAAATAAAATTAAATTTCAGTTTTATTTTATTTTTTGGCTATTTCAGGTTTTTTATATTTTAGTCAGGTAGCTTAGAATAAAATATCCTCTATAAATGTGAGTTTGTTTCAATATAAATCAAACACCCACTAAAATTCTTATTGTTTGAATAAATAATAAATATTTTTAAACAAAAAAACTTAAAGTCAACGTGTTTTTAAACAATCACAACTTATTACAGTGTTTATTTTTATTATGTTAATTGTAATTATTTCTAAAATAAAATTATAAATAAAATAGCCTAAATATATAAGTAGGTACCTATGTACAAGGATGGTTTAAAAAGTTTCGGAACTCAACATAAGATGGCAGCACTTGTCAATAAACGCGAGTAAATGTAATTGCACATCTTTTGACAGTACTCTTCAATTACTTTTGATGAAAAGTTATTTTTTGACAATCGTTTACGTAAGTCAATGTTTATGTAAAAATGGAAAAAATCAAGTATCGGACTGTCATTAAATATTTGTTTTTGAAAGGCAATATGCCTAAGCAAATTAAAGATGAGTACGGGGTCACTGCACTATTATTTACCACCGGAACATTTTGGGGACCTGAATTTAAACGTGGAGGTACCAGCTTGGGAGACGATGAACGTTCGGGATGTCTAAAAACTGACAATAACATCGCTAAAGTTTACCAAGTGGTGCTAAATGACCATCGAATTAAAGTAAGGCAGTTAGCAGGGCATAGAATATGTTAAAATACGTGTTTGTCACATATTGAATCAAGAATTAGACATGAGAAAACTGTCCACGTATTGGATGCCGCGTTTAATCACATTAGACCAAAAACGTGTTTAAATGAGCATTTCCAAAGCTCTACTCGCGATAAATAACAGTTTTGGCGCTAATTAATTACTGTGATATAACTTGGACAAACCATTATACGCCCGAAACAAATATACGGTCAAAACAGTAAACTGCGAAAGGGGAATCGGCTCCAAAAATGGCAAAAACTGTTTTTTGGCTGCGAAAGTGATGGCGACTAATGTTTGGTATAGTCTTGGAGTTTTGTCTCTCTTATTGTTGCGCTCCTCCCTCTATCTCTTTGTGTCTTTCCCGCTATTGACCTTAGAGTCTTCATCTCTGCCGTTCTTAGCATACATTTTGTTAAACATGTGTTTGCTCGAATCTCGATGCCGTAGGTGATTATTGGTCTTACGCATGTTTTGTATATTCGAACTTTACTGTCGATGCACATATGTTAGTTGTCCCATATGACGTCTCTTAAACAACCTGATGTTAACGAGACTTTGATCTGGGATTTAAGATTTTTAATTGGTTTGTTGCAACTAAAGATATCCGCTCCAAAGTATTTAAAAGTTGTGACTTGCTCGACAATTTCATTATTTATAACCGGCAGGTCATAGTTATCTGGAAAAACTAATTTTGAAAGCTTGTTCCATTCTGTAGCAGCTCTGTAAAAGAAGGATTCTTCATGGAAATTGGTCCTTGTGGTGTCAATCTTAAGAGTAAATGGGTGAGACTGATCAGCGTGCCGAGTTCTTCGACCGAATGTGGCCAGTGGTGGTATAAGAGTTTTTATTTCTCTTGAGCATCAGCCATGGAAATATCTGTAAAGCCATGTCTGGTCTGCAACTCTTCTTCTATGTTCTAGTGGGTGAGGGGTATCTGTGAGAGTTACGCAGTTTATCAACCGAATGGCCCTTTTCTGAATGGAATCTAGAAGACGAAGAGAATGCCTTGGTGCTGAACCCCAAATGTGCGAGTAATACTCCAGTAGAGATCGAATTTAAGCCTTGTACGTCGTTAACAGTTAATCAGGAGTAAAAAACTTTCTAGCCTTTCACTGAAAACCTAGCCTCTGACATTGCGATGGTCATGCCAAGACATATTATTAGACAACCTGACTCCCAAAATCAAGATGAAAGGACTTGATTCAAGGGTATTTCCGGACATTGTGACGGAATGATCTGAGGAATTCACTTTTTTGGAAAACGTGGCGCTTTGTGCTTCGTGGACGTTAAACTAAAAAAGATTGTTGATTCCCCACTCGACGATTACTTCGCTAATATAAAAACTGCGCTTGAGGACAGAGATTACTAAGATTACTTTCGTAAACATTTATTTTCCTGAGAAAAACGTAAAGTAATTTTTAAACGAGTTAAAGAAATGGGAGCATCGCTGGTAGAAATAGACTTGCAAGAAGACTATGTAAAAAAATAAAAATATTTAAAAAAGAAAGCATTGTTTGTATCTTTGTTAGTTCGAAAATTTAAACCACCCTTGTGCATAAATATATACGCAAAAACGAAGTGTTATAAAAAAAGCACAAATTTTTTCCAAAAAAAATATTTTATAATTCCTTACTATTATATTTTATATGAATAAATATTTAATAAAGATCTTACCAGAATTTTAGTTTAATAATAGGAGCACATACCTGCAACAAAAACATTTATATTAAAGAAAATACGGAAAATATACATTTTTTATTATTTTTATACGGCACGGTTTCATTTTTGAGCTAAATTCAAATATAGTTGCGCAGAAACCACTTCTTTCTTACTGTTAGTGTATATTAAATTGTCACTCGTACATATTATATTTCAAAAACACAACCTACTGTAAACAATGATAACGAGATGGTGTTATCTATATGACATCCTACAAATATATTAAGTTTTAGATTTTCAAATAACTGTTATAATGGTGCTATTTACGATAACTATTTATATAGTTTTAATAGTAATAGTGGTGTATTTTTATCTAAAATGGAATTACACCTACTGGAAAAGAAGAGGACTGGAGCAATTAGAGCCAAGTCTTTTATTTGGAAACATCAAAGATTTAGTTACGAGAAATTTATCATTTGGAGACCAATTTTCGAAATTTTACAATGAAATCAAGGCTCTTGGATTGAAACACGGCGGGATTTACATATTGACTAAGCCTACATACATGCCTATTGATCTTGATATTATAAAAAACATTTTTCAGAAAGATTTCGCTTATTTTATGAACCATGGATTTTATGTTAATGAAGATGTTGATCCACTTACGGGACATCTATTTGCTCTGGAGGATGAAAAATGGCGGAAACTGAGAACAAAGCTTACTCCAACTTTTACTTCAGGTGAATATTTCTAATTATTAATATTTCATATTTTGTGCTACAACTATTACTGCCTAATTTCATTTTGAAAAGTTTATTTTACAAAAAATATTCAATTTAGAAATATTAAATATTAAGTACAAACTTATTTTTTTATGGAGTAATAGATAATTATTAAAATGCGTAGTCTTAACATTTTAAAGATATTTTCTGTTCAATATGAAAACTTTACCATTCTAAATAAACAAATTTACCATTTTAAAAATTGTAAAAATATAAAAAAATTTATTAAAAGCTAAGTAAAAAAAAAAAAATTTGGCGGGACAAATTTAAATTTTTTGGAGGTTAGTGACTTTATTTCCATTTAATTTCTTCTGTGATTTAACATTTAAGTATAAAACGCACATTTTTAACACGCTTATATTAGTTTCACCTGTATCTTGTTTGTTTGTTTGTATGTATGTTTGTAACTGACTCTTTGGCCTCGATTTTGCCCCACTTTAAGCGATCAGATTTATTAAAAAATTTGCACACTTGTCAAAGAACGACGACAATGCAATAATTCGATCAAAATATCCGATTATCCTGATTACTTTCGCCAGGATTCATAAATTTTGTCAGTGATTCTTTGCATGAAGTAAGAGAGATAGAACTAGTGCGTAAACTACGCATTCGCACAGAACAAATATTAACACAGTTCATCGCATCGGTGGTTCAGTGGTAGAATGCTCGCCTGCCACGCGGGCAACCCGGGTTCGATTCCCGGCGGATGCATTTTTTTTGTACTTTCACCAATTATTACATAATTTTTTTAAATTGTATTAAGGTATTCGCGAACTACATTTTAAAATTGTTTGGCATTTCAAAACGGAGACAGACAGAGATTGTTTAATAGAAAATCGAACTAAAAAGCGAAAAATTAATTATAGTTTAAATAAACTAAAAAACACGCTTTTAGAGTTAATCAAAGTAAAAAATAATTCTTAACATAAAAATAAAATTACTGACGAGAAAATGTCACTGTTTTACAGTTTCACAGTTTGTTATGCTTTCTTCTCTTTTAAAAACCATTACTTCATTACTTTCGTTTTGCTTACATTTATTTTCATTCCGTTGATTTTCAGGGCATCATGCATAACATTAACCATCGCCTGCAACTCCTATTCGGATGACGTTAATATGACTTGATCATCGGCGTAAAGAAGGTATTTAACGATCAAATCATTCATTTTCAATCTATGAAGAGATAACTGTTTATTAACAATAAGTCCACAATTCTAAATAAACATTTTGGTAAAATTATTATTTTTTGACAACTGGAAAATCTGACACTGAAAAATTTTGATATCTGATTTATTTTGAGTTTTACATCATGCAGAATTTTTTATAAAAAAATAACCTTTTTTTCGTAATATTAATAATAAAAATGTTTTTTCATATGCTGCCAACTTATGTAGACACCAATTTAAAAAATCATCAAGAATTAATAAAAAATATTAGCAAGATATCTTTAGCTCAATAACGCAATAATAAGTTTCGATAAATTTATGAATTTTTAATTCCCCTTCAACAAGATGGACCTACATAAGTACTCACTGCAATAAAATGGAATTTTTTGTAGAGTACATTTTTTTAGACCAGAAAATTCCAGAAATATATAAAAATAAAAATAATAATACAAAATATGCCAAGGGTGCGTGATTTAATATTACTTAATGATCTGTACTACTGTGCACAAAAGATCTGTTAGGTCGAGGTGCTTGAGAGGATGCATAGCCTTCACAACACTCCGTAAAATCTACAATGATCTGTACTAAATAAAATAAGGTAAATGGTTGAAATAAGATTTAAAAAGACGTATATAATTTGTTTACAAATTTATTACTAATTTTTTTTTATAACTCAAAGAACTAATAGAAAAATATATAATGTCGAAATTTAAAATTTAAATTTTCATATTATTTTATTTAGGTACACGTGCATATATAAACATTTTTTTTTAATTTTTTGTTACTAAAATAGGCTAGCCATTTTTTGATTACATGTAAATACATTTTTTTTTTAAATAAAAGGTCAAATGAGATAACACATTATTTGAAGCAAAAACTCATTATCTACGTGTTGTGCAAATATTTAATAGAAAAATAAAAAAAACTAATTCTATTTAAATAAAAATTCACCTTAAAAATGTAATAACTTTAAGTAGATAATAGCACAAAGAAAATAAGAAATCGAAAATTTTGATTGCATTGCAAAATTGTTTTTGACTTCACGAACAAATTAAAAAAATAACAAAAAACTTAGTAATTTGAAAATAAAAATAATCTGAGATGCAATTGATTAAATTACAGAATTTTAAGTAAATCTGTCACCTTTTAAAATTAACGACTAGCGGGTTCTGCCCGAAAGTTGGCTTGTCTGTATTGGAAATATCACTATCAAACTCGGCGACCCCTAAAACTATAAAATTGATACTTATTTCGTAGAGGTACTAACAAAATTGAGAATGTCACTATCAAACTCAGCAACCCTAGCAACTATGAATTCAACACTAATATCGGCGTTTTTAATAGCTTTTATATTTCATTCCCTTTCCACTCCTTTTGTATGGGTGCTAACATAATTGTGAATGTCACTCTTAAACGTAGCGACCCCAAAAACTATGAGTTCGTCACTAATATAGGCCATTTTTGATAGATTTTATATTTCAGCCACCTCTCACCCATTTCGTAGAGACATCGTTATAAAAACTATTATATATATTATTAATAAAAAGGTAAAATATTTTGTTAAAGGAAAAATGAAGATGATGTTTCCAACTATGGTTTCTTGTACCGAAGGATTAAGGGATATTTTAAGAGGTTATGCAAAACTCCAAGAAGCAGTGGATGTAAAGGAAATAGCGTCGAGATTTACAACTGATGTCATCGGATCAGTAGCATTTGGAATTGATTGTAATAGTCTAAAAAATGAAAATTCAGAATTTCGAGTCTTCAGCAAAAAGATATTTACATCTAGTACTTTTAGGAGAATAAAAAATTTGATAAGTCGTGCTGTGCCGATAAGTTTTTTGATAAAAATAGGTTACAAACAAACGGACCAAGAAGTTGAGGATTTTTTTATGGACGTCGTAAGAAGTACAATAAGCTATAGAGAAAAAAATAATGTTTACAGAAAAGATTTTATGCATTTGTTGTTACAATTGAAAAATCGAGGTAAAGTAGCAGACGACGAATTTATTATCAAAAAAGGCGAAGAAAATAATGAAGACAGACATTTCATCACGTTGAATCAAGTAGCTGCGCAGTGTTTTGTATTTTTCTTAGCAGGTTTCGAGACTTCAGCCACCACAATAACTTTTGCACTTTTGGAGCTGGCTCTTAATCCAGATGTGCAAGTTAAACTTAGAAAAGAAGTTAAAAAAGTTCTGAGATCACATGATAATCAAATTACTTACGAGGCTGTTATGGAAATGCATTATTTAGACAAAGTTATTTACGGTATGTACCAATTTACAGAATTATTATAAATTACTATTTTCAACACTAACCCAGATAATCTGGTTAATAAACTTTTTTAAAATTCAATTATTTTTATATATAAAATGAATACTGACACAGATAATTTAATGTTTTTTTTTATTATTAATATTGTTTTGAAAACAGAGCATATCAATTACTTTTGATAATATATTTACTTGGTTACTTTTTTTTGGGTGTGACAAAAAGCATGATAATAATATGATTTTTCTGGTTACATATAAAATTTATTTAAACAAAAATATTTATATCTATAAAAAATCGTTTTATACTTTAAATATACAGGATGTTAATAAATCAGTGCGACAAACTTTAGGATGTGATTCTGCATAAAAAAATAATGACAATTTGCTATATAAACGCATGAACGCAAATGCTTCGTTTTCAGAGATACGGGGTGTTAAAGTTTTGGATGGGTAGGGGAGGTACGGAACATTGGTCTGCTCGATCGCCGGATGTAAATTCTCCAGATTTTTGAATTTGGAGTTTTCTTAAGTCATTAGTTTATTCCACTCCCGTCAAAAATGTTGAAGACCTTATGAATCGAATTATAGCCGGCTGTGAGACAATAAGAAATACACCGAAAATATTTGCGCGAATACAACAATTAAGGTCATTTTAAACATTTGTTGTAGCTTTGCGTCTGTTTAAAATTTTATTAGTGTTATCGTTCCAGTTTAATGTTATTGTATTGGATAGTTCTTGATAATGTATTAAAGAAATGAAAAATACGCGTTATGATGTTTTATTTTTTGCATAAAAACGGCGCCCTATACGAAAAAAAAAGGCAGGAAAGATTTTGTGTCACAAGTTTACCGATAAATTTATTTTAAATTTAAAATATCTCCGTGGCGTACCATTTTTTTCTTTAAAAAAATTGGGATAATTACCCGTATGCGCGCCAACGAAAAACATAAAGTTTTAATTGCATGTCAAAAAATACGCAATAACTACCTCTTAAAACCCATCAAATTTTATTTTCATATTTCGATCGGTTTCACAGCAATTCATTAATCGTCAGTTTTAAAGGAAAACTTTCAACACGTATTCGCGGTCATACATCACTATATATTCATGCAGAATCACACCCTAAAGTTTGTCGCACTTATTTACTTACACCCTGTATTAGTAGGACAATGGGATTAGAAACACAGTATATATTTTAAGTAGGCTGGATGGTGTATATAAAAATATAAGTTTTAATTTCATTCATGTTTTAAATACTACCTACTTAACGTAGTATAAATACAGATACAAGGAGGCTTAAAAGTAGGTAAACAGTTACATACATACATATACAAATAGACACGCCTTTTTCCCGCAGGGGTGGGCAAAGACCACTTCCTTCCACTTGTTACGGTACTTATACACATCTTTTGCTTTCTCTACTTTCATCAGTGCTGTCGTACATGCTCGTCGGTTGTTGGTACTCTTGACCTGGCCTTTCTTCAAAACAATGCTGATCTGATCAAGATATGTTCGCCGAGGTCAACCTTTACCGACTTGTCTATTTACACTCGCATTATAAATTTGTTTCGTCAATCTTTCTTCATCCGTCCCTTTTACGTATCCAAATCATCTAAGCATTCGTTTACCAATCTTTGTAGCCACATCTTCATTTACACCACAGCGTTCCCTTATCTCATTTTTTTTTTACTTTATTTAACCGAGTCACTCCGGCTATACTTCTCAGACTACTTATCTCCGCAGCATTAATCCTATTTTCATGCTTCTTCTGCCAAACCCAATATTCATTACCATACATAAGTGTAGGAACCAACACTTCTCTATGCGTAGCCGCACTTGCCTTTTTGGACACTGTCTGGCTGTTCCTGAAGCTATACAGTGGTTCATTAATTTGTTTTCCTGCCAACACCTTTCGTTCAATGTCACTGTCATACTTTTCATCTCTCGTAAACTTCAAACCCAAGTATACAAACTCATTTACTTGTTCCACTCTTTGTTCCTTAATCAGAACTTCACAGTTTTTTATGTTTTCTTTGCTTTTTAAAACCATTACTTTCGTTTTGCTTACATTTATTTTTATCTCTTTGATTTTCAGGGCATCATGCATATCATTAACCATCGCTTGCAACTTCTCTTCAGATGACGCTTATATGACTTGATCATCGGCGTAAAGAAGGCGTTTGACTATTAAATTCATTTTCAATCCATAGCGCGCACTCTCTTTCAAATTTTTAAAAAAGTCGTCTATGTATAAGTTGGACAGCTATGGCGAAGCCACACATCTCTGTCTTACACCCTTTTCGATGTTAATCCATTACGTGCAAGCTCCGTTTATCCTGACACAAGCAGTGTTATCCTCGTAAAGTAATTTCAATGTTCGTTTTAAACTACAGTTCACCCCATACATAGAAAATGTCGACCACAATTCACTTCTTACCATTCTGTCCTATGCCTTCTCAAGTCTATAACAGTTACATAATATTTATATTTCTTTACAATAGTAAATATAATAATAATTCAGATATGTTTCAAACAGCTGTCTGGTTGATTAATTTTAAAGTCTTTCGAATAATAATAGTCACATACTTTTAATATTTTAATCTAGAAACAAAAGAAAAGGCACAATAAATTATGTTTATGCAACTGTATACCTAGATACTTTTGGGCCACTTTGTGTGTCGAAATATATCATCTTTAAGAGATTTAATATCATCATCTCGACTGTTATAATAAAATTGTCAGCATTTAAATTCTTTTTAGATAGATTTAAATTTTATGGATTTCTAAATGGACTGTAATATGAAGGGTAGAGATAGGTCAAACAATTTTAAAAACGCGGTGACGTTACAGTTTTTTTTTTCTTATTCCATATGTTTGTCAAAAAGTGACCCCAACAGCCTACTTTTAGAAGGTTGTTTATTAATCAATTATCTTAAATTAAATTATTAAATTTAAATTGTTATTGCTACAATTAATTTAAAAATAAAAAAACACTGCTATTTTAAAGTATTAATTTTTCACTTCTGGCAATTTTTTTTTGTTTGTTTAATTTTTAATTAAGTTATTAACAGCTTTTTAATGTAATCTAAATTATATTTAATAACATATTTGCATGAGTTATCTCGTAATGGGAATTATATTCATCAATATTGTTGTTTAAAATTGTTAATGAATTTGCCAATAATGGATTTGATTATAATGGTCCAGATCAATGGGTAAGTTAACTAAAGCGATATCAGTGAAGCACGTCATTTTGTAAATTAATGAAGCTCTAATTAATATATATTCATGTAACGGTGAATTAATAACTAATAATGTCGATCAAAACATTGTATTATAACAGAAGATATTGTGCTAACAAAATGCATAAGCGTCTAGAGATATTAGAAATAAAAAGTATTAAACAAAAGTTACCGAGTCGATGTAAACCTAGTAGTAATAGAAAAAAAAATTATTTAATTTAATTCACATTTAAAAAATCCCAATTTGATCTGCCCTTGCAGCACTTAAGCTGAACAGCACATTACCGATGTATCAGTGGGAAACAAAAAATATGGTCTACACGTACCAAGATTTAAAGCGCATATTCTGAGACAGATTCATACAATAGAGACTCTGCTGTAAAACTCCTAACAAAGCATTTTTAATCGACGTTGTTATGAAAACTTATTAATGTAAAGCCACAATCATTAAATGATGATCTTTCCGTGATGTAGTTGCTTGAGAACGTCCCCGGATCCATGACGCTAGTTATGGATTTATTCTTCTAAACCAACACTGTAACACTGTTATACTGTCCCAAGTGGTCGGAAATTTGTTTAGTAGGATTCTCGAAAAATAACAATTTGCTGCTCCCTTTTAAATTCACTTAAATGATAGTAATTGTTTCGTTAACGATGCATGGGTATTATGACTTAATAACTTAAAATATTGAGCACAAATTGCTAGGAAATATTTCTCTAAACTAAACAAAACACAAAATTTAAAAAGTTACTTTTTTAATATAAAAAAATAAAATTTTTTTGCACGTTACAATTATTTGTTTATATTGTCTTCATATATTTTTAGTGTCTAAATATAGAAAATTTATTGTAATTGCTCCACTTTTTCTGGAGGTGATTGTTTTAAAAATTATTAAACCTATTTATTTAACTACGTCATCGTATAGATTAAAAAAAATAAAAGTCAGGCATTTTAATTTATTTAAAGAAGACGACAAACAAAAAATAATAGAAAAAGGGATTTATATAGTTTGCATTATTTTAAAAATCATTATTGAAAGAAAACCAATTTTATTAAAAAAGTTATTACATATAAAAAATTTAAAAACAAATAATTATTAAAGCTATTATGGTTTTCCAATTACTAGCAAAGGTGAATTATTATTGTAAGGGACCATTTCCGGCTAAATCAGTCATAGGCCTTTTTCAACGCAGTTTCAGATGGTGATCTTAGATCAGGCTGATCCAGTAGTAAGATTCGGTACATACAACCCGCCATTAGTAAGTGCGTGGAAGTGGAAGGAGCTAATATTAAACATTTATTAAACTAGGGTTTTTTTCTTGGTTAGTAATAAGTCTAATGTGCATTAATAAAATATTAAATAACAACCAAACGGCTTATTTTATCGAATTTTAACAATAATACCTTTTCGTTAGCTTAAAGTGTGAGAAATTCATTTTTGATATTTACATACAGGGTGTGTAATCGCTGCAACATTTTTCAATCACTAATCAATATGAGCAGTCCGTCCCCGGTACTGTAAACTACTGTAAATCTGTTTACCTTTCCAAAATAAACATACGTTATAATTTTGATGTAAATTTCATAAAGATCAAATAAACATTACGAAAATTAAAAAAAAAAAACGAATTCAAAATTCAAACTTTGGATACCTATAACTCGAAAACGAGGGCCTGTAAAGAAACAGTTTATATGAAGTAATAACATTATTTTGACTTGATCTATACGCTTCCGATTTTTTTCCCATTGGTCCCGGAACACCCTGTATAGTCTATTTGGTATCAATAATATTTTTTATTTTGTCATCGGTAAAAAAAGCAACCCCCAGTGACCTCGAAAGTACCCAATTCGGTTTAAATGGGCACTGCACATCTGCTTACTTTGGGAATATGGTGGGGCCGTTTGATAGGTCTCTTTCTCTAATAATACTAGTCTAACTAAAAGTTTAAGAAAAAGAACAACTGCAAAGTTAACAGACTGGTTTTTCCGATTTTGAAATTAGATACTCATGAATTAATTTTGTGTGTCCTATTCTGAGTTTTAATAACATGACTTGACCAGTTCGTTTTTCTTCATTTCTTTTATTTGTCGTAATTTTGTTTAAATCTCTTGCCACTGGTTTTGCCACGTACTTTTCACTTTAAATTTTATATTTGATTTTACGTCAAAAACCACGGCTAAATTAACGTTAGTTGCACTGTCATTATTCACTGCTTCTTTGGCTTCTATATGGGAAGGTTTTCATAGAAATTTAATGTCACTAAGAAGAGGAATTTAAATCTTAGAAAGCTAATAATTTTATTTTTTTTTAAAAAGTGTCTTAATTACCAATTAAAATGCAATTACCTATTAAAAAATGATTATGTGCATCTCCTTAAAAGTCCGCCACTATCGGAGATTGGAAAACATTACCACTACTCGGACCTTATCAATCGTCTGCGTGAAGAGTTCTGCGGACGTGCAACCAAACCACTCCCTCAAGTTATGCAGCCAAGAGATTCTTCTTCTGCCAATCGTTCTCTTGCCTTTTATTTTGCCTTGAATAATTAGCTTAAGTGTGGAACATAGATTTGCTAATATTGTTGGTTGACGTCGGTTCCGTGTCATTTTTCTTGATATCCGGCCTGGGAAGCAGTCAGTCGTTTGGTGGCAGTCTTGGGAGTGGTGTGGTGAGAATTTTTGGGACGGTGTGATATTGGCAAGTGTGCAGAACCTCTACGGTTTTTCTTTCATATCTGGCTGTAATTGGGCCATCTTAATTGGATTTTGAAGAAAAGCCATTTAAATTTTAACTTGACCATTCTATCTTACCTTTGTTGTTGATATTTTGGATTTTGGTGTCGAGTTAAAATAACCGCATGCGGGGTTTGATTGAGGGAAGCCATTGTTAATTAGCAGGTGCTGTTCCATAATCCAACCGGCCACAGGAGTAGTGAATTCGTATACCCAAAGGTAAACAAGTGATTTATTTTAGAATATTTAAACGACGTGATTTGTTTTTGACACCACGATTAGGTTTTGTTTTAATTTATTAATATGGTACATTGTTGAAAACTATTTATTGCATTGGATAATATGCCAAGGCTGAACTTTGATTAAAGTAATCTTCTCAATAGTTCTTTGTGTCCAAGTAAAAATGTTTTCTTCATACTTATTTGTAAATATCCTACAATATTGATATTTTGAAGGACAGCCATTGTAAAAAGAAATATTTTTTAAATAAGCTTGATTGTTTTAACAGTGTAAATCTTTATGTAAATGGTAAAAACATGAGTAAATTAGCAGCCCTATGTGAACGTTTGATTAAGTATTATTAAAAAGTTGACTTGTATACGTTTTTTTTTGGTAACTTGGTAAAGTTTGTTACTCTTACTTTTGTTTTGGTTATTTTATGGAATCGTAAACTTTGGATTTTTGATTTATTGTTAGCTGTTGATTTTGACTTTATTTGTTACAAGTTTATTATTGAACTGTGTACTTAAATTTATTGTTGGCTGTTAATTTTGACTATATTTGTTATAATTTTATTATTGAACTGTGTACTTTGATTTATTGTAGGAGTAAAGTATCCAATATATTTTTGCTATAATTTCATTTATTTGGTTCACCATAATCTCAGTTGTTTATCGCGTGGCTCTGCTAGTGCCTATAAGACCCAGGGGTTTCCGGCTTGAACCGTCTAAGTCGGTGGCGCGGCTCACTTTTATATCTTTTTTTCTTCCACCCTCTACGGCTGAGCTCGGGCATAATTTGCCAGTAGAGAGACCACTGGCAGAGTACTTTATAGAGAACGAAAAAGACGTGGCAACTTCCTCATTAAAACCTTGTCAATTCATGGTATTCTTAGCATCCTCCTATAACACCACATTTCAAATGCTTCTATGTTCTTGATGTTTTCTGATTTGAGTGTCCAAGCCTCTATTCCATACAATAGAATGGAGAATATATAGCATTTTAGCATTCTGGTTCTCAGTTCTTATGTTATATCTCGGCTGCAGAGTAATTATGTGCAATAAATATTTAATCCCAATTAACAACTTGTGTCTTAGAAACGTTGAGGAAACATCCACCATTACCAGGAACGCCAAGGGTGTGCAATAAAGAGTATACCGTTCCTGGGACAAATGTAGTTTTGGAAGTAGGAACCAGAGTACATATTCCTTTTCAAGCAATTCACAAAGATCCCGAATATTACCCCGATCCAGAAGAGTTCGATCCAGAAAGATTCAATGAAGAAAATAAAGCTAAAAGGCATCCTTGTGCATTTATACCGTTTGGGGAAGGACCTAGGATCTGTATAGGTAGGATTTCTATATCTTAGTATATGCTTATTACTTTCATTGAATTAAACGGAATGCATTTAAAATGCGGATAATTTCCGAAACGTGTTTAATTATATCTTTAAAAAATAAAATGTTTGTTAAGTTTAAAAATGAATTTCAAAATTTATTCAAACATTTTACCAAAATTGGACCCAACAATAAAGTTCTTGCAAACAATAAAAAATCAGATTTGTTTTTTTGGTCCGAAGGCAATAACTGCGCATTAAATTTCATGATTTTCAAGAATTAGTCGGTTGATAATATTATGTTAATTATAGGTGCACGTTTTGGAATCTTACAGGCAAAAGTTGGGCTGCTAGCAGTTGTAAACGATTTTAATGTTACTCTAAACCAAAAAACCAAAATTCCTATTCAATATACCACCAGAAGTTTCGTCACAGCAGTAGACGGAGATGTTTGGTTAACGTTTCATGAGCTAAGTTAGATTGTGGTTACGTAAAGTTATTTTATACCTATACAGAAATAATAATTTTAATGCTGTTTACTTTATGCTAAACCAGTAAAAGTACATTCTAACCAAGTAGGTAACAGACTTTATTTTCTCCACGACCAAAAAAATTTGAAAAAAAGGTATTTATTGAGATATTTGTATTAATATTTATTATATTCTTTTAACTATAATTTTAATTTTTCGTTTCTTAAAATATCGATATCGTGTTTTACATTTATCGTTGCTTTTAAAATAAAATAAATTTTTTATGGAGTTAAGGAATTCCATTTTTTTAATAAATCATTGAAAAATGAAATTTCAACATTTTCGAAAAAGGAGTCCGTTTTCTTCTTGTTGCCAATACTTTAACAGTGAATAAAATTATTCATATTCATGATCACTTATTATATAAAGAAGTTTTATTCAACTAAAACAGTGATCTTTTTAATTGCCAATTAATAATTGTTTATTTACTGTTTAGTATTTTTTTTTACTGAAAATAGTCGCAAAAAGGGTAGACCTAGCGTGTGGGCCGCGGATGGCCCGCACTCCGACTAATAGAAGTGGGAGGGATTATAAAAAGGAAATGATTATGGATACGCTTTTTGAAAAGTTGCAGGTCATAGTTTTCTGGAAAAACTGATTTGGAAGCTTGTTTTATTCTGTAGCAGCCCTGTAAAAGAAGAAGTATTTTAATAGAGATTGGTCCTTGTAATATTGGCGCAATTTGGTTGGGAGACCATAGGCAGATAATTTGCTTAACAATGCCTGATGCCGAACGAGGTCAAAGGCTTTAAATATATTCAAGGCTATTGCACGGTATTCACCATATTTGTCATATTTATTTTCATACCTACATACGTACATAGTCGGTTGTTAGTACTTTTAACCTGTCCTTTCTTTAAAACAACGACATATGTTTGCCGAGGTCGACCTCTACTGACTTGCCCATTCACACTCGCCTTATAAATCGTCAATCTTTCTTCATCCATCCTCTTTACGTGTCCAAACCATCTAAGACTTCCTTTATCTTTCTTTGTAACCACATTTTCTTTTACACCACAGCGTTCCCTTATATAACTATTCTTCACTTTATCTAACCGAGTCACACTCTATGTTTCGAGAAACAGTACTAGTCGACGATGTCTGTGATCTGATATTAAAATGTGCAATACGTTACACAATTGCAACAAGGCGTTAACAAGGCATTTATCAGTAAAGAACATATTTCCAGCGATTCTATTATCTACTTGAATGAACTCATATAATAGCAAATTTGTTTCAAACTGTTTATGTTTAAGTTAATATTTCTGTACTAATTTAAAACATGGCACTGTTTTAAATTTTTAAAATTAATAAAGATCAATTTGTACCTAAATTATTATATGTATAAATACTATACAAACAACTAATTTTTTTAAAAACTCCATATTTTTTGGCTTTTTTACATGTAATAAACAATATATAAAACCCATAAAGTGGTTTTTTTTAATAATATTCTGGCAAATTAATAAAAAAACTTACGTTTTTAATGTAAATAAAACAAATTATAACGCAATTAAATATAATAACCCATACATAGAACGTATTTGGGTTAAATTTGATATATTATTTAATTTTTTTATCATTTATTTTGTTTACATTTTATTAGATTGTGCACCAACCTTGCTTTGGACAAACGTCTTTTGTTCTGTTTATTAATTAATTATACAACATAATTTCTAGTTACAAAAACCTTCTAAAAATGTTTTACATATGCAATATATATATTAAAGAAAAAATACACATTATTGTGTGGAGGGGCAATAACTTGTAATAACCGATGCTGAAGATGGATACCTTTGAAAGCAGTTTTTTTACATACATAAAAAAAAACAACAACCCTTTAAGGGTTTTTCTCAGTTTGCCAAAAGCTGCTCATCCCAGCCCTATGCGTCGAGGACTTCACTTTGTCTCTGCAGATTTGTATTTCGTGACCGAGATATTTATTTTTAGTTCCTCTAAATTTGTTTTGTGTTACGAAATTGGACATCTAGTAAACAATTATATTTCCTTTCAAAATATTGAAAACAATTAAAACAATTCTTATATGTTTGCAAATTGTTGACAAAGTGAAATCAACTATTTTTCCACTATAACAAATACGATTTATCCTTATAATAAAATTGCTTACTATAAATATGTGTTGTTCAGTTTACATTGGACTTTGAGGTCTACAAGATAACAAGTAGAGTTATTCGTTAAACAAGTGATTTATTAGAAAGACATATTTAAAACAAAAACAGTGTTCAAAACAAGTAGTTTTATTAAATTTTTTACACAGAATTTAAATTTACATAAAAAATATATTAAAAGCCAAAAAAAGGAATGGTAATAAACTTCATTCATTCTTCATTTTGTAGGTAATGTATTTCTAAAATTAAGATATTCTACTCGTATAACTTAAATATTTTTTTGTATCGTTTTTTCTCACATTTTATAATATTAATATTATATTAAAATGTAATTTGTTTTTTACGTTAACCCGAGATTTGATAAAATTAAAAATGATTCTAGTCACCATTTCTACTTAAACTCGTAAAGTTAAACCAATAATTGTCACAAATGACAGATACTCATTATTTAGATTATATTATACTAGCAGAACCCGGAGTTGTCCTGTCAGAACGGTGGCTTGCCCGATTTGGAAATTTCACTATCAAACTCAGCGATCCCTAAAACTAATATCGGTGTTTTTAATAGTTGCTAACATAATTGGAAATATCACCAATATAGGCCATTTTTAATAGTTTTTATATTTTAATCCCCTGCCAGCCCCTTTTTATGCTTGCCTGCCTTGGAAATATTACCTTAAGACTCACTAAAGACTATAAATTCGACACTCATATTGGCGTTTTCAATAGTTTTTATTTTCTATGTCCTTTCCACCCCTTTCGTAAGGGTGATTACTAAATTGGGAATGTAACTCTTAATCTCTGCGACCCCAAAATCTATTAATTCGACACTAATATCGACAATTTTTAATAGTTTTTTTTATATTTTAATCCCCTCACTCCTTTTGTAGGGCCTTTTCAGCATAAAAGGTGTCCTATTTTTCAAGTTGCAGCAATAAATAAACATTTACAAATGTTCATTAAAATAGAACTATGAATTGGTCACTTATTTCGGCCATTTATTTTAGTTTTATCTTTTAACCCTCTCTCACCCCTTTCGTTGATCCGATTGCTACCAAAATTTACAGGATCTTCTTTTTTAAGTGCCGTCTTTTCAACGGAGGTTGGCGACCATCAACCGGAATTCCTCTCAGTCCTGTGCTAAACGGATAATCTTACTGGCCTCTCTTATATTAAACCACTGACGCAGATTTCGCAGCCAAGAGAACCTTTTACGCCCGATGCCTCGTCGTCCTTCGATTTTTCCCTTAACGATTAGCTGTAGAAAACTGTACTTGCTGTTTTCAAAAATATGGACAAAATAAGCTGCTTTCCTTCGTTTTATTGTAGTTAAAAGTTCTTGTTCTTAATTCATTCTCTCGAGTACCCCATCATTTGTTACTCGCTCGGTCCATGACATCTCAAAAGAATCCAAACGTGACATGATCCGTGCCTTCAGCGTCGACCCCTCAAGTTCGTATAACAGTGTAGACAGTACATAGCATTTGGTGACTCGCCATCGAGTAGTCAGAATCAGATCCCGGTTGGAAAGTAATATTTTCATTTCAAAAAAGGTACTTTCGGCTATATCTATTTTACTTTTAATTTCTTTATTAGGATCCCATTTGTCCGATAGCCAGCTTCCAAGGTATTTAAATCTTCTTACTCTTTCTATGTCCTGATCCTCTATACATAAATGTTGTCTTCTTTATGTTTATTTTGAGACCATCATTAAGACCAACATTATTCACTCTGTCTACCAGGTACTGTAGTTCTTTCTCATCGCTTGTTAGAAGCACCGTATCGTCAGCATACCGGATGTTATTAATGGGTTTACCGTTCACCTTTATTTCCACTTTCAAATATTCCAAGACCTTTTGGAATATGGATTAAAAATATAAATTAAATAAAAGTGGCGAAAATATGCATCCTTGTCTGACGCCTTTAAGGATTTGTAGGTCCGATGGTGTCATACTTCCGATTTTTATATGAGCTGACTGGTTCCAGTACAAGTTTTTGCCTTCTCATAATCTATAAAACATGAAAAGACATTTTTCCACTGATCGAGGGAGCCTGCCAGCTAATCTGAAAATTGCCTGAAAAGTTTATTAAATTCGGTATAGCCGTTTTGGAGTCCATAGGAAAAATATATAAATACACACATCGCCTTTATATATATATATATATATATATATATATATATATATATATATCAAAATACCAATTATCATATAATGGTTTAGGGTAATGTTATGATATGATAATTTGTTTAAAATAATACTTTAGAAAAATTTCATAAAATCTGTAAAAAATAGAAATTAAAATAGTTGACGTTGACATCTGAATAATAATTTTGGTAATAAAAATATAAAAAAAAAGAATTTGTTGGATAACTATAAAGGATGACAGATGTATTTAAAATTAAAACATTGGTCTTGTAAAACGAGGACTTCAGTTATAAAAATTTATAAGTTAATTTTAAAAATATATAATCTGAAGGTGTATAAAATTTTGTCAAAAACATTGTATAAACGGATTATCAGTAATGTATTTATTATAAAAAAGAAAGTTTGTTAGTTAATAATTGGAATCTGCCGAGAGCAGACGTGTTTTACATGAAAAAAATGTATTATATATTAAAAGCTGTTAAAATCATAAATAAAGTATAATAAAAATTAACAATAATAATAGTAATAAAAGTAAAAAGTAAATTTGTGAAAGAAGCAAGAAAACCCTGTTGAGATCATCCGAACTGGATTTAAGTGTCTGCCGAAAAAAAATAAATTAAGTAGTGAGTCATAAAAAAAATTAACTTAAAAGTCTAAAAAAATAATTTTATAAATATTTTGAACAGAAATTTAGTGAATTTAAAATTGTGGGGAAGTAACAATATTATTTGGTAATTACATTTATATGTATTTAATTTTAAATTTGTATAAATAAAAATTTGTATATATATAAATATATAAAAATTATAGAAAACTGTAGTGTTATTACAGTAAACTATAAAACGTTTGCTTTTATCTCTTTCAAGACTAAGTTATGTCTATGAACGCATAAAAGAATCGCAAAATAATATTTTTGGTTGTAATCTTATGATTAATTAGGTTCTTTGTAAAAATGTCAAATTAGCCGTCCTAACGATACAAAAAGTATGTCAATCTATTATCACTGTACACATTGTCAATTAGTCCACAATTTAAATATTCATTTAGAAGAGGACCAAGAAAGAAATGTGCTTCATTAACCTATCGTAGACTTTGTTGTTAATAATTGTTAAATAGTATCTTTCCTGCCATTACGAAGATTTAATATTAATAACGTATAACTAATAAAACAGAACAAAGCGATTTTTTTTAATTACAAATCCTATTTATAAAGTTTTTCTATCTCACCGTACTTTCAATCATTCAGAGTTCTTAAATTTTACATACATTTGACATCCAGGAATTGGCTGTTTTACTAATACATGGACGATTGTTTAAAAAATTTGAAAAAGAGTGAGTATAAATTGAAAATGAATGATTTGATCGTCAAATGCTTTCTTTACGCCAATGATCAAGTCATGTTAGCATCATCTGAAGAGGAGTTGCAGGCGATGGTTAATGTTATGCATGATGCCCTGAAAATCAAAGGGATAAAAATGAATGTAAGTAAAACGAAAGTAATGGTTTTTGAAAAAAAAGAAAACATGACAAACTGTAAAGTTCTGATTAAAGAAGAAAGAGTGGAACAAGTGAATGAATTTGTGCACTTGGGTTCAAAGTTTACGAGAGATGGAAATTATGACAGTGACATTGAGCGAAGGCTGTTGGCAGGAAAACAAATAAATGGGGCACTGAATAGCTTTATGAACAGCCAAAAAGTGTTAAAAAAGGCACGTCTGGCTGTGCATAGAGGTGTGTTGGTTCCTACACTTATGTATGGTAGTGAATGTTGGGTTTGGCAGAAGAAGCAGGAAAATAGAATTAATGTTGCGGAGATGAGTAGTCTGAAAAGTATAGCCAGAGTGACTCGGTTAGATAAAGTAAAAAATAGTAAGATAAGAGAATGCTGTGGTGTAAAAGAAGATGTGGTTACAAAAATAGATAAAGGAATGCTTAGATGATTTGGACACGTAGAAATGATGAAGGAAGAGGTCGACCTTGGCGAACATATCTTGATCAGATCATTATTTTGAAGAAAGGCCAGGTCAAGAGCACCAACAACCGACGAGCATGTATGAGAGCACTGATAAAAGAAGAGGAAGCAAAATATGTGTGTAAGAACCGTAGCAAGTAAAATCAAGTGGTCTCTGCCTACCCCCAAAAGGCGTGACTATATGTATGAATTTTCACTATCCCATTACAGGGTATACCTTAAGCTTATAGGGCCCGTTATTTTTATTATTATAATAATTATTGCCACAGTTAATGACTTTTCTATAAGGTTAAGGAAATGATTCATCCCAAACGTGTTTGTGTGATATTTTTCTTGAAAAAAGTAGTTTTGTCTCTTAAGTAAAAACATCTTATAACATGTTTGTGTTCGTAATCACTGCTGTTTGCATAACTTGATGTTTTTGCTTTTTTAAGACCACTTAATTTAATATTTAAAGAGTATTAAAAAATATATATAAAAATTTTAAAGATAAATTAAAGACTGACTCAAAAATAAAATAAGATGTAATGTAAATAACCTTAAACTATCAATAAAAGTAGGTTTGTAGCTGATATTTCTGTTGCTTTATCAATAAAAAATAATAATTAAGAGGTCGTTTACAACATGAATGTTTTTGCAAAATATATATTATAATTATAACTTGTTATTATTTAAGTTTATTATCATAACCTATTCACCGACAAACTGCATAAGGACAAAACTATTGGAGCTGCGTTTTCACAAGTTCTAGTACGAGATACGGCTGCAGAATTAGTGCACTCATCGAGTATTTGCTAAAAACCAAATTTTTACGCATTATTTATTATTAGGAGAATATATATCCACCAGGTTGCTTATCAAAATGTGGCCGCTAATATTTTTCATTAAATTATTAATTGATTTTTCGGAAAAAATGTCATTCACTTGTTTTTTTTAATAAAATATCGTCCACTTCACGGCAACATACATAAAGACGGTTGCCGTAGTGCACGTGGCCTCCCCAATAAACCTAGCAGAACCATTTTCGAATTTCAAAATCGTAATAATGTAGTATTACCTATCATTAAGACAAAAAAACCAACGGTTCTGCTAGCTTTATATAAACCTAGCAGAACCACACCTTCAAAAATATTTTTTATTATAGTTGAAATAGTGCATAATTTGTTACTATTTTATTACCAATTTATTACCATATTCCCGAATTTTTTACTTTCCATTTCAAGGAAAAAATCATCAATTCCAATATTTCGATCTAAACCTAGCAGAACAAAAACTTCAAGTATCCGTGTATAGAAATTTCATTCAGTCCATAGTTCATTACTACCAACGGCCCTGCTAGCTTTATATTTTTTTTACTTAATTGACATCAATTGATATCTAATTGAAACAAATAATATATGGTGGTTCAAAATTCAAAATTCTGAATCACCATGTATTCGTTTTAATCAAATGTCAGTAAATTGTAGATGAAAAGTTATGAGTTAATAAATTAGTAATCAATTAGTAATTAACTATGAACTGTATGAAATTTCTATTCACGGATACTTGGTGTTTTGGTTCTGCTAGGTTGAGATCGAAATATAGGAATTGATGAATTCTTCCTTAAAATGAAGAATAAAAAATTCGGGAATATGGTAATAAATTAGTAATAAAAGAGTAACAAATTATGCACTATGTCAACTATAAAAAAAAATATTTTTAAAGGTGTGGTTTTGCTAGGTTTATATAAAGCTAGCAGAACCGTTGGTTTTTTTGTCTTAATGATAGGTAATACTACATTATTACGATTTTGAAATTCGAAAATGGTTCTGCTAGGTTTATTGGGGTCACTTGGCCGCACCTTTTCGCAGCCAGGTGTAAACAGGTATGATTTTAATACATTTAAACGTTTATAACGTACATTTATCATTTATATATAAAATTAAAACTAATTTCTTTCTGTTTATTATGATATACTGTTGTTTAATTAAATTTGCCCGCAAATAAGGGTTGCTGGCTGTTAAAGATGGTAAATATTTAGGTAGAGTGAAAGAAAGCTAGCGCGTAACATCATTAGTCTGACGAGGGTAGCGATTGCCAGTTGTACGACGCTTTAAAGCCATTGCGCATGCGTCGAATGCTAGTGTTCTCAACCACTGGTTCCATCAGTACTGGGGACAACTTAATAAATACACCAAAAGAAATGTTTTTTTTTTTTCAAAATGACAAATTTAAAAATTACTACAAAAAATAATATTGATAAAAAAATAATACAACCAAGGTTACTTATGTAAAAGAAAATTTTATTGTACAAGTACTGTTTAAAAAAATATTATGTTTTATTTAATATTTAATCATCTGTTACATAATAATTAAACATTTAAGCAAATTAAAAATTTAGAAAATGCATCTTATATTTCCGTGATTCTTATTTAAAAATCTAAATCATCGGAGCTTTCACTTACACTATCATCGCTGCTATCACTTTCATCGCTACAAATATTAGAATCGTCGTCATTATCGGAAGATTTATTTATTGAATCACATAGCATACTCTTAACTTGCGTTGGAGTTGTGTCTCCCAGGAACCATGTTAATTTTAGAAAACCATCTAATAGCAGCCAGCTAATATTTTCCGCGCTGAACTTGATACAATCCGGCTCAGTGGCATTTAACCACATCGAATTAACAAAGATTGTCTGCAACAATTTTTGTTTCAAAGATTTCCAGCACGGTGGAATATGCAGACGCCCCCACTATGTACCCAAGCCAAGGACAACCAAGCGTAATTGACTTCGCGCTGATTGACAATCCCACATACCCAATGGAAATACGAACCCTAAACGAAGGAATTAGTGACCACAATCCGATACTATTGACTATCGGAGAGGGAGTGGAAATTGACAATCAGTACGAAACTAAAACAACAAACTGGGAAAAATTTAAAACCAGGTTAGGACAGATCATTGGACCAATCCCAGTGATCAACAACCGCCGAGAACTAGAAACAGCTCAACAACATCTCGAATCTGTCATAAATCAAGCCTACGCAGAATCCACTACGAGGAGACGAGTACAACGCTCCAAGAAGTATGGCAATCTGACTCAGGAAATAAAAGACCTGATCGCATTAAAAAATAGGGCAAGAAGAAAATACCAAAGAACAGGACTCGAAATAGACAGAATAGAAGCAAGAAGACTCGTCCAGCAAGTTAAAGACGCACTCACGGCACACCAACACACAAAATGGACCAACTTCCTAGAAAACATCGAACCTCAAAAAGGAATCTGGGACTTAAAAAGAGCACTGCAAAGAAACGAACAACCGACGTCCACACTACATGGAGCAAGAGGACTCGTACATACCCCCGAAGAAAAAGGGGAAGCACTCCTAGAAAGCTTGGAACTACAATGTCAACTTAACAGACACGAAGACGACGACTTAGATTTCGAAGAAGAGGTTGCAAGAACCGTCAGAAATCTAAGACGCGAAGAAACAGAAGAACACATCGATCCAACCTCCCCAGCAGAGGTACTAGGAGTAATAAAAAGACTCAAAAAAAGAAAGGCACCTGGACGCGACGGAATAAACAACGATCTGCTGAAAAAACTGCCCCTAAAGGCAGTAGTATACCTAACGACTACAATAAACGGTATACTAAAGCTACGACATTTCCCAAGAGAATGGAAAAAAGCTGATGTCATAATGATCAAGAAACCAGGGAAGGACCCACTGTTTCCACAAAACTACCGCCCGATTAGCCTCCTGCCAGCTATGAGCAAAGTTGCCGAAAGAGTGATATTCTTTCGTTTACAGGAGTCGACAGAGCAACTAAACGTTATCCAGGACGAACAATTCGGGTTCCGTAGAGAACACTCTACCGAATTGCAAGTGCTGAGGCTGGTAGAATACATCAGTCAGGGTTTCAACAGAAACCAATACACTGGTGTTATTTTCCTGGACGTCAGCAAGGCATTCGACAGAGTGTGGCACGAAGGACTCCTGTACAAGATGAAAGGATTAGGATACCCAGTCCCCCTACTACAGCTACTAGACTCATTCCTCAAGAACCGAAAAGCAAGAGTAAAGACAGCAAAACACAGCACAAGATATGCAGAAATGGAAGCAGGAGTGCCGCAAGGAGCGGTCTTATCCCCACTCCTCTACACGATCTACACAAGCGACGTACCAAAGACGATGAACACAAACCTGTCTCTCTTTGCCGATGACACAGCTTTAGCAGCAAGAAGTGTAAACCCCAGGTTAGTAGAAAGCTATCTGCAACAAGAAGTAGACCAAATGGAAGACTGGTGCCTGAAATGGAAAACCAAAATAAATGCAGAAAAATCACAAGCAGTGCTCTTCAAAAAAAGAAGAGGAACACCCACTCAAAACATCAACTTTAACGAAGAAGAAATCCCCTGGACTACGTCAGCCAAATACTTGGGAGTACACTTAGATCAAGGATTAACCTTTACAAAGCACGTCAAAGAAGTAATCAACAAAGCTAGATACGCTAGAGGACAAATCCAAAGCCTAATAGGAAGGAGAAGCAACCTCCTACTGAAGACGAAGATACACATAATAAACAGCGTAATCCTCCCGATACTCACGTACGCCTCTGTCGCCTGGGGACAAACGTGCAAAACAAACAAAAAGAAGATACAAGCTCAACATAATATAAGCATGAGACAGGCAGTCAACGCACCAAGCTACGTCGCAAACAGATACATCTTCCAAGATCTAGAGATCAAACCAGTCCTGGATAAAATGAAGACACAAGCAGGAAAAATCTTCGAGAAGATACGCACTCACCCAAACAGAGAGCTAAGAGATATCACAGACTACGATCCGGGAGATGCGCAATGGAACCACCTGAGACCAAAGCACCAGCTGACGCAGCAACTTAATTAAAACTTTTTCCTCACAGCAACTTATCATTACTTTTTCAGAGAACACCAGACATCGAAGACGAAGTCAAACTACAAAAAAAAATACCAAAAGAATCAGATTTAATATTTTCCTTATGTTACAGTGAAGAAGAAAAAAATAAGGGAGCCGGCCCCATCACCACACCGGAGAAGAGAAGTGACTGACGATTACATGACAAATTAACATAAACTCAGACAATTATAAAATTACGAACGATCTTACACCTAACTTTCATATTACCCAAGCGATCCCTCGCATCCCTTTATGATGCTAACAGTATAGTGCCTTGCACTGCGTTAGGTTCTTGTGCGCTGACTTCATTAGCCACATCTGAACCTCAAGGTTGCATAATGTGAAGCCTAGACAAATGTGTCTAGGGGTGGTGGAGTGCCATGGCAGCTTCGGAGGGTCCGCATAAGAAAAGCGCTCCTCCGCGGCCTCCTGGTCGGGTTTCACAACTGACTTTTTTTTTTTCAAAATGACAAATTTAAAAATTACTACAAAAAATAATATTGATAAAAAAATAATACAACCAAGGTTACTTATGTAAAAGAAAATTTTATTGTACAAGTACTGTTTAAAAAAATATTATGTTTTATTTAATATTTAATCATCTGTTACATAATAATTAAACATTTAAGCAAATTAAAAATTTAGAAAATGCATCTTATATTTCCGTGATTCTTATTTAAAAATCTAAATCATCGGAGCTTTCACTTACACTATCATCGCTGCTATCACTTTCATCGCTACAAATATTAGAATCGTCGTCATTATCGGAAGATTTATTTATTGAATCACATAGCATACTCTTAACTTGCGTTGGAGTTGTGTCTCCCAGGAACCATGTTAATTTTAGAAAACCATCTAATAGCAGCCAGCTAATATTTTCCGCGCTGAACTTGATACAATCCGGCTCAGTGGCATTTAACCACATCGAATTAACAAAGATTGTCTGCAACAATTTTTGTTTCAAAGATTTCCAGCACGGTGGAATATGCATGCGCAATGGCTTTAAACACTCTACACTCTACCTCAAATATTTACCATCTTTAACAGCCAGCAACCCTTATTTACGACCAGATTTAATTGAGCAACCGTATATCATAGCCAGAGGCTAGGTTTTCTGTGGAAAGCCAGAAAGTTTTTTACTCCTGATCAACTGTTGACGACGTACAAGGCTCAAATCCGACCTCTACTGGAGTATTGCTCGCACATTTGAGGTTCAGCACCAAGGCATTCTCTTCGTCTTCTAGATTTCATTCAGAAAAGAGCCATTCGCTTGATAAACAGCTCAACTCTCACAGATACCCTTCACCCTCTAGAACATAGAAAAAGAGTTGCAGACCAGTCATTGCTCTACAGATATTTCCATGGCAGATGCTCCAGAGAGATAAAAACTCTTGTAACACCATTGGCCACATTCGGCCGAAGAACTCGGCACGCTGATTAGTCTCACCCATTTACTCTCAAGATTGACACTACAAGGACCAATCTTCATCAAGAATCCTTATTTCACAGGGCTGCTACGGAATGAAATAAGCTTCCAAAATCAGTTTTTCCAGAGAACTATGACTTTTTAAAAAGCGTGTCCACAATCATTTCCTTTCTATAATCCCTTCCCCTTCTAATAGTCGCAGTGCGGGCCGTCCGCGGCCCACACGATCATCATCCGGCGATTGGGACCACGCTGCACCCAATCCAGTACCCTCGTACCTTGTACAAGTTTGTACAAATTCTGTACTGGGTGAGAACAATACAGCCGCACAAAAACCGATTAACCTCCCCAGCGCCCCACAGCAGCACAGCACGCGCTCCACCGCCCCCGGATCCTCGCCGCACAACCCGCAGGACAGGCCTTCAATATACAGTCCCTTAGTGATTCTTAGCTGTTTCCTGTTCATCGGTAACAGTTCTGCCGCCTTTTGTGGCACGGTCCTTTGATATATTATTTCCCGTGTTTGTTTCCTGGTAGGCAGTAGTATTTGTTTTTTTCTGAACCTCTTCTTGCAAGTTCGTCTGCTTCCTCATTTCCTGCAACTCCCTGACGTCCTGGAACCCATATCAGTTTAACGTGATTATGTTCTACCAGCGTTCTCAGTTTTTCTTCAAAGTCCACGAGTATGCGGGAAGGGGTGGTCCGGCCCTGAGATGCCCTCTGCACAGGACTAAGGCTGTCTACTACAGGATTTTGCTCGGTTTTCTTTAGGCTTCGTTAACTACGGTGCTCCCACACCGCCATGCATTCATCAGCTCGAGTCGCATGACACTTTGGATTGGGAGTCTTTTAGTCGCCTTTTACGACAGGCAGACCATACCTGGGATCTATTTTATTTTCACCGTTTTTCCAGGGGTAATACAAGTAAAGTACCATTATATTTATTTTAATGGTTACAGAACTAAAAATAACAATAAAGTATCCTACCTCTTAATAGTTAATAGTAAAATTTGAACAATTTTGTATGGTCATTTCTTTGAAGTAAATTTTTTGTTTGAAGTTAAGGGTTGATTATTCAAATACGGTGCATTTTCTGTTTTCATTTTAGTTAAAAGTTGACGATTTTATTAGCAACGGTAATTTTATTTTTAATAAACTCTCCGATATATTCCTTCTGCCACAGTATTGGATTGCCATCGTCCATAGCACTTTAAGGTTAATATATGCCCTTTTGCATTTACTAAAATTGTTGCCAAAGAACGACTGAAGAAGTGACCTGTATATAAGTAGATTGGGATTTCCCAATTTAAAAAAACTGCAATTGTCTTAACCATATTACCAACTTTGTTTATTCAGTACATTTGCCTTGCTGGTAATTTAAAAAGATGCGTTTTTCTGGCAAATAAATCGGTCGAAGAGCAGCATATTTTTTATACATATTATAAAATTTCCCCGTTACAGTAAACGTTCTTGACTTTTTTGTTTTGGTGGTATCGACAAAGCCAAATTTAAACTCTTCTCTACGACATGCCCCTGCTACGCCAAAGCACGATTGAAAACTACCTTAAAAATTTAAAAAACTTCTATAATTTGAGCTCCATAAAACTGGCGGTACCAAATGGGCGGAAATTAAAAAAAAAGTTGCTAAATATGTTGCTAATTAATTACCAAAGAATCGATTTTGTTGCTTGAACCTATCCCGAAAAATCGCCAACAATGCTATCAAGACAACACATATCAAACGATCTAAAAAAACGGAATGGACCAAAATTTGTTGCTAATTTGTTGCTGAAAAATTATACTAAATTAAATAGATATATTTTTTTTAAATTTACCTACACCGAACATGCTAACTTAAATCGCGCTTTTTACCTAATAAATTACCTATTTAATTTTGTTGCTTATCGCAGCAAAGATTGTTAAGGTTCCTAGAGTCAGCAACAAAATACATAACTGGAAATCGGATGAGTTTTCGACCGGTATTCTCAAAAACCTTCCATGCTAGCTTAAATAAGTATTTTTATCATTTAAATAATCGAATTAATTTTGTTGCTTAATGGCGATTTTTTAGGATCGGTTCTAGCAACAAAATCGATTCTTTGGCAACTAATTAGCAACAAATTTAGCAACTTTTTCTTTTCAATTTTCGCCTATTTGGTACCGCCAGTTTTATAGAGCTTAAAATTTGACAGTTGTGATAACTATTTAAAACTGAACAGCAGCCAATTAAGTTTTTGTCGATTTTTGTTGATTCTCCATATAAATGTATGTAGTGTGAGCAAAGTGCCGTGAGAAAAAATATTTCTCACAGTATGAGCAATATGTTTTCATATTAAGTGAGCTATGAAAAATACGCTACTTTTCAAAGCAGTTGTAAAAACAAAATTTCTTCACCAGCAGAGTGATTTTATTATACTAAATTTACAATATAATCTCCTGTTGAAGAGACACATGGGTTAACCTATGCACTCTGTGTTTTGTCGGCTTGTTGAAAAACAGAAAGTATTAAAATACGTATGTTTTTTTAAAATCATCTTATTTTAAGTCCGAGACCGGGAAATAAAGACTTCAATTCATATTTATTACCTTTCTGGTCATCAATTAACAATACTTTATTAACAATTGACAACAAACTAATCTAACAAAATCGGCCCAGTTAACATATTGGTCGCAGTAATATTGTTGAAATTGGAAAACTATGAGCTTCAGATCCGCCATAGCAGCTTTTTATACCCGGTAAATGAGCACTTTAATCATAGTGATTGCTTCTTGGGCTCCGTGTTGGAGAACATAAAAAAACTTGATGTGACTCCTCGAGAACAAGATGAAGATGACGCTTTTAGAAAACTTTTTCACTGTCAGGCCCTACTTCATGAGTTTTTCTTTTATTAAATGAAATACAGCGCACTTGCTTATTCCAAACTTTATATCGATCGCATATATTCAGCCAACAAGTTTGGAGAGTTGTAATTTTTTCTTAAACTGTGCGATAACTGGTCAAATGGGTTAAATTTTTTAATTTTAACAAATTAAGTAATTAGTTAAGAACAGCAAAACGACGATATTAATTTTATTTTTTTAACATACAGAGTGTTTAATTTTATTATTCAAATGATAATTCAACATCGAATATTATTTTAAACCCACAAATATCGTTATTCTTATTTCTATTATTTTTTAGGTACACAATGTTCGACGTATACACCATTTTGTTTAGTATAACTATAGTTTTATTAACTTACTTAACATGGTGGACATATAACTCATTCCAATTTTGGCAAAAAAGAGGTGTACCAGTTCTTAAAACGACAGTCATACCCTTTGGTGACGCTCTAGATCTCTATTTAGCAAAAGCAACGTTTGGAGAAATATTTTCCAACGCATATTTGGAATTTAAAAAAAGAGGAGAAAAACATGGGGGACTTTATTGTTTACACAAACCTGTTTATGTACCGGTAGATCCGGAAATAATTAAAAAGATTGTCATTAGCGACGCTCACTATTTTCCCAATCACGGATTTTATATCAACGCCAAAGACGATATTCTATCAGGACATTTATTTAATATGGAGGATAAGGACTGGAAAACTCTTAGAACAAAGACTCCATCCATTTTCACTTCTTCTAAAATGAAAAGGATGTACCTAATTATGCAAAAAATGGTCGATCCATACACTATGGTAAAACAAAAATTACTTAAAATTTAAATGCACCGCTTTTTAATTGCTTCGCTATTCACGGTTATCCTTAATATTTCTTTAATTCAATAAAGTTGAAAATAAAACTAAAGATATTCATTTTAAAGATTAAGTAAACAAAATTTTATTTTATGAAGTTAGTCCCTTAGTACCAGCAGAAATTATAACCTATCTTATACTTCTTATAAAGCACAAATATAGCTTATTTCACCAATATGTGACGGTATCTAATTAGTCACCGAGGCATCAATTTAACGGGCGAACTGTGTTGAGAGGTACAAGATTTAAACCCGAAAATTTTTGTTTATTATTATCATGGAATGTTTTATTTTCCTTTTTTGTGAACAAAAATCGTTGATGTAGCTTTTGATAAGTTTTTTGGTTAGAAATAGGCACATATTTAATTATGTTAAAAGGGAATGCATACATATATATAGTTACGCCTTTTTCCCGTAGGGGTAGGCAGAGACCACTTTCTTCCACTTGCTACGGTTCTAACACACATCTTTTGCTTCCTCTACTTTCATCAGTGCTCTCATACATGCTTGGCGACTGTTGGTATTCTTGACCTGGCCATTCTTTAAAACAATGTTGATCCGATCGAGATATGTTCGCCGAGATCGACCTCTACCAATTTGTTTCGTCAATCTTCCTCCATCCATCCTTTCTACGTGTCCAAACCATCTAAGCATTTCTTTATCTATCCTTGTGACCACATCTTCATTTACACCACAGTGTTCTCTTATCTCACTATTTTTTTTTAATCCAATAGAGTCACTCCGGCTATACTTCTCAGACAACTCATTTCCGCAGCATTAATACTATTTTCATGCTTCTCTGCAAAACCCAACATTCACTACCATACATAAGTTTAGGAACCAACATACCTCCATGCACAGCCAGACGTGCCTTTTTTGACACTTTCTGGCTTTCCTGCCAACACCCTGTGCTCAATGTCACTGTCATACTTTCTATCTCTCGTTAACTTTGAACCCAAGTACACAAATTCATTTACTTGTTCCACTCTTTCTCCCTTAATCAGAACTTTACAGTTTGTCATGTTTTCCTCTCTTTCAAAAACCATTACTTTTATTTTGCTATTATTTATTTTCATCCCTTTGATTTTTAGGGCATTATGCATAATAATAACCATTGCCTGCAACTTCTCTTCAGATGACTTCAAATCATTCATTTTCAATCCATACGCACTCTCTTTCAAATCTTTTAAACAATCGTCTATGTATAAGTTAAAAAGCCATGGCGAAACCACACATTCCTGTCTTACACCCTTCTTGATGTTAAATCATTCTGTGCAAGCTTCGTTTATCATGACACAAGCAGTGGAATTCTCGTAAAGTGATTTTAGTGCTCGTATTAAACTACCGTTTACCCCATACATAGACAATGTCGACCAGAATTCACTCCTCACCACTCTGTCATAGGCCTTTTCCAAGTCTATAAAATTGCAATAGACCTTCTGACTTCTGACAAAAATAAATTATAGGTACCAATTTAATAAATATGTTTAAGCATGTAGTACTTACGGTATTATCAAGCATCTGATTTATAGTCATCATAATCGGAATCACTGTCGTCGCTATTCTCATTCGGATTGTAAATGATAACAGGATTAAGTGCTTCAATGCGGTTTTTCCGAACCCACCATTAGATCCGATGTGATTGTCATAATAGCTTTTGCATATTTCCCAAATATACTCAATGGGATTAAATTGGCAATGATAAGGCGGAAGTCTTAGCACACGATGTCCATAACTGAGTATAATTTGTTCCACTTTGTAAAGTTTTTCTTTTTTATGCCTCTAAGCTATCGATAATAATTCCGGCTTAAAGCAATACTGTGAAAATAAAATATTTTCGTTCGTTAACCATTCTGTTATTTTCTGTACCGTCCAGGAGTTTGTTGGTTGCTTATTTAAAATTTCCGAATGGTACGGAGCATTATCTAACACAATGACAGATGGTTCATGTAACGATGGTAATAGGTTTTCTTTAAACCATTTCATAAACATCTCTGTATTCATATTGTCATGATAATCGGCCGATTTTGATTTTGACGAAAATAAAAGATCTGCCCCATCAACAAAACCATGCTTGCCACCAGCATGCACAATAATGTGTCTTTTTCCTTCACCGTCCCCGTTTAAACTAAATCATAGGAATAGAAGAGCTTTTTTAAAATTTTTTTTTGCTTTTAGTGGTTAGATAAATACGCTAATTCTCAAGAACCTGTCGAAATAAAGAGCGTAATATCTCGTTTTACGATAGATATAATATCAGCATGCGCATTCGGAATAGATACAAATACACTCAAAAATGAAAATAACGAGCTGATCAAACATGCGCGTATATTTTTTGATTATCAATGGAAACTATACAAAAACACGATGGTGCTGTTATTACCCAGAAAGTTACTTCAGTTTTTTAAATTTCGAATATTCCCAAAATCCACCGTAAAATATGTAGTAGACATGTTTACAAATATCTATAATTACAGAAAACAAAACAGCCTAAATAGAAATGATCTAACCGATACGTTATTGCGTTTAACTGAATGGCGCAAAGATGAAAAAGATTATACGGGCGAAAAAGTCATGGATCCGCTGGATTTGAATGAATTTTCGACTCAAATGTATTTATTCCTATGCGCAGGTTTCGAAACTTCTTCTAGCACTCAAACATTCGCTTTGTATGAACTCGCGAAGAATCCCGATTGCCAGACAAAGTTAAGAAATGAGATTAACAGAGTTTTGGCTAGACATGACAATGAATTGACGTATGATGCTATAATGGAAATGAAATATTTGGAGCATTGCATTGACGGTAAGATTTCGTAAATTACGAAGACTTACATAAATCCTTACATGTAACCCCAAAAAAATACTTTTATCGGGGTATTTACAATTATTAGGTATTTACCAAACAAACAAAACTTTTTTTACAAACTGTGTACTATAATATGCAAGCTACTTGTAAACGGGAAGATCCAATACATTTTGGCGAAAGCGTACGCCTGGGTCACTAATTTTTCTTTCGAAAGTAGGTCAGAAAAGAAGGTAATGTTAAAAATTTGAGCTCGATATGTCCAAATACAGATGCTAAAGAATTTTTTGAAATTTGAAAAAGTCAATCTTTTGGTCGCTTTTAAAAATTTGCGTCATAGCTTCTACATAACATAGAGATTTCGTTTAGAAGGCATTTTTTTAAAATAGAAGGTTAGATTGCTATTTTTTATGTAGGTGTATTCTGTTGATATCCACTCTACTTTTCCTTAATTGCTTCGATTTCGTTATTGTGCGGTCATCCAAAGCAGATTAATTTTTCAAAAATTACTAGTTTCAGATAGCAGTTACTTTTTTTTCTGCACTTTCATTTGCTTGAAATTTTCAGAAAAGATACTTTGTTATATCTCTATAAGCCCTGAAAAATTTCAACTGGCCGTATAATAACGAAATCATAGCAATTAAGGAAAAGTAGGTTAGATATCACCAGAATACATCTTTACAAACAATATTAACGAAGAAGAGCCATTTGCTGGAACCTCGTCAATATTTTCAAAAAAACGCTCAGATTTTTTATTAAAGAGGGACTTTTTTCCGGTATTTTTGACTCCACTACCTTCAACCCCAAGCAAGGGGAATAATTACCCCAACATTTTTAAATGGCATTGGGAGTCGATTAAGACGTCTTTTGAAAGCTCTGACAATTTTCTTTACAATAGTCTTTAAATTTTACATTTTCTCCCTATACTTACATGTTAAAATTCCAATTATTTTAGTTGCTTACTTACTATTTAATTGATTAAATGTTCAGAAAATCCATACTGTGGATTATTTTCAAATGGTATTTGAAAATAATCCACAGTATGACGAAGATTATTTTTGGACGGTGCTTCTCCGCATTATGCGACGATTGTTCGTCAGTATTTAGACCAACGTTTTTCACGGCATTGGATTGGGAGAAGAGGCAGCATTGAATGGCCTCCACGATCGCCAGATTTATCGCCCCTCGATTTCTTTTTGTGGGGACATCTGAACAGTAAAATCTATAAAACACAACCAGCGTCGTTGGAAGATTTGCGTCAAAGAATCGATGACGAGTGCCGTCGAATTACTCTGGAAATGTGCGTGAACGTTTTGAACAAAATCATTATTATTGTATGAAAGCGGGCTTTCATCAGTTTGAACATTTAATCAATTAAGTAGTAAGTAAGCAACTAAAATAATTGGAATTTTAATAAGTAATTTTTTTCAAAGCATTGGGAGGACATGTGAAATTTAAAGATTATTGTAAGTAGAATAGTCAGAGCTTTTAAAAGACATCTTATTCGACCCCTAATGACATTTAAATTTTTTTGGGTAATTCTTACCCTTGCTTGGGGTTGAAAGTGGTGGAGTCAAAAAAACTGGAAAGGAGTCCCCCTTCAATTAAAAATCGACGGGTCTGAGCGTTTGACGAGTTTCCTGCAAATGGCTCTGTTTCATTTTCGGTTGGCCACCCTGTGTTAACTATAGATTTGAGAGAATTTTAAAAACAGGTAAAGTTTTGCTAATACAGTGTTTCAGTTGGAAGCTCCCAGCTAATCCGAATATAAGTTAATAGCCGTTATTTAATTTTTTTAAAAGTAGAGTGTTTACAAAGAAGAATTCCGGTTGAACGGAATCTCTAAGTTGAATAGAAGCTAAGATACAAATTTTTGAAAGTGACTAAAAAACTGACTTTTTTACATTTTAAAAAATTCTTCAGCGGCCGGATTTGGGCGTGTCGAGCTCAAATTTTCAGGATCACTTTATTTTCTTACCTACATTCAAAAGAAAAATCGGCATTCAAATTGGTGACACACGCGCGCACACTTCCTAATGGATCTGCCCCAATATACTCGTGTAACGCCAACTAAATATTTTTAAGTACCCATTGATTTATGTTTCTGCTGAGTTTTTCCAGAGAACTATGACCTGCAACTTTTCAAAAAGCGTGTCCACAATCATTTCCTTTCTGTAATCCCTTTCCCTTCTAATAGTCGCGGCCCACACGATAGGTCTACCCATTTTGCGACTATTTTCATTAAAAAGAAAAAAAATACCCTAATTTAACGCATATAATTTTATTAAAATATAAGATAAATATGCCTAAATAACCTTGTACCTTATTTTGCCAGCTTACTACCTTTATTGGCCACAATAAACATGACCAAAGTCTGCGCGTATCGAACCGTCTTAGACGTCGCCATAACCTCCATAACAGAATTTATTAACACTGATCTGCTAGAAACGTAACGCCGCAGCATAAATCTCAGAAGCTTTATTTCCCGACAACATCGTAGGGTCGATGCTTCGGAACGCGGACAGGTGAAACACCATTCTTTCGTAGAGCTTTAACGGCTGTCTAGCAGACTAGTAAAGTGGTAAAAAAATTGTTTTGAAGAAGTAGGTAACCCATTTTGTTAAACGAGGGTGCCTCAGCGCGAAGTAATGCAAAAGCGGTTCCACCTGTTGGTGTTTTGTAGTTCAGTCAACAGCATTATATACTGCAATCCCACAATCCATCTACGATTAGTTTAAAAATCGTTTGGATGAAACAGCTAGCTGCAGACGTGCCAAGGAACTATTAAGATATCGTAGCAAAAAAAAACTCCAAGTGATACGAAAGCATCTTTATAACATGAATCCACTCGCTATGCAGATGCTGTGAACAAGAAGACGAAGCATTCGAACACTTGCTTTGCGACAGTTCTAATGTCACGTTAACAAATTAACTTTGAAATATCACCACCCATTTTAAAACCAAAGGCTAGTTTTATGCTTAAGAAGGAACCCCGTCCAGGGAGGAGCAATGCAATAGGGCATTTCACCACTCTCTAATTTCAAATTCAGATTCAGATGATAAATAAGTAAAATATAAAAGAAAAATATATGCCAACATCCGTAAAGACAAAAATATATTCCATCTATGAAAGTTTTAAAATAAATGTTTTTAAATTTCAGAAACTCTACGAATTTACCCAATCTTTCCGATAGTACCAAGAATTTGTAAGGAGGATTATCCTATTACTGGTACTGATTTCGTTTTGGAAAAAGGAACTTTTGTTTTGGTGACTAACATGGGCATTCAAAGAGATCCAGAATACTATCCGAATCCTCTTAAATTCTATCCAGAACGTTGGACTTACGAAAACAGTTTAAATAGACCTTTTGTAGCTAATTTACCATTTGGTGAAGGTCCAAGAATATGTGTAGGTTAGTAAATGATATTTTACAATTTTACAATCGCTAGTATACAATTTGAAAGTTTTCTAAACAATACATGAACGATAATTGTATAACTCCAATAAAATTACCTCTTAACTTTGACAGAATTTTAATAAATTCTCTATTAAATATTATTGACATAATATAATATCATTTTTCTTTTGTTTAACTTATTTATTTTATATTTATATTGTATACAATATGTCTCTAAACTGTGACCTATGAAAATAAATTGGTGTAAAGGACTATTTTTCAAGATTTTGCTCTATATATTTTTTTAATCGTAATAAAGTACATTATAATATTGATGATAAAACGTTTATATTTCTTTTTGTTCTTTTACTTTCCTTTACGAACAACTGACGAGCAAGTAGGAAATTTTTCATAACTTTATTACTTTATAATTAATTTAAACTGACTTACTGTGGCCCGTGATCTTCCTAAATAGATCCAACCAAAAAACTTCGCGATTTTCGATCACATTCTCGATTCTTCGTGGGTCTTCAATTCCGCCCGCGGCTATAAATGTCGGGCGCTTGTACTACCAATAATAATCAAACATCCTTTTGTACACAGCATCGCGCCTTTCGAGCAGACAAAGGGATAGGGGCGGACTCGTTACCCACAATCCGTAACAATACATAAGTAAATGGACCAACACTTCTTTATGCACAGCCAGTCGTGCCTTTTTTAATACGTTCTGGCTGTTCATTAATTTATGCAGGGCCCCATTTTTTGTTTTCTTGCCAACACCCTTTGCTTAATATTAGTCATACTGAAAATTGCTTTACTAATGTTTTTTTTAAAATTAATTGCAAAAAAATTAATTAATTATTTAATTAAATAGTTTTATTTTTCGTTTTAAATTTTTTAAATATGTTATAATTTTAATGTTTCAGGCAAACGCTTTGGCCTTCTTCAGACTAAATTGGGATTGGTGTCAATTATAAAATCTTACGAAGTCGGTCTTAGCGATAAAACAACAAAAGAATTCAAATTTGTACATTCGGAACTTATCCTTAGAAAGAAGGGTGATGTTTGGCTGAACCTTAAAAAATTAAATGCCTAACCTTCTATAAATTACTATTTTGTATGTTAGAACTACGTTAAGTACATTACTTTGTTTAACTTAAGTTGTTTTAGTTAACAGTAGGTAATGTTATTCAATAAATATTTTTTTTTGCTATTTATTTTTTTTAAAAAACAGAAAATGACCAACATTACAATAATTTCAAAGATAATTATCACGTAGGTATGTCAAAATTATTTTAAAATGTTTACATTCTGCACTTAAAAAATTTTTCAATGACTACGTTTTATCTAAGAATATTATTAAAGGTCAAAAAATAATTTTAATCGTTGTTAAAAGTCAGTCCAAATAACTCCTGATTTTCCGTAAATGTAAGAAAAACAAAAAACACATCGAATTTTAAATCAAGGGGGAGGTTTAAAAATGCTATTCTGCTGTTTTCAAGTGGCACCCCTTTAACATCCCCCACCTCTTGTAATACATCAAATGAAAACCCAAGAAAAATGCAAATTAGCCATAAAAACAACAATTTATTCTATCAATTTATTTAACAGATCACAAAGCGAAATTACAACAAAAAATTAAATAAAGTTAATTACAAACAGCTCCTTAAATGTATTTACAGTAACAGTTCAAAGTGTGCTCGGTTATTTTGTAGGCAAAAATTTAACTTACTTTCAAATTCTTCTTCTTTTCTTTGCAAATTTGCGCTAGTAATTCATTTATATTCTTTAGTTATTCTAAGCTTTAACTCTTTAATTTCTTCGGGAAGAGTTTTGTTAACTAATGTTTTTAAATTGCCCCACAGAAAAAAGTCAAGTGGCCTTAGATCTAAAGATCTTGCGGCCATTCTATAAAACCCCCTCTGCCAATCCAATGTCTTGAAAATTGTTCGTCTAGTGCGTAATGTGGTGTAGCTCCGTCCTGTTTAAGGTGTATATTCTGTTCATCACTTGTCACTTGTCTTTCTAGGGACTGAGAAATAAGTGGATCAATTTCATTTTCTAATAATTATGGGTATAATTCTTCCGTTAGGTTTTGGTAAATAAAAAGTGGTTCAATTATCTCATTTACTAGAATACCAGCCTATGCATTGATCTTCGCAGGAAACTGAGTATTATTCTGTCGAAACACGTGAGGTTTTTCGTCATCCCATTACCTACAATTATGTTTGTTTACAAAACCATTTAAATAAAACGTTGATTCATCACAGTAACACATATTTTTAACCAAATTTTGCGTCTTCTTGTATTATTTGGCACATTGTTTCAAATAATTCAATTTTGCGATAATTATTGTCTTCACTTACTAAAGATGAATGTGTGATTTTAACACTTTGTGTATAAAACCAACAGAAATATTTGTAAATTTTCATACTTTTGAAATGAAATAGGTAGGATCTATAGCAAAATAACCCAGTACTTTTATTTGTAAAGCTTTGACAATAACTCTAGAGATATTTTTAAAACACTACTTACAATGAAAAAGTAGTACTTAATTTTGAAAATAATATCTTGTATTGACCTACTTTTGTACTAAGTTATAATAAAACTAGTTTAAGAGTAAAGTTTTTATATTTAAAAAAAAGGTTATTTTTTTTAGAATCGAACACCTTACAGAAAGTAGGCATGTACATAATTAGGAACCCAAGCTTTCTTTAAAATCCATATTTATAAACTAACAGTAATATCCATTTAGATACCTACTGCTCTTATATGTACCTACTCAGTCATTGCTTTTAAAGAATTTTAAATGCAACCATATTATTTTGTTTAAAAAGCATAAACATAAAATAAAATTACAACCCATTGTACATCCATACGACACTCGAACAAAAAAGCAATCCACAATCGTGCCAAAACGAGAAAAAACTATCGGTCAACGATCCGTTGAATTCCTAGCACCCAAGTTATACAACTTACTACCGGACAGCTTAAAGATCACGAACAATTACAAGACATTCAAGTATCATGTTAAAATGTGGATAACAACCACCGAGAGAAAACTTTTTAATGATCTCATCGACTTGAAATTTTTGTAATACTACGTTCCACATCACCCAAATATTATAACTCACATAAAAGACTACCCAAATACCCACTACCCACATAAAAGACTAAAATACATTTATCTTATTCCGAATTAAGACGAAACCCCACTATGAACACTACTCGAATATGTCAAACTAGATCGGACTAGACTTTAGACCACCATAATTGAAAAGAACTTTTCTAAGCGCATTCACATTAGTGAATTATTATTTTGCACATGCATTTTTGTTTATTTATAATCATTATTGTATAGGTATTAGTTTATTATTATTAAGTTATTATAAAGGTATTATCACACAAACAAGCTTCAAGCTTCAGTGATTTATCATGTTTATTTTTCTATTCTATTTATATCTACTGTTCTAATACACTCTGTAAATTGTTGGAAAATAAACATTATTATTATTATTATTATAAGTAATTTTCTAATGTTTTAATTTGATTTAAGTTACTATTACCAAGTTTACATTCTTTAACTGCTGTTAATAGGTTTTTATTTCGGAAGCTTCTAGACATCATCCAAAACAAACGAAATGTTGTTTGTGGTCTATCGTAGAAAAACCTTTGTTTCTTTTTATAAATAATTTTAATGACGAAGTTTTTTTAATATCTTCTACATGGCAACACATTCAACAACACAACAAATTCAGCTTACATACACTGTGCACCTGTGCAGTTTCTCAGCTGAAACAAATATTTGTAAAGGACCACTAGATTATGAAGTAACTTCACCTTTTAATTTTTATAATACCAACTAAAACTCAAATTTATTTCTTAAAATTCGCGGTATTTTTTGGACTAAAACATTGCCTTTGTATATTTTTCACTGCAACAAAATGATAAAATTAAAATAATCGAAAATTGCAAGTATCGATTTTAGTTGCATTAGTTGCAGTCTTATTTTTAAAGTAGAATAATAAAAAAACCCTTTTGTTATTAAACTTATTAAACTATTAATTTTTAACTCATAGAAAGGGTACTTAATTTTTACATTTATTTTTTTTTCTCACAGCTTTTATGAAATTCACTAAATTATTCGTGGTACTGACAAATCTAACCATAAGTAATTTTATAAAGATTTTTTGATGGTGAGACATTTAAGCAGCTATTATGGTAAATAACGTTTTTGTGAAAGCCAGCCTTAGCAAGTCTGGAGCCATTTGTCACCTCACTTCACCAAAAAAATAGAAGTAACGAAAAATCTTAATAATATATAGGTACCTACTATTAAAAAACAACAAAAAAAATATTAAAATTGTAGTTTCCGATAACAACAAGGTTAATGCAATACCCATTAACAATATCCGGTATGCAAACGACACCATACTTATTGCCGAAACAATAGAAGATTAACAAAGCTTGGTTGATCAAGTAGTGACGAGCAGCGAGGAGAGTGGACTTACCTTAAATATGAAAATAACAAATTAATGACCATTAAAAAATAAGTTCTGCAACAGGAAAACCTATGGATCAACGGAGAACTAGTAGAGAAAGTCAGTAAGTACAAATACTTAGGAACAACTGTCAATGAAGGTTATGAGTACACTAAAGAAATTAAATCAAGAATTGGACAAGCCAGAACCATAATTAACGAAATGAGAAATGTCTATTGTTGCATAATATTATGCAGGGAAAGATACAGGGAAAATGAAGCAAAAGAAGATTTATTTCCTGGTTAAATAACCTGAGAAAATGGTACAACTGTAGTTCCATTTAGTTGTTTAAAGCTGCAGCATTAAAAGTGAGAATAGCTATGATGATAGCCAACCTTCTAAGAGAAATTGGTATTAAAAGAAGAGGAGGAAGAAAACATTTTCTTGGTTGTACAACAAACACAATATTTAATAATTCTTATCTATTTACCATCAAACTTTCTTGAACATTTGAAATATCAAGAGTTTAGCAATGTCAATTGCAATTAAGAGTTGCTAGACTGGTTAATCTTGATTGCCACCTCGTTGACCATAAACATGTTATTATGAGTTTAATTTCAGAAAATGTGTTTTCAAATTGTTAGACTCATTGATATGGTAATAAATGTAACGCTACCCATATATTTGAATAGAACTCCTGTATGTTGTGTTGATTAATGAACTTTAATCTTTGGGCAGGAGCAACCACCCCATTTGAGCAAAAAAGCTTAAAAATTTAATAGTTCGTCACAGATATTGTTTTCATCAATGTCTGATTTTAAGTTAACTGCGAATTACTTCCTCAAATCATCCCATCACAATGTCCGAAAATACCCTTGAACCAAGTCCCTCCATCTCGATTTTGGGAGTCACGGTCACCCTCTAGAACATAGAAGAAGAGTTGCAGACCAGTCATTGCTCTACAGATATTTCCATGGCAGATGCTCCAGAGAATTAAAAACTCTTGTACCACCATTGGCCACATTCGGCCGAAGAACTCGGCACGCTGATCAGTCTCACCCATTTACTCTCAAGATTGACACTACAAGGACCAATCTTTATCAAGAATCCTTCTTTTACAGGGTTGCTACGGAATGGAATAAGCTTTCAAAATCAGTTTTTCCAGAGAACTATGACCTGCAACTTTTTAAAAAGCGTGTCCACAATTATCTCCTTTCTTTAATCCCTTCCCCTTCTAATAGTCGCAGTGCGGGCCGTTCGCGGCCCACACGATAGGTCTACCCTTTTTGCGATTATTTTCATAAAAAAAAAAAATTGCTAACAGTGTTTGATTATTGATTTGCTTGCATTGCTAACAACGTTAATTAAAAATAGGATATCATACCATGTTAGTAAAGATTAAAATGAAACATTTTAGTTGTTTGGCAAGTGTAATTGTTAAACGTTGCTAAAATTAAATAATTAATTGCTGGTTAATTAAAAGAAAAGTTTACTCGCCCTTCCCTAAAACCGGTTATGGTTTTGGTAAAATTACTTAAGAAAAGCTTTAATTTTCTTACATAACAAAAAAAGGAAATTCGAAAACACGAACCGATGCCATTAAAATTGAAAAGAGATCATTCGATGTCCAAATATTTATTATTGCAATTCAAACACAAATCCCATTTGCCAAATTTCGTAACTTCCTTTCCTAAAACATTACTTTCAGTATTTTCAGCACTTTCTCTTTGAAGTTCATAATCGACTCAGACGAAACTCTGATGAAAAGGGAGAATTAGCTGCTGTCTATTCCATATTGAACATTTCTGTATTCTGGAAATTGTTAAACAGTGGCGGCAGGTCACAAAAATTTCCATCTTTAAACACTCAAAAATGTTCAACAAATTATTTAAAAATAAATAAACTTATTAGAAACCAATTCTTAAAATTTCAAATACTAGACAATTTTAATTGTCTAGTTATACAAAGCGAAGAAAAGTGTGACTAAAAGAACGCTATGGTGTAACAAAAAATGTAGTATTAAAGATATATAGATAAATAAATGCTTGCATTGTTTGGACACGTGGAGAGAATTGATAAAAGATGATAAAAGGCACGATAAAAGGCACATTGGTAGACCTAGGCGAACGTATCTTGATCATGTCGAAATTGTTTTAAAAAAAAGCCAGGTCAAGAGTATCAGCAACCGACGAGTATGTATAAAAACCCTGATGACAGCCAAAAACGTGTGTAAGAGACAAAGCAAGTGGAAAAAAGTAGTCTCTGCCTAAACAGGCGAGGGTATATGTGTAGAAATTGGGTGTATTTTCTCTTTTTCGTACACAGGAGGAATTATACTCAACTTCGATAATTAGTAAATTGGTTTAAAATCACAAATCACTGGTTTTCAAAGATATTTATTTAACACTAAAATACTTCTCTCTTCAAATAGACAATTCACTTGTTTCGATTATCAATTGCTCCAAGCATTGAATTAAATTCAAATTCGAATGCTGTGGAAAAATAGGAAAAAATATCGTTTTAATCGCTAAGTAAGAAGAATGTCGACCGTTTTGGTCTACAGTCGGATGGGAACTCAGAATAAAAGAAAAAAAGCGATCTTTTGAATGCTGTGAATAAATGCCGACTGCCCGTGTACCAGCCATAGACATCGCAAATGAAGGGAAAAAATTACAGTTGTTAGTGATTTTTTACAGTTGGTTGCTAATTAACAAACGCTGGCGCACAGGAATGGTATAAAAAATATTTAAATAAAACTAAAGAAAGATCAAACGAAGTGTTGCATGTATTTATGTATGTGGTAATGTAATGTTTTACTAGTGTTAAGAGGTCATGTCAAGATACAGCATAAGAAGCATGATGGTACCTGATCGTCGCGTTAAATTGGAAAAATTTTAAAGCACAACTGTCCAGAATAACTGACTGAAAAAACGCTTTAGAAAATTTTACGGAAGTATTATAGGAGATAACAGGACTAGTTTCAACTAGTAACAGTTAATGTTCGTGAGTGATACAGTTTCAAAAACGTGAAAAAAAAATTGTATGGAAAATGATAAAATAAATAAGTTGATTAATTAATAGCATGTATTTATTTACATTCATATTAGAAAAAGTAAATAAAATTGCAATGTGACTTATATAATTACGATATGTCTAGTTTATTAAATTTATTTAATTCTTGGCTAGAAGTCAGAAGGTCTATTGCGTTTTTATAGACTTGGAAAAGGCCTATGACAAAGTTGTGAGAAAAGAATTGTGATCGACATTGTCTACGTATGGGGTAAGCGGTAGTTTAATACGAGCACTGAAATTAATTTACTAGAATTCCACTGCTCGTGTCAGGATAGACGGAGCTAACACAGACTGGTTTAACATCGAAGAATGTGTGAGACAGAAATGTGTGGCTTCGCCATGACTTATATATAGAAGATAATTTAAAAGATTTGAAAGAGAGTGCGCGTATAGATTGAAAACGAATGATTTAATGGTCAAATTCCTTCTTTATGCCGATGATCAAGTCATATTAGCGTCAACTAAAGAGTATTTGCAGGCAGGCGATGGATAATGTTATGTATGATGTCCTAAAAATCAAAAGAATGAAAATAAATGTAAGCAAAACAAAGGTAATGGTTTTTGAAAGAGAAGAAGACAAACTGCGAGGTTCTGATTAAGGGAGAAATAGAGGAACAAGTAAATGAGTTTGCATAATTGGGTTTAAAGTTTAAGAGAGATGTAAAGTATGACAGTGACATTTTGCAAAGGATGTTGGCAGGAAAACAAATAAATGCAGCACTGCAAAGCTTTATGAACAGCCAGAAAGTGTCAAAAAGGCACGTCTGGCTGTGCATAGAGACGTGTTGTTTCTTACCTTTATGTATGGTAGAGAATGTTGGGTTTGGCATAAGAATCATGAAAATAGTATTAATGCTGTGAAGATGAGTAGTCTGAGAAGTATAACCGGAGTGACTCGGTTAGATAAAGTAAAGAGTAGGGAGATAAGAGAACGCTGTGGTGAAAAACAAGATGTGGTTACAAAGATAGATGAAGGAATGCTTAGATGGTTTGGACACGTGAAAAGGATGAATGAAGGAAGATTGACGAAACAAATTTATAAAGCGAGTGTGAATGGACAGGTCGGTAGAGATCGACCTCGGCGAACATATCTCTATCAGATCAACGTTGTTTTGAAGAAAGGCCAGGTCAAGAGTACCAACAATCGACGAGCATATATGGGAGCAATAATGAAAGTAAAGGAAGCAAAAGATGTGTGTAGGTACCGTAGCAAGTGGCCTACCCTTACGGGAAAAAGGCATGACTATATGTATGTATGCCTAGTTTAAAGTACTTTACTAAAAGTAAATATAATTAAATTTATTCTTTTATACAAAACTTAAAATAGTATACAAAACGACTTATTTCAAGGTATTGTTATTTTTATTAAAGTTAAAATAAAATTGTTTTAAAAATGTACGGCACTGTCCTGATCGGACATTTACAAAATCGGTGACAAGTCTTCTACGACGTGTATTTTCTTTTCCCAAATGGTACATTTTTTATTCGGATTCTGTTTTCTTAGTTATCTTCTGATCGTCTTATTTCATGGTTCGCGAAATCCAAATGTTCAAAGTTTCTTTTGATCTTAAATATTTCACACGCTCCTCGTCTTATTTGCATACAAGACTGATTATTTAAAAAAGCGACATTAAAGGGAATAGTTTTTAAAAACCATTTATTTTAACAATTTTTTTGGTACATTGCTACAAAAATTACTTTTACATATTTTATATAAATAAATGTTAAACATAATGTAATAAAAAACCTTAAATACATTAAATTCATGATTTTGATTACAAATGCCTTCCTAAAATATATTAAATACCAGCTGTTGTTCGCGACTTCATCCGCTTGGAATTTAAACTAAATATCTTTAAATATTTTCTTGACATCGGATTTAACATCAAAAAATTTCTTTATAGACCACCAAATGCTTATTAAAAATGAACCGTGATTTTTTAAGGATCTAAATTTTAAAATGATGCCGATCAGTTGTATTGTTCTCTCTTTACAATAGTCTTTAAATTTTACATTTCCTCCCAATGCTTTGAAAAAAATTACATGTTAAAATTCCAAATATTTTAGTTGCTTACTAACTATTTAATTAATGACCGCCCGCATCCATACAATAATAAAGATTTTAATCAATGCTGCCTCTTTTCCCAATCCAATGCCGTGGAAAACTTTGGTCTAAATATTGACGAACAATCGCCGCATAACGCGGAGGAGCACCGTCCTGTTAAAAATTAAAATGATCTTAGTCATACTGTGGATTATTTTTAAATACATATCAGTCAAAGCAGGGTCAATAGCGTCTTTCAGTAATTGCAAATACATTACGCCAGTCAAATTGTCCGGTAGAAACAAAGGACCCACCAGTCAGTCACCGCAAATGCCAGCCAATACATTTAATTTCTCCGGTTGCTGTGTATGCACCTCGTGAAAAACTCTTGGGTTTGAATCGGACCAATAGCGGCAATTGTGGCAATTTACAGTCCCGTGCAAGAAAAATGTATACTATTGGCGTACTTAACTCGAATGAATGACATTTTTACCGTTCGTATTGTTTGCATAAAAGTTTCACATTTAAAATCTAATTTCTCAATAAGTAATGGGCGGGATTTTAATATTGTATATTGTATAAAGGATTGTCAGAGCTTTTAAAAAAATTTTTATGTAACTCCAAAGCCATTTAAAAATTTTGGGGTAATTCTTACTCTCGCTTGTGGTTGAAAGTAGTGGAGTCAAAAATACCAAAAAAGAGTGTCTCCCTTTAATAAAAAATCGACTGGTCTGAGCGTTTTACTAAAATGTTGTGAAATATAGCAAGTTGGTTTTAAAAACGTTTAAATAAAAGCTACATAAAATATTGAAGCAAAAGTATAAAAAAGTAATTTTTGGTAAACATTAAAAAATGCTTAATATTGTTTTTAACTATGAACGTTTATTTTTAAACCAAATTTAATTAATAATATTTTAATGTTTATTTTTGTGATACTAAAAATGTCCAAATTAAAAGAAAAAGAATACTTTTTTAATATGAAATTTCTCTAGGGATATAAAATGCGATTTCTAGAAAAACTGCGCAAGTTACAGAATAAAAAAATTGTCGAGAGAAAATCATTATTACTCTCGTATCTGGCTCGTAACTTTTAATCGGTGTCTTCTGCAGGCTTTTCTGGAAATTAAACCTATTAAGTTAAACATTTTTCAGCATCCTGTCATAAATAAAGTAGTACTCAGAGGGACGAGATGATAACGATTCTTTTTGTCAAGGTTGAGGAGTTTTATGACGATTTTTCTGTCATGGTGATAAAACGTTTACAAAACGTAAACATTTTTATTAATGCTAAGAAGAATAAAATCAGCAATTTTTTTTTTGTTATTGGGCGCCCAGAGGAAACCCGTTTTTTAGAAAATTTCCCTAAACTATTAGTAACACGTTTACTTGTCCTTTTTTTTATTTTATTACGGTGCATGGGAGTTTTAAATTATTTATTATTAGTTAAAAAAACATTAAGTTTACAAACATTTTAATAAATAGTATAACTTATGGTAATTTAATAATAATAAATAGTACGAATAATGAATGCTTTTCCAGTATATCTAAATAAATGTAAACCTTTCATACAAACAAACAAAACACAAGCATGTATTTTCTCTAGAAAAGCCGATCTCACTTTGCCTAACATAACTTTGTCAGGAGTAACCATACCGCTGAAGTCATCCATATCGATGCTTGGTATTACTATCAGCAATAACCTTTCCTGAGAAAATCACGTGAGGTCCACTGCCAAAAGTGCATCCCAAAAACTTGGTTTTTTGTTTCGTGCCAAGAGCTATTTCACCTCCAGTCAGCTGCTTATGATCTATAAGGCACAGATCCGACCTGTACTGGAGTACTGTTCCCATATTTGGAGTGCAGCACCTAAACATATCCTGAAGCTACTGGATTCTGTCCAAAAAAGAGCAATTCGTCTCGTCGGTGATGCCTTGCTTACAAACTCGCTCACTTGTCTGGAATACCGTAGAAAAGTTGGCGATTTGTCTCTATTTTATAGATATTTTCATGGGCGATGCTCTTCTGAAATATCAACAATCGTTCCTCCATTGGCAGTCTCTTCGAGATTAACCCGTCAAGTTCAGTCTTCACACCCCTTCGTGGTCACTTTGGAGACCTGCAGAACATCACTTTCCAAAGACTCATTCATCCAACGAATTGCGAGGCTTTGGAACTCATTGCCTAGGGAGGTGTACCCCGAGGCATACAACCTCCAGAAATTTAAGAAGAACACCAACTCCTACCTTCTTTCCCTTGGTTCCCACGATGTTCTCTGAACATTACAGGATATCCCTTTTCGTGGGAACCAGAACATAAAAAAAAAAAAAACCAATCCAATTATTACAGTTTTCAGAACTCCACTTTACCGATGCAAATAATCATAGAATAGAATCATAAATGCTGATAATGATGTATCGCACACCAATTTTATCTAAAATATATTACGGATGAATAGCATACGCCTAAGCTAAACCATCTATATTAAAGCCACTTGATGCGCTACATATAAGAACAATCTTAGGAGCATACCGAACGACACCTGTGGACAGTGTATACTGCGAATCTGGGGAAGCGTCATTTAGGGACCGAAGGAAAATTCTTAGTCTCTCCTATGCCGTCAAAATATCAACCAACACCCACAAACCAACATATAAAAACACTATCACCAATAGCTTCCTATCTAATTTCGTATCCAACTATTGGAACCCCACCCATTTATAAAAGAATCCGACGGCACCTAAAATCGCTTAATATAAAACATTTCCCGCTTTCCTTTTTAACAGAGCCTCCTGTTCCAACTCTCCACCCTGGGCAACCAACGCACCAAAAATTAACATCTGCTTAATGTCCCTTAACAAACATGAATGCAAGCAGATGCAATGATCATAGACTGATAAGCCTTATGAACCATACTCTTAAGATATTCTTAAAAAGTATTACATAAAAGAATGTACAATAAATTTGAACGAAATAAAAGCTCCAATCAATTTGGTTTCAAATCTGGAATGGGTACGCGAGAAGCACTATATGGAATTCACGTTCTAATGCAGAATTGTCGTGACTTCAACAGGGATATCTTTCTATATTTTGTAGATTACGAAAAAGCCTTCGATCGTGTTAAACACAAAACACTTATGGATATACTGACGAAGAAAGAATTAGACGAAAGACATCTATCTCCACTGTTATTTAATCTCTACTCCGAAGCCATATTTGAGGAAACCTTTGAAGAACAAGAAATGGGAGTGAAATTAAACGGTGCGCCAATATCCAATCTCAGATATGCAGACGATGCTGTATTGATTGCTACCGATGCTGAGGAACTGCAGAAAATGTGCAATCGACTGCACTCAGATTGGAACTATGATAAGGAAATCCGAAGCAGAATAGAAATGGCACGTAGTGCATTCATAAAATATGAAAAGGTACTTAAATGAAAAGATCTAAACCCGTCACTACGCATGCGTTGTGTAAAATGATATGTATGGTCAATACAATTATATGGGGTGGAGGCTTGGACGATAAAGGTAAACACTATCAATAAAATAGGAGCGTTTGAAATGTGGAAATACAGACGTCTGCTTAAAATTTCTTGGACTGGTAAGGTGACGAACAACGATGTCTTACAAAGAAAGAGAATTATTTACCACAATAAAGAAGATTAAAACTGCATACTTTGGCCATATTTTTAAAAATGAAAAATATAATATGCTACAATTGATTTTGAAGGACAAAATTGAGGAAAAAAAAAAAGGAATGGGGCGAAAACAAATGTCATAAGCTCAAAATATCAGACAATGGACCGGAATTAAATCAATTGGAGAGCTTGTTCACACTGCAAAAGATTTGGAAAATTTGGAAATGTAGTCGCCAACATCCGTTAATATGGATAGACAGTCGAAGAAGAAAAACAAACATGAAATCAACGACCAGAGAATCATATACGGAAACTTATACTGATGCTTTGAAAACAAGAGTAGGCGTAGGAGCAGAAACATACACAATACTTTCATTTGAGCTATTTGCAATAAGTAAGGCTGTAGAACACATAAAGCACCAACGCTCTACCAATTTCATTGTTCTGACAGACTTACTAAACTTAATTATGTTGCTAAAGAAATTATATAAAATACTTCCACTTGTTGTACCCTACATGTGGAAATTAAAGGAAACGAAGAGGCAGACGAAAAAGCACAAACAGAAGTGCACTTAAACAAACTCAAACAAACTCAAACAAACAAAAAAAATTATTAACCAATGGAATAATATTGGCACAATAAAAATCATAAGTTTAAAAATATAAAAAACAACTTTGGACCATGGCAGACAAAAACAAAAAATAAGAGACAAGGAGTAGTTGCCTGCTTACGCTTAGGACATAATAGAGTCACACACCAACACCTCATCACACGAGAAGAAGAATCTTTATGCCCACTCTGCGACGAATCTATCTCAGTTAACCATATCCTTCTAGAGTGTCCCATGTATGCTAAAGAAAGAAGAACCAACAACATTGAAGAAGACATAAAAACAATTTTATCTTGTGAATCAAATTATAAAAATGTGCAGGCATTTCTAGCAAGTGCCAACAAACTACACCAAATATAGACTTAATCATACTTATATTGCTAAATATTGTAATTATAATATTTGTAAATTTCATTTTTTATGACCTTTCAGGTCGAATCGGAAATTAAATAAATAAAAATCATAAAGACCACAATTTTTTTGTGATACCGGCTTGACAAATTTAATAACGTATTATTAAACATATATTTCATTTGTTATCCATAATGTCACTTTCTTAAAGTGTTGACGCGCCGCACCGCAACATATTATGTGTAATAGCCATAATAAAAAACTTTCGTTGATGTAGGCATTATAAGCTCATCCTCCATTCTCAGAAGTTGGCTGTAAACACATGTCGAGTACCAATAAAACAAGAAAAGAAACATTACCGTTAAATTGCCACCGGGTCCTAAACAATCCGAAATGTGTGTCCCCGCATTTGTGGTAATACTGAAACAGAAGAGCTTGATTGACGCACAGGGCTACCAACAGCCGCTGCGGGTCAGGCTGACTGCTCTTCGACCACACGAAATGTTACAGATTTACGATGCAACGTTAGCACCAAACCATAATATTTCTCAAGAGATTTTGTTTGCTCACGAACTGGGTAAATTTGAATTCGAATTTACCACTTGATATTTAAAGTTTGTTTATTTATGCTAACATTTATCTGCTTTCGAATAGACAGTTATAAAATAATAATCCAATTTCTTGTGTATATATACTGCTTTTATTCATTTTACAGCATTGACATTGTTCTTGTATGTTAACTTATGACCATCTTATGATAAGAAAAATTTAGCCGGATTTAAGACGGACGAAATTCAGGCTGGTTATAAAAAAAATTATAACCGACTTAGGAGGCCATATTTTTGACTATGACTAACGACGGGGCTTAATAACAGAATAAGCGAATTCCGGAATTTTCTTTTCACCTTTATTTTTGTTTCCTTTGTATTTTTAAAGTGATCCTTTATATTTTTTTTATTATTATTTTCATTGTATTTTTATTTTACTTACAACTTTTTATCAATTTCAAAAAAAAGGTGGTGCGTGTAAAACACGTTGCTCGTTTGCAAGTACTAAAATAATTAGATAAGGTTTAATTTGTTCAAGGTTTCATCCATTCTTTCTTTTTTGTAATAGCGAATACAATATACCAAAATACCTTGGAGTTACCCTGGACAGGACGCTGACATTTAAAGAACACCTAGTAAAAACAGCAGCGAAACTAAGAACACGTAACAACATAATTCACAAACTCTACGGCACCACTTGGGGCTCCTCAACATCTACTTTGAGATCCTCTGAACTGAGCTTGGTGTACCTGGTGGCGGAATACTGTGCTTCAGTGTGGCTCAACAGTAAACACACGCACATGATCGATACCCAACTAAACGCTACAATGCGTGCTGTAACAGGGACAATCAAACCAACTCCAACAATATGGCTGCCCTCTCTCAGCCATATAGCACCACCTAAACTGCGCCGAGAACATGCCCTGGTTAGAGAATTTAAGAAAATCATGGACAATCCTCAACTGCAAGTCCATAACGATATTCCTGACGTCCAGACAAACCGACTCCGATCCAGGCAACCTCCACTCAAGACGGCACAGGCGCTTCACCAAACTAACTTTGAAGTAAATGATCGTTGGAAAGAAGAATGGGAAAGTAGCATAGCACTCAGTTACCACAGCATGCCATGCATCTCCAGCAAACCAGAAGGATTTGACCTTCCTCGCAAGACCTGGTCAACCCTTAACCGCAATAGAACCAACTGCGGAAGGTGCGCCGACTCCTTGCATAGATGGGGTAAACATCCCTCTGTAGCCTGCGATTGTGGTGATGAAAGGCAGACTGTCAAACATATAGTGCAAGAATGCCCGCTAAGGGCATTCGCAGGTGACCCACAGGACTTCCTAATGGCAAACCAGGAGCCAATTGAATACATATCTAATTTAGACATTTGTTTGTAATTCGACTTGTGTTTGACTATATACAACTTAGTGTATGATATGTCCTTATATGTAATCGTATATAATTTGTTTTTGTTTTTCTTTTTTATTATGGCATTGTTGTGATGTGAGGTAGAGGTCGACCTCGGAGAACATATCTCGATCAGATCAACATTGTTTTAAAGAAAGGCGAGGTCAAGAGTACCAACAACCGAAGAGCATGTATGAGAGCACTGATGAAAGTGGAGGAAGCAAAAGATGTGTGTAAGAACCGTAGCAAGTGGAAGGAAGTGGTCTCTGCCTACCGCTATGGGAAAAAGGCGTGACTTTATGTATGTATGTATGTGATGTGAGGTTAAGCCATACGTTAAATAAAAATAAATATCGCACGTTCACAGTCACATTAAAATATTATTTTTTAAAATTCGACAACAATCATTTAGGACAAACCATATATCATTGTGTTCGCAACAAAACAGCGCTTATTTTTATGTTTAATTTATCGATTAAACAAGTAGGTAAAAATAACTAGAACCAAAATACCTGTTTATACCTGGCAACCCAATGGTTAGACCGGGAAAAATATGCAACGTTTGCATATTCTATAGGCTTTGTACTTACGGTTGGTGTAAAATTATTTTCGTTAAACCCAACGGTAGAATTAAAAAAAAAAGTTATTTTTGAATTTTTAATTAATTTAGCCAAAAAATTTTCAGGCAACCCATTTTTTTTATAATTTTTAACATACTTAATTACTTATTAAATAATTTTTATTCTTTAAACTGATGGGTAAAGGTCAACTTTTCTTCGGATCGTCTACTACTATAGCTAAAATTAAAAACTATATATTTAAAAAAAAAACAGCATTTTGGCGAGATCGTTTATGTTAATATTAAAATAATATTTTACTACTCTTTTTAAACTTTCCATGGACGAACGATGTTGAATATTGATAACACAATTTGCGTGTGTTGTAAATGTACCATAAAGCAAAAGTTAACGTTTGAAGAAAAGTTTTTATTATGGCGATCAAAAACTTTATTTGTATAATTAAAATCGCATAAAAAGCGTACAGCGATGCCGTGCATGTGGTTGAAACATGTTACATTAAGCAACACTGCGTTAGGTAATCACATTAAAAACTTTCATGTTACGACCGATTTTACAAAAAAATCTACATTTGTAATGAAAGGTTAAAATTTTAAAACAAGAAAAACTTTTTTGGAGCAAATTTTTTTATTCCCTTTTCCGATATTCGCTTGAAAGACTTACACACTTTTACATACGTTAGAACAAAATTTCGGAACCAAATCTTTGCCCTTTCAAAGTAAAAAGACCGGAGAAGGTGCCGAGACAAAAATTAAAAGAACAGCAGGGTATGATAGTTGTAATTTTATTAAACTATGTCTAAAATTAGATCAGAAGCATCACGATAATATAAATTCGATTATATATGGAACAAAAGGCCCCGCAGGATCCATTAGTGACGCCCAAAGTTTTATTGCACCAATTAACACTTAATCAACTGTATAAATTCTCTAGTTTAAGAATCTAAGTGTATAAATATATCGGAGTTAATTGTAAAAAAGTCTAAAGGCTACAATCTAAAATCTAACACATGGAAAATCCTATTTAGGTACTGTGTGTTAAGAAGGGTGTTGGCAGGAAGACAAATGAATGGGGCACTGCAAAGCTTTATGAATAGCCAGAAAGTGTCAAAAAAGGCACGTCTGGCTGTGCATAGAGGTGTGTTGGTTCCTACACTTATGTATGGTAGTAAATGTTGGGTTTGGCAGAAGAAGCATGAAAATAGGATTAATGCTGCAAAAATAAATAGAGGAATGCTTAGATGGTTTGGACACGTTGAAAGGATGGATGAATAAAGATTGACGAAACAAATTTATAAAGCAAGTGTGAATGGACAAGTCGGTAGAGGTCGACCTCGGAGAACATATCTTGATCAGATCAACATTGTTTTGAGGAAAGGCCAGGTCAAGAGTACCAACAACCGACGAGCTTGTATGAGAGCACTGATGAAAGTAGAGGAAGCAAAAGATGTGTGTAAGAACCGTAGCAAGTGGAAGGAAGTGGTTTCTGCCTACCCCCATGTGAAAAAGCCGTGACTTTATGTATGTATGTATGTGTTAAGATAAAAATTGTACTGGTAAAATACTTAATTTTAAAAACGAATCAGAATATATCTACTTATATAATGTTAGTATCGTAAACGTACACAAAAAGTTATTCTTATTTGTAATTAAAAAAAAAAGATCAATACGTAGTGGTAGTTTTTAATATACTTAAAATTCAATTATATTTTCTATAGATAAACCTTTTTTTCAACAGGTTCTGGGCAAAATTATATTGGAATGTGTAAGAGTAATGAAGCGCGTATCTTTCAGTTGTCTCGGTAAGACCGTACCTAATAAATTAAACAGGTGTGCACTTTTCCAGCTGTAAAAACTTATTGCCGCAACTTGTAAATTCGTATTTGTGGAAAGAGAAGATTACTTTGTAAACTTTATATTGCAAGGATGAGAGAACGAGTATAGAGTTAAAGTATAACTTTAAACTTTCTTCAATTACCAAAGTAGGAAAATCGCAACAGTTTTAAACCGGTTTGCAAAATATTTACGATCACGCCAAGACGTTTTTGTTATTAATTTTTAAGTTAATTACTTTAAATTTTCCATTAAATTAAAAAAAAACAACTGATTTATATTGCAATCCTCAGAATATTGAAATAAGTAGGTATAAACAAAATATATGCATATTATGGTTTATTTTTTTACTAGCCATTTTTCATGGCGTATATATATATATATATATATATATTTATATATATATATATATATACATGAAGAACCACGCGAAAAGCGCCAGTCGCGACATATAGTAGGGGAGTAGTTGTTATCTGATGTATAATCGACCCACATAAATATATATATATATATATATATATATATATATATATATATATATATATATATATGGAGAGAAGGCGGTTTGAGCTTTTATTTATGTATCAATTTAAAGATTTGTCAACGGCATTTGATCGATTATTCATTTATAATTTGCCTTAGTATATACTACCAAAATAAATTTATTTCTCGACCACTCAGGTTCAAGTAAAAATCTTTCTAATATATTTTCCTCTAAATTTCCAAAACCAATATAACACATGTTTATTTAGAAATTAATTAAATTTCCAAATGAACGGCAATCTTGTTAAAGATATAACAACGGATGTTGTATCATATTTTACCGTTGGGTAAATTATCGGCACATCTGGATGTTTTCCAACTGACCTAATTTCCAGGATAATGAGTTTTGTTCTCTAAAAAATATTTGTTTTACGTACATGGAAAAAGCGTCTGTTACAACCATTGATTAACACTGAAAAACTGGTGCTTTCCACTTGCTTTTGTTTCCGTTTAAGGAATACAAATTTATGTTCGTTAGATTTCAACATTTAGGTTAATCAAAAATAATTTTAGAAACATTTATTACTTATATTTAATTTTTATAAGTAATTCTTTTACTTTCAAATCTCTTATTTTAAATAATAGCCATTTAAAATTCTGCATTATAAAAATAATAGATATTAAATTTTTAAAAAGAGATTATTTTACATCAAAAACATGTAAAAAAACGGATACATTTAATAATAAACGATATCATAAAACATTTTTGCATTTATCACAGTCAAAAAACATTAAAATTATATTATGAAAGCAACTTTTTGGATTTAAACAAAAAATATCACAGTCTGTGCTGATGTTAAGATCTTTTTTGTCTGAATTTAACTGCGTTTTATCTTAAAAGATCTAATACACCATAAAAACCAGCATTCAAGAGCCAGCTGAAATATATAGAACTAAAAGATATCTTGAAATGAACTGGTGCCAAAAGAACAAGCTGCAGGATAATAGAGAAAAAAATCCTTTTGAAAAGGATTAAAGCAAGTATGATTTTTACAGAATTGGTTTAAAAAAAAAACACACTAAAAATTTTGAATTATTTTTGACAAAATTTTAAAACTAATACCTACTTTTTATGCAAAACCTAAAGATGCTGGTAATAGAACGATAATACCATAATTTATTTATTTATTTATCGTATGGAAGATAAGTACAGACCTAGTGCATGGTAATTTACAGTAACTATCAAAAAACAACAGAATACTATGTCAAAAACAATTAAAGATATAACAAAAGTAACACAAATAAATATACATATACAAACTATACCATAATTTAAACAAACGAACAAAGCATTCTTAAAATAAATAATAAATTTGGTACTCACTACAATTGTTTTATTCGAGCCCATATTTTGTTTGAAAATTAACACAAAAAATTAATTAATTAATTACTTTAAAAAGGTATTACCATAAGAATATTACTGTTACTTTTAAGTCAATGACATTGGGCAAGAAACAAATGAATTTTTATCTAATTAGGGTTTTAATGCACTTTATAATAAAGGGCCAGAGTCAGAGATGAAAGATGGACAAAGAAAATGGACACGAGGCATATCGAAACCGAGGACGTTCCCCAACGAGATGGTCGGACGACATCAAGCGCATCCAGCACAACTGGATGCAAAGTGTTTAAGACCGGAAGCAATGAAATATTTTACGGAATGCCTATGTCCAGCAGTGGACTCAAAACGGCTATTAATGATAATGATAATAAGGGAAGTTTTATTACCGAAAAAAAAAACGATCAACACACCGACGGCAAATCTATAAGAAAGAGTGGTACACAGATAACTTATAGGACCAACCTTAAATCGTCATAGTTCGTTCTGTAGCTTGGAATGCTCGTCTGGACAGAAAGCTGGTGACTGGAGTTCACCGGCCAGCCACGTTCTAAATACCACGTAGAATCACCGGTTGTCATTCGCTCTACAAGCGCGATATTTCAGTCTGTTAACAACAAACACTATTTATGGATATGGATCCAGTCAAGTTAAAACTCAATAATTCCAACATAAGTACAAAATAGGGGTTCTCGCTATCAGTCAATTTCAAAATATATGAATGCTTTTTTCACGAGCTATTTGACGTAGAATTGTCTGTCAGTCTCTTCTTCTCTTTTTCTTTGTACCTACCCAGAAATGCTATAGTTCCGCGAGAATTAAGTACGAGAATTATTTACAAAAATTCAGCCACTCTCTGGCGAAGCAAAATACGCAAAGACTGAACTGACAGTTTCTTACAACATCCTAAAAAATCCTTTGGTATAGGACATTATATATAATTATAAATGTTAACGCGTTTTACAGATATGGAAAAATAATTGCGGAACATACGCATTCCAATGAAACCAAAAGACCTGAACGGTAACCACTCGACCAGAACAAAATATAATAAATATTCGCAATAAATAATCAAGTAATTAACTACATTATTTTAATTTGAATGGCCCCCACTTCGTTGACATGTTTTTGCGAAGTTTACCAGTCATTATAAAAATTTTAATCATAGTTTGTACGTCTGACTTATCAGGAAAGAGACTACGACGTATGCAAGAGATCAAAGAATTTCTCTTTTAAAAATGTGTTCATTTTTACCCCAACGGATTTGAAATTAAAATAAATATTTAACGAAATAAAAAACATAACATAAACTTCTGAAAAATAGAGCCGGATCTGCAAAAGGCATTACGTCCACTTCACTGACATCTTGGAAGTACGTATATCATCCTGCGAAAAGCGCATTAAATGGCTCCAGTTACTACGAAAATTTAATCCCTATATTAAATTCGACAAAAACACTTTCAATTAAGCTCTCAGAGGCTGGAAACCATACGAGCTTTTAGAGCTTTGAAAAAGTAATTAAAGGAAAATTTCCAGTTGAGGTCATTTCAAAAATGGGAACGTAAAAAGGATAAGCTATTTAATTTAAAACTAATATTTTTAAAGTAGAACATTTAAAGCAAAATTAATAATTTAAACCGTTAAAAATAGTGTAATTAGCTTTTATTAAAATAAAAAAAAGTGTCTAAATGTCTCTTGTTATAGCTGTGGTTTATAACTGATCAAAATCCTGTATATGAACACTTTACTGCGGTACTTCTGCTTTGATTTATTTTAAATTGGAGTTCATTTGTTCTATACTGATTTTTCAATTGCATTGTCTATTCTGTTTATTATTAAGTAGAACTTTCTTAACTTTTTTCTTTAATCAAGGATTTTATGTTTTTAAAAGTTGGTTTTTGTTAAAACAGTTTGGATTTTATTTATAAAGCAATTGACCTTAATGACACCACTTCGCAGGAAGTGATCATTATGGTAACTTTATAACAAATTAAAAGGTCAATCATAAATAATTAATTTATTAGTATTAATAGGCTATAAAATATTGTGTACAGTACGAAGCTTGAATAATTTAATTCAATTAATAATTATTAAAATTGATTTTAAAATATTTCAAGAATATTTACGTTTTGAAATATTATCCTTTACGCAGGATTAAGAAATTAAGTATATTTGTTGCAACACTTCGTAAAAAGATACCTGTTAAAAAATACAAATCTCTACTAAAGATCCAAAAATAATTAAGCATTGTTTAAATACATTCCAAAACCATTATTATCCCATTGTAGGTAGCTTATTCATAAACAGTTATTTAAAAGATTTGAAGAAGAGTGCGTATAAATTGAAAATAAATAATTTGATGACGATGATTAGGTCATATTAGCATCATCTGAGGAGAAGTTACAGACAATGGGTAATAGAATGCATGATGCTGAATAAAGAAAAAAAAAAAAAGAAAAATAATACATAGTTTGTATATTTGGGTTCAAAGTTTACGAGAGACGAAAAGTATGACTGTGATATTGAGAAAAGGGTGTTAGCAGAGAAAACATGAATGGGGCGCTTCATAAATTTATGAGCAACCAGAACAAGTCCAAAAAGACAAACCTAGCTGTCTATAAAGGACTGCTGGTCCCTACACTTATGTATGCTACAGAATGTTGTGTTTGGCAACAGAAGCCTGAAAGTTTTGCCTAAATGTTTTAAAGCTGAGTAATTTAAGAAGTGCAGCTAAGGTGACCAATGGATAAAGTGAGGAATAGTGTGATAAAGGAACACTGTGGTATAAAAAAGATGTAGCAACAAAGAATGCTTAGATGGTCCGACTGGTAAAGTGCGATTAATTTTCTCGTCAGTAATTTTATTCCAATGTTAAAAATTATTTTTTACTTTGAATAACTCTAAAAGCATGTTTTTTAGTTTTTTTAAACTATAATTTATTTTTCGCTTTTTAGTTTGATTTGTTTTACTCACTAAAAAAATTATGCATTAAATGGTAAAAGCACAAAAAGAATGCATCGGTTGGGAATCAAACCCAGGCCGCCCGCGTGGCAGGTTAGCATTCTACCACTGAACCACCGATGCATTTCGTTACGTGACGATTTTCACTAAATCGCACTACCCGTAAGCCGCGTTAAGGAACTTCGTTTCAAAATTGGTGATCTTTTTCGAGACCTTCAAGGGAACATTATCGATCAAAATTATTTAAAGACGAACAAAGACATACATGTGCATGTTGAGTAGTTTAGCTCTTTACGTGATTTCTTTTTTAAATAGTCTATACTTATATCACAACTATAGAGTATCTAGCAAGATAACAAATCTTATAAAACCAAATAAACGTCAAATTTTTAAAAATTAGATGTTAATAAAATTAAAATGATTAAATAGGTACCTAATTTGATATATATGTTAAATATTTTATTTACTTTGCTAAAATAGATGTAGGTTATTGTGATACTATTTATTTCTAAGTGAAAATTCTTGCAAATGCATTTTTACCATAATCCAAAAAAAAAACCTTAGCAGAAGTACGATTTGAAATTTAAAAAATGCTGGAAAATAAAAAATGTAGAAGATACTGTACTAGTAAATATTTTGCTTTTCCGTGGGGTAAATTGTTACTTTGTCCCATTTTGTGGCAAAATAGGCTATTATGAATTTTTAAAAAAATCTTTTAGTTTTCGTGTGTAGTACAACATTTAATTTTTCGTCAAGTTGCTATCAGATGTTTTAAAAGGTACACCACTGCATAGATTTTTAAAAAAACTAAAAAAAGATTTTTTTAGAATAGAGCAACAGAGTTAGCAATAAATTAATTAATATCTCAAGCAAAAATAATTCCCCGTATAAAGTAGAATATCCATTCGATTACGTTGTATCGTTAGAAAACCTCCTCCGAAAAAGTAATCAAGAGACCATTTTTAGTCGACGTCTTCTGAAAACTGAAAAAAGGTCAGCTAATAGGACAGACATCAAAAACAGATACCAGCTATAAAACAGCGATTATCTTTTTTTTACGGTGGTAGATATAGACCTACCGATATAAAATAAATATCCCAAAAAATAGACGAACACATTAAATACTTAATTGAAGATCTGGACGGATAAAGGACGTGACGATGCACATTATAAATCTAATACATACAAATACTATAAGGTATTGTTACGATACGAGGGCAGTTTGATAAGTCAGTGACTTTTTTTTGAATTTCCCGCGCAGCTACTCCAAATGCAACAGTGCTGCCGTCAACTATAATCTATCAGTGGGCAACTTTCTAATTTTGAGCAAGCTACGTCGTGCAGTTGGTGTTTGATAGCCGTTCAAAGCAGACAACCTCGTGAATTTTTACGAAAATGAAAAAAAGTGAATTTCGTGTGCTGATTAAGCATTACTTTTTACGTAAAAAACCCATCACTGAAACTAAGGAAAGACTGGATAAATACTACGGGGACTCGGCACCATCAATTTCAATGGTTAAGAAGTAGTTTACAGAGTTTCGTTGTGGTCGTACCAGCACTAGTGACGCCGAACGTCCAGGTCGCCCAAAAGAAGTGATCACGCCGGAAATCGTCGATAAAATCCATGAAATGATATTGGTTGATCGGAGAATGAAAGTGCGTGAGTTGGCTCATGCTGTAGGTATCTCAACTGGACGGGTACATCATATTTTACACGAATATTTGGACATGAAAAAACTCTCTGCGAGATGGGTGCCGCGATTGCTCACACTCGACCATAAGAGCAATCGTGTGACCACTTCAAAAGAGTGTTTAGCGATGTTAAGCCGTAATCCGGACGAATTTTTGCGCCGTTTTGTTACTGTGGATAAAACATGGATCCATCACAACACGCCAGAGACCAAGGAACAATCAAAACAGTGGGTTGCTCGGGGTGAACGTGGACCAAAAAAGGCGAAACAGAGTCTGTCAGCCAACAAGGTCATGGCCACAGTTTTTTGGAATGTACGCGGTGTCATTCACATCGATTACCTCAAGAAAGGTAAAACGATCACCGGCGAATATTATTCAAAGCTTTTGATTAGATTCGACGTTGATTTGAAGCAAAAACGGCCGCATTTGGCGAAGAAGAAAGTGCTGTTTCATCAAGACAATGCACGTGTGCACACTTGTCTAGTCACGATGGCCAAAATCCACGATTTGGGATACGAACTGCAACCCCATCCAGCATATTCTCCAGATTTAGCCCCCTGCGACTATTTTCTGTTTCCAAACCTTATGAAATGGCTGGGCGGTAAGAGATTTGAGTCGAATGAAGAAGTCATTACCGAAACAAACGCGTATTTTGAGAGCTTTGAAAAAACCTATTATTTGGAGGGAATAAAAAAATTAGAAAAACGCTGGACTAAATGTATCGAGCTAAAAGGTGATTATGTAGAAAAATAAAATGTTTATTTGCAGAAAAAAATTTATTATTATTATTATTACTGCCTAAAATTAATTGTTTGTTAACAATGGATAATAAAAGCAAAGGTGAATATTATCGTTAACTATTTAAATTATTGCGATAACATGAAAAATATAAAAATGTTCCATTTGTTCTAAATTTATTTATTTTTTTAAGTACTTTATAAATTTACTGTGCTTTAATATCAGAAACCATTACCAAGTAATCCACAATCATTGTTTTATAAAATTAGCAAACCTAAACTATAGAACTAAACATAAATCACAAAGCACTTCAATTAAACAGGAATATCACAGATTGTTATTGTTTTCTGCGAAACAAATTTGAAAATTTCATTGTTTTTGGTAATTTCTGTGACAGTTTAACATTAAAAAGTGTATGTGTGTTTACCACACTTAAAATTGAAGTCGATAGCTCATTTGTAAAATGATTTCGAGCACTTACCACTTTTAAAAATCTTTCATTTGCTGTCACGCAACCCTAGCACTCTATCAATACGATCTGCGATAATTTCAATAAAAATGTTTCCAACCTCCTCCTACACACTTCAAATAGATGCGACCCTAAGTGAAATGTCAACATCCCTAAGTGTTCGAATTCGTCTTGAAAAGGACATGCCGCTCCTTCGCGAGGTACCCAGGTGTTCCTGTCTCCCGTCCTAGATGGATCCTACATCAGTTTGATCCTGCGAAAAACGGTCATCACTCAAAGACGTTGCTTGTTTCCCCCCGAGAGCCAGTGGCGTTGGCATCCTACACTTTGTTTTGATATTTTACAATGTAGGTATGTTCTATTTTATAAGGTTATTATTTAATTGCTATATCATGTCCGTATGTTCCAATAGTATTATCATTAACTAACTAATTACACTTTTTCATAATGCCTAAATAGTGTTCAAATCAAGTGAAAAACAATTTTTAATGTAGTCGTCATTACATACTACATACACATTTTTTTTACACTTTTGAAGTGCTTGAATTAGTTTATAAACCATTTTTAGAGCTGGCCGCATGAATTAAACCGATAAAATATCTTTGTATTTCGTGTTAATAATTTGTTTAATTTTAGGAGAGCGCTTTTAACCTAGAAGGTCATCTTCAGTACTTGCCTAAACAAACACGAACACTGTGCCTTTGGTCACCACCTGACAGTAAAGCACAAATTCAGCCCCAATATAAGTGCACAAAATATACATGAAGTCACTTCAAAGAATTATAACACTGAATTTTTGAAAGACCTATATATCGAGAAAGAACTAACCAACAACAATGTTTGTTTAAATATAAAAAAAAAATTTAAACAAATCCTTTTTTTCCCTACACAGACCTTTGAAAAGTTAGGCTAGAAAAGTGACATCTGAAACTGGTCAAAAAAAATTTGAAGGATGTATAAAATAAATGAAACCAATAACCCCAAAAAAAAAATACTTGGTAGATAAAAAAATTAATTAGGAAACTTTTCGAGACATGTTTCACACACTACTGTAACATTTTCTTGACACATACATTTTTTACATTTTCTCCAGTGATATCGGGTTTTTACGTTTTTTTTTTGCTGTCACAGTAGTGGCATCGTCTTTTGTCGGAAAGTGACTGTGGTTCTCTTTGAACAAATCTTACATCACAAATCTCTTGAATGCGAATTTTATCGGGCGGGAGATCTGCTGTAACGTAAAGCTTTGTTAGTTTCTCTCGCATCTCTATATCTTGAATAGTTTTCTGTTATTGAATCAATATATCAGTATTCATCACAATTGAGTCCAACATTTTATCGTTAATAAAATACTTCCATAATTCTAATAGCTTCTTTAATAACCTTGTGGGTAATCTTGAAATTGGAAGCCTGGTTACCATATTTTCAGTCCTCGTCCTCACATTTTTTGGCGGTACCATTTTTCTCCATGTAATGCCATCTTTAGTAAATTCTTTTGCTTTTGGTTGAAAGGGTAGGGTTTAAACTCCATCAGGCACATACACTGTAAAAATTATTTTTTTTAAATAAAAAAAAGGTCAGCATGGTCCTTCTTTTTAGGAGTTGAGTGAGATTTATTTCGATGTTATCAAGAAGTAAGATGCACTTTTTTGTCACATCTATAGGTTCCTTCTACAATATTTCAACCCAAAAATAGTTTTCAAGCTTTACCGCCTCATTAATTTATATTTTTTAATCTGCATAGAACAAGAGAAAATCCGACTAATCACAAACCTCTATTGGAAGCAGGACACAGTAGTGAAAACTAAGGGAACAATACCAGAAGCGGTCATGATTTAGGCAGGTCTGCGTGTTATCACCGCTTTTATTCAATTTATACTCAGAGGATATCTTCAAAGAAGCGCTAGAATATACCGAATGTGGGGTTAAGATTAACGGGAAAATAGTCAATAACATTAGGTATGCCAACGTCACCGTTGCTCTAGCCGAACATGCTTAGAACTTGCAATTCTAATGGATCATATAGTTGGGCATAGTAAAAATCTGACCTTATAAATACGTTAAAGACTAATGTCATTGCATTTGCCAATAAACCTGTGCGATTCTATCTAGTTATCTATAGTGCTGTGGTGGAGCAAGTGTCATCATACAGATATCTGGAGAATCTCTTGAATGAGCAATGTGACCCGAAGAAAGAAGTCAGAAGCCGCATTGAACAATCCAGAAAGACATTTATACGCATGAGACGACTTTTTGTAAGGTCAGATCTGAGCCTGGAGCTCCTGGTACGCATGATCAGATGCTATATTTTCTCGGTTCTACTCTACGGATGTGAGAGTTGAACTCTTTATGCATTATTGGAAAAGAAAATAGATGCCTTTGAAATATACATTTATCGCCGTATACTAATAATATCAAAGGCCCACTAATAACAAATAAGGAAGTTCTTAATCGCATGAGAAAACAAAAATAACTCATGCTTACCATCAAGGAGAGAAAAACGCGCTATATAGGTCACATAATGCGAGGAGAAAAGTATGAACTTCTGCGACTGATTATAGGAGGCAAAGTCCAAGGCAAGAGGTCTGTTGGCAAGCGCCAAAATTCTTTGCTGCAGAACATCCAAAGATGGTTTGGTTGCTCATCGCTTGACATATTTTGCATGGCTGTATCTAGAACCACGTTAGCCATTTGGATCGCCAACCTCCGAAGAGGACGGCGTCATAAGAAAAAGAAGAATCTGCATTTACGCTTTATTAAAATACAACAATTTGTTGGGATTTTATTAAAAAAATTCTATTTAGTCAGCTTTAACTGTTACAATAAAAGTTAGTAGCAATAGTTTTTTTACCAATTTTTAAAAAAGGTTTTTTTTGTTTTATTTAGTGTACCTAGTAAAGAATGTTCAATAGTTTTTTTTTCGTATTTTAAAGATTTAAATGTGTTTTGTGTAAAAAATAAACAAGAAATAAATCCGTCTCAAATGGGTTGGAAAATGCGAAAATCCTTGTCATAAATACAGAGATACGTCGCTGTCTTGGGCGTAACTAAAACATAATAGAGGAGAAGACAGGCATCTTTCTTTATGACGCATTATAGAAGACTTGTGTAGAGATATATATTTGAATAAACATTTTTAATTAATGAGTTTAGATGAATCTTTGTGGGGGTGTTTTGACTGTTGATTTATTTGTAGGTGGATGATTTTCATTCAATAATACCCTTGCATCGTTAGGATCTTTCATTGCACAGAGAGATAGGATTACTTTTTTTGTATGTAATTTGGGCTCAGAATTTGGTAAACGACTGGATAATGAATAGCAATTTCGCTGTGTTTTGTAACGTATTGTCTTCTTAATTAGTTGTATTTATAAATTTTATAGTTATTTTTTCTGGTATCTTTATCTATTATCAGAAAAAAACAATAACAATTTAAAGGATATTTTAATAGTTAAACATTTATTTCACCAACATAAACAATATTAATAGGAGTTTTGCAAATCATTGAACATGATTTATGTAAAAATAACTTGTCATTGAAGCAATACTGACAAATTTAGCATTTACTTAATAGGCCGAGAGCCGGCGACAAAATCATTGTCAAATCTTATTCACCGCCGTATTAATAGATTTAGCTGTTTTCATCGAGTAAGAAAGGGCGGTCAGCGGAACATAGATCCAAAAAATGATAATAAACATGTAACTTTTTCTCCTGCACTTGTCAAATGTTATTCACCTCGAAACTTATTTTGTAGGTAGTTTTTCATGAATAATTAATGATAAAATGTTTCTTACACTTGGCAAGCGGGACAAAATTGTTCTTATAGGTAGTCAATGATGTAATATTTCACGAGGGTGGTGACAAATCTTATCCACTCTCAAATTTATATGAGTGTTAAGTTTAAACTATTTCTACCGTTTCAACACTCGAGAAACATAACTAAGCAGATCCTAGAATGGAGCAGAAATGACATGCGTATTCTAACAGGACTGCTTACAGGACACTGTCGTCTAAAATACCACCTCAGAAAGATAGATCTGAACCAACAAACGGACTGTCAGTTATGCTGCGTGGAAATCGAAACTGCTGAACATATACTATGTTCATGCCCCGGCCTGGGAAGAATAAGGTTCAACATATTTGGATACACCAACCTAGGACCTACCGATTTTAAAAAAATCTCACCCTATACAACCATGAACTTTGTGAGAAGGGCTGGATTGTGCGGTGAACTGTGACCTCAAGGGGTGAGCCACAATAGACCTAATAAGGGTCGCAGTGGAGGGGCAACCACGCCCCACTCACATGATACCTAACCTAAGTTTAAACTATAAATAATAAAAATATATATATTACGGCTTGAACGCGGACCAAACCAGTTCTTAGATCGACCTGAAACTAAAAATTGAGAGCGCACGCAATGCTCTTTTACCGCGGTGCGCACAAGGTGATTTTTCTTTGATACTGGTTTGAAAATAAATATGTATCACATGAATATGGAAAAAATTGACAATAAGAAGTATAATCATTATATATTGTAAAATGTTGATCATTTTTATTGAAAGAATGCGTAATTATTAAATTAAATCGTTTCAATTTCTTCTTCACTATCAGAATCTTCAGATGAGAAGTTGATGTCGATGTCTGAATTTAATTCCAAGTCATCCATAGAATGACCGATTTCATCGTCATTATATCTGTTTGATATGATAATACAGCTCTACAATAAAATGTTGTAGTTTTGAGACTGGCAAAGGTATCGACAAAGTTATAATTTATTTTTCAATATTTTATTGTCATCGAAGCAACTTCATGAAGGGAAAATTTTTTGCTCAAGTTGATATCCAATAAAATCAGTCAATTTGTGGTCATTTGATCGAACACAACCAATCAAAACAAAATTATACTGAAAAGAGCCCATGGGTTCTTTTCACTAAATCATGTCATGTTTCTATGGATACATACCTACATTTCCTTTCAATTCGATTTTGACAATTCAAATATTTGAATATGTGACGATTTGGTTGTGATACTTAAGATAATATTGATGAAATTATAGCATCGAATATACCGAAGAATACTGTTCACAATAAAAATTTTGTGTGAAAAGCGTTCATGGACTTTTGTGATGTAAGAAAATATTTTATTTCCATAATCAGCAAAAAAATTTCTATCCGAATAACCCTCGCACATTGATGAATGCTCAAAAATTTTATAACATCTATCTCAAGCTTGTTGCTTATAGGCAACAAGCTTTCGAAATCTGTTATAAAATTGTTTCGACAATTATCAATGTCCTTGGGTTATTACTACTGAAAATTTTTAACTATCTGCAACATTTTTTTATTATTGATAAACAATAAAAAATTGCTAAAATTTATATTGTCCATCTGTTTGTATGTTTACAAGTAACAAACTCGAATTTTAAAGCAAAAGTGCATTGCGCGCGATCTCAATTTTTAGTTTCAGGTCGATGTAGGAATTGGTTTGGTCGCGTTCAAGCCGTAAGAATTTTTTTTTTTTATTATTTAAAGTTTAAACTTAACTCTTTTATAAATTTCAGAGTAAATAAGATTTGTCACCACTCTCGTGAAATATTACATGATTGAACTACCTGTAAGAACAATTTTGTCCCGCTTGCCAGGTGTAAGAAACATTTTATAATTAATTATTTATGGAAAACTACCTACCAAATAAGTTTCAAGGTAAATAATATTTGACACACCCCTCGCTTTTTATTTTCACTCCCCCGCTGGGGTTGTCCCACCATCCAGGTGTAAGAAATGACTTTTCTTCGTCAGAAAGATGTACTCTATCGACTATACAGGGTTTCCCGGTGAATAGGATGTGACAAAAATTTTTGATGCTGGCTTCCGGCCTATAATATGTGATAAGGCTGCACCTAATTTTAGTTAGAAGATAATTGATTTGATCCTAATAACACTTAAGCTAAAAGTTTTATACTAATTAGTATTAGATAAATCATGTCGACGAAGTGGGGATAAATCAAATTAGAGTCTTGTAGTGAATTATTTGATTATTTATAATATTTTGTGCTGGTCGATGTAATGGGAATTTTTCCTTAAGTTGAAATAATCAGGCCAACCCTCATCATCATCATCATCACTCAGCTATAGTAGTCCACTGCTGAACATAAGCCTCTCGTTTATTTTGCCACTCTGCTCTATCTTGAGCCATTTGTATCCAATTACCACAGATTCTTTTGATGTCATCGGTCCATCGTGTGGGGGGGCGCCCTCTACTACGATAAGCTTCGTGCCTCGGACGCCACTCCAATAGTTTTTTAGACCATCTTCCGTCAGTTCTTCTAGCTACGTGGCCAGCCCAGTTCCACTTTAAAGTTGTTATTTTTTCGATTACATCTATAACACCTGTTCTTTGGCGAATAATCTCATTTGGTATTCGGTCTCTGAGGGAGAACCCTAGGCCAACCCTACTATTTTCCTAAATCAGGAGTCTCCAAACTACGGCCCGCGGATAGATTTTGTCCGGCCCGCGGAGAGCTAGCATACTTGAAAACTCCTTTTAGAGAACATATTTTTTATAGCAAATTAAATTTAGTTTACTGAAGTATTCTAATTTTATGTTGAATAATTATTAATATGACATCTACATTGATATGGTCATGGGCTAACTACTCATAACATTGTTGTAGGCTTATTGTTATTGTTTTTGTGATAAGTTGGATAAAGAAACACAGAATTGTAATGAGTAAAGACATGTATAATATGCAGAAAATTTAACTTCAGTATATAATAACTAACAAATTATTGAAATGAATCCAACTAACATTTTATACATTTTAAATAAAAACATAACTTATAACAAGCATAATGACATATGAAAGACTAATGAGATTTATGTAATTGAGATTTTTCACTGACAATAGTTTGTAGTTGTGGACTAATATTACTTGTACCAATTATTAAAAGAGATTTAAGATGCTCAACAGTTAATTTAGATCTGTAAACATTTTTTGTGTACTTCATTTTGGAGAAGGTCTTCTCACACAAATAAGTAGTACCAAAAACAGAAAACAGCCTACGAGCAATTTTATGCAAATTATCAAATTGTGTCAGTGGAAGACTTTTATAAAATTCCAACAAAGATGAGTTTTGATATTTGTTCTTAATTATATCACTGCACTGTGGATCAATCATTTCCATTTGAAGTTTCGGGGCTAGGGTTTCAATGTCAGTATCAAAAAGATTCTGAAAAATCTTAATTTTATTCGCAATGGTATCAAAGTCCGAGAAACGAGTATCAAAATTTATTTTCAAAGCACTCAAAGTTTCGATTGCAAAATCGATAGGAAACTCAGTCTCAGTGGTGTGGCTGAATATTTCACATGTTTTAAAATGTGAAAAACATTTACTTCGTAGTAGTGATTGAAACAGTATCAATTAGAAATTAAAGATAATGACAGGAAAATTAATAATATGCAGTGTTGCCGTTTTGCGGACTTTAGTCCGATTTGCAGCCTTTTTTAAACGTTGCGTACTTTTTCGGACTTTTTTTTTCATTTTTTACTTTTTACCACCGGCAACAATGATAATATGGTTTTGGCCCTCGGAACTTACAGGAGTAATCAGTATGGCCCTAAGGCTGGAAAGTTTGGAGACCCCTGGCCTAAATTATCAGGTTATTGAAGCCGACCCTGGCAATTCTATTTCGTATTTAGTAAGCAGGCCATTCAAAATTGGTTTGGGTAGTAGAATGTTTTGTTAAAATGTATATATTTAAAACCGTGTGACATTATTGCCAGGCAAAGATCACTGTGAAACACAACCTCCAAGAATGCCCATTATACTACCAACAAAGAGAGGACAATATTATCTCAGAGAGTATTACACAGACCTTAGGAAAATGCAGCGTAACCGAAAATGTGATAAACTTTCTTAAACACAGCAAACTTATTAACAAAATTTAGTATCGTTACACAGTTTCAATATATCAATGTCAAATTAATGTTTTTAATAACCGTAAAGGTTGATGATACAATAAATAAAGTGATAAAAAAAATTCATCTAATAATGGGTCACGCCAGAAGAAATGTAAGGATCTATAAAAATGTTTTAATTTGTTAATAAAAAATATTCATTTTATATACAGGGTGCCCAACCGAAAACGAAACAGAGCCATTTGTAAGAACCTTGTCAACATTTTAGAAAAACGGGTCTTAGACCCGTCGATTTTTGATTAAAGGGGGACACTTTTTTCCGATATTTTTGACTCCACTAGTTTCAACCCCAAGCGAGGGTAAGAATTACCCCAAAATTTTTAAATGGCATTGGGGGTCGAATAAGATGTCTTTTGAAAGCTCTAACAATTCTTTTTACAATAGTAAAAAAAAAACATGTTAGAATTCCAATTATTTTAGTTGCTTACTTACTAATTAATTGATTAAGTGTTTAAACTGATGACCGCCGCTTTCATACAATAATAAAGATTTTGTTTAAAACGTTTACACACATTCCGAAGAATTTTCGGAGTAACTCGACGCAAATCTTCCAACGACGCTGGTTGTGTTTGATATATTTTACTTTTCAGATGTCCCCACCAAAAAAAATCGATAAGCGATAAATCTGGCGATCGAGGAGGGCTTTTAATGCTACCTCTTTTCCCAATCCAATGCCGTAAAAAACGTTGGTCTAAATACTGACGAACAATCGTCGCATAACGCGGAGGAGCACCTTCCCTTTGAAAATAAAAATGATCTTCGTCATACTGTGGATTATTTTTAAGGATAAGTTTCACATTTAAAATCTAATTTCTCAATAAGTAATGGGCGGAATTTTAAAATTGAAAGACTATTGTATAGAGAATTGTGAGAGCTTTCAAAAGACATCTTATTCGACCCCCAATGCCATTTAAAAATTTTGGGGGTAATTATTACTCTCGCTTGGGGTTGGAAGTAGTGGAGTCAAAAATACCTGAAAAAAGTGTCCCCCTTTAATCAACATTCGACGGGTCTAAGACCCCTTTTTCTAAAATGTTGACGAGATTCCTGCAAATGGCTGTTTTATTTTCGGTTGACCACCCTGTATAATAATTAGAAATTTTTATCATTTAGTTGAAATTAAATAAAACAAACATATTAATCAATATATTTGATTTAAAAACTACTATTTATATCAGTAAGTACATAACCTATCAATAGCAATCAGAATTTTGATTTTCTGGATTTTCTAATACATTAAAATTATTTAACGGGATCAAAATAATTTAACAGCCGACATGCCTCTGCGTCAATGGAGATTATCATAATGCTTTGGGTTGGAATTCTCCTATACTCTTACTTGCCTCTTCGCGGAACACATTTTTGTTTAAAACTCCAGGGAGCTTTTAAGTTAAGCATTACGGATCTTGATTTTGCTTATCTTTATGCCTTATTTAAAAAAAGACAAAAACGTTGATTGGTAAAAAATATAAGGTATTTTATTTGTTTTTATAAAGGTTTTTTAAAATTTCAATAAATTTAAATCAAATATTAAATATATTTTTCATAAAAAAGTTCCATAAGTAACCGTGGACTTAAAACATTGTAAAAAAACTTCTAATATATTAAGATGCTTATTTTAAACATTTAAAATTAAATAATTACAAATTAAAGAGACTGCAACTTAACATACATACATATAGTCTAGCCTTTTTCCCCATGGGGTAGGCAAAGACCACTTCCTTTCACTTGCTATGGTTCTTACACACATCTTTGTATTCTCAGTGTTCTCTTATCTAACTATTCTTTACTTTATCCAACCGAGTCATTCCGGCTATACTTCTCCGCAACATTAATCCTATTTTCATACTTTTTCTGCCAAGCCCAACATTCACTACCATACATAAGTGTAGGCACCAACACTCCTATATGCATAACCAGACGTGCCTTTTTGACACTTTCTGGCTGTTCATAAAGCTATGCAAATCCCCATTCATTTTTTTCCTGCCAACACTCTTCGCTTAATGTCACTGTCACACTTTTTATCTCTCGTAAACTTTGAACCTAATTATACAAACTCATTTTCTTGTTCCACTCTTTTTTCCTTAATCGGAACCTCACAGTTTGTCATACTTTCTTCCCTTTCAAAAACCATTACTTTCGTTTTGCTTACATTAATTTGTATCCCTTTGATTTTCAGGGCATCATGCATAACATTAACCATCGCCTGCAACTCCTCTTCAGATAACGCTAATATGACTTGTTCATCGGCGTTAAGAAGGCATTTGACGATCAAATCATTCATTTTCAATCAATACGCACTATCTTTTAAATCTTTTATACAATCGTCTATGTATAAGTAAAACAGCCATAGTAAAACCACACATCCCTATCTTACACTTTTTTTATGTTGAACCAGTCCGTGTAAGCTACGTTTATCTTGACACAAGCAGTGGAATCCTCGTAAAATGATTTCAGTGCTTGTATTAAACTACCGCTCACCCTATACATAGACAATGTCGACCACAATTCACTCCTCACAACTCTGTCATAGGACTTTTCCAAGTCTATAAAAGCGCAATATACCTTCTGACTTCTAGCCAAGAATATTTTGACTATATTTTGAATATATGGGAAAGTATTTCAGCAAAGTGAAAGGCGTGATTATATGTATGTATATAGGTACCTATATTCAGATTTTCTATTATAAAATATTTACAATTAAAAATTATCTCTAGAAAATAATCTACGATTACATAATACACTTATTATCCATAATTAAAATAATCTAAAATGGTCTACATAATAAAGATAAATTCTGGTTGCGCAAAATATTTGCCGACATGCAATTTTAAAGTTAGAATTGTTTAAAAAGTATTTAGAAAGTCAATATGAATGGCGTTTTAACATGTGAAGGTGTTGTTTTTTGATTATGAGAAAAAAACCGCAAATAATAAAATAATAAAAGTATTACAAAAGACTACAAATCAAAGAAAACTTAAAAAAGTTAATATGACAGAAATATTTTTATCATGATGATAGAAATTACCAAATGATGAGGACAAATTATAAATAACTTATGTAGCATCGCTCTGTATATGAACAAGTTTATTTTTTTGTAATTTCTAGCCTATCGTTCTTAAAATATTTTAAAAAGAATGAATCTAAAATCAAGAGTATCTTTTTTATTTAAAATAATTTTTTTATAATTTGATATTTGACACAACTTTAAAAACAAAATATTTATTATTTTTAAAAAATATTTCAAGTGCTTAGAAAATTTTTGCATACAATAAATATCATGTGACCAAAATGTAAATAAAAACATATTAAAAAATATGACGACGCCTTTCGTTCAAAAACGATGTCGTTTTAATATTTTAATACTCTTTAAAGAGAACGTACCGTATTTATACCTACATATCCTTTAACAAATTAATTCCACTTTCAAAAATAATAGCCGCTGCCCGAAAGTACCATTAATGCGTCGTCCATATTCCCCAAAACTCGTATAATAAAATCTAAAGGTAAATCCCGTTCGCTAATGGGGGTAATATAAGGTTGTAAACCTCACCGGTGCTAGTGGTTAGAGCCCTTGCAATAACACCGGTAGAAATTTCAATAATGATTATCCATTAGTTAACATTAAGTGAATCCTCTAGGACCGCGCCATGCAGAAAGCAGGAAGGCTATGTCATGGATATTACCGTAACAATAAAATTACTGTCTAGGTATTCAGATACGGTGTTAAGCATTGAAACTGCTAATGGTTACCGATTGTGCTAGTTGCTCTTACTTTGTACATTTTCTGATCTCTATCATCATAACTGCATTATACCTCGTAACTAATAAAAAATTAAGTAACGATGTAAAAAAAGTATAATAATTTTTATCACTAAACAATAGCTTTTAAAAAATTATTTTTGTACAGAATTCGGGATCGTCTGGATCAAATGTATGTGCATGCAATAACTATTTATACTTTTACGATTAATACTAGAAAATCTGAATGTACATTTTTGTGACCGTTTTATGTAATCGTCTAACAACCCAATTGTTCATCGACAAATAAAAAATGTTTCAGCGACAGGTAATGAAATACCCAATGCGCATATCAGTCCAAACAGTTTTTACATTCGTTCATGCAACAATATAACCGTTTAGAAATTGATTCACAAATGATCGCAATTAAAGTTCAAATGGAAAACTCGAACGTTGCATAAACGGTTCACGGTTAAAAGTTATTTAATCTATTGCGCATGACCACGATCAGTGGGCGTATTTTGCATTTTGAAGCTGCTTATTTAACGGTAAAAATACCGTTATTAAACTGTACCCCAATAAATAAAATTTGAAACGATAAGTCATAAGTGTCATAACTATTGGGACATGGAGTAAGCGCAAGGTTATTTGGATCAAAATATGCTTGGGCCAAGTATGCCAAAATAAAATGTTGCAGTGTGTGAAATTTGTATATATTATTTGTTTTTTATCATTTACGTTACACTTATACAGGGTGAGTCATACATATTTAAACATGCAGAGGCGGAAAAATTTGATAGAGAAAAATGCTGGACAAAGCTTGGTAACTAGTCTGTTGTACCACCTTTTTAACCTTTGTTGGAGTAAAGGTAGCGTACCAGACGACTGGTGCAAGGCCGTTATCGTGCCACTTTACAAGTGAAAAGGTTTGGAGCAGAACTATAAGAACTACCAAGGTATTAGTTTACTTAGCATAGTCGGCAAACTGTATGCAAATATATTGATTTAAAGAGTGACGAATGAAACTGAGAAGATAATATGAGATGTGCAAGCAGGATTTAAAAAAAAAGTTGTATGGATTAGGTCTTTTCATAAAAATTTATAGTGGGAAAATTCTTGGTTAGAGGTCATAAGGTCTACTGCGCTTTAATAGACTTAAAAAAGGCCTATGACAGAGTGGTGAGGGGTGAATTGTGGTCGATTTTGTCTATATATGGGGTGAGCGGTAGTTTAATACGAGCACTGAAATCACTTTACGAGGATTCCACTTCTTGTAGCAGGATAAACGGAGCTTGCAAGGAATGGTTTAACATCAAAAAAGGTGTGAGACAGGGATATGTGGCTTCGCCATAGCTGTTTAACTTATACATAGACGATTGTTTAAAATATTTGATAGTGCGTATTGATTGAAAATGAATGATTTGATCGTCAAATGCCTTCTTTACGCCGATGATCAAGTCATATTAGCGTCATCTCAAGAGGAGTTGCAGGCGATGGTTAATGTTATGCATAATGCCCTAAAAATCAAAGGGATAAAAATAAATGTAAGCAAAACGGAAGTAAAACGAAAAAGTTGGCACATGGTCTACGAAAAATTTGAGGAACTTGGATCTAGTAAAATAACCATAAGATGCATAATCACAAAACCACCTTTAAAGACAACTCTTCCTGAAGGGGATAAAAAGCCTACAGTAGGGTCCACATATAAAATTAAATCCCAAAAATGCTTTGAAAATTTATACTGATCTCCTAAGTCACGTGGTATTGTTAGGTTTTAATTAACTGGAACTGAAATGAATTCAGTGAATGAGGGGATATATGAGAATGTTATTCAGTCAGTGACAAAACAAATTCTCCCTGCTGGAACAGATGATAAATATTTCTGGTACATCCCGCCCATATCTAGTAAATGTAATCGGTTAGAAGACCACAAACAATGAGTCAGTGGCAAAATGGCGTAAGTGAACGATTGACAAACACTGATTGTGACGTTTCGAAGCTTATTCGGGATTTATAGACATGGAACGCACACACACACACACTCATGCCATAGGGGACAGATTATAGAGATGGATTGATGCCGATGGAATTATTTATGTTACCACCCCATTACCATTTGTTTATGTTATTTATACATTATCTGTAGCCCCAAAGTCACGGTTGTAGTGTGGTTACATTAAAATTTAACTTGTATTTTTGTGCGACCTTTGGATTCCAAGCGACTATTTTCGGTGTATTGAATTTTCCATTTTTATTATTGTAAACGATTTGGAATATTTTAATGTTACGATAAAGAATGAATACAAACAAATTTTAAATAAAATTAAACCTTTAATAATAAAAATTAAATTAATTAAATTTATTTCACGAAAATATTGAAAATATTGTTAATAAATAATAAAAAATATTAAAGTGGTGTAAAAATAGTTAATCATAAAACTTACATTAAATCTAGATTGTTGTCAAACAGTTTGGGTATTTTAATTTTGATTCCATCTCTATTTTTAGGTTTCAGTTGGATAAACTTTAGTTTTTTAATATAATAACCCGGATTGCGAATAAAGCAAATGAAATACAAAGTCAATTTCACAAGAGTACAAATAATGACCCATAAAACTTTTAATTAACAAACAGTAACAAAATATTTTAATATTGATTACCCGTGCTTAGCTGTGGATACTAATAATATGCACTTCATTAACAAACATTCAATCATTTCATAATCTATCTTTACACAAAAAAATTTAAAAAATATTCGATTAGATTAACTTAAAAGTTTTACACAACGTTGCATTTTGATACAAAAGTTTTTTATTTACTCCGAAACTCCGAAATTTTCACGAGAACGAGAAATTCCAAGCGTTTTACGAGGTTTAGATAAAAAAAATTTAAAAAAAATAGGGATTGAAAATGAATTATTATGCTTAACATCGATAAGATTAAAAAAAAATTAAAAGTAATTCAATAGGATTAACCACCAAATTCTTTTTGAAGTTTTTTATACCTTCTTTTTTCAGAAATATTTGACAATTGATTTTATTATGTTATTTTTTCTGCTACACACATTACTATTTTTACTTATTTGTTGTTATAAATGTCAAATACTTTGATTTTAACAATAATCGCCAAAAAGCGTCAATCTCGACCAAATGTAATAAAGTAGATAGTGAAAATAAACAGTGAAAATAAACACTAGTGCGATAAAAAGCTGTTACTGTGGCCAAATAATTGATGTGCTTAGTATTATTTGTTTATTTAATCAAAGGTTGGAATTGATATCATTTCATCTGAGAAGTGATTATACAGGGTTTTTTAAAAAAAGGTGACCTCGTCTCTAGGATAGGTAGAAAACTGAAAATTAGTTGGGGTTTGCTTAGTAAAAAATGTTCGTAACGCCATCCGTATTTAAGATAAAGGCCTTTGAAGAAAAAAAATGTATACACATTTATTACGATTTTGCCGACACTACTGAAAACATTGTAATGAAATTTTATACGAATATGTTGACAGTTAAAGCTGTCCTATCAAGGTCACATACTCAGGGGTGATCGTTACTGTATACTTTAACTTATAATGAAGGGCAAGATAGAAGCCCGTAAAGGAGTTGGTAAAAGACAAGACTCGTGGTTAAGAAATCTTAGAGAGTGGACCGGAATTCGAAGCGCAGAACAACTCTTCAGAATCGCCTAAAACAGAGCACAGCTCGACATTGTGATTGCCAACATCAGGAGGACCTGATATGGCACCAAAAGAAGAAGAAGAATTAATTACACGAATACAATTTGAAATGTCCTCACCTTGTCGATATTGTCTGCATTCATAGAAATCAGTGTTCAAACTTTTTTTATTAACTTTTTAAATTACCCGCGACTATGTGCCAATACGAATTAGCGCGTACAATAAACGAACTTTACTTCAGTCAGTATCGCAAAAGCGTTTTTACAGTAAGGTTTGTATCGTTTCTTTTCTTAATTATTAAAAGGTTATATAAGTGTGTTTCGATGTCCTTACCAGCGAAAACAATTATTTAAAATATAACAATTACAATTTACAACAAAACTATCAGTATGGTACTTTTAGAGGCGGACCTATCAGGAAAGAGAATGCGACGCATGCAAGAGTTATAACAATTTTTTTTCTAAAAATGTGTTCACCCTCAGCTCAACGACCCCGAAAATAAAATAAATATTCTACGAATTAAAAACATAACAATAAGTTCTGAAAAAAACCTAAAACCTTTAACTCCAAAAAAAAACATTACGAATCCAAAATAATAGGTAAGCAATTTATTTATTTTTTCATGTTAATTTAAAATAAAGTACATATCATCAATTACCACCTCATCCATTTGTTTGTGTCCGATAGGAGCCCTACAACGCCGCCATGCGTAGGGTGCATCCTGATTGATTCAATTTGTTATTTTGGCTCTAGCTGTACTTTAAAGGGTTTATGTATTTACTTAATTTATGGGTTTTTGATGCACTATCGATGAGGATTTATTGGTCTGCGGAATATTAACTTTATACGGCAATGATTCTATTGGAAACGCAAGAGTTATTACTCATGCCAGTGAAGTTGTGCATGTTTTATTAAATTTTAATTTTTGATTAAATGGTAGGTTTTGGCCCGTAAAAGTTTTATTAAAAAAAAACAAAAGTAAACAAGTAAGGAATATAATTGTTTAGTATTCCTTTACTTTATCCAACCGAGTCACTTCGGCTATACTTCTTGGACTAATCATCTCCGCAGCATTAATCCTATTTTCATGCTTCTTCTGCCAAACCCGACATTTACTGCCATACATAAGTGTAGGAAAGAACACACCTCTATGCACAGCCAGACGTGCCTTTTTTGACACTTTCTCGCTGTTCATAAAGCTATTCCGTGCCCCATTCATTTGTTTTCCTGCCAACATCCTTTGGTTAATGTCACTGTCATACTTTCCATCTCTCGTAAACTTTGAACCCAAGTACACAAATTTATTTACTTGTTCCACTCTTTTTCCCTTAATCGAAACTTCACAGTTTGTCATGTAAACGGGTGTATGCAGTAATTATTACGTTAAAAATAAAAATAGTCTGTAATTTTTTTTAAAAACTGAGTTTTAACACAAATAATATTACTATTACTAGTAATATCCTAGTGCTTAAATTACTATCGGAAATATTTCCGAGAGCATAAATTTTGTAAAAATTATACAGAGTCGGAGACGAGGGTGCTCGAGGAGATATTTCCAGGTAGTAATTTCGTCAAAATCAAAATCGGCCGATTATCATGACAATATGGATACAGAAATGTTTGTGAAATTGTAAAAAAAAAGAAATCTGTCATTTTATTAGATAATGCCCCGTACCATTCGAAAATTTTAAATAAGCAACCAACAAATTCCTGATTGGTATAGTAAATAAAAGAATGGTCAACGAACGAAAATTTTTCCTTTCCACAGTATTGGTTTAAGCCGGAATTATAATCGATAGCTAAAAGGCACAAAAGAGAAAAAATGTACAAAGTGGATCAAATTATATTTAGTTATGGATATCGTGTGCTAAGACTTCGGCCCTATCATTGGTAATTAAATCCCATTGAGTATATTTCGGGAATATGCAAAACTTATTATGACAATCACATTGGATCTAATGGTGACAGTGAAAAGGCTGTTTTGGAAACCTGGCAACGAGCACTTAATACTGCCACTCCTAAAATTTGGGAAAAATGTGTCACAAAATGTGAAAATTTAATAGAGAAATGGTGGATTCATAAAAACTGCATCGAAGCAGTTAATCCTGTTATCAATTTCAATCCGAATAAGGATATATATATATATATATATATATATATATATATATATATATATATATATATATATATATCAATGATTTCTGTTCATAATAAAGCAAAAAATAAAAATAAAACCGCTTAACAAAAGCATAATAATAAACAAAAAAATTTCGGGTTTAAACCTTAGGGGAATTTACTAATGTACCTCTCAACATAGTGCGCCCGTTAAGTCGATGCCTCGGTGACTAATCAGATACCGTCGTATATTGGTGAAATGAGCAATATTATTGTGCAGTATATTGACAAAAATTTTGCACGTCTACAGGCTGCTTTAAACAATTGTAATAAATTACGTTTTATTTATTTTTCTAGTAATAGTAACAAAGATAACATAACATCCAATAAAACAGTAAGTACAACCAATCTTATTTAATTCTCCGAATGCTAAAAAGAAAACGAAAACATTTACTTTTATGAGTATTAAGATGTTATTTCAAATTCACTTGCCAGAAACAAAAATACCTTGTTGCGATAGCGTGAAGGTATTTGGTGTTGTATATACATTGGTATTTTACGGAAGAAAGATAACATTATTCAGAAATAAGCGCATATTAATTTTTTTATTGAGTTGTTTCGTTTCATGTTTTTTTGCCACGAAATGTTATTTTTCGTGATAATACGAAGCGGAAAACGAGTCTTTTGGGAAACTAATCGATACCTTAAAATAACAAAAGTACCAAACGTTTGTGCGGTGTAATTAACTAGATTCATTTTATGAAAGCCTGGCTGCAGAAATATAAGGGATGGATGATAATAAGCCCAAATAAACACGATAAAAATTTTACTATACGAAAAAATTTATTCACATCTTAAATGTAAAAGCAATTAAACAATTAAGCAATAAATTAATCCAACAATGGATTTATTAAAAGTAAAGGCTAATTTTCCATTTTTGGTAAATAAATTTTATTTTTTTAGTTTTTTCCTGAATTATTAATTTTTAATAATTAAACCTCTATTACATGCATACATACATATAGTCACTCTTCTTTCCCGTAGGGGTAGGCAAAGACCACTTTCTTCCACTTTTGCTTCATCTACTTTCATCAGTGCTCTCATATATGTTCGTCGGTTGTTGGTCCTCTTGATTCACAATCGCCTTATAAATCTGTTTCGTCAGTCTTTCTTTACCCTTTCAACTTATCCAAACCATCTAAGCATTCCATTATCTATCTTTGTAACCACATCTACTTTTACACCACAGCGTTCGCTTATCTTCACTATTCTTCACTTTATCCAACCAAGTCACTCCGGCTATACTTAGACTACTTATCTCCGTCGCATTTATCTTATTTTTTTGCTTCTTCTGCCGAACTCAACATTTAAGTTTCTGTCAAACCCATCATTTACTACCACACATAAGTGTAGGAACCAGCTCTTCCCTATGCACAGCCAGACGTGCCTTATTTGACATGTTATGCAGTGTCATATTCATTAGTTTTCATGCCAACATCCTTCGCTAAATGTCACTGTCATACGTTTCGTCTATCGTAAACTTTTAACCCAAGTATACAAACTCATTTACTTGTTCCACTCTTTCTCCCCTAATCAGCACCTCGCAGTTTGTCAAGCTTTCTTTTTTTTTCAAAATCCATTGCTTTCGTTTTGCTTACATTTATTTTTATCCCTTTGATTTTTAGGGCATCATGCATAACATTAACCATCACCCGCAACTCCTCTTCAGATGACGCTATTTTGACATGATCATCGGCGTAAAGAAGGCATTTGACGATTAAATCATTCATTTTTAATCCATACGCACTTTCTTTCAAATCCTTTAAACAATCGTCTATGTGTGGCGTAACCACACATCCCTGTCTAATACCTTTTTCGATGATAAACCAGTCCGAGTAAGCTCCGTTTCTAACACAACTTAACCTCTTTTATACTCTATAAATATTAACAAGATATCATTAAAACAAATAGTAACATTCGAATTATTCGACACTTTTTGTGACGAGTGTATAAACAAACAAGAAATATACTTTTTAATTCGGGGGCATACGGTATTAAAAAGGACGTATTGCAAACATTATTTTTAACGTTTAGTTTCATTTCGGAAGGCTTTGAGCAAATTAAACTGGATTATTGGTTGCTGTATCGACTGAATATAAAGTTGAAATAATGTTGGATTGTAAATATATAAACACGATTTATTGCTCGTAATTCTATGAAAATAGCAGATCACGTGTATCGGCTGTAATTTATATTTATTTGTTGCTTCCGCTTTTATTAAAAAAGAAATCCAAACATTTTGCGGAAAACGGGAGCATTGTAGCATTTTAAATGATTAAGCCGTCAGCACGTAGGACAATCACGTACTTATCTCGTTTTCCAACATAAACAGGGTAATGGCAGATTGAATTGCTCCCGGATTCACCTCAGCTACTTTTTAATATTTATATAACAACTACCAAGAGACATATTCCTAATGAATAAAACTTGATATTGTTGAATTTGTGATTTATGTTTTATCTGCAATAAGAATTCTTTACCTTTAAAATTTATACGATGTACATACATGCATATAGTCACGCCTTTTTTTCCGAACGGGTAGGCAGAGACCACTTCCTTCCACTTGCTAAGGTTCTTACACACATCTTTTGCTTCCTCTACTTTCATTAGTGCTCTCATATATGCTCGTCGGTTGTTATTGCTCTTGGCCTGGCCTTTCTTCAGAACAATGTTGATCTGATCAAGATATGTTCGCCGAGGTCGACCTCTACCGACTTGTCCATTCACACTGGCCTTATAAATTTGTTTCGTCAATCTTCCTTTATCCATTCTTTCTACGTGTCGAAACCACCTAACCATTCCTTTATCTATTTTTGTAACCACATCTTCTTTTACACCACAGCGTTCTCTTATCTTACTATTTTTTACTTTATCCAACCGAGTCACTCCAGTTATACTTCTCAGACTACTCATCTTCGCAGCATTAATCCTATTTTATGCTTTTTCTGCCAAATCCAACATTCACTACCATACATAAGTGAACACTTCTATGCACAGCCAGACGTGCATTTTTTGACACTTTCTGGCTGTATATAAAGCTATGCAAAAAGTAAGTAAAATATAATAAGAATTTAGCAAAAGAATGGAAACAACTACAAATAAAAATTGACCATTCGCTTGGATATTGTTCACAATTATTTTTCTTTTACTAAAATTGAAAAAACTTTTGAAGATAAATTAAAATTTTAGTACGGAAAAATATAAAAAATAATGGACGTTGCTAGACGTCCGTTAAACGGACGAATAAAATTAATTAATCGTCCGATGATCGAACAGTATAAAATGTTGCATTCAGGAAAACCACTGGAAAATAAAATTCACCTTTTATTATAAGATACTATCATTACATTTTATACAAAACTAATAAAATAAATATAAATAAACGTCAATGATTCGGAAGAAATTAATCATTATTTGATAGACATAAACAATCAACTCGTTTGACAAATGATAGCCTTTTAAACTCGTATTTGGAATGGCGACGTTGCCATATTGCGCGTATATCTTTCTTTAGAATTGATGGATTTGTCTGTAAATCGATGATAAACTTAAAAAATTAGCCTAACCTAACCTAAGTAAAAAAATTGATACTAAACTAAGCTGCGTAAATCGATGTTTACCATCTCCTTAAGTATAAGTTTTTAACTGTTTAGCCTGTTAAATTTGTTGGTATAATTCTGGAATGAGACTGCCAAAAGAATTTTCATAAAACTTTTACAGGTCATTAAGAGGTCTTTTTTTAAAAATTTGGGACGCCTAGCTTCAGTCTTTAAAGTTAAATTGGACGACTAATTAATTTTATTCGTCCGATAATCGGACGATTAATTAATTTTATTCGTCCGATAATCGGACAATTAACTAATTTTATTCGTCCGTTTAACGGACGACTAGACACTTCGAAAAATAATATTAATACACGACTATCGGTTAAACTCAAGTATATCTGTAACGATCAAGATTTAATTGATAGTGATGAACTTCCAAATTTCCGAACACCGACCAAACTACAAGAGAGCCAGAACATCGAAATTATCGGCAATCCTTTAAACTGTAATGAATTGTAAGCGAGTACTAAAACCACGTCTAATATCTTGCAGGAATTATTGGAATGGGTCGAAGCTAGCAAGTTCGCTTATTTCTCTCTCGACCCCTCGGTCAACCGCATTGTTACGACATTACTGGCTAATGAATATAAATGTAGTAGAGAAACTTGCACCAAGAGTATTTCATTTCCCACATTTTTTTGCTGTTTGCAGGGTAGCGCTAAAATAAATTCATCTAAACAAAATATTTTTCAATAAAATTGTTTGTTTTTTTTAACACAATAAAAGACCTACTAGCACTAAGAGGGCGATCTACGCCCCACTCACATGATACCTAATACAATAATAAACTGCCAGAAAAAATTAACACAACAATATAAAATTATCCAAAAATTTTCTTTACCTTTTTCTTACGTCCGTTTTTTAAGTTTATCGAGTATTTGAATAGTGGGCTATGCATACCATATATTAAAACAATTTGTTTAGATTTACAGTTTTAAAGAATTTTTTGGTAGAATAACAATTTTGTGTAGTACTTGCGAAAGATTTTCGTTACAAGTAAGCTTGAAAATTGTTTCTTTTTTGAAAGTTATACGTTTTTGTGGCAGACTAGAATTTTTGACTCCGAAAAATTATAAAAATAAATCATGCAATGGAATTTTTTTAAACAAGAGTTAGTGCGGGCTTCAGTTTTATTTTTCTTCTTAAGTACCATGTCCTTTTGAAACGTTGATCACCATCAAGGCTATCCTTACTCTGTCGACGGCAAGTCTGAACAGAGAGCTTGAGTTGAGTTTATACCAGTCACGTAGATTCTTGAGCCATGATGCTTTTCTGCGGCCCGGCTTTCTTTTACCATAAATTTTTCCCTGCATGATGTTTTGCAGTAATCGGTATTTTTCGCCTCTCATACCATGCCCGAAATATTGCAGTTTTCTTCTTTTGATGGTGGTAATAATTTCGGTGGATTTATTCAGACGTTGGAGTATTACCAAGTTCGATACTATTTCCGTCCATGAAACTTTTAATATTTTCCTGTAAGCCCACATCTCAATGGCTTCAAGTCGTCTTTCTTCGTTCTTGTTTATAGTCCAGGCTTCCATACCGTACAGCACGGTGGAGAAGACATAACATCTGAGAAATCGGATTCTTAGAGTTAACTTTAGATCTCTACAGCACAAGACCCTACTCATGTTTTTAAATGCTGCTCGAGCCTGTTCATTTCTTGATTTCACTTCAGTTTGACTATCCGCGCTGTTAGTTATTATGCTGCCTATATGTTTTATTTGGTTTACTAGCTTCAATAGTTCGCCACCAACTGTTATGTTAGCTATGATATTAGGTTGCTTGCTAATTACTAATACTTTGGTCTTTTTGCATTTAATCTTAGTCCGGCCCTTGCGCATTTTTCGATGACTGCATCCAGCATCCGTTGTAAATCTTCCTGACTGGAGGCCAACAGTACCGTATCGTCTGCATAGCGAAGGTTGTTTATGATTTCGCCATTTATAATAATGCCGGCTTGTATATCAGTTTTATTGGATAGAAGATATTGTCAAAGTTATGCTGACAATTTGTTAGACAAAAATCATTCCAGAATAAATTAATTAAATAAGGTAGGAAGCTTGTACGCCTATGATCAGCCAATCCATCACCAAACACGAAACTTTATATATGCCATTGATACAGCAGTGAAAGGAAACTCACGCGTTCACTAGAAGATCTGGCTGTATATTATAAAGGAAACCATTTAAAACCAAACCCCAGCAAGACTCAAGTTTGTGCCTTTCACTTGAGGAACAAGGAAGCCAGCCAAAAGCTGAATATTATATAACAGGGCCAAAAACTAGAAACCAAGATATTTAAAAGAAGCGGCATCCTGCGTAAACTATCGGGCACTAAATGGGGAGCAAGCCCCAATGTCCTTAAAACTTCTGTCCTGAGAACCAAGTACTAGAATTCTTGCACAACAGATGTTTAGCTTAGCCGAACGAATGCTTATTGCTTATTCGTGTCAATTCTGTGATCATAAAAAAAGTTGTGAAGGCAATTTACCAAATATGCTATTTTATGCATAACCTTACAATGGATACTTTTAAAATTAATAAAAAATTTACAATTTTTAATTATAAGCCTACGTTTTCTACTAATATTACTTCTATTTTGAGACATGTTTTTAATGAACTTGTAATTCTAATAGATTAATAATTTTTAATAGTATGTAATTAAAGCAGAAAAAAAATGTACTTAAAGTTAACGACATAAAGTACGTTTTATATTCGTTGCCCGTTTTTAAAAGAACAAATTTAAAATCCAGGAACTGAAAGCAGCATAGGGTAGCTCAAAGTTTGTTTTTGGGTGGCACTATGCGTCCCTCCTCTATCTGATAAATCTTTTGACAGAAAGGATTATCAGAAACGGCATATAGTATATACCTAACTTTGTAGAGTATCCATTCAGGTTTGTGTGCGTGTTGGTTTATCTACAAACAAACTTCAGGATTCTCGCTTTTCATTCTCTATTACATTACGTTTACTACAGATTAGTTTACTTCGTTATCCATCTTAATTTAATAAGTAAAGGACCTTTGCTGTGATCTTGTTAGTGACTGCTCAAAACCACCTTTGGTACATTTTCTCTAAAACTTTACCGACATTTTGAACTGATCAATTATCTTCAAGAGGAATCGGGTGAAGAACCTCTCGTATACGGTACATTTATTTAGGAATAAATTGAAATTGTTAATTACCCACAAGTTTTTTTTTATAATTAAAAAAAATAATTGAAATTGTATAATTTTTTGTTAATTTGTTAAACAGCAGGTATTTAACTAAATACTGTGCTATTCGTCATTTTCGTGTCTCAAATAGATTAGTTGGAAGAAGAAGAAATTATTTTTTCGTTTACCAAAAATTACTGACCAAGTAGGTTCTCCTTTTCTTTTATCCTTTCTTTTCTCATTTTATAATAAGCTCAAATTTTTCACTAGTTTTATTCCGAAACGCAGAGTTAGTTTAAAAATGTCATACAAATCACCCCACGCTTTTAGAACGATGACATTAATTTTCTCGTAGGTAATTTTATTCTTATGTTAAGAATTATTTTTTACTTTTTAGTTTGATTAACTCTAAAAGCGTGTTTTTTTGTTTTTTTAAATTATAATTTATTTTTCGCTTTTTAGTTCGATTTTTTACTCATCCTCTTGCCATTTATCCCTTGGCACGTTTTTCATCAGTATATTGGATTGAGTGAATTGTAATACGACATTGGAACTGCGTGTATGCGTAGCTCACGCACTAGTTCTATCTCTCTTACTCTCATGCAAAGGATCCCTAAAGAAATTTATAAATCCTGGCGAAAATAATCAGGATAATCGGATATTGTGATCGAATTATAGTATTGCCGTCGGTCTTTGACAAATGTGCAAAGTTTAAATTAAATCTAATTGCTTAAAGTATGGAAAAATCGAGGCCAAAAAGTCAGTTACTCTCATGCAAAGGATCACTGAACAAATTTGTGAATCCTGACGAAACTAATCAAGATATATTTTAATGAAATTCTTGCATTATCATCGGTCTTTGACAAATGTGCAAAGTTTAATTTAAATCTGATCGCTAAAAGTAAGGCAAAATCGAGGCCAAAGAGTCAGTTACAAACAAACTAACATACAAACATACCCGTGAAACTAATATAAGCGTGTTAATAATTCTTTTTGCGCTTTTATAAGAAAAGTGAGAGAGGCTAGTCAATGCTGTACCTCTGTAAAACATATTAAAACCGTAACAAACAACAAAAGTTATCATTATTTATATCGTTGGAGTTTGAATAAGCTTAAAGAAAACGTCGACGGGAGATTGGTCTGATATTATTATCAAAAGTGCTCTGAAAATGCAAACAGCGTTTTTAAAGAGCTATTTTTCTCAACAACAAAAAGCACCCGAAGATACATTTTACGAACAAGATGAATTTATTATTTATATCCCTCTGGGTGTTTCACCGTACATTTCGCAAAATAACGACCGGAATGATGTTTATGTCTAAAAAGAACATTCGCACTTTCGACTTAATATCAAGTTATATTTATTTTTGTATAAAATATAAAACGTTTTATCTTTTAAAGCTTTCAGGATTTTGGTTCACAGCCAATTTGTTGAACAATATGGAACTTTATAGGATAAATAGGATAATTAGCATAAAATTAAAAAAATATTGGTACAGCTCAAAGATTTTATTTAGACACTTTTATGAAATCTCTTTAATAACAGATATTAATAAATATTTAAAAAATCATCAAGAACTGACTGGATCAGAAGTCGCCAATATTTTCAAATAGTCGAGCTAATTTGGTAATATTTAAATAGAGAGTGAGCTACCTAAACTTGATTTTTTCTTCTAGTTAATTTACAATCTGTTTAAGAATAGAACAATAAGTAAATGTTGTGTATATAGAAAATGGCTTGTGGGGTCAAAAACCTGTGGTTTTACCCCCTAATTATTTAGTTTGTTGCATAAACTGCTTATGGCCTAGGACAAGATATGAGTTACAGAGACAGTAAAATTACATATAACGAGTTAATAAAAACATATAGGTTAAAATTGTAAAATATAGATAAAATATACTTGTTGTTTAAAAGGTATAACTAAAACATTAGGTTACAAAATATCTATACTAGAATCTGTTTGTGAGGTCATACGGGGTGAACCTTTTAAGTCTGCGTCTGATAATTGGTTCAGTAACTAGATTTTTGTCGAGGCTATTGGGAGGCTATTGGGAGGCTATTGAGACTGTATAGTCTTTTGATGTATTTTCCACTAAACACTTTAATTTCTTCTTTGACCGAGGGAACTTGAATATCACTTGCAATGATATTATTAGGCACAAACCAGAGTGCACTTGTTATCATCCTTAATACTTTGGATTGGAACCTTCCAATGATATCAATATTTGAGGAAGATGCTGATCCCCATAGCTGAATTCCATATGTCCAGATGGGTTTGAGTACCAATACCTTATTCTCGAGAGACAGTTGGGATTTACTTTCAATAATCCAATATAATTTTCTAAGTTTTATTCCAAGCTGTTTTCTTTTTGTAAAGATATGTTTCTTCCAGGAAAGTCTTCTATCTATATGGATTCCAAGATATTTGGCATCTTCTGACTGTGGTATTTCTTGACCATTTAATATAACAGGCGGACAGTTTCCTCGTCTATCTGTGAAGGTAACATGATTAGATTTGCCTTCGTTTACTTTGAGACGCCACCTTTTTAACCATTCATGTAAATTGTCAAGGTTTGTTTGAAGAATTTGCGATGCCATTCGGGGGTCTGAGTGTGAGGCTAGTAAAACGGTATCGTCGGCGTAAGTTGCAGTGAGTGTATTGTTTGATGTGGGTAGATCAGATGTAAATAATAATTATAAAAGTGGACCCAAAACGCTGCCTTGAGGGACCCCTTATTTTATCGGATGAAGTGTTGAATGTTCGTCTGAATATTTTACCACAAAATGTCTGTCTGCAAGGTAGGATTTGAGGATGAGGAAATAGTTTAAAGGAAGGACTTTTCTGATGTTGTAAAGTAGATCAATGAAAATGGAATTACAGATGAAGATACCATAGAGACATCGTGGACCAAACTAAGATCCAACATCATTAATGCAGCGGAGGAAGCATTGGGTAGCAGACAGGTAAAAATTGGCGGAAGTCGAAACACAAAACTGTGGTTTACGGAGGAGATTAGAACGTTAGCGGATGAGAAAAAGAAATCGTATCTAAATCTAAGGAGCGGAACAGCTACACAAGAGGAGTATAGAGTTGTAAGAAATAGAGTTAACACAAAAATAACAGCAATAAAACGGCAATTCTGGGAGGCATACTCAGTGAGCATGGAGCACGACCTCTATGGAGGACAAAAGAAAATTTGGAACATGCTTAGAAATCGTAAAAGGCCAGTGAATGAGTACGTTAACACTACAAAAATATTAACGGAACAGTGGGAGTCCCATTTTCGTATGCTGTACAGCGATTCTGGCCAAGAAACAAAACCAGTAATGGAAGAACAAATCAACAATGCAGACGGTAACCCCATAGAGCAGACCCTATGTACAAGAGACATCAACCTAGCAGTGTCAAAACTAAAAAATCGAAAGTCACCTGGATTAGATAACATAAACAATGAACTTATAAAATATGGTGGGCCTACGTTGATGGAACAAATCACATTGCTATTCAACAAAATATATAAAAACAAGAAAATTCCAGTACAATGGAAAGAAAGCATTACAATACCATTGTTTAAGAGAGGTGTCAAAACAGATATGAACAACTATAGGGGAATAAGTCTGTTAAGTACAACATCGAAGCTACTGACAAAGATCATAGCCCAACAGGTGGCACAGACTGGAATTAATGAGGAGCAACAAGGGTTTCGACAAAATAGATCCACCATCGACGGGATTTTTATTCTTAGACAAATAGCTGAAAAAGCAATAGAATACAACAATGTTACTTACATGTGTTTTATTGATCTAAAACAGGCTTTTAATAGAGTCAGACTGAATTTGGACTCTCATCTTATCGCATTAATTAAAGAATTGAATACCGGAAATTCTACGTTTATAAGAGTTGAACAGAAGCTAACAAAAAGGATAGACATATCAACAGGTATAAGACAAGGAGATAGCCTTAGCCCTATTTTGTTCAACATCGTCATGGATAAAATAATCGACGAAGTCAAAACGGCGGGAAAAGGATACAGGATGGGAGATCAGGAGTTTAAAATAATCTGTTATGCTGATGATGCGGTCATTATATCGCAAGACAAGGACAATTTACAGAGAATGCTATTTAAATTCGAGCAAACTGCACAACAGTATAACATGATCATCTCGCAAGAAAAAACACAATCTCTTACAATATCACGAGATCCCAAAAGATGTAAACTGGCATTATATAACAAGAGCGTGGCACAGGTTATGTCATTTAAATACTTGGGTGCTCAAATAACCAGTAACCGTGATCTTAAGTCGGAAGTCAAGTCGCAAACAATCAAAGCAGCAAGACTATCGGGATTCCTACGAGATGTGATATGGAGGAACAAGCACATGTCTATAGCGAGCAAAACAAGAATCTATAAGACCTGCGTAAGACTGGTAATGACCTACGCTACTGAAACGAGGGCAGAAACAGCAGCAACAAAGAGAATTTTAAGAGCAGCCGAAATGAGAACCCTAAGGACCATAACAGGACATACTTTACTCGACAGGCAGAGGAGCGAAGACATCAGAGCTACCTGCGGCATTCAAGATGTAGTAAGATGGTCCAGAGTCCGAAAGAGAGCTTGGAGGGATCATGTGGACAGAATGCCTGGAAACCGCCTCGTAAGAGCTGCTAAGCACAACAAGCCTGAAGGTAACAGACCACCAGGACGACCGCCCAAGAGGTGGCACGAGAGCTGGACATCAGAATCCCAGTTGCGGCTGCTATGAGTGCTAATATATGAGGAAAAACAAGACAAATGTCTTAAGAAAAAGAAGAAGAAGAAGAAGTAAAGTAGCCCAGTATGCCAGACTTAATCGAATGCCTGGCTAATGTCTAGGAATATAGCGGAGCAAAACTTTTTATCTTCCAGGTCTTGCACGATTGTGTTGGTGATCCGTTGGACCTGCTCAATGGTTGCCTATTGTTTTTAAAATCCGAATTGATGCTTTGGGACAGTTTTGCCTAAACTTGAATAATGAAATAATACACAAATATATTCGACAGACAAGTTTCAACTCTCAGACGCTATAAAAAAAATTAAATAAACGAAGTGTAGTATTTTTAATCTCAGTTTAAAAAAGACGATTTTACCAGGGCACTGCGATATTCCGGTAATAAGCTATACTGAGTAATACCGATAAATTTAGCAAAACATATTGGCCGCCTCTTTTTATATGTTACGGAAAGCACAGCTTATTTCTGAATATCAACGTCGCTAATACGCATCAATCAAATCATCGGTCGACAATCTAGCTTGCAGGTATTCACCCTTTAGACCAGTGTTTCCCAACGTGGGGCCCACGCCCCACAGGGGGGCAATTTGAATGATTAAGGGGGGCAATTCGAAAATGGACTCGACACGAGTTTAATCCTTTCGCTCCGGACCATTTAAAAGCAATATTTAGATTTTGGTGCCAAATTTAGCGAAAAAAGCAAATTCTTAAATAATTACGGTAAATAATTGTTAGGTTTAATTTCGCTTGACGAGAGTTATTTAACCGATATTTTTGAAAAACTAAATATAATAAATAAGCAACTTCAAGGAACAAATAAAACTCTTGTCGATGCAAAAGCGAAGATCTTTGGTTTCATTACCCATATTGAGTTATGTCAGAAACATATTAACAACAAAAACTTTGAACAGTTTCATTGACCCAAAAAATGTGAAGTAACTGATACCACTTTACTTGTTATTGTCAATCATCTGAATATTCTATCGGCTGATTTAAAAGAAAGATTTTCTGATTTAAAACAAATTGATTTTCCAACATGGATTTGGAAAATGATGAGTCAGTTAAAACTTTATTTAATATAAAAGGAGCGATGTCATGACTTTGTAAGGAAACAAAATTCAAATACTTAAATGTTACCAAATGTGCAGGAAAACTATTGCTACTGTTTCCATCTTCATTTTTAGCTGAATGTTGATTTAATGCTGTAAATGATTTACTGGTAAAAAAAGTAATCGGCTGGATATAACACAGCGTGAAGGCTTGAGACTGAAGCTAATCAACTTGGAACCTAAAATAAAATCTCTGTGCAGCAAGCATCAAGTGCAAGGATATCACTAAATTAATATAGAAAAATATTTATTAAAATTATTTGGAATTTGAATTCCAGTAATTCTTTATATGTTTTGAAAATTTACTTAATACGTTTTGTTAACAATTGCTTAGTGATTTCTTTCTTAAACCTATTATCTAAGTTTCATAAGTTAACAATTCAATTATTTAATATTTAAATTTATGTATGTTACTCATCACCACCTCAGATTTTTTTTTAGTTTTTTTATCTTGCGATATATTCCCAGGGAATTATAGCAGAAAAGAGGCGTTACTTCTGTATTCCACGTACTCTCAAAGACAGATAACAGCAGCTACAGGTGTTTCTAAATTAGTAGTTAACCACATAAAATTAAAAATAGACAAACATTTGTCGTTAAAATAGAAATAGAAAAAAATCCATAACCCACCTGACTACCATTGTCAATAAACAAGGGATCAACGTCTCCAAGAAGACAGTCAGGAGAAGGTTGGCCGAGTTCAATCTCAAGGGGTGTCGGCCACTCAAGAAACCTCGCTAAACTAAAGCGATGAAGAAAAAGAGACTGCATTGGGCAAGAGAAACACCGGAATATGACTGTTGAGGACTGGAATCGGGTAAATATGATTGGTAAAAACTCCGACAAATTTTTTTTTGTAATATGGTTAGCTTTTACAGGTCTGCTTTTCAGATGAATCCACATTTCAAATTTTGGTGGACAAAAGCATGTTTGTTCGAAGAAGCCCAGGAGAGTAGTACTATCCTGACTGTCTTGTTCAAAGGGTGAAACATCCCCTTAGCATAATGGTATGGTCCGTAATCTCAGCCAGGGGTATGGGACGTCTCTACATCGTTGCGAAAATGGTTCCCTAATGACGAAAAGTATGTTTTTATGCATAACTCAGCACCTTGCTACAAAGCCAGAAGTGTTACTCCATTCCTGGATGATTTTGACGTGACAGTTTTACCTTGGCCGAGAAAAATACCGGACATGAACCCGATAGAAAATTTGTGGGAGCTTACAAAGCGAGAGATCGCTAAAGAAGTGATAACGACCAAACGCCAACTCATAGAAACCCTTATTAGGGTATGGAACCATGACCCTAAGCTTCGTCAAAATGCTCAAGTCTGTATAAAGAGCATACCTAGAGGCCTGGAGGCCGTCATCGCGGCGAAGAGCGGCGTTACAAAATATAACTTTTTTTTTAATTTTCACCAATTTTTTATATTTTTTTTAAATGTTCATGTAAACGATAATTGCTGAATAAAATATTATTCTAAATAAAGCTCCCTTATGAATTTATATAAATACAAAAACAAAAACCTACAAAGTACTTACTTAAATTCACTTTAACTTAAAAATTAACAGAATTATATTGCGTCCCTAATAATTTGGCCACCCACTGTAATACTCAGACAAAGATAGTAGGAAACAAAGAAGCGGACAGAATGCCTTAATGATTAAAGTCAACCTTTAGTTTATTACTACAAATTTCAAGTGATATTGAGTTGGCATCTGCATTACCTTATGGTAATGAAGGTATCACTAATGAGTTTGTTTTTGTTAAATTGGTGTATTTTAAAATTTAATACATTTTACTTTCGTTGTTCCTTCAAACCTTTAGAAAGTTATTGAGCCAAGAATTCATTCGACAAAAACACCAATTTACTTTTAATAAGAACAACAACTATTACGCCTGATCTAAATTCAGCAGCAGCGTTCACAATTCCACTTTTCCAGAAAGCAAACTTTCGTTTAAGTTGACGACTTTTTTATTGGTCTCGAAGCTTTCAATTTTTCAAATGAGCTTACTGCTAAAACGTAGATACTCTATTTTCCATTACTGAAAGCAAAACTATCAACGTTGACTACTCAATTTAAATAAAATCTGTTATAAGCCACCTACGTGCTGAACAATCCACTAGATTTGATCGCTTAAGTAGAGCTGTTTTGTTTTGGTGGACGAAGAATAAAGATTGAATTTAGTTAAATAATAATGGCAGACGATAATTAAATAATAGTAGATTCTGTCACTGGGTTAAAATGAAAAAATTGTTACGAACGGATATTCCGAGCGCGAGGAACCACGAGTATCGAACTTTTTCATTGTAACCGTGTAACAGACGATATTTTCTCTACGACCAAAGAATTTAAATAAAAAATACTTTGAAGATAATAATATTTTTCATATTCCTGTTTTGATTTTTGAGGAAGTAGATTTTCTGTTGTGTTATTAGCGTAATTTGTTATCTCAGGAGAAGTATTTTTAAATTATAAATCTGATTCACTTAAATTCTCGCTCATTTTAATACAAAACTTTTAAGAAAGACGCGTCACCAATTTAATCCAAAATTGACGTTTAATTTAAAGAGTTTATTTGACATCCATGGCAATCGCTATTGTTTTAAACAATTACGAAATATTCATACCATAACAAGTTATGGAATGAGTATTCTTACTCTAAAGTGTGAATGTTGTCATTCTTCTTCTTTGTGTGCTATGCTTGTTTTTAAACGTTGGCTATCATCAAGCGTTCAGGCGATGGCTATCATAGAGTTGACAATTTGTTAGAAAGCTTCTCGATTGGTAGCTATATGAAACAATTCTTGTACTGTTCGACCCGTCCAATGTCTAATACTACGAAGCCAAGAAAGCTGTTTTCTGCCAATCCATCGCTTTCCTTCTATTTTACCCTGGATAATTAATCGGAGCATGTGATATTTATGCCCCCACATCATATGTCCAAAGTATTCGCCTTTTCTTATTTTGATGGTGTTTGTCAATTCTCGCTCTTTGTGTAGGGATTTTAACACATGTTCGTTAGTTACGTGTGCTGTCCACAAAATCTTTAGCATACGGTGATAGCACCATAACTCAAACGCTTCCAATTTATTTAGATGCTTTACTTTCAGTGTCCAGGTTTCACATCCATAAAGCAAAACAGACCAAACGTAGCACTTTAATACTCTTAGACGGATGTTCATCGAAAGACTTCTATTACATAGTACAGAACGCCAACTAGTGAATCTTTTACGTAGCAGTTCTATCCTGGTTGAGATTTCTTTATCGCTTTCAATTCTACAGTCCATCCAGCTACCCAAATAGCTCTGTATTCTGACCAGAATTTTACCACCTAATTTTAATTTTGGATACTCTATACACTTAAACCCTTTTCCTTGCATGCATTGTTTACTGCATTTAGTAGTGTTTGGAGGTCTTCGAGGCTTTCTGCCATTCTGAATATCTTATATAAGTGATGCGGACTTCATTCACTTTAATACCTCCCATATCTTCCAATATAGCCTCTCTGAAAATGGCTTCCGAGTAAATGTTAGACAGGAGCGGAGATGTAAAAAAAAAACTTATTACAATAAATAAATTAAGATGCATTTAGGGGGTTCGAGTAGGGGATAACAGGGTGTAGGGGGCATACATTAACGGCGAATAATACCAATTATAATAAATAAAATAATGATTAACGTTAATTAATTACAACGAAAAAGAATCATCTTTTTTATTTATAAATCAGTTAAATATTTTTGTTATCGAGTATATTGTTACGGATTGGAGATAACGGATCCGCTCCTGTTACATTTTCTGGCCTGAAGGCACGGTGCGCTGTAAAAAGGATGTTTGATTCTTTCGGCGTTATTAAAGGCCCGACATTTATTACCGCGGGCGGCGAATGTTCGTAATAATTTAAGAAAAAAATCGTTTTGTTCGGAACGTCGGTTTATACCTGTAAAAAAAAGATTTCGGACCGCAAACAAGTTTAAGTAAAAATTAGAATGTGATATAGTTATGAAAAGATTGTTATAAAAAATTTAAGTTTTGTAAAATATCTTTTGTACTGAGTGTTATAAATTATTAAACCCAAAAATAAATATCGTAACAATATTTTTTATTTAAAAAAAAAAAAAATACATGGCCATACTAATGGCAGATCATTAAATGTAAATGTTATGACATTTCTGGAGCTATAATAAATTTAAAAAGTAAGTAGGTAGGCCATGAAATATAAAGAAAAGAAACATGAAAAAAAATTAATTTAATTTTGTTAAAATAGCCTTGATATAAAATTAGTATTATTATTCATCATTTCATGTTAAATTATACGTTAATTAAATGATTTTTTTTATTGCAAGCAATGTAAATTCGGTAATTTTTAAATTTTTTACTAGCGATTCAACTCCGCACATTTTTTTATCTGTCATTTCCTACAAAGTAAATTTTTTAAAATTTTCTTATCGAAAAAATTATTAGAAATAGTTTAACATTTACTATTTATGACCTGTATTTTTTATTTAGTCTTAAGGAAATCCGAGAATTCTGTATATACAACTCCAGTGATAGAAACAGGGGCTAAAATAAAAGTGTAGAGCTAGGGGGTAAAGCGCCATGTTTAAGAGGTCTCTGGGGACAAGTGAAAGTGAAAGATATTTATGATCAAATGCAATGGTGTGCATCCCGAGAAAATTCCATCATGGCGAGGTGATTTCACATATTATTTCACAAAACACATTCACACACAACACCCCATTAATGTTAATTGTAATATATTCCAATTGCTTTTACACATTATACAGGGTACGTCAAATGCGAAATGTAGCAATGAAGAGTAAATTTATGATTTAAATTTATTAAATAAATCCATACTTTATTTTTTAGAAAAATTAAAATACTTTTATTTATTTACATTTTTTAAATTTTGCAATTCTGTTATAAAAAATTGTAAAAGTAACAGTACGTATAAATTCGAAATTTAAACTGGTAAAGAAATTAATCAAAATTTCACATTTAAATCACAAATCAACTTAAAAATACAAGATATTTCAAAAATACTTTTTTGTTTTGGAGCTTATTTTGCACTCAACAAAGTTTTTGTTTATTTTTAAATAAATACTGAAAGGAAAAAATAAAAATAGGGGACATTTTAAGAATATTAAAAAATATAATTTGTTATTAAAACTACTAACAAATACTACTACTAATACTACTACTTAAAATGTTTGTTATTTGCAAAATAATTTAAAACTATAAAGTAGTTTATGATAATCGTTAAATTAAAATAATAATAACATAAATGAATTCTAAGTAGCAACAAAAAGTAATATCTGTAATGTTTTGATTGGTAAGTAAACGTAGGTTAAAATACATGTAGGATAGTACCAAATTGGGTTTATTGTCTAGGAGAAGTCCTTTAATTTATCTTATTTTCAGGAAAATATTCTTTGTTAAAATAAATCTGAAAGCTTAGCCTAAACTTAGTTTAATTTATTTCTATTGGTCGGTGTCAACGTCTTTCTTGAATCTGCGTATATACAAATACGTCAAATTTATTTATTTTTGCACCTTTTGAACTTAAAGAACCACTATAAATATTTCTGAAGATGAAACAATAAAATTTTGATACATCGACAAATTAAGGATTGTTTTTCTTTAACATCCAGCCCCAACTCTACAATCAAAATAATATTCAACGGTCGCTACCCCATTTAATTATGCTGAGACTAATGTTTTGTAAAAATATTAAAATATTGTATTTTCGCCCACCCTGTACAATGGAGTAAAGAGAAATTCATATCTACATGCGCTACACGCCCCATTATTACGAAAATGTAGGTATAAACATGAGACAAAGAAATTATTTATCAGATGGCTTTATAATGTTTTATAAAAATACATAAAAAAATTTGTTATGAAATAAAGTCTGCTTGAATATCATTATTTTAAACTTTATTTGTCGTCATCAAAAAAAAATACAATACAATAAGTTTGTTTTTATTAAATTTCTAATTATATCAGAACTGTAATATTTTAAATAACAAAATACTTTATACTTTAAAACAAAAAATAATCACTAAATGTCCTCTTATAGACCAATCAAATAGGCTTTTAAATCAAAGTACAGACATTTTTAAAGTAAAGGGTTAAATAAAAATAAAAAGTGTTTTTGACGTTTATTTAGCAAGAAAATTCCGTATAAAAATCGTAATACATGAATATTATTGTCATTACCAGAGTTAGGGTTTCAAAAAATCGAAACGAGCTGACCAGTTTACAAATTTTCAACTCACAAACTTTTTTTCAGAGCAATATATAATGTTTTTAAATGTTTAAATTTGTAAAAATTAAAAAAATTTATTTTTAATTTAAACAACTTTACCTGAAAAAATTAATTGTTTTCTTTATTTTTATTATTATTTATAGAAAAGATAAATATTTGAAAAATTCTAGAAATATTTCAAATTACTTTTTACACGAGAAAATGCTCCGTTTTATACTAAAATAATCTAATAATAATAAAAAAAATTTAAATATATCTTTAAAAATCATAAATATACAGATCTCTTTAGTCAATTTTAAAATAATGCTTGATTGCCTAGATATTTAAAAAAAATCAGTAAGGCGATTGGATTTTTGGTATACAAGTATTGGATAGTTTGGTGTGAGCTAAGTGAGAGTTATTATTAGAGATTAGATTTTTAGATATAAAGTAGTGCTTGTAGAATTGCATACAACTCTGCAGTGTATGAAGAAGTGATCGGTTTGAAATTAAATTTTATGGATGTGTTTGAGGTGAGGATGGATGTTTTTACATCGTCTGATGATTTGAAAGCGTCAGTATCGTATAGTGTTTTTGATAGTTTTCTATTTCTTTTAAAAAAGACTGTTTTATCAGATTATTTGACTTTCCTGTTTTCTTAATATACTAAGGTTGGTATTATTTCTGGGTATGAGTATAAACCAGGGTAGAGAAGTTTCCATATTTTTTGGGAAAAAGGTGGAAAATTGAATCAATAAATTAAAAAAAAAAGTTAAAAATTTATCAAATTTTTAGCTCGTTATTATTTTTTTAAGTTGTACACATCATTCCTTAACTTTTAACCACCCTAACTTTGTTATATTTAAAAATAGCAAAAAAAAAGCCAAAAAAACAATTTTATGTAAAAATTTAAACATTTCGATTTTCAATTGGAGCTTTTTTAGGCCTATCCCTTTTAAATAAACGTCAAAACATCAACCCTTTCCAGGGGTAAAATTTTTTTTTCACTATCATTTTTAAATACTTTAAAAACTCTGTATTTCCTGCAAAATCTTGATTTAAAGGCCTAATTGATTAGACCATTATTATGTTTCTATGTTTTTATTCACCTATTTTATTATTTAAAACTTACTCTGAAACTGTAAGGGAATATCAATTAATTAGAAAATGTATGTCTGTATGCTTTAAATAATTTCGGAAAGTTCGGAAAACCTCCTTTGAGAATAAACTGTAGTTACTGCTGAACCGAGACTTCATATCAATTAATCTACACAGACATAATTCATCATTTCTTTTCGTTAAGTCATAGAAACCACCAATATCTCTTTCGATTCCGAAGGTTGTGCCTTGGGAGTTTTAGCTATTCTAAGCGACGGTAGCAATTCAGTATTTTCAAAGAGCTCTTCGCCAATAAAATCTTCCTGAATTTTATGTTTTACTGCCGCAAAGCACTTCGGATTGTGACATCCAGTGTAATTGCACAATTGGAAGGAAAAATGAATTGGCTGTATAACTGTTTTGAATGAGTTATATAAAAACGGTAGTGAAATGCAAGCTGTGTAACAGAATATTCATTTTTTGGATCTTAATAATAAATAGTTAAAACTCTAAAGAGCAAAAAAAATTATGTAGGTATTGAGTTGACAACCAGTAAATTTATTTTTAATATAAAGCGAAAGTTTAAACGAACCATAAATAAGTATAAGTATTGGTAAAGATAAATGAAGAATGGTTGTTTAAACTTAAACTCCACAAGCAAGTGATTTGTCTAATATTACATTGGTCAATCAGACAAGATACTTAATTAAAAAACTCTTATAACATTTTAAGTTAACCCATTAACCGCCAAGCACAGAAATAACAACGTAATGTTAACATTTTTTATTAAATAAGCTTATAAGTCCTAAAATATTACAAAAAAAATCATATAACACTTTGAAATTGACAGGTAGTGTCAAACAAAATGGCGCATTTTGAACCTTTAGCGAAAATAAGCTTTAACTTAATATTATTATTTTATTTATTATTTTATTTTTATGGAAATTTTCGAAGCATTTGGTGTGTAAATAAACTTGACATTTTTGACAAATAAAAACTGTATGATTAGGGCACTGTCTGCACCTCCTTCTTACACTTTCTGCGTCTTTTATAATTATATAATCAACGTTACCTTTGCGAATTTTATTTGGTAAGCTATTCTTAGACGGTCTGCCCACGCCTTTATCCACGCGAGGAACGCCTGCAAAAGAACTATCGATCTTGCCAAAGAATCCTACGACACGAGAATATGCAACAAGCTTGTCAATGCCCCTCCTGGATCAAAGACCTTCTGGTCTTTGGCTAAAGCCATAAATAAGAATTTCACAACTTCTTCTTTACCACCACTCGAGAGGTCCGACGGCACCACAGCCGTATCTTCCAAAGAAAAAGCGGATCTGCTGGCCGAAATGTTCAGCTCTAACTCAACCCTCAATACCAATGGAAACAACCCCCAACGATACCTAGAATAAACGCATCAATGCCTGAGTTCACTATCCGCCATCGCACTATCAGGAAAATCCTACGAAATCTTGACTCTAATAAAGCAAGTAGGACCAGATGGAATTCCGAAAATTGTCCTGAAGACCTATACTCAAGAGCTCACCCTAGTTCTCTGTAGACTCTTCAAGTTATCATACAGCAAAGGAGTATTTCCGTCCATGTGGAAAAACGCTAAAGTCCAACCGATTCCCAAAAAAGAAAAGAAGACTATTCCTGCAAATTATCGCCCTATTGCATTGCTCTCAGTCAAATCCAAAGTTATGAAAAAAGCTATTAACACACAACTTATCAAATATCTGGAGAAATTTGAGATAATCCATGACAGACAATATGGATTTCGACAACTTCGGTCTACTGGAGATTTGCTGGCTTATGTCACTCTGCTCTGGACAAACACTATTGAAAAGTTTGGTGAATCCCGTGCAATAGCCTTGGATATATCTAAAGCCTTTGACCTCGTCTGGCACCAGGCATTGTTAAGTAAATTATCTGCCTACGGTCTCCCAACCAAACTGCGCCAATGGCTCTTGAGCTTCATGCAAGATCGCTCCTTACATGTGGCAGTTGACGGTATTTCTTCTGATGCGTTTAAAACTAATGCCGGGGTCCCCCAGGGTTCCATCTTGTCCATCTACAGATATTTCCATAGCAGATGCTCCAGAGAAATAAAAACTCTTGTACCACCATTGGCCATATTCGGCCGAAGAACTCGGTACGCTGATCAGTCTCACCCATTTACTCTCAAGATTGACACTACAAGGACCAATCTTCATCAGGAATCCTTCTTTTACAGGGCTGCTACGGAATGGAATAAGGTTTCAAAATCAGTTTTTCTAGAGAACTTTTTAAAAAGCGTGTCCACAATCATTTCCTTTCTATAATCCCTTCCCCTCCTAATAGTCACAGTGCGGGCCGTCTGCGGCCCACACGATAAGTCTACCCTTTTTGCGACTATTTTTATAAAAAAAAAAAAAATTACTGTTGATAGCTGACTTGCCTCTCCCTCCTCTTCGCTCTCATTCTGATCTTCTGTCTCTTGCTCTTCAAAATTCATTAGATAAAGAACGATATATGCCCGAATATCTACTTGTGAGATGCAGCTTTTATTTGCCAATTTATTTGTAAAGTTTCCAGGCATTTACAATAGAATTGTCAACAACATTTTTTAAAAGTGGCCACCACAATTTCTTTACCCGCACACCAATTATGTAATTACCTATGGCATTGTCATGTAAGTCACCGTCACCCAGGAATTTATTATATTCTTGGATAACTAATGGCTAAGGTATTTTTACTTCTTTGCGCTGCTTGCGGTCTAATCTCTTTGCAGAGCCTACGGGGTTGACAGGACAGGTATTTGAAATTACTGTTACGACTTAGTTGTCATTTTACCTAAATGCAGGCCAGTAATGAAAAAGAACTGACAATGTTCCTCGAAAGACTCGAATCTGTGAGCTTAAGATATGGGTTGCAAATAAACTACAAAAAAACGAAGATCGTGATTATCAACCGAGAACAAGAAGTTGCTCCAAAACCACACAAGGTGGCAAATTGCGATGTCGTCGGAAAGATCGTGTATCTAGGATCAATAATAACATCAAATGGGGATTGTGAACCTGTAATTCGTAGACGCATTAAACTAAGTAAAACAGCTATAAGCCAACTCACCGGAGTATGGAAAGATCACAACATCTCGATCCAAACAAAAAAAGCTCTAGTAAAATCACTGGTATTCTCAGTTTTTTGGTACGCTTCGGAAACGTGGGTGATCAAGGCCGCTGATCGACGGAGAATCGATGCGTTTGAAATGTGGTGTTGGTGCAGAATGTTAAGAATCCCATGGACTGCTTGAAGAACAAACGCATACATATTAAAACAAGTAATAATAGAGCACCGTTTGTCGAGCCAAACTTCAGCGCGGGCTTTAAGGTTTTTTGTACAGTGAATGCCATTTTAGAGAAGCCGACGAGGCCGATCCCCAACGAGATGGACAGACACCGTTCGAAATTTACTGGCCTAAATTTAGAGACAGCAACAAGAGAGTATAACAGCAGGCAACGATGGCAACAAATTATTCGTCACGTCCTGGACAGACTGGATAATGATAAAAATTCACAACAAATACCACACCTCATGGATGATGTAATGGACTTAGAAGAGTCACTTTAGCCTTTGTATCAAAAACAAAATCGTATAATCCTCTATCTTTTTTAGAAAGGATTTCACTAGATTCCGGGGGATACTTTTTAATTCAGTTGCACTACGACGAAGTCGATCATCGCCAACGGTTTGTTATCGAACCAATATTTTCAAACACGATTTTTGACGATACAATTTTTTTTGTATGTGTAATTTTATTCACTGATAATAATTAGAAAATAGGAACAATACCTTTTCACCTTTTTTTGCCACAAAATAAGTTTACCAATAAAGTAACACTTCGAATGTAAAGCTGTGTGAAAGGATAGTCAATTTATGATATTTCGTAAAGATTTTTAAAAACAAAAAATAAGTTTTTAGACAAAATAAAATTAAATTGAGCTACAATAATCTCTTGTATTAGGGCAAAAAATAACAAATTTAAAAAAAATAAATACCATGTTCATTATAAAAAATATTTTAGAAAATGGTGCATTTTTGCACCATTGGCACTTAATAAGGTAATAACAACCTTCGAAAGATACATGTTAAAATTTCATTATATTCCAATTATTATTAGTCATTAAGTTAAAATAGTTTTAGTGACGCTACTATCGTTATTTTTAAAACGGTAGAAAATACTGAAATACTGTAATTGGAACGAAGTTCCTTAACGCGGCTTACGGGTAGCGCGAGTTAGTGGGAATCGTCACGTAACGAAAAATGACGGTGGTTCAGTGGTAGAATGCTCGCCTGCCACGCAGGCAGCCCGGGTTTAATTCCCGGTCGATGCATTCTTTTGTGCTAATTTTCTTGGTAAATGGAATAGTTTACTGACGAGAAAATTAATGTCACTGTTCTAAAAGCGTGGGGGTGCTTTGTGTGACAAACAGATCAGTGAAATTAGGTTTCTCGTTAGTAATTTTATTCTTATGTTAAGAATTATTTTTTAGTTTAATTACCTGATTAAAGCCTGTTTTTTAGTTTTTTCAAACTATAATTAATTTTATTTCATTGATATGATTAATTCTTTTTAAATTTTTTATTGACTTAATCTTAAAATTTTAATTGTTGTTTTATTTCATATAGTTTGCCAACAATAGGTCCTTAAAGTTAGTAAGTCCATTTTCCCCGGACCTAACCTAATACTTACTTTTAAGCTTTGGCGAAAACCCGTTGTAAGACCATATCAAGATTATTTTTTGTAATTTTTAGTTTAAAATTATTATTAAGATTAACTTTTTCTTTAAGATTATTATTTGTAATCTTTACAGTGTCAGCTACCGAACTAAATATGACAATAAGTGCACTTCGTTCTGCGAATGATATATTTATTTCTCTCTGGTTATTAACAATCGCTATCGTACTATATCGTAAAACTAAAACGTCAAACTAACCAACTTTACGAGCTAGTTATGAGAGTTTATTTTATATTTTATGTTGCACCTAGTAAATTATAGTCGTCTGCAGTGCAATACTTCAGGGTCTGCTCTAGACCGGGGTTACAATTCTTGGGGGTAGTATATTGGCCGTAAAAATCTCAATATATTAATTAGCTAAATAGGGTATTCTACTGTTTAAAGAAGTACCTATCTCAAAATGTTAATTTTCCTAAAAAAAAGCCACTAAAAAATATATTTCGGCAAAATAAACACGCTTTCTTGCCATAAAATTAAAAATTAAACCTTTTTTATTCTCGCGAAAATGCTGCGTTAACAGCTAGGTATGTGCAACCACCATTGATTCTATTTTTGGCAGATTCGTACTATCTGCTTTTAAAGCGGTTTGCACTTTAATAAATAAATAAATAGGTAAAAATGAAATGCACTGACGAAAGAACACAATTATTACTCCTTAAAGTTAAAGTTGATAGATATGTACCTATCTGTTTACACTGAACTAACAGTTTTGCCTTTATGACGACACATCATGGCGGCTCGTGTTTTAGATTACGTGATATACAGATTAAAAATTACGACTAATAATTTCAATGTAATAAAACAATAATCTGCTTTTATGACTCAAAATCAGAATATTTAGGTATATTTCTACATAAATTTTATTTTTTATTAAATTTCATAATTTATTTTTAACTACCAAAAGTACTATTAAAAAGTATTATTAAAAAAAAAATTTAACTCCCGTATTTAAATACGGGAGTTAAATATCTATTAACGATTTATTTTTGTAATCCAGTATAACACAGGCACGAAATAATATGCAAAAAAGCAAATAGATTCGCAGAACAGGTAGAAATAACTTTCCAAACCAACGATGGTAAAGTATCCCAAGATTGGAATAAACCAATATATACAGGAAGATTCAGTCGTCAGACCTACTTCCTAAAAAAATGTTTTTATGAAAGTTATAACAAATATAATTCTAAAAAAAAACCACAATTTAACCTTATCACCGAGTCAATCTTAAGACGACTTTTACGTAATTTTAGTTATAAAAAAATTGGATTCTGTCAACAAAAAAATTTCGACACGAAAAAAATTCACATACATATAGTCAAGCCTTTTTCCCGTAAGGGTAGGCAAAAACCACTTCCTTCCACTTGCTACGGTTCTTACACACATCTTTTGCTTCCTCTACTTTCATCAGGGCTTTCATACATGCACGTCGGTTGTTGGTACTCTTGACCTGGTCTTTCCGTCCATTCACACCCGCCTTATAAATTTGTTTCGTCAATCTTCCTTCATCCATCCTTTTTACGTGTCCAAACCATCTAAGCATTCCTTTATTTATCTTTATAACCACATCTTTTACACCACATCGTTCTCTTATCTCACTATTTTCTACTTTATCCAACCGAGTCACTCCGGCTATACTTCTCAGACTGCTCATCTTCGCAGCATTAATCCTATTTTTATGCTTCTTCTGCCAAACCCAATATTCACTACCATACATAAGTGTAGGAACCAACAAATATATTTATTAAAAATTATTTTTTTTATTACCTTTAATTTCTACAAATATATCTATAAATAGGATTGATCTTGATAATGTACTACCATTTGTGGAAAAATGTTTTAACATAACTTATAGTGTATGCAACAATCATGTAATGGCTATTAATTCACTCACACAAGATTTACTTACCTCGTGCTTATGTAATAACACCCATTATAACATGATTATTGCATACTTATTTAACTATTGTAGCATGTTAATTAAAGGAAATCATACATTAGGCACGATTAACAAGTCCATCATGACTCTTACTTTAACAAACGATTTACCAGACTTGTCATTAAATTTTTCATAATTCGTTAAATTTTCCCTTTATAATCCGTCTCTGACAACAGGACATTTCTTTAACCATTCTTACGTCATAAATAAATCATTTTGAAGCGACTTTTACACTCATGAATACGACAATTTCTTTGTCGGTTACACCGAGACAATAAAATGATGAATCATCATACTCCAAATTATAATGAGAAAGTAACTATACAACCGCCAGAATTTGCATACTTGATATATTTTTTTAATATGAGCTTGTTGAACGTTACGGTTATTATATCGCACGATTTTTGTTCATTATTACAGAAGCGGTATAAAGTTATTAAACGTTATTTTCAAATTTATTTAGTTTATTAACGTGCTAAATTCACAAAAAAAAAGAGCTGGTTAGCATAGTTTCCATTTTAGCATATTAAGACTCTAGATATGGACAAATATTTAAGGAATTAGGAATACAGTTATACTTCTAGTGACCACAGTACAATAAGGTTCTCGGTGGTGAGCAAAGAACTATGACATTAGATTGGATTTGGCCGTTGGCATTTCCGGGTTGGCAAAGCCAACTGCTGGCCTGCCGTCTACATCTGTTGGCATTTAGTCTCACAATGTCTGCCGAGAAGGATTTACTTGTTGCTTTATTCTTGTCTTTGTATTCTCTTAAACGACAGTTCCACAGAACAGGACGATCTCGGTAAAGGTTGAACAATACACATACCTTCGCGTTTGTCCACTCCATAACCGAATACAGCACTGTACAAGACCAAGACACAACTGAAGCCGCTTGGAGCCAACGGTTGGGACGTCCCCACTACCCGCTCGTTGGCACGGCGCCACATGCCGCTGGCTATGTCCACACAGTATTGGCTTTGCCAACCCGGCAATGCCAACGGCCAACCGCGGCATAGTGTGAATGCGCCATAATGTTTTTATATGGAGTTCTCATTTTTAGTTTATTTTTTAGAAAATAGTGTTATGTTTTAATTCTTGGAATATTTATTTTTGGAGCCGTTGTGGTGAGGGTAAATTCATTTTTAAAAGAGAAATTTGATCTCCTGCATGCGTCGTAGTCTCTTTCCTGTTAGGTCAGCGTTAACACCGTCGCTAACAGGATCACACTGATTTCTAGCGTCGCAGACACATGTCGCCGAGGTGGGAACAGATTAATTTGGAGTCGTGTTATTAATATCTTGATTGTTTGTCGTAAATATTTATTATATTGTGTGTTGGTCGACTGGTTTTTGTGCACATCAGCGCTTTGCATTGAAATTTCTATGTTCCCTAATTATTTTTCATAATCTTGTTTTTAAATTAACATGAAAATTGTATTGGTATTAAAATCCGTAGATTTAAATTTTATATAAATTAATAAAAAGATACTGTTTAAAAATACCCATCCTTATGTAACTAAATAAAAAACTGAATTGGTTTTATTTACTTACTCCATTGTACTAATGGACCAATCTCACGAAAGAGTAACAATTTGTAATTGAGCTTTTGTAGTGCAGAGTGCAAATCATAAATAGTTATGCATGAGATCCTCTACAATTCTACAATCCCTTCATGAAATCAACATTAAGCTTAGATGAGACATGTGTTTGTGAATTGCCATATGTTAAGCATTTTCGAGCAGAGCATATTTTTTGCGATTTTATGTTCATATCACCTTTTTAATTATTTGCATTTTTGGATTTTGTGATTTTTTAACTATAACTCTTTACAAAATATCGTTCAAATATAACACTTTTTATGTTTAAATTGCTCAAAATAATATATAACGTTTACTTTTCACCCATATAAACAAATAAAGGTTAGTTTGTTGTTCACAAATCGAGAAGTTTATGTGTTCAATAAATAATAGATGTCGCCCACTCTGTGATTTTTCCCTATTGTCCCAGGGAATTTGCGCAATAAAAGATGAAGAAAAAATGTCAAATATTAGTGGTTAATTTGGTAGATTTCACCGTGTTTAATTTATTGTAATATTTGAGTTTTACAAGTATTATAAACAAATTTGTCTTTTTTAAGGCAATTAAATCATTGCTGTCTTTGCCAAGGTAAAAGTTTTTATCGTCGTTCTAATGTCAAGTTTTACCTGCGTGTACAATCGTCGTGCGCAATACAGGTTAAATAAGATAGGACTATTAACTTTATTAAATTTAACTAATTGCTCTTTACGGTTGTCGATGATAAGTTTTAAAAGTATCTAGTCTTTCAATTACTCTTGCTACTCTAGAACTCTACCTCCGAGAAAATGATCTTATATGTGTGAATTTAGGCTTTCTTCAATCTTCTGTCTAATCAAGAAATCGATTAAAAAATGAATTCTAAAAGTTGCTTGTGCCATATATTTTTTATTTAAACCCGTTCTATATTCAAAAACTTTTAAAATATTTAAGAAATTTAATATAAAATTTATGTACCAAGAATTGGATTTTTATTTATAATTTTTACGAGTAAGTTTTTTTACAAAAGTATTAGAAATAATCAAAAAGAGCACAATTATTTTTTCAATTTAAATCGACTGCAGAATTATTGAACCGAAAATTATAAAATAGTCTTTTCAGTGAAATAAATAGAGCAAAGAAACTATTTTCTGTCAAGTTATTTGAATATCGAAAAGTTACTCTTTTAATAAAGTTGAAAAGTGTCAGATATCATTGTTCATTGTGGATATTAAAATCGATTTATCATGATGTATATTTTGACTAAAGAATGAGTCTTCTATAGATGAATAATAAAAAATAAACCAGTTAAATTGATCACTTTCAAAATTTTTGGTATAATTTAAAAATAACTTTGTGTTTATTTGTTACTTTGGACTAATCTGTTGATTTAAGAAACTAGCTAATCAAATCCTTAATTTAAAAAAATTATTTTACAGCAAATTAGGCGCAAAATAGGATAAATAAATTTACTTTTCCAAAACTAAATATTTTTACGCCTATGAGTTGTTTAATAAGCGGTACACACCTAAAAATATTAGTTTTTTTCATATCTCACAAATTACAATTTACTTCACTAAATTAATTTCAACTGACTATCTATTTTTCACTACTAACTATTTCTCTTTATTTCCAATTCACCATTATATAACTACCATTTATTAATCAACTAACTAATTGTTTGCGGCCAAAACGCGTTCTTATATATCATCATCGAACATTCCACAAATCTCCTGAACACACGAATCTCGAATAATCAATTTTGGCGAATGCGCCAGAACATTCTTGAAACATAAACTGAATTGGTCCAGCCTTTAAAATGCTGCTTACGATTCGTAGCAATATGTAATAATAAGTATTTAAGTTGTTAGTTTCAGGCACACAAATATGAACCCTAACTTGTTAGTCTTCCTTTAGGCATATAACTTTTTTTTAGTTTTATTTATCAAATAAAATAATTTCAAATTACTTGTAGCAAATATATGTATACAAATGGATGTCTAGTACAATAGGTATAAATATTTGGTAGTTCATTTTCCCAAATTTCTTTAAAATGCTTGGATAAAAACAACATTTATGAACTAATTTAAAAGCAGTTTATGGCTTTACAAAAATTTAATCAATACTGCGAAAAATATTTTAAAGGAGGCCATACCAAAACATACCTTACATCAGAAATTTTAATTACCAGTAAACTTGCTGAAACATGCTGAAGAAATTATGTTGCAAACTTTTATAAAAAGGTAAAATCTTTTTTTTTATAACAATATTTATTTTGTTTTAAAAATAAAGTCTAAAGCCTACGGACGGTTAATATTAATGCACATTATTTCATATTGTCCAATATTATTAATCATTTATGATTTGATATTGATTTTAGTGCTCGTATTAAACTACCGCTCACCCCATACAATGTCGACCACAATTCACTCCTCACCACACTGTCACAGGCTTTTTCGCAGTCTATAATAGCGCAATAGACCTGACTTTTAGCTAAGAATTTTTCGACTTTACCCCGTAATGAAAAGACCTGATCCATAAATCTCCTTCCACTTCTAAATTATGCTTGCACATCCCATATCATCTCAGTTTCATTCGTTATTCTTTTAATCAATATCTTTGCATACAGTTTGCCGAATATGCTGAGTAAACTAATACCTCGTTAGTTCTTACAGTCCTGTTGCAAACCTTTTCCATGTAAAGCGGCACCAGTCATCTGGTACGCTACCACTCCTCTTACGAAGGTTAAAAAGGTGGTACAGCAGACTAGTTACCACGCTTTGTCCAGCCTTCAGCATTTTAACTGTTGTCCCTTCGTACCCAGCAGCTTTACCCAATTTCATACTCTTTAATGCTTCCACAATTTCTGTCGTCTAATTTCACTCTCATTGTATTTTTACTCATGTCTTTAAATGGGGCCTGTACTTGTGTATCCTCGTTCTCAAATAAACTTTCGTAGTATTTCTTCCATTTATTTAAAACAAATTTCTCTCCTTTTACCATACTACAATCTCGGTTTCTGATTTTTTTTAGTTGCGAGGTAGTATTTTTACCTCTGGCTGTTTTTATGGACTTTCAGAAGAGTTTAATATTGTTTTGGAAATCGTCAGAAAACCTTTTATCAAATTCATTTTTATCACTTTTCTTTTTTGCCACAACTTCTTTTGCCATACTTTTTAACCTTTTATACTCATTCTTTGCCCTGTTTAAATCCTCAATCGTTGCCTTTTACGTTCTTTGATTGGCTTTTGTATCCAGACAATCCAGCTAGGCTTTCTTCCTCTCTGACACTGCTTTTTAAACCTCTACGCACATTTTCTGTAACTTGCATTCTTTTCTTCTTTTACTTACACCACATACTTTAATAACAATATTCATGAAAAAAGCAAAGACAGCTATTTCAATGTCAAATTTGTAAGTTGCCATTTCGTTGCTATGGTTTCCGATCTAGGCAGGGAAAGTGTTACTTTTTCAAAATAGAGAGCATGCGGGAAGTGTTTTTTTCTGGACGATGACAAAAAAAAATTTTTTTAATACATTTGTTGTTAAATTAATAAAACACCAAGAAAAATTCTATTCATTTGTCAACGTCAATAAAAAAACATCACACCATCAACGTTGGATCGAATTGCAAGTAAAATTAGAAACCAAATTAAAATTGGAGATTAATTAATTCTTATTGAATGTTTAGTGAAACATAAACCGAGCGAAGGCAGCGTCACCAATTCGCAGCCACATCATTAACGTTCGAATGGCAATTTCCATTAACGCCATCAACGTGACTCCAATCATACCTAAAATCATTGCTCTTTAGCAACTAATTCAACGAGACCGTACTCGAGTTAAATTGTTGTGAGGTAAACAATATCAAGAGTTCTTTTAACTACATAACAATTACCGCAAAACGTATCCTTGACACATTAAACAACTAATAGAAACAACAAAAATAATAACATTAAAAATTAACACATTGTCACTAAAATTCTCTTTGTGGCAAAATCTCTGGATTATAAATAAAATGCAGTCTCGAATCGTTTACCATTACTTGTGGTCCTACAAATATTTCTTTTTTAATCTTATCTTTACTCATTCTGGAGATTATTTTTTTTAATAAGCAAATTCTGACCCATCTTCATCCATAGTTTTGACAAAGTTCTTTTTAAGACCAAATATTATGTGAAATAGAGGCAAGTACACTTTTTTGGATAAATCATTGGTTTAGTTTTACCGTAATGAAAATGTATACCATAATATGTTATGATAAAAATGGCACAACAACAAAACAGAAAGGGATGGAAAAATTCTAAAAACATTTTTAAAATCAATTAAAAAAAGTATAACTTTAGTTGCTGTGTGACAAAACTTTGTTGACCAGTGTAAATAATGTATACCTATTGACGATGACGACTCTTCAGACTAAAACAAATTTCTATTCTTGACCCCCTCATATTCACCTGATTCTCTCCCTGTGATTCCTTTTTATTTTCAAAAATAAAGGAATTCTTAAAAGGTACCCGTTATCAATCTTGGTTGAAATTAAGGATCAAACGGCGCGGTTAATAAACAGTCTAAGGGCTTTCTCCACTGTTATGATTAATGCGAGAAGTGTAAGAAGACTTAAACAAAATGTATGTTTTATCTAAAGTAAAATTGAATTTAAAAACTTGACAATCTGCATGTCAACCTTACAATAAACACTGTTTTAACATCCTTAATTCTTTCTAAAGTAAACACATTTATCGCAGATTGAATAAAGACATATTTATGTGGTGCGAACATTTTTTTTCAAGCTTTCAAAAGTTCTATATGACAATGTTGCTAATCACAATAAGTGCTTACATTTAACATCCCTTATGCTTTCCAAATTAAACACATTTATCGCAGAAAGAATAAAGAAATGTTTATGGGAATAAAACTTTTTTTAATTTTTTTAAGAGCTTTTAATTATTCTAAACGACAATGCTTCTAATCACAATAAGAAAGTGCTTAACAATCAATTGTGCTTATATTCTTTATGCTTTCCAAATTAAACACATGAATAGAAAAATGTTTGTGGAATAAAAACTGTTTATTTATTTTTTTTTGGAGCTTTTAAAAATAATTATGTAGGACAATGCTTCTAAGTACTTTACAAACTGTTAAGCTCACGAGGATGGTCCGATAAGTACTTAGCCTACAAAAGAAAACAAAAATTTTGGAAAAATAGCTATTTATTTTTTTCTGCAATTCGACGTGAAATCGGCCCAATAATTCGGTTAGTACAGCCCTGTGACCGTTTTGCCCTTCTCCAGGTAGTCGATGTAGATCACACCTTGTAAATCCCAGAAAACGGTGGCCATCACCTTTCCGGCCGATAGGACAGCCTTCTTCGGAGCACGTTCGCCAGGTGAAGTTTACTGTTTAGACTGTTCCTTGGTCTCTGCTGTGTACCAGTGGAATCCATGTTTCGTCGACGGTCAAGAAACGATGCAAAAACTCTTTCGGGTTGCGCTTAAACAGCGTCAAACACTGCTCTGAAGTGGTCTTACAGTTGCGCTTGTTGTCCGGAGTGAGCAAACGCGGACCCATTGCGCCAACAGATTTCTCATGCCCAAAATTTATGCAGGATATGACCCACGTGGTTTTTTGAGATGCCTACAGTCTCAGGTATCTCGCGCACCTTCAATCGGCGGTCTGCCAATACGAGATCATGGATTTTTGTCACGTTATCCTCCGTGGTAGCCGTTTTCGGGGCACCTGGGCGTGACTTATTAAAAACCGACGTGCGACCACGTTGAAACTCGTTAAACCAATTTTTGACGGTCGCCATCGAAGAGTCACCGCACACATCAGCTAAGCGCTCTTTGGTTTCGCTGCGCGATTTCCCTTCCAAAAATGAGAATCGATTCACCGACCGATATTGCTCTTTTTCTATTTTTCTAAAAAAAAACTACAAGTTTTTTATTTTGAAATGTCAAGCCACACTTGCTCCTGATTTTTTCGTTTATTATTTCTGCTAAATGACAGTAACTCAAAGTCTACAGGAAAGAATTAGAATTAATCGTTAATAACTTTTTAAGTAAGTTTATGAAAATAGTCATTAATTTGAGCTACGCTGTACCTTTTAATAAAGTTTCATTTCCAAGTACTAATGACAATATTTATGCTGAAAAATTCTTCACATCTAATGTATAAAAGTTGAGTTGACAACAGCGCAAGAATATTCATAAACAAGTTAAAAGTTTCATGAAATTCGCATGCAAAATGATGGTCGCTAGACTCTCGTGTTGAAAATGAGAAAAACAGAAATTGTAGATTAAAAAAGCACAGACGTTTGTTTACTGGAACGTTGAGAAAAAAACTAGTAAGTGTATCTTGCATAAATACAACTACAAGTTTGTACAAATATTATTCGATTTCTATAAAATGTAGTGAGTCCGATTTGGCTGAAATTTCGACACTAGCCGTCTACGATAATGTACTACGTGATAGTAAATTTCTCTTGCGATAGTGGCGCCATCGGGCGGTGAAGTTAAAAACTTATCGGACCGCCCTCGTATATTGCCATTTGCAATATTTTTTAAGCTGCATTTAATTAATATACTATTAAACTAATTAAAATTGTTCCAAAAGTGCAGTCGTCACCAAATTTTATGTGTTGCGTCAATAATTACGTAATTAACATATTATCCTATTGTAAACATGCACCTGAGTATACAGGATTTTGAGCGAAATTTTTGGTAAACTTGTTCTGCTTGTAATACGAAAACCCACATTTGTTAATGTAAATATTTCAAGAGGTAAATCTATCCCGGTATTTTAACTGGATACGCTTTGTATTTCATGAAAATGAAAACTTTGCATTCATGCAGGGGAGCAAAAGGACGAGAAAATTTGATGATCGATTTCGGTTGTACTGTTACGAGTTTAATTGAATTTTTCATATCGAACGAATACACAGGTGGGAGGATACCAATAAGGTCGGAATTAGAGTAGTGGGTGTTTTTTTCAATACTGGTATAGTGCAGTAAACAGTGTACAATTTTCTGAGTTTACAATTATGTCTGTCATAGCAAAAATAATTTTATTTTATTCCCTGAAAATCAAAGGGATGAAAATAAATGTGAGCAAAACGAAAGTAATGGTTTTTGAAAGAGAAGAAAGCATGACAAACTGTGGGGTTTCGATTGAGGGAGAAAGAGTGGAACAAGTTAATGAATTTGTGTACTTGGGTTCAAAATTTACTAGAGATGGAAAGTATGACAGTGACATTGAGCGAAGGGTGTTGGCAGAAAAACAAAAGAATGGGGCACTGCATAGCTTTATGGATAGCAAGAAAGTGTCAAAAAAGGCACGTCTGGTGGTGCATAGATGTGTGTTGGTTCCTACACTTATGTATGGTAGTGAATGTTGGGTTTGGCAGAAGAAGCATGAAAATAGGATTAATGCTGCGGAGGTGAGTAGTCTGAGAAGTATAACCGGAGTGACTCGGTTGGATAAAGTTAAGAATAGTGAGATAAGAAGATGCTGTGGTGTAAAAGAAGATGTGGTCACAAAGATAGATAAAGGAATGCTTAGATGGTTTGGACACGTAGAAAGGATGGATGAAGGAAGATTGACGAAACAAAGTTTAAAAAAAGATATAGACAGTCATGGGGACTGCGGACAGAAGTAAAAACTAAAAACTATGAATTTCTTTAAAGTTTAATTCCTTTATGCGGACCGCGGCTGGTTTTTATTTGTTATTTTATATTTGACACCCATTTTTATGGTTTGTATCATATTTGACATATATATTCTTTGCTAATGGTTATATTCCTTCGAGATGTGGTGCTACCGTAGAATGTGGCGTATCTCCTGGACAAAAAAGATCTCTAATGTGGAAGTCCTAAATCGGACGAATAAGGAATGTGAAGTCATTAACACCATAAAAAAGAGAAAGCTAGGTCATATACTGAGAGGACCCAAATACGCACTTCTCCAGCTGATAGTTCAAGAAAAAATTGGTGGAAGGAGGAATATTGGAAGACGCCGTGTGTCTTGGCTTAAAAATCTAAGGAACTGGTTTAATTGTAGCAATGTTGAACTCTTTCGAGCTGCAGTCAATAAGGTCCGGATAGCTGTGATGATAGCAAACCTCCGATAGGAGATGCACTATAAGAAGAAGATTGGTTATATTATGTTTGATAAACATATGTTATGTTAAAAGCAGATTTTTAAACTTATACTATAACTGACATTTTAAAAAAATTTAATATAATGAAGTTTAAAATATAAAAAGTGGTTCGGAAGAATTAGTGAAACTGGTGAGTGGTGACTGTGATATGATTTTACTCGTACTCCAGACGTTTATTCTAATTATTACGCAAGAAGTTAAAGCGTAGCTTCTATCGGTCAGTCCCGCGACTGCCACGTATTTTTAACTTCCCTGCGGGAAGTTATAGTAATGATTCCGATTTTGCGAATCCAGAATTTTGACATATCTCCACATTTCAATGTCCCCAGAGTCGAATACAATAGTTTTTAAGTGGACGTCTGTGTGTGTATGCACGTATGAGCGTATATTCGTATGTGCGTTCGGAATTATTTTTCGTCTTGATTATCTCGAGAACAAAAAATGATATCGACGGGAGACCAATTGCATTCGAAGCATAATTTAGAATATTAGAACAATAAACGATTATTTTCTATAATTAAACAATACATTTTTTAACTAAAAAAATAATATAAACTACTGGACGAATTAATATTTTTCTCGTGTCCGTTTTTAAAGATTGTATATGTATATTTTGGCTCGTTGTTAATGACAGCTATTAAAACAATTTGTTTAGATTTACAGTTTTATTAAATTTGTTGGAAAATGAAATGAATTTTCGTTAAAAGTAAACTTATAAATTGTCAATTTTTTTTAAAGTAAACGTTTTTTGTAGTAGACTTTTGACTCCGAAAAATTAGATAAATGAATCGAGCAAAGAATTTAACTACACACGAGGTAGTACTGGCCTCATTTTTATTGGATGAGGGATGATTGTCAAAGTCATGTTGCTAATTTGTTAGGCAAAAATCATTTTATAAAAAATCGTACGGTAAGACGCTTGTGTGAGGAAGGAATAGTAGATTCTGTCACTAGGTTAGAATAAATAATTCGATACCAGTGGAACATTCCGAGCGCGAGGAACCATGAGTACCGATTATTTTCTTTTTAACCGTGTAACAGACGATATTTTCTTCACGACCAAAGAATTTAAATAAACAATACTTTAAAGGACTTAAATTATTTATTGAAACATGGATAAGAATTAATTAATTCACTTCAATTCTAGCTCATTTTTATACAAAACTTTTAAGAAACTACTTTTAAGAACGACGCGTCACCAATTTAATTTGAAACTGACATTTACTTCAAAGAGTTTATTTGACATCCATGGCAATCGCTATTGTTTAAAACCATTACGGAATATTCATACGGCAACAAGTGATAAAATGAAAAAACATGCAAACCCCATAAGAAATAACTGTTACAGAATGAATATTCTTACTCTAGAGTGTGAATGTTGCATTATGTTATTAAAAATAATTTTATAATGAGTATATTTCAAGTATGGTCGTGAAGAAACTATTTTTATTAAACAATACGCTTTAATAAACAGGACTGTCACTAGTTTTGTGATCTAAAACGAACTCGAAGCTGTCCGCAATGTCACAATTTCTTTTAAAACAGTTAAAAGACGGTTAAATGAAGCTGGATTAAACAGTAGAAGACCAGCCACTGCATTCTTCTTGCTTTTATTTAAATTAATCAAAATTGGTCTGTGATTGATAAAAAAAAATTATTCACAAATAAAACCAAGGTAAGCCTTAAACATCCAGATAGTCGTGAACGAGTATGGTGAAGACCAGGAAAGAGGTTTACTCCTTGCAATATTTTTGCATTTTTACATTAATTGCTGTCCGTACAAGATCTATGAATGCTTATTACTATCTTAAGTATATTTTAATAGAACATGTGATGCCTTTCGGTTCTTTTTGGTACCCAATTTTCTGTTCATGCAGGACAACGCTCGACCTCACATAGCTGGGGAAATACTCGATTATCCTAATCAAGTTGGTATACCAGTTATGCAGTGGCCACCAAAATGGCCGGATTTTAATCCGATCGAGCATTAATGGGATTACCTCAAGAAAAATTGTTAAACAGCAAATACCTACACAATTAGCAACATGCCTAAACGTTGTGATTTGAAATAGAGGGGGCCACGCACGCAATTATAATGTTCTACATACACCATAATTATTTTCAACGTTACAATTTTGTTTTTAAGTCCTAAGAATAATTTTTATTCCAATCTTATACAAAAATATTAAATCTAATTTACTTTTAAAGTACCCGAATACGTTTCTTTTTTAACTTGGAGTGTATTTAGTTTTAATTTTCCATGCGTGGTCCTTTTAATCAGAGACATTTTTTTTAGATGCTTTTATTTAAAATGTTTCATTTCTTTAAACAAGCTTTTTTTAAAAATTATGAACCAGTTTTTATATATTTTAATTAAAAAGTTTTTTTTATTAAACACATAACTATTTACCAAATAAATTAACTTAAAACAATCAAAATTCCATAATTTTCAAGATTTTTTTAAATCCATGTTTTAGTATTAAGTTTTACAGTCAATAATAATTAAAAATCTTGTAAACGTTCTTTAACTTTGTAACAAATTAAAAATGACAAGCATTAAACTTTTTAGGATATTCGTATATTTTAAGACTAGTAGTGTATTTATAACCTAGACTTAATCTTAATAAATTGATAGTATTTCTCATAAAGGATAGGTAAAGGGGACGGTTAATCAAATAAGGGTACAATTATAGTTGAAAATCTGGAACGGATAGATATTTGGGGTCTTCCTTGTCTATAGGTATCTATTTTCCCATTCAAAAACCATAATCCTATTTGTAGGTATTACAAACCATATCATAATAGCATTTGAAAGATAAATTACCGTTCCTCAAGATTACTTATCTCATTCGAAAACGGATACTCTAACATAGGCGTGCAAGAATGTTAAGGGTATCATAATGGTGAAGTATCTGATGAATCATGTTAGCTTAGGGGGTTGTTATTGATAGAACTGTCAGATGATTTGTCAAACAAGTACCAATGTACAAAGTTGAATAAAGGTTTATATCTCGAGAATAATCTTTTACAGGTAGCATGAAAATTAAAAGAATAATTGTTTAATGATATGCAAGGTAAAAATTATTTGGAAAATGTAATAAATATTAATAATTAAAAATAATAAACAACAAAAAAAAATTAAAATAAAAGAAGGTGATAAAAATGTTATCAGAAAAGATGGAATATGGGAGCCTGGAACAGTGATTAGTGAACATCCAAGTCCAAGATCATATATAGTGGAGGATGACTCAAGAAGTGTACTAAGGAGAAATAGAAAGCTATTAAAAACCTCATCTTCTGCTTCTACTAACCAATCTGAAGAAAGTACTGAGGGCTCTGAAATATCCGAAGGAAGGGTATCTAGAACGATTAGAAAACCTAAAAAATTTGATGATTATGTTTTGAGCTAGATTGAGATTATGTTTTTGAATTGATAATGAATGATTCGAATAATCTGCTTTTATTTTGTTCTGATTTATATTTGCATTCTTTTATTGTTTTCTGTTCAACCTTTTCATTTGTGTAAGGATGTGAAGTATCTGATGAATCATGTTAGCTTAGTTGTTATTGATAGAACTGTCAGATGATTTGTCAAACAAGTACCAATGTACAAAGTTGAATAAAGGTTCATATCTCGAGAATAATTTTTTACAAGAATAAATTAAAAAAAAATGTGTGTGTGTATGTGTGTGTGCAGTTCACACGCAGTAGAAGTAAAACTTCAGAAAACAGCAAAGGCGGCAACATTTATTGTGAAAATAGTTGAACTTTATTTATTTATCAGTTCTATGTAATGAAAGATAGGTTAGCTGAACGTCCTTTATTAAAATATTTACCAGTCTTGGCAGGTATCTCACAATCTTTCAGGCTGAAGTCTTCGCTATCGAAATGTGTGCAAGAGACTTGACCAACAAACCTCAAGCAAACAAAAACATAAGTATAATATCAGACAGCCAGGCTGCTTTAAAAGCACTGGGCTCCAACAAAATAAATTCTAAACTTGTATAGAATTGCATCGAATCCTTAGAGTACCTTGGTGCGAACAACAGGGTGATCCTACTGTGGGAACCTGGACATTAGGGGCTGGAGGGAAACGAAAAAACCGACACCCTTGCAAAACAGGGGGCCGAATCTGCGGTCACTGGACCAGAACCGGTTTTTGGAGTCACCACAAGTGCCGCCAAAACAATAATTTCGGACTGGGCGGAGAGGAAAATACTCACGTACTGGTCCGATCCACCAGGGTTAACTCCCTCGAAGCCGTTTCTACCTAAACCTTCAAGAAACACAACTAAGCAGATCCTAGAATGAAGCAGAAATGCGAATTCTAACGTGACTACTTACAGGACAATGTCGTCTAAGATACCACCTCAGAAAAATAGGTCTGAACCAACAAACGGACTGTCGGTTTTGCTACGTGGAAGACGAAACTGCTGAACATATACTATGTTCATGCCCCGGCCTGGGAAGAATAAGGTTCAGCATATTTGGTTACACCAACCTAGAACCTACCGATTTTAAAAAATCCTACCCTATACAACCATGAACTTCGTGAGAAGGGCTGGATTGTGCGGTGAACTGTAACTTCTAGGGGTGAGACACAATAGACCTACTAAAGGTCACAGAGGAGGGGCGACCACGCTCCAGTCACATGATACCTAACCTAACGTCCTTTAAAAATGTATACAATTTTACGCCAACAATATTTACACTGTCTTTTTGACAGATAAAATTTTCGAAAATATACAAATACAACACGCCGTAGAGCATACATATGTCCCACTCTTGTCCGATACCCGGAAATTGTTATAATATGAAAAGTTGTGAGAAATTTAATAAAATAGTTTTTACCACACCTGCGTGAAAAGTTTCAATTTTTCGCTGTTACCAGAAAAGAAAATGCCTCATTTTTACTCGGTTTAAAATAATTTCATTAAACGTGCGTATGTGTCAACTTTTTACCCTGTCAGATATAAATAATAATAACTGTAGCCCAGTAACGCATAATTATACGTAAAGTAAAGTTTAAACTTCACTCAAATTAATTAATTTTAATAATTGTAGGTTATAAGATTTAATTAATTTTTAATGCATATAAAACAGATGAGAAGTATAAAACATATAAAATTTAACCCATAATTTAATTAAGTAACATTTATTTACATACTTATTTAATACGAACTTTCCATTACAGATGTGGTAAAAAGAAGTATGCGCACCACGGGAAGAAAGTCATCTCAATCCGCGTGTTTGTCACATATAATATTTTTAAAGAACAGATATTATTATTAAATAGCAGATATGTGTGTTTAATTAAAATTTAGGAAAAATGTGTTAGTTGATTGAACATTTATTTGGTTATTAGGTATTTATTTATAGAAACGTAATTATAAATATATTTGGCAAAATTTAACACATGATTACATGACAAATAGATGTCATAAAATAAGATTGTGTTTAGAATTTAGATTTGTTTAAAAAATAAAATTATCAAAGTAAAAAAATTGTGTTAAAATATTATTTTATTTTATTCGCGAAAAATGTGTCCGAAAATATATAAATACAACACGCCGCCTGAACGCAGTACACGCAACCAAGGACAACGAGAAGGAAAGAAAGCGAGAAAAGCGTATGTCTCACTTTTCTCGGATAACCGAAGGCAAGCGAGACACTACTCCCACTCTAACCGACATAGTTTGCGGATCACAATTTTAAAATTATAAATTTCAAAAAATAATAGACATTTTATGATTTGATCAATTCAACTTTTTTCGAAATTCATTAATAAACACCAAATTTTAAGCTATGTGCTAACAACGAACACTGAATTGACATTATTTAGACCTTTTAAGTTGTGTCTTCTACTATTAGAATGCCCAGAGGTAAAGTCCAATTTTAAGTAGGCACACAAATTTCGAATTTCATTTTATTAATTAAGTCGAGGATTATGATGCGGTTAATAACGGCGACATCTATACTTAAGAATCCAATCGTCGGTAAGACTGTAAAACCGCGTAACAGCACCGCGCGATTAAAATTAGCCAATAAGGAACGTCTATTTAGCCGTTAAAATAATTCCGCGTATCAGTAGTTGGCGTTACGGTTGGCGAGTGTTTGGCAGCAAAGCCGCGTATTTACCGAATGCTAGAAAAAGTGATGACATGCGTGGCGCGTGTTTCTGATTTATTGTTATTTATTTGTGAATATTTCTCAAAATCTAATAAAGATGTTGGTAAATTTAGGTCACATTCGAATAAAATAATAGCCATAGAAATCACGAAAACGTTTACTTAAAACAATGTTTAATAATAGCCAATATAATCAGTTTTTTCTTCCTCCTGTAAATATACAAAAATATAGATACGCGGTATTGCAGACTGCTGTTACGCAATTTTGCAGTCTCACCGACACAATGTACTCTCAGCACTATGTGTACGAAGGCAGTTTGATAAGTCAGTGACTTTTTGAATTTCCCGCGCAGTTACTCCAAATGCAACAGTGCTGCCGTCAACTATAATCTATCAGTGGGCAACTTTCTAATTTTAAGCAAGCTACGTCGTGCAGTTGGTGTTTGATAGCTGTTCAAAGCAGACAACCTCGTGAATTTTTACGAAAATGGAAAAAAGTGAATTTCGTGTGCTGATTAAGCATTACTTTTTACGTAAAAAATCCATCACTGAAACTAAGAAAATACTTGATAAATACTACGGGGACTCGGCACGAAGTGATCACGCCGGTGTATATCAACTGAACGGGTACATCATATTTTACACGAATATTTGGACATGAAAAAACTCTCTGCGAGATGGGTGCCGCGATTGCTCACACTCGACCATAAGCGCAATCGTGTGACCACTTCAAAAGAGTGTTTAGCGATGTTCAGCCATAATCCGGACGAATTTTTGCACCATTTTGTTACTGTGGATAAAACATGGATCCATCACAACACGCCAGAGACCAAGGAACAATCGAAACAGTGGGTTGCTCGGGGTGAACGTGGACCAAAGAAGGCGAAACAGAGTCTGTCAGCCAACAAGGTCATGGCCACAGTTTTTTGGGATGTATGCGGTGTCATTCACATCGATTACCTCAAGAAAGGTAAAACGATCACCGGCGAATATTATTCAAAGCTTTTGAACAGATTCGACGTTGATTTGAAGCAAAAACGGCCGCATTTGGCGAAGAAGAAAGTGCTGTTCCATCAAGACAATGCACATGTGCACACTTGTCTAGTCACGATGGCCAAAATCCACGAATTGGAATACTAACTGCTACCCTATCCAGCATATTCTACAGATTTAGCCCCCTGCGACTATTTTCTGTTTCCAAACCTAAAGAAATGGCTGGGCGGTAAGAGATTTGAGTCGAATGAAGAAGTCAATACCGAAACAAACGCGTATTTTGAGACCTTTGAAAAAACCTATTATTTGGAGGGAATAAAAAAATTATAAAAACGCTGGACTAAATGTATCGAGCTAAAAGGTGATTATGTAGAAAAATAAAATGTTTAATTGCGGAAAAAAATTTGTTTTATTCAAAAAATCACTGACTTATCAAACCGCCCTCTTATATTTAAGTTACAGATAATATTCTTAAATAGAAATCGAACTTTTTACATTTAATTAACTAACCAATTAAATTGGCGTATTTCGTGCGAACAGTTTAAAAACTTAATATATCGACAGTAAAAGTTGGGTTTCCCAGTTACTGCGACACTGGACCTTTTCGGTGCTATCATAACGGATGACTATCAACAATCTCTCTTTGTTTCGAAACTACGAAGCAGCCTCTTGGAGTTGCTCGTAAAATCTTGTGCTTTATAGTTTTAGTACGAATATGGGCCAGGCTTTTGAATTTAATGCGAATTTTACTGACACAACGACACTTTAAAGGTCTGAGCACACAAGATAAGCCTACGGTGTGATATTTATATTCTAAGATCAGAGATGGGGTCGGACTCACTGTTGCTTACGACAATTACTTTACTAAAGGTACTACGGGATCAGCCCTGTGATCTTGAAAAATGATAAAAATACATGAGGGGCCAGAAAGTTTTTTGTATGGAATATCGCGATTCGTGATAGTCTTGAAGCCACTGAAAGTTCATGGAGTTTAAATACTGTGAAATTCTAATACCACCCTACTTTTATATTTTTTTTATGTTTGTTAATAATATTTAAATAATTTTAAAACTTTGCAACAGCGATGTTAAAATTAATTTACAATCTGTAGTAAATAACAATTGCACGCTTCGGTGCCATTTCAAATAATTAGTTATGATTACTTTTTGAATTGGATCGGGTAGGAAGATGGAAAAAGTTTTATTACAATTATGTGTTACCCTAGTTGTTTTGGCAATAACACATTGGTTTCATAATTAATAATTTTTTACATATGCGTTATCTATTAATGAATGGATATGATTCCTTTGATATGTTGGATCCTGATACATTATTCAACAGCTGACAACCAATCACCAATTTCAATATTCCGGATCTAATGTTATGTTCATGCTGATGAACTGTCATCTTGACTATTAGATTAAGACAATAAGATGGAGAATTTAACGAGTGATAGTGATGGTCGTAGAGAAACTGTAGTCTTCTACTCGCGTATAATGGCTATTATTCTCTCAGATGATTCCAAAACTCGACCGAGAGCTATCTTTCCAAAACCACATAGACAATATAACTACGTCAGCAAACCGTATGTATGGATTTATAATTAGAGTTGGCCGCGACTTTAACCATTTAACACTTAAAACTCTTTACTATTCTTTTGTGAGATCAAAGCTAGAATATGCATCGGTTATCTGAAACCCATATTATCAAGTGCATATTTATAAACTGGAGGCAATCCAAAGACGCTTTCTCAAATACCTAAGTTTTAAAGTAGATCGGACTTATCCACTAATTGGCACGGCACACGAGAGTTTACTGTCAAGACATAGCTTTTTCACTCTGGATAGAAGACGAGAATGTTCTACTGTCATTATGCTACACAAAATAATTAAAAATGAAATTAAATGTCAATGCTTACTACATCAGATAAACTTTAAAATTCCCCGTCAGGAATCTCGATACACCGACTCATTCTACACTACCACACCACGAACAAATATACTTAAAAACTCTCCTGTTCATACTATGTGTAGCAACTATAACCTAATAAGTGACCAGCTTGATATATTCTATTGTAATGTGAGGCAAATTAAGAGCTATTATTATCAGCAGTAATATTGTTGTGTTAGTCTTAAGCTTTCTACTAATGTTAGTCTGATTTTGTAAATTGTGTATTACTCTTAAGCTTTTTTATTGTTAGTACTATTGTGCAAATGTTTACTTTGTTCCTGTTCTGTAATTGTAAATCTTTTTTTCTGTAGAACAGTGTAAATAAATAAATAAAACTCGCCTGCGGCTCGTTTCGAAATTTTTATCCTTGAGAATAATAGCCATCATTATACGCTCGTTAAAGAATATACTATTAAACATAGCTCAAAAACGTACATCTTAATCAATTCACGACTTTATGCTTATTATCCTTAATATTTTAATGTATATTACTTCATATATACTTCATAAATCACAATTTTGTTTTAAATACAATGGTTTTTTAAGATTTACTCATAACCAATTACTTTAAGCCACAAGTTTGTAATCGGATTTTAACTTTCCACACATTAAAAATATAGGAGGTACTTTTGATATAATTTTAATTGTAACAAAGCGAGTAATTGAAATGCAAATCAACTACAATTATAGGAAAAATTATAATTACTGCTTTTATTACAATATACAGCCAGAAAGTGTCAAAAAAGGCACGTCTGGCTGTGCATAGAGGCGTGTTGGTTCGTACACTTATGTATGGTAGTGAATGTTGGGTTTGGCAGAAAAAGCATGAAAATATAATTAATGCTGCGGAGATGAGTAGTTTGAGAATTATAGCCGGAGTGACTCGGTTGGATAAAGTAAAAAATAGTGAGATAAAAGAACGCTGTGGTGTAAAAGATGATGTGCTTACAAAGATAGATAAACGAATGCTTAGATGGTTTGGACACGTAGAAAGGATGGATGAAGGAAGATGGACGAAACAAATAAGTAAATTATAAAATGTTATAAGAAAATAGTATAGAGTTTGTGTCTAAGTAATTTGACCAGTGAGAATTTATTGTTGGGAAATATTAGAATAAACTGTTTAGTTACTGAGTGTTTAAATTCACCGGACCCAAGAGTAAATATCGCGACAGTATATTCAATGTATGTCACTCAATTTTCAGAAATATTGCTAGGACTGTACTTATGTACAGTGCAACAGAAGTAGCTTGGCGGGCGAAGAAAGACAAAATCTGTGCACAACGAAAACATTCAAATAACGATCCGATCGGCGAGGACGAAATTTTTAGTATATCCAGCCAAATATTTGTTATTTTAGAGGCTAGTCGCCCGCCAAGCTACTTCTGTTGCACTGTACCTAATACCAGATTTAATATGATGGATGTATCAAGAACTAATCCAATAATTGTTTTCAAATACAACCCTAAACAGTTTAATGTTGTGTAAACTTGGATCTGAGCTTCTTATATCTAGTGAGCATTGTAATAATACCAATAATGACGATTATATTGATTTACCAAACTGTATAAAAATATTGCTTCGTCAGAAAACACAATATTGTTTACGAATTTTAGGTCCAATATATCTTGACAAAGCTGCATTTACCTACTAGAATAATAATTTCGCTTTAATTCGTGTTTTAAATGTACTTTAAAAGGTTAAAGTATTTAGCTTACCTTTTTTGGTAAAAATATTAAAATCAAAAGCTAACTTCTCCTATCTTTATGCCAACATACATCAGTAACGTAATTCTTTTACGTTTATTTTTAATTGAACTGTCAATAAAAATAAAATAAAAATCAAAAATGTCAGTGCAAAAGGTTTTGTACCGAATGTTGAGTTTAAATTTCAGTTAAACTGGGCGAATAAAAAATTATTAAATATTATTTAAAAAATAAATATAAATTCAACAATATGGAGGTTGCTTAGGATAAAACGTTTGGACAGTGGGGTACAGATTTAAAAAATGTTTGTACATTTACTGTTTGTGAATATTCCATCAAATTAATAAAATTAATGTTATTTTAAATGTATAATAATGACAATGTAGTATGTAACAGATTTTAAATTAATTCAAATCAAAGCAAAAAATAAGCAAAAACTCGTAGATGGACATTTTATAAAGTTATAAAAAGTTGTACTTATTTTTTAAATAGTATGTATTATCTTTGATTGATAAACAGCTCAACTCTCACAGATACCCTTCACCCTCTAGAACATAGAAGAAGAGTTGCAGACCAGTCATTAATCTACAGATATTTCCATGGCAGATGCTCCAGAGAAATAAAAACTCTTGTACTATCATTGGCCACATTCGACCGAAGAACTCGGCGCGCTGATCAGTCTCACCCATTTACTCTCAAGATTGACACTTCAAGGACCAATCTCCATTAAGAATCCTTCTTTTACAGGGCTGCTACGGAATGGAACAATCTTCCAAAATCAGTTTTTTCAGAGAACTATGACCTGCAACTTTTCAAAAAGTGGGTCCACAATCATTTCCTTTCTATAATCCCTTTCCCTTCTAATAGTCGCAGTGCGTCCGTCCGCGGCCCACACGATAGGTCTACCCTTTTTGCGACTATTTTCAGTAAACAAAAAATCTTTATCGTACAATTGACGAGGAAAGTGTAGCGCCACAAAATTATTCCTGTCAAAAACTGATACCAAACACAGAATTTGAGGCTACGTTCTCTGTTGATGCTTTGCGGATTACCTTTTTTAAAACTTTTAACACAGACTTTAATAAATTTAGGTATAATAAAATTATTACACAAATACTTTTTACCTAATACAATGAACATAATCGTCTACCAAACACCAACAGAAAATCAACACCTGAAAAGCTAATTAAAATTTTGACAGAGGTATGTTTGAAATCACTTTATGACAAGAATGACATGTAACGTCGTGACTTTCCTCGTCTTTTTTGATTAACTGACAAACTGACAGTTTCTGGTAAAAAAGAGGAAGCTCTTAGTATCCAATAGTATTCATTGGGAGTCAGTTTTTTTTGTGCGCCTGAGACAAGTTTCCGTGGGAGGCGCAGTCGTGCAAGCACGGAAAAGCATTTATGGACGTGTAATGAACGATACTTTTTATTATATCTACCTGAAAATTACAAATTGTTAAGATATTATCACTAAAAATATCAAAAAATTGTCAAAAAACAAGCGTTATTTACCCCGTTGCTAAGAAAATAAACAGAAAAATTTGCGATTTCTAGAGAACTGTTAATAACATATTATTTTATTTTGACATGCAAGTAGGTAGCTGATGATACTAGTGCACCGTAAAAGCCCACTTTCGGTGCGCTAAATTGGCATGTAAATATAGAGTTTTTAAGCAGGTATAATGGAAAAGGTATTTATTCAACAACTCAAAAGATTGTTTTACAACATTTAACGATGTATGACTCATGCCTATACCCAAATCTGCCAATGCTTTTGGACTGAATGATTGCTTTTAGAGCTAGATTTTAAAAGCAAAAAAAATAAATCTGAAAATCTTTTACCAGTAAGTGATGCCAAAATCTTAAGTGCGAAAACAACTTTAAATTAATTTAAAAAGTTAAAAATTGCATTTTAATATTATTCCAGTTACCTACAAGCTGTTAAAATGTTAAATGGTTAGATTCATCTATACCTTATAAATATACGGCATAAATATTTTCAATAAACATTATAATAGTTCCTAAAAATACCATAGCTAGTTAGTTTGCAATAACTGATCTTAAATAGCTCTTAGATTTAGACAGGTAAATATTTTATATACCTAATAGTAGATTATAATTGAAATTGTTATTAGAATTTATTTTTTAAAATTTTGGTTGGCTCTTTCTATGCTTATGTATTATGAAAGAGCCGAATCTCATTTCTTTTATAAATGATATAAAGTGCGAAATATTGTTGATTCTCGAAAATGTTTCATAACATTACGTACATGCAGGAATAAACCACTGGTTATGATACTAATTTTATTATTTACCTATTTTCTTTTTGTGTTTTTTGCCCATTTTTTAAAACTGGCTCTTTCATGCCACTCTTTTCCTAAAAATTTCTACGTGTTCTTTAAAATTTTAACATAAATCAAAAAATTGATAATAATTCCACTTTTAATTTAAATTTTGACCCGATGGTTAATTAAACTTAAGTACAAAATAAACATATTCCTCCGTTATTTATGAACTGTCACGTTGTTCGCAGTAATCGATACGAAACAAGGCGGCTACAGAATAAACTATCTGCATTTTCATTCTTTTACATCGACATTTATGACGAAAATCATCCTATTTCGAGGAAATATGTAAACATATAAAATTGAGTCTTAATGCAGATGCTATATTTTTCACACTGGAATAAAATATTTCTGGTCGTGAGACACACGAGAAAACCACTACGGAATCAAATAAAGCTTTTACGGAAAATAAAATTTAAAGATTGTGAGAATGCAAAGTTAAGTCATAGTATTTTCAAATATACATAGAGTTTAATCATCAGATTATCTTACAGATAAATTATTCAGAACTAGTTGTTAATTAGGTAACTTACATGGGTACTACTCCAATGTATCATATCATCATCATTATAAGCAGCCTAGTCGTGTCCATTCCTAAACATAGGCCTCCCCTTCCATTTTCCATCTCTGACGGTCTTGTGCAATGGGTTACCATCCTCTCCCTGCCTTCCGGTATATGTCATCCATCCATCCCTTTGCCACGTTTGTGTGTTCTTGGTATCCACTGCATGACTATTTTTGTCCATCTGTTGTTCGGTTGTCTTGCCACGTAGCCTGCCCATCTCCACTTGGCTTCTGCTATGCACTAAATCACGCCGTGCATACCCGTGCGTCAACGTATGTCGTAATTATTTATCTTGTATCTCAGAATAATGTCTAGCATTGCGCGTTCTATGGCCCTCTGAGTGACTCTAAGTTTGTTTGCACTTTTTATGGTTAGCGTCATGACTTCCAGACCGTAAGTTAGTATAGGAAGTATGCACATGTCATGCACTTCTCTTTTTATGTTTATAGGAATATTTGAATTTTTCAGGATAAAGCGCAGCTTTCCAAATGTTACACAGGTCATGCTTACTCTTCTGGTAATTTTAGCCTTTCGGTTTTCTTTTCCAAGTTTGATCTTGTGCTCCAGATAGACGTACTCGTCTACCTTTTCTATTTCTTTGCCTTCGAAAGTAAGTAGGTTTGCCCCGTTTAGACTCACAAACTTAATTTTTGCGGTTTTCATCTCTAGTCCCACCTCCTGCGATGTTTGCTTCAGTTGCTGTATCATTTCTTTTCGTTCTTCGAGTGTTTTAACGATTAGGACGATGTCGTCGGCGAACCTTAGATGGTTTATCATATAGTTAAATTTATCTAGTAAATGAGAGTTGTCAGTATAAAATTTTTCATAACGGTAAATTAGATGATGAAATGTAAATTTTTAGAAACGAAACTCGATTCATTTAAATACTCTTTATTTAAGAATATGTTCGGTGCATTTTTTATTCAAATAATAATATATTCGTGCAGTATATTTTTGTTGTCAGGAGACTTTCAAAGATGCAAAGATATCTTTTTTTTACATGTATAAGTAGTTATAGTCAGACAATTTTTTTCCTGTTTTACGAATTCGGGCACGTCAAAGAATCAAGCCGGCGGCAGGTCTAGGACCGTACTTCAATTGGATGTAACTAACAACGTCAAATATTTTTTGCCGATAATAGCAAAAAATTCACCAACAAAACCGTTTTCATTATCAGTAAGTAATATAATACGTTTTTCTCTATTAAGTAAAAAAACATTAATAAAACATTAAGCAGATTGATCACTCCATCCTTTTTATACAATATTATGAGTGACGTACCAAGTTTAATCAAGAAATACTATGAATCTACCTTGCCGGTAAACTTTATCCATTCTACTGAGGTATTTATTCTTCTTCTTCTTCCAGTGCCTGTCCGTTACCGGACGTTGACGATCATTCTGGCAATAATTATTTTATCAACTGCGGCCCTAAATAGGCCCGTGGGGAGGGTTGCAAACCAAGTTCTCAGGTTTTCAAGCCCTTCCAAGCACCTTTCCCTGTAGGATAAGCTGCAACAGACCGTTTCTTTCGCTGTTTCTCATGAGGTATTTATTACGTGAAATAATTGTTTTTTAATATTTTATAAAATTCTGTCTTCTATTTAGTGTACGACATCTCAAACCCTTGAATGAAGCACTTTTCTAATAGAGTTATTGGATTTTTATGGAAAACTCGGTACTAACTTTATTTTATTATTAATTATATGAACATACAAAGCAATGTCATAAAAATAAAAATTATACACCACTTTTTTAATACTCTCTCTCCATCATTCAGTGATCTACACTGACTAAAAATTTTTGATTCCACTTATTTCTTCAAAGATATTCTCCGTTTGTAATTACTTTTTAAATGGAGAGTTTTAATATATTTTTTTAATACGTGAATTCTTTTTAATACACCATAATTAGATACATTCTTATCTAATTGTTGTTGGTGGTACATATTTTTAATAAATGTTTATGTGGGGGGTGACATTCGCATAAAAATTTTCTGTGACCACATAACTTTCATCACTTTTAAAAATCCTTTAAAATCCTCACGTTAACACAAAGACGCGTGCAAGAACAACGAATAAGATTTGATATTGAGACAATAGAAAGAAAAACAACCATTTTAATTGGATATTACTTGACCATGTGGACTACTAAGAACGAAAAACTAGTGTAATGTCAACAAATAAACAACAATGCACGTTCAATTGAGCAAATTATAAACACGAACAATTATAATTATTAATAAACTATAAACCTTCTAATGTACAATAAATATACAATAAAGACTGTCTAGACCTGTCCTCATCATTAGGCTCCATAGGTCAGACCTTGGGTGCTTCATATATTGGGAAGGTTGTGGTTTATCAGTATAGTAAGTCGCTTAAACATGATAAATTGCAACGTATTTTTTCGGGTATTTGTGAATGCGGTGTCTTTGAAAAGTTTAGTAAAAGTATTATACCTATAGTCACAAAGAATCAAAAGATTCACACCAAAAGCCGACACCAAAGGCCCAACCGCAAAATTGTAATTATACCTATAGGTATACTCTAATCATCAGATAACTATCTTACAGATAAATTAACCAGAACTCGTTATCTAATAGATAACTTGTAGATTGTAGATTGTAAGGGGGGTCGTGAAGGCTATGCAGCATCTCAAGCAACTCGACCCATCAGATATTTTGTGCATAACCCTTAATCTATTCGAGGCCCGGAATTCCGAGACTCCCTACAAAGTTTATCAATTTCCTGGGATAGGGGTTCCTGATATAGGATAGCTTTAAGAAGGCCACTTCCAGAAATCTAAACCTCTTGCAAAAAAGCGGTGAGCATTCGCAAAGCAAATGTTCTGCAGTTTCAGCGAAGTTCTCGCAGTAGCGGCAACTATCACGCTCTGTTTTGCCTAACTTTTTCAGGTGATACCACAGAGGGCAAATAGATAACTTGCATGGATACCTACTTTTTTTAATTTATCACATAGTTAACTTTATTTCTTCAATTTTTCACTAAGGTTACATTAATGTATGATGATAAAGAACCCCGCACAAATCAAATGGGATTAACTGTATTGATTACTTACATACATACATATGGACACGTCTTTTTTCCCGTAGAGGTAGGCAGATACCACTTCCTTTCACTTGCTACGGTTCTTACACACGTCTTCTACTACCTACGCTTCTTCTACTTTCATCAGCCCACTCATACATACTAGTCGGTTGTTGATACTCTTGACCTAGCCTTTTTACAAAACAATGTCGATCTAATCGAGATACGTTCGCCGAGGTCGACCTCTAACGACTTGCCCATTCAATTGCATTGATTATCTAAAAGATGATTATCTGGCGGTTAAATTTTATTCTATAGGCACGATATTATTGTTATCAGTTAGATCATTTTTGAACAGTTCAGTTTAGTTTGGGTTTAATTAACCTGCAATTTAATAACAGTGTACAATGGATTAAGAAAATAATACAGTTTTAAGACACTGCTAAAGACCTTCAATATTGCAATGTTTAAAACTGGGAGTAAATAGGGTCATCTTTGAAAAAGGTTAATCCAAAGAAATAACAGTAGGGAAGAACGAAAAAAAAATGCCTATAAAAGTCGACTGGGAAGATTTTAATTTACTTTTAGAGAGCTTCGGCACGATCAGGTTACATATGAGACAGCTTATATCCATAAACTTCACTACTATTTCAACGGCACGCTTTCTAATTTGCATGTGAAAATTGAGTAGTTTACACTTAGTCCCGGGAAGAGCTAACCTATAAAACCACGAAAGCATTCGAACATGATGGCCTGTCGTATAAAAGTGTTCTTTTTTTACAGAGTGTATTGCGCCGTAATTTTATTAGCTCAAGTTTTATGACACTGCAACGACGCACGGCTGGAAGGTTCAAGGTTCTTCGACGATTTTCTTTTTTAAAGTTTTTGATTAAATTTTTCAGGATATATTTTGGCTTAAAATATTTTTTTATGCTATCAGTAAGTGAGTGAGTGAGTGACCTAAATTATAATATTTTTGTTTATTTTAAAACAAAGCGGTCATTAATTTTAAATTAACAAAATTAAACTTTAAAAAATTATAGTACCAAACAAATACACTGTTACAATTGTTAACGCTCCCCACATTTAAATATAAAAAAAGAGACATCGATCAAGTCAATAGTACCAAACAAATAGCACTGTTACAATTGTAACAATTCCCACATTTAAATATCAAAAAAAAAAACATCCATCAAATCCATAGTACCAAACAAATAACATCCAAAAATGCGATAAATCAAATGTTATATATGGTCAGTTTTTATCTATGAGATGAAGGGATGGACGATGAAAATAACAGCAGTGGATAAAATAGAAGCATATGAAATGTGGCTGCACCCCAAAGTACTAAAGATACTGTGGACAGGAAAAGTTACAAACGAAGAAGTTTCTTCTTCTTCTTCTTCTTCGTAGTATCTTCATGTCTAAAGCATCGTGATACTATAGCTAGTTTACATTTTTAAAGGTGGCTATCTTCGACCTAGCGGAGACTCGTTATTTATTTGGTGCAGCCAGCGTGACGGTGATAGGCCTCTAGGTCTTTGGCCTCCTACTTTTGCTGTACTTACAGTTTCTCTAGGTTAATCTCATTTCTGCGTATGATGTGTCCGAAATATTGAGAGATTCGTCTGCAGCACACGGTAGATAGTCGATCCGTGATGAGTTCATTAGGAATTGACACGTTTGTTCTTCTCGCCGTCCATGGAGTTCGCAACATTCTTCTCCAACACCACATTTCGAATACCTTTATGCGGTGTCTATCAGCAGCTTTGATGGTCCATGACTCTGATCCGTACGAAAATATGGGAAACACCAAAGAACACACCAAATGAAAAACTTTAACGATTAACAAATAAAGAACAGGAACTGCTCACTATAAAAATAAGGAAGACAGCAAACTTAGGGCATGTGATCCGCAATAAAAAAAAGTACCAACTACCACAACTAATTATAGAAGGCAAAACCAAAGGAAAAAGTGAAAAGGAAATTTCTTGGATGTGGAATGTTATAGAATGGACCGGGATACGAAATGTAGAAAAATTAATCCACACAGCCAAGGCACTGAATAAAAATGGTCGCAGACATCCATTAATGGATATGGGCACTAAAAGAAGAACGATTTTTCTTATTGTTGATCTTTACATTAAACTAAGATTTTACATTGATTTATAATAAAGGTACTTTGTTTAAATAACTATATTATAAACACAAGCGCCGGGTTAAATTCCTATAGTTACAAAATCGATATGCAATGTGGACATAGATATAAAAAACGTTTGGAAATCCTTCAATAACGGTGTAAACATGCACCCCATTTGAGCAAATTTATTGTAACTTAAGCTCCGCATTAAACTTGAATTAAAATCAGTGGGAGGTTTTATACGTTTAGATTAAGAAGGGTGAAAAGCTGGACCCGTTTATAGCACAAATGCGACCCAATTTCTATAACTCTTAACTCTGCTACTCATCAATCACTTCCGGACACAGACATACATCATCCTAAAACAAAACGGCGTGGATAAATACTCGACAAGATTACGGGGATAATCGTTTTATATCCAAGAAAAGAACACAGTTAAATAAGTGTATTTTTTGAAATTGAACCTTTGAAATGTTTTAAGTATTATAAATAGTGGTAGCTACAGTACATTTCAAGAATAACGTAGAGTTAATTATCATAAAATGTATTTACCTGCTATACCGAGTATTCAGCTGGTCATAGGCGTACTTCCAGAAATTACATTATTTGTTTGGGTTCCTTCATTATTATCAGAATAGTTTTGTTCAGTCGATTATATGTGAGTGAAGAGATCTGACGTAATTGTAATTTTTGCGATAGTTAACAGGTAAGGGTCGAGGACTAATTGTTGTCTACTTTTGTTTAAATAAAATAAATTATAGTTTAAAAAAACTAAAAAACAAGCTTTTAGAGTTAATAAAACTAAAAAGTAAAAAATAATTCTTAACATAGGAATAAAATTACTGACGAAAAAATTAATGTCACTGTTCTAAAAGCCGGGGGATGCTTACACTCCGAAACGCAGGGTTAGTTTAAAAATGTCATACAAAGCACCCGATGCTTTTAGACCTGTGACATTAATTTTCTCGTCAGTAATTTTATTCCCATGTTGAGAATTATTTTTACTTTTTAGTTGGATTACATCTAAAAGCGTGTTTTTTTAAATTATAATTTATTTTTCGCTTATTAGTTCGATTTGTTTTACTCCCCAAAAAAAATATGTATTAAATGGTAAAAGCACAAAAAGAATGCATCAGCCGGGAATCGAACCCGGGCTGCCCGCGTGACAGTCGAGTATTTTACCATTGAACCACCGATGCGATGAACTGTTTTATTATTTGTTTTGCGCGCATGCGTAGTTTACGCCCTAGTTTTATTTCTCTTACTCTCATGCAAAGGATCCCTATAGAAATTTATGGATCCTGGCGAAAGTAATCAGGATAATTTTATATTTTGATCGAATTATTACATTGTCGTCAGTCTTTAACAAGTGTGCAAAGTTTAAATTAAATCTGATCGCTTAAAGTAGTGAAAAATCAAGGCCAAAGAGTCAGTTACAAACATACAAACGTATATACATACCAGATACAGGTAAAACTATTATAAGCGTATTAAAAAAACCTGTGATTATTAGGAAGAGATGAACGGAGGCGTGTTTAAAGAATATTTTGAACAAATGATTAAATTCGTACGACTGAATTCGTACCTAAAAATTCATTTATTGTGATAGACAATGCATGTTACCACTCTAAAATTGGTTGAACGTTTACCAACTACTTAATGGAAGAAAAATGAAATTGTAGCGTGGTTAATTTTTAAGAAATTAATCTTTAACGATACAATAATGACAAAAGCTTCGCGTACCACCCTATTATTGTGAGATTAATCCGATTAAATTAGTATGGGCTAAAGTCAAAGGTAACGTTGCTCGAAATAACAAAAATTATAAATTATCAAATCTGACTAATCTTTTTCATGAATCAATATCTAAAGTAACTTGGTTTTGTACTTTTTAAAACGTTTAACAACCAAACATTTATTTTATTAAAAATTGTTCCAAATCAGGAATTTTAATATTGTTGAGCGAATAAACTTTATTTAAACAATGTTTTTTACAATGTAGAGTGATACTCTTAAATATTGTAGACTGTATCCTGCCAAGTTGCAGCTTGTCCTCAGGGAAAATGATAGCCTGATGGGTGTTGGAAGGATGAAGGCAGTTCGTTTCTGTGTATAATTAACAAATGGATTATGTAGCAAATGGGGCGTTGGAAAGGATGTGGTTAGACTTCTAAGGATCTCTCTGAGGAACTTCGCCGACGAATCCTTTGGGCTCGTTCCACTACAAAGGGTTCATGGTTTCGCATTTAGTCGTAACATATTTTCATTAATATGTCGTGATTTTACCATTTAAGTTAAAAGATACGCCAAAAAAAAATTACAGCTTTTAACAGTTCTCCTAATTAAACATTTTGTTAGGAAAGGAACATCTTACAGTATGTTGTATTATAAAACAAAAAAATTAAAGCGTAAATTGCAAATTTATTTTACTAAGGCATGATATTTAAATAAAATAGCACGATAATTTTTTTTTATTGATAGGTACCTACTGAAAAATATCCCAGTAATAATTTTCTTTTTATTTTATACATGGAAAAGTAGTAAGTCTGGGAAAATATACCAAAAGAGTTTTCCGCCTTTAATGACCAAAATTTACATTATAAAATTTTCACCTTGTCACACATAAAAAAAATAACATATCCAAAAGTGTTTTTGTTTCAATATTAATCCATATTAGAAAAGTATAGAAAAAAGGAAAACACATTGTTTAATTTTTGTTAGATAAATCCTACTACTATTATCTACGCAAAAGTTTGTGAGTATGTATGTATGTATGGATGTTTGTTACTCTTTCACGTAAAAACTACTGAATGTTTTTTAATGAAACTTTACAATATTGTAGCTTATACATCAGAATAACACACAGGTAATTTATAAGGATATTGTGTTAACCTACTACTATTATAAACGCGAAAGTTTGTGAGTATGGATGTATGGATGTTGGCAGAAATCAGAATCAAAATGACATTAGTTAAAATCAAATTAGCTACATACATTTTTAACTGGCAATGGCATTAGTCACTTTTAAATTGGCAATAAACTAAATTAAATTGACACCTGTCAGTTTTAAGTTTCTTTGTCATTGTCAAGTGTGTATTATGTTTTTTTGAAAAAAATACATTTTAGTTATTTACTATATAAATGGGATAAAGGCATAATTATCAGTAATATACAAGAGTGTCATAATCAAGTGCGTAGCACGACTTATGTAAGCACACGAATGAGTAACACCCCGTATGTGTCAGGGACACCTAAACACCATATACTTTTTGTAAATATCTTAATGTATAGACGCAACTCTTTTATTCTTCTTCTTCACGTGTCTATCCATTTCGAATGTTTGCAATCATCAGGACAATTTTAATGCTGGAATATATAGTGTAAAAACGTATCCCAGTGCAGATGGAGACACCAAACACAACCTATTATTAGTAAATGTTGGTGTAAGATTAAGAAAGGTGAAAAAAACTAAAATATAAAGACAACCTAAGGAATTAAACACCAAAGAATGCAAAGATAGATAAAATACAGAGATAAACAAAAAAGTGGTCAAAATACCCCAAAAATATGTTATTCGCTAATGAAATATCGTAAAAAATGTCATGTTGGAAGCATTTACACCATTTCCTAGGAAACACAACTCTAAAACCTCATTTGATCAGTTTTATAAGTCATTCCTTGAACATTTTATAAGAACTTATACAAAACAGAATCTACAATAAATTTGAGGAACAACTACATGAAACATAATTTAGATTTTGTGAAGGTATGGGAACTCATTTACAATGTAGAAACGAACGGCATATCTGTTGCACGAGAGGCCAGACAAGGCTGTGTGCTTTCACTGACGCTTAATGGATACTCCCAAGTTATCTTCAAGAATGCCATGTGGCATAGAAAATAGGGTATAAGGATTGGTGGCGAAATAGTCTACACAGTGAGGTACGCTAAAGATTTGGTAATTCTAGCAGTAACTATGGAGCACCTACAATCTCTTATTGACTCTATAATTGATAAATTTACACAAATGGGATTTAACATTAATATCCAAAATATCCAACAAAATATTCGCTGCTATTATCCAATTACAACCAATTGTAATAAAAGTAATCAAGTCAAATGTTACCATTTTTTTATAAATTTTGTAATCCTATAATATATATGCAGCGTTTTTACAATTTAATAAATACATCGGTTTCTAAGCCCAATCAGCTTTTAAACAAAAAAAATTTTTGCATGATTTTTTTTTTATGAAAATAGTCGCAAAAAGGGTAGACCCATCGTGTGGGCCGCGGACGGCCCGCACTGCGACTTTTAGAAGGGGAAGGGATTATAGAAAGGAAATGATTGTGTACACGCTTTTTAAAAAGTTGCAGGTCATAGTTCTCTAAAAAAACAGATTTTGGAAGCTTGTTCTATTCCGTAGCAGCCCTGTAAAAGAAGGATTCTTGATGAAGATTGGTTCTTGTAGTGTCAATCTTGAGAGTAAATGGGTGAGACTGATCAGCGTGCCGAGTTCTTCGGCCGAATGTGGCCAATGGTGGTACAACAGTTTTTATTTCTCTGGAGCATCTGCCATGGAAATATCTGTAGAGCAATGACTGGTCTGCAACTCTTCTTCTATGTTCTAGAGGGTGAAGGGTATCTGTGAGAGTTGAGCTGTTTATTAAACGAATGGCTCTTTTCTGAATGGAATCTAGAAGACGAAGAGAATGCCTTGGTGCTGAACCCCAAATGTGCGAGCAATACTCCAGTAGAGGTCGGATTTGAGCCTTGTACGTCGTCAACAGTTGATCAGAAGTAAAAAACTTTCTAGCTTTCCACAGAAAACCTAGCCTCTGGCTTGCCGACTTTGCGATGTTAGCAACATGGTCATGCCAAGACATATTATTGGGCACCGTGACTCCCAAAATCGAGATGGAGGGACTTGGTTCAAGTGTATTTCCGGACATTGTGATGGGATGATTTGAGGAATTTATTTTCTTGGAAAACGTGGCACTTTGTGTTTTTTGGGCGTTGAACTGAACAAGATTGTTGGTTCCCCACTCGACGATTGCTTCAAGATCTCTATTGATGGAATCAACCTGTTCCTGCCTAAGTCTATTTGTATCATTCACCGAAAGTGATCGATAGGATGTGAAAGTTGAGACAAGTGTGCTATCGTCTGCGAAACTGTAAATCGGGTTCGTGGTGGTTTTCAAGAGGTCGTTGATGTGTAAAAGAAATAAGGTGGGGGACAGGATGGAACCCTGGGGGACCTCGGCATTAGTTTTAAACGCATCAGAAGAAATACCGTCAACTGCCACATGTAAGGAGCGATCTTGCATGAAGCTCAAGAGCCATTGGCGCAGTTTGGTTGGGAGACCGTAGGCAGATAATTTACTTAACAATGCCTGGTGCCAAACGCGGTCAAAGGCTTTAGATATATCCAAGGCTATTGCACGAGATTCACCAAACTTTTCAATAGTGTTTGTCCAGAGCTGAGTGACATAAGCCAGCAAATCTCCAGTAGACCGAAGTTGTCGAAATCCATATTGTCTGTCATGGATTATCTTAAATTTCTCCAGATATTTGATAAGTTCTGTGTTAATCGCTTTTTCCATAACTTTGTATATGACTGAGAGCAATGCAATAGGGCGATAATTTGCAGGAATAGTCTTCTTTCCTTTTTTCGGAATCGGTTGGACCTTAGAGTTTTTCCACATAGACGGAAATGCTCGAACAAACAGAGAAATCCAAACACCATATGGTAACCTTTTTTTGTCTTACTGTTTTATTATCATAGTATATATGAAAAAACAGCAGTTACGATATAAGATAAAATCACTTTTAAAATTAAATTGCTGGTAGTATGACTACAATATTAGTTTTAATTTTTATTAATTAAACATTATTTATACCGATAAATTATAATAGTTTAAATTAACTTATTTCACGATTTATTAGCTCACTAGACTTGTTTTTTTTTGTAAGTGGGAGATATAAAATAAAATGTTAAGAATTGATTGAAGATGTATTTTATAGTTTTTTGTTCAAAAAGCAAGAGAAATCAATAAAGTACCCTAAACCTCCTAATGGATAACTCTAGATTTATGCTTCATTTATTTACTGAGATGTAACCGTCTATCTCATTTAAGATTAATGGTATAAAAAACATGCATTTAAAAATTGAATTTAAATGATTTTTAGCTGAAACATGCTCTTCACATTTATGAAACATTTAAAAAACATTTTTTTAAAATTAAACAAATAGTGCCGTAAATTCAATTGTAATAGTCTCCTCATACAATGTTTTTGTTTCGAAACCAGCCAGTCCAAATAACTTTTTAATTTTGCAAAAATGTGGAAAAAAACAAAAAATATGTCGAATTTCAAATTAAGAAGGAGGTTTAAAAATGTTATTCTGCTGTTTTCAAGTGTCACCACTTTAACATCCCCACCCCTTCTTAAAAATGTCAACCTCTACCTTGTGCTTCTTCTTATTCTTCTTAGTCCATTACATCATACATGATGTGTGGTGGTTGTTGTGAATTTCTGTCATTATCCAGTCTGTCCAGGACGTGACGAATAATTTATTGCCATCGTTGCCTGCTGTTAGCCTCTCTTGTTGCTGTCTCTAAATTTAGGCCAGTTAAATTGCGAACGGTGTCTGTCCAACTCGTTGGTGATCGGCCTCGTCGTATTTTACAAAATGGCATTCCCTGTACAATGAGGCGCTCCACATTATCGTGTCGAATTATGTGGCCGAAGAACCTTAGAGCCCGCGCTGAAGCTTGGCTCGCCAAACGGTGCTCTATTCTTACTTGTTTCAATATGGATTGCTTTTGTTCTTCAAGCAGTCTATGGGATTCTTAACATTCTGCGCCAACGCCACATTTCGAATGCATCGATTCTTCGTCGATCAGCAGCCTTGATCACCCACGTTTCAGAAGCCTACCAAAAAACTGAGAATACCAGTGATTTTACTAGAGCTTTTTTTGTTTGGATCGAGATATTGCGATCTTTTCATACTCTAGCGAGTTGGCTCATAGCTGTTTTACCCAGTTAAATGCGTCTTAGAATTTCAGCTTCAAAATCCCCATTCGATGTTATTATTTACCCTAGATACACGATATTTCCGACGACTTCGCAGTTTGCCACCTTGTGTGGTTGTTGCGAACCTTCTTGTTCTTGATTGATAATTATGATCTTGTGATACATTAAATGAAATTCTAAGAAAAATTTAAATCTGCCATATTAACAAAAAATGATTTTATTTATTTATTTCGTAAAAACTATGCAAAGACTTTAAGAAGAATTTAAAAATAGGTTTTATTATTGCCTACAAATAACGAAGCACACAACAGTTACTGTAAATAGATTTAAGGAGGTGTTTGTAATTTACTTCATTTGTTGTAATGTCGCTATGTTTAATGTTATCTGCAAAATAAATCGATGAAATACATTATTGTTTACATGGCTAATTTTTATTTTTCCTGTGTTTTCATTGATCAACTGTTGACGACGTACAAGGCTCAAATCAGACCTCTACTGGAGTATTGCTCGCACATTTGGGGTTCAGCACCAAGGCATTCTCTTCGTCTTCTAGATTCCATTCAGAAAAGAGCCATTCGTTTAATAAACAGCTCAACTCTCACAGATACCCTGCTACGGAATGGAATAAGCTTCCAAAATCAGTTTTTCAGAGAACTATGACCTGCAACTTTTTAAAAAGCGTGCGACTATTTTCTTAAAAAAAAAAGATGTATCACAAGGTAGGGGTTGCTATTTTACATTTGAAAAAAGAGATGGGAGATGTTAAAGAAGTGCTACTTCGAAACAGCAGCATAACATTTTTAAACCTCTCGCTTTATTTAAAATTCGACAATCTCTGAGAGAACAGTAAAGAAAAGTGTTGTTAAAGCAAAAGTTTTTTTATAATTCTTTAATAAATGGAGCCACGTAGATTGTATATTGTAGAGTGGGTCGTGAAGGCCATGCTGCCTCTCAAGCACTTCGACCTATCAGATCTTTTGTGCATAACCCTTAATCTATTCGAGGCCTGGGATTCCGAGTCTTCGAGTTAAGTTTATCAGTTTCCTGGGGGCTAAGTTTCTGAAATCGAAGGGCTTTAGGAAGGCTCCTTCCAGAAACTTGAGCCTCTTGCAGAAAAGCGCTGGGCATTCGCAAAGCAAATGTTCTGCAGTTTCAGCGAAGTTCTCGCAGTAGCGGCAACTATCACTCTCTGTTTTGTCCATCTTTTTCAGGTGGTACCTTAGAGGGCAGTGTCCAGTAAGGAGTCCCGTCACCAGTTTCAAGTCTTTCTTGTTTAACTCGAGAAGCTGTTTAGCTTTCCTTGGCGAAAGACTTACTAGCCTTTTCGCTTGCCTTTGTCCTGGCACTTTATGCCAGTGAGATTTCATTTCATCTGTTTCCCAATGTCGAATCTCTTCTTTCAAGAGGGCTTTGGAAAGTCCACAGAAAGGCTCTGGGCCGGAAAATTTTTTATTTGCCCCTTCTTTGGCAAGGCAATCTGCTTCTTCGTTGCCTTTAACTCCCTTGTGATCTGGAACCCACATCAGAGTAACCTAATTGTTTGCTGCCAGTTGTCTCAGGGACTGTTTACAGTCCCAAGTCAGCTTAGACTCACAAGTGTATGACTTCAGAGCTTTTAGTGCTGCTTGGCTATCTGATAAAATATAGATTTCTGCCCTTCGGGTGTTTCTTTCGATGCACTTTTGGGCACATGGAGCCACGTAGTTAACCCCCTTAAGGATGTTACTTTTATGTTTTTAAATATTAACAAAATAAAAAAATTTATTGAAAATTATTTGTTTTTAACTATTATTCTATTAATATTTTTAAACTTGTATATAACATTGTAAATATAACAACAGCGCAAGCATTTGAACGTTGGCAGAACTTTTTACTTATAGTTGACATCTAATGTTATACTGTATTAGCTAAATATAAGTTCATATCTCAAATAATAAAACGTTTTTTTTTTAAATCTTTACTATTTCGTATTAACCTAAAAATTCATTTTTTACATTGGACAGATAATTCCCTAACCAATTGTTTTAATAAGCGATGTTGTAAAATGTACTTTTTACAACGCTACAACTTTTGCAAAATCTATGACACAGTAATTAAAATAAATATTTTCTTCGTATAATTATTGGTAAGATGCTTAAACAAACCAAATTGTTGCTAAAAAGACATTCTTACGTTATAACTTTTTAAAATATGTATAGGAATAGTTATAAGCAAAAATTGTTCGAAAAACACCAACATCGAGAACTTCCCATAAGAACCTATGCTAAATGACACTATATTTAAAATCATATTTTTCGAAAAAACAGAATAAAAAATAATGAAAAAATTCATGGAGTTTTTTTAAGTACTATATAATATTATGTTTAGATTTCACAAATATCTGTTGATAATTTTGTAACCATTGGACATCCTTAAGATTACAAACTTCTTATTTAACATTATTAAGGCTTTATATTTTCGCACACTTTTATACCATGCGTTCGGCACCATCAACTCATCGCAACCATTACCAAAACAAGTTCGGTCTATCTCGTTGATCTTAAAGCATGGCGAAGGTAAGAAAACTGATAAGGGCCCTGCTAAGTGATTAGAGTCGACACGTGCAAGATCGGCCGGCCCATAAACGTAACAGAAAAAGGGCAGATCAAACCTTAAACAAGTTAAAAGCTCAAATGAAGGCTGCTACATTTTGGGATTAAAAAAAATCAAAGTAAAGGTAAAAAATTACCTGAATGCCTTTCAGAAAATTTCCAATAACAATCTATACTTTTTCCAAGCGAATAAACCATTCAATGACGAATTTTTATTAACAGAATTCTAAAAATAATCCGTGACATAAGTCACGGATGATAAGATAGATTATTTAAATTTTTGATTGGTTAAATAATTTGTTAGCTGGTCCATGAGAGAGTTTAAAATTTCCCGATGCAAAATAATGCGATTTTCGGAACAAAACAATTAACCATTCGCTTGGAAATACTGCGGCAACGAGTAACTTTTGTTAGCTTTGTTTTACTTTTGGAATACAGTTGATTGCTGTGTTTCGTTTCATATTCATGTGCATAGATCATTACGATACTAAGGATGTCGCACATCAAATTCGATGGTTCTGTGTCGTCGAGTGGAATTCAACGAACTCATTTTTAAACGTCCAAGTAATAGTGCAACGTTTTAGTATTTATTTTTCAAATCGATTTCATTACAGAAAAAAGCCATTAAAATGCGCTACACTGATGTAAGTAAATAATAATTATTCAGACTTTTCCAATAAGGAATGGACAAGTATGACAGACTAGTTCTAGGTGAACATTTGCTGTACCCTTAGTTGGATGACATCCCTACTACACAGTGACAGTGCAAAGCTGGTTAAATAAAAATTATTTAACCAAAAAAATGAATGAAAAAAGAACTATTAAGTGTTCCATTAGATTATAAACTTTCCAGTGGAAGTTATAGTAATGGGTCCGATTTTGCAAATCCCGAATTTTGACATATCTTCACAGTTCAAGGTGTCCAGAATCGAATACAATAGTTTTTAAGTGGACGTCTGTGAGTGTATGTACGTATGTGCGTTCGAAATTATTTTTCGTCTCGATTTTCTCGAGATCAAAAAATGATATCGACGTGGGACCAATTGCATTCGACGCACAATTAAACAAATTAAAACTGATTGCATTTTCAGCAAAATTGGTTATGCTGTTTTTTATAGAGAATAAAAAAACTGAAAAAAAGGTAAACTTTTGGAATTATTTTTCGTCTCGATTTTCTCGAGATCAAAAAATGATATCGACGTGGAACCAACTGCATTCGACGCATAATTAAGCAAATTAGAACTGATAAAATTTTCAGCAAAATCGGTTACGCTGTTTTTTATAGAGAATAAAAAAACTGAAAAAAAGGTAAACTTTTGGAATTATTTTTCGTCTCGATTTTCTCGAGATCAAAAAATGATATCGACGTGGAACCAACTGCATTCGACGCATAATTAAGCAAATTAGAACTGATAAAATTTTCAGCAAAATTGGTTAAGCTGTTTTTTATAGAGAATAAAAAAACTGAAAAAAAGGTAAACTTTTGGAATTATTTTTCGTCTCGATTTTCTAGAGATCAAAAAATGATATCGACGTGGAACCAATTGCATTAGACGCATATTTAAGCAAATTAGAACTGATTAGATTTTCAGCAAAATCAGTTTAGCTGTTTTTTATGGAGAATAAAAAAACTGGAAAAAAGGTAAACTTTTGGAATTATTTTTCGTCTCGATTTTCTCGAGATCAAAAAATGATATCGACGTGGGACCAATTGCATTCGACGCATAATTAAGCAAATTAGAACTGATAAAATTTTCAGCAAAATCGGTTATGCTGTTTTTTATAGAGAATAAAAAAACTGAAAAAAAGGTAAACTTTTGGAATTATTTTTCGTCTCGATTTTCTCGAGATCAAAAAATGATATCGACGTGGAACCAATTGCATTAGACGCATATTTAAGCAAATTAGAACTGATACGATTTTCAGCAAAATTGGTTACGCTGTTTTTTATAGAGAATAAAAAAACTGAAAAAAAGGTAAACTTTTGGAATTATTTTTCGTCTCGATTTTCTCGAGATCAAAAAATGATATCGACGTGGGACCAACTGCATTCGACGCATAATTAAGCAAATTAGAACTGATTAGATTTTCAGCAAAATCAGTTTAGCTGTTTTTTATGGAGAATAAAAAAACTGGAAAAAAGGTAAACTTTTGGAATTATTTTTCGTCTCGATTTTCTCGAGATCAAAAAATGATATCGACGTGGGACCAATTGCATTCAACGCACAATTAAACAAATTAAAACTGATTGCATTTTCAGCAAAATTGGTTATGCTGTTTTTTATAGAGAATAAAAAAACTGAAAAAAAGGTAAACTTTTGGAATTATTTTTCGTCTCGATTTTCTCGAGATCAAAAAATGATATCGACGTGGAACCAACTGCATTCGACGCATAATTAAGCAAATTAGAACTGATAAAATTTTCAGCAAAATCGGTTATGCTGTTTTTTAAAGAGAATAAAAAAACTGAAAAAAAGGTAAACTTTTGGAATTATTTTTCGTCTCGATTTTCTCGAGATCAAAAAATGATATCGACGTGGAACCAATTGCATTAGACGCATATTTAAGCAAATTAGAACTGATACGATTTTCAGCAAAATTGGTTACGCTGTTTTTTATAGAGAATAAAAAAACTGAAAAAAAGGTAAACTTTTGGAATTATTTTTCGTCTCGATTTTCTAGAGATCAAAAAATGATATCGACGTGGGACCAACTGCATTCGACGCATAATTAAGCAAATTAGAACTGATTAGATTTTCAGCAAAATCAGTTTAGCTGTTTTTTATGGAGAATAAAAAAACTGGAAAAAAGGTAAACTTTTGGAATTATTTTTCGTCTCGATTTTCTCGAGATCAAAAAATGATATCGACGTGGGACCAACTGCATTCGACGCATAATTAATAAAAAAACTGAAAAAAATGGTAAACTACCTGAATTTTGCAATTTATAAATTATACTATTTTTAATAAAAAAATTTTAAGATATTTTAAATATTATGATTTTTGTTTATCTGCGGGAACTGATAATAAGATTATTGCATGTTAGGAATATTTGTATGAAGACTATGAATATATTTTTAATAATAATAATTATTATAACAACAACATATCATTCTTTCCACTGGAGAGTTAGTTGTGTGGACCTCTTGGGTCGCACCCAGATCACTGATATTTAGGTTTTTTTTTCGTGAAATAACCCAAGACTGTCTTTAAGAATAATCCAACATTTGTGGTGTGACCAACGTAATCGCAAGCGTTATTCTTCTTCTTTAAGTCAGATAAATCAAGTGGTTAAGTAGTACCTTGATTTGATATTTTTAAATCGGTGGATAGGGAGGCGAGAATGGCCAGTACCATCATCCGATCTTACGATATTAGAATTTTTTTATGGGGATGTGTAAAAAGTATGGTATACAAAACTAAATCACTAGATTAGGTCGGTCACACCACAGATTAAAATTTTAAGGATATTCTTTATTTTTATAAATTTATTTATATATAAAAAGAAACAAGCGCGGCTCATCAGTTATTGTGAAAGTGGGTCAAAATGTGGAGGGGATAGTGCCACAAAAACTAGCTACGCACAAACTAACTTTGATAATTTTTTTTATGTTTTTGGCTTAAACTAAAAGGTATATTCCTTGAGATATCCATTAAACAACTATAAAAACCGCTACCAACAGAGTCAGTACTTTTACTACGTACTTTTATTAAATTTTAAAATATTAAATACTATAACAATTTAAAAAACAACAAGAAAAATCAATTCCTTGTTTTTTAGTTGTTTTATAAAATAATTTATTTAAAGAAATCCTCGAAATACAAAATTTTGTATGAAATTCGGATCATAAACAATCAATATAGTACACGCTGTGTTATAATCATACGATAACGATAACGATTGTCATTATGATCCATATATTATAAATATCCTTTACAGAACTTTTTATTTGTTGTAAAAATAAATTATTGACTCTATTTTAATGTAGCAATAAGAGTCAACGTCATTTTTATATATTTTGAAGACACTTTTAGACCTCGTTACACACGAAATACGTTTTTTTTGTTGGAAAAGCGCGTGCGCAAACTAACTATAAATTACGTAACAACTACGCCACTCGCAACCCCCCGCTTACCTCCTTTTTTACGTATTAAAAGCCGGTACTCCTTAAAAAGTCCGCAAAAACCATGAATACTTATTTATAATTGTAAAAAGTACAAAAAGCATCTCGAAATCGAATTTTCTGATATCTTTGCAGTCGGAAAGGAAGTTCGGCAGGGATCACCGGCATTGTTCAATATATATTCCAAAAATCTCTTTAAAGAAGCCTTGGATAAATCAGAAAACGGTATTACAATAAATGGCCAACTTATCAATAATATTAGATATGCAGATGACACCGTTCTGCTGGCAGATAGTGCGGAGGGTCTCCAGAGATTGATAGATAATATTGTAGAAGCAAGCAGCGAATACGGACTAAAACTAAACTCCAAAAAGACTAAAATAATAATTATTAGTAAGAACATTAATATAAACGCTTTAATTTACGGTAAACAATACACCATTGGAAGAAGTAGAGGAAATATATTACCTTTACTGCAATATCAGTGATACATAGGATCATAGTTATAAAATAAGAACTCGAATTGACTGGCCAATCTTGGAAAATGGACTGGCCTAACATCAACTGACTTATTCCGAGCAGCAGTAAATAGGATAAGATGGGCAAACGTGGTCGCCAACATCATAAGAAGAAAAAGATAAAGTACAGAAGCAAACTTTATTAGTTACAAATAACGTTTACGTTTACTTTTTGATGTAGATAGCGAAAAAAATTTCTTAAAATAATAGACTCAAAAAAGTTTAGTTATTTTGTTAACTTGTGTTATAAATAAGGTTAAAAACCTGTTTAATTTAAAATTAGGACAATGCCAAAAAGTTTAAGGCAAACATTTTAAGCATCTGCATTAAGATTCATGTTTTGTTTTTATTGTTTACATTATCAAGAACAAAAGGTATTATTACTTTTTAATGTGTTGAAGCGAATTATGGCAATCAGATGGTTTTTATTTAATGTCAATTTTTACAATAAATTTGATAACCATAATATTTGTAAAAAGGGAATAAAGAGACCTTTTAAATGATGAATCACAAGCCCCTACTTTTCATTTAAACATTTTATAACTGTCACTCGAAGAGGGTTTACCGTCACTTTATTATTTAAAGTTAATTTGCTGCGGGATTTTTTTTGTAAATAACCATGCACAAAAAATAAAATAATGAACTTATTACACTTGTCCATTCCACACTGTGTGTAGATTTTTAATATAATTATCTACTGTTTCCGCTACAAATAAAAAAGACAAAACGTATTACTATGAAAGATTTTTACTTTAATGATTGATACCATGATACCATTCATTGACCTTACCCAGCCAATCGATAGGGTACGCTAAACTGATGTTACAACTCTACCAATAAAAAGGAACATTCACCCCAATATAATAAAAGTTAACCAAAATCTGAATACCGAGAATTATGCATAGGTATGTGAGAACGGCAAAGTTTTTTTTTTACTAAAAATAGTCGCAAAAACGGTCGACCTATCGTGTATGCCGCGGACGGCCCGCACTGCGACTAATAGAAGGGGGAGGGATTATAGAAAGGAGATGATTGTGAACCCGCTTTTTGAAATGTTGCAGGTCATAGTTTTCTGGAAAAACTAATTTTGGATGCCTGTTCCATTCTGTAGCAGCCCTGTAAAAGAAGGACTCTTAATGGAGATTGGTCCTTGTAGTGTCAATCTTAAGAGTAAATGGGTGAGATTGATCAGCGTGCCGAGTTCGTCGTCAACAGTTAATCAGAAGTAAAAAAATTTCTAGCTTTCCACGAAAAACCTAGCTTCTGGCTTGCTGACTTTGCGATGTTAGTAACATGGTCATGCCAAGACATATTATTAGACACCGTGACTCCCAAAACCGAGATGGAGGGACTTGATTCAAGAGTATTTTTGGGACATTGTAATGGAATGATTTGAGGAATTCACTTTCTTGGAAAACGTGGCGCTTTGTGTTTTTTGGGCGTTGAACTGAAGATTGTTGGTTTCTCACTTGACGATTGCTTCAAGATCTCTTTTAATGGAGTCATCCTGTTCTGAGTCTATTCGTATTATTCACCGAAATTAATAGACAGGATGTGAAAGTTAAGACAAATGTGCTGTCGTCTGCGAAACTGTAAATGGAGTTCGTGGTGGTTTTCAAGAGGTCGTTGATGTATAAAATAAATAGGATGGGGGACAGGATTTAATTTGGCGAAATAAACATATGAGTACTAGGAGTAAAGTCAGAATATATAAAACTTGCGTAAGACCGGTGATGACATACGCGATAGAAACCAGAGCGGAGAACGCAACTACCAAACGACTTTTAAGAACAGAAATGCGAACACTAAGATCAATAACAGGACATACGTTATTCGATTAGAAGAGAAATGAAGAAATAAGGAAAATATGTGAGATTCAAGATGTAGTAAGATGGGCAAGAAACCGGAGAAGAGAATGGAGAGACCACGTGGACAGAATGCCAAATGAGCGGTTGGCAAAAATTGCGAAAAGGAAAAAACCAAGTACACCTCGACCACGTGGACGACCTTCTATAAGATGGTATGAAAGCTGGTTTTCAGCATTCAAACTGCCCCTGGCAAACCATTGATGCAAGCACAGGACTTAAGAAGAAAAAGAAGAAGAATATAGATACCATTAATAAATTATTGTTTTAATTGTCTTGAAAGCAGCAGAAACTTAATATACTCGTATATTGTGAACAATAATTCCATTTTGGTATCCTCCGTCACTGATATTTCCAGCGTAAGAAAACGATCCCGCGAGAGAATACGTTGATTGATTGAGGGAACAAGAAAAAATGAAGTCGGAATTTCGCAATGCCAGACGCCATTTATCTTTATTACAAAAAGGGAAGCAATTTGTAAACCGACTAGAGATTGTGTATTGCTTTAGATATCGTCTTTTCTAATCTTGGAAACTGACGCTTCCCGCCTATTTTGACACAAAAGTCCGCGAAAGCAAACATAGCCAGTGATGAGTTTTTAAAAGAATAAAAAATGCATTGTAACAGAATGATGAAAGACTTTTGCTGCATAATACTTTTTGAGAGCCATTTAAATAAAAGATATGGTGGAGCTCTCTGAAAAGTTGGACGAATAATAAATTCAGCAAAAATATTGCTTTTCGGAGTTTTAAATTCTAACGCTATGCTAGAAATATGTAATAAATCCAATCTGCTATTATTTGGTAATTTTTTACATTATATGGTTAATAGATATATGCCAGAATTATTTCATTTCGTTCTGCTAGTTTATCGTATCCAACGCAAAATACATCCAGTACGGAATATGTTGATTAAATTGCCCCGAAACTTACCCAAATATGCAGCCTTTATTAAAAAATCTATACCAATTTAGGTAAAAAATGTTTAAATGAGTAAAAATACAATAATAAAAGTTAAATTCAGGTCATTTAATTGAAAAGAACCAATCAAAACATCATGCGGAAAGCATGGGCTGTTTTAATGCAGCTGCGATACTACTCCAAAAAATACTGTTTACAGCAAAAAAAATTATATGGAAAGCATTTATAGACTTTTATAAGGTCAGAGAGTTTAAATTAGATAGAAATCTCACGATGAAAGAACTTGTATTGATTTTAAAGAATAAAAGAAAAAAGATGGAGTAATTTAAGAAAGCTACTGTAACGAAAATTTTTCCGTTACACCTATTATATATTATTATATATATTATATATTTTTAAAATATCTGGCTTTTCAATTTGAGATTCCAGCCAGTCAGCTTGTGCGTGCACACCAGTTGTAAGCAGAAATATTTAAAATCAATCAAAACTAAAATTTCCGAAATCCACAGACTAATTTTGAGTATTTCTGCTACCCTTTACAAATAGTGTGCCAGCACATGCTGACTCGCTGGGATTTTAAATTAAATGGGCAGATATTTTAAAAATATATTAAATTTTACCTGAAACAAGCCAAACAGAGATGAACCTAAATAAATAATTATAGATCACAAAACATCAGGGTAGGTTTAAGCAATGCTAACCGATAACTAAACAAATTAAAATATAGATGTAACGACAAAAATTTTCCGTTACACTACAGTCAAAACCATGTGGAATCTGACGAATAAGCTTTTACAAGAAAAATATTACGAACGTATTGTTTTTCAAAAAGTTTGAGTTGCTCTGCACTTCACATACGATGTACCCACAATCGGATCTCTGTAAGAGGAACCAAAGGTTAGCAGTATTAAGTTCATTTACCTATTTATAAAGTAAGGTTTTAAACCTGCAATAACAACAATATAAAAAATTGTGTTATTTTTTGAGCTATTTTGCCCTGGTGTTTCTCTTAATACATACATACATATAGTCACGCCATTTTCCCGTAGGGGTAGGCAGAGACCACTTCCTTCCACTTGCTACGGTTCTAACACACATCTTTTGCTTCCTTTACATTCATCAGTGTTCTCACCATGCTCGTCGGTTGTTGGTACTCATGACCTGGCCTTTCTTTAAAACAATGTTAATCTGATCGAGATATGTTCGCCGAGGTCGACCTCTACCGACTTGTCCATTTACACTCGCTTTATAAATTTGTTTCGTCTATCTTTCTTCATCCATCCTTTATACGTATCCAAACCATCTAAGCATTCCTTTATCCATCTTTGTAACCACATCTTCTTTTACACCACAGCGTTTTCTTATCTCACTATTTTTAACTTTATCCAACCGAGTTACTCCGGCTATACTTCTCAAACCACTCATCTCCGCACTCTTAATACCGTGGCAAAAAAATCTCTTAACACACATTGGAAACAAGGCAACTTACCCACTCATAATTTTGTACCTTAGGAAATACTTTTACTCATAATTAAAAACAAAATTACCCTTTCTCATAACTATCCCATATTTTGACTGAACTAGGTTTAAAAAAAATGGCATCGCTGAGACTGCCGACAGAAGTGAAAACTGAAAACTACGATCCCCTTGATTAGTGGAAAATTCAATGAGTGAATACTGTGCATTGTTTAAGTTGTGTAATTATTATTTTAATTGTTTAATTATATAATTTTTGTGCAGTACAACAGTGAGTACTATATACGTTATTATTTTTATATAGAAAGGATAATAACAAAAACGAAGCATTTTTTTTATTATAATGCCACTGCTGACAGCCGCTTTTACTCTCTACAACGAAAACAACGATCTGTCGCTGACGTTACCAACGTGACGCAAAACCATAATTTTTCCCCCCACCAAAAATTGCTTAACGCATCTAAAGAAGTTTTTACTCCAAAGATAAGAGATAACGCAAAGCTTGCGCGCTATAGATAATTTACTAGCGTATAGTAATCTCGTTTTTATTTAAAATAAAAACATGTACCTGCTTATAAAGTGGAATAATGCTTTAAGTTTTAATTAACAGGTGCAGTGGCAAATTGATACCAGCAAAAGACCGTTGATTCCCACTGCCAACCAAATTAAGTAAGAAAGTAGTGTTTCTAGCTCCGACACATTAGCTTTAATATCACCATGACATAATCTATGTATCAATTCATGAATTTAGATCGTTTACAGCATTCAACGGGGTCAAACTCAACGACATAAAATATGTGTGTGCGTGCTCTTTATTGTAGTACTCTTCCATCTCTCTCGACGTTAACGTTAAGCTTAACGCCGACGTCCATTACTGAAACCGTTACACAAAAGGAAACGACAGAGAATTTAGCAGTAAATCTATTCCGGAGTTTTGACTCGCATAAACTTGCAACGCCAGAGAAATTGAACTTTCAAATAGACTGAAGATGATTGCTCGCTACTGCAGATAAATTAAATATGAACATTTTCAGTTACTTTAGCACCAGTAACGTATATTAATACTATTTCATTAAATCTTACTTACATTGGATGTATCTTGAATTGCATAATTATATATAATTACAAAAAAAATAGATAAAAAACTTCATTAGCACAATTTAGACTAAAAAGAATAATTTTTAAGTCCAGTTAAACCAAGGAGTATCTTAAGTTTCCTCAATGTTAAGTTTTACTATTGCACATCAAAACCTTCAAATTTCCATAAAATGTCATCTGCTGCATATTGGCTTATTTTTAAAATTATTTTTTACCCAAACAATTCAAAGTAGCATATTTCAAACTGTTCGTCAAACATCGTTTCAATGGTTAATTTCCAAATCCTCTGCACAAGTGAAGACAATATATCTGTATTTTTCAATTCATGGTATACTTTTCTACCGGTGAAGGTTGAAAGAAGGAGATCCAAATTACTTTTAAAGAGATTTTCAAAAGACATGGGATTTTAAAATTATTTTGGCAGAATTGGTGGTTGTTAAAGAAGACCTGAAGAAACCTTTAATAACTTAGGTAAAACCAAAGAATCAAAAGGATCACATTACAAAAAATCGATAAAAGACATTGTGTTGTAAAGTTACATCTTGTAAACATATTTTATTTGTAAGTGATAAAGACAGCTGGCTTTACTTTTTCGTTTCTAAACAAAATTAATAAAAATTACCCAGGCGTATCCCAAAGAAAACAGACTCCATGAACTTGCTGCAGATTGAAATATCTTTGCCTTCTTTGGAATCCTCTTTTACTCCAGTGTTTTGACTATTTCTTCTTCTCAGGCGTAAAGTGATAAATCCATGTTTCATACATGGATATGTATCGATGCAAAAATTTGGTTTTATTGCTGTACAACTTTACCAAAAACTCGATTGAAAATATCTCGCGACACTGTTTTTATTTAATTGCGACTACCATTTTGCGCACAGCTTTCTTATGGTAAAACTTTCATTCAATATGCGATGTACAGCACTTTTTTAAACTCGTGCGCTTTCAGTAGATTGCTGATTTTCTTCACCATGTCCGGCGTGGTTTATCTCATTTGGTCGACCAGTGAGATGCTTATCTTAGCAGCTCGTACGGCCTTGTTTAAACTCTACTACCCAATATTTTACCGTTGCAAACGGAGAAGCAGATTCCGCTAGAATAATATCGAGCTCCGCTTTGATATATTGATTGAACTTATGCCTTTCCAATAAAAGTATTGTATCACATAACGAATACTTTTTTTTTCTCTTTATGTTGATCTGATCGAGATCGATGTTCTCCGAGGTCGACCTCTACCGACTTCCGTCCATTCACACTCGCCTTATAAATTTGTTTTGTCAATCTTCCTTCATCCATTCTTTCTACGTGTCCAAACCATCTAAGCATTTCTTTATCTATCTTTGTAACCACATCTTCTTTTACACCACAGCATTCTCTTATCTCACTATTCTTTACTTTATCCAACCGAGTCACTCCGGCAATACTTCTCAGACTACTTAAGTAGTTAATAAAATATTAAAAGAGGATTCCTCTGTAGTAAACTTCTCTTTAGATTAGCTCGGCGAATAATCGTGTTAAGTTTGGTAGCAACCCTTGCATTTTCATTTTAAAGGTAAAACTAACTTTTAATTTAATTGATTATTAATATTATGATTAATGGTTTTTAGTGTTTTTTTTATACTATAATTGGAACGATACAAAATAGATTAACATGGCCCCTGCGAAGGAATAACACATGTTCACATTAAAATATATTGTTTTTTAGGTGTTTTTATATGAAATATTTGTTAAATGTATTAGCAAGGCGCCTGCGCAAGGATGTTACGCAAAACTGTAAACGGTTCTTTTCTAAGACGTCCCCGTATTTTCAAAGTTCTTTACCAGGTTCTGTTGGTTTTAGGTTGGGACGTTGGGTTAGGTTAGGTTAACAATAAATGGTATTAATTGAAGCAGTAAAAGAAAAAAAAATTAGCCTAACCCAACCTAACGTCCTAACCTAACACCAACAGTACCTGGTGAAATTTAAGGGTTCCTACCAAACTTCACACGATTTCCCGCCGGGCTAATCTAAAGATTGGCTAAAAATTTTAACAAAATCTATCCAGACGTTATATTTTAATGTTACCGTGTCATTCTTGCGCGGGGACGATGTAAGTCTTTTCTGTATCGTTTCAATTTTAGTATAAAAAAAACCACAAAAAACCATAAATCGTAATAATAATTATTATCATTATAGTGAAATTTAAAAAATCAATTAATTAAGTTAGATTCACGTTTCGGAGTTGAAAATGCGAAGTTGCTACCAAACTTCGCACGATCATTTGCCGGGCTAAACTAAAGATTGGCTGAAAATTTCATCAAAATCAGTCCATACGTTGGCTATAAAAAAAAATCAAAAAAGCGGGGACGTATTAAAAAAGACCCAACTTCTCCATAAATAATCAGCAAATGCAAGTAACATAAGTTATTAATGGATTAGTTTTTTCCATTTTGCTAGGGATAAAAATTGTATTTCGAAATTTATCACAGGTTAAATAATACTGTACTTTTATAATTGTGTTATATTGATCGACTTAACACGTAACAAAAACAATCAAGCCAATTTACTTTTTGTTCGAAACAGTAAATAGGTTCAATTAAACTTCACAAAGCGGATTTTTTTTCCAAAAATAAAATGGGAAAAGAAAAATATTAATAACAACTTATTATACGGCTGACGGACTGTCCGTACTTCTATCAAGAGCAGAAAACTGACCAAGACTTAACGACCGACATAAATCTGGGCAAACAAAAGCCCGCATACTCTCGAAAAATTCATCGTTTAATTCCGGCCGATATAATGAGAAAAGTGGCCGGGGTCCAGCAGGGTCGGCCGAAATGACGGAAAAACCATAAGTGCGTAAGAGCCAAGCCATCTATAACACACAAACTTTATAACGAACATTCTTCAACACATTTTCGTAGACATTTAGAAAAATACGGGTACCTATTCTTGTTTATAACCTCGTTTCTCAAACTTCTACAATAAATGCGTCATTTTTTATTAAATAAAATACAAAAGGACATTGTTTCAAAACCACATAAAAATACGTATTAATAAAAATGGCTAGTGCTCAGTGCTACATAGTAGAAGATCCAAAGTAAAGTCGACCTTCACCCATCTGTTTAATGGAAAAAAATTATGTTATAAGTAATTTAGTATGTTAAAAATTATAAAAATAAAGGGTTGCACGAAAAAATCCTGGCCAGGCTATAATTAATTAAAAATTCAAAAATCCTTTTGTTTTTAATTTTTACCGATGAGTTTAACAAAAAATTTGTACACCAACCGTAAGTACAAAGCCTATATAATATGCAAACGTAGGGTTGCCTATATTTTTCCCGGCCTAACTATTGGGTTGCCGGGTATAAACAGGTATTTTGGTCCTAGCTATTTTCACCTACTTGTTTAATTTATAAATTAAACATAAAAATAAGCGCTGTTTTATTGCGAACACAATGATATAGGGTTGCAAAAAGTCTGTCCTGAATGATGGTTGTCGAATTTTTAAAAATAAAATTCCAATGCGACTGTGAACGTGCGACAAAGCGGTCCCAGACAAATATCTCGTGCGATAGACGAAGACACGAGTTGAATTTTGGAGCTACTAGTAGTATACGTACGAAAGTAATATGAAATATATAATAATTTGAAAGTTGATATATTTCTCCATAATAAACCCTGTAAAATAATAAATTAATAAGAAGCTTTTACTGATATTTTCATGTTTTTAATTTGTTAGTGGTTAATACCTTCAAATAATTTTTTTTTATATTATCATTATTGTAATCTATCAATCATGCAGATATTCAGCAATATGTCGTGAGGTCGTGATGGAGTCTAATTTTTGAGACATACCAAGTATCTTTGACTTCTTTATGTGTGTAAGAATCGTAGCAAGTGGAAGGAAGTGGTCTCTGCCTACGCCAACGGGAAAAAGGCGAGATTATGTATGTATGTATCTTTTACAGGAATCTCTGCATTATTTCAATGTTTGATTTTGCTGCTGTTCTTCAGAGTTGTAGGCCATGTGTTTTATTATGCATTTATTAAGCAATAGTTTGTTTTGAAGTGAGAGTCGTGATTTTTTATTTAGTAGCCAATACATAGTGCGAAACTGTTGGCCCATAGCTAATCGCTTTGTGAAAATATGTTTCTTTCAGGTTAAGCATCTATTCAAGTATATTCCAAGATATATGGCGTGATTTTTTTACGGTAGGGGTATGCCGTTAAGAGTGACAGGTGGACATGTTTTTTGTTCCTGTTTGTGAAAGTAACCTGGACAGATTTGGTTTCGTTGGCTTAAATTTGCCAGTGTTTGAGCCATTTGGATACTTGATCGAGACGGTTTTGAAGCTTTTGTGCTGCAATGTCTGGTGAATTGTCCATTAATAAAATTGCTGTGTCATCAGCAAATGTTCCAGTAGCTACTCCATTGGTCATAGGGAGATCGCTGTAAAAAGCAGATACAACGTAAAACCCATGACTCTGCCTTGCGGTACTCCAGCTTTGATAGCATTTAAAGACGTAAACTCCTTTCCTTGTTTTATAAAAAATAAGTTAAAGTAGAAAGGTTATAAACAAAACAAAAGAAAATTGTATGTTTTTTATATACCTGTTACTACTTTATACTTACTGACAGCACATAACCAAAATCCTAGAGGTCTTGGGATGGGTATTTGCCAAAATTTAAAATTCATATTTTTTTAGATGTTTATTTTTTTGTCTTTTAAAAACAGAAAACAAGGGTGCCACAGTTGAAGGCTTTCAAGTTTCAATTATAAATGGATTTTGCCAATAATCATGTAAACGCAATAAAAGTATTTTATAAAATTAAAACTGAAAACTTTTTCAAATAAAACCCAATTTTCTGATAAGGATTTTATAGTTAAAGCTTAAAAGGATTGCATTATAAATGCGTTTGTTAAAAGTTTTTCCATAACCGAGCAAAGGATATCACAAACAAATTCCGCATTTAGCCAATTATCCTTTCAACGCTCAATGAATGAGTAAACAAATGAATTTAAAAGGATTTGCATCCAGTTAGTTCCCTTTCGATTTCATGAATAATTCAAAAAGTCGCGCCATTTTAGAGAAAAAATGATTAAAGCGAATAAGAAGCGAAACAAGTCGTTGCAGGAGGCATTTCACCTGGTCTCGATACGAAGGCAATTTTCCACCCGAGTTCATCGCAATGTCCGGCAAAATATGCTCCCGGTTAACGAGAAAACGGGATCAAAACAATTAGGTTACCTCTCCGACCCCACTTCTTCGTTCCCCGTTTTCTCACTAACCGTCTTTTCTTTTCTCTTTGGATTTTTATGCACAAGTTGTCCGGGAATAAAAATTGTTCCGAGAGAAGGTTTTTTCTTTTTGTTTCGCTGATAGTTTGCCTTCAACGATCGTTGATTTGTTTTGCTAATTTGTTTGTTCACCAATTAGGGTTTGCAAATCATTCTACAGCCGTGTTCACTTTGTTACCAATTAAAGATAAGATTGATGTTGTTTGGGTAATACACTTGTTGCCTTTCGTTGAAAAATGAACAATCCTTCTTTTTCTTTTCATTTTCATGTAATACATTATACAAATTAAAATTGGAACCAAGAAATTTAGACTTTTGTATGTTAAATGTTTGTTTATGTTAATGTTTATATTATTGTCCACATGCGATGCTAACCGTCCTGGATTACAAATGATATAGATCTTTAGAGTTTATCCATATTAAAACACACATTTAAGTCTGTGTCTGTGAACAGTTTTGGGTTGGTGTTAGAAGTAAATACCCTGAATACTTTTCCTTCCTTTTGTCACCACGTATTATTGTGCTGCAGGATTTTCAGCTTACACTTGACAAAAACCAAATTCAGGTCGAGTTTGGATGCTATCCCAGACATGCACATACAACTGTTGAGCATAATACCAAACCATTTTTAATGAAAGCATTTCACTTTAAAAAAATAAAGTATTTGTTCTTATTTAAATTGCAGAGTCTCATTTGTTATGTTAAGTGGATCCATGACATAAAAGGAATTTGGTGAGTGTTCCGTTATTATAAAAGTTTGGAAACCACTGGTCTAAAAGTGTGGTACTATCATTTTAAGACTTACACGATGAACATAACACTAGTTAACAACGTCTATTATTCAATGAATATTTTATATCTGACTACATTGAAAAGTTACTAAAAACTTTATTCTTAATTAATAAAGTTTGCTTCTGTACTTTCTTTTTCTTCTTACAGTGTCAAGCAATTTCAAGCGTTGACGACTCCCTGACTACTTCTTTGTATTTATCTCTATCTTGAGCTGCGTCGAGAAGTTCCTCAGCAGTTAAACCTGTCCATTGTCGGAGATTTCGAAACCAGGATAGATTTTTGCGGCCTATCCATTTTTTTCCCTCGATCTTGCCATTCAGAATAAGCCGAAGCAGACTATAACGTGGTTCACGCATCACATGTCCCAAGTATTCTTACCTTACTCTTAACTTTTTGGTGAAGCATCCATGTTTTGCAAGAGTCCAACAGAATAGACCATACATAGCACTTGGTAAACCTTTCCCGCAGATGAATGTTAAGTTGCTTGGCACAGAGTAGCGGCTTAAGTTTCAGAAATGCTCTTCTAGCTATTTCTATTCTAGCCTTGATTTATTCGACCGTGTAGAGGTTGAAAAGTGTAGGAGACAAAATACAACCCTATCTCACACCTCTCTTTATAGGTATCTGAGAGGTTTCCTCCTTATCTAGTGTTACCGTGGCCGATTGATTCCAGTAGAGAGAAAATAACAAACGTATATAATTATTATCGAGGGGTATATTCTGCAGAGTTTTTTATGGTGTACTTTATGCAATGATAAATAAATATTTATGGTTTTTTGCGGACTGTTTAAGAAGTAACAGCTTTTAATACGTAACAAAGGAGTTGAGCGGGGGGATAGTAAATGGCATAGTAGTCACGTAATTCATAGTTAGTGTGCGCTCGCGGCTTTAAAAAAAAAAACGTTTTTCTTGAATCACGAGGTCCAAAAATGTCTTTAAAAAAATGTATAAATCACGTTTCTTTTTTTTACCACATTTGTGCGAATACATTAAAATAAGAGCCAAAAAATTTAGCTTGACAACAAATATGAAGCTCTGTGAAGCCTATACTCCCCATTCGAAGCCAAGATAAAATAAGGTCATCTCACTTCCCCTCCAGCTTTACATCCTAAAGGTACCATGTTTTAATTTTGGTAAGATCAATTACCGCATCAGTCTGCCTTATTTTTTTATCAACATATCTTTCAGAAATTGGTCAAATGTTTCTTCAAATATTCCTTAATGATTTTTATTGCCATTTTTCTTTAATGCTAGTTTGTTCAACAACGGTTCTGGTGTTACTATTTGATTTCTCTTTAAAATCAGTTGCCTTACCAAATAACAACGTTTTAAAAAAAAACTTTTATTTTTAGTTCTACTTTTAACTCAACAGTTACTACATTTACAATAAGTAACGATATCATTTTAAATGACAAGCAGTTGATCAGTTGCTGTTTAAATGTGTGACCTTTTTCCATTTTTATTAAAAAACCAAAATCGTTTAAAACTTCGTGAGAACGCGCTTTGAATTCTGTATGTTTATATAAGAAAAATGTTAACTAAGCTGAAGTGAATTATGAAGAAATGAATATAGACGTATTCAACTGCGCCAATGACATACTCATGTGCATCAATTCGTTATCCAAAATGGGTAATTAATTACAAACATATTTGCAACTGTCGCCATGTCGTATGGTAGGTAGGATAATGCCGTTCCATGAATATTCTCCAGAATAACAATGGATTATGAGATTCGTGATTTAGTGTTCAAAACCGGCTCGTTGTCGCTACGTATACGGCGGATTTATTACTTTTCCGAGGGCAGAAATCAATTTCTTCTCGGAAATGTTTACCTTGATCCAATTGATGAATTTTAATAGCGTTGAAGATTAATTAATTTAAAATCGGATATACAGATAAAAAAAATTAATCAACTGTGACACAATTGTGCCAAATTTATTGCTAGGTAGTTAAAATTTAAAACAAAATAAATATTTTATTATTGCAGTTTAAATCAACGAGCGTTTTTTATTTAGATTGAAAAAGTATTCTTCATTTGCCAATTTACTAAGCAAAACTCAAAATAAATTTCTAAGGCGCTATATTTTATTCATCTTTTATGCCAATGAGCTTCATCCAGAAAGTAATTAACTATTTGCCAGATCAATAGACAATCTTCTTATATGCCTATCGTATTGAGGTGGTGGACCTTTCACTTTTTTAGAGATATTTTTATTAACTATGCTCTACAGAGCTGTCTTCTCTGTCTATGTTATAAACCACTCATTAAAATTTTTTAAGAAACACAATGTTTTTTCTCGTATTTACATCTAACTTAATTGGATTTTAAAAAGTAAAATTTCCTTTTGACGACATAATATATAATCAAACCAACATTTTAATTAAACAAAAAATAAAAGGTATACTAATTTAATTAAATTTTTTTAACAAAACAATAAAATAAACACCTGAAAATTTAAACAAAAGATGTTTATTATTAATATTTTGAAAACCTTGGCGTGTCTAAACATTATGCAGATAAGGATAGATCCGTTTCTGGAGCATACCACATACATTCTCAAATGAATTAAGGTCCAGCGACAGTGTTGGCCAAGGTAGATCGGTAATATCCTTATTTTTAAATAAATCTCTTACTGTTGCCGCAGTATATGGCCTTGTAGAGCTTTTAGTGTTTTAATTTTATGGTTTTACTTCTTCTTTTAACCTTTAATAGCTTAAGAGCCGTTTTAACCAAGTAATACTCACCCTAGAAACATCTACTTTACTTTTGTGTATCCAGGTAACACTTTCGTATATCCTAACTAATAATATAAATGCGAATGTATTTTTGTTTGTTTTTTTGTTACGCTTTCATGCGTAAACTACTTAATCGATCACCATAAAATGTTGTACACATATTTTCAAAAGTATACATAGGACACTTTTTATAAAAAAAGTAAATACCGACGGTCAGTTCAAGATTAATTTGAGTATAGCATGCCCATCGGTCTTCCAGGCTGAGGTCTATGCCATACTCAAGTGTGTTACAAACCTGACAGAAAACAGGCCTACAATGAGTTAGCGTCTGCAAACAAGATCACTTTTACATGGGTTCCTGGGCACACAGGGATAAAAGGCAACGAGGTAGCCGATGGACTGGCAGGAAATGGGACCATAGTGGAAACAAGAAGCCAGTTGGTCGGATTTCCAATTGCCGAAGCGAAACATGAGTTGAAACTAATCCTTGAGCAAGAACATATCGCTCAGTGGAATGCCAATACTGGCTGCAGAACATCAAAACAGGCCAAAACTGCCGACTATGCGGCGAAGAGGAAGAGAGCAGTATACATATAGCAGTGTACAGGTATCAAACCTGGGGCCGCATGATAATTGATCCAAGTGATCTAAATGAGACAGGGCCAACAGAAATCCAGCGGACTGGAATTCTGATGCCTTGAAGACACAACGGTAGTCACAGAGGATTAAAAGATCTAGGTGACATAGGTGCCTATACCAATGGCCCAACCGCAAGATTGTAATGTAATGTTAAATAGCATGCCTAAAACTAACACATATTTAAATGACAAATATACTCCAAAATTTAAAAGTACGTTCAGAATTCAAAAGTCTAAATTTAACCTGTCAAAGAATTCATCATTTAATTGTACATTAGAAAATTGCATTACAACTTTTAAAATTGCTTTAAACTAACATATGATTAAATGACAAATAGACGTCAAAATTTAAAGGTACATTCAGAATTTGAAATTTTATGATCTATTCTCTTTATTTATTTCTATTTTTCTATCACCTTTAAGCAATTTTTCTGTCGCCTTTAAGTAATAGTCAATATGTTTCTATTTTCGAGGTTAGGTGTCTACATCTGTTTATTTTTTTAATTCTTTTTTTTTCAGTTTTTTTGTTTAATTTTCGTTTATGAAATGCCTCGCAAGCCTAAATCTAACCTGTCTAAGAATTTATTACGGGCCCGGGCGGCAAAAATTGCTCGATCAGAAGAATCTTTTTTCATGGAAGAACATATACTCGTAATAGGTATAGTAAACAGTGGAATCCTAAAATAATATTTTGTTTTGAGCTTTTCTAAAGAAAAATTAATGTATTAAACGTTAATATTTTAACTTTTTAAAATCCTAGTAATTTTAACTATTTATTTTTTGCGGTGAGATATTTTAATCAAGCATGTTTTCAGTTTTTTAAACTAGGTTAAATTTTAGAATTTTTAGATTTTGATGATCCCAGTCAAGCAATAAAAAAAATATAAAATTATTTTAATTACTTTTTAATAATCTTAAAGCTAGTTAAAAAAAACATTAGGTACTTTAGATTACGAGTAATAGATTATGGCTTTTATGATCAATACCATTTGTGGTATTTCCAATTTTGCCTCTGAACAACGAATCAATTGGAATTTCAGTTTATGGAGTGAAGGGTAAAACTTTCTTCGGAATTTTATGGAACAGAAAGATAGAACTGTGATATGAGCTGTGATTTTAGCTAAGTACTTTTAGATATTTTTATTTTGTCATTGTATGTTGGAGTGTATGCTGGGACTTAAACTGTAATATGAGCTGTGATTTTAGCTATTAACCTTTAGATATTTTTATTTTTGTCATTGTATGTGGGAATGTTTGTTTTGCAGCACGCCGCTTGTACTTGATGCTACGTCTCTTAGACAGTTCCAATAGAAGATAGGGCGAGGAGTGGTTTTAGTCGGTAAGAATCCGACACTACTAATTCGTGATAGAAATCTAAGCGATCAGTGCTCATGAGGAAAAATAAAAAAAAAAAGATGCTGCATTGAAGCAACTACTACTTAAAGTACTTGGTCTTACTTCTATATTTTTTAAAGATTTCCTAACATTCTTATGCGACTGCAAAGCTGTAATAAATTATCTAACGTATTTTGTCAGAGGACTCTAAAGACTTGGTAACCGTGATGCAGTAGACGAGACGACCTTCAATTGCAAGATGAACTACAAACAATAGTTAAGAACCATGTAACGCCGTAGAAAATAAAATTAATGCTGCGGAGATGAGTAGTCTGAGAAGTATAGCCGGAGTGACTCGGTTGGATAAAGTTAAGAACAGTGAGATAAGAAAACGCTGTGGTGTAAAAGAAGATGTGGTCACAAAGATAGATAAAGGAATGCTTAGATGGTTTGGACACGTAGCAAGGATGGATGAAGGAAGATTGACGAAACAAATTTATAAGGCGAGTGTGAATGGGCAAATCGGTAGAGGTCGAAGAAAGGCCAGGTCAAAAGTACCAACAACCGAAGAGCATGTATGAGAGCACTGATGAAAGTAGAGGAAGCAAAAGATGTGTGTACAAACCGTAGCAAGTGGAAGGAAGTGGTCTCTGTCTACCACTACGGGAAAAAGGCGTGACTTTATATATGTATGTATGTTACGCCGTAGGTTGCGCAATGAGTATCTAGGACAACTAAGATCAATTATTGCTAACAAAAAATGCCGGCAAGTTGTTCTATAAAGGAAATATCAAAAGTTTAGGAAGTGTTGAATATCTTATATCAGATATAAAATAATTTAAAATTTTTACCCTGTTTCAGAAGTCATAATAAATCAAGAGATAAAGTTTTACCTAAAAATTGAAAAAGTGTGGGAGTGACAGATATCAGAAATGATATCTGTTGAGTATCCGGTGAAGTGTACTAGGAGTGGCCGTCAGATCAAGACGCCAAAAAGATTTGTTTCGTGAAAAACTCTTGGGTTTGAATCGGACCAATAGCGGCAATTGTGGTGATTTACCGTCCCGTGCAAAAAAAACTGCAATCATCGGAAATACAGATATTAAAAAGGAACTGTGGATCGTTCCCTGCTCGCGCACTCACTATTTTGTAAAACTGCAAACGGCGGTTATAATCATCCTCATAAGTTCATGGATTAAACGTATTTTATATGAATGGAATTTATTCTTCTTGAAAATGGTTTGGTTGCTAGTTCATTTGATCCCAGACTCAGATGCCAGCTGTTTAAGAACAAATCGCTACAAAGCAATGCAAAACAAAAAATAGGTACTAAATTTATACCAATGGCGTACTTAACTCAAATAAATGACATTTTTACCGTTCGTGATTGATTGCAGATAAGTTTCACATTTAAAATCTAATCACTCAATAAATAATAGGCGAAATTATAAAAGACTATTATATAGAGAATTGTAGGAGCTTTTAAAAAAATCTTATTCGACCCAAAATGCCATTTAAAAATTTTGGGGTAATTTTTACCCTCGATGGGGGTTGAAAGTAGTGGAGTCAAAAATACCGGAAAAGAGTGTCCCCTTTTAATTAAAAATCGACGGGTGTAAGCGTTTTTCTAAAATGTTGACGAGTTTTCTGCAAATGGCTCTGTTTCGTTTTCGGTTAGTCACCCTGTAAAGATTATGCAGCTGTCTGTATAATCTTTTCAAAAAACCTTATGATCTAGAGTTCAGCTTATAGCTTTTTATTTGCATTACTACACCATTTGCTTATAATAAAATTGCAGACCTCTTAAAACGTTAAGATTAAAATAAAAATGTATAGCATAAATAATATATATTTGAAGTGACCAAAATATCAAAATTAAAACAGTTATATAATAAAACTTTTATTCGTTGAGTTTTCTCACAATTATACTCTTTTGTGTGGAGTCAGTGAACGATATAAAGTCTTATTTAATACAATATTTGCTCGATTTAAAGCCGGGTGCTTTCCGAGAGCGATTTCTCCACTCGGTTAGAGCACGTGGTGGAAATTAGTCAAGTTAGGTCGGCATTTGGGAATAATGGCAGCGACGACTGTCATACAGAATCGCATAAATAAGTAAATAGATGGTGGATGGAGTTGCAAGAAGTGGAGAGAGAAGTTGGTAATGCGCGGCCGAGTTATGGCGTGGAAGTTTCTGTCGACGACTACTGGAAATGACTAATGGCACATCCAACAGGGACGGGTCACCATTAATTTAAGTGTTTTAGTACTTAATATAACACTTACATGCTGTATTATGTTAATAATACTTATTCTTCATAAATAATAGGAAATAAAATCAGTATAAAAACAAAATTAAATAAAAAATATTGACATCTAGAAACTAAGAACTATATTCTACCGATTAAATTTTAAAAAACTCTGTTATACGCTACAATCTTTAGTCAATTCGTTAAAACGGCTATTTGAAAATATTTTTATGTAATTAATTTTTTTTCAGGCTGCTTAGACCCACACCAACAATGTTGACGCATAGTTTTATTAATATAGCACAAACATGTTATACTATGTTATCAACATCTATTCTGAATGCATTTATAGGCTTATTTTTGTAACAGTGGTGGTAAAACCATAATAAAATACTGCAGTTGGTACAACTTCGGTCTACTGGAGATCTGCTGGCTTATGTCACTCAGCTCTGGACAAACACTATTAAGAAGCTTGGTGAATCCCGTGCAATAGTCTTGGATATATCTAAAGCCTTCGACAGGGTTTGGCACCAGGCATTGTTAAGCAAATTATCTGCCTACGGTCTCCCAACCAAACTGCGCCAATGTCTCATGAGCTTCATGTAAGATCGATCCTTCTATTAAGTGGCAGTAGACGGTATTTCCTCTGATGCGTTGAAAACCAATGCCAGAGTCCCCCAGTGTTCCATCTTGTCCCCCAACCTATTTGTTTTACACATCAATGACCTCTTGAAAACCACCACGAACCCCATTTACAGTTTCGCAGACTAAAGCACACTTGACTCAACTTTCACATCCTAACGATCACTTTCGGTAAATGATACAAATAGATTCAGGCAGGAACAGGTTAACTTCATCAATAGAGATATTGAAGCAATCGTGGAGTGGGAAACCAACAATCTTGTTCAGTTCAACGCCCAAAAAACAAAGCGCCACGTTTTCCAAGAAAGTAAATTCCTTAAATTATTCCATCACAATTTTCGGAAATACCGTTGAATTAAGTCCCTCCATCTCAAATTTGGGAATCACGGTATCTATAATATGTCTTGGCATGACCATGTTGCTAACATCGGAAAGTCAGCAAGCCAGAGGCTGGGTTTTCTGTGGAAAACTAGAACAATTTTTACTCCTCATTAACTGTAACGACGTACAAGGCTCAAATCCGACCTCTACTGGAGTGTTGCTCGCACATTTGGGGTTTAGCACCAAAACATTCTCTTCGTATTCTATTCTAGATTCCATTCAAAAAAGACTTAACTCTTATAGACACCTTTCACCCACTAGAACATAGAATAAGAGTTTTAGACCAGACATTACTCTACAGTTATTTTCATGGCACTAGATTGACACTACAAGGACCAATCTCTATCAAGAATTCTTCATTTACAGGGATGCTATGAAATGGAACAAGCTTCCAAAATTAGAGAACTATGACCTGCAACTTTGTAAAAAAGGGGTCCACAATCATCTCCTTTTTATAATCACTTCTCCCTTCTAAAAGTCGCAGTGCGGGTCGTCCGCGGCCTACACGATCACGATAGGTCTACCCTTTTGCGACTATTTTAAGTAAAACAAAAGAAACTTTCTTCGTTAAAATGTTTTTAAATTACTTAATCTTTAGCCATAAAGTTTAAAATCATTTTTGGGTAAATATGGCCATGGATGGCCAGAGTCACCAACGAGGAAGTGCTGAGAAGGATGGGTTGAAAAAAAGATTGTTAAGAACAATTAGAGTACGCAAGACAGCATACCTTGGACACATATTGCGAAACGAAAAATACAGGCTATTGCAGGTCTTTATGCAGGGTAGAGTAGAAGGAAAAAAGGGAATCGGTAAAAAAAAAGTCATGGCTACGAAATATTCGAGACTGGACAAACATGAATATGAAGGAATTATTCAACGCGGCTAACGACAGAAATCGATCTAAATATCTGATTATCCTGATTACTTTCGCCAGAATTCATAAATTTTTTCAAGGATCTTTTGCATAAGAGTAAAAGAGATAGAACTGGTGCGGTGGTTCAGTGGTAGAATGCTCGCCTGTCACGCGGGCAGCCAGGGTTCGATTCCCGGCCGATGCATTCTTTTTGTGCTGTTACTAGTTACTACATAATTTTTTAAGTGAGTAAAACAAATCGAACTTAACAGCAAAAAATAAATTATAGTTTAAAAAAACTAAAAAACACGCTTTAAGAGTTAATCAAACTAAAAAATAATTCTCAACATAGGAATAAAATTAATGACGAGAAAATAATGTCACTGTTCTAAAAGCGTGAGGTACATTGCATAACATTTTTAAACTAACTCTGCGTTTCGGAATGAAAGCACTCCACGCTTTTAGAACGGTGACATTAATTTTCTCGTCAGTAATTTTATTCCTATGTCAAGAATTATTTTTTACTTTTTAGTTTGATTAACAATAAAAGCATGATTTTTAGTGTTTTTAAAATATAATTTATTTTATTTAAATTTTAAATAAACGATTGTATGTATGCAAATAAGATTATTAACTGATTACATTTGTTGCATGCTTTGTAAAACTATTTTTAAATTTTTTTGGTTAAATGTTGTGAGCATTTTCCTATAACAATTAGCACAAACTTTTTTTTTGTTTCATTTATGGACTGCAGTCTTTTATTTAGTTGTAAATACATTTAAAACTAACAAATGCACGATTTTGTAAAAATGGTTTTAAAAATTTTTAATATGGTCATCTAGTGGTCAATAATTAAAACTAAAAAAGCGATTTTAAATTTAAATTGTACCCGGTAAATACTAAAAATTAAAAGGCAACATTGTTTTCATAATAAATTTTAAACGTCTCTGCATGGAACCTACTATTCCAAAGTGTTATTAAGATAAAATAGCCCAAAATGCAGTTGCATCCTTGGCATAGAGCTGTGACTGTACCAAATGCGGATCTGCATCCTGCATCGCAGGATGTAGTCCACACAGTTATTAACTTACTCTGATTGTACAACTCAACCAGGACAATTACAAAAGCCGGTGTGCTTGTTCTAAGTAAAACTGTGCCGGCGAAAATGGCCGGGGTAATAAAATAGTTTGCTCTAATTAAGTTTTGGATGGAACTTTACGTCGGCAACGTTGATAATACTGTTATGGCTCTGAGTATAATAAGAATTTCTACAGACTTAAATTTCGGTTTGATTATAATCTCTCCCTTTTAAAGATACTCAAAAAAGTAAAATATATATTTGCATATAAATGTTAAATTTTAAACCATTTTAAATTCCAGTTTTTGCAATGTGGATATTTTAAAATATAAAAGTTAAAGTAAAGTACATTTATGACTGTCTGAACTTTTACAATATAACATTAAAGGATCATGATATTCTTAAAGCATTTTACTGGATTTTATCTTTAACTTCCAGCAATATTTTTTATGTGTATTTTTAACTAGTAATTGTACTAATAATTTGAATTAATTGGGTATTTTTTAAACTAAAGCGCAAAACATAAGAACGAACATTAACAAAAGAAGGTATTTCACGAGGTCAAGCAAATAAAGCAATACAATCACAAGGCAGCTTTATATCCTTAGTTAAAACGAACTGAGCAGTTGTAACTGCAACGATTTATCAATCGAATAGATGATAAATCGTTAAAAATGTTGTGGACTGTGCAAGTTACACTGGACATTAAATAAATCGGTGTTGAAACCTACTGCGCAATTTTATCGAAGAGTGTGTAAGTACTAGACCTTGATAAAAAAACAAAGTTTGGGTACGAACAGCAAATTGCGGGAACAACTTTTTAAAGCTTAAGCCTAGAACACTAGTATCGCTTGTTTCACCAATATACGACGGTATCAGATAAGTCACCGAGACACCGGGCGCACTGTGTTGAGAGGTACATTAGTAAATTCCCCTAAAATTAAACCTAAAAATTTTGTGTTAATTATTATGCCTTTGTTAAGACGTTTTATTTTTATTTTTTGCTTTATTGTGAACAGAAATCGTTGATGTAGCTCTCGATAAGTTTTTTGGTTAAAAATAGGCACATATTTAATTATATTAAAAGGAAATGCAACAAAAATTAATTATCGGTACAAATTTAATAAACATGTTGAATCATATAGTACTTACGGTATTATCAAGCATCAGATTTATTGTAATCATAATCGGAATCACTGTCGTCGCTATCCTTATTCGGATTGTAAATGATAACATGATTAACTGCTTCGATGCGGTTTTCACGAACCCACCATTCCTCTATTTAATTTTCACATTTTGTGAGACGTTTTTCCCAAATTTCAAGAGTGGCAGTATTAAGTGCTTGTTGCCAGGTTTCCAAAACAGCCTTATCACTGTAACCATTGAATCCAATGTGATTATCATAATAAGTTTTGCGTATTCCCCAAATATACTCAATGGAATTAAATTGGCAATGATAAGGTGAAAGTCCTAGTACACGATGTCCATAACTAAGTATAATTTGATTCACTTTGTAAGTTTCTTTTCTTTAGTGCCTTTTATCGATAATATTTATGGCTTGAAGCAATACTGTGAAAATGAAATATTTTTGTTCGTTAACCATTCTTTTATTTTCTGTACCGTCCAGCAGTTTGTTGGTTGCTTATTTGAAATTTCCGAATGGTACGGAGCATTATCTAATACAATGACAAATGGTTTATGTAACGATGGTAATAGTCTCTCTTTTAACGATTTCACAAACATCTTTGTATTCATATTGTCATGATAATCGGCCGATTTAGACGAAAATAAAAGATCTGCCCCATCAACAAAACCATGCTTTCCACCTGCATGCACAATAATGTGTCTTTTTCCTTCACCGTCGGCGTGTCCAAGTTTCGTCCAGATAAACAAATAAAGAGCATTCTTGTTTACAGTGAGTATAATTTCAAATAAATTCTTTTGTGCACGACTCTAGCTTTTTCACACGAAGCCTTTCGGTTGTCCTCATTTTTAAACTTTAACCCTTTATGTTTTAAAATTCTTTAAACACTTGTTCTAGAAATTTCAACAACATATTTTTCTTTAACTTTTTTTAATATTAAATCTAAAGAGACATGTTCTTTTTTGACGCATTTTTAACACAATGTAGCTAATTTCAAATTTGTAAGCTTCGAGAAAATGTGAGCAAAACGAAAGTAATGGTTTTTGAAAGAGAAGAAAGCATGACAAACTGTAGGGTTTCGATTGAGTGAGAAAGAGTGGAACAAGTTAATGAATATGTGTACTTGGGTTCAAAATTTACTAGAGATGGAAAGTATGACAGTGACATTGAGCGAAGGGTGTTGGCAGGAAAACAAATGAATGGGGCACTGCATAGCTTTATGAATAGCCATAAAGTGTCAAAAAAGGCACGTCTGGCGGTGCATAGAGGTGTGTTGGTTCCTACACTTATGTATGGTAGTGAATGTTGGGTTTGGCAGAAAAAGCATGAAAATAGAATTAATGCTGCGGAGATGAGTAGTCTGAGAAGTATAGCCGGAGTGACTCGGTTGGATAAAGTTAAGAATAGTGAGATAAGAAAACGCTGTGGTGTAAAAGAAGATGTGGTCACAAAGATAGATAAAGGAAAGCTTAGATGGTTTGGACACGTAGAAAGGATGGATGAAGTAAGATTGACGAAACAAATTTATAAGGCGAGTGTGAATGGGCAAACCGGTAGAGGTCGACCTCGAAGAACATATCTCGATCAGATCAACATTGTTTTGAAGAAAGGCCAGGTCAAGACTACCAACAACCGAAGAGCATGTATGAGAGCACTGATGAAAGTAGAGGAAGCAAAAGATGTGTGTACGAACCGTAGCAAGTGGAAGGAGGTGATTTCTGCCTACCCCTATGGGAAAAAGGCGTGACTCTATGTATGTATGTATGGGAAAGTCAACAGTCTTTGGATGTCGACAGGGTTTATATTTTTCAACTTTCTGTTCAGTATTTCTATCTTTAACACTTTTTAAAACTAAGGTTAATTTTGTTTTAACAATACCCATCGCATCAAATACACACTTACGTAAAAAAAAAACTGGTAGCAACGTACCTCCATTGTTCTTTTCCGCAGTAAAATAAGCGTGTACAGAGTACATTCAATATTAATGCATCTACATCTAAAACACGTCACGGCATTTTCGCGGTTTATTAGGCATACATACACTACTTGAAATTACAATCGGTACTATACGATTTTAATGTCGGTACCCACTACAATGATAAATCAGGATAACTAATTACTTTTCTAGAAATCTAACAAAAATGAATTAACAAGCCAAAGCATAATAGCTTAGTTAATTAGTGAAATTTGTTTGGATTACTTACCTACCTCTCTTATTATGTACAATAAATAAAGTCATTAACAGATTTGGTTGCAAAATTAACCGTACCAACAAGAACAAGTTTACCCTTAATTTTCAAACAAGAAGTCACTTATAAAATAAAATTCGTTACCTACGAAATATGTTTAAAAATATTAGGGGAATTTACTTTCGTACTTCTTAATTGTACAGTTGAATACTGGTTATCGAGTTTCTAACGATAATCTGAAACCACCGTATATTCGTAAAATATGCTATAGACCATGTTGCGCGATTTGTCTATAGACCGTCTAGAGGCAGTCTCGAGACACGACTATAGACCGACTAAAGTAGCTATGGGATGCTAAATACCAACTTGCTTTTTTAACTGCTATCTGGTTGGTAATAATGCTACGAGCTCCAAAATTAGCCGCTATTTGCTTATCAGCTAAAAATTAAAATATTTGCTGTGACTAGCATGACTAGTATGCGTTGGTTCTGCTAATCTGGTATTTGTATTCAATTTTTATTCATATTTTTTGAGAATAAATCTGATTGCAGCACTCGGCACCAACCAAACAAATATTATATAAATAAATAAATAAATAATATTAAATTCAATATAGATTTAAATTTAGAATTTAAAACAGTAAGTCACCGATACTAAGACAAAGGAAATGCTTTTTAAATCAAAACAAATATGTATATACATTTGTACGTTTCGTATAAGCAACTGTTATCTAATAAGCAGCTATTTTTACTGCTAATAAAATAGCATTAGCAGAAGCAACTGCTATACAAAAATAGTGGGTTTGACCCATTACTAGTCAAGAGACACCGTTCTTTGTCTCGTCTAGCCTGCACACTGTGAATTTCTTAGTTTTATCTTTGCAGTCCACCATAAAGGACATTGTTTTTTATAGAATGGGTTTCTGCTTGATGCTAATTACAAATGAGAGAACGCGAAACGTAAACTTTTCTTTTTACCCGGTTTTTGTAGTCGGGAGTCGTAACATCTCACAAACAATAATAGCATGGTTATCTTCAATTAGTTTTAAAGCTTTCTCGTGAGACCATATGCTTTTAAAAGAACTTTGGAAAATAATTTTGTAAAAGATTCGGCCAAGAATCGTTAATTTGCTCCCAAGAATTCCGTTACTTTGTCATGGATCTCATAATCAAAACCTTACCAAACTCTCATCAAAGTATTTTTGAAGTGCATCCTTTTCGATAAAAAATCCATCGAAATCGGTTGGCGCAATATCGACTTATTCGTCCACTTGTCGCTCACATACTTAATGCAAATTTAAGACTTATATGGTTTTCTTATAGATGCCATTGTCAGAACTGGACGAAATTAAAATGAGACGAAACGAGAAGCACCAGCTTTAAATAAAAAGAATTATTAAAATCGGTTTACCCAGTCGAAAGTTCAGAGGTAACAAACATTAAAAAATACAGTCGAATTGAGAACCTCCTCCTTGTATGAAGTCATTTAAAAAAAGTAAATTAACTTAAATGGAGATAAGAGTGCTGGTCGGTTTAAATAAGAAGTAAAGCTGGAGTAACTGATAAATAAAGTGAGGAATAATGTGATAAGGGAACGCTGGAGTGTGAAAGTTGATGTCGCAACAAAAATACATAAAGGAATGCTTAGATGGTTTTGACACGTAGAAATGCTAGGTCAACAGTACCAACAACAGACGAGCATGTATGAGAGCACTTATGAAAGAAGAAGAACTGAAAGATTTGTGTAAGAATCGTAGCAAGTGAAAGAAAGTGGTCTCTGCCACCTCTACGGGAATAGGGCGTGACTATATGTATGTGTAGAAATCGGCGTTGTGTAATAAAAAATAAATACTTCTTGTAGGTCGTTTGACGCTGTGAAATAAATAAAATTTAAATCGTCGCTTTTGGCGGTCGAAGAGATACTCTGAATAAAAGGAAAAAACCGATCGGTCGTTCGCTATGAAATAAAATTGGAACTTGACAACATTTTTGCCACGGCAGCTGCTGCCAGCTTTTGTAAGTAGCCCACCGATGCAAAGTTCTGTCGCGTACGCTGACACAAAACTCGTGAGTGAGCGTGAATATTTCAAGTGAATAATAAAAACGTAATGAAGGGTGCAAGGTTCTCTCCAAGAAAAAAAAACAATATTGTTGGGTGAATGGTTGCCTTAGTCAATCAAAAAGATTTGGCCCTTCGTTTCCACTTCGTCTCGAGGGCTGGTGAGAGGTTGGTTTAGAGCGAAGACAGTTTTGGTAATGTATACTCCCAGGTATGTTGATATACATTTTTTAAATGAATAACCTTAAAATTCAATGCACAACCTTAAAATTTACTTGGTCGTTTGTATATTTGCTCCATTTCAAAAAAAGTGCAAAAGTGTTGCTAATGCGTGTTTGCATCGTTGACCCAGGCCAGACTTGCAAGAACTTTTAAAATGTGTTATCAATCCATTTTTTATTTTAAATTCGACTTTAAACCAATCGCAATTAAGGAGAATTAAAGAGTTAAAGCCTACAAGCTCCACATTAGAATCTACAAGACTTCATCCATTTTCTGTACAAGTTGGTTGATATTTCTTGAACCATTTTTCTGTAAATTGTTTATCTCGAATTATTCAAGTACAGTCCCTTTTTACAGAGGTTAATAAATTTGATCAAACTTGCAATTTGTTTAAATTGATTAACGCATTATTTCGGCCCCTGCGCCAACATTTTTCTATGAGAATATTTTTGCCTTCTTCGTTTCGACTCCTTACACCAAGTAGGTACTACGTGATTTCCTTGTTTTTTCTTTAATCACCCGACTTAACCTATAACAGCTAAAGCGTCTTCGTTATTCATCTTCATTCGTTTACTACCACAATCTATACACAACGGATTTGTCGTTACGTTTTATCTTTGATGTGTGGCGGTCCCACAGGTATTCGAAAAATTGTTCAGTCGGGACTGCACATTTCGGTCGTAGCGTTTTATCGAACCATGTAAAGCCGCCTTTAGCGTCTGTGAAGCGGTTTCATGTGCGGTAATAAAAATTCTTAAGCTACAAATCTTGAGAAACATTAACTTTTAAGATATAACAAAAACATTAACCTTTATATTAAATATTTTTTAAAAGACATTTTACATCACTTGACTAAACTATGCTCTTAGACCACTAATTTAAAACGATCAAATCCAAACATTGAACATTAACTTTTAAGATATAACGAAAACATTAACCTTTATATAAAAATATTTTTTAAAAGAAATTTTAATATCGCTTTACTAAACTATTCAATTGGTGTATTTATTGATTTATAGTTTGACGATACAAACTGCTACATTTTTTTGTACTTAAAAATTGTTGTTGTTATTGGGTTGTTACAACAGTCATCATCATCAGTGATACTACAGCTCTAGCTGAACCACGACCTTGCTTATCCTTTTTCGCCAGTCGGTTCTGTCCATTGTCAACCGCTGCCAGTTTGTCGCGCCAATCTTTCTGGCATCCTTATCTACGCCATCCTTTCACCTTAATATTGGCCTACCTCTGCATCTACTTCCCGCAGGCTGTGTGATGAGGAATCGTATTGGAGGGTTGTTTTCGCGTGTCCTCACCAGATGTCCTGCCCATCTCAATCTCCCTATCTTTATGGCGGATACAACTCTCTACCATTGGCTATTTTCTTATAGTTGTTATAAATTTCATAGTCCTCCTCCATATACCATTCTCGCAGACTGCGCCGCAAATTCTTCTCAGGATCTTTCGTTCGAAGATAAGTAAGAGATTTTCATCTGTTTTGGAGATGGTCCACGTTTCCGATCCGTATGTCAGTACTGGTAGGATAGGGGTCTTATAGATTGTGAATTTGGTTTTCTGACTTGGAAATTTGTTTTTTAGGTGTTTACTTAACCCAAAGTAGCACTTGTTCGCTAGTACTATCCTTCGCTTTATTTTCTCTAAGGTAGTGTCACAAGAGAGCCTAGGTACGTAAATTTGTTTACTATTTTAAAATTAAAGTTATAAACGCTGAAGTTTTGACCGATATTTCTAGCTCTGTTGTTTGGAGTTGATGCCATTACTTTTGTTTTATCCTCGTTTATCCGGAGGCCCATGTTTTCCGCGGCGGTGAAAAAGTTAGCAAACATTTTCTTTAATTTGCGGGTGGTGCGTGCTGTTAGGTCCAAGTCATCTGCATAGGCCATTGTTTGTGAGGACTTATTAAAGATAGTTTCCCTGTTGTCTAATTCGGCGTTGCTCACAGCTTTTTCCAATATCATGTTAATAGGAAGACACGCCAGCGCATCTCCCTGTCGTAGCCCTACTTGAGTTTCAAAAGATTGTGATAGGTTGCCCTGTACTTGTACATTGCATATCATCATCATTCTCCAGCCATTTGCGTCCGCTGTCGGACATAGGCCTCTTCAAGTTTCTTCAAGTTTCTTGGTCCTGTGCCGCTGCAATCCAGTTTCGTTTGTCTGACCTTGGCCTCCATTCCAGAAGTTTTTTCGTCCATCTCTGATCTGTTTGTCGTGCTTCATGATCGGCCCACCTCCAATTCGACTTTGAGATCTTTTCAATTATGTCTTCTACCTTTGTTCTTCTACGAATCTCTTCATTTTTTACTCTGTCTCTGAGTAATATCCCCAGCATAGATCTTTCTATTTTGCTTTGTGTGACACTCAATTTTTTTGCTGAAGCCTTAGTGAGCGTTATGGTTTCTGCCCCATATATGAGAAGCGGTAGGATACACGTGTTAAAAGTCTTTCTTTTTAGACTTATAGGAATTTTGTCCATAAATATATGTCTCAATTTGCCGTCTGCTGCCCATTCAAGGTTTATGCGCCTTAAAAGTTCACAAGTTTGGTTGTCCCTGCTGATTTTTAATTCGTGTCCCTTTTCGACATATTCTACTTGCGCTCCCTCTATGCATATATTTTCTGTTGGTACTAGGTTTGTCATTGCCTTAGTTTTGGCATAGTTTATGTTCAGACCAACCGCTTTTATTTCGTTTTGGAGTTGTTGCAGCATATCTCGTGCTTTACTTAGATCATCCATTGCATGTAACTCTACGCATTGTAAATCGGACAAGTCTTATTAATTTGTCAGACATGTTGAATTCGTTCATGGCTTTATACAGCTTTTGCCTCAGTAAACTATCATACGCTTGTTTGAAATCTATGTATACGTAAAGTATCTATATTGTACTCGTTGGTTTTTTGTTACAAAGGTTACACATTTAAATATAAAGTTTTAAAATATTCCACTAACTTCGTTGCCAACAAGATTACTGTCAAAAATAAAAAAAAAACACGTTTCCCAGATGAAACATTTTTGATGTAAAGTAGACCTGGTATTTTTATTTAGTACATTAACGAAATTAATTTATTACTCGCCCAAGTCATTAAAATTAAAAAAAAACTAACATTATGCATGCTGATAACGTATTTGTGAGTCTCCAGGGTAATAAAACCGATGTAATAGGTGAAATTTAAAACCAAAAACAAATTCGTGTTAATACCGTCATACATAAAATCTTCGTTTTTACAGAGAAATACATGTTTTAATTGGATTTTTTAAATGTTTGACATTTCTTTATTTTTAAAAATACATAAATAAGTTTAAATCCTAAAATGTAATGTAATATTTTGTTTGTTAAAAAGGAAATAGAGTTACTTGTTAAAGGCAATGGGTTGAATTAGGTAGTACAGTACTATATTTTTACAACTTTTTTGTAGTACTATTATTTAAAATACAAAATGGCTATTAATTTAAAGTACTTAAACGGTAGGCATACTAATGTTTAAACCTCTATAATTGACAATGGTATTTGATAAAAACATTGGGGTGTATTGCGAATTTTTTTTTTAAATTCAAAGTTTCAAGTTGATTAAAAGTTGTCACTATGATCCCATATTTACTTGAAATTAAAAAATAATAAGGTTTTCCAGTTTGTTTCTTAACTTTAGTCAATTTTAGTCTAATTAATTATTTAAATTATGTAGATACAACGCGAAATTAAGTATTCAAGTGCAAAAATGGGTATTTTCAGATAGAATTTGTGACAAAAAATATATTACATCTGAAATTTAACATTTGGATCTTCCTGATTCGTAATATAAAAACCTAAATTTTTTGTCAATAAGTCCTATTTTAAAAAGTCTAACCCACTCTGTAGAATAATTTTAGTTATTGTATTTATAGGACAGACGTCGCAGTTTAGCGTTTTGAAATGGCATGGTTAACTATAAAATGACATCCTAGAATTATTTATCCATCACAAAAAGTTTTTTAAAATCGTGCAATTTATCAAGTACTTAAGGCTGTTGTTCAATTTACTCTGCAGAGAAATGCCTATATGGTACACCTAGAAAATATCCTTGGTAATTTTGTTGGACTTTCGAAGACTTATTAGGTCTCTCGCAAGCAAAATAATAAAAAAAACGCTCGACAAACAAAATTAAAAGCAAAAAGGTTTTTTAAACCACCACGAGTTAATTTTGAGGCAGAAGACTACATTGATCTTATTGATTGGCATTTTACCACAGTAAATAAAACACCTCTTATAACTAACTTGAGCAAACAAGAGAATGAGTTGGTTGTTGATTCAGGAACTAGTCATAGAAATTAGTTTAAAATTCCTTTACACACTCAGGCAGTTAAATTAATTGTAAAGGAGGTTACAGCAGCGTCTAAGCAAGTTTGTGGTTTCAAACAGCGAGATGGTTTCATTAGGTCAAGATTGTTGGACAAAAAATTTCTTTCACTTTGAAACGAAACGTATCTCTGAATCAAAGCCCAGCCCAGATTAAAAAATCTGCATACAATTGTGATGCGCTGCCTAAAACCATTAAGATTACTTATCGAGATAAATAGACAGTGAAATCAACATTTATTTTTAATAACTATTTTTATATTTACTCTTTAAGTACTTAAGCAGTTTAATGCGAGCACTGAAATCACTTTACGACACTGCTTGTGTCAGGATAAACGGAGCTTACACAGACTGGTTGAACATCAAAAAAGGTGTAAGACAGGGATGTGTGGCTTCGCCATGGCTTAGCGTCATCTAAAGAGGAGTTGCAGGCGAATGTTAATATTATGCATGATGCCCTAAAAATTAAAGAGATGAAAATAAATGTAAGTAAAAGAGAAAAAAACTTGACAAACTGTGAGATTCTGATTAAGGAAGAAAGAGTGAAACAAATAAATGAGTTTGTATACTTGAGTTCAAAGTTTAAAAGAGATGAAAAGTATAACAGTGACATTGATCGAAGGGTGTGTGCAGGTAAACAAATAAATGGGGCACTCTATAGCTTTATGAACAGCCAGAATGTGTCAAAAAAAGCACGTCTGGCTGTGCATAGAGAAGTGTTGGTTCCTACAATTATGTATGGCCAGGTCAAAAGTACCAATAACCGACGAGCATGTATAAGAGCTCTGTTAAAAGTATAGAAAGACTTATATAATTTATGACAGAAATAAACTTTTTTTTAACGTGAATTGCCTTTCTTAACTATGCATTTTTTATAGGTACTTGAAAAAAAACAATTAATTCATTAAAAATTCAAATAATCTACATTTTAAAACAATAAGTTTAAACTTAAAAATCCTTCCGAGAGACCCAAATATTTTTCAAATGCAAAAAAATTGTGGTAAATATGTGATCATAGTGGCAACGTTTTATCAACTTGAAACTTGAAATTAAAAAAAAAATGTGTCACGAACGTGTATTCAATAAAATTATGGGCTCACCACATGGTAGTCAACGAAGATCTGCCGTAAAATTGAATATGAAAAGGACTCTTTACAAGATATTAAAACAACTTAATACTTTATTTGGATGACTAACAGTTGAGACTGGGTGATAATAGTACAAGACTCGAATACTGCGCTAGAATCCTTGCTTTGCCATATAATAATTCCAGTTTCATTAGTAACATCTGGTAAAGTAATTTTGTATTTGTCAGGTCGTGTAAATAATTATTGTTGGTTTCCAACGACCAGAAGAGGTGCAAAAAATATTTGTATAAAAGCTTCAGTACTTACAATAAATAAATAGCCATACTGTACAACAAGGACCCCAATTTTAAACCACCAAATATTTTCATACCGCATAAAAAATGGCTTTTAATCCCGGAAAATCTCCGGTAACCTTAGGTATTCCCAAAGTTTAACCTTCAACTAAAAAAATTATTACAGTATAATTTTCTCGAGTCCCAATTTTTGTTTGTTGCCTTAAACATTAATGGAATTTCTGAAGTAAGTTTAATTTAAATGCATGTATACGTATGAGACTTAAATGCACCATTAATAAATAAAAAATGGAATTTGCAGAAATGTGTTGTAAAACGGATTTTTTGAGTTTGATTTTTAGCAAAATATAATTTTAGTGTTCAATAATTTAATGGCAAGCGTTGCAAGTTCACCGCTCTTATATCATTTTCATCTTAAGTAATATCGCGCACCTATTCTGAAACAAAATGATGAGATAAAAAATCCATCAACGCCGTCAAACTTTGGTATATCGAATTTACGAATTTTTTTATGTGTAGAGATACATTCTACTTTACATAAACAGTGTCATCGAAGGCAGTGCTATTCACCCCACGTGTATCGCAACAACATGAATATCTGATCGCGACCCATTCCATTATTTATAAAACACATCTACCCAAAAATGTGGCCACCTTTTGGGTTCATACAAAAAGTGACGACATTATTTGTCCACATATCTGAATTATATTCAGCTACATTACCATTCTTAATTATAACATTGTTTTTATAATATAGAAACAAAAATGCTACATAAAAATTTATTTTTATTTTATTTGTATTTGTCATTTAACGCCAACTATATTAGTGAACAAAAATTTGTGAACTATCCTCGTAAATCCTCAGATACAACAATAATTCTGCGAGCAACAGTATGATACAGAAATAGACTAAAATTGCTTGAAAAAATTACTACAAGTTAGCTATAAATCTATATCTGCACTGCCTACCATATTATTTAAATAAAGATAAAAACCTAAGAAAATATTTCATCGTCTATGACCCTGAAAATATGTGCGCGGCGCTTCTTACTAATAACTTTAAGTGAAACCGACAACATTGACCTAGGCAACTATTCGATTAGTGAAACTATAATAGTTTATGGTACAACAGCATCGAATGTATTCTTTAAACGCTTGAATAAATCAAATGCACGTTTTTACAAAGCTGTAACAGCAGGTGTACTTTACCTTTATAAAAATGTCAAAAATAACAAAGGATAATTAAATTGATCCATTCATTTTAAAATAAACAATAACAAATATTTATCGACTTTTTTTTATTTAGATAGGTAAATAACTTTCAAGCGGTTTGTTTTTGGGGCGTCACCATTTTTATTTACGAACCTTGAGATCTTGCGGAAAATGTAACCCACATAAAATATCCAGAGTATCTTCTCTTTTGCCGCTTGTATACGTATCTGGAAAAAGGGCATTTATCCGTATCATTTTTCATATCGTTCTGGTCCGAGCAGAAGGGATCAAACTTTTTAAAAAATACACTATAAAACATAATCCCCGCGCGCCATACGTCAAAAATTTATTGCCCCCTTCATTCTTGTGACAAAAACGCACACGAAATATATTTAAAAAGAAGACGGGATTTATGGCGGGAGATACACAAAATAGGACACAAAGGACGTAGAAAATACACACACATACACAGGTACACTTCCCCCGACGATTTAGGCTTTGCAACTTTTATACATCGCTGAGTGGTGTTTCAAGAATATGACTGCTTTTCTTTTTAAGTTGTATATCTGAATATACGAAACAATAAGAGAATTATGGATGTTGCAATAAGGCATAAAAATCAGTCTTTGTGTATACATATACAATTTATTAACATAACAAACAAATCAAACGGCACAGATAAAAATAGGCAATATTAAAACAGACCATATTAGAATACAGCGTGGAGTAAGACAGTGTTACATACTGTCGCCCTTACTCTTTAACTTATACTCTGATCGAATATTTAAGGAACCATTGAAAGGAATATCACACCTTGGCATCAAAATAAATGAAGAGCCAATAACAACAATCAGATATTCTGATGATACAGTGATTTTAGCAAACACAATCGAGGGACTACAGTTGCTTATAAACAAAACCGGTGACGTGAGAGAGAAACAGGTCTTAAAATCAATAGAGGAAAAACCAGCAGGCAACCCCACAATGGCACCATCCTGGAACTTAATGGAAGCCAATTCGAACGTGTCTTTAAGTTCAAATACCTTGGGAGTATTATAACAGAGGATCTAAACCCGGACTGAGAGATAAAGTGCCGCATAGAGATTGCTCGGGCAACTTTTAATAGTATGAGATCCTTTCTTTGCAATAACAACCTGAATCTAAAGTGTTGGCAATGCATGGTTGAATGCTATGTATGATCGGTATTGCTGTACGGAGTAGAGACGTGGACTCTGAAGGTCAGGATGATGAATCAACTGGAAGCATTCGAAATGTGGCTTCACAGAAGAATGCTTCGTATTACGTGGACTTAACATGTTACAAACGAGAATGTACTACAAAGAGCAAACATCGAAAGACAACTCTTGACGTCAGGGAGACCGGAAAAGGCACACGAAAGAAGAAGAACATACAAAAAAATAGACTGACTTACAAAATCAACGTAGCTACTCTACATATTTAAAACGTTACAATTCACAACAAATACAATAACAGATACTTAATCATGTTAAGGATTGTGGTCAGCGAAAACGCCCTTGGAGCCATTATTTGAGCCAAGGCGACGGCGACTTCTTTACAAAAATATGTCGTATGGTTTTTTTGGTAACATTAAACGCCCGACATATTGGCGGATGATTTATAGCCGCGGGCGTCAATTGGAGATTTTCGATGTTCTTTCGTGATCGATTGGTTGTATCTATTTAAGAACCACTATTACGCGAAATAAAATACGTTTGAGAAGATTGTTTTAAGAAGTTTAAGTTGAAGTATAGAAACTTGTAAAGTAAACGTATAATTAATTTTGAAATAAAAGTTTATTGCATTACATATGTAGGGTGTTTCAAAAAAAGGTGACCCCGTCTCTAGGATAGGTAGAAAAATGAAAAATTATGATTATGCCGAAACTACTAAAAACATTGTAATGAAATTTTATACAAATATGTTTTAGAAGCTATTACATCCTATGCATTTGTTTTTATATCTGACTTTCATGAAGGGCGCTAATTACACGGTTCGAACCAATATAACTTTTTTAAGATTAGATTTATTAATCAAAATTTCAAGTGAACTTAAACATCATTCAATTTTATACCAAAAAGGTACTCCTGCTAAAACTCGATACTGTGTACCGATACAAGTTAAAAAATTTGGATCGAGGGATGTCCTCTCTTGTAATATTTGACAAAAATCCACTCTAACCGGTAGATTGTCTGGCAAGAGCTCTTGGACTGTAATGATAGGGATGTAGTTGCTGCTCTTTAAATATCCTTCAAGTACTTGAAGAAGACGTATTTGTTTGTCTTGCCATATTCCTAACGCTTCCTAACGGTTCTTGTTGTTCTTGGCATACCAGAATTTATTTTTTTTGGTCTCACATATCCAGTTTCTCGACAACGTCGTTTAATGGCTCTAAATGTATTTTTACTTGGTAAGTTTCTTCTAGGAAACTTTTCTGCATAACGCGTAACAGCTGCACTAGAATTTTCTAAACACTTGCTTAAGGTTAATAACTTGTCGGTGTATTCAAACTATATGGGTAAAAAGTAAACTTTATATATTATTTTAAGCAATTTAAGCATTGAAAGTGTTATATTTAAACGATATATTGTGAGAAATTGGCGTTAATAAACCACAAAATCCGAAAATGCAAACGATTAAAAAAGGTGATAGGAAAATAAAATAGCGAATAATATGCTCTGTTCTACAATGCTCTACATATGGCGATTCGATTATATCTTTGCATTAATTTCCTTCAAATCCCAAGGCAGCTCAGAAATGAAAGGTGATTTTAAAGATAGGAAAACCAATCTCAAAGTTTATGTTTGTTTTCAGCAAGCACTTTGTGAAAGATGATTTTTTCAGCGGTAAATTTGATATCCTCCCACACCTACTCTATAAAAACATTCACAAACCCATGTCCCATCTAGCTTAATGGTGATTTCATGAGAATATTGTAGAATTTTAGAGGATCTCATGCAATTTTTATAATTTTTTCATTGAGACCGTAAATTGATGTGGCCAGCCTTAAAAACCTCTTCACCTTCCTCACTTGGTCGAACACGTTAACCCACATAATACAATATGTCCAAAATTGGTATTTCGACTTTCATAGGCATTGCAACACGAATTCCAGGGACAACAGAACTGAAAAACTTTTAAACCAAACCAAAATTGATACCTGGACACACACGGTCTTTATTAGCATTGACAGCACCATCTCGCGTTACGTGATTTTTCCCCAATTGCTAAATAATAATAATAATAAAATAACAGGTTTTTTTAAAAAAACAACCTTTTTTAACTTTTTACTCCAAACACCTTCTATCTGAAACAATGTCTCTAAAGTTTAATCTTACAGGGTAACTATCAACGTACAAGAAAAAGCTTTTGTAAAAAAATCAGACTACTTTATTAATTTACGATTTTGTTAAAATATTAGTAAAATAGTACATTGTTTAGGGTAAATGGTTTTTAGGCTCGTTACAGTTGTATTTAAATAACTTAATAAAAAAATAGCATAAACGATCTTTTTCAACATTTTAATGCATTACTTTCCCGTACGCCACCATTAAAATTTCTATCACCCGTTTTGGAAAGTATCGAGCAAGTCTTACAGCAAACCTCAAAACGGTTTTTTCACGAGTTCTAAATTCGCCCATCAGCGCGTATAACCAACAAAAAAGTACACCCGTGCGACTAAAAAACCCCATTATGCAAATCACTTGATCGTGATCGGTATACTATTAAAACCATATGCGTATGCTATTCTTTTTTAGTTACCTCTCGAACTTGCGAGGGGCTAACAGAAAAAATCTTTCATCAGGATCGCATTTAGGATTTAAACAAGGATTCTCAGTTCGAACTACTTATAAATAATTTTTTTATTTAAAAAATAAATTCCCCTTTATATCACGTTTTGAGCCCCATTCAACTTTTTGCGCACCTTGGTAATGTACCAATTTTGCAATTGCTTCGGTACTAGTTCGGTAATATTATTAAAAAATTTACATATTTTTCCATGCAATATACCTCTAAGAAGTATTGCAAAATTTAAATGTTACTGTTTTTTCACCTTTTATGTTAAAAATATCAAAAAAGTTATTGAAAGATTATTAAAATTGAAACATTTAGGAAGAAATTGTAAAAATAATATTTATTTACCAAAAATAGAAAAAATCCTAAGTCACAAAAATAAATCAAAGAACAATAAAAACGACTTTTAGTATTTGGTATCACGAACTCTTGCTCTTTTTCGATCTAAAAGGCTTTTTTTTAAATTCACAATAAACTCTATATTCAAACCTTTTCATTCGTCTATTTAAGCATGTTTTAGCTCATCTAGGTTAATTGGAGCAATATTATGAGTTATTATGAGCCGTTTTAGGTAGATCACCCGTGACAACAATATAACCCAGGACAACAGAATACAAGATGCGAGTAGATGCTGTTTTGCGCTGCAAAAAGTAATTAAATCGAAAAATGTATCTCGTCGTACGAAAATAAGAATTTACCATTCAGTGATAAGACCTATAATAACATGGGCATGGAAACTGAATGATGACGAAACTAAACGAAAATCGTCTAAAAATCGCAGGAAGAAAAATTCTTAGAAGGAAATATGGACCAGTTTAGGACAACACACAGCAATATAAAATACGAACTAATATAGAATTGGAAGAACTATATTACCAGCCAGATATATTGAAAATAATAAAGTCAGAAAGATTAAGATGGGCTTGGCCATGTTAAGAAACAAAATCAACGAATCGTCAAGTTGATATGGGAAGAGACCTCGGAAGGAAAACGACCGCTGGGAAGACCAAGGATGCGGTGGAAAGATAGTATTGCAGCGGATTTACGGCAAATTGAAAAGTCAGCAAAGACCCACCCTGGGTTGTAATGCTACAAAGAGAGAGAGAGAGAGAGAAAATTCTAGGTAGTCCCAAATATACTCCATAGAGTTTTAGTCAGGACTGTCCACTCTCAAACTTGAATAACAACTTTATAAACTTTATTCTAGCAACTTGTGGACGAGCGTTATCATGCATGAGAAGTAAATTCACACCAATGACAAATGATGCAACTTTTTTTAAAAAACTCTCTAATATACATATCAAATGTCAGAAATCCTATACGAATTACGGTCATTTCTCTATGACCTTACCATACCACAATGAAGCCGCCGCCAAAATTCCTATCTGGTTTTATGGTGCACACAGATCAGTACATCAGATCCTGGTTAACTATGTATTTGAAAATGATCATATTTCAACCGGCTACTCTACATGAAAGTAATAGTTTTTTCTTTAGAGATGAAAATGAAACAAATGAATATTATCATGCGACCCGATGGGAATATACTAAAAACAAATTGATCGATTTCTGACACTAATGACAGTTAATCTCACTACTTGTCACTCGAATCAGCAAACGAGCGTCACTACGTTTAACAGTTTATAACATTTTCACGATTATATTTGAACTTCTTTCTATGACTATAATTAATATGGACTCTGATAGCGAAATTGGTGAATCATGCACAACACCTAATATAGTTGAAGCGGCAAACTCAGTTTTCAACAATATTTAGCAGGATAAATCACGAGAAAGGTATGAATTTGTGTACAGAATATTCATGACTTGGACAAATGATAAACTGGTTCTCGGAAAATGTTCTTATGGCTTACGTTGGACGAATATCTGAAGATTTGAAACCATCAACAGTTTGGCGTATGTATTTTATGTTTTAACGTAACAACAAATTAACACATTTATCATAGATGCACCTGACGAGAAATTCCTGTTTACAAAGGAAAATTTTACGATATTTCATGTTGATCATATAAATTTAGAAGTGAAAAATAAGATCTGAAAAAAGCGTTACTTGTAACCATATCTAATACAAAAACTTACACGCCACGTTCTTTTACAATTACAGTCAATTACTATAAAATTTGTCAGAAGTATATAAAACTTTGTCTATCCTGCGTGAATAATACAACTTCTCGATACTTCCTGAATTACCAAGATGGAAAATGTACAAAGCAAGTAATTGGATTTAATAAGTTTGGAAATGTTCCAAGGCAAGTAGGGGTATTTCTTAATTTTTCGTATGGCCAATTGTATATTGTATTCATTAAGAAGGTCTTCAACAACTATTCTTTCGGATACTGGGGCAAATCTTCCAGAAATAAGGCGTATGGAATAAGGTGTATGGAAATCTAGCGCTGTTGGAGAACAATACATTGAAGATTCTGTAAATAATAAAATAAAACGAGGACATAAAATATTCCAATCAATAAATACATCAAAAACTACAAATTTACACAAAACTGAAGTTAATTTTGATGAAGAACCATTAGTCTTCGACAGCATAACATCAAACTTGTCTACATCAGCAACTTGTTCGGCAGTTATACATTCGATAAGTACCACTTAAGTCAGCACACAAATCCAACATCCAACTATTAAAAACTTAACAATTGTACTTTTAATATTTATAAATAAAATTTCATCATGAAAGACAATGTGTCACTCCTCATTATATATAGTACCCGGTATTATTATCAAGTCTGTGTTATAAATAAATAAAGTTCTAAAAACTGTAATCCAGTATTTTATAATCAACATCCATCGTAAAAAAAATTGCCACCGAGGATAACTTATACGTCGCCCTCTATAAAGAAAAAGCTGTAGTTAAAGTTAACCCTTTGACTGGAAAATTCCTTCCGGTACAGGGTACATATTTTAATCAGGAAAAAAGGTCATTCTAAAAATGTAGAAATATATATATATATATATATATATATATATATATATATATATTATAATTTTTAGATATTATTTTTTTTTGTATGAATGTATTTTTATTTATTTTTATATTTTACTATTTGTTGAAGTGCATGAAGAGAGCGCGGCGTTTAAAATGTTGAAGAATATAAATACTGTCCTGTAATAAAGGCAGATCAACCTTCTGAAAGGCGTTACGACGTAGCGGCTGTGGCAAATTACAAACCACAAATCACAATTGTATCGACATTTTACCATACTGCTTTCTTTAGTATGTAGAAATTGGGATAATGCTTCTTTATATTCTATATATCTGCAATCAAAACACTTTATAAGTTTAGTCGTATGAATACAGATCAAAAAACACTTTATTTGAACCCAATTCTTATAAAATATTTTCCTAAGACGGTCTTCTCCCCAGTAAATACGAAAAGAACTGGTTTATTATCTGATGATGGTTTTTAAAGGTAACATAATATATATATATATATATATATATATATATATATATATATATATATATATATCGGTAGAATAATCTTAAATAATCTGAAGATTAAATAGCCATTGTTAAAATTCATTGAAACGGAATCCCCCAAAGTTTTGTCCATGACAATATAACAATAAATGTTTTATACGAATATCAGCTAAAAGCTTAGGGAAATTTCATATTAAACGAAAATGAATTTTTTGTTAAACTTTCTGTATTTTTAACATAAAATGTTAACAAATTTATAGTTTAATTTCTCTACTAACAAAATCTACTGTGGTTCTGATTTTATAACACATTTTCTGGATTTCTCCATATTTTAAACAATTTTTATCTAATATTATAAAAAATTAAGTATCTTGTAACATGTATCCCATCAAAAACATAAATGTGAAATGAGAGCCAAGTTTAATATTATGATGTATGCCTTGGTTGTTGACTTCAACGACAAAGGAAGTGAGATCTAAATGGGTGCGAAGTTCAATGGTCAGTCCTAAAATTTATTTATAACAACATAAAATATTTGAAAACAACTTAAAATATCATTTCTTTTAATAACTTAGGATAATATATTGAAGCCTAAAGTCTGACTTGGCTAGTTCGAATATAGCAATTATTATTAAGTATCTTCTAAAACACTCAGAGCACTGTGTTCGATGGCTAGTTTCTACAACCAAGCCAAATTTTCGGAAGAATAAAATACGAACTTTTTTTTTGTTAAAAAAGGGGATGGTATTGGTTTAAAAAAAGAACTTACAGCTTTAAAACTTGCGAAGGCTATAATATAATTCGTATATTCGAATTAGCCAACTCAGACCATAGGCTTCAATATATTATCCTAAGTTATTAGAAGAAATGATATTTTAAGTTGTTATAAAATATTTTATGTTGTTATAAATAAATTTCTAAATAAATTTCTTTTTTGTGTTATTTACTCTATTTTCTTGTACCTTTGAAATGTGAATTGCCTTTTCAGTATCCGAATTTTTTTTAAGAGTTTTCTGTTTATACTTAATTTGGCCGGGGCGGTATAACGTATCAAAGGAATTGATATTGGACGAATTTACATTTTGTTCAAATTATTTAATGCATTACTTCGGCCACTGTGCCAACAGATAGTAAATGTGGTCGTGTTAAGCCTGTTTATTTTCCATTATTTATTTCAAAATCCTAGCTTATTTTGTAAACACTTTCGCCCCCAACTACTCTAACCCCCTTGCCAATTATTACCCATATATGGCTCTGAATGTTCCTAATAATTTTGTAATTGTCACCAACTGTAGCTTTTCTTTAAAAAAATACGTTTTTTTACGACTATCGTATTCTACATCGATAACATATTGGTTATTAATAAATGAATGTAAATGATTCCAAGACACTGTGGATTTTAACTCATTATTCAACGGCACTAGATCAATCACAGATTTAAAATTTTCAAGTTCCACGGGAACTGAGAGGTTTTGACTAATAACGAAATAGCAAATCTACCAATCAAATTTCTCAATAAGGCTTTGCTTCTTTACACTGCCGGATTTATTGGAAACGGCGAAAACAGCAACTTATTGATGGAAAAATAAAAAAGCAATATTCGAAGGCATACGCGAATTATTGATTGGCGAAACTAAAACCATAAATTAGATTACATTAAAATTCTGACTATCGTATAGTCGTAGAGAAAGTATAGTCTTTTACTTGCTTATAATAAGCTATTATTCGCTTTTTGAAAAATTAAACAATAATTTGATGAAATTACAATGTAACATTAAATATAAGAATAGTTTTGCACAAGAAAATTGTGGAAGAGGAAAGAGGATACACAAGTACAGGCCCAATTCGAAGACATGAGTGAAAGTTGCAATGAAAGTGAATTTACTACGACAGAAATTGTGGAAGCATGGAACAGTATGAAATTGGGTAAAGCTGCTGGGTACGACAGAATAACAGTTGAAATGCTGAAGTCTGGACAAAACGTGGTAGCTAGTCTACTAGATCGCCTTTTTAACCTTTGTTGGAGAAGTGGTAGTGTACCAGACGACTGGTGCAAGGCCGTTATCGTGCCGCTTTACAAGGGAAAAGGTTCGCAGCAGGACAGTAAGAACTACCGAGGTATTAGTTTACTCAGCATAGTCGGCAAACTGTATGCAAAGATATTGATCAGAAGAGTAACGAATGAAACTGAGAAGATGATATGGGATGTGCAAGCAGGATTTAGAAGAGGAAGGAGATGTATGGATCAGGTCTTTTCCTTACGAGGTATAGTCAAAAAATTCCTGGCTAGAAGTCAGAAGGTCTATTGCGCTTTTATAGACTTGGAAAAGGCCTATGACAGAGTGGTGAGGAGTGAATTGTGGTCTACATTGTCTATGTATGGGGTGAGTGGTAGTTTAATACGAGCACTGAAATCACTTTACGAGGATTCCACTGCTTGTGCCAGGATAAACGGAGCTTGCACGGACTGGTTTAACATCGAAAAAGGTGTGAGACAGGAATGTGTGGCTTCGCCATGGCTGTTTATTTTATACGTAGACAATTGTTTAAAAGATCTAAAAGAGAGTGCGTATGGAATAAAAATGAATGATGTGATCGTCAAATGCCTTCTTTACGCCGATGATCAAGTCATATTAGCGTTATCTGAAGAGGAGTTGCAGGCGATGGTTAATGTTATGCATGATTCCCTGAAAATCAAAGGGATAAAAATAAAATGTGAGCAAAACGAAAGTAATGGTTTTTGAAAGAGAAGAAAGCATGACAAACTGTGGGGTTTCGATTGAGGGAGAAAGAGTGGAACAAGTTAATGAATTTGTGTACTTGGGTTCAAAATTTACTAGAAATGAAAAGTATGACAGTGACATTGAGCGAAAGGTGTTGGTTGGAAAACAAATGAATGGGGCACTGCATAGCTTTATGAATAGCCAGAAAGTGTCAAAAAAGGCACGTCTGGCGGTGCATAGAGGTGTGTTGGTTCCTACACTTATGTATGGTAGTGAATGTTGGGTTTGGCAGAAGAAGCATGAAAATAGGATTAATGCTGCGGAGATGAGTAGTTTGAGGAGTATAGCCGGAGTGACTCGGTTGGATAAAGTTAAGAATAGTGAGATAAGAAAACGCTGTGGTGTAAAGAAGATGTGGTCACAAAGATAGATAAAGGAATGCTTAGATGGTTTGGACACGTAGAAAGGATGGATGAAGGAAGATTGACGAAACAAATTTAAAAGGCGAGTGTGAATGGGCAAATCGGTAAAGGTCGACCTCGGAGAACATATCTCGATCAGATCAACATTGTTTTGAAGAAAGGCCAGGTCAAGAGTACCAACAACCGAAGAGCATGTATGAGAGCACTGATGAAAGTAGAGGAAGCAAAAGATGTGTGTACGAACCGTAGCAAGTGGAAGGAAGTGGTCTCTGCCTACCCCTATGGGAAAAAGGCGTGACTTTATGTATGTACTTATGAATTTTGAAATACCCTTCCTCACTAAATTAGAGGGCCGATAAATATGGAGACTAGATGTTTATTGATTTCAATCTCTGGGGGTGGTCTCCCTTACCTAACGGTTTATTTTATTACACCGCTTTAGTAAGAATCAAGAGTTTTATTTTTGCATCATAAACATTATTTATTTTTCAACAGTATTTACCCAACACCAGTTTTATATTTAATGAATAATTTAGTTTTGTTGGTTAATATTCCACGATAGTTTTTTTTATATTGAAGATAATCCGTTTGGTTTGAATTTTTTTAAACTTTAGCCTTTAAAGTAAAACAATAGTAAAGGTTACTTTAAATTTTACCAAATTTATTTGGGTGAATATAAAAAAAAACATTTTATATTTCTTCTGCTATTTCTAGTGAGGAACAAAAGCGTTATTTTTATTTATTAATTCTTGTATAAAAAATACAATGAAAAAGTTAATACTAAAAACAATCAAAAATTATCCAATAACAAATAAAATTACAATGGCAGGCATATTTATTATTAATTGTAATACTTTTGTCGTTTATTTAAATAATTATTTAAGTGACGAAAATATTTGTTCTGCACATTTATAATAGTTTATTATGAGACTAACGCATACTTAATCTTATAAATGCGACTTTTTCATTTACACTCTATAAAGTTGCACCAGAATTTGTTTTTCATAGAAGAAATCAAGAACAAACAGCTCTTTTAAACTGAACTGGTATAATAATACTCTAAAAAATATGAGAAATAACCTAGAAGATATCAAAATTATATCTTAGGTTGAAGAAAAGATATGGCAACACCGAGCTATGAGGCAAAAAACAGGCATAAATAATGAATACATTGTCAAACCTTCAAATTTATCACGAGCGTGTTGAAACAATATAAATTTCAAAAGAAATAAAGCACATCATAAAAAAAATTTTTTTGCTGGTAATAACTTTAATGTGTGTATCTGTGCAATTGCTAAAAAACTATCAATTCTTTTCCGATTCTGGTATCTCATAGTACATATAATTTTAGAAGTTGCACATGCTTTTCATAGTGGAAATCTTATGAGAGAAGGAATAAATTGACATGAAGTTAAAGACCCTTCCAGAAGATGTAGTTTTTTGATACCAACACGTCGAGATCGGACCATCACTATTTTGTATCACCAATGTGTCTAGGATATGGATTTTTTCCTCTTTTTAAATTTCCATATAAAGTAATGATTAATGTGCTGTAACAATAAATATTTTGCACCTAACTACTTAATATTTTAAATAGATTTTTTTTTAATTGTTTCCTAGTTAATTTACAATATGTTCAGGAATAGTACAATATGTAAATGTTGTGAAAATGGCTTGTAGGGTCAAAACCCTTTGGTTTTACCCTTTAGTTATTTAGTTTGTTGTATAAACTGCTTATGGCCTAGGACAAGATATGAGTTACATAGACAGTTAAATTACTTATAAAAAGTTATAAAAAAACATATAGGTTGAAATTGTATAGTTGTTTAAAAGGTATAACTAAAACCTTAGGTATAAAATATCTATACTAGAATCTGTTTGTGAGGTTATACGGGGTGAACCTTTTAAGTCTGCGTCTGATAATTGGTTCAGTAACTAGATAGAAGACTTTCCTGGAAGAAACATATATTCACAAAAAAAAACAGCTTGGAATAAAACTTAGACAATTATACTGGATAATTGGAGGTAAATCCCAACTGTCTCTCGAGAATAAGGTATTGGTTTACAAAGTCGTACTCAAACCCATCTGGACATATGGAATTTAGCTATGGGGATCAGCATCTTCCTCAAATATTGATATTATTGAGAAGTTCCAATCCAAAGTATTAAGGATGATAACAAGTGTACCCTGGTTTGTGCCTAATAATATCATTGCACGTGATAATTCAAGTTCCCTCGGTCAAAGAAGAAATTAAAGTGTTTAGTGGAAAATACATCAAAAGACTGGAGTCTCATCACAATAGCCTCGCCATAAATAGAAAAATAGTAAAAATTAATATTAAACTTTATCATTGAAACAAAAATAAAACCAATTAATCAGTTAAGGTAATCTTCTTTTATCTTTTAAATTAAAGTCCAAGTAATTTTAATTTTTTGTTACTTATTTGAAGTACAAATAAACAAGTACTTTTTTTTAAATCTATTACGTCGTGTTGAAAGTGTTTCAAGGTTTTTTAATTATTAAATAGGATATTTTCGGTGGAATTTAAACTTCAAAAGTAAGGTTTGTTTTCGGTTAAATAAAAAGTAACTGAATATTATACTTTTTTTTTAGGACTTTGATTAAGTAAAATATTTAAAATTCTAAATTTAAATTTTTTAATAATAAATTAATGAGTATATAATATTTTTTTAAAAAATTCAAAGGAGTTGTAACGGCAATTTTCCTTTTTTGAATTGTCAGGTTGCTAAAGCTAACCCGGGCGATTTAATATTATTTAATAATAGGTAATGGTAAGTAATTAAAAGTCGATTTAGCTTTACTGGTTAAAATATATTTAAATAGAATATTACACACCTAGGGCAGAAAAATACATTTCTTTTCATCTGAGTCGAATTCGACATAATAATATTGGTGACAGATATATTTTAAATTGATAAAAATCTGTAACAACTAGTTTTTGTTAATTTTAAATATAATTGGTAGGTGGTTGTTAATCCATTTAGTTTAAATAAAATTTAAACTTTGTCATTTCTTAGATAAGATATGCATTATATTATTTTTAGATCGGAATCTTAATCTTTGGACTTATGTACAATCTAATTTTTAGATTAAATAAGTGAAAGCAATAAATGCTGCTAGTATTTTACAAAATTTGGTCTTTAAAATATTTAAAATACTTAAGCTAGAATTTTTTTAAATTGGATAAAACTCTTAATTATTTTAAATATTGGTAAAAAAAGTAAAATATTAGTTTCATTTTAATTATTTTTATATCTTGGGGAAAATTTATTCCTATTGCCAAGTACTTAACAATGTTTCACATTAATAAAGAGTAAGTGTTAGCAACGAAAAACTACCCTATTTTAAAAAAATTCCAGCTTCTGATTTCAAACCAGTTATAAAAGAGTTTGTAAGGGATATCTGGCAAAAAAGATGGGAAGGAACCAATTCGCTACTTAACGAAATTATGCCATCAGTAAAATAGTAATATGTCATTAATATGAACCGCGCATTTAGTGAGAATTATGAAAAAGTGCTCACATTTCTAAAAGACTCCAATTTCTATGTAAAAATATAAGTACCTATTGTATGTTTTTTTTTTGACCCCGCTCATAACCCTAGAGGTTGATGCGGTAAATAAAAAAAAAAGATTATTTTTAAATACATATGGTGCTTTTATTTCAAAACCAGTCAGTCCAAATAACTTTTGATTTTGCGTTAATGTAAGAAAAACTGAAACTAACCACCAATATGGACACCAAAATAAGGCTTCTTCAATGCTCCGTCTTCTCTGTGTTGCTGTATGGAGTAGAAACATGGACGTTGACGGAGGCTACCACAAAAAAACTACAATCCTTTGAAATGTGGCTGTACCGCAGAATCTAAAGATTCCCTGGACAGACCAAGTGACCAACCAATCAGTGCTAACAAATATGAACAAAAAGTTAGAAGTCAAGGATGTTGCGAACACCAGAAAACTAGAATACCTTGGTTACAATATGCGTCAATACGGAATTCTACAACGGATTCTCCAAGGCAAGATATTGGGAAAGAAAGGACCGGAAAGAAGACATATCTCGTAGCTGAAAAACCTGAAAACGTGGTTCTCTGCTACCACGACCGGGCTATTCCGTGCCGCAGCAAACAAGATAATGATAGCCATAATGATTGCCAATATTCGTACCGAATAGGCACTTTAGGAAGAAGAAGAAAAACAAAAATCGCGTCGAATTTTAAATCAAGGAGGAGGCCACCACCCAATGATCTTACAACCCTGCGATCATTTTTGGGTGCTATCAATTATTATGGTAAACTACGCAAAAAAAAATTTCAAACCGTATAGTAAAATTAGATAAGATTACTCACATCTTAAATACTTAGAAATCACAATTTTGCTCAAAAATTTTAAACCTGAGAGGGTAATTTTTCAACTGTGTGTCGCTTTTGCTTACAAAGGAACAAAAACAACTTGCTGATGATGCAGAGCGCTATTTGAAATTAATAAAACTGAATAAACAAAACATGTATCCTAAAGATGAATTGATAAGTAATAAGTGAAATAAGTCGTTAAATTTATCAAACAAAATGAGAAACTTTAGTACTACATACAATTGGAGTAATCATTTTGAAAAAAATCATTTTATAAGTGGGGTAAATTACATACAAGACGTCGGCGTCGTTTACATTTAGATGCTATTCCACAATTGATAAATACTGTGAATCCATTAAAAAGTTTAATTAGTGAGGGAAATTCTATACAGTAAGTCACACCCACGCCCACAGACAAGGACCTTCTTCTTCCTATGCCGTCTCCATTAACGGAAGTTTGCGACCACATTTTTAAAAAAATTTCTGTCTGTAGCCGCGTGGAATAATTCCTCCACATTCATGTTTGTCCAGTCTAGAATATTCCGTATCCATGCCTTTATTTTTCTACCAATTCCCTTTTTTCCTTCTTCTCTACCCTACATGATGACCTGTATTTTTCGTTTCGCAATATGTGTCCAAGGTATGCTGTCTTGCGTACTTTTATTGTTATTAATAGTTTTTTCTCTCGACCCATCCTTCTCAGCACTTCCTCGTTGGTGACTCTGACCGTCCATGGAATTCTTAGCATTCTTCTGTATATCCAAAGTTGAAAGGTTTTGATCTTCTTTATTATTTGTGACAGACATAACATTCTACAAACCTCAATCTGAGCGCAGTATTTCGATTTAGACAGACAAGGATAAAAGAAGCGGTATGATTCCTTCACTTTTTATCGAACCGTAACGTCCACTTACACGATAGTCTCATTACTAGCGTGGTTCATTCTTGTATGTCTATGGATGCTACGTACAGACCAGACAAACCTAAAAGATTTCTCGCGACCGGATGTTTCTTAGCTTTCGGAAAGCATGGTATAAGAAAGGGGAAAATATTTTTGGGAAGTGTTGTTTTTACTTTAACCTCAGGGTCTTTAAAGTTTGTTTGACTGACAGTTTGAGTGATTTCGAGGTTTATTCAAATTATCTTTTAAAGTTTTTGTAGTTTGGATGAAAGGGGTTTAAAGTTTATACATACATATATATATATATATATATATATATATATATATATATATATATATATATATATATATATATATATATATATATATATATATATATATACATATAGTCACGCCTTTTTCCCGTACGGAAACACATCTTTTGCTTCCTCTACTTTCATCAGTGCTCTCATACATGCTCGTCGGTTGTTGGTACTCTTGACCTGGCCTTTCTAAGCATTCCTTTATCTATCTTTGTAACCATATCATCTTTTACACCACTGCGTTATCTTATCTAACCAATCTTTACTTTATCCAACCGAGTCACTCCGGCTATAGTTCTTAGACTACTTATCTCCACAGCATTAATCCTATTTTAATGCCTTTTCTGCCAAACCCAACATTCACAAGTTTTTTAAAGAAGAAAGTAAACAAAAATTAATTGTATAATGTATTTTTTACTCTAGAATAAAAAATCGATGCTAGATTATGTATTTGTACTACATTTTTTTCTTATCTTATTAGCAGTATCTTTGATACAGAAATATTTATATCAATAAATTTTTAAATTAAAATTGCGAACAAAATATTTAAAGAGTAATATTGCGTAGGATTAGATAAGATAAAGTTACAAATAGTATTTATAAAAACTTGTATGAAAATTATCCAGTTTGTTAGTAATTTTAGTGCACAATGATTTTGTTAATATTTTTAATAGCAACAGTGGTTGGATATTTATATTTAAAATGGATGCATTATTATTGGAAGAAAATGGGTTTATACCAACCAAAACCAGAGCTCCTGTTTGGCAACGTTAAAGAACTGATTTTAGGAAAAAAAAGCATTGGTGTCACTTTTAAAAATTTCTATGATACTTTTAAGGCTAAAGGTTTAAAACATGCCGGAATATATGAGTTTGCAAAACCTGTGTACATGCCGGTTGATATGGAAATTATTAAATGTATAATGCAAAAGGATTTTAATCATTTCATGAATCATGATAAATATGTGAATGAAAAAGCTGATCCTCTTTCGGGAAATCTTTTTTCGTTGGAGGACGAAAAATGGAGAAAATTAAGAGCTAAGCTCACTCCAACATTTACCACAGGTATGTATTTTTTTATTAAAAAATCAATTTTTAAAAAGTTATATAAAGATATTTATTTGTTTAGATGATAGTTCTGTGATATAAAAACTGTGTGAAAAGTAGCTAGCTAACCGTAAAATATTTAATGTTGATCCAGGATCGCTTTAAATTATTCTTATTGCAGAAAATATTTGTTTGCAAACATAGGTGTAAGTCATTATTTGCTTTGCATATGTGTTCTAACGTGATAATGTATCTTAATTCATGTAATTTTTTATAGAAATATTGTCATTATTTTAAAATTCATTTTTTAAATCAGTTTTATTTAATAATTTTATATTTTATCCGCGTTTGGTTACATTTCTTCATTAAATAGTTGTGAAAAAATGTAATAACTAAGGACGGTTTTTTCTTATCAATAGTTGGATCCCAAAATTGTAAAGATTGACTCATTATGTAAAGTGATTTTATAAGCCAATCAAATTAAACGTTTATCCTGTACCAAAAAGTTGTTTTTAATAATTGTTGAATTTTTAAATACCGACGATTCAATTAAATATTTTTACCACTAAGCTTTCAACACAAATATCTAAGTCTTTCATATGCAGCCAAAATCGCTAGCAAAAAAGAGCACCCAACTTAATACGTTCACAGATCGCTTTCAGCAGACATACATAACAACAAGTATACGATATACACTGACTCTTCCAAATCATCAGGCGGTGTAGGAGCAGCCATCCTCACCCCAAACACATCCATAAAATTTAATTTCAAACCGATCACTTCTTGATACACTGCAGAGTTGTATGCAATACTACAAGCACTCATTCATATTAAAGAATCTAAAAAGTCCCTATCTCTAATAATAACAGACTCACTTAGCTCACTCCAAACTATTCAACACTTGCATACCAAAAATCCAATCGCCTTACTGATCAAAACAGAATTAGCGTACTTGAAAGATAAAGATGCCAACGTGGAATTTATGTTTTTACCATCACATTCCGGTATAAAGGGAAATAAAGAAGTGGACCAACTAGCCCGAGCAGCACCAAACAACCAGAACTCTATCCCAATAGACGAAGTATCATCTTATGACATGAAATCCATAATAAAATCTAAAGTGTTTAGTGCGTGGCAAAACGTTTGGTGTGCAACACAAAATGATCTAAAAGAAGTCAAACAATCAGTAAATCTTTGGCCCCTACCAACATCAAACAGACCACACCAAGTAAGAATATCGCGTTTGCGGCTGGGACATAGCAATTTAACCCATAAACATATAAATACACGAACTGAGTTAGCAATATGTGAAACCTGTCAAATAAGTGTTAGTGTGAAGCATATATTAATCGAGTGCGAACAATACGAAGTCACAAGAAAGAAGTACAACATTTCAACGAATATAGCAGATACTCTAGGAGAAAACATGAACGTTGAAAAAACAATAGATTATTTAAAGGACACTGGCTTACATACATTATTTTAATTTTTTTTAAATTACACTCTGTATCTTATGTCGCCTATAACCCCAGTGGTTAAAGCGACTAAAAGGAATAAAAAAAAATTAAATATAAAAATTATATACTTGTTTTAAATTTTATAATAGCTTGTAAAAGCAAATATTTTATTAAATATGTTATAATTAAACTGATTTTTTTCTTAGTTTCATGTTTGTCATTCAAATGATGAGTTATATAGACGAAAAAGGAAAATTACCCATCCCTTTTTCGAATTTGGGGATACGGCTATTCTTTCATTTTTACAGAAAATGTTTACTTTGTGACTTTAAACTCGTTGCTTAGGTTTAAAATGCTTAATCATGCATAAGTGTCATATATTACTACGTAAACAGATATGAAAAAATGGAAATTTCAATAAAAAATTCTGACGTGTACGAAATCCAGTCGACCAGCAGAAAATATAATAAATATTGGCGACAAACAATTCAGTAATTAACTAAACGACTTATATTCGAACTGTTTTTAACTTATCGTCAAGTGTCTGCGAAGCTAGAAATCAGTTTGAAACTTTAAGCGGCGGTGTGCACGTCTGACCTATCAATAAAAGGGATAAAAGTAAATGCAAGCGAGACGAAAGTAATGGTTTTTAAAAGAGAAAAAAGCGTGACAAACTGCGAGTTGCTGATTAAAGAAAACAGAGTGGAACAAGTAAATGAGTTTGTATACTTAAGTTTAAAGTTTACAAGAGACGGAAAGTATGACTGTGACATGAATGGGGCCCTTCATAAGTTTATGAGCAGCCAGAACGTGTCCCAAAACACACGTCTGGCTGTGCTGGTCCCCACACTTATGTATGGTTGTAAAAGTTAGGTTTGGCAGAAGAAGCATGAAAATAAAATTAATGCTGCGGAGATGGGTAATCCAAGAAATACAGCCGGGTATACTCGAGTAGATTAAGTAAAGAATAGTGAGATAAGGAAAAAAGGCGTGACTATACGTATATATGTATAATAAAGGTAATTTTCTGTGTTTAGAGGAATTGATTAAAAAGATATATTCCGATATTAGTAATATAACCACTAAAGGAAAAAGCCATCAACATCGAGCTCATGAAATATCTGGAAGACTCAGGAATTATCAATGATAGGCAATATGGCTTCCGCCATCAGAGATCAACTGGCGACCTGCTCGCATACGTCTCACATATATGGCAGCTATCTATTGAAAAGTATGGAGAAACTTTAGCTGTGGCATTAGATATCTCCAAGGCGTTCGATCGAGTTTGGCACCAGGGACTCCTCGCCAAGCTTCCATCTTATGGCTTGCCCCCTCAGCTGTGTTTTCTGCTTTTCTGTTTTCTCTCAAACAGGTCTCTCCATGTAGTGGTCGATGGAGTTTCATCTGACACTCAACTCATAAATGCTGGTGTTCCGCAAGGATCCATTCTAGCACCAACACTATTTTTATTTCACATCAACGACCTGTTGAAAGCAACTTCATGTCCCGATGATAGTACCCTTCATACCACTTTCTCTTCCAGGGCCCCTATATCAGCCCGTAAAACCAGAAATGAACGAGGAAGAAATGTTAACAATATAAATATGGACTTAGCAACAATTCTCGAATGGGGATCCAATAACTTGGTAAAATTCAATGCAAACAAAACACAAGCATGTCTTTTCTCTAGAAAAGCCGATCTCACTGTGCCTAACATAACTTTGTCAGGAGTAACCATACCACTGAAGTCATCCATATCGATGCTTGGTATTACTATCAGCAATAAACTTTCCTGGGAAAATCACGTGAGGTCCATTGCCAAAAGTGCATCCCAAAAACTTGGTTTTTTGTTTCGTGCCAAGAGCTATTTCACCTGTAGTCAGCTGCTTATGATCTATAAGGCACAGATCCGACCTGTACTGGAATACTGTTCCCATATATGGAGTGCGGCACCTAAACATATCCTGAAGCTATTGGATTCTGTCCAAAAAAGGGCAATTCGTCTCGTCGGTGATGCCTCGCTTACAAACTCGCTCACTTGTCTGGAACACCGTAGAAAAGTTGGCGATTTGTCTCTATTTTATAGATATTTTTATGGACGATGCTCTTCTGAAATATCAACAATCGTTCCTCCTTTGGCAGTCTCTTCGAGATTAACCCGTCAAGTTCAGTCTTCACACCCCTTCGTGGTCACTTTGGAGACCTGCAGAACATTACTTTCCAAAGACTCATTCATCCAACGAATTGCGAGGCTTTGGAACTCATTGCCTAGGAAGGTGTTCCCCGAGGCATACAACCTCCAGAAATTTAAGAAGAACACCAACTCCTACCTTCTTTTCCTTGGTTCCCACGATGTTCTCTGAACATTACAGGATATCCCTTTTCGTGGGAACCAGAACATATAAAAAAAACACTAAATTGGTTCCAGGAAAGAGCTATACTATCACGTGGCCCACTGAGCAAGTTAATAAAACTTGATTCTTTCAAAATTAAAAGCATTATAACAAATCAACTTCGTAGTTGACACAGTCGTGGTTAAGGGGGAGACAGTACATTATCCAACTAAATGTTTAAGTTCTTTGACGCCTTCCGTAATTTCACCATATAAGTTAATATTAAAAGTAGGTTTACCTATTATATTTCTAAAAAGTTTAAACCCACCCAAACTGTGTAACGGTACAAGACTTGAAATGGTTTATTTAAAATTTTTTTAATCGAATGTACAATATTAAGTTGCTGCGGTACTGGTGAAACTGTTTTGATACCAACAATAGCAATGATACCCTCAGAAAAGTTGCTGTTAGAGATTTAACCACTCAGTGCGTTTTACACGGCCAATTGTATGTTGCCCTGTCACGTGTAATAATATTGTTAGGAAATTTACTCTTTGGGTTTGATGATGTTAAACACTCAGTACAATAATTTAACAATTTGTATTCTAATATTTGTGCACAATAAACTTTACTTGACAAATTCACAACTGTATACAATCTTTTTATAGCACTTAATTATTACTTCAACGACTTGACTTCAAGCGAAACTAAGAACCTCGATCTATGATTTTGTTTATAAATCTGTGAACCAATGTTCCCGACAAAATGATGCCTTTTAGTACATTTTTCGAAATTATTGGACCTTTTGAGAATCATCCGATGTCTTCTTTTACGCCTGCGGCTATAAATCATGCATTTTCTCCTAATTGTGGTCGACGCACTGTCGCTTCAAGGCGACAATTGACAGGGACTGGCTCGCAAATCGTAGCAATATGGTCGTTTTTACACGTAATCCGGCAGCAGTTATCAATCTTGTATACAAAGAAATATTTAGGTTCCTTTTTTTATGTATGGAGTCTTTACTTTTTAAATATTTCCAGGATTGTTGAAAATAATAGTCTCTTATTTATACTTATCTTCTATCCATATATATTCCTCACCTCGTCTGTTCATAAAAAAACAATTTCCGTGCGTTAGTCTGGCAAAAACTCGAAAATGTCTTTACCGATTCAAATATTCTGTTGTTGCTGTTGCGTTCGTAACTTTTGAGACAAGGTTTTTATGAAATACAAGTACTTCTAAAAAAAAAAGGGGTGGAGGGTGTTAAATTATAAAAACTATTAAAAATGGCCGAAATTGGTGTCAAATTTATAGCTTTCGTGGTCGTTAAATTTGATAATGACATTTCCAAAGCAGGAAATCCAACGTTTAAACAGTAAAAAAGTCTGCCGGATCCGCTAGTTATTTATAAATTTTAAACATTCGTTTTATACTCTATACGTTTTAGGTAAAATGAAAATGATGTTTCCTACGATGGTAGCTTGTACTGATGGATTGAAAGATATCTTAAAAGAATCTGCTAAAGTTAATGATGCTGTAGATATCAAAGAAGTGATTTCTCGATTTACAACTGATATTATCGGATCAGCAGCTTTTGGAATAGATTGCAATAGTTTAAAAAATCCTAATTCAGAGTTTAGACAATTTGGCAAAAAAATTTTTCAATCCAGTTTTATAAGTAGAATACGACAAATGATCGCTGCGACGTTACCAAAAAATTTTCTTAAAAAAATTAATTTTAAATTAATAAATAAAGAGATAGAAAATTTCTTTATGGGAGTCGTAAAAAGTACAGTAGACTATAGAGAAAAAAATAATATTTACAGAAAAGACTTTATGCATTTATTACTTCAGCTAAAAAATAAAGGTAAAATTACTGACGACGGAGATATTAAACCTGTTAAAAATGAAAAAGATGGTCATTTCCTTTCTCTTAACGAAGTTGCTGCTCAATGTTTTGTATTCTTCATAGCTGGATTTGAAACTTCGTCAACAACGACGACGTTTGCTTTACTTGAATTAGCACAAAATCCTGACATTCAGGAGAAACTTAGAAACGAAATCAAGACGGTACTCAATAAATACAACAACCAAATTACGTATGAAGCTATAATGGAGATGACATATTTGGATAAAATAGTTTACGGTATGTCTACTGGTACAGTTAATGTTTCTAATTTTAATAATTTTTTCTTTATATTAATGATTTCCAAAACTTTTTGTTATTTTTTTTATTACACTAACTATTATTTTTACAATGACATTTACACTTGGACACTAAAAACAAACCACCAGGTTTTGAGACAGGTTTTGATAATTACATTTTAACAGACAATAAAAAATATATGATTACGATTTTTATTTGTAGTCATTGGAGGCTCTTTTGAGTGACGTATAAGATTTTGTTATTTAATCAATTTTGACCTTTTAATAGAAGAATATTGCTCGTATTTGATGTATCTATGAGAAACCTTTTTTTAAATAAATTTCTAAATTATGGTTGTGGAAAATTATAAGTGCGCCGTATTTTAAGAGCTTTAGCTGCATGTTTAATTAAATCAATAAAAATGTTTATTTGCAGACTTAAAAATGATAAAAAAATTATTTAAAAAAGTTAAAAGTAATTTTTAGTAATTAAAACCTGATATTTTTATTTTATTAAATTTTAAAGTATGCTTTGTGATAAATCAGAGTGTTTTTATTTAAATAAAGAAGAGAAGCGTACAGTTGAACAAATTGACCTTTACCCTGACGTCATACATACAAACCTCGCGAAATGAATCAATGAGTCAAAAATGGCTACTGTTACTTTGTCGTGTGCCTAAATACACGACAAAGTAACAGTAGCCATTTTTGACTCATTGATTTATTTTGCGAGGTTTTTAGTTATGACGTCAGGGTAAAGGTCAATTTGTTCTACTGTAAGTACGATTATAAGTAAAAATATCGCTGGGGGCTGAATTTATAATATATCTACCACTTTAATTTTTGGCCACCTTTATACAGAGTGGACCAAAAGTCTGGAAACGGACATTTATCTCGTAAATTGCTAGTTCAAATTGTACAAAATCATTGTTAAAAATGTTATCTTTTAATTTTTACGTTTAAATGTAGTTAAAAAAAGTTTGAATTAAAAAAATTATTGAGAAAATTTGGCGTTGCAACACTTCTGTTTTATTTATTTAAGACCTTCTAGACTACATAGAATCATAAATGTTACATATGGCTGAACTGGTATTAAAGGGGAGATTCCAATAATAATTGGATATACAGGGTGATGTATTTAAAACACCAAAGTGACTAATAATATCAGAGAAAAGGCAAATCTGATAACATTGCAAATGTCAAATCTGGAATCTCCGTATCTCAAATTAGGCTTATCCCAAATTTTGTACAATGCAGACCAGCAATTTACGAGATAATTGTCCGTTTTCAGACTTTTGGTCCACTCTGTATTTACATTAATAACCGATCCGAAAAAATTTATAATTTTAAGAAACATTAAGAAAGCATCCTCCTGTACCAGCTACAGCGAGAGTGTGCAATGCTACGTACAAAATTCCTAACACAGATGTAACTATCGAAAAAGGAATAAAAGTAATTATACCAATATTGGGAATTCAAAGAGATCCTGAATTTTATCCGGAACCGGAAGTTTTTGATCCAGAAAGGTTTAATGAAGAAAATAAAGCAAAAAGACACCACTATGCGTTTCTGTCTTTTGGAGAAGGTCCTAGGATGTGCATTGGTAATTAAAATACACTAAAATTAATAAAAACATTTAATGTTTCTTTCGGATAAAGAGAATTATTATTTGTGTTCTTCTAGAAGCTGTTAGCGGGATGGCATATATCATCTCATAACTATAGTCACGCCTTTTTTCCGTCGGGGTAGGCAGATATCACTTCTTTTTAATACTGCTACGGTCTTTTGTTTCTTCTACTATCATCTGCTTTCATACATGCTCATCGTTTGCTTGTACTTACGACCTTGCCTTTCTTTAAAACAATATCGATCTGATAACGATACGTTCGCCTAAGTCGAGCCCTATCGACTTGCCCATTCGCACTCGCCTTATAAATCTGTTTCGTCAACCTTCTTTCATCCATCCTCCCTACGTGTCTAAACAATCTAAACATTTCTTTATCTTTTTTTGTTATCACATCTACTTTTACACCACAGCGTTCTCTTATCTTACTATTTCTCACCTTATTTACCAGAGTCACTCTAGTTATACTTCTCGAACTACTCGTCTCTGCAGCATTAATCCTATTTTCATGCTTCTTCTACCAAACCCAACATTCACTACCATAATTAAGTGTAGGGACCAGCACACCCCCATGCACAACTTTTCGTGCATTTTTTGACACGTTCTGACTGCTCATAAAGCCATGCATTGCCCTATTTATTTGTTTACCTGCCAACACCCTTCTATAATGTTCATGTCCACTGCTAAGAACTCGGTTGTTTTATTTTCCTACATAAAATGCTAATGTGACATAATATAATAATAATATAATTTTTAGGAGCACGTTTTGGATTACTACAAACAAAGGTTGGATTGACAGCTATAATAAAAGATTTTAGTGTAAATTTAAACAGCAAAACGAAACTGCCAATTAGTTATGTAAATAAATCTATAATTTTAACCGTTGATGGAGGTGTATGGCTTAATCTGCAAACACTGTAATAATCCTCATTGGTTGTTATGTAAATTTCTAAATAAGAACAATAGACCTATTAAAAAATATGATAACTGTTACTTTGTTTTATACAACATTTTTCATAATGAATATATTTTTAAATTAACCCGTCACTAATTAGTTTTTTAAATTAACTTTTACACATATTTTTTGCTTTCATACTTATCCACTTTCATGGACTAACTACAAATGGCGCTTCTAGCCGTAACATTTTGAATTATTACTAACTTTCAAAAGTTATGTTCGTATTAAAATTTAAGACATTTTAACTGTTAGTTTCTGTTAGATTTGTGTGTTGATCAAGTATTGTTTTAGATAGAAAAAATACTGGTTAAGAATAGCAAAAGTTTAAAAGGTGTTCAAAGAAAGACTAAATCTAAAAAAACTATTCGTCAGTGGTTTGCTTAAGTTAAAATATATTGTACATTAACTGATGAAGTTGAGTGATCAAAACGCTTAAGAGAGGTGACTTAGCAGAAAAAATTCTTTAAAAATTATTTGGACAACCGTTAAGTAAGATGGTAGTTTCTTGTTTCATCAAATCGTGTTTTGTCACCTTAGGAAATTTTAGCTGTTATATATAACCAATTTTATTTTTGTTTCGTCAACTGCAAAATATACCTGCCTAAAGTGTTTTTGTCACCTCATTTTTGCACCTGCGCTAGTGATTAATATTTAAAATGAATTTTAAACGGTAGGTATATTTTGGGTGCCTAAATGTAAAACTCTTAGAAAGTTATTCGGATTAGATTAGGGATTTGATTCGTAACAAATGTTTTACTATATTTAAAGTTAAGTTTGTACCAAGCAACATTACGGTAAACATGAAAATGCAAGTTGTTGAATCAAAAATAGGAAAGCCAGTGGTGCTCTACTTAGGTCATAAATTTTACCAAAGGAAGATTTATCATAATAGTGACATCTTTTGGACTTTTGACCAAAGCTATATTATTTTCGTTTTTTTTTGTCTTTGTTTATAAAAAAATAACACAGTGTTAAAAAGTAGCCCTACAAATTGTAGGTAAATAAAAATAAATTATTGGGTTTCAGGATACATTCATACATCAAAACAAAGCTATATAAAAAAAAATAATAAATTAGACTTTTTACAAGCAATTTTTTTTACAGACCACTGTTATAACTATTACTTTTAAAAAAGATAAATTGGTATTAAATAAAATTTTAAAAATTAAATTCTTTATTTTATAAGTTTAAAGTGTATTTTTTATTTCATTACTGGTTCTAAATTTAACCAGACTCCATTTTTGACAGAAGATATAAACTCAGAATCATATTAATTGGGTAATCGAGTTTTTTCGTTCAAGGTTACTCTGTAGTTTTTTAAAACACAGCACAATCCCACTTAAGATTGCAGTTTACCAAATCGTAATCCTATAAAAATGTTGTACATAAATTAGTCCCAGAAATATTCAAAATACATGAGCTAACATTTTTTTTAATAAATTAGCAAAAACTCTTAATTATTATAAATAATGGTAAAATAGAAGAAATTATCAGTTTCATTTTAATTACTTTTATTTTTTTGGGACAATTTGTCTTTGATTGCCAAATATTCAATAATGTTTTACATTGTTAGTAAGGATTTTTAAATACAAATAAATTAGGAATAGTTTAAAAGATTTAAAAGGGAGTACGTATGGATTAAAAATGAATGATTTGATCGTCAAATGTCTTCTTTACGCCGATGATCAAGTCATATTAGCGTCATCTGAAGAGGAGTTGTAGGCGATGGTTCATGTTATGTAATGGTTTTTGAAAGAGAAGAAAGCATGACAAGCTGTGAAGTTCTGATTAAAGGAGAAAGAGTGAAACAAGTAAATGAGTTTGTTTATTTAGGTTCAAAGTTTACGAGAGATGGAAAGTATGACAGAGACATTAAGCGAAGGGTATTGGCAGTAAAAACAAATGAATGGGGCACTGTATAGTTTTATAAACACCCAGAAAGTACCAAAAAAGGCACGTCTGGCTGTGCATAGAGGAGTGTTAGTTCTTACACCTATGTATGGTAGTGAATGTTGGGTTTGGCAGAAAAAGCATGAAAATAGGAATAATGCTGTGAAGATGAGTAGTCTAAAAAGTATAGCCAGTGTGACTTGGTTGGATAAAGTAAAGAATAGTGAGATAAGAGAACGATGTGGTGTAAAGAAGATGTGGTTACAAAGATAGATAAAGGTATGCTTAGATGGTTTGAACACGTAAAAAGGATGAATGAAGGTCGAAACAAATTTATAAGGAGAGTGTGAATGGACAAGTCGACCTTGATCAGATCAACATTGTTTTGAAGAAAGGCCAGGTCAAAAGTACCAACAACCGACGAGCAGATATGAGAGTACTGATGAAAGTAGAGGAAGCAAAAGATGTGTGTGATAACCGTAGCAAGTGAAAGGAAGTCCCTAATTAGACAATTATTATTGTTTGAAATTTTATTTGTAATTTTTAGATTTTCAAGAAGATTAAGTTGTAAATTATAATAATTAACGTTGTGTAGGATTGTTATGCCAGTATCGAAATTATGATTATTGTTTTTAATATGTTCACCAAAACTAGAAAGTTTGTGCATGTAACGCTGTAAACTTTCATCGTTTCTTTTTGCTAGCTTTTCAACATTCCTCCTGTTAATAGGTCATTAGTCATTACAATTGTTGTTGACACTGCTATGGTTATTATTCGAACATTGAAGAATAAGAATACGAATATAACATCCCAACAGATAAATTGATGCAAGGTCACGTTTCGAATAACAAGCCGCAGATAACCACTGGTTTACCAGTGCATAAAAAATTTCTAGGTAAATAATACTATTTGTAATAAGTACCACAAAATAGGTAAGTACATAATGTATAATTGATTATGCGCATTAACTATCTTTACTAATTATTACGCATCTATTTATCGTCGGGCGTGTAGCTTGAAATTTTACATCGTATGAACTTACAGCAATTTGAGGTAATTTATGTTTAATAAAGAAAATTATAAAATTACTTTTGTTTTAAAATTAAATGAAATATGTTTCGAATGCAGCTTTTATAGTTGAGCCTTTTTTACAAAACACAATTTTAGCAAATACAATTACGTATATCGAGATAAAACAAATACAGCACAAGGTAACATTGCAAATTAAATAAAAAAGAAGGCAAAGATTATTTTTACTGCTAAACTTAAAATTAATATAAATTATCATTTTTATAATTTATTTTGTTTAAACAGTGGATTATTATACAAAAAACTCGTCAATGTTCTATTTTTTGTAGTCTATTTGCTTAATAAACAAAAGATTTTTTTTTCGTTAGAAAATTATAAAATGTTCAAAAATAAATGATTATTTCAGAGATAAAAAATGGTCGTAATAGCAGCAATTTTAATAGTGGTAACAGCATATTTATATTTAAAATGGAAATATTCCCATTGGAAACGTGCAGGTTTAAATTACGTTGAACCAGAATTTTTTTTCGGGAATATTAAAGACCTTATTTTGGGAAAAATTGGTATTGGCGAAAAATATAAAAACTTTTACGAAGAATTTAAATCCACAGGTAACAAACATGATGGATTTTATGAATTAATCACGCCGACATACTTACCAACTGATTTAAATATTATCAAAGGATTTTAATCATTTTGTAAATCATGGAGAATACGTTAACGAGGAGCTTGATCCACTCACTGGATACCTTTTGGCCTTGGAAGATAAAAAATGGAAGAAGTTAAGAGCAAAATTAACACCAACTTTTACATCAGGTAAACATTATTAAATAAAAAACATTTTTCGCGATTATTTTTTTTAAACAATTAATATCAAGCAATTAAGGGAATAATTTTTTTAATAGCCAAGTTTATTAAAAATCTGTTACAATATACATTATAAAAATATAAATCATGTGTCAATCAATTGTATACAATAATAGCAACGCCGAGAGTGGTTTTCATTTAAATATACCACAACTAAAACAAAAGTTACAAGGACATTTTAGCAACCCTTCGTCACGATACGTCTTCAAATCTCCATTTCTAATAATTTTTTCTTAAAATTTTGTTTGTGTATTGACATTTTGTAATTGATACCGATTGCTTATGTAATTTATCAGTTAAACTGGATCAAAATTAGCACCTTGGTACGGCTTATCACTTCATAAGCAAGTGAAGGTAAATGAATTTAAAGTATTATTAGTAGGTATTATAATCAGTGTAATCAACTGGGCTTTTATCTTAGAATTTATCTTAATATCTTGGCTCGTACTAAATCTAATTAAATTTATCATCAATTTTTTTGTTCTGTTTACTAATAGATAAGATACAGATATTCAACCTGTTAAAGAAAGAAATAATAAAGATGGTTATTTTCTTTCCCTAAATGAAGTTGCTGCACAATGTTTTGTGTTCTTTTTGGCGAAATTCGAATTATCTGCAACGACAATGACGTTTGCTTTATTAGAACTAGCAAAAAATCCAGACATACAAATAAAACTAAGGGAAGAAATTAGAAAAGTGTTAACAAAACATGACAATCAAATAACGTATGAAGCTGTAATGGAAATGACATACTTGGAAAAATTTATTAATGGTAAGCATATAATAAGTACCATGTAAGTGCCAATGTTTTTTAATTTTCATTAACACTTTTTAGAGACATTGCGAAAACACCCTCCCGCTCCAGTTACAGAAAGAATTTGTAATGCAGACTATATAGTTCCTGGCACCCATAAAGCGAGGAACTAAAGTAAGATTCTCAATTTTGGGAATACACAGAGACCCTGAGTATTATCCATTACCTGAACAATTTGATCCAGAGAGATTTAGCACTGAAAATAAAGCTACTCGACCAAATTATACATTTATGCCATTTGGAGAAGGGCCAAGAATGTGTATTGGTAATTTGAAAAAAAATTGTTTAATTAGGTTAAGTTAGGTAAGGTATCATGCGAGTGGGGCATAGTAGTCTGCGACCCTTGAGAGTACAGTTTAACGCACAATCTAGTTCTCTTCGCGAAGTTCGTGGTTATATGAAATGAGATTTTCTAGGCTCTATTTTGCAAAACCAATTATGTTGAACCTCATACTTCCTCATCAAGAGCATAAACATAGGATGTATTTAGCTCTTTCTTATTTCACGCAGCACAACCGACAGTCCGTTTGTTGGTCTAGATATATCCAAGGTGGTGTTTTAGACGACAATGTCCTGTAAATAGTTTCGTCAGAATAAGCAGGTCATTCCTACTACATTCCAGGAACTGTTTGGTTTTGTTTCTCGAGGGTTTACATAAAAACGCCTTTAAATGTGTCAACCCTAGTAGATCAAAATGGTGTTGAATCTTTTTTTTTTCGGCCAGTCCGAAATAATGGTTTTGGCAGCCCTTCTAGTGACTGCAAAGACTGTTTCTCCACCTCCTGGTGACCAAATATCCACAGCAGAGGCACTCTGTTGTTTGCATCAAGCCACTTTAGGGTTTAAATACAATTGCATACAAGCTGAGAAGATGATATTGGATGTGTAAGCAGGTTTTAAAAGAGGAGTGAGATGTATGGATCAGGTCTTTTCATTACAAGGTATAGACGAAAAATTCTTAGCTGAAAGTCAGATAGTCTATGTCCGCCCATTTGACGTCATAAAAATAATGATGTTTGTGTTGGAGAGAAAAAAAGTAATCATATGAAAGAACGTGGAAAAAATATTTATTTCAAAACCTTGTAATATAGTACGTCGGTTTTAAAAACCTATTACACTATAAAAATTACGTCCAGTATAAGTCTAAAATTCATTTTTTCGGGCCTTACGCGCAGCAAAATCATTTATAACTTCGTCAAAGTTAATTTCGTCCGTCACACTCTGTTCTATATTAGGTACGCAAATACCATAGTTGCAATGTTGAATAAATTCTTAAAACTTGAGTAATCCTTTCAAGGCATTGTCTTTAGCTTTAGCATCGGCCTAAGCAACAAAATTGCGTAACCTTTCCTCTCTATTTCCATCTCATCCATATCTATACCACAGTGCTCTTTTCCGAACTTACACTTGTATTTTGGTATCAGTAAGTTCGTTGGTGTAAGAAAAGATTACTTGACATACAGCTTGTGCAGTTTCAGAAATATGGTCTTGATTTCTTGTATAATTTTGTCAACCGATTCAAAAATTTTATGCCGTAACCAATTGTCATAAGTTAAACTAACATCAGCAGCGTTCTCGCCAGCAATATTTTTTATCTTTCTTGTTCGTCGAGGAGTTATTTCGATGTCCATCATTGATCATAACATCTCGATTGTCGACTAGAAACGATTTCAAAGCATGAATTTTCATAGCACATTGGTGCACGTTCAGTCCTTTCCTCTAGAGATATAATTTTGCATCATTTACTTCGCAGAGACTTCATGGTCCAAGGAAGGCTAATAATAAAAGCGACTGGAGAGCAGTAAGCAATAAACCAGCGTCTGATCTTGTCACTGCATTTTCCGCTGTGTTTCCTGCAAGTGATTCCAACACTTCAAGGATCTCACTGTAATGGGTCTTTATGACAGCTACGGCTTCATATCTACAACTCCATCGAGTTTCAGTTGGGAGCTTGACTTCTTGACCTGTAACGTCGGTAAGACATTTCCAGCGGTGAGTAGAAGATGAAAAGTAATTGAAATCCTCTTCATAGTACCAAAGAACGTCACTGAGTCAACTGCGATTGTTTTGTTCATATTTGCCGTGAGACTTATAATAAAAAACAAACTAAAACTTACTTACTATTAAAACGGCAACGTGGCGGGAAACAAAACTGACTTCCCAGTGGAAGTTATAGTAATGGGTTCGATTTTGCGAATCCCGAATTTTAACATATCTCCACATTTCAAGGTCTCCGGAGTCGCATACATTAGTTTTTAAGTGGACGTCTGTGAGTGTATTTACGTATGTGCGTTCGGAATTATTTTTCGTCTCGATTATCTCGACACTGCTTTTTGAAATTCTACGCACATTTCCTGCAACTTGCATCCTTTCCCTCTTTTGCTTACACCACACTTTAATAGCAATACCCACGATTCCTTCCTTGCTTCCTTGCTTCCTTCCACAATTTTTCAACCTCACATGCTTTATCTTAACTGTCAAATATCTCGATTAATTTACTAACGAACTTCTTCTTGCAAATTTTCAACTTTGATACGCTCTAGTACCCTACTTGATTTCTGCACACGATGCCGCCACCGCTTAAAGAGACCATTACTTTCTTTTTAATCTTTTATTGACAATTACGAAATTAATTATACTTAAGCACACCTTAAACTTAAAAACGAATTTAATTTTCTTTGTTATACTTAATGAACATTTTAAAAACCTTTTACTTAGTGAAACTATTAAATACTTAGTGTAGCGACGACAAGGACACCATGAATGGAATACCCTGTACGATGATTACGATGACAGAAGAATATTGTTATTGTCAGATTTTGATGCAATCACAATTATTATTAAAAAGTTCTTTAAAAAACTGAGAAATACCAATAATATCACAGATGAAAGGTTATTTGACGATGATACACTTGGTAAAATAAATAATAAGGTAAGCTAAAAGTTTTTATTTTTTTTTTAAACTTGGTATACGTACCTATTGTTACACATGTTTGTTACAACAAAATTAATTGATTTATTTATATTTAATACCTATACAGATTTTGTTTTCAAAAGCTGTCTTTTATAGTCTTACAGCACTTTCAAAAAAAAATTATTTTCCACCATTCTTAGATATTCATTCTTAAGCAATCTACGATCTATGTACATAAAAAACTGTAATAAATGCCATCAAGTAGGTGTATTTTTTTATTTATAAATATCAGGTGGTGAGACACACTGTATTGTGTAAAACCATCAACTTCGAGATAAATCGTTGATGTATGGCACGAGATGACGTCGCGACTCGTATATCCAGGCGCCAGGCGTCTTCATTGCAAATCATCACCAAGAGTGCGATGTTCCTCTAGAGCTTAACGTCTCGGGAAAACCCCAAATCACGTCTGATTCGTAGTATTCTGAACGGTCTGAACTAAAAAGTAGAAAAATTTCCTTATGGAAATGCAATATGTGAATTTTTCTGGTTTTACACTCTCTCCGGAGCCTCCATGTGTGGTCGGAATCATAGGCGTGCTTCGAATTTAAGTTTTGCTTAAACAAAACTTTGACCAACAATTTGCAACGTAGGTTTACACAATTAAAATTTTAACAATACAAAACTTTTTATTGCAACAAATTTCTTCTTGTGTTTAATAATACTAAAAAATTTGTTCGATCTTCGTTTTTGGATAAACGGGATATATTTAAAAAAAAACTGCAGTTAAATACTGTGAAACTTGGTTAAGTGGGACCTGGATAAGTGAGAAACCTCCATAACTGAAACTCATGCTGAGGTCCCAACAATTTGGCACTGAATTACCTGTTAGTGGGACGAAGCAAACCTCTATATCTGGGATTCGTTCTTTCGATTTTATCGTCATAGTTACCTTTATAACTGAGACAGCGAGTGAATTTTATATTGCTTTAAGCTCTGTAACTAAGATAACATCGTTTTGTAATTATTCTTATTCTACCCGCAAATTCCGCACTAAACTAATTTTGAGCCTCAATGACATTTAGTTTTAGTTTTGCTTTACTATCATACGAACGTTTATTTAATCAAACACAGAAGACACTATATAACACAAATAAAAAAAATTACAGACACATACAGGAAAAAAAATTTAAAAAATGCCGAAACGAAGGCTAAAATCATTATCAGTACGTAAAAAACTGAAGTTAATATCCGTTTATGAAAGTGGGAAGGCACGCGATGAAGACTGTGTCGAATTTAATGTGCCAAAATCTACTCCTTGCAGAAAAATTCAGAATAAAGATAAAATTCAATCACAATGTTCTGACAAGGAAAACTAAAACGTGTATGTACGTTTATCAGAATATCCTGAACTTGAACTGTGTTTGCTAACATGGGTCAAGCAACTTCGAAAAACATCTGATGGCTGATACTTCCAAAAGACAAACTAAAATAAAAGATTTTTATAATTGTTACATTCTGTTTACATTTTTGTACTACATATTTATAAAAAAACGTACCTAAATATTTTTGTTTATTACATTTATTAACATATTACCTTTATTATCTTTTTTTGATTCCCAATAAAGATTAAAACTCACGTATAATGTTTACATAATACGTTATTTTATTTAATAATCGCACCTCTATAATTGAACTAACCTGTATTCTGACCTTTATTAATGAAACCCTCTGTAAATGAGACAGATATTTATTTATACCTGGATATCTAAGACACTGGGTAAGTGGAATACCTCTATAAGTGAGACAAATTTGCAGGTACCTTGATGTATCAATTAAACAGGTTTCACTGTAGTAGAAAGCAAAACAATCTTAAGCTTGTTCATACGAAAATTTAGTGCATGGTTTGTTTATAAAATTCTGTTAATACCAAGTAATTTTACTATTTTACTATTTTCTTTAAAAGTAAAGAAATTATTGATTCGATATAAAGGATATAAAATTTTAATAATAACTTAACTAATGATTTAAAGAAAATATTACGGGGTAAATTTAAAATTAAAATTAAAAGCGGGCACGTCAATGTGGTAATGTTGTTTATTTTTGTTAGAAATAGCACTGCGAGTGAGTAAATAGAGAACATTTCAGGATGGAGTGAATCTTTGTGTGCAGAATCGGTTGTTTACCTTTCAGATATAATTTTTCCTAAGGCCTTCTTAAAACCTGTCAAGAATTCTGAATTTTTACATTTTAGTTGAAGTAAGTGCCCACTCCAACAACTCTTATTTACATCTTAAAAACGATTTAATACAAAACCAGCAAAACTATAATTAAAAATGTCATACATTAATTTTAATTATTTTAGCTTTCAATGCACCTTATAAAAATCTTCTATTTTGCAAAAAGACGCGGATAAGGCTAGTGAGTTTGCTGTCTTCTGTAATTTTGTACAGTTTCTGGATGAGAAGGTACTGGAACATCCTTGTCATTGGCTGTGACGTCACTATATCACCCAGCTTGCTTACGTACATTCCAGTGGCGTATCGCAAAATCGTTACAGTATGTATTTGTGATGTGATGTGATGTGATTTGCCCTCTTTCCGGTTTGAATCCACTTTGTTCTTTGATTTTGATTGATTTTTTTGTCTATGTTTGATAAAATTCTATTAGGGATCATACGTTGTTCAAGTAGTTTGCAAAGGTGACAGAGCAAAGATTTCGGTCAATACCTTTTGGGGTCGTTAAAATCTTTGCCAGGCTTAAACAAAACCACGACTTTGGCTTGTCTCCATACTTTGGTGTTTGCATAGTTTGGACATATTTGTTAATCATCTGGATAAGTCATTCTAGTGTTTTTGGTCCGAATTTCTTGATTTTCTCTGCACGCAGGTCATAAATACCGGGAGCTTTGTTAGTTTTTATGATGTGGATGGCAGATCTAAGCTCAACAACATTGAAAGGTTCGCTAAATTGGGTGGTTTCATCCTTTTATTTCGAGTTTTTGTTTAACTAACCTTATTTACTATAATTACATACATACATAAAGTCACGCCTTTTTCCCATAGGGGTAGGCAGAGAACACTTCCTTCCACTTGCTACGGTTCGTACACACATCCTTTGCTTCCTGTACTTTCATCAGTGCTCTCATACATGCTCTTCGGTTGTTGGTACTCTTGACCTGGCCTTTCTTCAAAACAATGTTGATCTGATCGAGATATGTTCTCCGAGGTCGACCTCTACCGATTTGCCCATTCACACTCGCCTTATAAATTTGTTTCGTCAATCTTCCTTCATCCATCCTTTCTACGTGTCCAAACCATCTAAGCATTCCTTTATCTATCTTTGTGACCACATCTTCTTTTACACCACAGCGTTTTCTTATCTCACTATTCTTAACTTTATCCAACCGAGTCACTCCGGCTATACTTCTCAGACTTCTTATCTCCGCAGCATTAATCCTATTTTTATGCTTCTTCTGCCAAACCCAACATTCACTACCATACATAAGTGTACGAACCAACACACCTCTATGCACAGCCAGACGTGCCTTTTTTGACACTTTCTGGCTATTCATAAAGCTATGCAGTATTTTATAGTATATTTTTGACTTTATAAGTATTAATTTAATTTAACTTCCAATGAATAAAAAATATTGTGGAAATAATGAAAAAATACCATATGTTTTGTTGTCATAATTATTATTACTATTATTATAAAAAATGATTTCAAATTGTTTAAAACAAATTATAATTTTCATTAACAATATTCTGTTTATGTCAACCATATTTTTTCAAACTTTTTCTAATAATTTCATAAGCGGTTATTTTCAATTGTTTATAACAATTAATTTTTTTTTTCAATTATTATGATTAATAATCATTTGTTAGTAACAATATTCAATTGTTATAAACAAAGCTTGATTATTACTAACAATAATTTTTCACTCTTATAGCGTCTTTAATGCTATTCTCTCAAGTTTAAAATTCTCTTTTTATGAAATATTGTCTTTATTCTCCATAAAAAATAGCTTGACCAATATTGCTGAAAATCTTAACAGTTCCAAGTTGCGTAATTATGCGTCGAATGAAATTGGTCCCACGATGATATCATTTTTTGTTCTCCAAATAATCGAGACGAAAAAAAAACCGAACGCACATACGAACATACTCACACACGGACGTCCACTTAAAAACTATTGTATTCGACTCTGGGGATCTTGAAATGTGGAGATATGTCAAAATTCGGGATTCACAAAATAGGACTCATTACTATAACTTTCCACTGGGAAGTTAATAGATTTTGTTTAATATTTTTATTTACTAGTAATTAAAATAAAATAACAATGATCTTAATAATTGCGCCCGTATGTTGATAGACTAAATTACAAATCAACTAGTTTTTGGAGATAAAATAAATTTAAATTCTCTTTCTATTACAACTAAATGGTAATTCTAAGAACCTGTTCAAAATGCAGAATAAGTAGTCGCATATTTCATGCAGTGGTCTCTTCCTCTCTTATTCCACATGTATATTAAGCCAGTTAATTACTGTAGTCGGTGTAACTCACGACATACGTAGGAATGGCGTTAAATTAGTTGGACCCTTAATCCTATTCGATTAAACAGAAGGTGTATGCCGAATTAAAAGCGACCGAATAAAATGGTTTCTCTAAGAAGAGGGTTACGACAACTTCTTGCTTTTGCTGAAAATAAAGCACTTACATTCACATATAGATCAACTAAAACAACGTAACATTTTACCATATTATGTTAAACACTCAACGAATGCAATGTCTAAGTACAAAAAAGTACCATGGGTGTCACAATGGATCTAAGTGTACGCTTATTAATATAGGTCCAAACAAGAATCTCAATTTGTTGACTTTGATGTCGACCTAAATCCTATGTTAAAACGATGCCAACTAGATGGTGACTTTGTAACTTGGTGAGAGGTTTTATAAATATATTTTCATATTGTGATGAAATTTTTTAGTAAACAATTCGAGAAGATAAAACATTTTTAGTCCATGATATATTTTTTAAAGTACACAAACATATTGCTGTAAGGTTAAGACATCATATTTATTTATTGCTATTTCCAAATTAAAACCATATATCAAAATGTTCAAGGAATGTGCAATATTGTTATTGTTTAAATTCATTTCGTACGTGTAAAACATCGTTCTGTTTTATAGGTGTACTAGCGGACCCGGCACACGTTGTCCCGTGAAACATTTATACAGTAAATAACTAATAGTAAATTGTGCAACTAGTGCGATAAGTTGGCCATGGCTCACGCGAACGAAGTTGAACGAGCGAAGCGAGAGCGTTCATTCGAATGAGCAATCGACAACATTGCACGGGTTGCACATACCATTTTTTATTGCGAATGCGCAATAAATGCAAGCATAAAACAGAGGTGCAGACTAAAAATATTAACTGAAATAAAAATATAAACTTTGTAATAACAACTTGACAGTTGCGCGTTCGGCTGTTAACCGAAAGGTTGGTGGTTCGAATTTGCGTGCGACAAGGCTAGTTTGCGTGTGCTAAGTATAATTTGCGTGCGCCAAGTAACACACAAATGACGTAAGCGTGCGCCAAGTAAACTTGTTGCACTCAAATGGGCAAACCACCGCAACAGCGTGCTCTAAGATGCTACTTATCCCGCATGAGTAATAAAAAATGTATTTTTTTTCAAAATAACATAATACACACTTGACACAGACAGAAAAACTTAAGAAATTTAATTTAGTTTATTGCCAATTTGAAATTCACTAATGCCAGTTAGAAATTTATGTAGCTAATTTGATTTTAACTAATGTCATTTTTATTCTGATTGCTGCCAACACCCATACATACATACTTAAAAACTTTCGCGTTTATAATAGTAACATTACACATTATCTTTATAAATTATAGCCTATGTATTATTCAGATGTATTAGCTACATTATTGTAAAGTTTCATTCAAACCCATTCAGTAGTTTTTGCGTGAAAGAGTAACAAACATTCATACATACATACATACTCACAAACTTTCGCGTTTATAATAGAGTAGGATCTTCGTAAGAGAAACCTAAGTACTTATTGTATACACAACGTCTGCGAGAATATTTTATAGCTATTTGTGGGAAATTGTTAACAGTTACTTCCAAAAATATTTTCCTTCACTTCGTCAAATCTTTCGAACAATCATATTTTCTGTAATTAGGTATTTATACAGGGTATAACATAATTTTTTTTTAGGGGGACAAAAGCAAATGCGACAATTATCGAGGAATTGCCGTAACAAACACAATCAGTAGAATATATGGCAAGATCTTAAAAAACAGAATCGAAAGGGAATACACGGAAATGGAAGCAGAAGAGCAAGCCGGATTTAGAGCGGGAAGATCAACGATTGACCATCTATTCTCACTAACACAAATTATAGAAAAAAAACTAGCATTCAATCAAGAGATCCATATACTGTACGTTGACCTAAAGAAAGCATACGACAGTGTACCCTTAATTAAACTTTGGGAAACTCTGGAAACTTCCAACATTAATATTGAACTGATAAAAGGAGTAAAGTCATTAAACAATAAAACCAAATCAAGAATTAAAGTTGGACAAAACCTAACAACAGGGTTTAATATCACAAAAGGGCTGAAACAAGGGTGTTGCTTGTCACCAACATTATTTAAAATATATTTGGAACGGGCACTAGCGAATTGGAAACGGAAATGCCAAAACATGGGCATACCTTTAGATGAGGACACAACATTATACACACTCTCATTCGCAGACGATCAAATTATAGTCGGCCAAGACATAGACGACACAGAGTATATGACACGAAAACTTATAGAAGAATATAAAATTTGGGGACTAGAGGTTAATGTAGAAAAAACGGAATATATGTGTATTGGGGGAGTGCAACAGGACTTACAATTATCAAATGGACAAAAAATCAAACACACGTCAGCTTACAATTACTTAGGAATGAGAATATCAAAGGATGGGACACTCGAAGAAGCAATATTGGACAGAAATATGAAAGGAAGAAGAGCAATATCAATGTTAAACGGAGTACTGTGGGATAGAACAATAAGCAACAACAACAAAAAAAGAATTTACGACACGATAGTGAAGAGCATAATAATGTACGGTTGCGAAGTATGGCCTTTGAAAGAAAAGATCGAAAGAAAAATTAGAGCCACAGAAATGGATTACTGGAGACGAGCAGCGGGGAAATCAAGACTAGAAAGAGTTACAAATGAGAGGATAAAACAAATAATGGGAGTACAGCACGACATCACAGACGAAATAAGAACTAAACAGTTGATATGGTACGGGCATGTTCAAAGAATGCCACCAGACAGAATCCCAAAGAAAATATTACAGTGGAACCCCAGAGGAAGAAGAAGAAGAGGAAGACCACGAAAGAGCTGGAGAGAAGGCATACAAAAAGAGATGGAAGAGAGAGATCTGAGAGAGGACATGTGGACAAATAGAGAGGAATGGAGATTAGGAATCGCAAGACGCCGACGCACGTTTTAACGCGATATATATATATACATATATATATATATATATATATATATATATATATATATATATATATATATATATATACATATATATAACATAATTTTTTCAACCATCTAACAGATTTTGCACTACCAATTCCACTCCATTCTTATCCTAGAGACGGGGTCACCTTTTTTTGAAACGCCCCGTATAACAAATATATTAATTAAGGGGTAATTAGCAAATTTCTGATTGCCAAGATTTACAGACAATGTCGTAAGCAATGTCAAATTTTTTTTTACCTCTCCACATTTTCTACAATACTAAATTTGCTAGATGACTAGCGATAAGATAACCAAATCCTTTTGGACGGTACCTTGTACATTTGTAAACAAAAATCTTAAATACGTGTACTAAAATATTGTTTGAGTAAAATTCATTAAGTTTAGAATGCCGTCACCAACCCTTACTGAATCGGCTAGACGATCACCTTGGCTTGGCAAAGGGGAGGATTTTGTTTCACTCGGTGGAACTGAAAATCTACAGACATTTACCGTTTCTGGGACTGTTATGTGGTCGCTGAATAAAGTTAATTACAGATCTAGATAGTTTCGGGAATTATACCAATAAAAATTAATGATAAGATGTTTTACAACATATTTACTGGAATTAAATGGTGTTAATTATTAGTTTATTCCAAAAAGTGAACTTCATTCTGTTGATTATTATAAATAATATTGTTTTGAAAATTATTTGAACTTTTAATATTACTTTTAGTATTATTAATATTTATTTTTTGCATAGCTTTATAAACAGCCAGAAAGTGACAAAAAAAGCACGTCTGGCTGTGCATAGAGGATTGTAGGTTCCTACACTTACGTATGGTAGTGAATGTTGGGTTTGGCAGAAGAAGCATAAAAATAGGATTAATGCTGCGGAGATTAGTAGTCTGAGAAGTATAGCCGGAGTGACTCGGTTGGATAAAGTAAAGAATAGTGAGATAAGAGAACGCTGTGGTGTACAAAAAGATGTGGTTATAAAGATAGATAAAGGAATCCTTAGATGGTTTGGAAACGTAGAAAGGATAGATGAAGGAAGATTGACGAAACAAATTTATAAGGCGAGTGTAAATGGACAAGTCGGTAGAGGTCAACCTAGGCGAAAATAACTCGATCAGATTAACATTGTTTTGAAAAAGGCCAGGTCAAGAGTACCAACAATCGACGAGCATGTATGAGAGCACTGATGAAAGTAGAGGAAGCAAAAGATGTATGTAAGAACTGTAGCAAGTGGAAGAAAGTGGTCTCTGCCTACCCCTACTGGAAAAGGCGTGACTATATGTATGTAAAAAAACCGGTCATCTTTTTTAAATTTTTTTTTAAAAATCCGCTGTAAACTAAATTATTTGTAAATGTTTATTTTTTAATATTTTTCTTGCACGTGGTGGACCCCACTTCCAAATAATTGCCAATTATCTTGTTTTTTTTATGGATAGGTACATCAACTACCCTATCTAATAATTTTACCAACCCGTTAGCAACGTTCGGTAAATGTATCGCTATCAAATTTTTCAATTAAAATTCTGCAATATGGGATCGTTTTAATTATTTCACTTTATTATTTCGCAACTGCGATACAACGTTTACATAAAGTTTAATAACAGTTATCGCGCAAATGTTCCACCCGATTTAATGAAAATTTGCAGGTTGCAGCGTGCAGTATTTTAAAGCCTTTTTAAATATTCGCACTGCCCGCTGTAACCTCTATTAGTATAGTTTTTGGTGCTTTTGTTTTAATAAAATAATAATAAAAAAGTACCGAGTAGTCATGAGGACTGCTGACAGAAATGAAAACTTAAAACTACGATATGGGAAAAAATCACAGAGTGGGCGACAACTTCATGAGGTGTCAACAACAAACTAAACTTCATTTATTTATAGTGGTGAAAAGTGAACATTATATATTATTTTGAGCAATTTAAGCATTGAAAGTGTTATATTTAAACGATATTTTGTGAAGAATTGGTATTAATAAAGCACAAAATCCAAAAATGCAAAGGATTAAAAAAGGTGATATGGAAATAAAATCGCGAAAAATATGCTCTATTCCACAATACTTTACATATGGCAATTCGATTATATCTTTGCATAAATTTCCTTTAAATCCTAAGGCAGCTCAGAAGTAAAAGATAATTTTAAAGATAGAAAACCCAATCTCAAAGTTTATGTTTGTTTGCAGTAAGCACTTTGTGAAAGATGATTTGATTTTTTCAGTAGTAAGTTTGATATTGTTGTCCAATGATATATCATTTCAGTTGTGATTATTCATAGTGACTTTAACAACACAAAGAAAGCCTTTGAAAGATGATTTTTTTATTCAGACCGTCAGTTCCACATAAAATGATGTGGACAGCTCTTCACCCTCCTTAATTGGTGGAACACGTTCACCCACGTAAAATTCCCTACAATAAAAACTTTGGTTTTACAAGTGATCAAATGACAGAATATTTGCTGCTCACACCACTATCCGATATTTTACAATTGACAGCGCCATCTCGCGTTACGTGATTATTCCCTATACTCTAAGCAACAATTATATTCATTTCCATATAGTTTATTTTATTTTATTCACAAAAAATGCCTATACAATTTTACGTTATATTACTTGCAAAAAATTCCTTTAATAAAAGATAGGTTAGCTTGACGTCCTTCAAAAATGTATCACTTTTTCGCGAACAAAATTTACACTGTCTCTTTGACAGATAAAATTCCCGAAAATATACAAATACAATAATATGCTGAATTAGATATTTATACTTATTGGATATTTATTTGTAATTTTTTAATGGTACCCCTTAAACATATTAACAAAAAAAATGTTGCAAACTATAACCGTTTAAATTTTATAATATAAATGAATGGGAGTTGTTATAATTTGGAATAATTAAAGTTTAATACCAGCATTCTGAACCACTTATTACAATTATTGGCCTTTATTCGATTTTATTGTTCGATCGTAAACCGACCATGAATTTTTGCATAAATTTATTGAATTTTTTCTGTAATTATTTGCAGTTAAGGGATTTATGTGATGCCGCAGTAGTATTTCGGATACCACAAACAATTTGCTCACAAACATAGCTCTCCATTGTAGTGGTTTCAAGGCAATTTAAATTTCATTTTTTTTATATTTTTATAGCCACAAAGAATTTTAATTAATTTATTATTTGTTTTAAAATAGGAAGGCGCGGATCGATAGAATGGCCAGCACGATCTCCTGATCTGACGCCATCAGACTTCTTCTTGTGGGGATATGTCAAAAGTATTGTATAAAAAACTAAACCACTCGACTTACATTGACGTAAAAAGACGAATCATGCTTGCGATTAGATCAGTCACGCCTGAGATGTTGAGTAACGTTAGAAGACATTTCTATACCATATTAGCATGTTGCCAAGACGTTCGCGGCGAATATTTTGAACATCTCTTACATTGAAATTATTGTTTTTTGTTTTTTTTACATTATTTGTGAAATAAAATAATTTTCTTTTTTTAATGTTAATTTTTGTAATACATCTGAAAACACTTAATATTTCCGAAACAGTTGAAGATAGGTATGGGACATTGAACATGAATTATGTCTAGAATTTTCTGGAGAATCCAAAAAATAAATAATATACAGGGGGTTGTATTTAAAATAAGAAAGTTGGTATTGGCCACTGTCACATGACATACCCTATGTAATGATTTTTTTTGAAAAAAAATGCGCATCTAAAAATACAAATCGACGTGTCCAAGCATTTTTCCCAACACGCTGTCATTTATTCGTTATCGAATTTATTCCATTTGGCTGTTCCACACTGTATATATGTATGTTAATATACTAGAAATGTATTACATCTTATTTAAATTCTACTTAAGACATTTGTAAGATATATTTGGATTCGCCCCCGTAGTTGACGAGAGTTTTTGATGCACGAGCCCATCTGGAGGCAGGTATCTGGAGAATGGGACAAGAAAGAGGCTGGCGGCAGTCTTGATGAAGGGACGACAATAAATAGAAGCATTTTTGTTATCAAGGGATAGTTTAAATACGCTTTACGATAAATATAGTTTTTGAGTAGAATACGTTTTTATTATTTCTTACACATTTATGAACAATTTTTAAAAAGATTTTTTTCAAATTGAAAATAATTTAGGTTCACCCTGTATTCCGGGCGTTATAAACGCAATTCGTTCGACATTCCAATGTTTATTGCATGACGTTGAGGATGATGGCCATTCAACGTGGACACCGTTCTGCATAAACCAACTTGATTATATTGTTCCCTGGCATCGCATGGCCTTGTGCGTTTCCCCTTCGTTATGACGACAAACGAACAGCATATCAGCGACATAAATTTAAAAAATATCTCCCCTTAACATTACATTTTCGATATACAAAGTTTACCGTTTGAAAATGATTATTTTATAAATTATAATTTTTTTTTTTTTTTGGAAAATATTTAAATATCCACACAATAAAAGAATCATTATTAAGAACAATGTAAATAGGTTCAGTTTTTAAATAACAATTATGTTTTTTAATTATTTTGTTACAATCGTACTAATGTATGATTTTTAATTTTAAAATTTTACTGTTCTGCCAATAATAAATATGTAAATAGTAAATAAATAGTAAAATATATATATATATATATATATATATATATATATATATATATATAATAATAATAGTAAATATGCTGTTTCTAATTGTATCTGTTACAGGAATAGTAGATTGTTAGGAAGAGTAAACTCTTGCTAAAAGTATGTATCAGGAAAAGTTGATTAAAAATAAACAGATCAACTTTTCCTAGGAAGAGTTAACCACGCCTGCCGTGTTTTAGGTTAGGTTAGGTATCATGTGAGTGGGACGTCGTCGCCACTCCACTGTAACCTTTAGTAGGTTTATTGTGGCTCGCCCCTAGAGGTTACAACTCACCGCACAATCCAGCCCTTTTTACGAAGTTCATGGTTATATAGGGTGAGATTTTTTTAAAATCGGTAGGTTCTAGGTTGGAGCAACCAAAATATTCTTCCCAGGCCGGGGCATAAACATAGTATATGTTCAGCAGTTTCGTCTTCCACGCAGCAAAACCGACAGTCCGTTTGTTGATTCAGACCTATCCTTCTGAGGTGGTACCTTAGTATCCTGTAAGCAGTCCCGTTAGAATTCGCAGGTCATTTCTGCTCCATTCTAGGATCTGCTTAGATGTGGTTAAGGTAAAAACGCCTTCGAGTGAGTCAACCCTGATGTATCGGACCAGTACGTGAATATTTTTCTCTCCACCCAGTCCGAAATAATTGTTTTGGCGGCACTTGTGGCGACTCCAAAAACCGGTTTTGGTCCAGTAAACACAGATTCGGCCACCTGTTTTGCAAAGGTGTCGGCTTTTCGGTTTTCCTTCACCCACAGTAGGGTGTTCGCACCAATGTAATGTAGGGACTCGATGAAATTCCATACAAGTTTAATTTATCTTTTTAGAGCTCAGAACTTTTAAAGCAGCCTGGCTGTCTGATATTATACTTAAGTTTTTGTTTGATAAAGTTCTGTTAGTCAGCTCTCTTACACACAATTCGATAGCCTGAAAAATTGAAGCATACCTGCCAAGACTGGTAGATATTTCAATCTTTGGTTTTCTGCTAAAAACACTGGCCCCAACTCCATCTGGGGTTTTTGGAGCTATCTGTGTACATTACGTATTCAGTATTTGGGAAGAGGACTTCTCCACTTACCCATTTGTCTCTCTTCGGAAAAAGAACTTTGACCGAGTTTTCTACGTGTATTTTTTTGACTAGCATGCCGAGAACCATCCCGAGAATTTGGTGGTTTTTTGTTTCACCTAGTATCCCGGAGTGAGAAAGAGAGAGAAAGAGAAAGTAATTTGCCTTTCCAAAGACAGGAATCTGTAGGAGACTACTATCCTGGCCTTCCTCTTTAGGAGAATATCTAGGGGAATATTTGTGGTTTAGTAAATATTGATTTAAAGATGTTTCTCTCCACATGTAACTGCGCGCACATATCTTTGTTATTGTTTTTCAAATGCTCTTGCAACACTAAATGCAAATCCTAAAAGTGCATATGTAAAAAGAAAGTTGTGCTCTACAACTCAAAGTCTGAAACTTGCTGTATTAAATGATAACATTTCTATCTCTCTTTGTGTTATAAAGGTTTTGCTTTTTATTAGGTAGTAAACCGTTTTCAAAAAAGTCAACTTTTACTAACTTAAAGCAGAAAGAGTAGTTAACTCTAAATAGTAAATGTTGATCCAAATTTATTACATATCGCTTTTAATTAACTTTTACTAAAAACACCAGTTAGAATCGACTTTACCTAGGCAGAGTCAACGTTTACTGGAGACTCTACTTTGTACCAAATCTACAGTCAGTTTTTAAGGGTTAAAATAAATTAAGTAAAGCCTTGATTTAAAAAAATTATAGAAATGAATTTATTTTGGCAGGGACCTCACTTGACTAAATTGAAAGGCTACAATGTATAGGTAAGTTATCAGAAAAATGATTGTCTTGTATATGATTATTTATAATTAATATTTAAAGTACAATTTAAACTTTTAAAATAGCTCCTTTTACCGGTCTCGTTTTTCAAAATTTATTTCAATTTTAGATTTTTATTTTAGTTATTCAGAATAAATTTTTTGTTTGGGTTTTTTAGAATGTTTACTAAAGATTAACACTTTGGAATGTTTTTTATGACTGCGATAAAAGTTCTATTTCTGTGATTTTTTCGAAATTCTAACATGTTCATCCCGCACTAACATTCCAAATCCCGTTTCCTATGGCGAAGGGGATAAGCTTTTGCCTCTTCGCTGGGCAGTGACGATATAAAATGTTAATAGTTAGGAGAGCAAGGGTTGAGATATAATAAATGTTTCTGCTACCATTCTCTGAAATCGTTTCGTTCCTCTTCCTTTACAAAGTAATAATTATTTCACATGTTGAATAGGTGTAACCTTACTAATCTTACAAGATACCCTTATAATAAAAACCGATAGTTTTTAAACTATTAAATAAAGTTAGAAATCGTAAAAATCTTCTACAGAGTGGGCCACAGAAAACAGTCCACCCCGATATTTGGCACTATAAGGAAATGCTGAAACACGTCGATTTGTGTTCCAAGCGGGACACATTTTTACGATACAGATATCTGCATTTGTCAATCCCCTTTCTTTCACTTCCCCAACCTCTTAATTTAAAATAGAAATGTACCATGTGTGGCACATCATTAGAAAGGCATTTAGATGGAGTTTTCAACGTTTACGAGAGATGGACAGTATGACTGTGACATTGAGCGAAGGGTGTTGGCAGGGAAACAAATGAATGCGGCCCTAAATAGCTTTATGTGAAGCCAAAATGCTAGAAAAGTGCTAGTCCCTACACTTATGTGAATGTTGGGTTTGGCAAAAAAAGCATAAAAATAAGTTTAATACTAAGAAGATGAGTAGTCTGAAAAGTATAGCCGAAAAGACTCTAATGGATGATTTGAAGAATAGTAAGATAATAAACGCTGTGGTGTGAAAAGATGTGGTTACAAAAATAGAATATCAGCGGTCTGGGTGCGACCCGAGAGGTCCACACGACTAACTTCCCAGTGGAAAGAATGGAAAAATACCATATGTTTTGTTGTTTTATATATATATATATATATATATATATATATATATATATATATATATATATATATATATATATACATATATATATATTGGCTTACAGCGTTCTACGACGTCTTCCGACTCCTAACCAACATTTATCTATATCTTGCCATACGTTCTCCGGTAAGTCTCATTCTTTCATCTCTTTGTCAATGCCCTCTCTCCAGCTTCTTTTTGGTCTTTCTCTTCCTCTCTTCTCTTGGGGTGTCCATGTCAAAATTTGTTTTGGTAACCTATCGTCTGACATTCTTTGGACGTGACCATACCATATTAACTGTTTTGTTTTTATATCATCAACAATCGTGTGTCTGGCACCCATTATATCCCTTATTCTGTCGTTGTGTATCCTGTCTCTTCTTGATTTACCTGCTGATCTCCTTCAGAAGTCCATCTCACTTGTTATTAGCATTTTTTCTGTAGACTGTTTTGTGGCATGTTTCATTACCGTAGGTTATAACGCTTTTAAGGATGGTATTATATATTCTTTTTTTATTAGTTTTCGATATAGTTTGATCCCATAAGATTCCGTTCATCATAGAGATAACTTTTCTGCCTTGTGTGTTTTGTTCTTTGATTGCTGTGTCGAGTAGCCCATCGTGTGTTATCTTTATTCACAAGTATTTTCCAAGTATTATATGTTTCGTTGTTATAATTATTATTATTAAAATTATTGTAAAAAATAATTTCAAATTGTTTATAACAAATTATAATTGTTATTAACAATATTTTGTTTATGTCAACCGTATTCTTTTAAACCTTTTCTTATCAATGCAAGAGCGGGAGTTATTTTATATTGTTTATAACAAATGAATTTTTTTTTTAATTATTATGATCAATAATCATTGGTTAGTAACAATATTTAATTGCTTGATTATTACTAACAATAATATTTTAAAATTATAGCGTCTTCAATGCTATTCTCTCAATACTGACACACGTTTAAAATTCTCCAATGCCTTTTTTTGTTTTCTAAAACTATTTTTTTATGACATATTGTCATCATATTTTTCATACAAATATTCCTAACATGCAATAATTATATTATTCAAAAGATCTTCTGTATCTTCTGTATTAAATATAGTATTATTTATAAATTGCAAAATTGAGGTAGTTTACCATTTTTTTTCAGTTTTTTGATTCTCCATAAAAAAAAGCTTGACCAATTTTGCTGAAAATTCAATCAGTTCTAAGTTGCGTAATTATGCGTCGAATGCAATTGGTCCCACATCGATATCATTTTTGTTCTCGAGATAATCGAGACGAAAAATAATTCCGAACGCACATACGAACTTACACACAGACGTCCATTTTAAAACTATTGTATTCGACTCTGGGGACCTTGAAATGTGGAGATATGTAAAAATTCGGGATTCACAAAATTGGACCCGTTACTATAATTTCCACTGGGAAGTTAATAAAGGAATGCTTAGATGGTTTAGACGAAACAGAATAATAAAGCGAGTGTAAATAGGCAAGTCGGTAGAGATCGACGTAGGTGAATGTATCTCGACCAGATCAAAATTGTTTTGAGGGAAGGTCAGGTCAAAAGTACGAACAACCGACGAGCATGTATGAAAGCACTAATGAAAGTAGAAGAATCAAAAGAACCATAGTAAGTGAAAAAAAGTGGTCTCTGTCAACCCAAAGGGAAAAAGGCGTAACTATATGTATGTACGTAAATCATAATTAATACCGAGTCTGATCATTTTTAAATTATTATTTGAATAGCCAATTAAGTTGAATTGAAGAATTCAAATATGGGAAAAACTCACCCCATATTTGTTGTCTTTCTTGCTTAGTTCAAGCTAAGTAGATAAGCAAAAAAGAAATATTTTGTAGTACTACTTTTAAGATGATAGTTGGCTATTTAACGAAACAACCCAACTCTGAAATGTTATTGTTAATAACTTTATGTGCTGAAATAAAATCTTTTGTTTTTATCGTTGCAATTTGATTAAACCGTTTCGTCTGAGCCGGAAACGAGTTCAAGAAATTTTGTGCGAGTTTCATGCCTATATGAGGCAAGCATATCTGTTTCCTTGATGGCAAAGCCTTCCTCATGCACGGATACGTGAATACGAACAAAACATTCGTGTTCGAAATAATTGATGAGCAGATGAAATTATTTTAGCAAACGGCCAATTGATTTTAGGTGGTACAGAGTTATTTTTATAGATGGCAATAAAATAAAAAAAAATGTTATGGTCAATAAGTTTTTAATACGTCTCCGACCAAGAAAATTATATTTTTTGACAAAAAATACCAACAGTTATACTAATTATTTTGTTGAAAAAAAATAGTCTCCGGTTTTAATAATGTTTTGCAAAAATATTTTGGTAAGAAAAATAAATACTAAGAATCTGGCATAGTAATTAACAAAAGGTAAAATACACTGTTTGCAGTTTATTAACAAGGGTAAAGGTTTGCAGTTTATTAATGGTAACTTTACTAGAGCAGCGTTCTATTTTTTTATCGGTGCACAGGAAACGAATAAAACCTATTTATATGTATCGCTGAATAAAGCTTCAATATGGAAATACGGGGTGTACCACTAAGAAATGACGCCGGCTGTATCTCGGAAACTATTTTCCACATAGGTTTCGGAAAAAAAATATTTATTATGAAAGTGACCAAAAAAATATCTGGAAATTTTTAAGTTTCCAAGACGGCCGCTAGAGGGCGTAGTTGCATTGGCCAGTTACAAAAACGAGTTTTTATGAGAATTTTATATATCAAGACCTATCAAAAACACTTTTTTTATAATCTCGAGTTTATATCTAATCATTTCGATTAAAAAAAAACGGCGATAGCTCTTTAAATAAAAGAGGAAGAGGAGGATAAATAACACTATGAAAAAACCTTTCATATTGAGACCAAGATAGTTGAATTCTGTTACACCAAACTGTAGTAATAAGAGTTTTTTCATAGTGATATTTATCCTCTCCTACCTCTTATATTTAAAGAGCTAGCGCTTTTTTTTTGATCGATATGATTTGATATCAACTCGAGATTACGAAAAAAGTGTTTTTGATATGTCTTGATGTATCAAATTTTCATAAAAACCTGTTTTTAAAATGGCCAATGCAATTAAGTCCCCTAGCGGCCGTACTGGAAACTTTATAATAATTTCCAGAGATTTATCTTGGCCACTTTCATCAAAAATATTTTTTGCGAAACCTATGCGGCAAATAGTTTCCGAGATACGTCCTGTCCTGTCTTATTGGTACACCCGGTACATATGTTTTGTCTCTTCAGCACGAATGATACTCGTATTTGATTCTCACCTCGTCAACTAAATTGTATGAAAGCCAGTATTGATTTTGAAAGTTTAAACCTGGGCGAACAAAATGATTTGCTTTCTTGCCACAATTTTGTACAACTACATAATTAACGACATCCTACAATATTCAGTAATTATCTCCAGACCTGAAACAGTGACATACGTAAAAAATTGAGACTGAAGAACATACATTTTCAACAAAAATTGTGATTTGGGGCAAGCAAAAACTGTTAACATTTTATTGCCAAACCCAACAAATTGTTTGCAAAGAGTTCGAGAAGTATTTGAAAATAGGTTATATTATTGGCAACAAAATAACTAAGCACACTTTTAACAGTTACTGTTAAAATACATTTAAGGAGCTTAGTTTAATTTCATTTTAGTTTTTGTTGTAATTTCACTATATTTAATGTTATCTACAAATAAATTGTTGTTTATATGGTTGATTTGCATTTTTCTTGGGTTTTTATTTGATGTATCACAAGGTAGGGATTGCTATTTGACATTTTAAAAAAGGGGTGCCACTTGAAAATAGCAGAATAACATATATAACGTCCCCTTGGACATTTTTTTTGGTTTTCTTACACTTACGCATTTATTGGCTGGTTTTTAAATGAAAGCACCGTATAAACGTTGCGAACGCTAATGGACATTGACAAAATCGAATATTTCAATAGGTGGTTTGAAAGCTGCTTTAAAGCATCGACGTCATCGTCGATGTGCATTGAATTTTGTTTGTATTTAGCTACTTTATAATTGGCTAAAGTTTTTAACCGAGTGATCGAAATTCGTCGGTAATTCAGTAAATTTTTGGCAGATATGGCTGAAACTATATGGAAATAATCAGAAAAATGCGTTCAAAATTTTGGGTAAAATAAAAAAGTTTTCAACCCCCGAAAAGGAGGTGAAAAAAATTGAAAACTACCCCGAAATACGATGGTTGGGTTATATTTTAAAAATAAAAATTTAAAATACAAGTTGTAGAGCATAAAATTTTAGGCCTACTTTTCTTACCATTTTATGTATCAAATTATATTTGAACTATTTAACACTTAAAAAGTTCAATTATTACAAAACGAAAGCCAATTTTAAGTCTTTATCAACGAACCTTGACAACAACAAATCCATCATCCATATTTAGACTACCCATTTATCTACAGATTTTTATTAAACCATTATAAAACATTGAGTTTTTCGTAATTAAGAAATAAGTTTTCTAAACAAACGGCCATCGATTCCTTTAATTTCATTATTGTGAATATATTTCTTAAAATTTATGCATTGATACATGGGACCATAATTTAAAAAGATTACCCTTGCCTTTTACGTTATTTTGGTAATAGGTATGATTGTTGATTAAAAGGTGTTTATTATGCACGACTTGTTAAAGATGTTTGTAAAACATTATTCATTTATTCTTCAATGTCACAATTTGCCATGGAATACTATGAATTTCACAGTCCGGTGGCAATAAAGAAACCACCTTGTAGTATTCGACTGGGGACTTTGCCAAATTAAACTCAAATATATACCGTTTTATTAATCTCTCTCTCTTTTTGCCTTTTAGCAAACATTTAATATTTCCCAAGTCCCCTTATTCAATTAACAGTTCCGGTCGTATTTGACTTGCTGAAATGACAATTTTAGATGCTGGTAAAATTTTCCGGGGTTTCTAGAGAGGTTTAATTTTATGATCACGGTCCACACGACCTAAAACTTTTGAATTTAGCACAAATATTCATGTTACTGCTTTCAAGAATACCCAAATCCAAAAATAAATATATTATTTACCAAAAACACCATCCGAAACTAGTTTATTTATTTAAATAATAATAATGAATTGCGTTGTTATATATTTTATTACAGCAAACCCAAAAACAAGAAACGAAATTTGCAAACATTTCACATTTTGTTTATGGTTTGGACACAGATTACGGACAGATGCGCCAGTTAAGGGAGAAAGTTTTACGGTGACAGAGATAAACATTAATCATCATCATCAGCCTATACTGTCCACTGCTGGACAAAAGCCTTTTTCATATTTTGCCATTCTTTCTGGTCCTATGCCATCAGCATCCAGTTTCCAGCAAGTCTCCTTATGTCGTCACTCCATCAGGCTAGTGGGCGTCCACTGTTTTTGTATTCCTCCACTCTTCCAGCATCTCTTACTCTTGTTTTGTGTCTGATGGTTCTATTTGGGATTCTATCTCGGAGGGTTATTCCCAGCATTGACCTCTCCATCTTACGTTGCATGACTTGTATTTTCTGAATGTTGTTCTTGGTCATTATTAATGTCTCTGAGCCGTATGTTAAAACCGGGAGAACGCATTGGTTAAATACCTTCTTTTTTAAGCACCTTGGAATACTGGATCGGAAAACTGTTCTTAATTTTCCATAAGCTGCCCAGGTTAAACCTATCTCGTGTCTCAGGTATTCTTATAGGCCTACTTAATCTATGTTATTGTTGTTGATTTTGATGGAATCACTCAAGATGAGATTATTCATACAATGGGTTTTTGAAATATTCATTTCTAACAGTTTAGGAGAGAGCGCAACGCTCTGCCTCAGTCCTCTCTTGATTTTAAATTTGGTTGTGTATTGTTTGTTGGATAATTTTAAATTTGTATATATATATATATATATATATATATATATATATATATATATATATATATATATATATATATATATATATATAAATAGTGAATGTTTTTTTCGACTGTATTTATAGTATTATTTAAAATTCACGGGTATTCAGTCTAAGTAAAAAAAAAACTCTTCTTTACTTTGCCAAGCTTTCGACAAATTTATTGTCTTTTTCAAGGCTAAAAATTAGAAATGGATAAAAAACATCTAATATAAAAAAATTGTATAACCTTTCATGCAAAATGAGTTAAATTAACGAATATGAGTATATCAGGAAAAATACAATTTTAGAGAGAGAAACTAATTAACAAATATTTTGTGTTTGAAGACATTTTATATAGCTGTTTCTAAAACCATGTAACATGACTCAACATAATGGTTTGTTTAATTAATTACCTTTTCTCGTAGCATATCCCTTGTCCTGGTAGCCTGAGTTCTGCTCCTGTGCAACTCCAGCTGAAGCTCCAAACATCGTTCCTGCCAATTGACACTACCGGTATTACTAGAACTGCCATGACCGCCCGCATCCACGACGTCGAAAGCGGCAAGAGGAGGCGGTAAAACGGAGCCCGCCTCACGAACTCTACGCGGCAGAAGTCTTGGCGACGAGGGAGTCGAATGCGATAACCTTGGAAACAAAATAATCAATCAATATTAACACAAATATTAAAAACATCAATAACTTTTTTAATAAATAAAATCTTACCTACAATTTTGCTACTGACAACATTCCTTTAATTTTTTTAAACCAATGACAGTAATAAAAATAATAAAGACTCAAACCTAAACACGAAGTTGTCTTCATTGAACCAACATATAGAAGTGATTCCTTTTTTACACGTACCTACTTCTATGGTCCATGCTTCCAGTAAGACGTCTTTTAAATTACAGGATATTTTAACTACACATCCAAGTCTTTCCAGCTAAAAGAGCTCATTTCCAAGTAGTTTATCGACAATTTATAATCGTTTTTGCTATGGATTTTTATTCTTTCTTTATTTTTCAACTTTTTAAAACCCTCATTAACTTTTTTGTTATTTGGATACTCGGATATTCTTAAAGAATGTCCTCTATTAAAAAAATATTTCTTTATTCTTAAAGTATAAAACAAAGAGACATAAAACACAATAGCTTTTGCATTAAACACATAAAGATATACAGAGAAGCTTTTTTCTAATGATTTTTATTCGCATTTTACAAATCAGCTACTTAAATTGTATACTATAGAGTACTCCTCCAGAGTATTAACTGAATACGAGCATAGAAAGAATAGGATTTTTTTTCTTTAGCAAATAAAACAGTTTGCTTTACTTTAACTTCAGTAATTATATTTAATTCTTGGACTATGTTAAATATTTTTAAATGTAAAATTTATGCTGTAGAAAAACCTTTTTTACAATGATTTTTAAAAATAAATTGTTAAACACAACAAAATTAAATCATAACACTATGTTTAGTATACCATTATAGTTTATTAAAATAAACTCCTGGGCAAATTTAACGCACCACTCATATTTTCTTAATAAAGATGATCTGCAGAGGTTTCTTTATACATTTAACACAGTTGCTAAAACACTCGGGATGACAATATCAATATCTCAGACGAAATGCATGATCACATCTAAAACACCTCTGAGATGTAAATTAGTGGTTGATGACAAGACAGTACATCAAGAGATGAAATTCAGATACTTGGGTATAGAAAATTCAAGTTCGGTGACATAAAACCAGAAGTAATAGCACAAGTTATCGAAGCAACAAGCACAAATCAACGACACAATATTTCGTAACAAGCACCTGAAAACAGAAGTAAAAGCCCGTATTTACAAAACTGCTATTAGACCCATACAGACATATGCGGCAGAAACAAGACCCGAAACATCAAAAACAAGCCAAATTATGGAAACAACAGAGATTAAGATAATTCGAAGAATAGCTGGAAAAACACTACGGGAAAGGGAAAGAAGCTCGGATATCAGACAAACATGCCAGATCGAGAATATCAACGACTGGGTGCTAAGTAGAAAAATTGAGTGCAATGACCATATCACACGTATGACAGAAGAACAAATAGTGAAGATTGCCAGAGATAATTCACCTTCGGAGATGCGAAGTACAGGAAGGCCTCGAAAACGTTGAAGTGACAAACTACCTCCATAAAGCGAGTTATGATAAGGAACAGGTATTATGCCTAATTATAAGGAAGAAGAACCACATATTTTATACTTTTGCAAACATAGTTTATTTCAAGTTTTTGCAGTGATACACAAAACGAAAAACTAGGTAATTCCCGAAAAATATCGATGCCAAGGCTAAAAGACAAGGGATAATCTACTGTTCTGAAATTTAATATTGCTTTTATTTTTTATTAACAAACAATGACTTTGTAAACCATAAACAAGAAGTGTTTATTTGTTATTCGTCGACATATATGCTACATCCTGTGTATTTTTCGCTTCCAATCTTGCGGTTTAATCTCCAAGTTAATCAGAATAAAAATATTTGTTAAATTAACAAAATATTTGAAAGTGTTGTAAAATGGCAGTAAAAGTATTACTAATTAAACAATATTGATGACCTTATTATAAGTAACCGGTCCTCGAATAATCACAAGTAAAAAAAACATTTGTTTTTGATAATGTAAGGAAGATGCTTAGGTTAAAAAAGTTTTCAGCCAGCAATGCTTCTTCGTCTTTTTAAGGCCCCCTTTTGATGGTTACCAATATCAATATATTATGACCTTCTAGGGAGTGTGTATTCAGTTCTCTTGACTTTTTCCTCTCCATTTACAATAAAATACGAACGGTCTAGTCAGCATAATCGAGTTCCAAAGATAAATGAAGTTAGTTCGAACAATCTTTTTTTACGTTTTGATTAATGCGTCTAAAAAAACCTAAAGTAATTGAATGCCTCCAAACATCTGCAACACATCGTGTACGAGAGATGGACTTTCAAAAACTATACAGAGGGTTTAAAAACCCTTCTGACAAATATTCTGTAAATAATGTTGATAAAAATTTCTGTGAACTAATTTTAAATTATTTTTTTATAAATATAATTGTTTTTAGTGTATTCTTCTCGATTGTAAATTTATGTAGGTACTACTACTATACAAAGCTGACTGAAATAAACGCTTTAATTATTGTTTGCATATTTGGAAGGCTGCGTGATGGTTGACTTTTTTATATAAAGCTCATAAAATTTGTCTCCTATAGTATCTCTTTTGACTCGATCATTAAAAAGCACAAACTGCTAGCAATACTTATTAATAATGTCGAGATTATTAACCCACTTTTTTCAGCAAAAACTTTGACACTTCTTTTAAAACAAATACCATTTGAGTCGCAAATTTGTTCTCTACAAAAGATTTGTCAATTACACAGTTAATGAGAAAAAATCGACTCGATTTGGAGGTAGTGATGCATGTTGTGAAAAATAAAAACAAAAGTTCAAGAAAGATTGGACGAAGTTTGGGTGTCTCGCATAGTACTATGCTTAGAACTTTAAAAAAACAAACTCCACCATATAAATCTTTCAAGGTTAGTAGACAGCAAGAAATTTCTGGGAATGATAAATTTACCAGGATAGAATATTGTGAAATAGTATATTACACACCTAGGGCAGTAAAGAAAGAGGAGAGGCGAAGCCGAGGTCATCATACATGTGTTCTGAGAAATTTCTTTTTTTAATGCACGTGGTGTGTAGGGAGAAACATTAGTTAATCGAGCAAATCACGATAGAAACTTTTTAAAATGTGTTTTATTTCCGACGAATGTTCGTTTTCAACTTACGGTATTCACAATGTACAAAGCTTTTGTTACTGGAGTATCGAAAACTTGCATTTATCCGTGAAGAACATCAGTCAATGTCGCGGTGCTGTGTATGTTTGGACTAGTTTACTAGATCATAGAATAATTGGTCCTTTTTTTATTGATGGCATGCTGACTGATGAGTGTTACCTTTAGTTGCTTTAGGAAAAAATTGGACCAGTAATAAAATGAAGTCTGGTATTAACACGTCGGATATCCGACGCGCAATAGCTTCATTGTGCGTAATTTTTTGGATTTTACATTTCCCGATCATTGGATATATCGTGGTGGTATTATAAACTGGCCTGCATGATCACCAGATTTGAGCTGCGTGATTTTTTTTCAAGTGGCTACTTAAAAGATAAACTTTACAATAATGATCATTCATTTGCAAGTTTAGCTGACTTAACAGAAGCAATTGTAAACTGTCAAAAAATATTGCAGTACATGTTAGCAAACGTGAGGCGACAATTTTATGATCGATTAGGATTTTGCTTAGCGGCCAATGAAAATTCGAACATTTGATTAAGTGATAAATGTGTTTGCTTAATTTTATTAATGTTATAGTATATCTTTTTTATATTTAATGAAATAAAAAGGATGATTTAAATAACTAGTAAATCCCACTCTGTTTATTTTGTTCCATAAAATCAAGGCTAAGGTGAGAAACAGTTATTAACTGAATAAAATTCCTTAATTTTCTCGAAAACGGTTAAATAAATTAAAAATTTTATTGCTGTATTAAAAAGAGCTTTTTAATCTTTAAAAAATTTGTATTTAGTGTTTTGCTATAAAATAATTAGGCGAGCCGATATATACAGAAATTTGTTTCCTATGTTAAATCGTATGATCCAGATTCAAAATTCCACCATGTATGTAGGTACGAGGAAAATTTTTTTGTTATTCTTAGAGATTTTTAATGAGGTACCTATATGAACTCCTATGCTATGCAACTTCAAAAACCTTCCAAATTGAACAGTGGTATGTTCATAGAGCTATTGATTTAAGCAACTGACTTCCACAATAAGTTTTTTATTCTTTTCCTTCAACTCTTTCGAGACCAGTATTACTAAACCAACACTGTCATTAATTTAGACGTCCACGCTTTTATGTAGGTACTTAGGCGTCGTCTTTGTGAACTGTTCTCCATTAAAAAAACGAGTGATTCGTATGACCTTAATACGATACATGTGGGAAACACACACTTACTTCACATGGCGATTATTATTTTAAAAGGTAGGTTATCTCTATAATAATTAAACCCACAATTGCAACAACGGCACAGCATAATTTTTAATTATGCGAAAGCGTTGATTAATTTTAATATAATTTATATGGAATGTGTGTTTTTTTTAAATTTAAAAAACAATAACATTTTTAAACCATTATCAAATTTTAAAAAATAACAAAATTTTTTAGCAATGAGTGGGTCCTACGCGGTTTCTTATGCATTTGATAACTATTTGAGGCATGTTAAAATTAAATGATTTATGTTATCCTGGGGAATGTCATACCTTGATAATTAAATTCGGTGATGAAAGTCAACTAGGCTATTTGGTAGTTGGGATGAATTACCCAGTCAATTGCCGATAATATCCCACACATGTTTGATTGGTGAAAAGTCTGGGAAGTGAAAACGCCTCGGAAGCAGGATCATGTAATTTTTTTGTTAGAACCTTGTAGTAAACTCTTGCTGTATAAGGACGTAGGTTGTGGAGATGAATAAGTTGCAATCAAATTGCTCACCTCCATAATTTTTAGCGATTCCTCGAGGTGAAAAGGAAGGACCACCGATGATGCGGCTTCGGTCCTTGGCACTTGTGTCAATAGGATTTACAGAGGAGTGACCCAAATATAAAAAAACAATTAAAGAACTTTAATAGAACAGAGTAAATGAAAATAGATAAGTTTTTTAGTGTTGACCTTTTTATAACATGTAAAGTAGCACAACAAGTAAAGGGCGAAGGACATATACCCTTGACCATAGACTATGTCTATGAGATACTGTTACAATACACAATAAATTAAATACTCCGAAAACTACAAGTTACATTACACTATTAATATAATACAAATGTTTTCTTACTAAAGCATAAAAGTTATCAAAAGTCACGATTATGTAGCTGTGGTAGAGAACGAATTCATAACTGCCGGCAACCATGTAGCGAAATAAATGCAAATAGGTAGAATTTAAAATGTACATACATAAATACATACATATAGTCACGCCTTTTTACCATAGGGGTAGGCAGAGACCACTTCCTTCCACTTGCTACGGTTCTTACACACATCCTTTGCTTCCTCTACTTTCATCAGTGCTCTCATACATGCTCGTCGGTTGTTGGCACTCTTGACCTGGCCTTTCTTCAAAACAATGTTGATCTGATCGAGATATGTTCGCCGAGGTCGACCTCTACCGACTTGTTCAATCACACTCGCCTTATAATTTTGTTTCGTTAATCTTCCTTCATCCATCCTTTCTACGTGTCCAAAACATCTAAGCATTCTCTTATCTCTCTTTGTAACCACATCTTCTTTTACACCACAGCGTTCTCTTATCTCACAATTCTTTACTTTATCCAACCGAGTCACTCGGGCTATACTTCTCAGACTACTCATTTCCGCAGCATTAATCCTATTTTTATGCTTCTTCTGCCAAACCCAACATTCACTACCATACAAAAGTGTAGGAACCAACACACCTCTATGCACAGCCAGACGTGCCTTTTTTGACACTTTCTGGATATTCATAAAGCTATGCAGTTGTAATGAAATTTTCTATACTCAGACTCTGATAAGAAATGATTATAATAACTAAGGTTAGCAGCTATAGATTTTTTAAATTTTGTTTTATTAAAAAAGTATCTTTTTTTAAATTTGACTAACCCAAACCAAGTAGCATATAGATAAAAGATATGAAATCGTTGTAAATGTATATGTTACCGGCCAAGCCCAATTTCAGACCAAACTTGTCCTAGGCAAAACTGGTTTATCCTAAGTATGTCAGGTACTAGTTTAGCCCAGGACAATCTAGTTTGGCCTAACTACTTTAGGCTTAACTAGTTTGGTTTAGGCCAAACTGCTTTTAAGCCGAAATGACAGCCATTAATCTGTATTTATGTATAATAATAAATGAACATTTTATAAAAATATAATTGTATTTGGTTTATTTTTGTTTTAATAGTTATAACATTTTTATAATAATTAGCAGCTTTAATCTTGGCTAATAAAATCATAACAGTATGTTTTTGCAAACAAAAACGAAAAAGAAATCAAAATCGTCACAAATTTTAAAATGATATGGTTTGTTTTTCATTACGTACGGTGTTCAACTGTTTTCAGTTTTATCATCCTTACTTTCAAAAAAAAAAAATTTCATTTAACAAGTTATTCATTATTTTTAATAAATTTTATGAAATCAAATACTTCGGAACAAATGAGTTTATTGAAGGTTAATTTTTCTACAGCTTATGCACCATCTACAGGATAACTACCAATCGAATTGATGGATAACTTCAACTACTAGATATCTATCAGATAATGCTTATTTCGAGATTAAAGAAATGAAATGTAGTTAAACCATTACTTTATTTATCAGTTAAAGTTATCTCATAGATAACCGGAAGTGAAGAAATCGGCCCTAAGTGCTAATTACGGTTAAAAAGTTAGTAAAATTACCTTGTTAACTCCCCCAGGCGAGAAATCGGATCGAAAACTTGGCTCAGTCTCCTCGGATTTTCTTCCCCCATACTCAAAAATCCTTAAGTCACCTCCATAACATAAGCTCACACAGAAATGATTAAAAAAAAATAAATTTAAAAACGATTTGCGTACAAACAAATTGGAAAACTCTTGGATGGAAGTCACAATCACAACCACGTTTATATTAAAGACGTCGACGAAAACAATTGCACGTGCGTCCACTATGACGTCACGAATGATTTAAGATGGAACCTCTAAAACAACTGAGACCGAACTGACGTAAAAGTAGACACTTAGACATCTGAGTCTAGTGGGCATTGACCTGCCGCTAACGTAACTAAGGTCGTTCTTTTCTTTTACTAACAAAACAGTTGAACGGCGCTTGCATTTTCATTCACGTTCCGATGATGACTCGTTTAAACACACACTACTTCATTAAATTAAGAAATATGCGGTGCTTAATGATCAATTTCTTCATTATTCGTTACTATTAATGACACACTTAAAAGCCGCTCAATAAATCCTTATTAAATCTTTAAATATTTATTAAAAAACATATTTTTAATACTAAATCATCTGCGACAGTCGAAGTGTTAAGCGCCGCATCCAATTAAATCCGCACGATTTTATAATTAATTGATAAATAAATGCTACTATGTATTGTTGGTGATTAACGAGTGATAATTGATATTAACAATGGAATATACAAACGATTTGTATAAATATTTAAGTTATATACACGATCTTTTATTGGTGAGCTATGTTTTTGGACAGGTATGGACGACATGTGGCCTGAAAATCTGAAACAAAAAAGATTATTACTATTATTATTAAAACGTAAATCGAATCTTTTTTTCATTAATTTTTAAGTGTAATAAAATGTAGGTTTTCTTATTGTTGTGAGAAAAAGCAAAAACAACTTGTTTACTGCCTGAAAGTCGATGAATATTGAATTACAGATTTACAATTTGTAACGTGAGACGTAGTTACGTTCGATTTTCCGATACATGAGGAATGGCCTAATAATCGTTAAAATTATTGTTATCAGAAAACAAAACTATGTTGATGAAGAAAAATTTAGTACAAAAAAGATAGCGTATTTTCTTTTCGACTTATCTAGTTTTCCTTAACCTAACAAATTATCGGGTCATTTCTAATACGTCCCCGCATTTTTAATTACTTTTCTATTGCCACCAAGTGTTAATTTTCAATCATTATTACAGAACGAGATTAATTTATCAAATTTACTTACATATATATATATATATATATATATATATATATATATATATATATATATATATATATATATATATATATATATATATATGTGTGTGTAAATTTGATAACTCAATCTCGTTCTGTATGTCTCTGCTGTATGTACCTACATATTTTTAATATATAGGTATAAGTGGGTCGATTATATATCAGAAAACAAAATACTCCTCTGGCTATATGCCAACGACAGGCATTGAATTACATCTAATATATAACCGTGTATACTACCGCATCACAGGAAGCAAGATATAACGATAATCCTCACATATATATATATATATATATATATATATATATATATATATATATATATATAGTCACGCCTTTTTTCCGTAGGGGTAGGCAGAGACCACTTCCTTACACTTTATACGGTCTAACACATAAATTTTGCTTCCTCTACTCGCCTTATAAATTTGTTTCGTTAATCTTCCTTCATCCATCCTTTCTACGTGTACAAACCATCTAAGCATGCCTTTATCTATCTTTGTAACCACATCTTTTACACCACAGCGTTCCCTTATCTCACTATTCTTCACTTTATCCAACCGAGTCACTTTGGCTTTACTTCTCAGACTACTTATCTCCGCAGCATTAATTTTATTTTCAAGCTTCTTTTGACAAACCCAACAATCACTACCATACATAAGTGTAAAAACCAATATTCCTCTATGCACAGCTAGATGTGCCTTTTTTTTACACTTTTTGGCTGTTCATAAAGCTATACAGTGCCCCTCTTTCTCAAATAAACTTTCAAAGTATTCCTTCCATCTCTTTCAAACGCATTCAATTTAAACAATAATGTTAATTAATATAATTATGATTTATGGTTTTTTTTGGACTAAAATTGAAACGATATAGAATAGATTAACATGGCCCCTATGCAAAAATAACACGTTAACATTAAAATTTTGTACTCTTTTATTAGGTGTTTTTACATGAAAAAAATTGTTGAATGTTTTACAATTTTGCGAAACATCCTTGCGCGGGATTCTTGCTAATCTTCTCTGTATCGTTAAAATTTACAAGAAAAAACCCAAAATTGTAACGATACAGAGCAGTTGGCAAGGCCTCTGCGCAAGGATGTTACACAAAACTGTAAAACATTTAACAAATTTTTTTATATAAAAACATTTAATAAAAGAGTACAATATATTTTTGTATATGTGTTATTCTTGCACAGGGGCCATGTTAAGTTATTCTGTATGGTTCCAATTTTAGTGTAAAAAAAAACACCACAAAAAACCATAAATCATATCTAATAATAAAAATTATTGATGTGTAACATCTTTGCTCTCGCTTTCTTGCATGTGTAAAGTCTTTTCTCTCGCTCACTTGCGATTTGTGGGAGTGATTTCGTGAAATGTGTAACAGTTACATTTACAGGAAGACGCGGAAGCACACGACGAATAACGAATGAGCGCGTGGTTAGAGTTGGCCGTCAGATGGACGTCAACCAATTTTCCGAGAAGTCGATACTGTCAGCCATCAGCTGTGCACTTAAGTTTGCTGTTATATACGTAAACTATATAAACAAATATTAACTGTTGATGATAAGTCTCAATAAAGTGCAAATTATTGATAAAAAATTCAAGTAATAATAAATAATTATTCGAATAAAATATTTTAGTATTTGGCTTTTTTAAAATTTGAGGTTAATTATTTGTCACTTCTAGTGTCAATCAAATAAAATACAATTTACTTTAAAAAAAATTATTGTTTGTTATGAAAAATTATTTCAAATAATACCATTTTTTTCAGAATATAATTTTAAAATTACTTATTACTAAGGTGAGATGTCAAATGTTACACATCATATGCGAGTACTGTAAGGCTCGCTGGTTTTTTTATTATTGTTAAATTTGACAAATCAATTAAATAAATTAGACTCACGTTCAGTAATAATAAATAAAAATTAACACTTGGTGGCTATAGAAAAAAAATTGAAAATGCGAGGTTGCTACCAAACTTCACACGATCATTCGCCCGGCTAATCTAAAGATTGTCTGAAAATTTCATTAAAATCGGTCCAGCCGTTGGCTATAGAAAAGAAATTGAAAATGCGGAGACGTATAAAAAAAGACGCTGTAGCCCTTATATCCCAAACGATTTTGATATTGGGTTAGCTAACCGCTAACTCAATATCAAAATCACATATCCAACTCAAAAGATACTTTCTATTTGCAAAAAAATTGTGCTAGTTAGCATCCAACTCAATATCAATGTCAACATCACGCATCCAACTTAAAAAAAACTTTCAATTTGCATTTTTAATTTTTTGTTCTATTTATAAATTAAAATCTAACCAGAAAAGTAAATGATGCAAATAATAAATAAAATTATTCGCTGTTTGCCATTCTTCCGTTCGATTTAATTGAAATTCGATGCTACAGCAGGAATAATTTTACTTTGCTATTTTAAATACGGCTATTTGCATTTTCTTTTGTTATTCTTAGTACTTTTTGCATAAATAAAAAAGTTGCGTCCGTTACATTGTAGCTCGGTTATCTTCAGAATATTAATATTTATCTATTATACTCGTTATCTTTTTCTTTTTACTGAAAATAGTCGCAAAAAGGGTAGACCTATCGTGTGGGTCGTGGACGGCCCCCCGCACTGCGACTATTACAATGGGGAGGGATTATAGAAAGGAGATGATTGTGGACCCGCTTTTAAAAAGTTGCAGGTCATAGTTTTCTGGAAAAACTGATTTTGGAAGCTTATTCCATTCTGTAGCAGCCCTATAAAAGAAAGATCCTTGATGGAGATTGGTCCTTGTAGTGTCAATCTTGAGAGTAAATGGATGAGACTGATCAGCGTGCCGAGTTCTTGGGCCGAATATTGGGCCATTATAATGTATATATCCAAAGTCGCGATTATCAAGATAGTATTCGGTTAGTTTTTTCCATAGGAACTGTAAATGTACGCATTAAGGAAAAGTAAGTTTAGTAACAAGTTTAGTGACAAAACATAGATACAATAAAATAAATATATAATATAAATAAAATTTAAGTTTTCTACGAATCAACCATGCTCCCAAAGTTGTAAAAAAAATATTTTTTTACGAAAGGTAACTGTAAATTAAAAATAACGATTAAATTTTTTTAATTATGCCAGTTTTTAATTATTTGCCAGTCAGATCAAGGATTCTAATTGTTTTAAAATTCTTTAAACCTTCCCCGGACAACGCTGACCATTTTGCAAAAAAACTACAGTGGACACACACAAACTTTGCCTTGCTTGTTAAGAGTAAACAGTCTTTTTTTACTGTTATTAATTTAAAAAACAGCTGTTTATTTTTAATTGACAATGATATTGTCTAAATTACTTTAACGCTTAAAATAAAACTTTGGTGAGTGCCCAACATTTTGAGAAGGACAAAAGATTTTGAGCATTTTTTATTTTCTTTTTACTTTACGTTTACTTGGGCCACTTCTTACCGCATAATTATTTATTTAAAAATTATTGCGTATCTATTTTCCTTTGACATACTTCACTTTATCCAAAACAGCTAAGTTTAGATCTATCCTCACGATTACCAGCGCCACCTCTATATACCACGTACGAAGTTTCGGAATGCCAGGCCTTGAATAGATTGGGGTTATGCACAAAAGATCTGATAGGTCGAGGTGTTTAAGAGGCTGCATAGCCTTCACGACCCCTTCACAATCTTTAATCTATATCCACATTTTGGTGGACATTTTTTCAATAAAAGTCCCTTATAATATTGTTCCCTTTACCATTCAAATTAAAATTTTTAGAAAATAAATTACCTAATAAAAGTGGTCAGCTTAAGACAACTTTTTGACAGACAGATATAAGAAGAAGCCATGTCGTCACCCATCTGTCGCTGACATAGATGTCGGGTGACAAGAAACTATAAGTTTGCACCCTACTAAATTTTGCTCAACGCGCCTATAGAAGTTTTCACTTTAAAAATAACCAGCTATACAGTTTTTTAATTAATATAAGATATACAGCCCAGATCGATAATAATTTGACGCCCACCTGAAGCATATAATAACATTTCTTCGAAAATATTTTCTAAAAACCAACACCAATATGCTGTGGCCTGTAGTCGGTTCGTGTCATTGGATTATAACCATTACCATAATTTCTGGGTAAAATTATTTTTATACATCGGCTGTTGAATTTATTAAGGCGTAGAATTCACAAATATATGCTTTTGGAATGTGAGGAATTATTACCATCCAGCACGAAAGCACATACTTTTAGCCTTTAGGCCTCGCATTGTTGATTTAATAACACAAAAAAACATGATTAAAAATATAACTTAGAAATAAAATAAATTATCCTTTCAGTCAGGTTTTTCCTTTACCGCTACTAAAAGAAACTTTCACAAAAATGGTGAAGGTTTCGCTACCTCCTTTAAAAATACCACAAGAATTAAATAGCTAAAGGATAATGACAGCTTATTTTTAACTGGTATTTCGCAAAGAAAATAAGTTTTGATAAAGATGCAATTATTACAATTAGGGACATTTCATGTGAAGTGGACAGCGAAATATATGCAAAGTTCTAAAATTTATTCGTATTAGACCCAAATGTACTTTTATATAGTATGAACATGAACACAGAATTTTTTGTACGAGGCTAAGCTGCCAAGTTATGGGCTTCTAAAAAATTGACGTTTTTAATGAAAGGATTTTTTGAAAGCTGTTTTTCCAATCAAATTTTAATTATAAAATAAATTATAGTTTTAAAAAACACGCTTTTACAGTTAATCAAAGTAAAAAATAATTCTTAACATAAAAATAAAATAACTGACGAGAAAATTAATGTCACTATTCCAAAATCGTGGGGTGCTTTTATTCCGAAACGCAGAGTTAGTTTAAAAATGTCATGCAAAGCACCCCACGCTTTTAGAAGAGTGACCCTAATTTTCTCGTCGGTAATTTTATCCTTGTGCTAAGAATTTTTTTTACGTTTTAGTTTTATTAACTCTTAAAGTGTGATTTTTAGTTTTTTTAAACTGTAATTTATTTTTCGCTTGTTAGTTCGATTTGTTTTACTCACCCTCTTGCCATTCATCCCTAGGCACGTTTCTCACCAGTATATTGGATTGGGTAAATTAAAATATGACATTGGAACTGCGCGCGTGCATAGTTTATGCACTATTTCTATCTCTCTTACTCTCATGCAAAGGATCCCTAAAGAAATTTATAAATCCTGGCGAAATTAATCAGAATAATCGGATATTTTGATCAAATTATTGCATTGTCATCGGTCTTTGACAATTTTAAATTAAATCTGATCTCTTAAAGTAGGGAAAAATCGAGGCCAAAGAGTCAGTTACAAACAAACATAAATGTGAAACTAATATAAGCGTGTTAACAAAGCCAAAAGTATAACAATTTAACCAAAATTTTTTCAAAATGGTATCCACATTAGTTAAGAAGATACATAAATTAAAGTTTTTTTTTTATGAAAATAGTCGCAAAAAGGGTAGACTTATTGTGTGGGCCCGCACTGCGACTATTAGAAGGGGAAGGAATTATAGAAAGGAAATGATTGTGGACACGCTTTTTAAAAAGTTGCAGGTCATAGTTCTCTGGAAAAACTGATTTTGGAAGCTTATTCCATTCCGTAGCAGCCCTGTAAAAGAAGGATTCTTGATGAAGATTGGTCCTTGTAGTGTCAATCTTGAGAGTAAATGGGTGAGACTGATCAGCGTGCCGAGTTCTTTGGCCAAATGTGGCCACTGGTGGTACAAGAGTTTTTATTTCTCTGGAGCATCTGCCATGGAAATATCTGTAGAGCAATGACTGGTCTGCAACTCTTCTTCTATGTTCTAGAGGGTGAAGGATATCTGTGAGAGTTGAGCTGTTTATCAAGCGAATGGCTCTTTTCTGAATGGAATCTAGAAGACGAAGAGAATGCCTTGGTGCTGAACCCCAAATGTGCGAGCAATACTCCAGCAGAGGTCGGATTTGAGCCTTGTACGTCGTCAACAGTTGATCAGGAGTAAAAAACTTTCTGGCTTTCCACAGAAAACCTAGCCTCTGGCTTGCCGACTTTGCGGTGTTAGCAACATGGTCATGCCAAGACATATTATTGGACACCGTGACTCCCAAAATCAAGATGGAGGGACTTGGTTCAAGGGTATTTCCGGTCATTGTGATGGGATGATTTGAGGAATTTACTTTCCTGGAAAACGTGGCACTTTGTGTTTTTTGGGCGTTGAACTGAACAGGATTGTTGGTTCCCCACTCGACGATTGCTTTAAGATCTCTATTGATGGAATCAACCTGTTCCTGTCTGAGTATATTTGTATCATTCACCGAAAGTGATTGATATGATGTGAAAGTTGAGACAAGTGTGCTATCGTCTGCGAAACTGTAAATGGGGTTCGTGGTGGTTTTCAAGAGGTCGTTGATGTGTAAAAGAAATAAGGTGGGGGACAGGATGGAACCCTGGGGGACCCCGGCATTGGTTTTAAACGCATCAGAAGAAATACCGTCAATTGCCACATGTAAGGAGCGATCTTGCATGAAGCTCAATAGCCATTGGCGCAGTTTGGTTGAGAGACCGTAGGCAGATAATTTACTTAACGATGCCTGGTGCCAAACACGGTCAAAGGCTTTAGATATATCCAAGGCTATTGCACGGGATTCACCAAACTTTTCAATAGTGTTTGTCCAGAGCTGAGTGACATAAGCCAGCAAATCTCCAGTAGACTGAAGTTGTCGAAATCCATATTGTCTGTCATGGATTATCTCAAATTTACCAGATATTTGATGAGTTCTGTGTTAATCGTTCTATGTACATACGTGTCGCACTAAGCGTGGTAACTGGTGCTTGCTTAGGTCGGCTGGTTAGCGTGATATTGCGTTCACTATAAGTTTTTTCTGTTAAATTTTGAAATGATATTTTATTTTATGGCGAAATTATTAGATGCTGAAAAAGCTACAAACTCGACACGAACAGTTTATTACGTAATTTGGTTGCAGTCGTCATTTATTTTTTCGTTTTATTATGACTTACACTATTAAGAAAATTTACACAATTTTAGGGAGAAAATTTGTCAAGGGGCACAAATTACAGCTGATTTCGACATTCTTCATTAAATTTTCCTTGATATTCTTCAACGCGAAAATGTGCGAGATAAAATGTCGATGAAACGGTCCAACGAAATATGACATAATAGAGGTAGAAAATTCTTGATGTATTTCACGAGATAACTTTTCTCGCCCAATCAAATTTTTCCTTGCTACATTCACCCTTATTATCCTAATGATATGTCAGGTCCTTGAATAAACCAGTCGCAGGACCGGCATTTATAAAAAATGTTTTCGATTTTTATTTGTACAACTAGATTGCCAATTCATGTTTTTTTTTTATGAAAATAGTCGCAAAAAGGGTAGCCGCGAACGGCCCGCACTGCGACTATTAGAAGGGGAAGGAATTATAGAAAGGAAATGATTGTGGACACGCTTTTTAAAAAGTTGCAGGTCATAGTTCCCTGGAAAAACTGATTTTGGAAGCTTATTCCATTCCGTAGCAGCCCTGTAAAAGAAGGATTCTTGATGAAGATTGGTCCTTGTAGTGTCAATCTTGAGAATAAATGGGTGAGACTGATCAGCGTGCCGAGTTCTTCGGCCGAATGTTGCTAATGGTGGCACAAGAGTTTTTATTTCTCTGGAGCATCTGCCATGGAAATATCTGTAGAGCAATGACTGGTCTGCAACTCTTCTTCTATGTTCTAGAGGGTGAAGGGTATCTGTGAGAGTTGAGCTGTTTATCAAGCGAATGGTTTTTTTTGAATGGAATCTAGAAGACAAAGAGAATGCCTTCGACGATTGTATAACAAACTAGCGCACTGGTTAAATAATTGTAAATGTATTTTGGTTAAAACAATGTAAGTATCAAAATCCTCATTTATTTCCAAGTTTTGGCGTATACTATAGATCAGCAATTCCTAAAGTGGATTCCGTGAACTTTAAGGGTTACGTGGAGGAGTCCCTGTGGTTCCTCGAATTTTTTTATGTTTGTCATATATTGTCAGAATCAAATCTGCGATGCTAACCGTCCAAAAATTGTAAAGAAGCCATAACTTTGCTTCCTTTTGTCACAACATATTATTTCAAAACGGGCTTCTCAGCTTACACTTACACAAAAAACAAATTTAGGTCGATATTGAATACCAGACTATAAAGCAGTTATGGATTGGCAATATACATAGTATATAGTTTAGCTCTATAGGTCTTCTAGACTCTTGGTTTCAATCCTCTTAGCTAATCCTTTTTATTTTATCCAGTCTGCTTCTTTTCTCCTTCATATCCCCCTTAACTTCTTGTAGCCATTTTTTTTGACGTTTTCGTTTTCTCCTCCTTCATTATTTTTACAATTATGGCAAAATGTCGTAACATCTCGCTCTTTGTGCTCTAATTCTCTTCGTCATTTTTGGTTTCTTTAGTATGTCCATTAATTCCTTGTTTCCAGATACATTTTGCCGTTTTGATACTGCCATATACAGGGTGTCCGGAAAATATGTGGACAACAGGTAATGGCAGACACCTGGGCGAAAAATAGATCGATTTAGCCTAAGTTACTTATATCTGAAAATGCTTCATTTTGCCGTCAGAGGGTTTGGAAGATTGCAAAAAATTATTATTTTTTATTATTTTATTGCCACCACTTTGTGTGTGCGTTTTATGTGTATTCAACCAAATGGAAACCATTTTAAACACTTGATAAATAATTATTTTAATAGGTTATTGTTAAATTTTTATTTCCAACATTTATTTTATAAATTAAATTTAAAATTATTAATAAATTATTTTATTTTCTGAAAAAACTGTTGGTTTACGAAACTTTTTCAGGAGACAAAAAAATTTCTCAATTAGTTCAACTACCCGACTAAATTTTTTGGGTTGCGAAACCCCTGATTGTGTTGAATTTATTTTTGTGCCAAATGTTGCTGCAAATAAAATTTCACTACTGACTTTTTTTTAATTAAACCTAGTCAGAAGAAATATCTTTTAAGATAAAGAAATGTTCAGCCTAGATTTAAAAATCTCTAAGCTTATATTGTTCTCTTACATCCTAAATAAAATATATTTGTATTAACAATTTATTATACTACAAGAAGTTTTAAAAAAAGGTGAATCCGTCTCTAGGATAGGTAGAAAACTGAAAAATAATTCGGGTTTGCCCAGTAAAAATTTTTCTTAACGCCATCCGTATTCAAGATAAAGGGCGTTGAAGAAAAAAAATTGGTTATTACTTCATAATTTTCAAATATATCGAAAACGGTACACAGTATCAAGTTTTACCCAGAGTACTTTTTTGGTGTAAAATTGAATAATGTTTAAGTTCTTTTAAAATTTTAATTAATATATCTAACCTTAAAAAAGTTATGTTTAATACTACTTGATACGAACCGTGTAACTAGCGCCCTCTATGAGAGTCAGATATAAAAACAAATTTATGGGATGTTTCAGCTCCTAAAACATTCGTATAAAATTTTATTACAATGATTCCAGTAGTTTCGGTAAAATCGTAATAAATGTGCTTTTTTTTTAATACGGATGGCGTTACGAAAATTTTTTACCAAGCAAACCCCAATTATTTTTCAGTTTTTTACCTATTCTATCGGGGTCACCTTTTTTTAAAACACACTGTATAAAGGACAAAAAAACAAAGTTAGTATACATTTTTTAAATTAGTCTCACAGATTTGTTTACCAACGTTTCTAGTCATGTAAGGAATCGAATATTAACTAATGCCACTAAAAGGAAATTTGGAGTTTCAGAGCAAAAATAAGCTTAAAGATTCGGTGTATTTCTAGAATATATTTATGTTTAGCAGTTGTATCATTTTGATCTGTAAAAAGACTTTTTAAAAAATTATTAACACCAAAAGATTTTGTAACCATACGTTATCATTGTTTAAAAATTAAACAATTTTACATGAGGTTTGAAAAAGTGAAACATTTGTACTAGGAAAATAACCAAAATATGTTTTTTAAGAGCACAAAACTAACTTGTTATATTACATAGCAAAACGTGTTAATGAACAACATTTACGCCCAAAGACTGTCATATTTCGAAAATAGCAATTGGCACGCTCGAACGAAGAGGTAAAGCCGAAAGTCCGCAGAAAAAGCGGAAAAGTGAAATTCTGAGGCACGCTAAGAACGTATTTACCTTTCCGTCCAATTAGCCGTCCGAAGGTATTATTTTTACGAAATTCCTCAGGGTCGTGACGATAATAAGGGCAGTGGGGATCCATAAACAATATGTCTAAACCGTTTATTTTACTTATATTTAAAAAAACCAAAATAATATAAGATATATTAAATAACTTAAAGTTAAAATTGTGTTTGTCAATGTATTAAAATGAGACATTATTTTTTATTACTAGAAAATTTTAAGTCAAAATCTGTCAAAAATGTGTATATAGAACAATTGTCTTTTTAGATGTTAACAAATGTAAAATTAATAAAATATTTGGAAGCATTTTTGTACTGTATACAAAAAATTACTTTTTTTAATTTCCACTTTTTGCTGTTATTTGTTAAAAAGCAGTTTTTAATTCTTTTACTTTACATTTGTCAATAATTCTGAAAATTCTTGCGGTTGGGCCATTGGTATAGGCACCTATGTCACCTAGATCTTTGATCCTCTGTGACTACCGCTGTGTCTTCAGGGCATCAGGATTCCAGTCCGCTGGTTTTGATAAACTGCAGGATTTTGGTTGGCCCTTTCTCATTTAGATCACTTGGATCCATTATTATGCGGCCCCAGGTTTGGTACCTGTACACCACTAGCATCGGGCAGCAACACAGAATATGTTTGCTGCTCTCTTTCTCTTCGCCGCATAGTCGGCAGTTTTTCTCAGCTTGAAGAGGTGCGCCCTTAGTGCGATGGTTAATTAGCAAGTGCTGCTTAGCCTACTCAGGTTCATCGTCCAGAGTGCGTCTGACCTCTTCTGGGGAGGTTTTTTCATCAGCATCAGTCTTGATGTTCTGCAGTCAGTATTTGCTTTCCACTGAGCGATATGTTCAAGGATTAGTTTCAATTTATGTTTCGCTTCAGCAATTGGCAATTCGGCCAACTGGCTTCTTGGTTCCACCAGGGTCCCATTTCTTGCCAGTTCATCGGCTACCCCGTTGCCGATTATCCCATGTAAGAGTAAATTTATTTGCAGTCGCTTGCTCAGTGAGGGCCTGCATGCAGTCCCACACCACCGATGATGTTGTGGTGCAACTCACGAGGGCCCTAATGGCCACGCGACAGTCAGTAAGAATATCAATCTTACTGTTGGTCACCCTGTTTCTGTCAGATGCGTGGCACACCCGAGTATGGCATAGCCCTCGGCCTGGAAGACCAAGGCGTATTTTTCCAGTGATATGCTTTCCCTGTGGTTGCAGGGTGCTCCAAACACACCTGTCCCGTAGCGTTCCTGGTATCCTGATCCGCCAGTGTACCATCGTTTCACTTCTTGGCTGGTCAATGGTGTTTTATTTAACCATTCTTCTCTGGTTGGTATTTTTAGACCTTAAAGTGATATAATATGTTATTAAAAAAGTCCATGTCTGAATGTCGAGGTAAATCTTTAATAAGAATATATTACTACGTCGGTCAAAAAATGTCAATGGCCTGCAGAATCTTTCTGAAAAAAAACTGTTGATGTAAACCAAATACCCTGCAGTGGATGTACACATTAATAGTAAGATCTATAATCATAAGAACACCAAAAAGGAAATCACCAAAGTTTGGGATTGAGAAAAAATGAGCCGTTTTGGGACGCCTAGCAGATGTGAAATATCGAAACTATTTTGTATAGGAAATATGCATAATGGATGGTTTATTAAAGAAAATAGATATAACATAATCAAAAACAAAATATTCAGACAAAATTAAAATGTCTTAAATATTGATCTCCTTTTAATCAGTTATATTAAAATTTAGAAATAATATTTCTTATTTCACGAATTTGAACAAATCAAAAAATTAAGCCTATGGCAGGTCCAGGGGCGGGACTTTAATTGTATGTAACGAACAACTTAAAATATTATTTGCCGATAATAGCAAACAATTCGGTAAAAAACCTTTTTCATTACTCGCATGTAATATTGGAATATGGTTTCCCATAATCCCATATTTCCATGGTTTTTGTACTCCTCTAGTGAGGATGTGCTTAGATGTCAATAAGACTTAATATATGGTGATTAGTAAAAATTCAAAATTTAACCAGATAACTTGTATATAAACAATAAGCCAGTTGAAAGGAAGTCAAAGTTCACATATCTCGGCTGCACGTAGAACGAAAACTGGGATCACTCACAGAAAATAAAGCATAGAATTGAAATAGCAATAAATACGTGTATACAAATAAAACCGCTTCTGTCATGTCAAGATCTGAATCTGGCCGTTAAAAAGAGAATAGTCATTTGTTAAATATACTCTTCTATACGGTGTAGAGGCTTGGACGCTGGCGCTATTAGACACTATGGAAAGAAAGCTTTTGAAATGTGGATTTTCAGAAAAATTTTAAGAATCTCTTAGATAGAAAGAATTACCAACGAAGAAGTACGTAGAAAATTAGAATATTTTGGCCATATTATAAGAAAAAGCAAGTCCAGAATTCTCTAAACCATAGTTCAAGGCAAAGATGATGGCCGATGAGGGCCTGAGAAAAGAATTTCTTGGCTGGCTAACTTGCGAAAATGATTTGGAGCAACATCTACTAAACTATTTCGATGCGCAGCCAATAAGATTTGCATAGCTATGATGATAGCCAACGTCTGTAATCGGATAGGGCAATAGAAGAAGAATATTTAGAAAAGCATTCACGATAATTCATCCTATTTTTATAATAACATGAAAAGCGTACCAATTTTAATCAAAAAACTATAAATCTAATTTGCCGATAAACTTCATTTATTCTACTAAGGTATTCATTATGAAAAATATTCGTTTTTTGAGATTCGATAATAGTATGTCTTATTTTTTTTTTTTTTTTATGTTCTGGTTCCCACGAAAAGGGATATCCTGTAATGTTCAGAGAACATCGTGGGAACCAAGGGAAAGAAGGTAGGAGTTGGTGTTCTTCTTAAATTTCTGGAGGTTGTATGCCTCGGGGAACACCTCCCTAGGCAATGAGTTCCAAAGCCTCGCAATTCGTTGGATGAATGAGTCTTTGGAAAGTGATGTTCTGCAGGTCTCCAAAGTGACCACGAAGGGGTGTGAAGACTGAACTTGACGGGTTAATCTCGAAGAGACTGCCAAAGGAGGAACGATTGTTGATATTTCAGAAGAGCATCGCCCATGAAAATATCTATAAAATAGAGACAAATCGCCAACTCTGCTACGGTGTTCCAGACAAGTGAGCGAGTTTGTAAGCGAGGCATCACCGACGAGACGAATTGCCCTTTTTTGGACAGAATCCAGTAGCTTCAGGATATGTTTAGGTGCTGCACTCCAAATATGGGAACAGTACTCCAGTACAGGTCGGATCTGTGCCTTATAGATCATAAGCAGCTGACTGGAGGTGAAATAGCTCTTGGCACGAAACAAAAAACCAAGTTTTCGGGATGCACTTTTGGCAATGGACCTCACGTGATTTTCCCAGGAAAGGTTATTGATGATAGTAATACCAAGCATCGATATGGATGACTTCAGTGGTATGGTTACTCCTGACAATGTTATGTTAGGCACAGTGAGATCGGCTTTTCTAGAGAAAAGACATGCTTGTGTTTTGTTTGCATTGAATTCTACCAAGTTATTGGATCCCCATTCGAGAATTGTTGCTAAGATACGATATCTCAAACCCAAAGAATGAAGCATTTTTTCAATTAGATTCTTATGCTTTAGGTAGTTTTAAATTTTTTTAATAAAGACTCTAATTTAGTTCTTCCATTTTATTAAATGATTTTTAAACCTTATTAAATACAATTAATTCTTCATTATACAAGATACTCACATTTTTTTAACGTCAATAAAATAAAAAATGTTCACAATTGTTTTATGTAGTTCTAAATTTTTGAAATAAAAACTATTTAGTTCTTTATTAAATTTCTTGCCTTTATCTTAGCATGTAATTCCATACCTGTAAAAATTTATTTGCTACTTCACTGAATCACCGTCGTATCTAGAAAGCGCCTCAACGGCTCCGCCAGTTATAACGAAATGCACACAGCTGCATTTTGTGAAAATAAAAGCAGAAATGAAAATTAAAAATTAAATAAAAGTATATTTAAACGACGACTACACTTCTGTTGCGCTTAGTCTCCGGGTGACTTGATGAAACAATTTTAAAATAACTATTTTAAAAAGAATGGAAAACAATGTTCACAGTGCCTTAATTAAACTAGCTGCATTCTACTGTTCTTGCTAACTTTTAAAAATATCTTTATTCGAATCTTTTATTTTGATTACACAAGTATTATTACTTATTTTTTTAAACGTGTTTGAAAAGAAACAAAATGTACTGCATCAGTTGGAATTGTACAAAGCACAAAAAAAACAATTATCTTTTGAAGTTTTCATCCACCGTTCTTTAAATTTCCATTCGATGGAAAGAATGGTCGGATCTATTATCTTTCCTTTGTATCGATGGCTGACACTAGACCCTCCAAATTATTATCGTTTTCAATAGAAATCATTCTTGATCAAAGTTATAAATTTAATTTAAAAAGTTATTTGCAAGTAAAAATAATAAAACACTTTCTATAAAATATGGATTTCTGTTTGCCTTTTTTATTATTTCTCTCACATTATATCTAAACCTTTAAAAATATTTGAATAGCATAAATTGTGGATCCTGTCCCCCACCCTATTTCTTTTACACATCAACAACTTCTTGAAAACCACCACAAACCCCATATTTAGTTTCGCAGACGACAGCACACTTGTCTTAACTTTCACATCCTATCTATCACTTTCGGTGAATGATACAAATAGAGTCAGGCAGGAACAGGTTGACTCCATCAATAGAGATCTTAAAGCAATGGTCGAGTGGGGAACCAACAATCTTGTACAGTTCAACGCCCAGAAAACACAATTGCACGTTTTCCAAGAAAGTAAATTCTTCAAATCATTTCATCACAATGTCCGGAAATACCCTTGAATCAAGTCCCTTCATCTCGATTTTGGAAGTCACGGTGTCTAATAATATGTCCCGACATGACCTTGTTGCTATAATCGCAAAGTCAGTAAGCCAGAGGCTGGGTTTTCTGTGGAAAGCTAAAAAGTTTTTTACTCCTCATCAACGGTTGACGACGTACAAGGCTCAAATCCGACCTCTAATGGAGTATCGCTCGCACATTTGGGGTTCAGCACCAAAGTATTCTCTTCGTCTTCTAGATTTCATTCAGAAAAGGGCCATTCAGTTGATAAACAGCTCAACTCTCACAGATACCCTTCACCATCTAGAACATGGAAGAAGAGTTGCAGACCAGACATTACTCTACAGATATTTTCATGGCATATGCACCAGAAAAATAAAAACATTTATACCACCACTGGCTACATTCGTCCAAGATGGATGTTTCCGGTCTGCTGATATTGATAACAATTAATAAATTTACAGTAAAATTATGAAAATTATGATGATTATGAAATTATAAAAACAAAATTTAAAATTTAACGCCTTTTTCCACAGCTATATTTTATTAAGGCATATTTAGTCCTATTGTCATGTTTTGGTCCAAATCACCCGTCCTTGGCCATTGTCCTAATAGTTATAAATCAGTGCTAGTCTATTACCTTTAGATTGCAGAAAGCTATATAATGCCAATGGAGATTTTAAGTTAACGCCCCAACTTTACCTGTGATTTGGAAGTTCAATAATAAGTCGTGGATTACAATAAAGATTTTTTAAAATTGGTTTGTTGAACATTTTTACCTTACCGTTAAACGCTATTGCGAAAGAAAACATCTTGAACCAAAAGTGTTATTGATGGACAATGCTCCAAGCCACCCAATGAATCTATCTAACTTAGAAAGAGACAAAGTGTTTTTCCTGCCACCCTTTACAACTGCTTTGATCCAACCGATGGATCAGGGTGATATGTCAAATTTTATAACATATTATTTGCGTCGAACATTTACACAGATGTTTGTGAAAACAAATGGACAAAAAAATGTTTGAAAGAGGTTTGGAACAAAATATAGCCAGATCTAAACAAAGAAGACGAAACTATCCAAGAGACTGTTGATATTAACGAAATAGTGGAACTAGAAACACAAACGGGTGTAGGTGAGGTTAATGTGCAGGATCTTAAAGAGATATTAGAAGAGAGAGAAGAAAAATTATCCAAAGATTAACCTAAGGTATTGGCGCACTTTATTGAAAATGACACTGATTTTGCTAGGAGCTCAAAGGCAAGACGGGGTTTCATGGATGGAACGAAAAACGCAAATGACAGACACATTTTTGATAAAAAGACAGAAAATTGGAAATGCGGAAGAATCTGAATGATCTCAAACGTTAATGATGACTTAAAATCTCTTTGTTTTTTTCTATTTTTCGCATCAAGTGTTTGTTACTTGACGAACTTTGAAAGGTTGGTTTAAAATTAATAATACTGGGTCTATGTTTATTTATGTTTCTTTATATGTAAGAAATAAACTTTTGTTGTACATAAAAAACATATTTAATAAACTTAATTGACAAAATACATATTCGTTAATAATATTTTTTTCCTAAACTCAATATTTACATGGTGACATAACCTCGTTTAACACTGTTTCCTTTAACGCTCTACTTTGCTGGAACGTCTCCCCCGCGTTAAACGGGACATTACTGTAGTCATCATCATCATCATTATGGCATTACAGTCCTGGGTGGGCCTTAGCCTGCTGTAAAATTTGTGACCATTCGTTCCTGTCAGACGCCTTCCTTCGCCATCCTCTAACTCCAATTACTCTCAAGTCATCCTCAATATTCTCTATGTATCGAGTCCTTGGTGACCCTCGTTAACGTTTTCCTATTGGTTTGTCTAGGAGGGTATTTCTTGAGGGGTCATTGGCATTCATTCGCATCACATGTCCCAGCCATCTAAGTCTCCCTATTTTTATGGACCTTACGATATTTGGCATTACTGTAGTAGGTGGTTGTAATTCAAGCATAGCATATCTGCATCTTTACGCATTTAAGGATTAAAAGTTTCGCGGCACACAAAAGTGCCGCGTTATCACTGCGCTAGACCAAGGTACCAACTCTTTGGGAGGAAGTTCTAAAAAGGGTACCCTTGGCTGCTAGCAAAGATTCGATCCACAGACTGCTGGCCTTTCCTAAGTATTTTACCCTTCAAGCAGTTTATCCCCCAGTGCAGAAACACAAAAGGACTCTAGGTCAGTGTTAGAGAGGCAACCCCGACCGAGACGGAGTATGGAATGAATGAAGTATTAAGTAAGTCAAAGTTTAGTTAAGTATTTTTATTTATCTACCTACCTGCTTAGATAGTTACCCAGCCTGAAATATTAATTTAAATTTAAACAAATATTGTTGTAACTAGATTGTTAGGGTCGTAGAAATCTATCACTGTAACTTATTCAAACAAGACAAGTATTAAAATATTAATAATGTATTTGTAGAACTTTGACAACTCAGTATATATAATTTTGATAGTTCTATTTACCTCGTTAACATGGAAAACATTTAACAACTTGCACCTACTTTCTAAATATGATAAAATCTCGTTTCCAACAAATATATTTGGATGATTTTATAAAAAAAAAATTTCAAGGATGTCAAGTTTAAAAGTTAAATTTATTTTGTTGCCTTTCAAGTGTTAATTATGTCTTAAAAATTTTTGAACAATGAATTCAATCCGTTGGTTTTAAAATTCTTCCATCATTAATACTAGAGCTAAATTCAACCACAATTATCCAGATTCTATAGTATCTCAGAAACCGCCGAATCCAATTTCTTTAAACCCAACTCAACGTCGACTTAATTCAAGGAAGACGGGGGAAAATAAATTTCGTCCTTCATCAATAAAACTCATTGGCAGATTGTCGCAAAGCGAACCCTTTAAACCCCTTTCGAAAATGTTTAATATACCTAAATTTCCTCGTTTTACGAAATCGCATTGGATGAAAAAAAACCTCGGGTAGGTAAATAATGCGGCAGATTACGACTATCGCTTATCTTCCAGAGGGTAGGCACTTATTTTTAGAGACTTTCGCTTGTTTACGACGCTCTTATCTCCTACCTAACGCTATCTACCAAAATCTCAACTTCATTAAAAAATAAAGACCAAAAAACTTGGGGAATCCCCAGTTATTTTGTGCTCTTTAAGTACTTATTTCGCTCTTTTAACACACCAAACTAGGTTTATCTATGCGAGATCACCGTTTATTGGAATAATTGATTTTAAATTTATTATCAAAAATTATTTAATGAAATAAAATTATTGAAGTAAGGTTTATAATGTGTACATAAACTAACGTAACTTGCCAATATTAAAATAATAAAAGTTTTTTTAAATAATTCAGGTCATCTGCATAAGTTGATTAGAAGTATACAGGGTGCACCGTTACTCCAAAATAACTAATTGACATAATTTTTTAAATAGTACAAAGTATATAATTTTTTATAATCTATTAAATTACAAATAAAACCGTCAAGACTGCATAATTCTAACCTTATTTATTCCAGAGTTATTGAAAAAAATAATTTACGGGAACGTTCTTTTTACCAAAATAATTAACGAATACAAATAACTACTTACTAATCTCATTAAATTAGATGTTTGAATTGTCTTCCTTTTTCTGTTTGACAGTATCCAAGTTTATTATAAAAAGCTGATATGATATTACGTAATTGCTGATTTGTTATTTGATGGACTGTTATCAGTATTCTATTTCTCAGTTTATCCCGATTAAGTTTTGTCTTGTACACAATAATTTTTAGGTATTCGCAGAGAAAATAGTCTAGGTGATGAATCGAAAGATCTGGCTGGCCACTCAATTGTGGCCCTTCTTCCAATTCACATGTCTTGGAAAACTTTCATTATGTAATTTCGAACAGCAACACTAAAGTGTGGTGATGAACTAAACTACTACTAAACTACTGAAACTAAATGTCATTAAAATTGTTACCAAGTCCATTTCTTATTGCAAAAACTATTTAATTTTTTTAACAAATCTAAATACTTTGTTCCGTTCAAATTGCCTTCTACCAAGAATGGTCCAATAACATCGGTGCCGATAATACCTGCCCAAACATTAACTTTTAAAGGACTTTGTGTTCTATATGTTTCCGCATCCATCTAGGATTTGTATAACTTCAATATCTACAGTTGTGGCGATTAACTGTACCATTTAACATGAACGTGGCTTCAACGAAAAAGACTATTTTACTTGTAAAATGAGGGTCTGCATCCACCCTTTGCATTATAGTTTCACAAGATTCCATTCTGCGGTCATAATTTTCTTTAGATAATTCTTGCAGTTTTGTTACTTTAAAAAGATGAAACCTATTTTTCGTAATAATGTTCCCACACTAACATGTTCTATTGCAGTTTTTCGAATGGATGTAAAAAAAATTTCTACAAATCTTTGCATAACGTCCAAGGATTTTTCATCATTAGTTACGGTCTTTGGTCGGCAAGTTTTAAGGCGATTTTAAGTTGAACTCACTGCTTCAAAAAGTTTCACAATCCTCCAAACTGCAGTTTTGGTACTTTGATTGCTCCAAGGCGTTCGATCGAGTTTGGCACCAGGGACTCCTCGCCAAGCTTCCATCTTATGGCTTGCCCCCTCAGCTGTGTTCTCTACTTGCTAGTTTTCTCTCAAACAGGTCTCTTCATGTAGTGGTCGATGGAGTTTCATCTGACACTCTACTCATAAATGCTGGTGTTCCGCAAGGATCCATTCTAGCCCAACACTATTTTTACTTCACATCAACGACCTGTTGAAAGCAACTTCATGTCCCGTACACAGCTTTGCCGATGATAGTACCCTCCATTCCGCTTTTTCTTCCAGGGCCCCTATATCAGCCTGTGAAACCAGAAATGAACGAGGAAGAAATGTTAACAATATAAATATGGACTTAGCAACAACTCTCGAATGGGGATCCAATAACTTGGTAGAATTCAATGCAAACAAAACACAAGCATGTCTTTTCTCTAGAAAAGCCGATCTCACTGTGCCTAACATAACTTTGTCAGGATTAACCATACCACTGAAGTCATCCATATCGATGCTTGGTATTACTATCAGCAATAACCTTTCCTGTGAAAATCACGTGAGGTCCATTGCCAAAAGTGCATCCCAAAAACTTGGTTTTTTGTTTCGTGCCAAGAGCTATTTCACCACCAGTCAGTTGCTTATGATCTATAAGGCACAGATCCGACCTGTACCTGTTTATGAAATGTAAATGGTTATAAAAATTTGTAAAAGTTGTATATCTAAGTGAATATCCAAGTGGTTAATAAAAGTAGAATTTATTGTATTGGAATAAACATTGTTTTGTTATTGGATCGAGTTTTAATCGCCGAACCCACAAAGAAACTAGAGGTATTAACACTATTAAAGGTAGAATTGTGCAGTCTTGAAATTAAATAGATTATGAAAACCTTAAAATATATACAGGGTGTACTATTTAAAAAATTATGTCAATAAGTTATTTTGGAGTAACGGTGCACCCTGTATATTTTTAATCGACTTATGCAGATGACGTGAATTATTTGAAAAAACTTTCATTCAACATTTTTTTTGTAAACCCAACAGAAATCGAAATATTAGTAAGTTCCGATACTTTATGTACACACTGTATAAGTATACTTAATACTATTGTTATTAACTTGACTAAAAGGTAAATCAATAATTTCATACCGATAATACGTTTTTTCCGTACGAACCATCTTAGAAACAAGTAGGTAAATAACATTGTAAAAATCTCGAGTATAGTATCTTTGTAAATTAACAAATAATTATAAAATTAAACTAAGAAACAATTGCTTAAATCTTCGGGTAGTTATAATTTTTTAACTACTGCCACGTCTTTTTCGTTCTCTAAAGAGTACTCTGCCAGTGGTCTCTCTACTGGCAAATTATGCCCGAGCTCAGCCGTAGAGGGTAGAAGAAAAAAAGAAAATAAAAGTGAGCCGCGCCACCGACTTAGACGGTTCAAGCCAGAAACCCCTATGTCTTATAGGCACTAGCAGAGCCACACGATAAACAACTAAGATTATGGTGAACCAAATAAATAAAATTATAGCAAAGATATATTAGAAACTTTACTCACACAATAAATCAAAGTACACAGCTCAATAGCAACATTATAACAAATATAGTCAAAATCAACAGTCAACAATAAATCAAAGTACCTGGTTCAATAATAAACTTATAACAAATATAATCAAAATCATCAGCTAACAATAAATCAAAAATTCAAAATTTACAACTGTATAAAATAACCAAAACAGAAGTAAGAGTAACAGACTTTACCAAGTTACCAAAAAAATCGTATTCAAGTCAACTCCTTAATAATACTAAATCAAACGTTTACATAAAGCTGCTAATTTACTCATGTTTTTACCATTTACATAAAGATTTTCACTGCCTTTAAAATATCAAAATTGTAGGATATTTACAAATAAGTATGAAGAAAATATATTTTTACTTGGACATAAAGAATTATTGAGAAGATTATTTTAATCCAAGTTTAGTTTTGGCATATATCTAATGCAATAAATGGTTTCCAACAATGTACTATATTAATAAACTAAACAAAACTTAATCGTGGTGTCAAAATAAGTCACGGCGTTATATATTTAAAAATAAATCACTTATAACCTTTGGGTATACGAATTCACTACTCCTGGCCGGTTTGATTATGGGACGGCACCTGCTAATTAACAATGGCTTCCCTCAAATAAATCCCGCATGCGGCTATTTTAACTCGACACCAAAATCCAAAATATCAACAACGAAGGTAAGATAGAATGGTCAAGTTAAAAATTAAGTGGTTTTTCTTAAAAATCCAATTAAGATGGCCCAAATACAGCCAGATATGAAAGAAAATCCGTAGAGGTTCTGCCCACGTGTTAATATCACACCGTCCCAAAAATTCTCACCACCACACTCCCAAGACTGCCACCAAACGACTGACCACTTCCCAGGCCGGATATCAAGAAAAATGACACGGAACCCACGTCAAACAACAATATTCGCAATTCCATGCTCCACACGAAGAATCGCCCTCGTCCGTGTTGATAGCCAGCCCCATCCACACAGAAATGCAAACCAAACAATAATATAACCGACAACCCACAACAATCGAGGCCAAAAACAAAAGCAAAATCTAATGACGAAGAACCCCCAGTCAATCTCCATCGATCAATAAAAATGCCACAGCCATTAACAATTGAATCCTATCACTACGAGGTATGCAACACTATTTACAACGAATGATATATTTAAGTTACAACAAAATACGGTACCTGAAGAATACAAAACTTTCAGAGACACAATTATAATGAACTGTAGAAGGTAAAAAATAGGCACGTGACACTACCCGAAATTTTAGGTGTAACTAGATTATACTATACTATGGGATGTAGGCCTGAACACTGAAGGTAACCGATATGAGAAGACTAGAGGCATTTGAGATGTGGATATACCGGAGAATATTGAGGATCTCGTAGGTAGAGAGAATAACCAACGTGGAAGTGATGAGACGTATGCATAAGGAGAAAGAAATGATTCCGACAATTAAGAGAAGAAAACTGCTGTACATGAGACATGTCATGAGGGAAGAAAAATATTAAATGCTACAAATAATTATGCAGGGAAAAATCCAAGGCAAGAGATCTATAGGAAGAAGACGAAATTCATGGCTAAAGAACCTTAGGGATTGGTTTGATGCAGTAATAATGAACTATTTAGAGCTGCGGTCTCAAAAATAAGAATTGCTATGATGATTGCCAACCTTCGAAGCGGAGATAGCACCTAGAGAAGAAGAAGAAGATTATAAAAAGTTTTAATTAAATTATTTTTAAAAATAAAAAAGGGATCATTAAAATAGTTAAAAAATACAAAATTATTCGTATAGTTGCGCAAATTTTCAGAAAGTCTTGTCTTGTGAGATAACAACTACTTTAGACATACCTTAATCATTTCAATGTGTAATAATAAAACCAACTAGAATATTAATGTAAACAACACATTGTTAAGCATCTTGAACTTTGTGCGATATTGTAAGATGTCTGCATTGAGACTCATTTACATTATTGCCGTTGTCAGTTTAATGTCGAATATCTTTTAATAAACGTAATGCATTCTCAGTTAAAACCCCAAGAGAATTGTAAGGTATATGCTTGGAAATTTTATAAAATAGGTTGTGAATAATTAAAGATTTTTACATTTGGATTCTAAAGTTGTATAGAATTTTTAGTCAAAGCTTCGTTAAGGTTAAAATACATACGGTAATAGCCTATAAAACTAACCGTTCCCAGTGCCGCCTTATTTATTTAAAAAAAACTAAAATTAAATTAATATGAGTCTTCTAAAAACAATGCCACGTCTTTTAGTTCTCTAAAGAGTACTCTGCCAGTGGTCTCTCTACTGGCAAATTATGCCCGAGCTCAGTCGTAGAGGGTAGAAAAAAAAATATAGAAGTGAGCCGCGCCACCGACTTAGACGGTACAAGCCGGAAACCCCTAGGTCTAGTAGGCACTAGCAGAGCCACACGATAAACAACAAACAATTATGGTGAACTAGATAAATAAAACTATATTTACAATTCCTGCAATATTTTAATTAAGTAAAAATGATGTTCTGATTTTTTACAACAAATTCTGTATTTTCGTAAAGTGGATTAAACTAATTTAATACACTTTTCTTAAAATAATATTTAAATTAATTATAACAATCTTTCAGGCAATAATAAAAAAACCTAATGAGGTACAAAAGAGAATTAAAAACAACAACAAAAAAAATGTTCACAATATTTAAAATTTCAAAAATAATTGGTTTTATATAGAATTCCTGATAGCAAAAGATTAACAAAAAAAAATACAAATTAAATGGACTTGCAACAAAAAAATATTATGTTGAAACCCTCACAATAACCACATAAATTATATTCAGTAATATATAAATTCAGATTCAACTTGGAGCAGGTATAAATTTAATGAAAAATAATTTGTTACTTTTAAACTATTGAAAACACTTAGATCAAGCACATAATAACTGATAAGTTGATAAAATTAAACTCAATACTATGTAACCGATTGAAAACTTCATTAAGACGCCAACGTTACATCGATAATCCAAGAACAGAAACACCAAGTAGTATTTTTAAAGATTTACACTGTTAAAACACTCTAGCTTATTTCAAAAATAATTCTTTTTACTATGACTGTCCTTCAAAATAGCAATATTGTAGGATATTTACAAATAAGTATGAATAAACGTTTTTTTTACTTGGACACAAAGAACTATTGAGAATATTACTTTAATCAAAGTTCAGACTCGGCATAATATCCAATGCAATAAACAGTGTAACATATTAATAAATTAAAACAAAACTTAATCCTGGTGTCAAAAATAAGTCACGTCGTTTAAATATACTAAAATAAATCACTTGTAACCTTTGGATACACGAATTCACGAATCCTGTGGCCTACTCCTGGCCGGATTGAATTATGGAACTGTACCTGCTACTTAACAATGGCTTCACTCCATCAAATCCCGCACGCGGTCATTTTAACTCGACCCCAATAACCAAAATATCCACCACAAAGGCACGACAGAATGGTCAAGTTAAAAATTAAATGGTTCTTCTTCAAAATCCAATTAAGATGGCCCAAATACAGCCAGATATGAAAGAAAAAACCGTAGAAGTTTTGCTCACGTGTTAATATCAAATCGTTCCAAAAACTCTCACCCGACTTCCACAACTGACACCAAGCGACTGATGTCCACTCCTCACTCCCAGGCCGGATATCAGAAAAATGACACGGAACCCACGTCAGCCAACGTTTGCAAATCTAAGTTCCTAACTCATAATCGCGTTCGTGCGTGTTGATAGCCAGCCCATCCACACAGAGAAGCAAACCAAACAATAATATAGCTGACAACACACGACAATCGAGGCCAAAAAAATCAAGGCGAAATCTAATACAAAGACTCCCACTCCCATTAACAAAATGTCACAGCCATTAATAATTAAATCCTATCCCTACTATATATGCAACACTATTTACGACGAACAAAATACGGTATGCAAAACTATTTACGAACACCAGACACAATTAATAATGAAACGGTAGATGGGAAAAAATAGGCACGTGACAACAATTAATTGCACTTACCTAACCTAAATATGCCTTATTTAATTAACAATAATTAATTAAATCATTGTGCAATTTTACCGTCACAGCTTAAATGATACAAAAATAACAACTGGGATCAAAACTTATCAGTTTAAAGTTTACAAAAGCAGCATTCCTTTGATTTCTTGTTGCCATTTTTTTTGTTTAGTTTGACATTCAAACGAAATTGTTTGAGAATGGGTTGTCGAACTACAATTTCCGAAAAAAAATAAATTATTGATCATTACAGAAATGGGTATAGCCAAAGAGACAGCCAAAATAGTAAATAATAAATGTCCGTCAACTGTTTAACATATCATTTAACGTTAGGTACCGAAAAAAAATAAAGTCGTGAATAAGTCAAGGTTGGCTTTAAATAAGATGAACGTGAGAAAAGATGTATTGGAAAAGGGATATCAAATAATCCAATAAAAGTTCGCCAAAGTTGTGCACCGAGGTTAAAAGGCAGTTTGGAAAAATGTATAACCCCGAAACAATTCGACGGATCTTACGAAAAAATAATTTACATGGTAGAACTGCTAGAAATAAGCCTTTTATTAGCAAAAGAAATAGACGCGTGACCAGGTACTGTTGGTGTTAGGTTAGGACGTTATGTTAGGTTTGGCTGATAATAATCGGTATTAAGGCAGTAAAAGTAAAAAAATTAATCTAACCTAACCTAACGTCCTAACCTAACCTGGTAAAGTTTAAAAATGTGGGGATATATTAGAAAAGACACCTATTTGGGTCCGATAGAAAAATATCATTGTGAAGAAAGCCTAACGAATAATTAAAATTAAAAAATATGAAAGCTAAGGTAAAGCACAGTGGAGATGGAGTGATGTTATGGGACTGTATGTCATCTGCAGGAGTTGGTAACAAGCATTTAATTAAAGGGAATATGAACTGATATGTGCATTTGGATATATTATGGCAGCATCTTGTTGCTAATGTCAAAAAATTAGATATTGATATCAATTATCAGTTTTATCACGACAATGACAATGATCCAAAGCTAGCGTTATATCGGATCGCAGTTGGTTGCTTTATAACTACCTAAATGTTATTAAAACATTAGCCCAGTTACCAGATTTGAAAGTAATAGAAAATTTGTGGCTGACATTAAAAAATAAAGTAAATAGTGCCCCAATTTTGAACAAAATGAATTAAAAGTAAAAATTACAATTTCCCCGGAGTATACTAGAAAGTTAGTTGAATCAATATCCAGAAGACTACATGCCGTTATTGATAATAAGGGAGGCCAACCAAATATTAGCAGGCGTATTTCAAATCGTGCAGTTTGCTTCCTCCATTTATTTTGTTATATTGAGTTTTGCATCATTTAAACTGTGACGTTTAAATTTGCATAAAACTTAATTAACTATTTATTGTTAATTAAATAAGTATTTTAAACAAAAAGTAAAAGGAAATATGCATATATTTTTTTAAAAATTTTATTCGATAGTTTTATAATAGTAAAAAAATGTCATCGCCAAAAAATTAATTTAAAGTATTTAAAAAAAAATAAAAATAGTCAACTTACACGGGAAATTAAAACGCCCGCCATTTTGGCGCGCTTGGTGTGACGTAATAGTATATGACAACAAACAAACAAGTGGAAAGGTTATGTTAAAGGTTATTGAAAAAGTATTTATTTTCTGAAAGGGTATGTAAGATAAAATAAACATTATAAATAATACGTAATTACCTTAAAGTTTTAACTCCTTTGATTCCAACAGACGTGAAATAGGAATTTGATGTTAAAAATGTGGTCATCATGAACACATCCATTTTTGGCAAATTGTCTGATTGCGCCTTCACACAACCGCTTTCAGTCATTTTCCAAAATTTTCGCGTTATTTCTAACAAAACAAGTGTAATTTTACTTCTAAATGTGCAATAAAATCGTAATAAAACTGACTGAATTACAAACACTTCTAAGCAAATACCAAATACCTAACTTAACTACTGAGACTCACTCGATACTCGATGTTATTAAAATTTGTTAAAACAGTTTTTCACGTCACGTATTTTACCATTATTTGAATCACCTACATATTCCCTATTAAAACTTATTTAATTTCAATAAGTTGTTTTCTCCAAACACATAACAAGGCACCAAGCCAATTAGTTTTTTTTATAGCGACTGCACTATTTAGGTTGTAAGTCATTGTATTTTAATAAGAAAAGTTTTATCTTATTAAAATATAAAAGTAAATAATATTATTCGTCAACAATCCAATTAACTATTTAACTTAGAACAATAGGGGTACAATATATAATCAACATTTAACATTTAAATTTATAATACCTTTGTTAGAAGTATTGATTTTAATTTTGGTGACATGGATTTTCCTCGGGATATAGTTTTCATCAAAATGTACTAATCGAAAGCATGCGCTCAAAAAATGTGATTCTTGTTAAATCCCGAAAGTACCATTTTTATGTCAATCTACTAATACTGTGGATAGCCACTTTACAACATTTAAAAAAAAATCCCAACTAGGGCTATTACTTCCATAGGAAACTAAATCTAATTATTCTTCTTAACTACTTGAGTTCATTAAGAAGAGGTCTATTCTAATGATCAACAACCCAGGCACAACAGAGAATCATTCTTCATTATGCCCAACGTGTCGGATTTTTTAACGACTCGGAGAGAAGTAGAAGCTAAAACCACTTGTCTTCGAGAGCAATATCTTTCAATTTAGTCAAAATAACTGGGTTATTATGGTCACAATAACGTTCGCCATCAGCATTAACGCATTACCTGCCTCGTTGTCAAAGAAAAATGACTCAAAAATGCCTCCAAGGCACACTAAACCGTGGCACGGTGGGGATGTATTTGTTTTTCATGGATCAATCGTAAGTTTTTACTTTTAACGAAGTTATCGAGGTTAAAATTAACTATATTGCTAAAGATAATTTGGTCTACAAAATAGGCATGCACTTCTTGTTGTTCAATTATTCAGTTGATGAAATCTCTTCGCTGTGCATAGTCTGTTGACAAAAGTTGTTGTTGTGCCAGGTAATAACAGCAAATTTTCTCAAGAAATTTATTTTTATCACATCTTAAGCTTTAATTCGCATAACACTTTTTAACATACTTGCCGTCATTTATTTTTTGCAATACTGGTATGTATCTACTTAAATTATATGATATTTTCTTTTTTTTCTTTAAAACGAAAATAATTTAACGAGAAAAATCTTTTTTTTTTTGAGTGTAACAAATTCTCAATCAAAACTTCGTGCAAATATCGGACGAAATATGGAGCGGTTGTACATTTAACATGAATTCCCGAAGGTTTAGTCTGCTGAGTGGAAACGAACCTGATCAATTTCAAACTCAATAAAACTTGCAATATGACTTTTTTGAATTTAAAATGTAAAATAACGTCACTGTGATATGCGAGTCTGAACTTTACGAATATTTTCAACCGGGATATTATAATTTTACTACACATGGAACATGTATCTGATAGAAAAAGTTTAAATTACAACAAAGTTTAGCAGAATCTGTCAATAAAGAACTTATTTCGAAAGGTTTTCACGGTAGAAAATTCTGTGAACAATGTGTAGGACAAAATGTCGTAAAATATTACAAAAAAGGGATATTTTTACAAAAATAACATTGTAAAATTATTCTAACACATAACATCTAGTCCCATTGTTTACACACAATTTAAAATTAGTAAAATGTCTTAATAATTTAAAAAAATATTTTACAAAATACGGATCAAACTCTTACTTTTAAAAAATACTTTAATTAAGTAATTCCTGTTTTTAAAACACAAAGGAAAGTATGTACTTTTGGGTATGTCATATTCGACTGTGGGCCCTCACTAGATAGCGCATTCAGTTTGGGGATAATACGACCCAGACTGATGCAGCTCGGGCTAAAAACATTTAAGTGTAAATATTAACATTTATCAAGCTTAGCCAGAAGACTAGTTGGCTCAATATCAACTAGGATAACAAGTGGCAGCAGCAAAACACAATGAGCTCAAAACCTGCAGTGTGGGCTCCTCTAACCCGACCGCTTTTTACCAAACACCAAAAAAAACCTTTACTTTAATGGGATTCATTAAAATATAATTTTTTTTATTAAGATACTAGTTTACAAACCGCCCCCCAGCTTATTATTATTATTACTAGTTTACAACCAATAGAACCGCGACACACAGTAAAATAAAGAGTGGTCCAAAAGTAGGTATACATTTGTGATTGTGTCTTTCTTTTGTTTCTAGGGTAAATTGTTAAAAGTATGTGACAATTATTATTCGAAACACTTGATCAGCTAATCAGCTATTTTAAATATATCTGATTTATTATTGTAATTAAATATAAATATATGTAACTGTATACCTACTTTTAAGCCTCATCGTATTGTCATAATAATTGTTGCATTGAGCACCTGAAAGATCTATGTTGGTCAAACATTTACTGTTACATCCAAACTGTAACTATAATTGAAAAAAATAACTTTAAATATTTTCTCTTATTTGTTAAACTTTGATTTTCCACCGTTTTTGTGCTGTATTTATAATAGTTTCCTAAATTGTAATCTAGAAGAAATAAATTTCAGATACAAAGCGGTGATTTTCTTATTTTATTCTAACTAATCGAAAAAAAAGTGGTGTGTGCAGCTTACATTTATTAGCTATTAATACACTAGCATTTATTACGACATTCTCATTATCTTAATGGTTATCATTAAATGCTTGTGGCATGATATGATTTTAATTATACAGAGTGAGCCACAGAAAACAGTCCACCCCGATATTAGGCGGTATTCATTAAAATTAAAGAAAATGTTGAAACACGATGGTTTTTTTGTTCTGATACAGATGTTTGTCATTTAACAACCCACTCTCTTCCACTTCGCCAATTACTTAATTTAATATAGGAAATGTACTATGGGTGGCACATAATTAAAAAGGTATAGTATCTAGGAATGTGATCATGATTTTTTTTTATATTTACACCGTCTTTAAAAAAAAAGTCTTAATTAATTTGTAATACAAATGAAATGCAAAAATGAAAAATGAACAATTAAAAAAATTTGTCAAAACAATAGGAAACACTAATCAGTTAAATTAATGGCGGCGTCACACGATGCGGCCAACGTTTGAAGCAAACGTTTGGCCAAATTTGCTTCCAACATTTGAAGCAAATATTTGATTGGCCAAGTGCAGTGCTATACGGTGGGACGAATGTTTGGTCCAGCCTTTGAACCAAACGTTGGTTCAAATTCAATAATGGCGGATTCATTGGATGATGCGCTATTAGCTACTAGCTATTAGCTACAATAGTTTTGATGGCTTGTTATAAAATTCTGAATGACCGAAATAAACGTAAACGACGTAAAAGGAGGTGGTGGATGGTCTCTCTTCATAATAGCAGAGGACGGTAAGTAAAATATCAAAGTTTGTCTACTTTAGTATTTCAATCTGTAGAAGTATTTGTTAAGGAAAAACAATTTTCTAGGGAAAACGGTTCGGATTTGTTATCTGATTTACAAAAGGAACCTTCAGGAATGTTTGTAATTCTTTGCCGTATGTCAGCTGAAGAATTTGAATATCTGCTAAACAAAATTGGAGGAAAAATTACAAAAAAAGACACTAACATGAGGAAAGCTATTTCAGCAAAAGAACGTTTAGCGATCACTCTACGATTTCTCACTACCGGTGATTCTTTCAAGAGTCTGGGATACATCTCATCAATCTATAAGCACTATTGTCCCAGAAGTTTGTCAGGCTCTCACTGAAGCACTAAACAAAGCATCAAGGACTTTTTAACATTTCGATGGAATCCTGAGAGGCGTTCGTCAAGGATGCATTTTATCACCACTGTTATTTAATTTGTATTCCGACAGGATATTTCAAGAGGCGTTAGATGAATGTGACGAGGGGATATCTGTCAATGGGATTAATATCAACAATCTGAGGTATGCGGATGACACGGTTCTTGTTGCCGACTCACTGGAAGGACTGCAGGAGCTGGTAAGCCGCGTGACGGCTGCAAGCTCAGAGGCCGGACTTAGCCTGAACGTGAGAAAGACAAAGTGGCTAGCAGTTAGCAAATCAAACAACGTGGACGGACACCTGACAATTAACGGTCAACGAATTGAGCGAGTAGAAACTTTTAAATATCTTGGGTGTCAACTAAATGAGAAGTGGGACAGCATGCAGGAGATTCGTGCCAAAATAGAACAAGCTCGTGCTTCGTTCCTGAAAATGCGTAAAGTACTTTGCAGCAGAAATTTAAGCTTGCCCCTGCACTTCCGAGTGCTTCGCTGTTACGTGTTCAGCACACTGTTTTATGGAATGGAAGCTTGGACTTTGACAGATGCGATGTGCAAAAAATTGGAGGCCTTTGAAATGTGGACGTACAGAAGGCTATTAAGAATCTCCTGGGTAGAAAGAGTGCGTAACACCGAGGTACTTCAACGCCTCGACAAGCAGCTGGAAGTTCTGTTTACACTAAAAAAGCGCAAACTGGAGTATATATTTCTTAAGAAATAACAAGTATCGACTTTTAAAGCTTATTATAGAAGTGAAGATCGAAGGACGAAAAGGCCCGGGTAGAAGAAAGGTATCCTGGCTAAAAAACTTAAGACAATGGTATGGAGTGAGCACTACCACATTGTTCCGCCGAGCTGTAGACAAGATTCAGATAGCGCTGATGATTGCCAACGTCCGAGGAGGACAGGGCACCTTAAGAAGAAGAAGATGGAAACCTTAAAGCTTAGCCGGCTTGCTAAGTTCATCCAAGAGTCGTACAATGCATTTCTATTCCTGTGATCCCTATGTTTGGGATCCCAAAGAACAGGGTGTGTTTCATACAACTGAATGAATTCTAACACCATCTCATTAGACCACTCCATCGTAGGTATGTAAAGTTGGAAAACAGGTCGTGTGGCAATGTGTCCAATGCCTTTCAACGTACAGCCGAGCTGGAGGGGAGAATCCTTTAAAGCGGGCAAATTTTCCGACAACGGCCGGAACGTCTTCCAATGCCAACGTTGGACGTATGACATTGGACACTCCTAGTTCGGGCAACAGCCACACGATGCGTCCAACCATCATTCGTCCACCGTTGGAAGGTGTTGGTCGCATCGTGTGGCGCTACCTTCCTAATTAATTAATGAATAAGATATTGAAAATGGTGTTAATCCATACAATAATTGTTGAGCCGCTGTTGGAAATTACGTCACACGTTTTAAAGCATTCATGTACTATCCGTCGTCTTAGTTCTCCCGACGAAGCGCGTTCGGTCTTAATTCGATACTGTGTCAGTTTTTTCAACATTGAAGTTAGTAAATCAATTTAGGTATTTTTTAAATACTTTAAAAATGGTATATTTTATTGCAGAACGAGTTGTGATTGATTATTTCCACATTTTTTAATGACAGTTTGACAAAAAAAAATGACACATTATTAAAACAGAGGCGTTGCGTTTTATTTTTAAGAGGTGTTACAACAAATTAATTAAGACTTTTTTTGCAATGTCGAAAAAAATTATGGATGATCATATGCCTAAATACCCCATCTAAATTCCTTTTTAATGATGTGCCACACATAGTACATTCCCTATATTAAATTAAGGGGTAGGGGAAGTGGAATGAAGACAAATGACAGATAACTGTATCGAAAAAATGTGTCCCGCTTGGAAAAAAATGGACGTGTTTCAGCATTTCCCTAAATTCTAATGAATACTTCCAAATATTGGGGTGGACTGTTTGCCCACTATTTGTTTGATACTTTTTGTGCCCAAGTAAATACGATTATTCCTAAAATAATATCTTTTGTGCAATTTTTTACATAAAAAATAGCGTTATTTAGATTACCCGTAAAATTTAATGGCAATCTACAGGGGTTAGTTTCCGTCCATGGTGTAACCTTGTTTTATTACGAATAAATTTCATTTTATGGTTTACGGTTGGAAATCACACTAAAAATTCCATCGGGAAATTCAGGGATATCACAAAATTCATTTGGCTTTTATCGTTCTAATATCCATCATCGTGGTCATTATTCGCGATAATAAAACACCGTTCATAAAATTTTCAGCACCATCTGAAGGTCTGCACATTTATTTATCTACTGTTTATATTTGAAAATTGTCTGTTATGCTTTTTATTAAAATGTTTTGGGCGATATTTTAGCTAATAAATACAGGGTGTTTCAAATAAAGGTGACCCCCTCTCGAAGAAAGGTAGAAAACTAAAAAATAATTGGGGTTTGCTTAATAAACAATTTTCGTAACTCCAATCCGTATTCAAGAGGGCGTTGAAGTAAAAAAAATGAATACACATTTATTACGATTTTGCCGAAACTACTGGTAACATTGCAATGAAATTTTATACAAATATGTTTTAGAAGCTGATACATCCCATAAGTTTGTCTTTATATTTGACTCTCTTAGAGGGCGCTAGTTACACGGTTAGTACCAAGTACTACTGAACATAACTTTTTTAAGGTTAAAATTATGAATCAAAATTTAAAATGAACTTAAACATCATTCAATTTTAGACCAAAAAGGTACACTTAGCAAAACTCGATACTGTGTACCGTTTTCGAAATATTTTGATTTAAAAATTATGAACTTATAACCAAAGCCACATCTCAAAGGCTTTCAGTTTCTTGATACAATTCATCTTCAGGGTCCAACCTTTCACACCATCCTTCTGTCGATAAGGTTCATAAAATGCTACGTTTGGTCGGTGCTTCTCTATTGTGTGGAAGGTAGGACATTTATAAATGATACCAAACTATATACGTTTTCATACAGAATAGAGCAACAATGCCAAGCATAAATTATTTCTGCGGTCAATAGGTACAATAGGGGTGTAAAGTTAGTTCGCCTCCTCGTGGTGCACCCTGGGTAACGCTAAATGAACTAATACAAGGGGCGCCAGACAATCTCTAGATCTCCTGGCAAAACAAATCACAGGCGCATGAAAAATAGTGCTTTTGTTACTAATATATAACTATGAAAAGGGAAAAATTAAATCTCACTTTAACTATAAGTATCACCCAATAAATAATGTTGGTAACTGTTCAAAAATGTATCTTAAGATTATAACTAATTTTTTCTTTACCGGAACAGTCAGTCTTAATTTTATATTCTGGTATCTTCTTCTTAGGCTACCTATCCACTATTGGATGTTAGCGACCACATGCGCGAATCTCTCTCGATCGGTTGCAGTGGAAACGAGCTCTCCGATAGTTCGGATTCCCGTCCACTTTTTAATATTCCTCAACCAGGACAATTGCTTCCTTCCTATTCCATGCCTGCCCTCTATCTTCCATTAAAAGTTGTAATAGCTTTAACTTTGTATTTCGCATGATGTGTCCAAGGTACTTTGTTTTTCGCCTTTTAATTGTTAATAATAGTTCTCTTTCCTTTTTCATTCGTCGTAGGATCTCCTCGTTGGTTATTTTATTTGTCCATGGCGCTTTTAATATGCGACTATAGCTCCACATTTCAATGGCTTCTATTCTTCTGATCATCGTTGATTTCATATTCCATGTCTCCATTTCATATGGTAAGGTGGACATCTCGCATATTACATTTTTAGATCTACATTTATATCTGTAAGCTTTTTTTTAAATTATAAAATGCATTACGAGTCATTTCTGTTCTGCATTTTATTTCCTTGTCTGGATCCCAGTCTTCATGAAGCCAGCTCCATGTACTTGTATCTTGATACTCCCTCTAGGTTGTTGTTGTCCACTATTATATTTACATTTTCATACTCATACAAAAGTAACTTTTAATTTTTCCAAGTTATTAAATAATATACAAAATTGTCCATTATTTAGTCTGGTACTAATCAATGGTAAACCCTAAACTTCTACTTCTACCGACTCCAATTCCAATTATTTAGTACTTTTAACTTTAACTTTTAACTTTTAACCACAGTTGATTTTTCATCAAAATATGAATTAAAAAAATACCCAATATTTTGGAAACGTTAAGTATGAATCAAATATTCGTTTAAAATAAAAATAATTGTAAGGCACAATCGACACATTTGACCATTTTAATACTGTAACTAATATACATTCTCTTTTGTTAGTGAAGACTGTTCTGGATTTAAGTAAACGGCGCCGGCGTTGGGAGCTACAGGCGTAAGATTTCTATTAGATTTTCCGGATATTTGCCCTTCTATGCAGACAACAGATTTAATTCTTTCGAGTGTGTGAATAGAAAAGCTCTCTCAAAGACCCTTTTCATTCATTTTGATATCTAGTTCGTTGAATTTTTCAAAGACGTTTCATTGTTGGTGTGCAACATTATTTTCGTTTTTAAAAATAAAAAAGTAAAGCAAATTTAATTGGCTTATAAAAAATACGATTGTCTGCAAAGGAAATGGCTACAATAGAAAATTATAATCATGTTCGTGTTAATTTTTGTTCTTCTAGAGAGGGTTTTGGAAGTTGTAGGATGTTGTATGTTTCTGCCTCTGTTGAATCTCGCCGTGCCTCAGTCGATGTTAATTCTTTGATAGCTAGTTGGGGCTGGTTCGTAATTCTTTTTTGCGGTCAGTTTTTTCTGGCTTTACCGCCGTGAATTTCTTGATGAATTAAATTAAACACTTTTCTTGTTTTATACTATATTGTAAAAATATGTACTCTGAGCTTACAGTTGAGAACCTCTTGTCTCTTTGGAAAATTTTCACTGTTTGATGGCTTTTAACTTTACTGATTTTATATAATTATATTGCTTGTAACTTTTTTACCACGTGGTGTTTTAAAACGACTTGCTTGTTCTTGGTCGAAGACGATGGACGAACTCACCACACGGAAGTGGTCAAAAATAGTTTTGTAAAAGCAGCGCTGATGTCAGATTTTCTAATGGGTTTGTGACTTTGTATGATTGGTTGCCTATAGCAACCGTCTTTTGGCTATGATAATACATACATAAAGTCACGCCTTTTTCCCATAGGGGTAGGCAGAGACCACTTCCTTCCACTTGTTACGGTTCTTCACACATATTTTGCTTCCTTTACTTTCATCAGTGCTCTCATACATGCTCGTCGGATGTTGGTACTCTTGACCTAGCCTTTCCTCAAAAATATATCTGATCAAGATATGTTCTCCGAGGTCGACCTCTACCGACTTGCCCATTCACACTCGCCTTATAAATTTGTTTCGTCAATCTTCCTTCATCCGTCCTTTTAACGTGTCCAAACCATCTAAGCATTCCCTTATCTATCTTTGTAACCACATCTTTTTTTACACGCAAAACGTTCTCTTATCTCACTATTCTTCACCTTATCCAACCGTAATATAATAATGAGGTTTTTAAATAAAGGAATGGATTGAAAAACATTCTACTGTTGCAAAATTACTTTATTTTTAACAGTAATGTTAAAAAGCAGAATTCTGAATAAAGTTTGATTACCGTTTTTTCAAATTAATTATTGTTTTTTAACAATCAGCAACGGAGGAATTTTTCCTTATTATAATTTTAATAATAACTTTCAGTACTTATTATGTTTGCCAATTACTTAATTTTCCATAAATAACTTAATTCGTTGGTAACTCAATCAGTAGGTACTTGTTCTCTGATTATCCATACAGTCATTAAAAAAAATAATTTAAGTATTCTTTGAATTATTCATTGCTTTATATTTATTTTACCCGTTAATAATATAAAACCGTTGCATAAAACCATTAATAGTTAACTTATATAAATTTGATCTGAATTAGTTAACGTACTAAATCTATTCGCTCCGTGCGTGACTGCAGCGCCATGGCATCTGTGAACTAAGGGATGCTGTCACAGCGTTTTTAAATATATAAATGAATGGGGGTTTGCAATAAAAATTAATTTTTTTATTATAACAAATTTTTTTGCGTGTCAAACCAAGTGACAATTAATCTTCAATCCTGTGAATTTGTTATGCAAAAATTACCCATAAAATGTAAGTATAATTAATAATTTAAAAACAGTATAAAAGCTGTAGCGTTTACTATAGTTAACAAAATAGGTTATAACCACAATAGATCGGACTTTAAATAATATTGGCAATAATTACTAAGACAGGTTTTTCAAGCAATTAGTCATATCATCGAATTTCAACCTCATCAAAGGTAAAAATCTCGTCCTTACAGAACATGTCCGAGATGTTGAAGAACATCGTCGATATAACAAAAGATATTTGATAAAGTCACGAATTATTCGACAAGCACTACTTCTTTAAATATAAATAACAATTACTTGATTTATTCTATTAATAAAAATTTTGAAGATCAAATAATTGATATAGCTTAATTTTTTTATTTTAGATAAATAAAGCTTGATGTGTTACTAATGTGCTGCAATTCCGTTTATAATAAAAGTAAAAAATACCGCATTAATTTACTTCATTAATAATAAAGAAAGCGTAAAAAAAATATTTAGAAAGAGAATATTTTGAAAATATGTTTCCGCATAAATACAAGCAACTGCAAGAACCGCAGGAAGTCCAGATTTCCGAATTATTCTCAAACTCTCCTTTGAAGCAAATTTTGACAGCTCAATCTCATAAAAATTAGGGTTATGGTGCTACTTACTTCTGCCGTCTCACTGTCACTATCCAATTATTTCTTTGGTTTATTTCCCATTTTGTAGTTGGAAATTTATAAAATTTATATTCATTTTTTGCGCTCGTATAATTGCAATTTACTACACAGCAACTGCGGTGGCTGTTTTCACCCATTTTTTTAAAATTATAACAAAATTAATGATCTGACGTTTATTTTTTAAAACTAACATTAAAATTACCGACCTTAGTTGTCTAAGTTACCCACTGCGTGCGCTAGTGTTCACTCTGGCTTTCCCTACCTTGACTTCGCTCGCAGCGAATACAAATAAATAAAATTGTCTGTCTTGAATTTAAAATAAATCCATTTTTCTAAGCTCATTTGATTATTGACCCGTTACCAAAACACAAACACGCATTTTTTAATTTTTTTGTCAACCTGTCTGTTTGTTTGTTCGGGCTTATCTCTGGAATTACTAAACGGATTGTAATACGGTTTTCACGAGTATATAAGGCTTGGCTAAGAGCAGAATATAGCATTTATTTTATTTAAATCGGATTTTAAAAAAAATCTTATTTAAAGATACCTCTAGCCTAAAAACTTACAAGAAAAAATAATCGGTTAAGTTATAGTGATTTGGTTAGATAAAGCGAAGAATAGTGAGAAAAGGGAACGCTGCGATGTAAAATAAGATGTGATTACAAAGATAGATAAAGGAATGCTTATATGGTTTGGACACTTAGAGAGGATGAATGAAGGAAGATTGACGAAACAGATTTATACGGCGAGTGTGAATGGGCTAGTCGGTAGAGGTCAACCTCGGCGAACATATCTCGATCAGATCAATATTGTTTTGAAGAAAGGCAAAGTTAATAGTACCAACAACCGACGAGCATGTATGAGAGCACTGATGAAAGTAGAGGAAGCAAAAGATGTGTGTAAGAACCGTAGTAAGTAAAAGGAAATGGTCTTTGTCTACCCCTACAGGAAAACAGCGTGACTATATGTACGTATGTATGCGAATTGAATGGAACAGAGTTCTGATAAAACATTAAATAAAATTTTAAAAGTAAGAAGTTCTTTCTAATATATACTGATCCAAATCTCAACTAATATCTTAAGGGAAAATTAATGTTTAATTTAAACTACTGAAAGAGACCGTAGGATACATTTTAATACATAAAAGTATGTAATCCCTAAAGTTGTTCTCTTTTTTATTTGGTATGTGTATATCTGGAGTTTTGGTCGTTTAAGTATACTCAACAACTTTTATTACGCCAAGAATACGCCGTCTTCTATTTAAATTTAAATTTTGATATTCAAAAAAAATTATAAAGATGATTATCTTGGCGTTCTTTGTTTAGGTTTTCATTTGTATTCATTGAAGGCGAAGGATTAAAACGTTACAGGCAAACTCTATACAAACAGGACTTTTAATTACCGTTTATCCCGAGCTCTTCGTATAGTAGAAAATGTATTTTGTATAATGAAAGCTTAGTTTGATATTTTTCACGCCGTCATAAATCTGAAAATGAAAATTTTAAAAGTGATAACGGCTTATTGCGGTTTATATAACTTTTTACGAGTATTGTTAGGCAGAAAAACTATCAAATATTAAAACATAGTCTGTAAATGAAATATGCCCATCTAGATTGTTTACTAGAATTTTATTTTTGTGTTACATACAATTTAATTCGAAATTAAAAAGGGTCGTACGTAGCTGAAATACAAAAGGCAAAGTTCAACTTGGATAGCACAAGTGCTAATAAGTTGCTCTTGCACTTAACCTCAAAAAATGTTACCTAAACTAAGACAGAATGAAGTAGAAGAAAAATTAGGGTGTGGGAATGGTATAATTAACATATACGGGGTGTTAATTAATAAGTGCGACAAACTTTAGCGGGTGATTCTGCATAAAAAAATAATGTCAGACCATAAAACAACTGTACAATGAACATTAAACAAATTATCCCTTTAAAAACTTATCTAATTTGTTTTTAAAACTGTTAGCATTTACTATAATCTGGTCGTAGGCCGTTCCATGCGTAAAATATTCTATTACTTAAAATTGTTTTTTTAGAACTGCATTTGAATGTTCCCATTTTTAATTTGTTACGGTGTCCTCTTAGTCGATCATCATTATTAAGCACGTACATATCTCTCAGATTTCCGTAATTATATTTAACAATTCTAAATGTTAAAATAAGGTCTCCTCTCCTCGAAGGCGACGTTGCTCAAAAGTGTTAATGTTGGCTATGTTCAGCATTTCGAAATAAGATGGCCTTATACGTCCAAATGTAATTCTAGTCACCCGACGTTGTACATTTTTAAAAAGTGTTTTATCACTGACAGGATCCGGATTCCAAACAGGTACACAATATTCCATAATAGGTCTTATGTGTGATCTGTAGAGTTTGATGAGCGACTGAAGGGAAACCCTTTGAAAACACCGTTTCAATAGGTATAGTTTGGTGTTTGCGCGTTTACAAATGTTAGAAATGTGTTCCGCCCAAGTTAAATTAGAATTTATAATAACGCCCAAGTCATTATAAGAATGTACTACTGACTTATGTTATAATGTTATAATTTAGTCTCGGGTTGTTCTTACCAATATGCATAACTATACACTTTTCTATATTCAGGGGAAGCATCCAGTTAGCAGACCATTTGGCAATAGAATTAAGATCGTGCTGGAGATAAAACAAGTTTGAGGTAGGATCTAAGTAGATCTTGGTGTCATCTGCGTAAAACGCCATGTTGCTATCTAATATCCCCTTTTGAATCATATACCAGAGGACTATTAGAGCAGCAACAAATAAAATCATCATTGTTATAATTATTACTAACATTCGTTAACGGATAAGCACTAGAAGAAGAAAAAGAAAAAAAAGAGGCAGTTTTTTGTAAATATTTGATGTAACTGGTAATAGAGATAAAGGATTATTGTACAATGTGACATCACGAGAAGAGGCTTTCTTGGTTTTGGGATCATTATCATTCCTGCTATTTCTCACATTTTAGAGACATGCGTAGGGAATTTGAAATAGCATATTTTATTTCCCGTTTTAAAAATATCACCGAATAAGATAATGAGACGCGAACAAAACCACCATCTTTGTCAATGTAACGCACCGCATCGAACGGTTCATCGAATACGTTACGAAAACAGAGTGCGCATAGATCAGCAGCAGAGTGTACTGTTGCAAAAGGCCATCCCATAATATACCCATACCTTTCGAAATCGATGTCGAACGACCATTTGCATATACACATCGTAAAATTCCTCTCGCGACCAACACCCCGTGTACATAATGTGCAATAACTCAGAAACGGTCAGAGGAGAACGGTATCAAGTAAACTGTTCGATAAATTTAACTGGATTCGAAATTGAGAACGATTACGGCATAAAAATTTTTTCGGACTGAGCTCAGTATTTACCAAAAAAAATTTTAATTTTAATATACAACAACCTTATACCTTGAAAACTTGGTAAGCACACAACATTAAAGAGAGGCCATTCTTATCTTAAGAATATTCATATGTTCTTTTTTTACTTTTTACATAAATATTTTTTAAACACCATATCGTTACCTTTTTTAAAAAATATCTTTAATGTCAAACACACTTGTGTTATAATGGTGGAGACAAATATGTATAAGACCATTATAATTCACCTTTCATTCACTCTCTTAGTGTGTCACGTGCCTATTATTTTTTTCTTCTCCCATCTGCCGTTTCATTATTATAATAGTCTGCATTTGGGTTCGTTGTATATAGTGTTGCCTATAGTAGTGATAGAATTCGATTATTAATAGCTGTGACTTTTTTGTCTCTCTTATTGGACTTCGCCTTGATTATTGGCCTCGATTGTAGTGTGTTGTTAGATATATTATTGTTGGTTTGCATGGGCTGGCAACTGATGCGAACGAGCGCGTTTATGAACTAGGGACTTATACATGGAAAGGTTGGCTGACGCGTGTTCCGGGTCATTTTCTTGATGTCCGGTCTGGGAGCGAGGAAGGTTCGTTTCGTTTGGTGGCAGTGGTGGAAGTCGGTTGAGAGTTTTTGGAACGGTTGAATATTAACACGGGAGCGGAACTTCTACGGTTTCTTCTTCCATATCTGGCTGAATTTGGGGCCATCTTTATTGGATTAGGAAGATAAACCATTTAATTCTTAACTTGACCATTCTGTCGTGCCTATGAGGTGAATATTTTTGGATGTTGGTGTCGAGTTAAGATCACCACTTGTGGGATTTGATGAAGTGAAGCCATCGTGAAGTATCACGTGCCGTTCCATCCACATCGACGATAAATTTTAGCGTTATAAAGACTTGCCTGGTAATTTTAGCAGAAATTATTGATAATACTATTTGGTTTTTCGGTTCTTGGATCATCGATGTTACCGTGACGTCTCAGTGAGGTTTTCAATTGGTTACATGGTATGGAATTTAATTTTATCAACTTATCAGTTATGTGCTTGTTCTAAGTGTTTTCAATAATTTAAAAGTAACAAGTTATTCTCATTTAATTTGTACCTGCTCCCAGTGACGTCCCAATAAAGTTTTCAATAGTTTAAAAGTAACCAAATTATTTTTCGTTAAATTTGTACCGGCTCCAAGCTGAATCTGAATTTATATATCACTGAATATAATTTATGTGGATATTGTAAGGGTTTTAAAATATTATTTTTGTAGCAAGTCCATTTATTTGGTATTTTCTTTTTTTGTTGTGTTAATCTTTTGCTATCAGGAATTTTATATAAAACCAATTATTTTCGAAATTTTAAATATTGTGAACATTTTCTTGTTGTTGTTTTTTTTTTGTTATTTTAATTCTCTTTTGTACCTCATTAGGTTTTTATTACTGTCTGGAAAATTGTTATAATTAATTTAAATATTATTTTAAGAAAGTGTATTAAATTCGTTTAAACCACTTTACGAAAATACAGAATTTATTGTAAAAAAAAAATCAGAACATCATTTTTACTTATTTAATATATTGCAGTAATTGTAAATATAGTTTTATTTATCTAGTTCACCATAATTGTTTGTTGTTTTTCGCGTGGCTCTGCTGGTGCCTACAAGACCTAGGGGTTTCCAACTTGTACCGTTTTAAGTCGGTGGCGCGGCTCACTTTTAGATTTTTTTTCTTCTACCCTCTACGGCTGAGCTCGGGCATAATTTGCCAGTAGAGAGACCACTAGCAGAGTACTCTTTAGAGAACCAAAAAAAGACGTGGCAAGGGGCTTGAACAATCACCGGCAAAATTCATCAAGCTCACGACATTTAAAGACCGTCCAAAACACCTTCTTCGACATCGCTTTGCAAGACACGAAAGTATTTTTAAAATTCCCAATTACCATGCGCGAATATATTTTATAATACCTATAAAAAAAACCATTCCATTGTCTCTATCGCCCGGTACTTACATTGTTTATTTTATTGTTCACGGTATAATTTTATAAAAATATAATAGCTGGTAGCAAATTCAATCATTAAAAATATATATAGTCCAGTCATTCAACTCAAAAATAGGGTGTAACCTCCGAATTTGTCACGTGCCTATTTTTTCCCTTCTACAGTTCCATTATTAATTGTGTCTCTGATAGTTTCGTATTCCTCAGGTACCGTATTTTGTTGTAACTTAAATATAACATTCGTTGAAAATAGTGTTGCATACCTTGTAGGGATAGGATTCGATTGTTTGGTTTGCATTTCTGTGTGGATGGGGCTGGCTAACAACACGGACGATGCGATTATTGGTGTTGAGCACGGACTTGCGAAGATTGTTGGTTGACGTTTATTCCGTGTCATTTCTTGATATCCGGCCTGGGAGTCAGTCGTTTGGTAGCAGTCTTGGGAGTCGTGTGGTGGTGAGAGTTTTTGGGACGGTGTGATTAACAATAGCTTCCCTCAAATAAATCCCGCATGCGGATATTTTAACTCGACACCAAAATCCAAAATATCAACAACGAAGGTAAGATAGAATGGTCTAGTTAAAAATTAAGTGGTTTTTCTTCAAAATCCAATTAAGATGGCCCAAATACAGCCAGATATGAAAGAAAATCCGTTGAGGTTCTGCACACGTGTTCTATAAACATTTGGATTTAAGTTTATTATATTATCAATCCTAGAATAACTGAAAATCGAGGACAAGCTGTCCAAGAAAATAAACCGGAACAAAGAAAGGTATCTCGGGCACGTCTCCAGAAGACCGGATGCTTTAGAAAAGCTGGTGGTTTAAGGAAAAAGTCGACGGACAAAGGTCACGAGAAAGACAAAGGGTAATAGGACCAAAAAGAGAGAGAGATCAAAAATGAAATATACCTAAAGTTTGCTTTTTATTTTAAAGGGATGATAAAGGGACGTTTTTTTGTTTGGTCATGAGATATTAATACTTTTTATATATTCCATCATAGTTCACAATACGTTATAATGTTTTAACACTATAAGTAACCCTAAAAACCACCCGTTACATCAAAATTAGGAAATCTAAAAAGATTTTAATGGTTGATATATGATAAAAAAAAATATGCTCATAGTTTATCATATAATTTACGTATCATTACAATAGTTCAACCCTTAAAAACAACCCTTCATGAGAATTTTTAAAAAACAAATAGTTCTCAATGTTTTAAAATGTGCATTTAGGCATAAGGTTTTCTCAATCTAGTGGTAAGTGACTCACCTGTCTTCGTTAAGCATTTTCATCACAGCAGTAACGTTTTCCTCCGTAACGGACGTTGGTGGCCTCCCCGTCCTTTCAGCGTTCTTCCGGACTAAAATTACCCCTTTGGAATTTTTTGTACCATCTGAATACTGTCGTGATGTGGACAATTATCACATAGTGCAAGAGTCATTTCTTCTAAGCTCTGGTCTATGTTTAAACCACGAGCGAAGTTCTACCACAAAGCCACCCAAATATCATTTCGTGACCAATATGCCATAGCACGCACTTTAAACTATCACTGCTGACAAACAACTAAGCCCACCGCAGCGGATTGTGTGCAAGTTTGAACACGTCTTAACATGAACCAACACTCTGACACTTGCGCCACGTGGTTGCGTCATATTGCAAAACTTTCCTAGTTTCCTTCGTAGTTCAACTTTAATAGCTTTAAATTATAGACAAAAAAAATTATTCGAATCATTTAGTGGAGTATTATATTATGTAACGGGAACTTTTCCTCTCAATTTTATTAAAAAAATTTTAAAGCCGGTCCTGATACTAAGCCGCCCTACCAAGTGTTAGGTACTAGCGCTGATAATAGTGAAATATTTAAAGAAGCATCGTCAGTTGAATCTCTTCATTTGGTAGTTTAAAAGGTCGCGTACATTTTTATTATATACTTGAAGTTCTATGTGTACAATTTAAATGGTAAAAACAGCTTTAAATTTTTGTATTTGATCTCGCTTTTAAATGTAATTTAGCATAAACGACTTGGCTGATTTATTTAATTATTAAAATATTTTTTGCCGGAGACCTTAGTCGTTAAGGTTAGATATTATAGCAGAAAAATTATTCTTAGTGACATCTTTTTTTAGTAATCGACCTTTTTTTCTGAAAGAGACGTTTTTTCTCTGGAGGAGACGTTTTCACTGGAGGCCTTTTTACTGGAGGCTTTTTATTGGAGACTTTTTCCTGCATGATTGTTTTTCTGTCGCTGTAGACAGCTCCCATGAGTGGTCGTTTTTCCTGTCGGATGTTTTTCGCTGCTGCCGATGGCTTCCATGGCTTTTAATGGTAATTATAGTTTTTTTTCAGTTAATTTAATATATTTAAGAAAAATACGATTGTATAGATCCGTGAACTGACCTATACAACCACTTAAATTTAATCCAATCGTGAAATCAAGTAGTCACGGAACCCTGAGTATAGTAATTTTATATTTTTTTTTAAGTTAATTAGTTAATAAGTAGTTTGAATCTTTAAATTAAATTTTAAAATAAATTACATTTTATTTGTTTAATTAATATTAATTATTAGCATTTGATTTTTATTCAGTCATACAATTAGTTTTTTTGAAGTTACACAAAATTTCTTTGGTAACACATTAGCAGCTCTCGAGTTGGAATAATTTGAAATTTAGAAATAAGTTCATTCGTAAAAATTACCTTAAAAATAACAGGAAGAAATGTGTGCTTCAAAAATCTATATCACTAAAAATCAATTATTTTGAAAACGTTCGACAATTGAATGATTGCTCATCTGCTCGCAGTATATCGTCGATCACTCCACATTTTTCATTAAATCAACCATTTTCCAAAGACTGTGTCAGTGATAAAACAGAAGAAACCGATAAGGCGTCGCGTATATATCTAAAAAAGCCAAATTTATGAGTAGGGCTCTAACAAAAGCCCGTTTTACATATTACTTTCTCGATTTACCACCCTACCGATAAGGTTTTCTTTCTTCTCGCGGTCTTTTTTATGACAAATAAGTTTTCAACGTTTCCAACAATAACCGAAATCATTTTGTTTATAGCTCACATAATACTCGACACGAAAGAAAACTGCCATCGAAAAAAAGCCATAAAACAATTTTAATAAAGAAATTTTTGTTTATTAAAAATCAATCGAGATAACGTTTGTTTCGCAAAAAATTTGCGTATGTGTACATAAATACATTTACTTGTTCCACTCTTTCTCCCTCAATCGAAACTTCACAGTTTGTAATGCTTTCTTTCCTTTCAAAAACCATTACTTTCGTTTTGCTTACATTTATTTTCATCCCTTTGATTTTCAGGGCATCATGGATAACATTAATCATCGCCTGCAACTCCTCTTTAGATGACGCTAATATTCATTCATTCATTTTTAATTTATACGCACTATATTTCAAATCTTTTAAACAATCGTTTATGTATAAGTTAAACAGCCATGGCGAAGCCACACATCCCTGTCTCACACCTTTTTCGATGTTAAACCAGTCCGTGCAAGCTCTGTTTATCCTGACACAAGCAGTGGAATCCTCATAAAGTGATTTCAGTGCTCGTATTAAACTTCCGCTCACCCCATACATAGACAATGTCGACCACAATTCACTCTTCACCTCTCTGTCATAGGCCTTTTCCAAGTCTATAAAATCGCAATAGACCTTTTGATTTCTAGTCAAGAATTTTTCAACTATACCTCATAATAAAAATACCTGATCCATACATCTCGTTCCTCTTCTAAATCCTGCTTGCACATCCCATATCATCTTCTCAGTTTCATTCGTTACTCTTTTAATTAATATCTTTGCATACAGTTTGCCGACTAAGCTGAGTAAACTGATACCTCGGTTGTTCTTACAGTCATGCTGCGAACCTTTTCCCTTGTAAAGCGGCACGATAACGGCCTTGCACCAGTCATCTGATACGCTACCACTTCTTCAACAAAGGTTAAAAAGGCGGTACAGTAGACTAGCTACCACGTTTTGTCCAGCCTTCAGCATTTCAACTGTTATCCTGTCATCCATAAATAATATGATTGTATATTAATTGTTATTTCAATTGAATTGTATTTATATTTTTTCATGATCTTGTACAGTCCGTAATATATTTGAATAATAAAAAACCATATAAACATGCATGTAATTGTTGCTCGGAGTGTCAATATATGTGAAAACCAGATTGATGTTGATAATATTAATTTCACTTCTATCGGCAGTCTCTACAACTGCCAATTTTTGTTTTCTTTTAATGTTTAAAAAAATGGAGAAGCCATATTTCGAGAAAGTAAATTGCATTTTAAATTGGACATCCAGACATCGGTTTATTCCAACTGGAAACAACAATTTTCTCTCAATACTCCATCAGAAGAATTCCCAAGAACTGACATTATTCCATAAACATCCGTAATGTAATCAGCAAGAAGTTCCTGATGTAGACAGTTCATTCTGTGGCAAGCCATCGGTTTTCTTCGCAAGTTATTCAAGTACGATTTCCCTTGTTCCATTTCATTTCGTGGAAAACTTTTCCAGTTCCACGCCCTTTCTAATTCGACAAAAAGTATACGGTCAGTTTTGCCTGCTCTTTTTATATACGAAATCGTTTATTATGTCGGCTAGCGAGCGTCGAAAAAAAGCGCACAAAAAATCCACGGGACCACAAGGAAAAGCCCGGAAAAGTCACTTATGACAGCACCGCGGTCCACATATTCGATGACGAGAGTCTTTCCAGGACCGCAACTACAGTTTTCAAAGAAAAATAGTCTCCGACTTATTTAAAGTATTTATTTCTTTAAAGTGCAAACATACTAGAGGTGACCCAAGTGAATACTTCACATCAATTAGTGGTCAGTTACGTAATACGAGTATACGAAATAAGTAAATCTAAATAATTATTAATTTTAAAAGTTTTAATTTACAAAATAGTCATGAAATTATTATTATATGTATTATATGCAGCATTATAGACCTTTTTTTTATTTTTTATAATTAATTTTTTAATTCTTCTTTAAAAATGACGAGGTCATCGTTTACTGTTTGCCCGTATGAATCTTAGACACAAACTAAGACATCTTTAAACATACGGATTCTTATTTATATATATTTTTTTTTATGAAAATAGTCGCAAAAAGGGTAGACCTATCGTGTGGCCCGCGGACGGCCCGCACTGCGACTATTAGAAGGGGAAGGGATTATAGAAAGGAAATGATTGTGGACACGCTTTTTAAAAAGTTGCAGGTCATAAATCTCTGGAAAAACTGATTTTGGAAGCTTATTCCATTCCGTAGCAGCCCTGTAAAAAAGAATTATTGATGAAGATTGGTCCTTGTAGTGTTAATCTTGAGAGTAAATGGGTGAGACTGATCAGCGTGCCGAGTTCTTCGGCCGAATGTGGCCAATGGTGGTACAAGAGTTTTTATTTCTCTGGAGCATATGCCAAGGAAATATCTGTAGAGCAATGACTGGTCTGCAACTCTTCTTCTATGTTCTAGAGGGTGAAGGGTATCTGTGAGAGTTGAGCTGTTTATCAAGCGAATGGCTCTTTTCTGAATGGAATCTAGAAGACGAAGAGAATGCCTTGGTGCTGAACCCCAAATGTGCGAGCAATACTCCAGTAGAGTTCGGATTTGAGCCTTGTACGTCATCAACAGTTGATCAGGAGTAAAAAACTTTCTGGCTTTTCACAGAAAACCTAGCCCCTGGCTTGCCGACGTTGCGATGTTAGCAACATGGTCATACCAAGACATATTATTGGACACCGTGACTCCCAAAATCGAGATGGAGGGACTTGGTTCAAGGGTATTTCCGGACATTGTGATGGGATATAAAACTAGAGGTGACCCGTGAGCGGTAAAGTAAAAATAAATAAATGTAAATATTTATTAATTTTAATATTTTAATTTACAAAATTGTAACGAAATCATTCTTATATTAACGTTATCATCCTAGATGGTACCTGTGACTTAGTCTGCGTACGATTAATACTTCGTGTAGCTCATTTTCTTCTTCAAGGAATTCATTCATCTATCTTTATACCAAAATGTATCAAAATTGGTTCTACGGTTTAGTCGTGAAGGCGTAACACACAAACAGAGAGACCCTTGTTCTATATTGTGTAATAAATGTAAATTAAAACTAAGTATTTTTGATTATGGTCCCACTAATAGGTATTAGGGGACTGAAAATCAATGTCAAAAAAACTAAATTTATTGTTGTTAGCAAAATGAATGTTGGCCCGGAAAGAATAACACTTGATGGCGACAATATAGAAAGAGTTCAGCACTTTAAATATCTTGGAAGCTGGATCAATCAGTCGATGGATCCAGACGAAGAAATCAAGGCTAGAATAGAAATAGCTAGTAGAGCATTTCTAAATCTCAAGCCGCTACTCTGTGCCAAGCAACTTAACATTCATCTGCGGGAAAGGTTTACCAAGTGTTATGTATGGTCTATTCTGTTGTACTCTTGCGAAACATGGACGCTCCACCAAAAAATTATTGACCGCATTGCTGCATTCGAGATGTGGCTGTACAGACGGATGCTTAAAATTCCGTGGACAAGCCGAACTACCAACGAGAATGTACTAATCAGAATAGGGCACGATAGAGAGCTCTTAACTACCATCAAGCACCGCAAACTGGAATACTTGGGACATTTTATGCGTGGACCACGTTATAGTCTGCTTCAGCTTATTCTGAATGGTATTATAAACTGTATAGTTTGTGAGGATAGGTGTATGGATGTAAATGATGATTTATGGTAATGCAAAAGTTATAGGTAGCTACTGCAAATATATTTCCATAAACCATGTTAAATGATTTTTTTATGTTTAGCATAAACATGCTGATTTTGCGATTTAGAAACGCGAGAGCTAGCCACGCAGAGCTGGCCGTGGGAAAAACAAAGCGTACCCAAATGTATGCCAGCTACCTTTAAGGTTTTACCCTGCGGTTTGTTGAAAGAAATTAAAAATGCAACTTTTAATGGGAATTTCAGGCGTTTAAAATTAAATAGTAAGTTATTGGGTATGATAGGGATGCGTGGTATAAGAACATGGAAATGTCTCGTAAGTCTAGCTACTTACATAGCTCAAGCTTAATTAGAGCTTTAGGAAAGATTAGACTTACGCTTTCGCGGCATAATTCTTGCTAACTAAAAAATAAAATCATGCTTCAAAACAAACTCACATCGTCCCGCAAAAACAAAATCACATCGTCCTAACTATTAAAATATTTGTTCAAATGTTGTAGAGTGAAAGACAAAGTTTGTCAACTTTAAATACCAGAAGCGATAAAAGTATTTATTTTTTATAAGGATCAATTTGTTACGACCAAATGTGCATTAAAATTAAGGTATCAATTTTTATTGTATTTATGGCAGAATTTTTTCCTACTTAATTTACACCTATATTTTGGACAATACTCACAATACTCATTCATGTGCTTACATAACTCGTGCTACGCACTTGTTTATACCTTACATACTTGTATATTAATGATGCCTTTATCCCATTTATATAGTAAATAACTAAAATGCATTTTTTTTAAATAACATAATACACACAACATCCATACACACATTCTCACAAACTTTCGCGATTATAATAATAGTAGGTTTACACAATATATTTATAAATTATAGCATGTGTTATTCTGATGTATAAAATACATTGTAAAGTTTCACTAAAATCCATTCAGTAATTTTTGCGTGAAAGAGTAACAAACATCCATACATACATACATACTCACAAACTTTCGCATTTATGATAGTAGTAGGATGTAATTTTTTTGAATGAACACTTTTTTTAAGTTAAATGTAAAAAAGTAATGCAAGATGTTACACAAACATATATCAAAAACCAACTTAACTGTTGACAGACGTCACGCAATATCGTTGACGTCTATCATAAAAATGTATGATAGATTAATTGTGGTTAGAATTTTTTAAAATGTAATTTTTCAACAGAAATAAACTAAAACTTAAATTCATTTTTAATCATTAGAGGAAAAAATAATCTCAAAATGGCGTATCAAACATTAATTTTGATACGGTATTAAGGGAGATATTTCATATACACAAAAAAACACCTTTGAGAAATAATTTATAAAGATTGTTGGTAAAAATAATTATTAAGTTTGAGTTAATCATAAAATATAATACAATTTATGTTTTTAAATTATAAAATTTCGATCAAGCCATTTAAACCATGTAAGTATAATCTTATTTCAAATATATATAAATAATTGTGATATTCTTCGTCAGTTAAGATCCGATGCTGTGTTTTCCTTGCGGGGTAATAGAAGAAAAAACTGTGATTTATGAGCTTGATTGTATGGTTTTTTTCTGCTTGTTGGGTGTGGTATTGGATGTTAAAAAAAATGTCAAGAAAAGAAGCTATCGTGTTTATTAACTTCGCGATGTTGACAATTTTTATACAAAATGATTGTGACGTGTATGTGGTAATTAAAAAATTACTTTTCCTTGTTCATTTAACACTCAAATAATTGGAATTTACTTTACTACTTTAGCGAATTACTTTGTCGTAATTAAATTTTTATTTGATGTTATACAACGGTGGTCTGAAAAGTTTTTGATCTTAACGTGAAGATGACAGCACTCGTCAATAAGATCTAGGGAATGTAGAATAAATTCCTTTTTTTTTATACCTCATGCGAGATAAGTAGTATCTTATAGCACGCTGTTGCGGTTAAAAAAAAGCTGTTTTTCCATTTGAGTGCGACAAGTTTAACGCACGAGCGAAGCGAGAGCGCTCATTCACTCGAGTGAGCAATCAACAACTTATCGCACGGGTTGCACATACTATTTTTTATTGCGAATGCGGAATAAACGCAAACATAAAACAGGGGTCCAGACCAAAAAAATTAACTGAAATAAAAATATAAACTTTGTAATGTCAACTTGACAGTTGCGCGTTCGGCTGTTAACCGAAAGGTTGGCGGTTCGAATTTGCGTGCGACAAGGATAGTTTGCGTGTGCTAAGTATAATTTGCGTGTGCCAAGTAACACTCAAATGACTTAAGCGTGCACCAAGTAAACTTGTCACACTTAAATAAGCAAATAGCTATTTTTCAACCGCAACAGCGTGCTCTAAGATACTACTTATCCCGCATGAGTAATAAAAATTATACTTAGCACACGCAAACTATCCTGGTCGCCCACATATTCGAACCACCAACCTTTCGGTTAACTGCCGAACGCGCAACTATCAAGTTGACATTACAAAGTTTATATTATTATTTCAGTTAATATTTTTGGTCTGGACCCCTGTTTTATGCTCGCGTTTATTCCGAAGTCACATTAAAAAATAGTATGTGCAACCCGTGCGATAAGTTGTCAATTGCTCGTGCGTTGAACTTCGCTCTCGTGAGCAATCGCCAACTTATCGCACTAGTTGCACAATATACTATTAATTAATATATTTTGTGAAACATTCCAAAACACCTTAATTTTAGATTATTAGATGACATCCTGCAACGAAAACATTTCACCATCGAAATAATAACCGACCAATGAAGCGACGCTTCAGGAGCGATTTTTCTTGCAATATTTTATATTCGCCTTTTATGGAATGATTAATAACCAATATTGATATTATCGTGAAACGATTTTATAATAAATCACAAGAAATCCTGAATAAAACTCATGATACTTATCCTTAACACGAAATATTGACATGCAAATTTTAAATTTAATAATACAAGTTCTATTTACATTAATTTTCGTTTTTTGTTATATTTTTAGAAGAGTTTTATCGATTTAAAATATAAAGATGAAAAAGTTTTTTGATGTCAGTTAAGTTTATAATTGATGATAGCATCAATTTACAGACAGAATGTTTAAATTAATAACGCAGCATGGTTATTAAAAAATTTAAAATCATATCGGGATCCTACAAAGGGTTAATCACAAAAATGAACCACGCTTTTTTATAGAGAACCTGCATAAAGACTAGTGACGCCTCTTTCGGTAATTTTAAAAGTATATGTGCGGATTATCGCCCTATTGCATTGCTCTCAGTCATATCCAAAGTTATGGAAAAAGCGATCAACATAGAACTTATCAAATATCTGGAGAAATTTGAGATAATTCATGACAGACAATATAGATTTCGACAACTTCGGTCTACTGGAGATTTGCTGGCTTATGTTACTCAGCTCTGGACAAACACTATTGAGAAGTTTGATTAATCCCGTGCAATAGCCTTGGATATATCAAATTATCTGTTTACGGTCTCCCAACCAAATTGCACCAATGGCTCATGAGCTTCTTCTAATGCGTTGAAAACCAATGCCGGTGTCCTGTCTCCCACCCTATTTTTTTACACATTAACGACCGCTTCAAAACCACCACGAACTCCATTTACAGTTTTGCAGACGACAGAACATTTGTCTCAACTTTCACATCCTATCGATCACTTTCGTTGAATGATACAAATAGACTCGGACAGGAACAGGTTGAATCCATCAATAGAGATCTTAAAGCAATCGTTGAGTGGGGAACCAACAATCTTGTTTAGTTCAACGCCCAGAAAACACAAAGCGCCACGTTTTCCAAGAAAGTAAATTCCTTAAATCATTCTATCACAATGTCCGGAATACCCTTGAATTAACTCCCTCCATCTTGATTTTGGGAGTTACGGTGTCTAATAATATATCTTGGCATGACCATGTTGCTAACATCGCAAAGCTGTTTGAAAACATAGATATTGATATTAACTCATTAACAAGCATATACTTTTGTAATTAATTATTACTTTATATTATTTACAATTTCAATTAATAAATATGAAAGTAATTATATTTAACCAATAAAAATAAATAACATAGTAAACATTAAGTAATCTTATATATAAAATTCTCGTGTCACAATGTTAGTTACCATACTCCTCCGAAACGGCTTGACCGATTTTGATGAAATTTTTTGTGCTTATCCGGTATCTATGAGAATCGGCCAACATCTATTTTTCATCCCCCCAAATGTTAGGGGTAGTCCACCCCTAAATTTTTATTTTTATTTTTTAGACAAAATTTTTAATTTCTATTTTTTTATGATACAACATACAAAAATACATACAATCCTCAATTTTCACCCTTCTACGATCAACCCTTATTTTTTAATAGCCATTTTAGTAATTTAATCATTTTTCCTCTCCGGTCGAAAACTGATCAATCGTCATTTAATTAGTTATCCCCGCCAGATGTCTACAGGTGTCACTTCTGACCCAGTAAACAGCACGGAGTAGGGATGAGAACGAAGCCGGTCTCCTTTCTTTCTCACTCCCTACACAGTTGTCGGCCATCATTATTGTTTATGCATCAAGTGTAGTAGTAACGTTGACAATTATTATTTTGCTATCTCAGTGTAACTCTCATATTAACTTTTAATCATTCCTATTTTATCAATAATAATTAAATTATCAATTTTGAGTGTATTTTGCACGATTAGTTAAAAAAAAGATTGATAGATTTGAGAACACCATGTTTTTCACACGGACAATTATACGTGGCATTCTCTCGAGTGGGTAAACCATCCAGTTTGTTTGTGTTAGCTAAAGATGGACTATCAAAAAATATTGTTCACGCTCTAGCATTAAGAGATTGATATTGTTTAATAGTGTTACTGTCGTAATTGTTTAATTAATGATATATAATTTTAAGGAATAAATTATAATAACTTAAAAATAATGTTTGCCTTTTGTTATTTTTATAGTCCCTCATCGTTCACAGCGCTTCATGCTTATTTCACGCATATACCACATTCTTACATACATACAATATACACATTCTAATATACATACATACTTACAATAAGTAAGCTATTTTTTGTCTACACTAGAAATTACTAGGAAATTATTTATATGGCAAAATAACGTTTGCCGGGTCAGCTAGTAATTGATAAGAATGTGTTCAGAGTCCAAAGGAGTATAAAAAGCGCAAACGTCAGAGTGCAAATAAAATAACGAATATCAATACTCAACGCCAACAACAATGATGTGTAACAGTTGACATCTTAACTTGGTAGTAAGACATTTTAAAATCATATTCCAAAAAAAATGGGCCAGGTATTATTTGAAATGATTTTTCATAACAAACAATAATACTTTTTAATGAAAATTGTATTTTATTTAATTGACACTGACAGTGACAGAAATCAACCTCAAAATTTAAAAAAGCTTAATACTGAAATATTTTATTCGAATAAATATTTATTATTACTTACTTCAATTGTTTATTATTGATCTGCACTTTATTGAGACTTATTATTAACAGTAAATATTTATTTATATAGTTTACGCATGTAACAGCAAAATTTATACACAACAATGTAACTTAAGTGCACTGCTGATGGCTGACAGTACCGACCTCTCGTAAAATTGGTTGACGGCTATCTGACGGCCAACTTTACAACCGCGCACTCATTCGTCCAATCAAATAGCGTGTGCTTCCGTGACTTCCTGTAACACACTTCCTGTTACATTCACGGAATCACTTCAACAAAATGCAATATTGAATGAATCTTGCTGATGTAATTTGTTTCTCTAGATTATTTGCCTTTAAAAATTAATATAAAATAAAAATTTAAACATACAGATTTCATTTCAAATTACATTCGGAGTTGAAGAAAAAACGTAAGAAACTTCGTTGCCTATGGAGTTCCCCTGACCGCATAATTTTTTTAATAAATTTAATGATTTAATAAGCATTTTATATTTTTTAAATTTTATATAGCACTTTCTATAAAATCTAATTTCTCTCATACACTTGTTGCTAATTTTCGCCACCATGTCTAATTATCGAGGTCACTCAGGTTTTTTAAAAAAGTAGGTATTCCTATCAATATTCTGCATATTACTTTAAATCAATATTTATTGAAATAGTAAACATTAATATGCAATATTATTATTCAAATACTTGAATAATATTTTAAAATAAAGTGACACCCATTAAAAGTCTCTCGTCTGAGGTTTCTCAGACAACTGTGATTTATAATTACATCCAGGTCTAATTGTCAAGTCAGCCAGATGAAGACTAAATACCAAACCGAAAATGAGGCGATGCCATGCCAAGTTGTGGTTTAAGACTTTTTTTAAGTTCCTCGAGCTTTATTAAAACATCAAAGGAATTCGGGCTTTGCGCGAGAAAATTTTTTAAATAGAAATTCAAACGGCAGCCGTTCATTCATAATTATCCAACCGCGAACAAAAAGTTCGACAAACCAAACAAGAAACAACATCGACCAATTACTACATACCTACTACCAGAATATTAGTCGAATTTTGAGTCTTAGATTTTTTTCTGAGGAGTTTGCCAACAATTATTTAGATAGACCGGAAGTTTACTGATACCAGTAGTAAATATTTTCACCAATAAAATATAGTTCAGCATTTTAACGAGTTAATTAAAACTTTTTGATTTATTTAATATTAAGGAGGTTCGGGGGTCAAAGAAAGAATGCCGCCTAGTTTTTAAAAAACATATAAGTCTTTAAAGTTAGTATTTAAAGTTCTTTATATAAAATTATAATTTTTCACCGATAAAAGTTATAAGAAAAATTAAAAAAAAATTTCGTTCCTTTAACATGGGTTCTTATGAGAAATCATAGTTTCTTGATATTAAAATAAACAAAAACATTGTAAAAAATTCGATTTAAAAAAATTATTGTGTGCATGATATTTAATAACGAAGAGATTGGGTGCTTAAAAAGTATTATCGACTGTCGAGTTTTTGAAATATTAATAATAATTTTTTTGTGGATAATAATATCTTCTACTTTAAGATAAGTTAATGACAGATTTTGTAACATTTCTACATCGTAACAGCCATCGTGTGCACCATCATCTGTCATTGATAATAAATTACTGGCTAAACTTGTTAATTTAAAACTTTCTTTGCGATTTGGGTATTTCAATTTGACGTAGTTGTTTATTCATTTTAAACGTTTGAGGTTATGTTATCAGCTGTCAGCTGCTGCTAATAAAAGTAAACACACGCTAATTTCATTGCCAATCCCATGACTATTTGAGCTGTTGCCAAGTTCTTTTACAACTACACACATAAATTCGGACTTAATTTTCATCATATTATTTGAATAAAAACCATATATTTTTTTAAATCAAGATTAAATAATGATTTGTCAATTAATTTTATAATGAATTTTTGTAAAAGTGTCTGTCAATTTCAATTAGAAAAATCAGTATATTTTTTATTTGAAGTTGGCAGCGCTGATTATTTAACGTGTTTAGCATAGAACCATCTCGCGTCCTGCTTCATCACCCGGCTCTGACCACCAAACCTCCTTAAAATTAGTACAGTCCATGAAAAGAAAAGACCGGATTCCGTTTGTCGTTTCATGACAAGTACGTTTCGTACTGTTTCGTAAAAGGCTTTTTCAGGAACCTTACATGCCAAATGCAAAACTCCTTTTATTACCTATCGTCACAAAACAAAATAGACCAGACACATCGTTAAATATTCTGATTTTAGACTCCTTTTAACCCCAGGGAATTGCTGAAATCGATGTCTGTGGTTATTTTAGTAGACGGTCATGCATATGCTTTGGTACAAAATAACGCTGGTCCAGGTTTCTCTACAGACCCAATAACAAAAGTGTTACCATGCTCAATCAAGACTTCCGAAGAAGCTTCAAACCAAACAACTTCATCAACACCAATGATCAACTACAAGTTACGTTTATTAAATATTTTCATGCATTTTAAAGAAAAATAATAATATTGGTGTGACGTTTAAATTACAGTCTAAAAACTTAACTTTACAGAAATATTTAAAAGAATACTCTATTGGACCTTTTACCATAACAGGTGTTCCTCGGCCCAAGCTAAACGGAGAAGCGCGATTACCTTTCGGTAAAGGCCGACATCTCAGCGGTCTTATCGATCTTAAGTGAGCTTCGTACAAACAAATTATGGTAAACCTGGAATAAACTTGTGTTTGCAACAACTGTATTTGTAAATCAGGTCCCGTTAATGTAGGGTTCCTTCTTGCATTTTATTGCAAAAAGGATCTTTATTATGGGTTGTATTATTTTTATTTATCGTATGGCATACATCACATAAAATATTGTATAAGTTAACAGGACAACATATAGCACAATGTACAAACAGTGTAAAAATGTAAAGTATAAAAACACGAAAATATAGCATAATTACAGTTGAATGTCTAAGTTATTAATATAATCAATTGATTCTGGTGTCGCTGTCAGGAACTCATTTGGCTGACCTCCATATGCCCTCAGGTTGCAATCTTCCGTGATGTGGCGGATCGTCTGCCTTTCAGCGCCGCAGTCACACTGTGGGGAGGGTATTATGTTCCACTTGTAGAAGGCATCGGCACACCTGCCGTGGTTGGTCCTAATCCGGTTAAGTGCTACCCATGTCTTGCGTGGTAGTTCAAAGCCGGCTGGGGGAGTTGTTATGCACGGCATGTTGAGAAATTCCGGTTGGGCTGCTTCGGTCCATTTCTGCCTCCACTCATTTATTGGGTTGAAGTCAACGGCCTCCAAGTTTAGAGCCGTTTTGATGGGGGGTTGTAGATCTTGCTACATAACGAGAAGACAAGAGAAAACTAACGCTATGAGATGTGTCAAATCCTCATACTTCATCCGTTTGATGAGTGCCATTATCTATCATGTCAATGGCTTTCAGCAATTGTTTGCTGTTACAATGGTGTCTTTCCATGTTAAATTTAAAACTAAAACGATAAAGTATAGAAATATAATTTTAACATGTTTTTTGTTAAGCTTTTTTGTGCAGGAATAAAAACATAAGAAAATACAGTGACTTGCAATGTGAGTTAAAAATTCAATGTACTTAATGAACCACCTTAATAGTATTTAAATACAAACATTAGAATATTTTTATATTGTTACAAAATTTAGTTTTTTCTTGGGTTCGGTGATTTTAAACTCTCGATACAGTAACTAAACAAGTTTTATTACAATACCTTTACAAAATAAATTTTACTTTTATAAATCACTTAGATATTTACTAAGATATTCAACTAATTACAACTTTTACAACTATTTATTTCATAACTCATAAGCATTTAAAAACTGTCCTTTGTTACGACCGCTGTCCTTTTTATATTTTTTAATCATAATTCTAGACCATTTCTCGAAAGCGAAGAACCATCTGGAAGTCTCTAGGCGCGGCAAGAGTTAATTAGACGAAGGCGAAAGCCGACAAAGGCTTATTAATATGCACCCTCGTTGTGAACGATACTCGGATACCGATAAATAGGCAGTGCCGGATGGTAACAATATGTTTAAATTGATTTGTTTTAAATACCTATTTACAAATGTTTTCTTCTTATACCTTAGTCAATTAAGACTTTCTAATTGAAACCTAGATAAAGTCAAGTAACAATAAATAAATAAATTTAAAAGGAAAATAAAGTTACGCTACTGGCAACTGACAGAAGCCATCAGCGATTTTTCTTTGGAGTTTCCGTCACTAAAAAGTTGGAAGAGGATCGAATTCACGACTATTATATTTCTAAAAGGCATATTATATTTCCAACGACTTATAATATACGTTAGTCGTAATAGAATGTCAAGAAGTCTTCAAATTCACTCGTAAATTCTAAAAAGCAGGATATTCCCCCTCAAACTTTATTCGCTTATGCATTTTAAATGGCTAAACGATTTGAATAACACTTTTTTTATTATTTTACTTTTTCCTTCTGTGCACCTTTCTTCGGAAATTTGTCGATTATAACAAAACGGATGTTTGCATAAAAATACATCTGCGTTTGACGTTTCAAGCGATTCTGAGGAAGCTGCAAAACAATTTCCTTATGAGTAATTCTCATTTATCGCAAACTTTACTTGGTTTAATTCAGTTTTGTATTTAGGTTAAGTTTTGTGATTTTTTAAGCTTTGCTATCGAGAGCGAATTTTTGCCTCCCCCAGATTCCGTGAGGCAGACCACAGAGGTGTGGGAGTCGGGAGTTTTCCCAACCTCCTGAGGACCATTTCCATTTGTTTTAAAATTCACCATGATATGTACAGAAGGGGGGGTTATGGCAGGTAAAGCACCACGCTTGCCAGGCGGGTTGGTGAGTTTTGGTTCAGCCTCCCATTCTAGGACAGACGCTGTTTGCAGCCGCTCATTCCATGAGGGAACAAGACCAATACACATAAGAAGAGGTGTCAGACAGGGCGACACAATATCACCTAAACTTTTTAACCATGCCCAAAAGGTCCCAAACATGGACACTTACACAGAAAAACATGAATAAAATAACAAAAGCACAAATATCAACGGAAAGACAAATGTTACATGTAAAACTGATAGATAGAAAGAGAAACGAGTGGATAAGAACTCTCTCGAAGGAGTAGGCAGATTGAGACCTTAGAGAGAACTAGTGCCGAGACCTGGGGAGTAGACAGATTGAAACGCCGGCGTCAAGTCACAAATCCCTAAACCTTACCCGAGTGACTACACCTGAGGAGTAGGCAGATTGAGACCTCAGTGTGAAAATCACTTACTTCTCATCCCAAAAATTTACTTTCTACTTCTTGAAAATGACTTCAAAATCGAAGCCGAAACATCGAAATATATGCGAATTATATGCATAAATATTTTGTTTTATTTTTATTTACTGTTAAATCCCATTCTCTGTACTCCTCAATAAGTTTTCGCACCATATACTCCATGTTGTCCTTGTCGTTAGCTATAATAACCTGATCGTCGGCAAATTGAAGAGTGTATATAGAGTTATTATTCATTTCGAAATGAATAATAACAATATGTTTTAACCGTTCTAAAATAATTAGTAATTTTTGAGGAAAGCTACATCTTTGGTTCCACCGCCCCGGTTGGAGCTTTCCGACTAGCCTTACATTCGATAAAACAGGAAAATATGAGAAAGAAATAAGAGCAAGAATAAAACAAGCAAGAAAGGCAATTGGATGTTTAAATTAAATTCTCTGGAGTAAACAAATAACCAGACAGAGAAAATACAACATATACAACACAATAATTAAAAGTAGCCTACTCTATGGTTTAGAAACTTGGAGAATGACCGAAAGGAATAAAAGAATGCTAAAGGCTACAGAAATGGATGCACTTAGACGAGCAGCAAGAATTTCCCGTGCAGATAGAGTGAGAAATGAAGACATCCGACAAAGAATGGGACTGAAGGATACGATCATTAAGGATATCGAACAAAGACAACTCTCTTGGTATGGACATGTGCAGCGTATGGCGGACTATACATTACCAAAACAAGCAATGGAATGGATCCCCCATCACAAAAAGAAAAAAAGAAGACCCAAAATAACATGGAGCGAGGCGATAAAGAAAGCCATGAGTTTAAGAAACCTACAGGAGGGTCAATGGGAGTATCGAAGAAAATGGCGTCTAGATATCTGACAACCAATAAATTTGGCACCTGGCCCTAGATCTATTATAGACAGTAGACACTACACTAAATGTTGTTTAAATATTTTTTAATTTATTTTCCAATAACTCATTTTTGGCTTAAGATATTCGCACAGAAATTAATACCCGTGATTCCGTCCATATAAGATTGGTTGTTTGTATGTTAGCTACAGGAAATTTATTGCGTGTTTATTTTGATTCGTTGGACATTAAAACACGTATAATTCGAAATTAAAATCGCCCAACATAAATATTCATAAGAAACATAGTAGCGCAACTAATGCTACGATTAATGTAAACAACACGAACGACAAATCGAATGAGACACTCCATCTAATCTAATTGTAAATTACTTGACACGGATACAACATACCGGCTTCACTAATAAACAAAAATAGTAAACGAACGCGTGTTGCTGCCGACCGATTTATAGTTGAATCCATTCACACCGGGAGCCGTTTGAAAACGAAATTACGCGATCAGGAAATTGAAAGTGTACAGAAAGAATGAAAGAATAATAAAACCAAATATTTAAAATAAAATGAGTTTTAAAAATAAATATGCAGCTATACGCTATTTTGGTAATTATTTAAAATTGGGGCTCAGGATTAAACATCAAAAATGTTTTTAAGCATTTGGGGTCATTTTTGAATGCTTGAATAGTATTTTCAAGGCGAAGAGGCACAATAATAATAATAATAACTCACTTTACCTCTTCCCCATTAATTCTACCCTACAGAGTGGTTTCCATTATATGCCCAAAATACGCTGCTTTTCTATATTTAATCGTATTGAGAATTTCCTGTCTTACCTGTCTTTTCAGAATAGCGTCATCGGTGACGTGATGTACATATGACACTCGCAGCATTCGCTAGTAGCACCACATTCCGAATGCTTCCAGTTGCCTACAGGCGTTTTTAGTGAGGCTCCAACTTTCTGCTCCATATAGCAGCACAGAGATCACATAGCATCGAAGAACTCTGATTCTTACATCGATGCCTAACGAAAGATTACAGAAAACTTTTCGTAGTCGGCTAAAGGCATTTCTTGCTTTCTCAATACGACTTCTTATTTCGTATGAGTGGTCCCATGTACCAAGTACCAGATAACAAAATCTGTTTATTCTTTCCAATGACGTGTTGTTTACAGTTTTTTTACAGTTTAATTTAAAACCATATTCGCTGCAGGCCTTGACTGCAGCGTCTATTATCCTCTGAAGGCCCCCAGCACTATCTGCCAGCAGAACTGTATATTGTTAATGAGCTCTCCTTTATTTTGCTTAACGCCTTATTAAAGAGACTATCAAAATAGGTGTTAAATAGGGTGGGAGACAGTACGCATCCTTGTCGTACACCACTCTGTACAGCAAAGCTTTCTGAAGATGTCCGGCAAATATTGATGAAGAGAGGGGGTTTTTCTACCCTCGCTCAACCATAGGGGTTTTCATATCACCATACGTTTTGCTGGTTCACCTTCGGGAGTGAACTTACTTCAAAAGGGTACTTCAAATGACTGCTATCAAACGAGAACTATTAACGACTGCTTTCAAACGAGAACCATTTTCGACTGCCTTTTTTTCTAGAGAATTACTTTCAATAGGTACAAATTTTCTTAATATGAACCATATGTCCGTGCTGTTTAGCAATATTACATGTACAAGTATTTTATTTTAAGATGTAGGAACAATCGGTCGTCCTTTCATCCCACTTGACCTGGGTTGCAACGAGCCTTACAACAACCAAAAAGCTTGCTTTTCAATACTGCACGTATGTTTACAATAAACGAGGGTTACAAGTTTCTTATTTTCAAAGAAACACTACATATATTACTACTTAACATATTTATGTAACTTATTCTAGACCTTTCTATACCCTTTTGCGATACCAACCTAAAAGATAATATGAGCATTCCATCTCAGGTGTCTATCTAGTACCTATTATGCCTGGATAATATTTATATGTATTTTTTCCCATCAGACGAATGGTTTGGTTTTGAATTCGCACTTTAATGTGGTTGTAGTTGGGTAGGTGTGGTTCATAGCTAGTAAATGCTAGGTAAACGGTTTTTTCTTTGTTGATAAGAATTTTATTACTGAAAAAATCGAATTGTTTTTTGTCCTTCAGTGGATTCCAGTTTTGATCTATGAATAAAACTGTATCGTTAGCAAAACTAGTTATGTCACCAGAGATTTGCAAGTTAAACATTTCGTTTACATACGATATGATAAGAATAGAGCCAAGAACGGTTTCTTGTGGGACTCCATAGCTTACAGTCTTTTTACTACTCAGAAATTCTTTTATTTTCACACACTGCTGACAATAATTTAAATAACTTTTCATTAAATCCAGTGAAATTTCTCTAAATTCATGGTAAACTTAACTAATTATTATAATTTGTTTTAATAAAATATATTTGAATACGTGAGGTTTTAATAGCTTTAACTATTATGTTCTTCTTGATAGATTATATTCGACAGAATTCCACAACCATCGCAACATTCTCAGATGATATTGCCTTACTAGCGTCCCACTAAAATCCGAATATAGCACCAAGAAATCTTCAAATACACCTAAATAAGTTAACAAGCTCGTTCAAGAAATAGAAGATTAAAGAAAATGAAACTAAAAGTATGAAGTAAATTTCACCTTAAACAAGAATTTCTCTTCAACCGTTTTGATTAACAATTAACCTATCGTACAATAAAATAAAGTCAAATACATTGGAATCCATTTAGATCGGAGGTTAACATAGAAAACTCATATAATTACAAAAATAAAACAACTAGGGCTTTGATTAGGCCAATATTATTGGTGAATTGGTAAACAGTCCCAACTAAATCTAGAAAATAAATACAGCTATGGGGTACAGCCAGTAAATCAAACCTTACAGAGATTCCATATCATACGCATCATAACAAGTGCTCCAAGGTACGTCCCAAACCAATTAATTGAACGAGATATTTAAATTTCATTAGTGAAAACTGAGGTCAGCTGCTGTAGTGTAAAATAACCAGAAATAGTGCCCATAGTAATGTGCTAGTGCAAAAATGAAGTACGTCGTTTAAAGCGTTTTAAAGCGACTGCTTTGACAAAGAGATTCAATAGTTAAACAGATTGTAAAGAATAAAAGCGGTTAGTATAATAACTGTGTTGGTGTAGCAAAAGGCGTGTATGTTGACGCGAGAAGTTTTGATTCAAAGTAATGGCGGATACAGTTATGCTAAAAACTTGAAATTACGAAGCTGTACGTTTTGAAAGACGCTGAGTTCAAATATATTGTTGTCCTGAATGTGGCACTTCCGGTTATACCGGAAGTCGACGTCAACTTTCTTATTTTTAATATAACCTAATTTTTTTATTTTATTTTTGAATAAAATTTTGGATAAAATTTGTGCACAATTTCCTATACCAAAAATAAAGTATTTTTGAGATATTTTGATTTTTATCATGACTGTATCCGCCATTACTTTTAATCAAAACTTTTCGAGCCACACTTTGTATACCAATATGTTGTGTGAGATGTATTGTAAAATAGATTAAGTTTCTTAAGTATTAAATAGGAACCTAATAGTGTTGATTTTCGTATATCTGACAGAGATAACTCAATTTTAAAAAAGCTAGCCCATATAGACGACCTTCTCTATAAAAAGATATTTTTCTGTATTTTATTATAATTAACTTCTATATCCTATCAGACATCTAAATTACCATCGTGGTTACAACAATATGAATTGTTTCCGGAGTATCTTCGTATGAGACACAAATCGATAATCTGCAGCCGACAACAATATGTAATTTAAAACAATAAAGTGGGTATTTCCGTTACAGTCAATCTATAGTTTCGTAAAATATCTACGACACTGGCGTAGAATAATTTAGTGAAAGATAAGCTGTGCCCGACACAGAAAAAAATCCAATTTGGGATGTTTTAGTACAGGCATTTCTTCGGGTCATAATTAAATTTAATCACCAAATGGGGTGTAAAGGAGACCTAAGAAAATTTATAATCCGACACCCTTACACAACTTCTGTGCCTATTATTCTTTGCTCGAATTCTCGTCAATAATTCCGGTCGATTATGCATAAAAAAATAATATTTCTATGAATATCAGCAGGTAATCAACTGATATTTTTCTTGTACGTCGATAATATTTGCTTCAGTGTCTTACGATTTATATCCGAATATTTTCAATGAATTTAGTTTTCCGTATTAAATCTTTTTTGCTATAAAACTAAAAAATAGAAAGTTATCTTTAACCGTAATTCAAAATAGTTTGTAAATTAAACAGAACTTTTAGGTAAGGCTGAATAAAACCTCTCTCTCTCTAGTCGTTTAATTCATATCCTGCAATGTCGCGTGACCTTATGTTAGTCGTTCACGTTACGGTGTTTGTAATTCCTTTTCATTTGTCTCTATCTGGAACGCATCTTATGCTTTCTTGTAGTGGTGAAGTGATTCACTTGATCCAACCAGCATTTGGGCGAGCATCCCCGAGGTCTCACTCCTATGAATTTTCCTTGGATTACAAGTTTTTTAAGATTGTTATCACTTTTTCTGCTCACATGACCAAAATATTTAAAAATTCTTCGCCTTACTATGGTTGACAATCTATCTTTAACATTAATTTTTAGCTTTTCCAATATTGACGTATTCGTTGTATGAGCAATCCAAGGAATTCTTAAGAGCCGTATCCAAGCCCACATCTCGAAACTATCCAGTTTAGCAGTGTCTTTAAGGTCCATGCCTCAGGTTTATAAAGCGCAATCGGGAATACAACCACCTCTCCAAAGCTTTCCCTCCAATTAAAGCAAATTCTGGAGATCCTATTTTAAAGAAAAAAAAATTGGGACTGCCAAAATTACAGTGGTTTTTTTAATTTTTAATTAATTGCAGCAGTAAAAATTAAAAAACCATAATTTTAAATGTATAGTAAAATCATTGAATAATAAATAGCATAACTATTGGCATAACTATTTTTCGGTTTTGCATATTTTTTTTTATTTGACAATATCTCTTGCGCCGTATTGTATAAACATAACAATCTGATCTTAAAATTAATCGGCAACTCCACGATGCCCCTCAATACTTTGTTCTAAAATATCTAAATGATTTGTTGTGTACTTTTACTAGCACAGCCCCACACAGCTGAAAACCATAAGACCAAACGGGTTTAAGTATATGATTGTACAACATAAGTTTGTTATGCAGAGACAGAGTGGAGTTTCGTCCAATCAGCTATCAAATAATTAAAACAGCTTAATTTTTTTATTACAGATAAATTTAACTCAATGTGTCACTATGTGCTGCAATTGTGTTTATACATGCATACATACATATAGTCACGCATTTTTCCCGTAGAGATATACAGAGACCACTTCCTTTCACTTGCTACGGTTCTTACACACATCTTTTGCTACCTCTACTTTCATCGGGGCTCTCATGCATGCTCGTCGGTTGTTGGTACTCTTGACCTGGCCTTTTTTCAAATCAATGTTGATCTGATCGAGATATGTTCGCTAAGGTCGACCTCTACCGACTTGTCCATTCACACTCGCCTTATAAATTTGTTTCGTCAATCTTCCTTCATGTCCAAACCATCTAAGCATTCCTTTATCTATCTTTGTAACCACATCTTCTTTTACACCACATCGTTCTCTTATCTCACTATTTTTTACTTTATCCAACCGAGTCACTCCGGCTATACTTCTCAGTCGCAAAAAAGCGGGTCCACAATCATTTCCTTTCTATAATCCCTTCCCCTTCTAATAGTCGCAGTGCGGGCCGTACGCGGCCCACACGATAGGTCTGCCCTTTTTGCGACTATTTTTAGTAAAAAAAAAAAAAAGACTACTTATCTCCGCAGCATTAATCCTATTTTCATGCTTCTTCTGCCAAACCCAACATTTACTGCCATACATAAGTGTAGGAAAGAACACACCTCTATGCACAGCCAGACGTGCATTTTTGACATTTTCTGGTTGTTCATAAAGCTATGCAGTGCCCCATTCATCTGTTTTCCTGCCAACACCCTTCACTCAATGTCACTGTCATACTTTCCATCTCTCGTAAACTTTGAACCGAAGTACACAAATTCATTTACTTGTTCCACTCTTTCTCCCTCAATCGAAACTTCACAGTTTGTCATGTTTATAATGAAAGTAAAAAATGCAAACATATTGCCGCAATAATTTACTTTATTAATAATGAAAAAAGCGCATCTAAAACTAGTAGTAAGCAACAATGGGGCAAACCCAGTCCTCGACAATTTGCAAAAAAAAATATTCAAAGGGAGAATAATTCGAAAATGTGTTTCCGCATAAATACAAGAAGCTGCAAGAACCGCAGGAAGTCCAGATTTCCGAATTGATCTCAAACTCTCCTTTAAAGCAAATTTTGACAGCTCAATTCAATAAAAATTAAAGTTATGGTACTACTTACTTTTGCCGTACCACTGCAGATATCCACATATTTTTTTGGTTTATTTTCCATTTTGCAGTCGGAAATTTATAAAATTTACATTCATTTTTTGCACTCGTATTTTTGCAACTTATTACACAGCAACTGCGGTGGCTGTTTTTACCCATTTTTTAAAAATTATAAGAAAAATTAATAATCTGACATTAAAAATACCGTCCTTTATTGCCCAAGTTTCCCACTACGTGCGCTCGTGTGTACTCTGGCTTCCCCCACCTTGACTTCCCTCGGAGCGAATAGAAGAAGAAAAACGTGTGAACTAAATATCATAAAAAATATACTGGGTGGTTCGTAAGTTATGACTCCACAAAGAAATGAGTAAAACTGATAAAACACCCTCTATCTCGATTATAAAACTTGTAAGACCCAACAAATCTGGTATTTTCGGAACCATTTTGGTGCCTTTGTAGTGCCCTTAGCCAGGAAAACATTCAAAAAGGTTTAATAAATGAACTCAGTTGACCGTTCACGGGAATAACTTTGAACTCACTTAGAACGTGTCGCGAGACACACGAAATAATGTTTATGTTTATTAATCGTTCGTATTTATTTCGCAACCAGATGTCTCGAATAATAATAGTGTGTTATTGTTTTACTTCGATCGGACGCTCGTTGCTCCACTTCGCAGTGACGGTCAAGTTCACGACATTAAAATGTAGAATTGCTAAACTAAATTTAACATATTTTTAAGTTCAACGTTCTTTTTAATTAACGAGAGTTTTCCCGAAACTTCAACAAACCTACGAGCAAGGGACCTAACATTACATGGCGATCCTAATACATGACAGCCTTTTATCCTGCATAAAATTGTGAGAAAAATATTTCTAAAAAAACATGTAAAAATATATTTAAACTTTTTATTGCGTATTTAAAATTAAAAGCCTTTTTTAAATTTGAAAAGCATAATGCACTGCTACTGCCAGTAGTTTGTCCCATAGCCAATGAAACGTGAAAACCTACTTCACACAAAGAATTTTGGATCTTGATATAAAAGCATATTTAAAGCTTTGAAATTGCCATGTCGACTGGAATGGAAAAATACAACAAAAGCTCAAGTTTTGATTTATTTTTCAGATACTGGTTCGATTTTCAGCCGTAAGATTAAATAACAAAAAAGAAAAAGCATATTTAAAACGACGTAAGGTAATTTACCTAAGGACTGTTTTTTAAATGGTTATCTAATTAATTCGTAATGAAAAACAAATAGATTTTATTATTCAATATTAAGTAGTTTAAATACCAATTTAATTCCAAAATTAAACGAAGACTTGTCCGAACAACACTTTCATAAATTCAAGTGCTGCAACAATGGCAAAAGTCCATTTTCGTTACGTAACAATAAAGATGACCAAGTAAGATACCATCACACGCAACTTCTTGCTAGTGATGGATTCCTTTGAATCACGACGCACGGGCACAGACATTTAGGAAATTAGTATTTTTTCCTTTACTACTCGGAGAGAGAATAGCTATACAAAGTCTATCGAAAAGTTTATTTGATGAAACAACACAAAATATGGTATAAATGGCATGTTGGTGAAATAAATTAGTAAATATATAAAGATACGAAAAAATTATAAAATGAAAATTGTTGAGCATCTCAAAATAGATAATCCAAAATTATTTATAAATATCAGTGCTCTCCGGTGGTCTGGGTGCGACCCGAGAGGTCCACACGACTAGCTTCCCAGTAAAAAGAATGAAAAATTACCCTAGGTTTTGTTATTATAATTATTATTATTAAAATTATTATAAAAAACGATTTCAAATTATTTATAACAAATTATAATTGTCATTAACAATATTCTGTTTATGTCAACCGTATTCTTTCAAATTTTTTCTTATCATTTCATAACCGGGAGCTATTTTCAATTGTTTCTAACAATTGAAATTTTTTTTAATTATTATGATCAATAATCATTTATTAGTAACAATATTCAATTGTTATAAACAATGCCTGATTATTACTAACAATAAGTTTTCACTGTTATAGCGTCTTTAATGCTATTCTCTCAAATTCTCAAATTCCTATTTATCTCTTTTTATAAAATATTGTCATCAAATTTTTCATACAAATATTCCTAACACGCGATAATCATATTATGCAAAAGATCTTAAAATTCCTTATTAAAAATAGTATTATAATTTATTGCAAAATTCAGATAGTTTACCATTTTTTTTGGTTTTCTGATTCTCCATAAAAAATAGCTCGATTGATTTTACTCAAAATTTAATAAGTTCTAAGTTTGGTAATTATGCGTCGAATGCAATTGGTCCCACGTCGATATCATTTTTTGTTCTCGAGATAATCGAGACGAAAAATAATTACGAAAGCACATACGAACATACGTACATACACTTACACAGACGTCCACTTAAAAACTATTGTATTCGACTCTGGGAACCTTAAAATGTGGAGATATGTCAAAATTCGGGATTCGCAAAATCGGACCCATTACTATAACTTTATGATGGAAAGTTACATATACAGGATACTCTTAGCAGCTAAACTGAAATGGCTTATAATAACGACAAAACAATCCCATCCTGCATTGATAAGCGTACCAAGGTACTTTTATGACTCCATACGTTTGATTATCTGGTTGTTTAGTGTAATACGCTCATTATGTTTCTGATTTTTGCTTATTACCATCCACTTTGTTTTTAATATGTTAAGGCTAAGACCGTGGTCTTCACTCACTTTCTGTATTCTTTCCATGACGCGCTGCAGTTCGTCTATGTTGTTGGCTAGTATGACTGTATCATCAGCATATCGCACATTGATAAATGCATGTTTTAAATGTCTAACTATTGGATAAAAATAATTCATTTTAAAATTCCTTGTGCTTTTTCGCAATGCAGATGCCCATTTTACACGTATGGTTTACTTTTTAATTTCGAGTGATAAATCTGCCTCAAAGCCACCAATATTATCCTTCCAGTTCGCGAAAACAACAGCCGCTTTCTCCTTTATTATAATCCTCAGTCTATCCCTCTAATTTTTTCAATTACCAGTGCTAAATTGTGTCATTACTGTCATTACGAACACTTGCTGACCGTTTAAGTAAAATTATTATTCTCCCGGAATTAATGGAATCGAGAGAATTAGTTTCTTTGTTCGAAACTTTCCAACAGATTTTTACTTATTTAAATTTTAAGGGCGAAAAATTCGGGCCATTCTCTGACTCATTCCGAAGGTCTGGATAGTAATGGAAGTTAATTGAACTAAACTTGAGATCGGCAAAATCCGTACTCATTTAGATTTGGAAAAGTTAAAGCGACTGAAATATTTCGAGTTGATTCATAATTTGTTTAAGAGGATTCCATTGGATTTATTTACTTTCGTTGTAAATGAAAGTTAAGCACATTTTCTCGAAATTGATTCATTCGGTTTAGATTTAGCTTTGTTTTTTAGCACCTTTTTTTATGTTCAAGCTTTATTCGGTAAATTATTTAAGTTAGTTGTTGGTAAGGATACAAATATTACGACGAGAAAAGGGGTAATGGTCTTCATGGGGAATATTTTGAAAAAAACTATCAATGGTACATTTTTGTTTTTGTTGTTCCGAAAAAACTAAATAGCAATCCTCGCATTTTTATAATTTTTAGTCGCAGTTAATAAAATGTATATACAAGATACGTCATTTGATTAGTGATTTAAATGTTTGGTACCTATAGCATATTTCACGAATATACGGTGGTTTTGGACTATCGTTAGAAACTCGATAATTAGTATTCAACTGTTAATTTATGGATATAGGATATATTCTCCTAAAAGTTTTAAACAAATTTCGTAGGTAACGAATTTTTTTTAAGTGACTTTTTGTTTGGAAATTAGAGTAAATAGGGTTTAAGTTTAAAAATGAGGACAACCGAAAGGCTTTGTGCGAAAAAGCTAGACTTACCGTAAACAAGAATGCTCTTTATTTGTTTTTATTACTCATGCGGAATAAGTAGTATCTTAGAGCACGCTGTTGCGGTTGAAAAATAGCTGTTTGCCCATATGAGTTTACTTGGCGCACGCAAACTATCCTTGTCGCACACAAACTATCCTTGTCGCACGCAAATTCGAACCACCAACCTTTCGGTTAACGGCCGATTGCGCTACTGTCAAGTTGACATTACAAAGTTTATATTTTTATTTCAGTTAATATTTTTGGGCTGGACCCCTGTTTTATGCTCGCGTTTATTCCGCATTCGCAATAAAAAATAGTATGTGCAACCCGTGAGATGTTTGAACTGCTATCAGTAACTAATTATTAGTTTTGCAATATCTGAACGGTAGAAAATTTTGTTTTTTTTTTGAAAAAAAAATGTTAAAAAAATCTTTTTCGAACCGTCGTTTTTTTAATGTAAAATCGAAAATTTAATAACCAGTTTTAATAAGACTATACACAAATAATACTAAAATTTAGGATTTTGCAGTGTAAAGCCCTTTTTGTCACTGTAAATAATAATAAATTATATTTTAATACATAAATAATTTCCAGGTAGTACATTTATGACATCGTTGACAAATTTCCACACACAAGTTAAGAAATGCTTCAAATTATCAAAAACCGCCTTAATCAAAATTTGCACTCGTGTAGGAATTTAAAGGAGCAAACTTTAAGCGTCTACTGTAAGCTAATCCAATTTGTGTTTCTTAACGATGTAGCCGTGCTATGCAATTACAATTATTTTAAGTTTATGTTTAATTTATGAATGCCTCGGTAACTAGTACATTAAATTGCTAATAAAATTTACTTTAAAAAGGAATTACCATCCCACGAAATACGTTTGGAATCTAGCTCTAAAAATAATACTACATACGTACATATAGTCACGTAGGGGTAGGCAGAGACTACTTCCTTCCACTTGCTACGGTTCTTACACACATCTTTTGCTTCCTCTACTTTCATCGGTGCTCTCATACATGCTCGTCGATTGTTGGTACTCTTGACCTGGCCTTTTTTCAAAACAATGTTGATCCGATTGAGATATGTTCGCCGAGGTCGATCTCTACCGATTTGTTTGTTTCAGGGTGTTTAATTTAAAAACTGTATCTATTTTTTAAACGTTGCTCGAAAACAGTTTAACATTAATTTATAAAAATTTATATTAGTTACTAGTATACAATAATCAATAAATTCGAAGTAGTCGCATTCATTTTTTTTATGGGTTTTCAGAGGGAGTCAACGCCCCATTGAACCCCAACTTTTATTTAGGGTAACGCTTTATAAAATATAAAATGATACTGAAATTAAAAATCTTTTGTTAAAATTTCTTGTCCCTTGGTATTTCTTTGGAAACATTGTAATTTAAAAGATAAAGTTTTATACCACATTTTAAGAATATTGAAATCAAACTACATTTTTACAAACGACATTATTATTGAATTAAAATTTATAAATAAACGAGATACTGTAACTTAATTCAACAAGTGTTCAACATAATCTCCTCTCAAACCTAACAAATTTGTTAAATGATTTTAATAATTATTTGCGGATAAATTAAAATACCAATTTGTACCTTTCTTCTTTAGTTTCACCACTAGGTAATCCAAAAACAAAATATTGTAATTTTTAAGATGCATGGACAAGTCGGTAGAGGTCGACCTCGGCAATCATATCTCCATCAGATCAACATTGTTTTGAAGAAAGGCCAGGTCAAGAGAACCAACAACCGACAAGCATGCATGAAAGCGCTGGTAGAGTAGAATAAGTAAAAGATGTGTGTATGAACCGTAAAAAGTGGTCTCTGCCTACCCCTACAGGAAAAAGGCGTAACTATATGTGCGCGCCGGCGACGGCAACTTAAAGGCAGTAGCAGGAAATGGAGAATCAACAAGCTGGAGAAGCTTCACTCAGTAAAGCTGGCTCGATCTGTTTTTTACCTACTATAGGGTGAAGGGTTGTCACGTGCCTATTTTTTTTCCCATCTGCCGTTTCATTATTATGATAGTCTGGCGTTCGTAATTAGCTTTGCATACTGTATTTGGTTCGTTGTATATAATGTTGCCTATCTAGTAGTTATAGAATTCGATTATTAATAGCTGTGACATTTTTGCTAATCGATGGAGATTAGGTGTTATTAGACTTCGCCTTGATTATTGGCCTCGATTGTCGTGTGTTGTCAGATATATTATTGTTGGTTTGCTTGGGCTGGCAATTAATGCGGACGAACGCGATTATGAACTAGGAACTTAGACGTGAAAAGGTTGGCTGACGCGTGTCCCGGGTGATTTTCTGATATCCGGTCTGGGAGCGAGGAGTGATCATCAGTCGTTTGGTGTCAGTGGTGGAAGTCGGTTGAGAGTTTTTGGAAGGATTTGATATTAACACGTGAGCGGAACTTCTACGGTTTTTCTTTCATATCTGGCTGTATTTGGGTCATCTTAATTGGATTAGGAAGATAAACCATTTAATTTTTAACTTGACCATTCTGTCGTGCCTATGTGGTGGATAATTTTGGTTATTGGGGTCGAGTTAAAATCACCACGTGTGGGATTTGATGAAGTGAAGCCATCGTGAAGTACCACGTGCCGTTCCATCCACATCGACGATAAATTTCAGTGTTATAAAGACTTGCCTGGTAATTTTAGCAGAAATTATTATGATAATACTACTTGGTGTTTCGGTTCTTGGATCATCGATGTTACCGTGACGTCTCAGTGAAGTTTTCAATTGGTTACATGGTATTGAATTTAATTTTATCAACTTATCAGTTATTATGTGCTTGATCTAAGTGTTTTCAATAACAAGTTATTTTCATTAAATTTGTACCTGCTCCCAGTGACGTCTCAATGAAGTTTTCAATAGTTTAAAAGTAACAAATTATTTTTCGTTAAATTTGTACCGGCTCCAAGTTGAATCTGAATTTATATATTACCGAATATAATTTATGTGGTTATTGTGAGGGTTTTAAAATATTATTCTTGTTGCAAGTCCATTTATTTTGAATCCTTTTTTTTTGTGTTAATCATTTGCTATCAGGAATTCTATATAAAACCAATTATTTTCGAAATTTTAAATATTGTGAACATTTTCTTTTTGTTGTTTTTTTTATTTTAATTCTCTTTTGTGCCTCATTAGGTTTTTATTACTGTCTGGAAGATTGTTATAATTAATTTAAATATCATTTTTAGAAAAGTGTATTAAATTCGTTTAAACCACTTTACGAAAATACAGAATTTATTGTAAAAAATCAGAACATCATTTTTACTTAATTAATATATTGCAATAATTGTAAATATAGTTTTATTTATCTAGTTCACCATAATTGTTTGTTGTTTATCGCGTGGCTCTGATGGTGCCTACAAGACCTAGGGGTTTCCGGCTTGTACCGTCTTAAGTCGGTGGCGCGGCTCACTTTTAGATTTTTTTCTTCTACCCTCTAAGGCTGAGCTCGGGCATAATTTGCCAGTAGAGAGACCACTAGCAGAGTACTCTTGAGAGAACCAAAAAAAAAGACGTGGCAGGGTTTACTGCCTTTTATTGCCGTGAATTTTGTTATCACAGTAAATGAAACAACACACTTGTCATCGAGAATATATTGTATAATTTAATACATGTAGCTTACAGTTTCAAGCCTCCTGTATCTTCAGAATAATTTCACTGGTTGTTAGCTTTAAATTTGATTTATTTTATCTGATTTATTTTTATTTTATTTATTTTTATCTGATTTTATTGATGTGCATTTTACCAAGTGGTGTTTTAAAGCTGTGCTCTGAACGCTGGAGGTGTTTATTCCTCGGCTGATGATATGCGAAAGAGAACGAAAAGCCGGTTCGAACGTGGCTTCTTCTCGCGTTTTTTATTGGTAACTGTCTTGTCACGTGACCGTATAGTTGGTTGCTACAATTGCGCACGACGATTTCGGAATGTTCTGGAGAAATAAATGCACGTGTTTTTTAGCTGATTTTTAAATTGCACAGGACCCTTTGTTTCTAACCGATTACTAATTTACACGTGATGTGGGCGTGATTAAAACATAGTAAATCACAAAAACTGCACGTTTTAGTTGATTGAGCCGTACTGAGTAGTTTTAAAAATCAAGGAATTTTTCAAAGAATTGTACAGTTGGAAGTACTGATTTCCATCAATATGTATGTATTAAAATTAAAATATTTTAGAACTAAACTAAACGAGTTGAATTTTGCGAGTCGCTACAGAGAAACTAAAAACTAAACAGTTTGTCTACTTTTATCTACACGCGCATCGTCTTATCTGCACGGTTTAATTGCCACAGTTTTATCAATCGTTATTTTCCATTTATTTCCGATTGACTACACTGTTCTAAAAACTAATTAACCTACGTACGTATGATTTATCTGCACAGATAAAACTGTTTAGTCGAAACGCACAGTTTTACCTGCACTGTCTAGTTACAGCTGTACAGTTTAATCGTAGCGTTTTGTTTAACTTCTCATTATATTTAATTTACAACCCAAATATAAAACAAAAAAAAATAAAAAAACGCGAGTTGCTAAAGCATTAAAAAAAATATCTCTGAATTATACGGAGTTCGCTACATAAACCACACACATAAATATTCTCCCTTTTTCTCGGTAAAATAAATCTTCGGCGGAAAATTAAAAGCCGAAAGGGTTACTAAAAATAAAAAGGGAAACGTGAACACTTTCGAATCTATGAAAAGGACGTGCAGCAAACGTTCGTTTAATTTAGGCTTGTTTTATTATCAACTAGACTCAATGTCGTACCAAAAAAAAACTAAAAAAATTGTCCCAAACATTATGTACAGGAGGATTGTTAAAAAAAGTAACGTGACCAAAAAATATTCACAAGAGTTGCTAGTTTTCCGCTGGTTCACCAATTGGTACATTAACAACCACCTTTCTGCATAGAATTATAATTCATTTGAAATAAATTCAGAATTGCAAACTCACTGAAAAAATTCAATGGACAAAACCAATGTAACTGTCGTTAATTCATTGTAACCAAATTAAAATTAACTGGTCTGCAATAAAATAATTCATCAAATGGTATCATTATCAACCAACTATTTTCTGCTCCAATTTATAATTCATTTGAATATTATTTAGAAATGAAAAATATCTGAAAAATTTCAATGAACAACACTAATGTAACTGTCTTTAATTCATTGTAACCAAATTAAAATTAACTGGTCTGCAATAAAATTATTCATTAATTGGTATCAATAATTATCAACCAACAATTTTCTGCTTCAATTTATAACTCATTAGAATATTATTCAGAATTTGAAAATCTGTGAAAAAATTCAATGTACAAAACTAATATAACTGTTATTAATTCATTAGTACTAAATTAAAATAAATTGATCTGCAATAAAATAATTTATTAATTGGTATCATTAATTATTATCAACCAACTATTTTGTGCTTCAATTTACAATTCATTTGAACATTTGAAAAATTCAATGGACTTAACTAAAATTACTGTTGTTAATCCATTAGTGCTAAATTAAAAGGAATTGGTCTGCATTAAAATAATTCATCATTTGGTATTATCGATTGGTACATCAAAGCATACCAATTACCGGCATAAAATTTTAATTCATTTGAATAAATTTAGAACTGCAAACTCATTCATTGTCAGATTCTAATAAGAAATAAACTGCTCCACAAAAGTTGAAAAAGTTCACAAATATTGGTTTTATGTTAAAAATTATTAACCGTTTCATTCACCAAGGTTTTGTCTGTAATATATTGAATGTTTACTTTCTCACCCGACTGGTTTTTTTGTGTCAAAGTTGATAAGTTTTTAAGTTTAAAGCAAGTTGTTTCCTTTTGTATTTTCAAGAATTTTACATCAGTTATTGTTTTCACTTCATTCAGTCAACTGTGATTTAAAATTTAGTATTTTTTTTTTGAATAATGCTTATACGTAAACTTAGTGCGAACGAAACTAATAGGGCTATTGGTATGATTCAGGCGGGTCGTCTTCAGAGAGAAGTTGCGGACGTGTTCAGTCAGGGAAAGTGTCATTTCGCGGCTTCTCCGTAGAGCACCTGGAAACGTGATATAAATACCTAGAAATGAACGACCAAGGATTACCACCCCCGCATAAGATCGTTATCTGACTGTGTTTACCCGTATGGAACCCCTGAGTACTTGTCGGATCATACAACAGCGCCTTTTATTTGCTTCTGGTGTTTCGGTTTCAATTGAAACAGTACGTCGAAGATTACACGAGGTTAACTTGCGTTTACGACGACTTTTGAAAAGAGTTCCATTCACATAAATTCATATGCGTGCTCGATTGGCATGGGCTAATGAACATGTGAATTGGAATGATGAATGGAGGTCCGCATTGTTTACAGATGAGTCGAGGTATGGACGGTTTTCTAATAGTCTCTTTCTCTAATGCTCAGAAATCGAAGAGCAGTGCAGGAAGTTCATCCGTTCAGAGGTGCTTGATAGGAACATGACTGCGCATATTTACGTACAAGTTATTAACAACGTTTGTTTCATGCTGCTATTGGGCCAACTTTCTTTTTTTTAGACGATAATGCTCGACCGCATCGTGCAAGAGTAGTCGAAGACGCTTTGCGGTATACCGCATTTGGCACTGTTTCCTCTATCATCCGACTTTAATCCCATCGAGCATGCTTGGGACCAGCTACAAAGAGCCTTGAATTTCCATCAACCACCCCCACAGACACTCCAAAAACTTAGACAGCTTGTACCCCAACTTTGAGTGCCTTCAATTTAAAGCATTATTTCGTAGTGGTTTGTGCTCAATTTATTAAGTCAATGTCTAGGTGCACGCATGCTTCCGAGCAGTTCTTGGTTGTAAAGTTGTATGGTACCTTTTTTTGTTTTAAACCAGATAATATGGTTAACTTTTATGTATTTCACAAAAAATTTACACCAATTTATTTTTAATAACAAAGCAAAAAAATTACATTTTAAAGAGATTGCTGTGATGTCATACCAAATTTAAATTTGTTTTAGGTATAAAATGCCAAAAACTAGCAAACATTCTGAAGACTGATTTGCTACCTTTATGGTTAATTTGCTATAAAATCTCAAGGGAATGTAATAAATAATTTGGTGCAAACATTTCATGACTTTTACTTCAGATTTTTTGTCGATGAATGAGATAAAAAAAGGCTCCCGAAATTACGTTGCAACAGTTGCTCAAGAACTTTGAAAAGTTGGCTCAAAAAAAGTCGTAAGTCCATGCGATTTGCAGCGCTTATGATTTGGAGTGAAATATAAAACCACGAAACCGATTATGACTTCTGTATGACACAAAACATCACAAAAAAAAAATAAAATAAAATATTTAAGGTTCCGTCTTCATGAAAATCAGTTACTTTAGATTTTCTTTTTAAAAATCTCAGTTTAGTATAAGATGAACACGCTGAAAGATTTCACAAGGATATATTGAACATAGAGAGACTGGAAATAGTCAGAAGCAAAAGAGCAGATTTTAGCTAGTCGTTTCGCCGTGAAACTTCATTGGAAAAGATAAAAAGAAAGAAAACTACATTGTAAAATACTAAAATTATACAATTAGATTTATGACTCATTTTTTAAATATTGTCGCAATTATTAAGTGTACTATTATAATTATAGCAAAGTTTTAGTGTCAAATAGTTTGTAAATTTTGAATTGTGAAAAATCCAGTTGTGTCTCCGGTAGTCCGAGTAGACTTCTTTTATCTCGGTCTCTTTTAATGGGATCGAAATTGTAAGAATTTTTTTGGTAATCTTTCAGTTATTGCTGTATGGAAAGAGATGAAACGCCAAATACAATTTGGGATTTTTAAACTGATTTAAAGTTCATTTTCTTGCTTCGTGAAAGATAATCACTATGCTTCGGATAAATATGCCTAACTGCAAATTTAGTATAAATAAACCAAACTTACTAAATACCAGGTACCCACTGAATATCAGGAAGATACTGAATTGAGAAGTGAGAATAAGGCGAACTCGAGCTAACACGAGGTGGGTCTTGAACTTTTTATATGTACCATTTTCAGATTTGTTATTGGCGTGTGATTAGTTAATTTTTTACACCTTAACTTATTAAAAGTACAGTCTACTACTTTTGTTTCTCGTCAATATTTAGGGTTATATGTTTTTAATGAAAAATGAAACACCTCTATTTGAAGTGCTTTCCGTATTTTTTTAATTGTAATTTTTGTTTAGCTACCAGATACTCACCGAATACCAGGTACATATCAGGAACATACTAAATATCTGATACGAACTACCATATTTGGACTAAAATATAAGTTACGTTTGAAGTTAGTTAAGTAAGGAATATCAATTACCCACAGAATATCAGGACAACGCGGGATTGTAGAACATTAGAAGCATATGGTTTGGGATACCGTGGGATTATCAAAACTATATATATGGTTTAGGACACAAAGGAACGTCACACACTGTTTTCTTTTTTTTCCTCAGACTTTTTTTTTTGATTACCCTTTTTATGTTCCTTGTTTTCTTTTTATTTTTTTTATATATTAAACTTGTTCATTAACTTTACAATTTGAGATTTTTAAACTGATTTTAAGTTCATATTTTCATAAATTTCATAATATTGTTATTATATTATTTTGTTGGAAACAATGTTTATTATTGGACTTACATACATTACATTCATACATATAGTCACGCCTTTTTCCCGTAGGGGGTTAGGCAGAGACCACTTCCTTCCACTTGCTACGGTTCTTACACACATCTTTTGCTTCCTCTACTTTCATCAGTGCTCTCATACATGCTTGTCGGTTGTTGGTACTCTTAACCTGGCCTTTCTTCAAAACAATGTTGATCTGATCAAGATATGTTCGCCGAGGTCGACCTCTACCGACTTCCGTCCATTCACACTCGCCTTAAAAATTAGTTTCGCCAAACTTCCTTCATCCATCCTTTTAACGTGTCCAAACCTTCTAGGCATTTCTTTATCTATATTTGTAACCACATCTTCTTTTACACCACAGTGCTCTCTTATCTCACAATTCTTTACTTTATCCAACCGAGTCACTCCGGCTATACTTCTCCGCAGCATTAATCCTATTTTCATGCTTCTTCTGCCAAACCCAACATTCACTACCATACATAAGTGTAGGAACCAACACACCCAGACGTGCCTTTTTTGACACTTTATGGCTGTTCATAAACTTATGCAGTGCCCCATTCATTTGTTTTCCTGCCAGCACCATTCGCTCAATGTCACTGTCATACGTTTCATCTCTCTATACTCTCTATACTAACATAAGTAAGAGATTATTAAAGCAACAATATTATTATGTATATTGTTAAAAATAACTATTTTGCATTATTTTGGCATTGTTTTTTAATATTTATTTGGATATTTTTTTAAATTTTTTGATATTATATTGATGCCATTATTATTTTATATTATATTATTTTTTTGGGTTTAATTTTTTATATATAACTTATTACATATTTGTTTTTGATATAGGGTAGTTGTTTTGACTTTGTTATACTCCCATTACCTTTGGTTAATTTTTTTGGTGCAAATACGACGTCGGAGAGCTTCCGGGTCACGTATAAATTTAAATCCTGGCGACCAAAATTGTTTTGTATTATTTTTGTTCTAAGATCACAAAATATTATTTATTAAAACGATGCCTATGCTAATCGTTCAGGATGCGACACTGCTTTAACTGTGTTGCACAAAGACAAACAAAAATGGAACGCAGCAGAGCCGTATACACGTGTATATTTTTCATTACAGTGGTGTGCTTAGCAAATGCTTACTGAAACTCGCACTTGTTGATTTTAATTACGGATAAGGGAAGAAAATAAACAAAGAATATATTTATGTTTTGTACTCGAAGTGATTGTAAAGTAGGGAGACTTGTTCGCTTGCTATTATTTGCTTTTAGTTGAAAATACAACAGTTAGAACTTCTCTTACCGAGGAACCGCATAAGAGTTTACATTTGAAATTTATCAATTCTTTTTTTTATTTCTATGCCATATTTTTCTAGAACAAATAAATTATGTTTTTAACTTTATACGTAACATTTTTAAATTACGACGAGATAAAATATATTGTAAGAGAGGCGGCAATATGTAAAAGCCATTCACTATAGATTCTTAGAGCAAAATTAAAGGAAAAAGAAAGTGATGGACGACGGTGCCTTCCCCCTCTACCGTGAGAACCAGAACTTTGATGCTAACTGAGTTGAGATCAGATAAGTCATCAAAGTTCGGTTGCCCTAGTATAGGAAGCCGTTTTCTGCCTAGGGCAGGGCAATGGCAGAGAAGATGTACCATTGTTTCCTTCTCTTCCTCATCGCGAAAGCTTTTACAGAAGTCGTGTCGTAGCTCTGCGATTCTCATGCGCCGTGCATGGGATCCACCTGCCCAGTATCCAGTGTCCGCGATCGCATTTCCAATGGACTCCCTGGATAGAGTTAAAACATCATTAGTTCGACGTAGATCTAGTTTAGGCCAGATCTGTTTCGATGATGTACATGTGGGTTCATTTTGCCACCTCGAGTTGGCTTTTTGAACTGCTTTGCTGTGCAAGAGGTGCCGGCAATTTGCAATCGGTACTCCTTGCTGAGATAAGACAGATACAGCTGGGAGGGCTGTGCTCTCTCTTGCTAGCTCGTCTGCCTTACAGTTGCCTGGTATGTCCCTGTGTTCAGGTACCCAAACAATGTGAACTCTAAAACTTAGTTTCTAGCTCATTCAGGGCGGTACGGCATTGCACCGCTGCCCAAGAGGTCAAGTAGGCTGAGTTCAGTGATTTGATAGCAGCCTGGCTGTCGCAATGAATGGGTATCTTGCTGAACTTTTTTTCGTTGAATAGTATCCAGACAGCTGCCTTGGTAATGGCTGTCATTTCAGCTTGATACACACTACAGTAATCAGGCAAACGAAACGACAGGCTAAGTGAGGGGTCTTCCGAGAAGATACCGCAACCTACTTTTCCCTCTAGATTAGGACATCCGTGTAAAATACTGCGCCCTGAGCTTTCACTAGATTCTCGGCCTAATCTTCTCTGGATGGAATTTCCAGGGATAGGTCGCCTTCGAACATAGGGGTAGGTTTAGTGTAATCAGTGTTTTTTGTGCACAGGTATGTGTATTCTCTTAGGATTCTAGAGTGACCATAGTGCGTATTAGTCCATAGGGACACAAAAGGAGAATATTATGAAAATTTGTTTCCGCATAAATACAAGCAGCTGCAAGACCCACGGGTTCTCAAACTCTCCTTTGAAGCAAATTTTGACAGCTCAATCTTATAAAAATTAGGGTTATGGTACTACTTACTTTTGCCGTCTCACTGCCACTATCCACTTATTTCTTTGGTTTATTTTCCATTTTGCAGTTGGAAATTAATAAAATTTACATTCATTTTTTGCACTCTTATATATGCGATTCACTACACAGCAACTATTTTTACCAATTTTTTAAAAATTACAACAAAATTAATAATCTGATGTTTATTTTTTAACACTGACATTAAAAATACCGTCCTTTATTGCCTTAGTTACCAACTGCGTGCGCTGGTGTCCGCTCTGGCTTCTTCTACCTTGACTTCGCTCGGAGCAAATAGTTCATTTTTAAGCCGTACTCCCTGCTGACCCGGTCCTGCTTTATGGTTCAGAAGTGCAGACATTACCCAAAGCATTCGAGAAGAAACTAGTGACTTTTAAAAATAAGATACTAAGAAAGGTATTTGAAACAATATATGAGAACGGAATATGGAGGATTAAAAAGAACAAGGAAATCAGAGATTTACTTAAGCCAGACATTGTTGCCAACATCAGAAGTCGTAGAATGAGATGGATGGGACATATATTAAAAAGAAATAGTAAGAACTTAATAAATAATATCTGGGTAGCACAAATAACGAGAACACGAAGAAAATATCGTCCCAACCAACATAATTCGAAAAAATGTTAACCAAATCAACATTACTGAAGAACAAGCAGAGGACAGGACACTTTGGAGGAGAAAAACAGCGAGCCCAAAAGTCTACTACGCTTCAAATGGTCCTAGGAGTAGTAGTAGCTATTACCACCATGGAGAATAACATTCCAAGTATGTATATTCACATACGGTGCAAAGTGTATACAACTCGATCCAGTATTTACGGGTTCTATAAGAAACACGTCCCCTAAAAGGAATCATGGACTCGTCAATAACCAGATATCTATTAAAACTAAGAAGTTTTTCGTAAACTTTCCAATACAAGATCAAATACTTTCTTCTTCCAATATAGTCGTTTCAATTCGCTTGTTAACATTGGAAAAATGGAACACCTCTATTTGAAGTGCTTCATGTATCTTTTTTTTAATTGTTATTTTTGTTTAGCTACCAAATACTCACTGAATACCATGTACCCACTGAATATCAGAAACATACTGAATATCTTATACAAACTACCAGATTTGGACTAAAATACGTTTGAAGTTGGTTAAGTAAGGAATATCAATTACCCACAGAATATCAGTACAACGCGGGATTGTAGAACATTAGAAGCATATGGTTTGGGATACCGTGGGATTATCGGAACTATCTATATGGTTTAGGACACAGAGGAACTTCACTCACTGTTTTCTTTTTTTTCCTCAGACTTTTTTTTGATTTCCCTTTTAATGTTCCTTGTTATCTTTTTCAATTTTTTTATCTATTAAACTTGTTCATTAACTTTACATTATTTTTATTATTTTAAATAGACAACATCGGTGCCGGTATACTATTTTTTTTTTGGTATTAACATATAAAGATACAGTTTAGATTTGCTCAAGGTTTATTGATTTCACTCTTTTTAGAATTTTTTTTCCAAAAAAAGTACTTGGCGCTCAACTACGAGTTAGTTCAGTTTGAGTAAGTTGAATTAGTTGAAAATCTCGAATAGATTAATCCGTGAACTGATTTATATCTTCCCTTTAGTTGGATCGAACTGAGAGATCAAGATCTCCTTCCTGAGATAGAGTCTTTAATGTTTTTTTTTTAATAAAACAACTATAGCACTATATCCTAGTACTATAAAAGCAGTTCGTTACATAACGTTTTAATTTTATGTGATGTAATGTAACTGTTGACTCAAATCTATCGAAAAGCATTCCAAAAATAAACCCATTGATAAGTATAACGATAATGACCATTGTGTGAATCGCAATGAATATTCGTAGCGTATGAAAGCGAATGCTGAGCAATCCACGATTACAAAAGCTTGGTTAGGGAGATATGAAGGGAAGAAAGCCATTGTATCATTGTCAACTACGAAACTGTAAACAATACTTGGAACTGTGTACACTATATTGCAACTAAAGAAGTTACAAGTAAGGCTGACTGGTCGATGTTTACTTTAACTGCCAAACGTGCAACTAGAGGTCGTTCATTTAAATGTTCAAATGGACATTTTATAAAAGTTCAAATTTTCACTACACACGGGAGTTTGCAAGAGACTTGTTCATTTTTTTTTATTTGGTACAGTTAAATTAAATAAAAAATTCAAGTTACAGGGTGTTAGTAAATACCTAAGTGCAACAAATTTCAGGGGGTGATTCTGCATGAAAAAATAATGACAGTTTGCTATATAAACGTATGTCCGCAAATGTTTCGTTTTCAGATATACGGGGTGTTAGAGTTTTGGATAGGTAGGGGAGGCACTATCGCCGGGTTTAAAGCCTCTAGATTTTTGCATTTTGATTTTTCTTAAGTCATTAGTTTATTCCACTCCCGTCGAAAATGTTGAAGGCCTGAGGAATCGAATTATAGCCGGCTGTGAGATAATAAAAAATAGGTACACCAGGAAGATTTGCGCGTATACAACAATCAATGAGGCGAAGAGTTGAATCTTGTGTCATGTCTGAGGAAGGTCGTTTTGAATATTTGTTGTAGCTTTGCGCCTATTTAAAATTTTATTAGTGTTATTTTCTGTTATTGTTCTGTTTTAATGTTATTGTATTAGATAGTTCTTGATAATGTATCTAAGAAATAAAAAATATGCGTTAAGGTTTTTTTTTGAATAAAAACGGCACCCTATACGAAAAAAGGCAGGACAGATTTTTTGCCACAAATTTACCGATGAATTTAAGCATGATTTTTAATTTGAAATGTCTCAGGGACGAACCATTTTTTTCTTTAAAAAAATTGGGATCATTACCTGCGCCAATCATGAACATAAAATTCTTAATTGCATGTCAAATTATGCGCAATAACTACCTCTTAAAACCCACCAAATTTTACTTGCCTATCTCGAATAAATAAATCGTCAGTTTTTAAGAAAAATTTTAACACCCCGTATCTCTGAAACGAAGTATTTGCGGACATACGTTTATATAGCAAACTGTCATTATTTTTTCATGTCACCCTCTGGAGTTTGTCGCACTTATTTACTAACACCCTGTATATTGAAAGTAATTCTAATAAGAAAAGTATTCAGCTCACACTAGATATATATAATTTTTTTTTAACCTCCTTGCGTCCATACTTGAACATAGGTCTCTCTTAACGACTTCCATCTCTCGCGGTTTTTAGCTATTTCCATCCATTTTAGTCCTGCAGTTCACTTGATGTTATCGTACCATCTTGCATTCGGTCTACCTCTTGATCTTTCTCCCAGCCATGGTCTCCATTGCATTATTTTGGTGTTCCATCTCTCGTCGTCTCTCCTTGCTACATGCCCCGCAAAGTCCAATTTCATCTGAGGGATCTGGATCTAGATATCTAGATATATTAAGGAAAATTAATTCCATTTATCCAATACAGGTATCTGTATCCCTTAATTCAACAGTTACACCCATGTAATTCTTTTAACCCTCCGTCAGTCGCGCGAGTTTTTATGTCATATTTAGTCGCGCTGCATCTGACAGATACACGTATCCAATTAGTATTTTTTTGCATTCCAAAGTTATCTACCTGAAAACACTATATTTACATGCCTATTTAGCGCACCGAAAGTGTGCGCCCGCACAGAAAATTTTACGGTGCACTAGTGTCATCAGCTGCCTACCTGCATGTCAAAATAAAATAATATGTTATTGACAGTTCTCTAGAAATCGCAAATTTTTCTGTTTATTTTCTCAGCAACGGGGTAAATAACGCTTGTTTGTTGACAATTTTTTGATATTTTTAGTGATAATATCTTAACAATTTGTGGTTTTCAGGTAGATATAATGAAAATTATCGTTCATTACACGTCCATAAATGCTTTTTCTGTGCTTGCACGACTTTCCGTGGGAGGCGCAGCCGAAGCCTATTTTCTTGAATCCTAATGAAATGTACTATTACATAAATGTGTATTTTAGTTACAATTAAACACTTATCAAGCTTAGTATTATGTATATTTCAAATAAAGGTGAATTTCACATTTTTTACAATAAAAGGCAGAATCTACTGTTCTGGTTTTCACTACATCTTTTGCATCAGTATCGTCAGACTTTTCAATTTCATCAGGCAGATTATCCTAAACGAATTCTTCATTGGCAAATGCGACTTAATTTAATTAATTCTTTTACGTAATCTGGCATCGTGAGATCAAAAACTCTTTTACTCATATTGATTTATTTATTATTCGTAAATGAAAAATTAACAAGAAACACTTTTGTACACTAATAAGTAACGTGACACGTCAATATCTTACGAACAACGCAACGCAAATGAAAAATTAACTAAAAAACCGATTTAGTCGCTAGGTACAAAACCGAACGATCGTAAAACTTTGACTGACAAAAAGCTCTAAACTCGATGGCAGCTCCTTGCAGATCTAGAGGGCTCTTTAGAATATATCAATTAATGAGAACTACTGCAAAGCCATCCATAACAGAGAAATTTACGTAAAAATTGGCCATACATATCTTAAATGCATGTGCGACTAACTTCTTCTTCAGGTGCCATCTCCGCGGCGGAGGTTGGCAATCATCATCGCTAGCGCAACTTTTGAGGCAGTTGTTCTAAAAAGTTGTTTGGAGCTACGACCAAACCATTCTTTCGTGCCATGAATTTCGTCTTCTTCCTATGCTTCTTCTGCCTTCTATTTTCACTTGCATTATTAGTCGTAAGAGGCTGTACCTTTCGCCGCGCATTATGTGTCCCAAATACTGTAGCTTTCTCTTCTTAATTGCACGTTTATCTTCTTTTTTTACCGATTTTTCTTAGCACTTCGATGTTAGCAAGTCGATCTACCCAGGAAATTCTTAAGATTTTTCTATATATTCACATTTCGAAAGAATTAAGCCGTCTCATTGCATCCGCATTAAGCATTCATGATTCTGCACCATAGTAGAGGACACTGAGTACATAACATTTTGCCAATCGTAGTCTCAGGCGTAACGTCAAATCTCTGCTACGTAGTAATTTTTTCATTTTTATAAAGTTGGTACGAGCCTTTTCAATTCTGGTTTTTATTTTCACGGTAAAGTCATTGTTTTTAGTAATAAGCGCTTCTAAGTAATTGTATCTTTTTATTCTTTCAATCTGTTGACCTCCAACCATTCAAATTTCATTTGTGTTGTTGTTCTTACATATTTTCATATACTTGGTTTTTTTATATTGAGGGAGAGTCCGTAAATCTTAATAAACCTTACTATTTTGTTCATAACTTTTTCTAAATTCTCCAAACTATTGGCTATTATTACTGTGTCGTCGGCATATCTGTTGTTGTTAATCAGAACTCCATTCACCTTTATACTGTCGGTCTCATTTTCCAAGGCTTCTAATATAATTTGCTCCGAATACGCATTAAATAATAATGGCGACAATATGCAGCCTTGCCTGACTCCTCTCTTTATTTACATTTCTTTAGATTTTTCCAGTCCAATTTTTACTGTGATTGTGATTACTTGTTGACTGTATTACAGATTTGAGATTAATCTTACATCCTGTCTATCCAGGTTTTTGTTTTTAAGAAGGTCTATAAGTTGATCATGCTTTACCTTATCGAAGGCTTTATTATAGTCTATAAAGCAGATATGAAGATCCCGATTAACGTCCAAACATCTTTTAGTTAACACGTCAAAAGAAAATAATGAGACTAACGGAGAGTTAAAATTACACAAATAGACGAATATTCAAAAAAAACTTTATTGTTTAAATTTATCGGAATAAACAAAAATGTATTATTTTTTGCTGTGGATTAAAGCACGTCATTGCAATCAGTGAACGATATGATACGAATGATTTAAGTATATCACTCCCATTTAAAATTTATTACCTCTGGAAGGGCAATTTAAATTTTGTAAACTGGCCAGTTCATCAGAGACCGGAGATGACGATAGCGTCCAGGGAGGAAATTGAACAAAGTTAAAAGGGTATTACTTCCTTACCCCCCGGCGAAAATTCGATCATAGACGACCCAATCTAAACCAAGCAGGACGAGACATGCTTTTACGCCCATTGACACTACTTACAAAATCATACAAAAAAGTGTTTTTGGTTTATTTTTAAAATTATCCATTATCTACACGTATTCAAAAAGTACAAAGTATTTTTGCTTTATTTTTGAAATTATTCATTATTTACACGTATTCTAGAAGGAAATGTCATTAATTTACAAAGCACGCACTAAAAGATAACTTTATTCGAAAAATGTAAGCTATGCTACATTCGTAAAAAAACTTTATGGTCTTTATTTCCACAAACAGTAACAACATCCGCTTTAAATCTCACAATTCAGAGTTTGAAACAATTTTCACGGCGTCCTCATAAATTTATTAACAAAGTACGTAAAATCTAAACTACCCTTATTTGTGTCGTAATCTTTTGAGAGTTTAATTTAATTTACAGTAATATTTATAAAGTTTGTTACAATTATTAAAATAAAAAAAAATACATTAAACTTTTTAGTGTGACAACCCCCTATAAATAGCGAAAAAAATTATGCAAATACCTAACGACCCTCTCATTACATTGACTTTTAAAAAATTTCAGAAGCCATTTTTTATTTCTTCCATCGACAAAAAATCTGAAGTAAGAACCATGAACTTTTTCCCCAGAGTAATCATAACGTTATGTTAAGATTTTTTAGTAAATTCACCACAAATGTAGCAAATAAGTTCGCACACTGTAAACTTTTTTTTGACATTTTCAACCCAGAATATATTTAAATTGTCATTGTCATAAAGTGTCATTTTTTGCTTTGTTATTAAAAATTGATATAAATTGTTGTTAAATGTAAATATAAATTTTGTGGAAAGTTAACCAAATCAACTAATCTAAAACAGAAACAAGTACCATACAACTTTAGAACCGAGAACCAGTTTGAAATAGGTTTGTACGTACGAGGATAGTTCACGAATTGTTGTCCCTAACATAGTTGGCGTTGAATGACAAATAAAATAAAGTGTCAGGCAAAAGCTTATTGTATGACATTAGTGTGTGCCAATTAGCATCAGCGCATTAGTTTGTGCATGTTAAATATTAATTTTTTTTCCATTGAGGTGTGCGTGATTTTATAAAATAGACAAAATTTAGTTAAGAGGTACGATAAAGTACCTCTGTAAAAAGGAATTATCACCGCAAAAAATTTACAAGGACATGGTAGAAGTTGTGGGTGAGTCTGCTCCTTCGTACCAGGTAATCAAGAACTGGTCACGAGATTTCAAACTGGGAAGAGAGTTGTATATTTTTAAAATGTATAGTTTTTAAAAAAAAAATTTCTGGAGTATTTCGACCTGTTTGAAATGGTTTGACATGGTTCCTCCTCAGCTGGCAATACCGTATCTTAGACGAATTCAACAAGTGCATAGTATACGTTTTTAGATTTGTTCAATAAAATATTTATCTTAATTGTTTAAATTTTTATAATAAAAATCTCCACCTTAGATGAGAGTCCAGTTTCATCACAAGATATTTTATTTTATTTTTCAGAGAGATATCGATATTATTGATATTGATTAAGTTATTTTCTTATAGATTGGTAAATTATTTTTATGAAATGTAAGGCTGTGTGAACGTAACAATGTAATTGATAAATTAAACAAAACTTGTATTAAGTGCATAAAAACCTGCACGAAATACAAGTTTTGTTTCATTTATCAATTAATTTTATAACTAGTAAAGGGAACAACGTCTAAAGACCGTAGATCAAATAGCTAATATTTAAATAATTCGTACGCAAAAAAGTAAAAAAAAACAGACTTCAAAGACTTTATAGTTTTCTCATGGATGTCAACCTCAGAACTGGACCAAATTAAAATGGGACCACACGAGAAGCATCAGCTTTCAAATAAAAAAAGAATCAACAAAATCAGTTGAATTGAGAACCTCCTCCTTTTTTTAAGTCGGTTAAAAAAACACTAAATCCGTTTCAATACCTTCGAATCCTACAAGGAGTACCTAATTTAAACATGGAGCAATCGATTCATATTTGAGCAGGGGTGTTGTAGATCAAACTTGATCCTGGCTTCTTGAATTTGGTGACGAAAGTCAACTAGGTTATTTAGTAATTGGGGTAAATTATCCAGTCGATTTCTGTTCATATCCCACACATGTTGGATTAGTGAAAACCTAGGAAGCGAGGAGACCATGAAAGTAAGTCGCGTTATTTTCATGCAAGAACCTTGCAGACACCCGTGCTATATGAGGACGTTCTGCAGGATCGTTTCGTACCGTGTTTTCTCCATTAAGATAATACAGATAGAGTTGACATGCCTGTAAGTGGGAGCGTTCACCGAATGAAAGAGAAAGATAATCGAATTTGTATTTCTGTCTCTCTCTTTCACTGTGTGCTGCGCATGCGTGATTTATTAATTATCACAGGCAAGTGTATGGTTCTGCGCGCGAATGAGATCAACGCGCATGCTCTAGTAGACAAAGACGGCAGTGCCAAAGTCATCCCTCTCTCTCTTTCTATCCCACTTGCACGCGGGTACATAGCATGCCTACTCTATCTGTATTATCTCTATGGTTTTATCCACCTCATACCACCACCCCCCATGCAAATGTTATATGCACACATCAAATTTCAAGTTTCTGCGTTCTTCACGTAATCTTAATCTTCTGCGACTATCGTGAATCCAAAGACAGAATCGGAACTCGTGAGAGATCACATCACGATACCATTCACTATCCTATTTGATCTGTCGCTCTCGAACCCAGAAGCACGATGTGGAAATTGTCAGTGGGAGACATAAAAATGGTCTATATACGAACGAAGCCCAAAAGCGTGTATTCTGCAATATATCAATGCCTTGGAAACTCAATTCAGCTGAATTACTGTGTTGATTCATTACTGTGGACAAAACATGGATCTACTACAGTCGAAACAATGGAATTAAACGAGTGACTCCCCGAGAATATTTTCTATTTTTAAACGTGATGAAATCTTTAGGAGGAAGAAGACACAATGGGACACAGAGGCTTATTTTGCAAGGTTGGGCAAACGTAGACGACAATGAAAAAGATAAAGAATTGTCAAAAGAAGTGTGTGGAGCTGAACGGAGACAATGTTAAGAAATAAAAATGACTGAAAAACAAATTATTTTACTCCATTTTGATTTGCCCTTTTACATGATAGGTGTGGGGACCAGGGTTCAGTAAAAAAAATGTCTAGGACAGTAAAGAAGGTTAAACAGGACCTGATAATAACTAATCAAAATTTTAATTTCTGTACAAATTATGAAAACATTTTTATAAAACAGTAAAAATGTCAACATAAAAGTGTTTGAAGGAATTGAAACTGATGCCTAGGGCATAATTTAATAAAAATAGCTGAAAATATTTAACTATTTTTTTTAATATGTAATATAAAAACTTTTGCCCACAATGTTTTTAATTTTTGAAAGCATTACCTTTAAGATGTAATAAAACATTAAATTACAAATGTCTTTAGTTTGTTATAACATTTGGTACTGAATAAAAAATGTTTTTTTAGACAGCACTAAAGTAAGTAAGCTTATTTTTACATGTGTTTAATTATTTTCTTTTAGAGACAAAGTTGTGTAAGTTTAAGTACATTTATGAAAGACACCCAATTTACTTTAGGTATACAGGATAAGTTATTATAATATTTAGTAGATTAAAGTAAACATTTATTAATAAAATTATAAGTATTAATTTAATAACTATTGAAATGCAAAATATTCATAGAAAATACTGTGATTGTCTTTACTTAATTCACAACCATTTAAATTACCTGAACAAAGTAACATTAAGAGCCACAAGACAAACCGATAAAGCAATTTTTCTTAAATGAAAAATGCGGAAAGTAAGTAAATGAATCCTTAAACTTCCCTCTATCCAAAAGACAAATTACTGTCAAATAAAAGAAAATAAAACCGGTGAAGCTGAAAAGAATAGAATTAGAGATAAGAAAACAGATCCAAAGAAAACAAAAAAGATGTGCGAGCACAAATAAATCGGCCCATTATTTAGGCAAATACCGAGATGTGTCTTGTGAAGCACATCTCATTCTTAGATAGAGAAAAACCTTTTTTTATTGTTCCGATAAATTTCACACACAATTCCGCAGTAGCCTTCCATCACAGATCATTAATTAACAAAGTGAATTTTCTATAAATTGTAACAAATCATATGGTAAATAAAACAAAATAAATTTATTGTATTTTCAGTTTAATTTGGGTCAAATGTAACCTATAAACGCAGTTTAACGCTTTTATAACACACATTTACATCGAAAACAAAAGAACGAAACATACATCGCCTTATAATTAACAAAAATTAACCCATATGACAGCAAATTATTTTATAACAATTTACTTTGTTATAACATTTAACTTACCACTGAAGAATTTCACGACAAAATAAATGCATATTCTGAAAATACGATAAAAACGGAGTCGCACTTTAGTGACTATAAACACAATCACTTTTTTTCACGAACGGTGATTTAGAAAAATATAGTTTTTGTTATTAAAAATTACCACCCTACACACCGCCTTCCATGCTCATATTCAAACTGGAACACGCGCATGCGCTGCCAATCAGCTGCAATAGATTTATGGAAATCGGAAGCCAGTATCCATACTGTGTTTTATCCATAAAATAATATGTTACAGGTTTATTTGAATATCGAAACAGCTTGTAAATTTTTAGATTTTATTAGGATACTCTTTATTTAAAAAGTTCTGAAGCTAAAAATTTATTTTGAAATACCAGAACAAATCCTTTGCTTTAGACAACCAACAAGTCACGATGCTTAACAAGTTAAAAAAATGTTTGGTTAACTAATACATTTTCAAGTATAGGTATAAATGAAAAATGAAATAAAAAAAAAATAAAACATCTCGTCAAACTATACAAACAAGATCATATTTATTTTTCACTCTTAAACAATTTCTTTTAGTAGGCAACCAACAATACTAATGGTTCAACAGAAATAATACTTTAACAATACTCCTGTTGGTCGTTTAGATACAAACTAATTTAAGAAAAAACAGCTAAAAATAAAATCGTCATTATACCTTTATCATACTTAGGCATCCAATATCTCTATTTTTGCTGCAGCAAAAACAAACAATATAATTGTGCTTATTGATTATTATTTCTTTTAATCCTTGGTAGCCTATTTAAATAAAATGTTATTGGCAATTTATGCCGGAGTCTCGCATCAATAACGTTGTTTGGCGTTGTCTCTGTTTTGTGAGAAATAATACGATACCAAAATTGTACAGTAGTTAAAACATTTAAGCTTTAATTTTAAATAAAAAGAGATATCTTAATATTTTTCGTCAAATAAAAAACTGTCAGTCATTTCGAAAGACTGTGCAGCCCCACAACACTAGAATTTTTCGAAAAAAAAATCACAAATGAAAGTTGTACTTTTATTGAAAAACAAAACTTGATAATTAAAAATAATATTCAAGAATACATAAGCAGTACGTTAACCTACACACTTTAAAAATAAAAGCAATCCGTTAAGTAAATCACATTTTTATGAAAAATATTAATATCAAAAGATGATCCACGCAAAAGTTAATTGTAATAGTTATTAAAACAAGCAAATTTTCAACAACCATCGTTAGTTACACCGTTTTCTTTGAAATATTAATTTAAAAAACTTACTACACTTTCACAGTACGGGTCTAAACGGTAGATGAAACACTAAAAAACCAAAAAGACGATTGCAATTGAATAAGTTCCCGAATATATAGTAGAAATAAAAAAAATTTTTAAAAATGTAGGTAAATATTTTTACATTTTTTAAAGTAAAAAATTGTGAATAAATAATTTGAAGTGTAGTGAGTTTGATAATGAAATAAAAATAGTTCATTTTAATAATGAAGATTGGCCAAATTTTTTATTTTATACCCAATTTATAAAAAACAATAGGGAAAAATCACGGAGTGGGCGACATCTATTATTGATTGTATAAACTTCCCGAGGTGTGAACAACAAACCAACCTCCATTTGTTTATATTGGTGAAAAGTGAACCTTATATACTATTTTGGGAAATTAAAGTATTGAAAGTGTTATATTTGAACGATATTTAGTGAAGAATTGGTGTTAATAAACCACAAAATCCGAAAATGCAAAAGATTAAAAAAGATGATATGGAGATAAAATCGCGAAAAATATGTTCTGTTCCACAATGCTCTACATATTATGACAATTCGATTATTTCTTTGCATAAATTTCCTTTAAATTCTAAGGCAGCTCAGAAATGGAAGATGACCTTAAAGATAAAAAAACCAATCTCAAAGCTTATGTTTGTTTGCAGCAAGCACTTTGTGAAAGATGATTTTATTCAGTGGTAAGATTGATATTGTTTTCCAATGATCTATTATTTTATTTGTGATTATTCATAGTGACTTCAACAACACAGAGAAAGCGTTTGAAAGATGGATCTGTTCCTAACCAAAACCTATCAGTATTGAAGTATCAACATTCCATAATTAAGAAAGATAGAGGTGACCGAAGTTAATTGGTTATAATATATAATCCTTAATTAATAGGCATTGCAAGAGGAATTCCAGGGACAACAGAACGGAAAATCTTCGAGAACAAACCAAAATTGATACCTGGACACACCTGGTCTTTACTGGCATTTAATAAGAATCCAGCAACAATAAAACTGAAACGCCGAAAACAAACCTTAAATCCAATAGTTTAACACAAAAAATCAACTCAAATCTTTAAGATAACTAACATTTCCTTCAACAAAAACTTTGGTTTTACAAGTGATCAAATGACAGAATATTTGTTGTTCACAACGAAATCCGACATTTTGTCATTGACAGCGCCATCTCGCGTTACGTGATTATTTGAGCTAAAAGACGAGCACATTGTAAATTAAATATTTATTATATTAGAGTGTAACAATCTTACATTATTAATATCACTGAAATAAAAAAGTAGAAAAAATACCAATGGTTGACTTTTGTTAGTACGGGGAAACTTAAAAGTAACTAGAAAAATGTATTAAAATAGCAATCAAGCCAAAAAACTCTAAATTACAATGATTGTTGAAGAACATTTTAAACAACTAATGAGGCATAAATTCATCCCTGGACTTTCCAACAACTACATTATTTTTGTAGTAATATTAACAGTAATTAGAAACACCATAACCGAAACACTGTTAATTTCTTACAATAAATATGGTGAAATATTGAAAGTATGCTTTAATTAAATTTCCAGAACCAGTCATGTTAGTTGAATGTCTTATCCAGGTTACTATTTTAGCTTTTAATTATCTAGGACACTTTTTACTGTTTTTTTATCAGAGTTAGATGCGAAATCTCCTAACCAATTGTTAATTAAAAAAATATTTTTTGCAAAGGCAAACAATTTTTTAAACAGAGTGATTTTTTTTAAATGAGAATATAAAGTGGGCGATTTTATCCAAATTCATATTCATATTTGAAGCAGAGAAAACGCATCTACCTCAAAATGTTAGGGAACATTCTGTATTATTAAAACCAATTGAGCTAATTGCTAATTTAATAAAAGCTGTTATTTAAAAAAAATATAAAACAATCCAGATCATCTGTTTTGAATGTTCCATTTCTCACACATGTTTTATATGTGTATGCAGACACATTTTAAATAAATAGTAAAAATATTGCTAACCTCACTTAAATTATATTTTGTTTAATTTTAATTGTTTAATTTTAATAGTATTGCATCAAATATGAAAAAAAGTAGGTTATGGACAACGTCATAGAAAGCACTTCATTGGACATAAACACACTTTAAGAAAGAGAGTAAAAACAAACAAGAAAAAAAATTAATAAAAACATACAATATTTAAAAAAAAAAAATTTAAGTTAGGCTAGAAAATGCTAGACAGAAAACTATTTTCAATAATTGTCTCAAATCATTGCCATTACTGATTAATAAAAGATATTTCAAATAGAACAATTTTATTAAACAAAATTTTTAAGCAAACTTGTAGTATTTAAAAATTAGTTTAAGAAATACAATTTTTTTTTAAACTAAATATTTGTTAATTTTAGAAATAATGGTTACCTTAAAGCATTTTTTTTTATATGAATATATTACTATTAAATAGTGGTTTTTTACTTAATGTTATAAAATGCCTTATGTATATTCATATTTATAATTTTTTTGTGTGAAATAAAGTTTTTCAATAAATAAAAAATGTATTATGTGATGTAAAGTATAAAAATGAGTTGATCAATGATTAATGAGATAGGTAAATATTTGTGTGATTTAATTATTAAAATGATAATGCTAAAAGTTAATGTTCATTGAACTAAATATTTTGTACCCACAAATATTAAACTAAAAATTTTGATAGTAATCACAGAGAGTGCTTTCCATCTACATGATACCAACACTGTGTCACACTTGGAATCGCCGGTCAAAAATTCGATCCAATGATCTCTTATATCATACAAAAGATGCAGGTTGGAACAAACCTAATATTTAATAGCAGTTAGTTCTATCTTATTGCCGCTACTTTTCAACCTGTATTCGGAAGCTATTATGAGAGAGCCCGCTAGACCAAGAAACAGCCAGTGTGGTCGTAAATGGGAAGCTTATTAACAACATAAGATATGCGGACACAGTCTTGCTTTTACAAAACATTGATGACTAAAAAAGGGTTGTTTATAGGGTGTATACAACATGTTCTAAATATGGCCTGAAAATGAACCTGAATAAAACAAAAATTTTGGTAAAACGATAAATACAAACGTCCAGCTGACCATAAACAACCAAGTTATAGAAAAAGTTTTTAGGTATAAAAAACTAGGAACTCTAATATACTCCATTAATGACTCTTCAAAAGAATTAAGATCAAGAATCTAAATAGCGCGTAACGCGTTTCTAAGGATGAAGCAGTTCTTTTGTAACTGATCATCAAAGACTAAAAATACGAATGAGAAAATGTTACATATTCTCTATTCTCCTCTATAGCATAGAAGCAGCAATACTGAAAAAACATCGCTGAAAAAATTGGAAGCCTTCGAAATGTTAAACAGAAGAATACTCAGAATATAGTATGTAGACCGAAACACTAATGAAGAAGTACTCAGACGACTAGAAAAAGGGACAGAGCTTGTGAATGAGACAAAAATCCGAAAACTACAGTAACTAGGCCACGTTATGAGAGGAGAAAGATATACTTTGTTACAAGTGATTATGCAGGGCAAAATTGTTGGCAAATGCTGCATAGTCATGATGGTAGCCAATCTTCTAAAGAAAACAGCACCTTAAGAAGAAGAAGTTTTCTACCCACATTGTAATACCATCCATGTTTATCGATGTTGACGCCTTGATTGTGTTACCAATTTTAAATGATGATAGCAGACTTGCATAATAGAAAGTGTGAGTAATATCAGCATATCTGTTTACAGCTAAATTTTTGGTAATATTTATACAATTATATGATAAATAATAAATAAACCAATCTGTTTATGTAGATTACCACAGGTAAAAAAATAATTTCTTTTGCAGACAGCAGTGACACTTAAACTCAGGTTTTTTCTGTATCTGGTAGTGTGACACTGTGTCATGAATGAAACACTTTATATCAACCACTGTGTTATTGTGACTAAATAAAAAGCACTCAGACATACCTATTTAAATGTCAAAATTTAGATCTTTTAATTCATATTAATACCTTTTATTAATCAGTGATTTATATGTAAATAGTAGCAATTAAAAAACAACATTTTACTAAAATACATAAAAGACATTCTTTTACCTTTGGAAAGGTACCTAATTAAAATGTAGCTAATGAAACATTTAAATATGGATCATATTTAAAAAAACGTGAAAGAGTTAATTAAGAAAAATATAGTTTAATATTAAAAAAAACTTATACATGCCACTATTTAGTAAAATGTTATCTTATATTACACAAGTCACAAGCTTTTTGAGTCTATTATTTAATAAATATTTTCTGACTGTCTACATTAAAAAGTATCTAAAAACTTCATTCTTAATTAATAAAGTTTGCTTTTGTACTTTATACCAGCGATTACTTTTGTCACAACGTATCATTATGCTGCAGGCTTTCAACTTACACTAATACAAAAAACAAATTCAGTTGAAGATTGGACTGTCGACTGTAATACCGAACTATATCTCATTTAAGTTGCAGCGTCTTTCATTAATAATAATTTAATGTGAGGTTCCATAATATAAAGGGTTTTGGTGAGTGTCTGTTAGCTTAAAAGTTTAGGAACCACTGCTTTATACAGTGATAAATAAATATTTATAGTTTTGGTGGACAATTTAGGGAGTAAGGCTTTTAATACGTAAGAAAGTTGGTGGGGGTGGGGAATTTTTGAAGCCAAGATAAAATATGGGCATCTCATTTCTCATGTAGAAACTACAAACTGTATGTAAGAAGTATAAAAAGTATGCCAGGTCTGTGATGGGACATTTCAAGATGATTGGTTTTCTGGTAAGGAATGCAAGACGGATACACTAAATATCCGTACATAGAAAAACAGAATGTCAAGTGAAAACCAATTGTGAAGCCCGATCATGTTTTAATGCCTCAGATGCATATAAAATTATGTCTTATGATTCATAAGTTATGAAGCAATTTGTGAAGGTTCTTTGTCAAGATTTTAAAGCTTCCAAATATTTAATAAATATTTTTCCTAAATTTTCAGCAAAGAGCTTATTTCCACTATGCTTGATAACTTCAAACTCATGGGTTGCAGAATGTTCCTTAAAGTAATGCTTACTTGGACTAATTTAAAGATATGGGGGCATATTCAGAAAAGCAAAGAAAAGTTTTTTACAAGAATGCCATGGACGTTATCAAGGACAATATAATGAGAACATGATGGGTGATTACATTTGGGGGCTACAAGAAAGTTCATACTCACACAAAAGAAGTACCAAAAGTATCCATTTTTAAAACTTGTTTGTATTTTTTTTTGTATCTGTAGATTTATTTTAATAAGAGTGGTGTAAATATATAAAAAAATTTATTAATTTAGTTTTATTTTTTTATATAATTAAATTTATAAAAATAAAGATTTTCCTTAAAAAACGAAATTTTGTTTTAATAGCTACAAAAGCAAACTATATTAGGTAAAACTATTTTTTTTTTTTAGTTAGGCACAAGTAATCAAAATCAGACATACTAAACCTAGACTCAAAATTCATGTTGACTTGTATTATTATCAAAATATTTTAGAGCAAACAATACTCCTGTCAAAGATTATGTATAAAATATTAATTTTATTTTTATAAAAGAAAACATCAAAATCATTTGCAAATAATAAATTGAAGACGCCTTCTTACAATTAACATAGTTTTATAAAAAAAAAGGTTTATACTAAGAGTATTTTCCACTTTTTATTCATCTTCTTTGTACTACATTTTTAATTATATTTTATAATTACAGCTGTTTGGATTTGGTTTAATTTTATCACAAGTTTTTATTGGTTACTAATATGTTTAAAATTGTTTTAAAAAAACCGAGTATTTGCAAATGATTGTGCTGATGTTTATTTACTCTCAACAGTGTACACAATTTTTAAGGAAACAAACATTGAATAAAGATTTATCAACATATTCTTATCACTTTAAATATTTAAGTCAGTCTTCAAAAACCTATAAAAGCACAAATACCTTTAACAAGTATCTAGATCCATATTGTTGGTACAGGCATCATTCATTTCAGCCTCATTTTCAGGATTTTCAGATTTGCTATCTTTGTTGTTATTTTTATTTTCATCTTTTTCGTTGTTTATTGGTATAAGTTTTGTTGGTGGTTTCCATAGAACTAAAGCAGTACAAGGTCTTTGTATAGTGGATAATAAAGTTTGTGGTAGAATTGAATCTGTTTGTAACTTGCGCATTTCCTCACACATATAAAGTCGTTGCATGCGGCTCATATCATTTTCTGTTGGAGCTGCTGTTTCTGAACTTATATGTAGTTTTGACATGTACTCAGACATTTTTTCCTCTGTGATATGTTGCTTTGTGGGCTGAAAACTAGAGAAAATAGAATGAATATAAAATTAAGGAGTTATTTTTATTAATTTATTTTACAAATATAAAAAAAATTGGAGTTTTTAGTGTACATCTTACAATAATTGATCTTTAGAAATATCGTTAATTATCTGAAAATATTAGTCTTTCAGAGGTATCATTATTACCAGTATTTTAATAATAACTTACGAAGGTGAATCTGTTTTTCTTTTGCATCCTATTTCTCTAGTGCCAAAACCTACTTGATTATTTTGAAAGGGAAACTGTACTATATCTTGTGTGGGTCTTGAACTTCCAAACGAAAACCCACTTAATTGATGTCCAAAAGTATTTACATGTTCAGGAGGCCCCGAATTTGGTATTTCATTTGATAACAAGTAGCTATTAATTGGTGTTCCAGGTACTAAAGAACTATTAAACGATATTCCCGGATCTGTTCCAAATACCGGATGTTGCTGATTTTGCGAAGCAACATAATGTGAAAGATTATTTGCAAACGGATTGGTTTGATTCCAGTTAACAGGAAAAAGCGGTGGATATGAATCAAATCCAAACACAGAGGTTGGATTTTGTTGGTTAGGTTCACCAGTCATTTGATTAGGGTTCATACAAGCTACCGTTCTTAAACCACTTTAAAATTATTTTTAACAATATGAACTTTAATTTAGTTCAAAAATTTCACCAGTAACAGAAAGTTGCTAGTTTAAAAAACTGAATCAACAACTACCGCACTCTTTTTATTTTGACATAGTTGACAACTATTGTTGACATTTGAGAAGAATCTAGAAATCTTTAAATGAAGGTTCTAGACTTTGCTAGGTGTTTATGCACAGAACACAGAAAACTTTTTTCTGTAATCTGTGTGTTCATGAACATGTTCGTGCGTTCAGAAATTTAGTAAATATTCTCTAGTAATCATTAACAATTAATTAATTTATGAACCTTATTAAATTATTGGTAATTGCTACTCAAAATAAATCTAAAATGTTTAATCTAAATTATTTTAGTAGATAAATTACCAAATAATGAAAACAAACAATAAATTCCCAAACTTCCATAAATTAATAATTAAAAAAATTGGGACTGTTCTATATACCCACAATTTGTGTTGTATTTAAAAAAGTACTTTATTTAAGATTAACATTACAAGATGTAAAGAATTTCTGAACAATTTCTTTTAGTTGGCCACCCTGATTTAAGATCATGTATGAAAGTTCTCCGTTTTCCTTTTCCAACCACTCTGTCATTTGATTATCGTGGACGATAGGTAGTACTTGTGGCTAGTAAAGAGGACAAAAATGACGTAAGTTTTATCTTATATTATAATGTCCCATCCTTACAATAAAATGTGATTAAATGTTGAACATGAGTTTAATATTATTTAATTATTTCTATCCAGCTAATATTTTTAAAAATTTATAGGTCAAAAGTGTCTCGTGATACACTATACGAGTGTGTGAATGGTGTTTTAGACAATGCGAAAGAAAAGAAAAGGAACTTTTTGGAAACTGTGGAACTCCAAATCGGTCTCAAGAATTACGACCCCCAAAAGGATAAGCGTTTCAGTGGAACCGTCAAGTATGTAACCTGAGTGGTAATATTTCTAGGTTGTTAACCATACATTTACCTTTAAATAGGGATTTTTTACCTTTGTATTTTTCGACTCGTTAAATTTAACCTAAAAATATGCACCATGTCAGGAAGCCGTAAGGCGGACCTGCACCCAGGGTCTTAAAATAATTGGGGAGATGGTCTAGGTTTACCTAGATTTATCGACCATTTAGATAGATTAATTGTTTTTATCCAAATGGATTACTTGGTACTGGTAAGTTTTATACCTATAAAGCATGGTGTATTCTCTGTAACTTCTGTTTATCTGGAAAATGGGTAAATGTTCAGTTTACCGAACTCCAAAGGGGTGAAAATACATTTAAGCAAAATAAAAGTGATGGTTTTTTAAAGAGAAAAAAGCATGACGAGCTGTGAAGTTCTGATTAAGAGATAGAAAGAGTGGAACAAGTAAATGAGTTTGTATGCATGGGTTCAAAGTTTACGAAAGCTGGAAAGTATGACAGTGGCATTTAGCGAAGGGTGTTTGCAGGAAAAATGAACGGGGCACTTCATAGCTGTATGAACAGCCAGAAAGTGTCAAAAAATGTATGTCTGGCTGTGCATAGAGGAGTATTAATTCCTACACTTATGTATAGTAGTGAATGTTGGGTTCGGCAGAAAAAGGATCAAAATAGGATTAATGCTGTGGAGATGAGTAGTCTTAAAAAGTATAGCTGAAGTGACTGTTAGATAAAGTGAAGAATAGTGAAATAAGAGAACGCTGTAGTATAAAAGATGTGGTTACGTAGATAGATAAAGGAATGCTCAGCTGGTTTGGACACGTAGAAAGGATAGACGAAGGAATTTTATAAGGTGAGTGTGAATGAACTAGTAGAGGTTGACCTCAGTGAACATATCTCGATCAGATCAACATTGGCCAAAGATATGTGTAAGAACCGTAGCAAGTGGAAGGAATTGGTCTCTGCCTACCCCTACGAGAAAAGGCGTGACTATGTATGTAAAGGACTTTAGTAAAATAGCCACATTTAATGATAAATAAACATCACAAAACAAAACTTATTAATATTAATAAATAAAATTATTCTGCCTGTGAATTCTAAAGAAAGTTGGTAAAATGTTTTTTTGTATAAATACTTAATTTATTAATATATTTGTTTAATTATAACAAAACCAATAGTTTTTTTTTATTTTTGGAGGCGGATTCTTAATCTATGTATTTCTAAAAAATCCGATATTTTGACATTTTAAGAAGTCATTTTTGGTCGCTAAACTGAACATTTACCTGAAAATGTCCACAAGGTATTTGGTTATTATGATTTGTCCCTAATTTACTGCATCTGTGCTTTGGAAGTTTAATTGGGATCATTGTCTGCAGGCTAAAACATATTCCTCGCCCTAAAATGCAAGTGTGTATCTTGGGAGATCAACAGCATTGTGATGAAGCTAAAGCAAATAATGTCCCTTTCATGGATGTAGAAGCTTTAAAAAAGTTAAATAAAAATAAAAAATTGGTGAAAAAGTTGGCCAAGAAATATGATGCTTTCCTTGCTTCTGATGCCCTTATCAAACAAATTCCTAGACTTTTGGGACCAGGTTTGAACAAAGCCGGCAAATTTCCAGGTCTCTTATCCCATCAAGAATCTATGACGCAAAAAATTGATGAAGTTAAAGCCACTATTAAATTTCAAATGAAAAAGGTTAGTATAGCATTATTTTCCATTTAATTATATTTGCACCATTAAGCCAACAATAAAATGTAAACCAAATTTTATTGTATGGAAAAATGGTGCTACATTAAAGTATAATATAACTACTATTTTAGCCAAAAATTGGCAATTATAGCTTTAAATTATGCAACATTTTTGAAAAAAAAAGTATCCTTTAAAAATTGTATTATCCTCTTTTTTATTTTGTATTGTAAGTATTTTAGATTATGTTCATACCAAAAATATTTTTTTTAGGTACTTTGTTTGTCAGTTGCCGTTGGTCATGTAGATATGAATTTGGATGAGTTGGTTCAAAACGTTCATCTTTCAATTAACTTTTTGGTTTCTCTGTTAAAAAAGCATTGGCAGAATGTTCGATCTCTCCATGTGAAATCTTCGATGGGGCCTCCACAAAGATTGTATTAGGATGTTAAAATGTTTACATACAGTATGTGTGTATTTAAATATATGTTTTAATACCTTTTTCCCGTTTGTTTTTTATTATAATAAAAAATTTTAAAATTAAGTTTTGAATTCAGCGCAAATTGATGACTATTTTAATTTTAACCTTAAAAATGCGAACTTCAAAATATTCTTTTGTGTTGGTTTTTTTAGATAAATGTTAAATAAAAGCCTCGAAAGTTATTTATGTCAAAAAAATAACATTTATAAAAATAAGTTCAGCTAACGCACACTAAGATGGCTGCTTGGAGAAACTCATTTTTTACAGTTGCTGGCGAATATTTCAAATACAGCTCATATAGGCGCTAATTTGTGGAAGGCTTTGCATGCTGCCAAGCTTAAGAAGTCACTTGGAAGTGCGCGACTGAAAGAGAGACGCTGCTCGACAAAATATAGAAAAATGATCGATGCCGCGATTATCTCTTGACGCATCTGGGGTTTAAGTGACTTCTTAGGCTTGTGGAGTTATACCTGTCTTCACTCTTTCAGCCTTGTTGTGTGCTCAGTAAAACAAATTTTTCGATATTCATGTTGCAACCAATACCATTTACCGATCATTTTTAATTGGAACTTGCCAAGCGGTGATTTGACTCGATTTTTCATAAATCCAATTACATTAGCAATTACTTTTTTAGTTTCCGCAGAGTAGTTTTTCTTTTTTTGCGGTCTACCTATTTTAAACAGAAAAATATATTGGTAACAAAAAAACCCGGACACCCACACACTCTTACAACTAAAAATAAACTGAATCACACCTAATAACCCTTTCTACATGATTATATATTCCCGCTTAAAAATATACGCGCGTACTTTGTTAAACTTCAAGCAAGGGTTATTCGGTAACGGTCGTGTGTTTTTGACATTTCTTCCTGCTCTGACTGATTTCACAAGAAGCTGTCGTTATGCATCTCTAAAATAGATGAAGTTCATCGGCAAGGTAGATTTATAGTTTATCTTGATTAAACTTGGTACGTTACTCATGATATTGTGAAAAAAGGAATTTAAAAACGGTTGTATAGAGAATTGTAAGAGCTTTTGAAAGACATCTTATTCGACCCCCAAAGCCGTTTAAAAATTTTTAGGGTAATTCTTACCCTCGCTTGGGGTTGAAAGTAGTGGAGTCAAAAATGCCGGAAAAGAGTTTCCCCCTTAAATGAAAATTCGACGAGTATGAGTGTTTTTCTAAAATGTTGACGAGGTTCCTGCAAACCCTGTATAAAATTACATTCCGGTAATAACGGTTTGGTGCCGAATTGTTTGCTATTACACTGGTCAACAAAAATAAATTTTTTTTTGCGCATCGGTTTTACTTAATATATTCTGATTATATAAGCAAAATCTGCAAAATTTATTTATAGAAAACTAATATTATTATAGTAGATTATAAACATTTTTCGACAGCGTCAATAGATGGGAAAAATGTATGACTGATTTTTAAAAATCAGCTAATTCTGCTGTATGTCACATTTATTATAGGTTCATGTGGGTCGATTATGTATCAAAAAACAACTACTCCTCTGGCTATATGCTGCGACAAGCATTGGATTACATCTGATACATAACCGTGTATAATACCCCATTTCGGGTAACAATATGCAGATGCTTGTTAAGTAAAAGAAGGAACTTTTAGATTTATCCATCCGAAGTGACCACCTATGGACCGGTTTCGGGGTGTGTTGCCCCTTATCAGCATAGGGTAGGTCTTCCTCGACTGGACACATCAACAGCTTCAACTCCTACCAAGTATACATGAAGTGCTACGCGAAAAGCGCCAGTCACGACTTCTATACTTTTTAACAAGCACCACCGGGTGGTTTTCTTGGATACCATAGAGCTGAAAATTATGACGAGCTGATCACTGACATGATTACGAATTTTTCCATTATTGGATGTAGAATGTCTCTAAAGATGCACATGTTACATTCTCATTTGGGTAAATTTAAAGATAATATGGGAGCTTATTTGGAAGAACAACGGGAACGCTTCCATCAAGATATAATGGAGTTTAAGAAACGTTACCAAGGCCAGTATACTGAAAAATGATGGGAGACTATATTTGGGGGTTAATAAGAGAAACTTTTATGGAACATGACAGGAAAAGTGAAACAGTTTATTTTTAAACATTTGGATTCTATTTTAAAACTTCTATTGTAAAAATGAATCATAAATTGAATGTTTGGTATCTTTTAATAAATCATCTCTATGTCCATTATTTATGTATTTTCACCGATTTGAATTTTTCCATTTTTTACACATAAAAGCAAATTCGGAACTATTTTTTGTTCTTATTCTTATTTCTAGGTATAAAAACAAGAAAAATAACTTATGCATAACCCGTGCGAACAAATGCTGTAGACCGGTGTTATCGGCAAAGAATATTTTGAGTTGTTCGTATTACATCCAATTAAAGGCCGGTCCAGGACCTGCCGTCGACTAAATTCTTTAAGGTGCTGAAATTGTGAAACAGGAAAATTTATTTCTGACTTCGACCACACAGGGTGTTCGATTTAATAAAATACTTTATGCTACTCTGCTTTTTGGAGACATCCTGTTGTGTATTGTGACCACATTTATGCCAAATTAAGTTTTTTGATTATTTTTATCTACTAGCCAAAATCTTATTCCATGCAATCGTTGACTCTGTAGAAAGCTCATTCCACATTCAATTACACAATTTCGTCTTTTTTAAAAAATTTGAATGCTTAAAATGTGCGTTGGTTTTCTAGTACAAAGAAAAATTATAATATTTATATCTAGCCATAAACAAATCTACAACGATTGACTTAGCTACGCGTTTGTTTATTTAATGCTTATGCTAATATTTGGCGTCATCATCTTATCTTTTTTATATATAGTCAACGAACAATAATGAGCAATTAAATTAATTTCCCAAAAAGTTCATAACGCATTAGGAACAACTGCATTCTAAAAATAGATTGCCTGAATCTCAAAGGGGGCTATAGTTTATCACTAAACGAATGACAAAGCTGGCAGTAGTTAACGGCATTCCTCTAAAAACATTAGTCGTATTTCGAGAGCCTCTTTTCAAATGAAAAATGAATTGCAATATAAAAGAGAACAGTCTCTTATCTCGCCATTCGAGCTAATCGCTGATAAATAATTACTGTATTTATCTGTATTATGTACAGTAATATAACTTCATCGAAAATGTCTACTACTCAATCAAAAGCGAAAAAATAAATATACTTATATTTAGTTATAAAAAAGATGTGGTCTATCAGTAGCGTCATACAGAAAGATATTATAACCATATTTTGATAAAAACTTCCTTCCGACGTACAGTTTTCCCGTTTGTGTATATATCATTTAAAAAGTTTAAGTGAAACATGAAAGTGTGCATAGTTTTGTGTTTGTGTTTAATATCAAATTCAAATGAAAATGGTAATGTTAAAACTACAGATTCGTCTGTTAATAGCAATCATACAAGGGATAATAATCACTCTACATCACAATTAAATGGTAATACAGGTAGTACAGAAAGTTATACGCAAATTACAACACAGTTACCAAGATTTTCATCACAATTACACGTTAATCAATTAAGGTATAAAAATGGTAAATCAATTACAACACAGTTACCAACTACTACATCACAATCAAGCAAAAATGGTGATACAAAGAGTATAACTACAACAAAGTTACCAACAACTACATCAAAATTAAGCACTGTTGAACGGTCACCACTTATTAGTAAAACATCTGCATTTAATTCTTTTACAACTACAAAATTTCCTTTTAGTTGTGTAGGTAAGTTATTTTATTATTTTTAGCTAATAGATCACAGCGCTTTATTTTTACACAAAAACGAAATTCAATTAGTTATTGGGAACTCAATAGTTACTTTTGTATCTAAAATGCGAAATGATACTTTTGCGTTTAAGAATGGGAGTTATTTTGCCGAGCTTCAGCGAGGCGAAATAACCATTCGATAACGCAAAATCATTTCGCATTCGAGATGCAAGCAATATTTTTTTGAATACTGCATTAAAACTAATATGAGACTAAAAAATAAATATTTGAGTATTTTTCATTATTAACTGACATTTTGGGTTTGAACTAAGACGATCTAGTAGGTGGTATTGTTTGCATGTTTTTCGTAACGTGTCACACTGTCACAGCTATAAAGTCATTGTTGTAAAGTGTTTAATTAGAAATGATATCTGAAAGTGTTGATGACTATTTACCAGAAGAAGTATTGGAAGCGGCACAAAGTGCGGTTTTAGAATTAATCCCCCAGAATTTATCAAGACAGTACGAAGTTGCCTATACCCAATTCAAAGAGTGGTGCAGTTCCAAGGGCATTTAGAAAGTGTCCGAATCTGTGTTATTGGCATACTTCGAACATAAAATTAAATAAGTAAAGCCTTCAACTTTGTGGTCAGTATATTATATACTAAAAAGTACGTTACATGTCAAAAAAAATTAAATATCACAATATTTTCAAAACCAGCAACCATTTAAAAACTGCAGAGTTTGCGAATTATGTAAGTCTCGGATAATATTTTATTATTATTATGTATTAATACTAATGTACTCGTATGTTGAGTATTTAATTAATAAATTCGTTAATAAGTTCCCAACATATGACCAACTGTTTAACATTTACGTTCTGGAACGTAAAAGTCTTTTACGTTCTAGAACATAAAAGTATTTATCAGCTGAGTGACAGAAAAGAGCCACTTCGCTAACTGCACTTTTTGAAAATACTCATAAAAAAGTTGAACCCTGACAGATTTTGAAAAAAAAAATTAAATTAAACAACGGAATGACGTATACTTTGAAGCTTGATATCTCGCTTAATAATGAACTTATCTCGGAGCTCAAAGCGCCAAAAAAAAAGCACCCTTTGCGTTTTAAACTGCACCCTTTTTAGAAATTGTTTTTTATCATCGCTACATTGTAAAAATTAGTAAAATCTGTTAATCAATCACTATTGTAGAAGACCTGCTGCTGCGCATGCGCACTCACTCCCTAAACAGCTATGCGATTGATAAAAAGATTTTACTAATTTTTACAATTTAGCGTTGATAAAAAACAATTTCTTTAAAGGGTGCAGTTTAAAACGAAAAGGGTGCAGTTTTTTGGCGATTTGAGCTCCGATATAATTTCATTAATAAGCGAGATATCGAGCTTCAAAGTTTGCGTCGTTTTGATGTTTAATTTAATTTTTTTTCCAAAATCTGGAACGTTTTTTTCCTATTCCGACTGGCTATGTAGAAGAATTACATATAAGGTATTTTATCACTAACGTAGGTACTAACTTTATTAATTAGTATATTAGTATGACAAAACCGCATAAAATTTCTTCTGGTATTCTACTTTCCTAAAGACGGATGTAGGGTCGTAGCCACTAGAGAATTAATGAAAAAAGGGAGTGGTTATAATGAGACTAAACCCTTATGACTGCTGCCTTGGTACAAAATACGATGTAACCTTGTGTTACTTTAATTTTACTAGTAACGGATGAATATTAATTTTTTTGAACATTTCCATACTTTTATAACTAATATATCATTTTATAATTGAGTTACTAATATAATGTTGAAACTTTTTAGTTCTTCCGTGGGTTCGGCGATTAAAAGTCTCGATACAGTAACAAAACAATGTTTATTCCAATACAATAAATTCTACTTTTATTAATCACTTAGATATACAACTTTTACAACTGTTTATAACTATTTACATTTCTTAAATCATAAATACTTTTAAAACTAATACTTAACTGTTCTTCGCGGCCGCTTTCCTTTTTTTATACCTCTATATCACAATTCCAGATCATTCTACCTGTTTCTTAACTTCTCGATCGACGCGGTTTCAAAAAGTTGCTCGACCCTGCGAGACCGTGCAGCGGCCGACAAAAGCGGTCGTCGATACGGACCCTAGCCGCGGTCGATTCCTCGGTCGCCGAGACAGAATCGGATTTGTAACAATAATAATGGAATAATAATGATAGTCTTAAATTTGCTAAATACCTAACCTATTTTGTTTTTAGATTCATATCCACCAACTTTAGAATACCACGATTACGTTATTGTTTGGAATATAGATCAAAGCAATCCCGATTGTATAATCAGTAAGGTGAATTTAACGTGTGAAGAAGTAAACACTTCTGATACCTGGAATATTCTATCGGTGGATAGTCAAATAAATACACTTAATAAGACGTACAATTTCACGGAAGCTCACCTATATCATTGTAGTGCTCGTGTTATTTACAAAAACAATGAATCCTCTCACTTATCAAACAAGTTACTAATACCACCACAGTCGAAAAGTAAGTAATTAATAAATTTGGTGTACTAAAAGCCAGAAAACATAATTTGAAATTAGTATAATTTTTATTACCTGTTTAGTTTCAGTGATGTCATTGCTCGTTTTTACTTGCAAATATGTTTGTAACATAGTAAAAAAAGTAACAAAATCAAACTGACACATGTCAATTTTAAGCTTCTTTGTCAGCGTCAAGTATGTATTATGTTATTTTGAAAAAGAAATTATTGTAATACATTCTCTCTCTCTGTAGCATTACAACCCAGGGTGGGTTTTTGCTGACTTTACAATCTGTCTCCACTTTATGCGGTCCATCATTAGGGCTTCTGCTCGTTCAATATTTAGACGTAAATCTGCTGCAATACTATCTTTCCACCGCATCCTTGGGCTTCCCAGCGGTCGTTTTCCTTCCGGGGCTTCTTCCCATATCAACTTGATGACCCGTTTATATTTATTGTCTTTTAACATGGCCGGCCCATCTCAATCTTTCTGATTTTATTATTTTTACTATATCAGGCTGGTAATATAGTTCTTCCAATTCTATATTAGTTCGTATTCTGTATTGCTGTGTGTTGTTGTCCTAAACTGGTCCATATTTTCTTCTAAGAATTTTTCTTCCTGCGATTTTTAAACGATTTTCGTATTGTTTTGTCATCGTCCATGTTTCACATGCATATGTCATTATAGGTTTTATCACTGAATGGTAAATTATTATTTTCGTACGGTGGGATACATTTTTCGATTTCATTATTTTTTGCAGCGCAAAACAGCATCGACTCGCACCTTGTATTCTCTTGCTAATTCCTTGGTTTATATTGTTGTCAGAGGTGATCGTAGCTCTGAAATATTTAAACTGATGAACACTTTTAAAATTGTAGTGGTCCATTGTCACGTTTTGTCCCATTCTATCTCGTCGTTCTGTTCTTGTTGTAGCCATATATTTTGTTTTATCTTCGTTGATTCGAAGTTGTACAATATTACCTATATTCATGCAAGATCTTCTTCTACTAATGCGTATCCACTAACGGATGTTTGTGATAACATTTTCCATTGCTTCTCCGTTCCTTGCGGTATGAATTAGCGACTGTATATCGTGTAGCCCTGTCCACTGTCTGATATTTCGCAGCCAAGACGCCTTCGATCTTGCCTTTGATCAACAGATGCAAAAATTGATATTTCGTGTTTCGCATTGTATGTCCCAATTATGCCGTTTTTCTTTTCTTAGAACTTCTTCGTTTGTCAGTCGGGCCGTCCAAGGTATCTTAAGGGTTCTGCGATACAGCCACATTTCAAGAGCCTCTAATTTCTTAATTACAGTCGCCTTCAATGTCCAAACCTCCATAAGAACTGAGTATCGATGGGTTAACAATTAAGAACTACCAGAGAAGCAGCGATGAAGTAAACGTAAAGTCAAAATAACGGTCATCGAACACCATCAATTTATAGAAAGTTCAGTCAAAGAAAGTCCTAAAATCACTTTTAAAGAACTGAGTAGAAAAATACTAGAAGTTTTTGCACTCAATGTTTCTACGGAATGGGTTCGACAGCATTTGAATGAACTTACACATGTTTACTTTGACGGCCGTTTATAGAACACATGAAAAAGCAAATAGTTTTGAAGCAAAAACAAGCAGGCCAAATTACGCTGAAATATTGCAAAATACACTCAAAATTCATTGCACATGTCAAAAGATGTTTTAAGACATTTTTTTTTATTTAAAACTCATTAATGGTTTCAGGTATTTACTGTGTTTATTAATATATGATTGTTCTTGCTAACAATAGGAGAACATTTGGTAATTCAAGGCCAAATAATAGAAAACGTAGCTAAGTACATATATATATATATATATATATATATATATATATATATATATATATATACCTTGGACATGCAGTAAAGCTTGGAAAGGAAAATCAAACGGCGGAGATTGGCAGAAGAGTAGCTTTGACATGGTCGGCTTTTGGAAAGCTCCAATATATATTTAAAGATGCCAATATGCCCATAAGCTTGAAACGGAAGGTATATGAAACTTGCATACTGCCAGTCTCAACTTACGGTCTAGAAACCGCCACATTAACTGAAAAAAGCGTAAAAAGACTTAGAACGACGCAACGAGCAATAGAACGAAGAATGCTTGGGATAAGTCTGAGGGACAGAGTACGTAATGAGACCATTCGACAAAGAACCAAAGTCACCGATATCATAGAGCGTGTCGCACACCTTGAGTGGCAATGGGCTGGACATGTGGCTAGACAAAACGACAGCAGATGGACAAAAAAGTTAATTCAGTGGAGACCCAGAGAAACAAAAAGAAGCATAGGTAGACCTCCAAAAAGATGGCTAGATGATGTGAAGAGAACAGCGGGCACCTATTGGCAGCAAACAGCTCAAGACAGAAACGCATGGAAGAGATTAGAAGAGGCCTATGTCCTGCAGTGGGCAATAATTGGCTGAAGAAGAAGAAGTTCTTGCTAATTGCATTTTATTAAATGCTAACTTAAAATTGCCAGGTGTCAATTCGATTTTGATTTATGCCAGTTTGAAATTAATGTTGACAATTTGATTTTGACCAATGCCATTTTAATTTTGTAAGTATGTACTACCAACTTCCAGAGGCTGATGTAGCTTTTTGGCTTAGGTTTTTCTTTGCCTAAGCACAGGAACCGGGACCTTGCCAGTTACTCGCAGTGGCATAGGACGTGTTTTCCCGTCTCTTCCTCTTGAAGACCATCTTCATTCAACGGAACTTACGGCTTTAATTTTCGTGTAAATTTTTTTACTCGTGAGAAAAAAATTTGTGCATGGTTATTAAAAAATTTCCAAGTAAAGTCCGCGTCAAGCAAGAAAAACCACGGCCGTTACCGACATTGGGACGTTTGATTTCCCGTTTATATTTATATTGTTGCTACTATCTATTTTTATTGTTAGTAGAAACCAGCGGATGCTTTACATTAAGTCAGACTGGTATTTAATTCGAATTTTTTGTATTTAATAATGACGCATCAGATGTTATTGGACGTTATACACACATCAATTATTTATCTCTATACGAAAAATATGATAAATATATGGCAACACTTGATGAATTAATTCATTACTCGCTTTATGTTATCGGGAATATACAGTGTGGAAGAGCCAAATGGAATAAATTCGATAACGAATAAATGAGAGCGTGTTGGGAAAAACGCTTGGACACGTCGATTTGTATTTAAAGATGCGCATTTTTTTCAAAAAAAAATAATTATATAGGGTGTGTCATGTGACAGTGGCCGATACCAACTTTCTTATTTTAAATACAACCTCCTGTATATTATTTAATTTTTGGATTCTTCAGAAAATAATTCATAATTCATGTAAAATATCCTATACCTATCTTCAACTGTTTCGAAAATATTAAGTGTTTTCAGATGTATTACAAAAATTAACATTAAAAAAAGAAAATTATTTTATTTCACAAATAATGTAAAAAAAAAACAAAAAAACAATAATTTTAATGTAAGAGATGTTCAAAATATTCGCCCCGAACGTCTTGGCAACATGCTAATCTGGTATAGAAATGTCTTCTAACGTTACTCAACATCTCAAATTTTGGTTCAGGTACTGCCGGACATTGATTCGGTAATGGGGCGGTGCTCCATCTTGCTAAAACCATAGTATATTTGCAGGAACTTGTGGGTTTGCTGGATCAGGATATAAGTTTGTCAAAGTTGGCACGACATTATTTTGGAGCAGTTCTAAATATTTATCTCCATTCAAGTTGCCATCAATGAAAAAAAGACCTACGTTATGATTTCCAACAATTCCTGCCCAAACATTAACTTTTTCAGGATATTGCGTATGTTCCTCTCTCATCCAGTGAGGATTCTCATTAGACCAATAGCGGCAATTTTGACGATTAACATGACCGTACGCATTAATGGTTTTTGCATATTTTCTCAATATTAAGAGCTAAATAAGAAATACCGGTATTGAGTGTAATGTAGCGAATTTGTGAGATAAAATAATTTTCTTTTTTTATGTTAATTTTTGTAATACATCTGAAAACACTTAAAATTTCCGAAACAGTTGAAGATAGGTATGGAACATTGTACATGAATTATGTCTAAAATTTTCTGAAGAATCCAAAAAATAAATAATATACAGGAGGTTGTATTTAAAATAAGAAAGTTGGTATCGGCCACTGTCACATGACACACCCTATATAATTATTTTTTTTTGAAAAAAATGCGCATCTTAAAATACAAATCGACGTGTCCAAGCGTTTTTCCCAACACGCTCTCATTTAATCGTTATCGAGTTTATTCCATTTGGCTGTTCCACACTGTATAACGCAATATATGTATAATTCCTATAAATTTATACCTATAATACCTGAAATCATCAGAAAATGTGTCAAATAAACCTTAGATCTATTTACAAGGAATTGTATATACTTATACGTATGGAATTATTTATTTATATTTAAATATTATTAAGTTGCTTCACTGAATATTTTAAACCCACATCGTGTTATTAAAGAAAATGCATTAGTTATATTTTAAGTTTAAAAGTAAATCACATGCATTTTTAATTTAATTTTGGAAAGGCACCATCGTAGCCACGAACAAAAAATGCTGAGGATTGCTAAAAAATAGCGCTCGACAAACGGATATAGTGCGACAATGTGGCACATCCCAAAGCATAATTTCTCGCTTATTTGCTCGTTATGAAAAAATTCGGAATAATATCTAAAAGACGCAAATGAAACATAAGATCTACAATCTATAATGAAAATCGTTTTTTCCAATAAACTGCAAGAAGGAACCCTACGATAACGGCACTTTAGTTACAAATGCAGCTATTGTAAACACATGGATCATAAATTTTGTTCCAAGACTATTATAAATCGTTGGTTTGAAGCTCCCTCATGATTAAGAAGACCGCTGAGATGTTAGTCTTTAACGAGAGGCAATCGCGCTGCTCGTTTAGCTTGGACTCAAGTCGAGGAAGAGTGTGGAGAGTACCGGGCAATGAGGCACGATTGCAAAATGTTTAGAAGGTTCATTTCTATATAAAGGAGGTACAGTAATGGTTTAAGGCGGAATAATCATAGGAGGTAGGACCGATTTTGTTTTGATACAAAAATTTTAAATGCCAATGGGTGATTGATGAAATATTTTGACCAATTGTGCTTTCATATACCCACGGCCTGATTAAGACCACTTGGCACAAAATATCTTTTTTCGCTACCCACACATTACAAAAATGTCCACAAAATAAAAATAAAAATAGCCATATCATATTCAAAAAGTAACAGCTAACAAAAATTATGAATAAAAATATAATACAGAACAAACAGGGAAGAAGCAGGTACTGATAAATTAACGACAATATTTGAATACATACGGACATGATATAGTCATGATATAGTCAGTTGGATAAAAAAAAGGTGAATAAACAACAATCTATAAAATATTCAAAGAAATTATCATAATCCTTCATAAATATATTCAACAAACAAAAAATAAATAAAAAACAAAAATCCATACATAAAGGGTAAAAGTAGGAACGCAACAAATATAAATGTTCAAATACATAATAATGTAATAATATGAATTTCTCAATAGTGCATCGTTCATCAAAAGTATTTAGCAAATTACACCTTACTGTGAAAACAAATTTCCAAAAAAAGTTAATAGTTTGGGAGCTACAGTCCGCCGCGTTAGTCGTGAACCACCCTGTACACATTTCTGGTAACATTTAGTTATATTATTTGTATTATCTTTTTAGATCGAACTATTACATTCGATGAACCAAATCTCTTTTGGAATGCCCCTTTTAAAAATGTAACAACTATCCTTTACAATATCAGTATAAAACCTTTACAAGCTAATCATTATATTCCAATTTGGTGTGAAAATGATAACAACTCTTTCGACGTGGTAACCAATGAAACAAATTACACTTTCGTTAACCGTAAAGCGGACTTCACCTACCAAATATCTGAATCTACCACATTTTGGGGATTTAATGATTTTGTAGTTGAAAATTTTATTACAAAATCTTCTGGTAAGTATGTTTTTTAAATATAGAGGGTGTTTAACTGTTACTAATAACTATATGTACCTTTACTACTAAATTTCCTTTAACTTAAAATAAGATTCTATTTTATCTAACCTATCCAGCCATTACCATTATTTACAGTTAAAGAATTACTTAATTAATAATTTGTTAATAAGTTCTTCCGATTTACATTGCTTTCTTTTTTTATTTCTTAATGAACTTTACAGGTACAAAAACTAAATTATGCTATTAATTGAAAATTTTATTGTTAATTAATAATAAAATACAGTGTATAAAGTGATAGAAAGATCTGAAACTTTTATGACTGGAAGTGCACAAACTGCGTTACCCTCACAGTTGAAAGAATATAATGTAATAAAATATTGTGGTAACCCTGGACAATGTTCAATTAAGAAACTATGTATCACCTACAGCATTCGTTTAGAAAATCTTTATGGCTGTTGCTTGCGCTTTTGTCCTTGTGGAATTTAGTTTTAACTTAATATCTTTAAATCACAATAACTTTTTTCTTGACATCCGATTTCTCTCTCTCTCTCTCTCGCTCTTCAGTCGATGTCTGGTTTCAGACGTCGTGACCACTTGAATGTATGCCCGGGACAGTCATACTTCTCCAGGTTTGTCCAGGATTTTATTTGATCGATATATCTGTTCGGTGATCTTCTTCTCCGTCGCCTTCCGTCAACTTTTCCCTGGAAGACTTGTTTTTCAAACCCATCTCTCCGAAAATAACATGGCCAAAGTATTTGAGGGTGTTTATTTGGATGTCTGGTAACAACCGTTCATTTTCCGCAATTCTTAGCTCTTGATTGAAGCGTTCGTTCTGCGGGCCGTCCATGGAATATCCGATTTAACATCAAAGAATTTCTTTATAGACCACCATATGTGTGTTAAAAATGAGCTGTGACATCTAGTAAATTTTCGAGGAAATAAATTTTAAAGTGATGTCGGTCAGTTGGATTGTTCCTAAAATTTATATAGCGCGTTCTAAAAAAAGCAGGCACCTATTGATTTTTTTAGGAACTCAACTATAACACTAAATAAAATCTAAGCAAATTTATTCTGTTTTTTTCTTTTCTTTTGAACGTTATTGTTTGTTCGTGTTGCGACGTCTATAGGGCTTCGACGATGGCAATTATCATTTGCCTTGTAACTTCTTAGGCTAGAAATATAAATAAAAAAAGCCTATATTCTGCTCTCAGCCAATCTCTCTATACCCATAAAAACATTAACATCCGTTTAGTAATTTCAGAGATATGCCCAGACAAACACATAGACGGACAAAAAAAAATTAAAAAATGCCCGTTTATGTTTTGGTATCGTGCGAATAATCATATGGGTTTTGAAAAATGAATTTATTTTAAAATCGCAGTCAGACAATTCAATTTTATTTATTTATGTGATCCGACATTCGACCTACAACGCTTTACAGTTTATAGCCCTTGATAAATGATGACAATTGGGGCAGGAACATGGACCCTTCAAATGCTTGGTTAATGTAATACGGCTTGTTAAAGTTGGAAAAATAAAATAATGTTCTCGTAATATTTTGTAAACTGTTTGACATGTTTCTTTTATATTTTGCACCCAGCAAAATTTGAAAGAAACATGTCAAAAAGTTCACGAGATATTACGAGAACATTATTTTATTTTTCCAACTTTAACAAGCTGTATCTCATTAACTAAGCATTTAAAGGGTCTATGTTTCCATTCCAATTTTGATCATTTGTCAACGGCTATTAACTGTTAAGCGTTGTCGTTCGAACATCGGAACACCCTGTATGTACAGATGGTTGATGATTAAATTAATGAAATAAATAAAGTTTCTAAAAAATAAGAAATGATAAAAATTAAAAACAATTTTTTTTGGATTGTTTTAGAACCTGGAAAGCCAACTAATATCTCGGTAGAAGCTATCAGCACTACAAATGGAGAAATTTACAAATTACAGTGGACAATGCCTTGCAATCCCAATGGTGAAATTTCCGGATATGAGATCTGTTTATCCGACGGTAAAATTGTTCGTAACGTAACATGTGAAGCAACTAAACAGGATAATTACAGTTATAATTTCTCAGCTCTAAAACCCAATACTTTTTATACTGTTTTCCTAAGAACAATTGGAAAAAATACTCTTTTTAGCTCGTCTGTTTTCCATAATTTCACTACTAACGATGAAAGTAAGTATGTTTATAATTCTAGGTTCTTGAAGAAAACGACACACATTCAAATAATGGTACTGTTATCCAAACAGTTAATAAATGACTGAATTAAAGCACGAATGACCGAAAACAATTTTTTTTAAAAAAATTCACCAAACTTGTATTACTTCATTATTCATGTTTTTATTTACTCTGTATCTAAACCCAACACATTCCATTCAAAAACATTAGTAAAATTCCTCCTGATTTTTCTAGTTTTATAAAAATTGCTTATATTTGTTCTTCTAATGCATCCTTCATTTTTAATAGTTCGACCAAAAAGTCTACTAACTATTAAAAAATGTTTTTGCTAAAATGGACTTCATTCATCAACACAGTATCTTTCAACAGACAAGGTGTTTTGTCTTGGAAAAAAAGTGCTCGATTATCTTTTGAAAGGTACCTAGTAATACAATTAACTGAACCTAAGCTAAGGTAGTCGATGATTATAAAGCCTTACGTATTCCGGAATACGAAAGCCATAACCTTCTCGATCGACTGTTGCGTCTTTTCACCCGGTGCTTTCCACTCAGCTGACGTGTAATAATGGATCCTTGTTCTATCCACTGTGACATACACACCCAAAAAAATCTGTGTAAACCTTTGAATATAAAACATTAGGAAGGACTGTGGTATCAGATAAGGGTTAACCGAAATGGAGGTTTTATATGGCCGACTACTGCTTTTGTTTTGGCAGAGGCGTAGGAATTTAAAGCAGAAAAAAAAATGATAAATAGTAATTTATTCGTGTAGTAGACAGGAATGTGTGGCTTCGCATGGCTGTTTAACTTATACATAGACAATTTTTTAAAATATTTGAAAGAGAGTGCGTATGGATTGAAAATGAATGATTTGATCGTCAAATGCCTTCTTTACGCCGATGATCAAGTCATATAAGCGTCATCTGAAGAGGAGTTGCAGGCGATGGTTAATGTTATGCCTGATGCCGTGAAAATCAAAGGGATGAAAATAAATGTAAGCAAAACAAAAGTAATGGTTTTTGAAAGAGAAGAAAGCATGACAAACTGTGGAGTTTCGATTGAGGGAGAAAGAGTGGAACAAGTAAATGAATTTGTGTACTTGGGTTCAAAGTTTACGAGAGATGGAAAGTATGACAGTGACATTGAGCGAAGGGTGTCAACAGGAAGACAAATGAATGGGGCACTGCATAGCTTTATGAATAGCCAGAAAGTGTCAAAAAAGGCACGTCTGGCTGTGCATAGAGGTGTGTTGGTTTCTACACTTATGTAAGGTAGTGAATGTTGGGTTTGGCAAAAGAAGCATGAAAATAGGATTAATGCTGCGGAGATGAGTAGTCTGAGAAGTATAGCCGGAGTGACTCGGTTGGATAAGGTAAAGAATAGTGAGATAAGAGAACACTGTGGTGTAAAAGAAGATGTGGTTACAAAGATAGATAAAGGAATGCTTAGATGGTTTGGACACGTTGAAAGGTTGGATGTATATCATTTAAAAAGTTTAAGTGAAACATGAAAATGTGTATAGTTTTGTGTTTAATATCAAATTTAAACGAAAATGATAATGTTAAAGTTACAGATTCATCTGTTAATAGCAAGTATACAAGGAACAATATTTTATTTGCATCGTATAAAAATGGTGATATAAATAATATAACTTCAACACAGTTACCAACAACTACATCAAAATTAAGCACTGTTGAACAGTCACCACTTATTAATACATCTGCATTCGATTCTTCTACAACTACAAAATTACCTTTCAGTTGTGTAGGTAAGTTATTTTGTTATTTTTAGCCAATTGACCACAGTGCTTTATTTTTACAAAAACGAAATTCAATTAGTTATTTGGAGCTTAAACGTAGGTATTGTTACGAAATTTAGTTCCGTCTTGGGTGCGGTGATTTTAAACTCTCGATACAGTAACAAAACAATTTTTATTCCAATACTTTTACACAATAAGCTTTACTTTTCCAAATCACTTAGGTACAACTTTTACAACTAATTAAATTTCATGACTAATAAAAACTTAAAAAACTGTCCTCTTCGCGGTCGCTGTCCTTAACTCTAATTCATAGTTCGACCTTTTTCTCGAGAGTCCGGAACAATCCTTCTACCTTCTCGAACCCGCTAGACGAGGTGTTCGAGAGTTTGCTAGACGGAGACGGAAGCCGACAAAGCGTTCATTAATATGCACCCTAATTGTTGTTGACTCTCGGACGCAGACAAATATACAGGGCCGAGTTGTTACAGTATATTTATACATAGAAAATGAATAACTTTATTAAAAAAAAATTTATCACGGCTCTATACCGCGTCGTTTTCAAATATTCTTCGCGTCGTTATGAACTACAATATATTAGAGGATATATCTGTAATGTATCTTGAAACTTTTACTCCCAACTCTGGAAAACATAGTGTGTACAAGCCCTCTGTTTTATTCTCACATATGCTTGCACAGAAGGTCTTTAACCAGACACCTATAATACTCTAAACTTATTTTATACGCTTGTTTAAATGCCATAAAATTATGCGAATCCATTATTATTCTTTTTAATTGTTAGTAAATCTACCTTTTTATTTATTATCCATTTAATACGTATCCGCGAAACTCATCAAATAAAGCTGCGATCCTGCGATGACATTTAACCATATAGAACCATATGTTACAATGTAAAAAACAATTTCTGTAAAGGGTGCAGTTTAAAACGAAAAGGGTACAGTTTTTTGGCGCTTTGAGCTCCGATATAAGTTCATTATTAAGCGAGATATCGAGCTTCAAAGTTTGCGTCGTTTTGATGTTTAATTAAATTTTTTTTCCAAAATCTGGAAGGTTTTTTCCTATCCCGGCTGACTATATAGAGATATTACACATAAGGTATTTTATCACTTACGTAAGTACTAACTTTATGAATATTAGTATATTAGTAAGACAAAAAAAGCATAAAATGTCTTCTGGCATTCTACCTCCCTAAAGAGGGCTGCGAGTCGTAGTCACTGAAAAATTAATAAAGAAGGGGAGTAGTTAAAATGAGACTAAATCCTCATAAATGCTTTTTTCGTATATAATACGATGTAACCTTGTGTTACATTATATTTACTAGTAATAGAGAAATGTTAATTTTTTGTTTGAACATTTGCATAATTTTATAACTAATATATCATTTATTTTATAATTGAGTTATTAATATAATAATCAAATAATCATAAGTCTTAAATTTGCTAAATAACCTATTTTGTTTTTAGATTCATACCCACCAACTTTAGAATACCACGATTACGTTATTGTTTGGAATATAGATCAAAGCAATCCCGATTGTATAATCAGTAAGGTGAATTTAACGTGTGAAGAAGTAAACACTTCTGATACCTGGAATATTCTATCGGTGGATAGTCAAATAAATACACTTAATAAGACGTACAATTTCACGGAAGCTCACCTTTATCATTGTAGTGCTCGTGTTATTTTTAAAAACAATGAATCCTCTCACTCATCAAACAAATTACTAGTACCACCACGAACGGAAAGTAAGTAATTAATAAATTTAGTGTAATAAAGGCCAGAAAACAATTTAAAATTTTAATTACTTGTCTAGTATCAGTGGTGTTATTGCTCGTGTCTTTACTTGTAAATCTGTTTATAACGTTGTAAAAGTAACAAAAGTAATCTGACATGTCAATTTTAAGCTTCTTTGTCAGTGTCAAGTGTGTATTATGTTATTTTGAAAAATAAATTATTGTAATACATTATTATATTCATGCAAGATGCCTTGCATTAAAAAATATGCTACTGAAAATTTGAAGAGCCAGATTTGTGTATTACTTATATAATGCCAATAATGACTGGCGCAATCTTGCAAATGTACTGAGAGTGCCAAAAAGAACTGATTATCGATGGGTTAACAATCAAGAACTACCAGAGAAGCAGCGATGAAGTAAACGTAAAGTCAAAATAACGGTCATCGAACACCATCAATTTATAGAACGTTCAGTCGAAGAAAGTCCTAAAATCACTTTTAAAGAACTGAGTAAAAAAATACTAGAAGTTTTTGTACTCAATGTTTCTAAGGAATGAATTCGACAGCACTTGAATGAACTTACACGTGTTTACTTTGACGGCCGTTTATAGAACACCTGAAAAAGCAAATAGTTTTGAAGCAAAAACAAGCAGGCCAAATTAGCCGGGGCATAAATATAGTATATGTTCAGCAGTTTTGTTTTCCACGCAGCAAAACCGACAGTCCGTATATTGATTCAAACCTATCCTTCCGAGGTGGTATCTTAGACGACGATGTCCTGTAAGCAGTCCCGTTAGAATTCGCAGGTCATTCCTGCTCCATTCTAGGATTGCTTAGTTGTGTTTCTCGAGGGTTTAGGTAAGAACATCTTCGAGTGAGTCAACCCTGGTATATCGGACCAGTACGTGAGTATTTTCCTCTCCACCCAGTCCGAAATAATTGTTTTGACAGCACTTGTAGTGACTCCAAAGACCGGTTCTGGCACAGTAAATGCAGATTCGGCCCCCTGTTTTGCAAGGGTGTCGGCTTTTTTGTTTCCTTCCACCCCCTGGTGCCCAGGTACCCACAGCAGGGTCAACCTGTTGTTCGCACCAAGGTACTCTATCTTGTTTGAGCCCAGTGCTTTTAAAGCAGCCTGGCTGTCTGATATTATACTAATGTTTTTGTTTGCTAGAAGTCTATTACAATTTGATAGCGAAGATATTAGCCTGAAAGATTGTAGAAAACCTGCCAAGACTGGTAGATATTTCAATCTTTGGTTTCTTGCTAAAAACATCGGCCCCAACTCTATATGGGGTTTTTGAGCCATCTGTGTACATTACGTATTCAGTCTTTGGGAAGAGGATTTCTCCCCTCACCCATTCATGTATCTTCGGAAAGAGGACTTTGAACGACTTTTCTACGTGTATTTTTGTGGCTAGCATGTCAGGAACCATTGCGAAAATTTGGTGGTTTTTTGTTCCACTCAGTATCCCGGAGTGGTCCACAAGTTGCTCTCTTAAATTTGCCTTTCCAGAGACAGAAATTTATAGGAGACTATCCTGGCCTTCCTCTCTAGGAGAATATCTAGGCGAGGAAGATTTAGTAGGTGTTCCATCGCTATCGATGGTGTGCTGGACATAGCTCCAGTTATGGCCAGGCATGCCAGCCGCTGAAGGCCAGCAAGCTTGGCTCTAGCAAGCAAGAGATATATATCGGATAAAAATTATTATCAAGCTCTTTTTCTGGCATTGAGCGATATGAATTTCTCAATAGTGCACCGTTCATCAAAAGTATTTAGCAAATTACACCTTACTGTGAAAACAAATTTCCAAAAAAAGTTAATAGTTTGGGAGCTACAGTCCGGCGCGTTAGTTGTGAACCACACTGCATACCTTTCTGGTAACATTTAGTTATATTATTTGTATTATCTTTTTAGATCAAACTATTACATTCGATGAACCAAATCTTTACTGGAATGCTCCTTTTAAAAATGTAACGACTATCTTTTACAATATCAGTATAAAACATTTACAAGCTAATCATTATATTCCAATTTGGTGTGAAGATGATAACAACTCTTTCGACATGGTAACCAATGAAACAAATTACACTTTCGTTACCCGTAAAGCGGACTTCACCTACCAAATATCTGAATCTACCACATTTTGGGGATTTAATGATTCTGTAGTTGAAAATTTTATTACAAAATCTTCTGGTAAGTATGTTTTTTAAATATAGAGGGTGTTTAACTGTTACTAATAACTATATGTACCTTTACTACTAAATTTCCTTTGACTTAAAATAAGATTCTATTTTATCTAACCTATCCAGCCATTACCATTATTTACAGTTAAAGAATTACCAATTAATAATTTGTTGATAATTTCTTCCAATTTACATTGCTTTTTTCTTTATTTCTCAATCAACTTTACAGATACAGAAACTAAATTATGCTATTAATTGAAAATGTTATGGTTAATTAATAATAAAATACAGTGTATATAGTGATAGAAAGATCTGAAACTTTTATGACTGGAAAGTGCACAAACTGCGTTACCCTCACAGTTAAAAATATATAATATAATTTAATACTGTGGTTACCCTGGACAATGTTCTTAACAATTAAGGAACTACAAGGGCAGTTTGATAAGTCAGTGACTTTCTGAATTTCCCGCGCAGTTACTCCAAATGTAACAGAGCTGCCGTCAACTATAATCTATCAGTGGGCAACTTTCTAATTTTGAGCAAGCTACGTCGTGCAGTTGGTGTTTGATAGCCGTTCAAAACAGACAACCTCGTGAATTTTTACGAAAATGGAAAAAAGTTAATATCGTGTGATGATTAAGCATTACTTTTTACGTAAAAAATCCATCACTGAAACTAAGGAAAGACTTGATAAATACTACGGGGACTCGGCACCATCAATTTCAATGGTTAAGAAGTGGTTTACTGAGTTCCGTTGTGGTCGTACCAGCACTAGTAACACCGAACGTCCCGGTCGCCCAAAAGAAGTGATCACGCCGGAAATCGTCGATAAAATCCATGAAATGATATTGGATGATCGGAGAATGAAAGTGCGTGAGTTGGCTCATGCTGTAGGTATCTCAACTGAACGGGTACATTATATTTTACACGAATATTTGGACATGAAAAAACTCTCTGCGAGATGGGTGCCGCGATTGCTCACACTCGACCATAAGCGCAATCGTGTGAACACTTCAAAAGAGCGTTTAGCGATGTTCAGCCGTAATCCGGACGAATTTTTGCGCCGTTTTGTTACTGTGGATGAAACATGAATCCATCACAACACGCCAGAGACCAAGGAACAATCGAAACAGTGGGTTGCTCGGGGTGAACGTGGACCAAAGAAGGCAATACAGAGTCTGTCAGCCAACAGGGTCATGGCCACAGTTTTTTGGGATGTACGCGGTGTCATTCACATCGATTACCTCAAGAAAGGTAAAAAGATCACCGGCGAATATTATTCAAAGCTTTTGAACAGATTCGACGTTGATTTGAAGCAAAAAAGGCCGCATTTGGCGAAGAAGAAAGTGCTGTTCCATCAAGACAATGCACGTGTGCATACTTGTCTAGTCACGATGGCCAAAATCCACGAATTGGGATACGAACTACTACCCCATCCAGCATATTCTCCAGATTAGCCCCCTGCGACCATTTTCTGTTTCCAAACCTAAAGAAATGGCTGGGCGGTAAGAGATTTGAGTCGAATAAATAAGTCATTACCGAAACAAACGCGTATTTTGAGAGCTTTGAAAAAACCTTTTATTTGGAGGGAATAAAAAAATTAGAAAAACGCTGGACTAAATGTATCGAGCTAATAGGTAATTATGTAGAAAAATAAAATGTTTATTTGCGGAAAAAATTTTGTTTTATTCAAAAAGTCACTGACTTATCAAACCGCCCTCGTACATTAATACATTATACAGACAAAAAGTTAAGCTTGTTTTATCACAAAAGTAATGTGTGATACTTTTATTGCATTAGATAAAACATTTACTAAAAATACTTACATAAAGCACAATACAACACTGAATGAAATCATCAAACAATATTGTTCCATTTCCATGTCTATCGAATTTCCTTAAAAGTATTTCTATTAAACTATCAGAGAGTCTATAACCAAATGAGACAAGAGCTGTTTTTAACTCATTCTTATCAATATTGCCCGAATTGTCTCTGTCAAAAGATTTGTTTTATTCAAAAAGTCACTGACTTATCAAACCGCCCTCGTATGTATCACCTACAGCATTCGTTTAAAAAATATTTAAGGCTGTTGCTCGCAACTTTGTCCTCGTGGAATTTAGTTTTAACTTAATATCTTTAAATCACAATAACTTTTTTTCTTGACATCCGATTTAACATCAAAGAATTTCTTTATGGACCACCATATGTGTTTTAAAATGAGCTGTGATATCTAGTTAATTTTCAAGGAAATAAATTTTAAAGTGATGCCGGTCAGTTTGTTTGTTCTAAAAATTTATATGGCGCGTTCTAAACATAAGCAGACACCTATTGATTTTTCTAGGCACTTAATTATAACACTAAATAAAATCTTACCAAATTTATTCTGTTTTTTTTTCTTTTGAACGTTATTGTTTGTTCATGTTGCGACGTCTATAGGGCTTCGACAATGGCAATTATTATTTGTCTTGTAACTTCTTAGGATAGAAATATCTTATATAAAAATAAATAGATAGAAAAAGAATAGATAGATAGTTAAAAAAAGCCTATATTCTGCTCTCAGCCAATCTCTATATACCCATGAAAACATCATTAACATCCGTTTAGTAATTTCAGATAGGTGTCCAGAAAAAACAAACAGATAGACAGACAAAAATTAAAAAATGCCTGTTTATATTTTGGTATTGTGCGAATAATCATAAGGGCTTTGAAAAATTAATTTATTTTAAAATCGCACTCAGAGAATTCAATTTTATTTGTATGGAGTGATCCGACATTCGACAACGCTTTACAGGTAATAGCCCTTGACAAATGAAAAAATTGAGGCAGGAACATGGACCCTTCAAATGCTTGGTTAATGAAATACGGCTTGTTAAAGTTGGAAAAATAAAACAATGTTCTCGTAATATCTCGTAAACTGTTTGACATGTTTCTTTTATATTTTGCACCCAGCTTTCTTATTAAAGACTTAAAGATTAAGTAAAAATTATTCTTTAAATACTTTATCCAGTGGTGAACTGGAAGTGAAAGCGGTACCTTTGACTCCCCCATTAATTACGACACTGAGTAAATCACATTTTTTTTAATTTATTTAAATCTACGTTTAATTATGTTAAAAATAATTTTTAACTTTTATCAATAGCTTTCGTAATATTTGACTTTCAAAAAGAAGTTTCAATATGTTTTTATTATGTCTATTTGTCTACCGAAATGATTTAATCCTTTAAATTTAATGCACCTTTGGTCCTTATGTATAACTCAAAAGTTGAAAATGAAACAGGAAACCCCAAATTAAAAAAATTTAGTCCTTAATAAGAAAGCTGGGTGCAAAATTTGAAAGTTTAGGAGATATTACGACATTATTACACATTACATTATTTTATTTTTCCAACTTTACCAAGCTGTATCTCATTAACTAAGCGTTTGAAGGATCTATGTTTCTATTCCAATTTTCATCATTTGTCAAGGGCTATTAACTGCTAAGTGTGGTCGTTCGAATATCGGAACACATTGTATGTTCAGATGGTTGATGATTAAATTAATGAAATAAATAAAGTTTCTAAAAAATAAGAAATGATAAAAATTAAAAACAATTTTTTTTGGATTGTTTTAGAACCTGGAAAGCCAACTAATATCTCGGTAGAAGCTATCAGCACTACAAATGGAGAAATTTACAAATTACAGTGGACAATGCCTTGCAATCCCAATGGTGAAATTTCCGGATATGAGATCTGTTTATCCGACGGTAAAATTGTTCGTAACGTAACATGTGAAGCAACTAAACAGGATAATTACAGTTATAATTTCTCAGCTCTAAAACCCAATACTTTTTATACTGTTTTCCTAAGAACAATTGGAAAAAATACTCTTTTTAGCTCGTCTGTTTTCCATAATTTCACTACTAACGATGAAAGTAAGTATGTTTATAATTCTAGGTTCTTGAAGAAAACGACACACATTCAAATAATGGTACTGTTATCCAAACAGTTAATAAATGACTGAATTAAAACACGAATGACCGAAAACCATTTTTTTTAAAAAAATTCACCAAACTTGTATTACTTCATTATTCATGTTTTTATTTACTCTGTATCTAAACCCAACACATTCCATTCAAAAACATTAGTAAAATTCCTCCTGATTTTTCTAGAAGTTTTATAAAAATTGCTTATATTAGTTCTTCTAATGCATCCTTCATTTTTAATAGTTCGACCAAAAAGTCTACTAACTATTAAAAAATTGTTTTTGCTAAAATGGACTTCATTAATCAACACAGTCTCTTTCAACAAAGATAGCAATTTTAATGACAAGGTGTTTTGTCTTGGAGAAAAAGTGCACAATTATCTTTTATAAGTACCTAGTAGTACAATTAACTTAGCCTTAGTTAAGGTAGTCGATGATTATAAAGCTTTACGTATTCCGAAATACGAAAGCCATAACCTTCTCGATCGACTGTTGCGTCTTTTCACCCGGTGCTTTCCACTCAGCTCCAGCAAAGGTTAAAAAGGCAGTACAGCGGATTAACTACCACGCTCTGTCCAGCATTTCAACCGTAATCGTGTCATAGCCAGCAGCTTTACCCAATTTCCTACTGTTCAATGATTCCACAATCTCTCTATCATACTAATCCTGTTGTTACGATATTTCGTTACTTGCAGATTGATTAAGGTTCATAATAGTAGATGAAAAATAATTACTATTTAAAAGAATAAGCTAAATACGATTTTAATGTTTCAGTACCAATGGCACCAATTTTAAATATCGAGAGCGTAGGTTCAAACTTTATTACAATAAATTGGTCAATGGATTCTGTTATTACGATTACAAACTACACCCTTACTGTTAACTATTCTCGTCCAAGCTATAACCGATCCAATACGAATTGTTTAGCACCAAAGAATATACTTCCAATTTTTATTGAGGCATCAGACACTACTTACAATATAACCAAACTCTGGCCCAGTTCTATCTATGAAATATCGTTGACTGCCTCTTCATCTAAAGGACAAGGACCGCCAGGAATAAAACAAGGAATAACAAACTTTTCAGGTACGTAGTTCAGTATTTATTTACCCAATCGAAATAAGTAATCCAAAATATGTTTTTAGAAACGTTTAAAAATGTGGTTAATCTTCTGTTAATCTATTAATAATTTTTAAAACTCAAATAAGATCACACTACAATAAGAGTCTTGTTTTCATATTTAAATGGTTGCATCTGTATTTCTTGAGTTGTAGAAAAGAGCTCCTTTCTTGCAAATAACACTATGTAACGCAATTTTTGTTCCTGACTTCTAAATGTTATATTTCAATTGCTTGTATCTAAAATGCAGGAAAAAGGGCTATAAAATTTTTCGCTCTTCATCTTCCTGGTGTAAGCAATTCCATTTAAAACAAATATTGCTATCTATGAAATATTCAAAATTCTTCTACTCAGCAGTAATATGAACTAGAATGTTGATTAACAACACCTGTACACTTTTATACCTTTATGGATATTACTGGATAATTCTGGATAGTGCTAAAACTTTTCAGAAAGCTCTAGAAAATTCTGGCCAATAGCAGAAACTTCTTACAGCTTTAATTGTTTTGGAACTCAAATCAGCATTGTCGTTGTTCCGACCACAGAAGCAAAGCTTGGTGAAACATCAGCCATTTTCTACTTATTTTTTTGCACAAGCTATTCGGAAAACACAATTTTTACCCAGAAGCAACAAATAAATTAATATTTCGTTACATTGTTTTGCTCCGAGATGCTTTAACATTTCTTCTATGACTGTGTTAAGAAAGACGAAAGGCTCTAACCTTTACCTACAGTAAAACCGCAGACACCAACAGACACCGCCTTCGTAATATTCACAAAAAACATTAAAAGATATAGAAACAGACACTTGGACTTTCCATTAGCCAAAACTGCATAAAAATAGTATATTACATTACGAGTGTGGAAATTGACATTTTTCACATGAGTGGGAAATATTGTAGCAAGAGGCGTGAGCCGAGTGCGACAATTACATGAGTGTGAAAAATCACTTTCGCACGAGTATTGTACACTATTTTTCTTACGACCACGCAATAATTTTACCAAATATAACTATTATTAGAAACAAAAACTTTTTTCTACCTAAATATTAGGCTTCAAATTCAAGTAGGTATGGGCAGATTATTACAATTAATAATTGGTTGCATTAATATATAAATTAAAAGTAAAATTGTCATTGCTGCAATTTGTAAATTGTAGTGGTGTGTGTGTGTGTGTGTGTGTGTGTGTGTGTGTGTGTGTGTGTGTGTGTGTGTGTGTGTGTGTGTGTGTGTGTGTGTGTGTGTGTGTGTGTGTGTGTGTGTGTGTGTGTGTGTGTGTGTGTGTGTGTGTGTGTGTGTGTGTGTGTGTGTGTGTGTGTGTGTGTGTGTGTGTGTGTGTGTGTGTGTGTGTGTGTGTGTGTGTGTGTGTGTGTGTGTGTGTGTGTGTGTGTGTGTGTGTGTGTGTGTGTGTGTGTGTGTGTGTGTGTGTGTGTGTGTGTGTGTGTGTGTGTGTGTGTGTGTGTGTGTGTGTGTGTGTGTGTGTGTGTGTGTGTGTGTGTGTGTGTGTGTGTGTGTGTGTGTGTGTGTGTGTGTGTGTGTGTGTGTGTGTGTGTGAAATATTAGATTCTATATTTTCTCGGATGTTATGAGAAAGTCTATTGCTTGTAACAGAGTGCTTGACGTTGATGGTTGTGGATTTATTTGTGATATTGCTGACTGACTATTTTTTTTAGCACGTACTGCACCTACATATTTAAATGCAATATTCATCCTGTTTGTAGTTTGAGTCATTGACATACCCTTCAGCGACAGCAAAGGACTTTCATTCTCCGTGTCTTTTAAGAGTGGTGATATCTTCTCCTGTATCTACCAGAATTATAGCTGATGATCATCGGAAACAATGACTTGTATATGCTTCCGGATGATCAAGTTTCAAAAATTTTTCATCCGGAAGCATATACAAGTCATTGTTACCGATGATTCTTGTACCAACCTTTAGAATTTTTCTTCTTCCAAAGGGGATTTGGTGTAAGAAATACTCTGTCCAATGTTATAAAAGTGTCTCGTTTTTCCATTAACTTTTTAAATAAAGGTATTGGGCAAATTTATTCCTCTAAAATATTAGGCGTAATCCATTTGCTGCCACAAAATTTATTGTTACCGCCTTGTCTCGTTTTTGAAAATAGAGGATTATACTCGATACGTCCAGTGTCTTTTCCATTATTTTCATTTTCAGATACGAAATAAGTGGTTTTGCAGAAAGCTGCTTCTCTGCGCCAAACTTGAGCCACAATAGACCTACTAAGGGTCGCGGTAGAGGGGCGACCACGCCCCACTCACATGAAACCTAACCTAACCTGCGCCAAACTTAATTCAATTGCCAAAATATGATATAATTTCTTTGAAAGTCTTCGGTTTATTTTCGTCATATAATCTGACCATTGCAAATACTTTATACAGATTTATTAAGAGCTGATGCACTAGATTTTCTCTTTTCGGGTTGTGCTTGTAGGATTTTACGTTTAGCATTACGTGCAGCTCGTGATGAATTAAACTAAAAAACGTCGGTGAAAGGGTTAAATACAATATTGAATTCGTTATAATATTTACTTTGTAGCATTTTAGCGGTAGTGTTCCAAATTGTTTTAACTACCGCTTCTTTATAGTCTTCTCCGTTACCAATTCACATATCTTGCATTATTACTTTCAATCTCTCGATGGAAGTATCTGGCTCAAATTTATATCTTTTTGCATTGCAAAACGTAGAAAATTGTCGCCAGATTGATGATTTCGTCGTAACTGTATTAGTAGGCACACAAGTATTAACAATTTGACCAATTTCGGCTTTTGTAGACTCACCGAATCGACTCATTGTTAGTGCTTAGAAATTTAATAAGTTGTTGATAAACATGTCAAACTATTTATTTTGGAAACCAACACCGCGATAATTGATAAACAAATGAATAAGTGAAAAAATCACTAGTGCATTTGTCGCTGTAAAAGTTGCACTAACTTTGCCGATGTCAAAGTGACAATTGCACTATGGCCATGCTATTTTTTATATAAAATCGTCGTTTTTCCTGTCACAGAAAAAAATAGTGTAACACGGGAAAAATATTAGATTTTAGCTCTCGGTTTTTTTTAAACACTATCTCGAGCTAAAAAGTAATACTTTTTTGCACTTGTATAATAAATAACTATTGTTATACCAATTATTCTGCTTAACTAGGTACTTTAATTATTAATTTGTTGTCAAGTAAAATGGTATTTTTGGTTTACAAAAAATCGGGTAATTTTATAAACTTAAATAACATTTTAAAAAATCTTTAAAAGTAACATAAAAACCTTATTTAATTAAAAAAAAACATCTAAATAATTATATTGGTAGAAAGAAGTATGTTGGCCTTCTACCACTTAAAGACCTTTGGACTAAATCATGTATGCAGTCAAGCATATTTTTGGACTTTTAAATTAAGAAAAAAATGTTTAATGGATAAGAATTAGGTCTAATTATATGAAATAAAAAAAAACAGATTTTTTAAGATGGATGAAGATCAGAATCAGTTGACGTTAACAAGTCTAAATATTCATTTAAAGTGATCCATATTTTTTGTTTTTACATCACCTCAAATCAAGACTCAAAATAACTTAAAAAAACTTTAATAAGCTTCGAAAAAAAAATCTATTGAACACGTTTTTTAAAACACCAATAAATTATTTTGGTAGGTATTTATCAAGCAACCACTAAAAACTTTTTATTCGCAAGAAAATATTTACAAAACGTCTTGCAAGCTTTAACTTTAATCTAAAATCATCATTTACCGGATGATTTGTAATTATTGAATTCGAATAATTTAACCTTAGTATGTTTATTAATTTAGATATAATTTTTTAGAACCCGAAGCTCCTTACAATTTTTTGCTGAGTGTGGGTGAAGCTGATGAAGATAACAAAGTGGCGGGTTATCTAACGTGGAAGGAACCGTGCCAATTAAACGGGAAGTTGCTTTCGTACCTAATACATTTATCAGAACAATATACTGAAGATACTAATACCATAACAAAAAGTAATTGGAGTACGACAGACAAATTCTTAAATTTGACATTAAAACCTTCTCATAACTACTTCGCAAACATTGCAATTCAGCTTGAGGATGGAACAATTGGAAATTTTACGAATACATCTAGTGTTACTCCAGTTGGTTGTAGGTATAATATTTTAAAATATTTTACTAGTTTTTTCCATTTGTGCTACTGTCTCTATGAACAAAAATTAAAAGTATTGTTTTCGATTAGAATTTTATACTTCGCTTTCACTAAGAACAAGTCAGGAGCGTCATTGTTAAAAGAGAACACAATAATATTGTTCTCTCTTAGTCTTTTGCATCACTTTTTTGCCATTTCCTGGCTCTACAATAATTTCTCTTCGAATATTTCCTATCACAACTGTATTGTTGTTAAAAATGCATAATAAAATACTAATTTTGTTTTATTTCAAGCGGTTGTGCTGGAGTTTAAATAGTAGGATGACGAAATTAGGAATTTTCGAGAATTGTAGGTACTGCATGCGGATTCGCCACTCGTAAAACCATCAAATTCGCTTAAGTTCAAATTATTTATATACCATTTAAGAGTTTTTAACAAGTTTGAATTATTTTCATAACTATTTTGGGTAAAAATGACAGTTAAGCTAGCACAACACCATTTTTTTGCTAAGCACTTGAGTTAGAAAATTCTAGTTTGTGTTAGAAAATAGTTAATAAATAGTTGGAAAAAACCGCGATAGTTTTCACTGATTGTGCCAAAACGGCTGTGTTAGCTTAACATACGTTCTATTGAGATATGATACAAAAATTTGATGAATGACGAATCATAACAACAAAGCATACATAGGTTGTTGGTACTCTTGACCTGGACTTTCTTCAGAACAATGTCGATCTGAACGTCGACGTCGACCTCTACCCAGTTGTCCATTTACACCCTGTTTCGTCAATCTTCTTTTATCTATCCTCTCTACGTGACCAAACTATCAAAGCATTCCTTTATCTATCTTTGTTACCACAACAATTCTCATTAGATTAGATATTCAAGCGGCACTTAAAGCTTAGGCATCACGGAGAATAGATTCAAAAACTGTCCGGGAATGTGCCGGAAAGCTACGAACCTTGGCTAACCATAACAAAGTCACTTTGTCGTGGGTGCCAGGGTATTTCTGGTAACGAAGAAGCGGACAAACAAGCTAGGCGGAGCTCTGGAACACCATTTATTTGGCCAGAACCAATAATAGGGATACCCAAGCCCAGCGTTAAAGCAGCGATCAATGGCCGGGTACTCTCTCAGCATCAGCTGAAGTGGGCACAGCCAAAGGGAGCTAGGCACAGGAAGTTAATGCTAAAAGAACCCTCACCTAAGCAGGCAGGGAAGCTGCTCTCGCTAAGTAGGGAAAAACAGTTGTAGGGCTTTGTACCGGACACTGGTTTTCGAGGAAACATCTGCACAATATAGGCGTGTCTGACACAGACAAATATGTACATTACGTAATGAGGAGGAAGAAACAGCCACTCATATTATCTTCGAATGCGAAGCCACCGCCCAGTGGAGGCACTACCTGGGATGTATACAAGGAGAATTGAAGAGATGCTTCATGCTTCTTTTGCCAAACCAAGCACCGTTCATTAAATTTGGTAATAATTAAAAAAAAAATGATACATGTGTTTTTTCAAATTTATAATATGGACAAAGGTTTTTGGGAACTGCATAAAAAATTAAATTATTTATTTTATATTTTTATTTATTGACGGAATTTCCATTTTATTACAAAATATTTAAGAAAGTTACATATATACAAACTAGCTATAACTATCAACAATGAGTGTGAAAACAAAAAGAAAGTAATAAGAATTACAATTTTTACCGCTCCTTTCACATTAAATTCATAGGGAAATAGATGATTTTGATAGTGAAATTCTAATTACATTGGTCGAAGCGAGACCTGTACTTTGGGACAAGACCTTAGAATTTTGTAATGATAGGAACATGATGAAATTTGATTTCGCTTCATTTATTTTATGAAATTATTTTTTAATTTTTATTGAAGAAATATCTTATTCTTAAAGAAAACTAAATTCTCCACAATATTTATTGGTTATTTCCGGTTACTGATTTTTACATGAATTACAAAATTCCAAAGTTGAAAAATCAAATTGTAAGATCATACCATTGTTCAAGACATGGTTATAAGAAAACTGTTCATTTGACAAAAAACTTCATTTCTACCTTTTTTGTAGAGCATTTAATTTCTCTCAAGAAATACATTCAAGTCAATTCCATTTATCTCGATGGTTTGGAAGTAATGAGACAAAAATCTGCTCAGTAAAAAAATCAAAAATTGCGATGATAGACCTCTTAATGTTAGTTAATATTAAGGGCTCAAATTTTTACAATAATTTTTTTGGCATCCCATATCGATATCCCATCCCATCCCATCGATAGACTTTAAAAAAAAACTGACAAACTGCGAGGAGCTGATTGAAGAAGATAGAGTGGAACAAGTAAATAAGTTCCTACACTTGGGTTCAAAGTTTACGAGAAAAAGAAAGTATGACTGCGACATTGAGCGGAAAGTGTTGGCAGTTAAACAAATGAATAAGGCGTTGCGTAACTTTATAAGCAGCCAGAAAGTGACAACAAAGAAACGAATAACTAAGCATAGAGGTGTGTTGGTTCCTACACTTATGTATGGTAGTGAGTGTTGAGTTTGGCAGAAGTATGAAAATAAGCTTAATGCTGTAGAGATGAGTAGTCTGAGTATAGCCAGAGTGACTCAGTTAGACAAAGTGAAGGAAAATGAGATAAGGGAACGCTGTGGTAAAAAAGATGTGGTTACAAAGATAGATAAAGGAATGCTTAGATGATTTGGTCCCGTAGAGAGGACCTCGGTAGAGGTCGACCTCGGCGAACATCGATCTCGATCATATCGACATTGTTTTAAAAAAAGGCCAGGTCAAGAGTACCAACAACCAACGAGCATGTATGAGAGCACTGATGAAAGCAGAAGATGTATGTAAGATCCGTAGCAAGAGGAAGGAAGTGGTCTCTGCCTACCGCTACGGTAAAAAGGCGCGATTACACAGTCCAGCTGGTCTACAGCTCCATAACTTAAATCCGCAGCAACCTGCTACAGGACTGACGTATTATATTTACGAAATTTTATACAGGGTCGACGTGAGTTCATAAAAAAACTTTCGTTTATAGTCAATCAGTTTGGATCATTTTCTAATTTGGTAGTTAGTAATGAGATCACTCGACGTAAATTATATTGTTTAGAACGGCTCTTTATAAATGTTGTTTTGTCAGATATAATAAGTATTTTTTTACTAATAGGTACTGGAACACCATTAATTGACGTTTTTGTTTTAGTTCCAGGAGTACCTGAATTGGAAGTAACATCTATATTCAATGATTCTTTTAGTATGAAGTGGCAACCTCCAATAGAAAAAACAGGTCCTATTAAAAATTACATATTAGTTGTAAATGAAAACGAAATTATTTACGACATACCAAATGACTGTAATAAACCGAAACCTTACTACATAAACGAAAGTCTTCCTAATATTGTACTTGAATATCATGTAGTAAACACTACGTCTTATACTTCTTACAATGCTACGTTAATGGCGGTTACCGCCAAAGGGGTGGGACATTTTAACAGCAAAAACATTACAACTTTACCAGCACGTAAGTACCCACATTGTAATACTTTGTATCTTACTTTATTGTTATATTTATTTTGTCTCTACTCTTTTTTCATTACGCAATCAATCTTGTTATCCTATTCTTAAGTGTTTAATTGCCCAAATTAATTTACTACAGTCTAGTATTATTCATATTTGGTGGGACCTTAATTTGTACTACAGATTTTATTTGTATTAATTGGATTATTTTGAGTAAATTCTCAATTAAGTACAGGTGGTCCATAAGTCAGTTGTCAAAATCAGACTGCAAAATCATTGGGTGTGATATTTGGGGATATTATAGGCCATTAAATAATATCCCTTCTCCCAATCCATTCATTAAGTCTCTCACAATACATCTATAATACAGTGGTGCTCCTTATTATTGCCGTATCAACTTTTTCTTATCCGCCTGCAGATTTTTATAAAGTAGATTATTTTCCAGTTTAAACACTTCTTGAAGCCTTCTTGGTACTTTACATAATTGACAGTACCGTTTAAAATATGGCACGATTAGCCCATCACTTAAAATTTCTGCCCATACACTCACGCAAGAAGAGTTTAACTCTATCTCTATCGCCTCAAGGGGAGATTGGTAGAATCTCAGTAGACCTAGGTGTGTGTGTGCAGATTTCCATGCAACTATCCATAACATTTTCATTTATGCCTTTAAGTGTAGTAGGTCTATATGATCTCAATTGCAGAATTAACTAAATCTTTTGTCAGCTTCTTCTTTCTATTTAATACTCATCTTTCCATTATCCTCCAAAGGATGTAGTGACACCATTTATATTTGATTCAGCAGTTGATTCCATGCTTGCCTATCCTGTGCAATCCTTTCGGCATCATCCAGTCTCATTGTTTATTAAGGGTTTTGTTTGGTCTACCCATCTAGTTGGAGATCTGCCTCTTGAGCGTTTGCCTTCTACTTTCCCTTCTATGATTAGTCGCACCATTGTTTCTGATCTTCAAGCTATATGCCCAAGGTACTGCAGATACATGCAGTTTATTCTGGTTAGCAGCCTTGAACGTGGACCAATTTCTTGTAATACGGATACGTTGGTTCGGTGTTCTGTCCACGATACTCTTAAGAGTCGTCTATAAACCCACATTTCAAAAACCTCTATTCTGTTTTTATCTGCTTTGTTTAAAGTACATGTTTCCGCTGCGTACGTTGCAATGGGGACGACAAGAGCATCAACTATTCGGAGTTTCGTTGTTTTGGTGATAGATTTGTCTTTCCATATTTTATTTAGCTTGGTAGTCGCTGATCTTGCCATAGTCAGGCGACGCCGTATTTCGCTTTCACATTTCCCAGAGGTCGACCTCTACCGACTTGTTCATTCACACTCGCCTTATAAATTTGTTTCGTCAATCTTCCTTCATCTATCCTTTCTACATCTAAGCATTCCTTTATCTATCTTTGTAACCACATCTTCTTTAACAACATAGCGTTCTCTTATCTCACTATTCTTTACTTTATCCAACCGAGTCATTCCGGCTATACTTCTCAGACTACTCGTCTCAGCAGCATTAATCCTATTTGCATGCTTCTTCTGCCAAACCCAACATTCACTACCATACATAAGTGTACCTCTATGCACAGCCAGACGTGCCTTTTTTGACACTTTCTGGATGTTCATAAAGCCCCATTCATTTGTTTTTCTGCCAACACCCTTCGCTCAATGTCACTGTCATACTTTCCATCTCTCGTAAACTTTGAACCCAAGTTCATTTATTGTATCAGGTAACAACAGACGACATAACCTGTCAACTGACTTAAGAGTACTATACAGTAGTCTAGATTACAACTGACTACCACTACGTTAGGCAATATAAAGTCCAATTATTTCTAGTGGCAACTGACTGAAGGTACACCCTGGGTAAAGAAAGAGGAAGATTACCTATGTCTCTCTTTCTCGTCTCCGGCCGTCCCGTTTAAGCGCATATTTTATGGTTATTATAGACCACAAGGGCCCCGTTGCACGTCCCCATTGAAGAAGGTCCTCTCTAAGTTATTCAAAAAGTCCATTGTTCTAAAATAGGTGGTGATATTGCGTAGCGTTGCTGAGGTATTTTAGGTATATCTCCCGTTTTCGTTCAGACACAAAGGAACGGACGTTTTTCAAACAAGGACTTTTAATTTGAGGACATTGGTGTTGCCAAATATTTCCGCTTGGTTATTATATCCAGATTTAAGAAATATTGTAATGGTTCTTATTTATTGCAGCACCCGAAAAAGTTCGTGATATTGTTATTTCATTCGACAACATTTTAAATGAAAATTACACTGCCACCGCTATTATCGAATTTTCGGAGCCATGTCACATGAATGGAATTTTTCAGTCTTATACACTAGAATATACCGGTACACGAGATGGTTATCCAACCATTAATAACAATACGGTGATAGATTCTAAAAATGTTAATGAAAATAAACCATTCCGATTTCAATTATCACCAAAGTACAGCTATATGTGTAGTATTATCACCAAAAACAAACAATACAGCATCAAGAATGACCTTGACGAATTTATCTCTCCAGCTGGTGGTAAGTGAATATTTCCAAATTGTTTTTACTATATTTAAGGATGTGTACAACATTTATGAGTTTTTAGAAGGGTGCCTGAATTTGAAATATTTTATAGAGTAAATGATTCTGCATCGATTAAGATAAAGAAATAGGTACCTTTCCGATAATTTAAGCGAAATATTTCATTTTTAGTCACCATTTACTCAATGTTATTTTTACCGGAAGTGAAATAATTTTTAAAAGAATCGAAAAATGTATGTTCTTTTATAAAACTTGTACGGTTAAAAAACTTATTAGTAAGTTCAGACGATTTGCGATTTTTCGAGCCCAAAAACAAGCGGGGTTTCCGATAGTTGCAGAGAGATATTTTGTTTTGCCAACACCCTTCGCTCAATGTCACTGTCATACTTTCCATCTCTCGTAAACTTTGAACCCAAGTAAACAAACTCATTTACTTGTTCCACTCTTTCTCCCTTAATCAGAACTTCACAGTTTGTCATGCTTTCTTCTCTTTCTAAAACCATTACTTTCGTTTTGTTTACATTTATTTTCATCCCTTTGATTTTCAGGGCATCATGCATAACATTAATCATCGCCTGCAATTCCTCTTCAGATGACGCTAATATGACTTGTTTATCGGCGTAAAGAAAGCATTTGACGATCAAATCATTCATTTTCAATCCATACGCACTCTCTTTCAAATCTTTTAAACAATCGTCTATGTATAAGATAAACAGCCATGGCGAAGCCACACATCCCTGTCTTACACCTTTTTCGATGTTAAACCAGTCTGCGTAAGCTCCGTTTATCCTGACACAAGCAGTGGAATCCTCGTAAAGTGATTTCAGTGCTCGTATTAAACTACCACTCACCCCATACATAGATGGTTCTTACAGTCCTGCTGCGAACCTTATAAAGCGGCACAATAACGGCCTTGCACCAGTCGTCTGGTACGCTACCACTTCTCCAACAAATGTTAAAAATGCGGTACAGCAGACTAGTTACCACGCTTTGTCCAGCCTTCAGCATTTTAACTGTTATCCTGTCGTACCCAATAGCTTTACCCAATTTTATACTGTTCAACGCTTTCACAATTTCTGTCGTACTAATTTCACTTTTATTGCGACTTTCACTCATGTCTCCGAATGGGGCCTGTACTTGTGTATCCTCTTTCTCAAATAGATTTTCGAAGTATTTCTTCCATCTCTTTAAAACTTATTTCTCTCTTTTTACCAAACTGATATCTTGGTTTCTGATTTTTTCCAGTTGCGAGATAGTATTTTTACCTCTGGCTGTTCTTATGGACTTCCAGAAGAGTTTAATGTTGTTTTGGAAATCGTCAGATAACCTTCTATCAAATTCATCTTTATCACTCTCCTTTCTTGCCACAACTTATTTTGCCGCACCTTTTAACCTTTTATACTCATTTTTTGCCTTGTTTACATTCTCATTCCATTCCACTCAAAACATACTTCTTGTAGACTTTCTCCGTTTTCATTTACTCTGCCTTCACCGTACATTCCCAGAACACTGTCATATCCATCACGCTTTACTCCTACCCAACTATTAAAATCACTCAACATTACAATTCTTTCATTCTGGTTTCACTTATTTAGAATATCTGTCACACTATCCCAAAACTCCCGCCTCTTTTTTTGGGATATTAAAGATTGTTTCCACTGCGCATCTTGTGGGGCATAAACCACTAGCAAAAAGATACGAGTAAAACCAACCTTCAGCCTCACCCAGAGGAGTCTTGGGCTCACACATTCATTCATTCTAGCAGAGAGTACCACACCAACGCCCTGAGAACCTCTGCTGGTTTCCGGAACTTCTGACCAGTAGGCTGTTCAAGGTCCATGATTTGTGGTTTTACATTCTTTTCGTTGGTTTTATTCACACAAAGAACATCAATCCGTCTTTCTTCTATCATCGTGTAAATTTCATCAATTTTATCATTCAATCCTCCCCTCACATTCAAAGTAGCAAAATAGGCTATCCGCAGTCCACGTTTCGCCCTCACAGGAAGCAGGGCATCACAGGTGGCGACCCCCATCGCAAATTTGTAATACAGATTTTTTTCCTAAGTTGTACGTAAATAGTTACTGAGATACAGCAGGTTATATCTCTTAATCAGACACCCGATACATTGATTTTAATCAAACACTTATTAATTGAAATTGGTACTAATTTCTAACATCTACCTATCTGAATTTTTTTTGTTCAATTGTCGTCATTAGAAAAATTTTTATATTTTTATTTTGTCCAAGTTTTAGTTAATAATTATAATGTATTATTTCAGTACCAAATTTTTCTGTTGTCCCTAGTGACATTCCTGTAGAAAACTTATCCCCAGATCAGGTGCAAATAGTGTTGAAAAAAGAGTTTTTTGATCAGTCTCAAGGAGATGTAGAATATGTCGCATTAATTTTAAGTAACAAACCTGTTGACGGTCCCAGTATCGATAAATGGAACGGTTCATGGCCCAGTCCTTTCAATGGGGGAAAACAAATTACGACAAAATTTTGGAATCCATTTTATAGTAAGTAAATGTGGTGAGCAATTTTAAATTTTGCGCGAATAAAAAAATTAAAAACCGAATTTTTAGAAATAGATCTTAAAAAACTTGCAAATTTTTTGTTCGCCAAGTAAAATGTTTGCAATCAGGAACAAATCATGTAACCATTGTTGTATATTATTTATACACTGTGTTCATTTTAAAAGGACCCACCCTTAATATTTCAGAAATGCGACATGTTAGAAAGAAATGCCGAAACATGTCAATTTTTAACTTGAGGGGGACACTTTTAAGCGCTTATATCATAAACGTCAGATTCATCTCCTCCCTACTGGAGATACCCCTTAAATTTTTTTAAACGGCGTTATTTATCAAATCATACCTCATTTAAAGGGTCTGGTAAATCACTATTTAATCATATTGTTTTGCGTTTGATACCAGCCTTCCATTGTTATTTTAAAATATATTTAAATAGTCTGTTTTCTGTAAGGTCATCCAAACGTGATATAAGTTTTTTAATAACATTTATATGATTACAAACCTTAAGTCGTGTTAAATGTTATATTGTAGTTTTTTTTTATTGAAACATATAGCAAATTTACAACTACTTTAACACTATAAGTATTTAGTAAATGTTTTGGATGTATAGGACTTGTAGTGGGTACCGTTCAGCAACGGTTCGCCATTTTCGTATTGTAGTTGACGATAACTTCTTTAAAACCTCATAATTATTTTTTTAAGACGATTAATAATTAACTTTCAATAAGTCGTCTTAATCCCACGATTCGACCTTCAAATAGCAAATTATTATTATGGTTTAACTTTATTACAGCCTGCCGTTAATTAAATTTTTATTTTTATATCTTTTTACAATCATTAAAGTAATTAAACATCTAGACCATAAATTTTAACTTAAAAATGTTATTTGAGTGTAGAGCAGTGGCGGATTTTTTTTCTGCAGATACTTTTATAAATGATTCTCTAAAAAATTGTCCTTTATAACTGTTTTGAGGCATTGCTTACACAAGAACCACAAGTTCGGTGATTTTAAACTCTGGATACAGTAACAAAACAATGTTTATTTCAATACTTTTACACAATAAATTTTACTTTTATAAATCACTTAGATATTCAACTAATTACAACTATTTAAATTTCATAAATCATAAACACTTTTAAAGTTAAACTGTCCCTTTTTTCACGACCGCTCTTCTTTTTATATTTCCAAATCACAATTCCAGACCATTCCACCTGTTTCTTGAGAGACCGGGACCTTTCTACCTTCGCGACGCGGTGTTTTAGACTTTGCCAGACTGCGGCGGCTGCCGACAAAGCGGTAATTAATATGCACCCTAGCCGCGGTCGATCCTCGGTCGTCGACAGGACCGGATTGTAACAATATCTACATATTTTTAAATTTTACTTAGGAGGCATTTCATATGAAGAGGACTGCAAAAAAAATGTGACGTACATTTAGGTCCAATATGAACGAATTCTAGAACCTCGAATTTTTTTGCTGTCCGCTTCACATAAAATGTCACTTGAACAATCTAATTATGAGTAGGTAAAAGCAATTCAGTTGACTTAAAATTGCATTTAAAACCACTAATATTATTAATTAAATATTCCTTTTTGCAAAATTAATTTTTTAACGCATTTTAAAACTTAAATACTGTGTTTATTTTAGATAATTCAGATAATGCTCTTTTTACAATTGGAAGTGGATCGCCCGGAAATCCACCCTTGGAAACCGACAGGGTATATTATTTATGTATAAGAATTTTTACAAATAATTTCTACAGAGATAGTTCTTCAATAATCATTAAAATTGGTAAGTTAATATAATTAATATGGGAAAACACTGATAGAATCAATAGTAAGAATAACTTAAATATTTTTAGTTGCAATAATCCACAAACAAAATAAATTATCTTGTGGTGGTCTTAAATTAATAAATTTAAAATAAAATAGAAAATACTCTCTACGTACGTAAAATTTTCAAAGTTTCCAGTCTATTCTTTACGTAAAATTTAACATAAAAAGTAAAACTGCATCAATAATATTTATTATGTTTTTAAAATATTATTTTATCATTTCAGATAAAATCAGTAGGTTGGGTACCATTATTGGAGTAATAAGTGCGATTTTAATACTAGCAGTATTAGGAATTTTAATGTTTTTTGTGTGGAGAAAAAAGCTTTATAGGTGAGTAGATATTAATTTTGTTATTATTTAATTATACTCAAATATAAAATTGGTATTAATAAAAAGGTTCTATATTTTACAATGTTTTGCAAATTCTTAGCGGCACAATAATCTTTAAACGTTTTAGAAAATTCCCGTATATTTACTCGAAAAAATTATCAGTTCGACATCAAAATGAAACTAACGTACCTGTCAAGAAATTTATTTCTTACGTCAAAAGCATTGATAGTAATTCAGAAATAATTAAGCAGCAATTCGATACTTTATTAGAAAAATCAAAAGAAATACAACAATCCAACTCGACAAACTTTGCTACGTTGTTGGAAAATAAAAGAAAAAACAGATACATAAATATATTACCATGTAAGTATATTTAAAAAAAATGATAGACATTTAATGTTAAACTGAAATTATAACCAATTGGATAAATATTCCTTTCAAATCTGTTGTATAAATACGAAGACATAGGTACATACATACTCGTACATATTTTTACTTGCTACGGTTCTTACACACGTCTTTTGCTTCTACTTTCATTAGCGTTTTTATACATGCTCGTCGGTTGCTGGTACTCTGTAACTGCCCTTTTTTCAAAACAATTTTGATCTGATCGAGATACGCTCGCTTAGGTCGAGTCGACCTACCTACCCATTGACACTCGCCTTATAAATCTGTTCCGTCAATCTTCTTTCATCCATTCTCTCTGTGTCCAAATCATCCAAGCATTCCTTTATCTATCTTTGTTACTACATCTTTTTTCACAACATTTCCTTATCACACTATTCCTCACTTTATCCATCAGAGTCAGTCTGGCTATACTTCCCAGACTAATCATCTTCGCAGCCTTGATCTTACCTTCATGCTCCTTCTGCCAAATCCAACATTCACTACCATACATAAGTGTCAAAACTAGCACTTCTCTATGCACAGCCAGTCGTGCCTTTTTTACACGTTCTGGCTGCTCACTGCCTTTAGTATAGGTAACATGCGACGAAATTAGCTTCTTCTTCTTCCTCTTCAAGTTGCACTACAATCCTATGTGGGTCTTGGCTGCAAGCACAATTTGCCTCCATCGGCTTCTATCTAGCATCGTTTTCTGTTCATTTTTAATGCCCATCTTTCGCATATCCAATAGAACATTGTCTCTCCATCTTATTTTAGGTCTTCTCGGTGGTCTTCTGCTCGTCGGTGCTTCCTGCCATGCTATTTTTACTTTAACACAGCACCGGCTACCCTCCATGCACACTTTAGTAATATTGATTATTTTCTTTGGGATTCCACATTCTGCCATGGCTGCCCATACATGGTCTCTTATCACACTATCATATGCATATTGGAAGTCGATAAATAGTTGGTGGAGGTCCTTATCAAATTCCCAGTGTTTTTCGAGGATTTGGCGGATAGTGAAGATTTGATCCATCGTTGACCTGCCCGGTCTAAAGCCGCACTGATAATCACCTATCTATTCTTAGAATTACGTTTGCAAGCACTTTATATGCGGTGTTGATGAGAGATATCCCTCTGTAGTTTTTGCATACCTGATAGCTTCCCTTTTTATGTAGCGGTATAAAAACACTCTGTTTCCAGCTTTCCGGTAATGTTTCGAAATTAGCTAGTTTTTAAAAATCAGATATATACATTTTCATGCTTATTCGCTGACAAAAATAATATTATAGTTTTCTATAATATTTATTTATTAATAATACCTTACGCATAAGCACAGGAGTCTTCGTAAAGTGATTTCAGCAAAGACATTCAGGACCAAAGCAGCAAAAGAACATTTTATTCCAAACTATATCATTTTATTTAGGTATTATTGAAACATTTGATATTTCATAATAAAAAAAAAGTCAGGAAAACTGCCAGGGCACTTTCAAAAATTAAAAAAAAAATTAAATTTGATTGTCTTGTATTAAATAAAATCCACGTTGAATTTATACATTTGGTTTACGTAATGTAAGTAAAATTCCTCGATTTTTCGTTACTTTTCAGATGACGCTTCGCGAGTTAAGCTGTTGATAGATGAAGATGATGAAATCGGTTCGGATTATATAAACGCCTCGTACATAAAAGTAAGAATTTGTAACATTTATTAAAAGTATAGTTAAAGTCAGAAATAATATTTCCTATTTCACGAATTTGGCACATCAAAGAATTTAACCTTCGGCAAGTCCAGGAGCGGACCTTAATTTGGATGTAACGAACAACCCAAAATATTCTTTGCCGATAATAGCAAACAATTCGGCACTAACAGTTTTCATTACCGGCATGTAATATTATACTACGTTTTTCTATATTTAGGAATCTTCTTCTTATATATATATATATATATATATATATATATATATATATATATATATATATATATCTGTTATTTGCAGCGTCTAGAAGTGATCCAAAGTCTTTAATTTCCATCCAATGTCGGAAGTTGCGCAACCAAGATAAATTCTTACGACCTATATCTCTTTTTCCTTCCAATATTAGCCGTATCTGTATTAGCTCATATCTGTCTTCTCTTATTATGTGTCCAATATATGCGATTTTCCTCTTTTTGATTGTCTCGAACAGTTCGCTGTCTTCTAGTTTTGCTCTTCTGATGACTTCTTCGTTTCTGACTCTCTCAACCCATGATATTTTGAGCATTCGACGGAGGGTCCACATTTCAAATGCTTCGAGCTTGTTAATTGACGAAGCCTCAGGAGTCCACGCTTTCATACCATATAGAAGAATAGGCCACACATAACATTTGGTCATCTTGAGTCTTAATTTAATGTCTAGTCGGTGGTCAACTAAAAACTTACGTATACGTAAGAATGCGACTCTTGCTTGTTCTATACGGCACCTAATCTCCACCTACGGGTCCCACTTATCATTCAAGTAGCAGCCTAGGTATTTAAATTTCCGTACTTTTTCTATGTGGTTAATACCATTGATGGTTAATCTGAAATTCTGATTTAGGAATACATTCACAAAACTCCATCCTTTTTCATGAGTGACGTACCAAATTTAATTAAGATAAACTATGAATCTACCTTGCCGATGAACATTATCTATTCTACGGAGGTATTCATTACGTGAAATAATTATGTTTTGAGATTGCAAAATAGTCTCTGTCTTCTATTTAAGGTACTATATTTTAAACCCAAAGAATGGAGCACTTTTCTAATGGTATTATTGGATTTTTATGAGAAACCTGGTACCAACTTGATTTTATTTTTAATCAAATGAAAAGACGGAACAATGTTATAAGAATAAAAATTATACACATTTTTCTAATATTCTTCATCTACTTTGGCCAAAAATCTTTGACTCCGCTTATTTTTTTTTACTGAAAATAGTCGTAAAAAGGGTAGACCTATCGTGTGGGTGGCGGACGGCACACACGATGATTGTAGACCCGCTTTTTGAAAAGTTGCAGGTCATATTTTTCTGGAAAAACTGATTTTGGAAGCCTGTTCCATTCCGTAGCAGCTCTGTAAAAGAAGGATTCTTGATGGAGATTAGTCCTTGTAGTGTCAATCTTGAGAGTAAATGGGTGAGACTGATCAGCGTGCCGAGTTTTTCGGCCAAATGTGGCCAGTGGTGGTATAAGAGTTTTTATTTCTATGGAGCATCTGCCATGGATACTCCAGAGAAATTTTTTAAAAGACATTAGCATAATTTAAACTGAACAATTTTTCTCTAATTAAGTAATAAAGGATGATTTAGTCGTTTTTCCGTGAGTAATATTTTTACGTTTTTAGGGATATTCTGGTGAGGTAGAATACATAGCAACGCAAGGACCTTTAGCCACTACATGCAAAGATTTTTGGAGGATGGTCATTCAAGAAAACGTCACAATAATTGCTATGGTATCAAATTTTGTTGAAAATAATAAGGTAATTAGTAATCTTTTAAAATAAATTTAAATAATGTTGTCGACACTTGATACATACGTAAATTAAGATGTAATTAATTTGTATGAAAGTACCGTGGATGTTTAAATGCAGGTGTATGTTTGTTAATAAGAATATTAAAGAGTTAAATATTAGTCAGTTACAAGACCACCTCCACGATAGTATTTCTACTTTGGCCCAATAAATTCCTGGATCATCGAAGGACAAATTTTATGTTACAAGAATGGATCTGGCGAAAATGACAGGAATTAATATGGAAAGAATATTCCAAGCTTGGTGTTATGTGAGCTCGTTCATGCTAATTATTCCTATTTATATAAATTTTGTTAGTGGTTCTTTCTTAGGACCTTGTCGAATCCAAAAACACCTAAGTAGGTGATGAAAATCTGAACAGTAAATATCGTTTCTGTCTTGAAGAAGAGACGGCGTAATACGTTCCATGCCACTGAAAACTACTGGCAAGGTCCCAGTTCCTGTGCTTAGACAAAGAAAAACTTGAGCCAGAGAGCTACATTAGGACCCCGACAGCCTCTGGAAGTAGGTAAAACAACGAGGCTGGAGAAGGAGTTATAACCACAGCGAGGGCACAATAGATCTCATTAGGTTAGAGTGCATACTATACTATACTAGTGGGACTTCAAAGATTAATGAACAGAGTGGTGGAAGTAAGTGAAAGATATGGACTGCGGATGAATGCGAAAAAGACCAAATTTATGATTATCTCTAAAAATAGACGCATGGAAGGCCAGCTACTGATACATAACAGACCCATCCAAAGAGATAACAAGTACGTCTATTTGGGAACAAATATTAACGAAGAATGGGACCACTCGGTTGAGATAAGATGCCGAATTGAAAAGGCTCGAGCCATATTCCTTAAAATGGCAAAATTGTTCAAAAGTGCTATGTGTTCTCAACTCTTCTATATGGCGTTGAGTCATGGACTTTATCTGAAACATCTTGCTAGAAATTAAAAGCCTTTGAACTCTGGATCTACCGCTGCGCTCTGAGAATTTACTGGGTGGATCATATTACCAACGAAGAGGTGCTACGTAGAATGAAGAAAGAAAAAGAACTCTTATATCAGGTAAAGAAACGTAAACTTAAATACCTTAAATACCTCGGCATTATGAGAAATCCCGAAAGATACCGGCTTTTACAGCTTATACTCCAAGGCAAAATACAAGGTACAAGGAGTGTAGGAAGAAGAATCTCATGGCTGAAAAATCTCCGAGTGTGGTTTAATACATCAACTGTGAACAGAAGAAGCATACTTAAAAGAATCCTCGCAATAGTAGGAGGTTCTTTTGAGGCTTAACAGTCACGAATACTTTTTAAAAACGTTAGGTTGAACTAAAATTACTACATAATTTTAAATGTCAACCATATAGAGTTGACATTAACAAAGAAATACCGTTGAAATAAGGATTCTTGTAAGACTCCTGCATTGATATAGTGGAATTCTGAAGATTGGATAGCGACAGCAACATTGCTTTGATTGGCAAGGAAGCTTAAAATCAACTCAAAAAAGTTGGATGGAAAAATATAATTAAAAAGTTATTGTTAAATAAGATAATTCGAAATTCACTGTATTTCATAGATTTGTCACATAATATGTCGCCAGTTTATCTACGATGGTGAAAACCGTATTGGTCATACATCAGTTTATTTTCGTTGAAAAAATTTATTACCTCTATGTTAAATACATTTTTAATAGATAGATATATCTTTATCGAAAAATTATTTTTGTAATTTTTCTTTAAGCAATTTTTTGCATAACGGCCTATTTTATTTTCACACTTCTCATAGTAGGACAAAAAATATGAACTAAAACTATGTTTTCTTTTAAATTTACCCATTGTTATCTTACAGATTTAGGAATTTAGTAATTATTAAAAACAAGAAAGAAAATGAGTTTGCATATCAATAAAAAAATGTTTATTTTGATAGGAAGTTTGAACATGTCAAAAGAATGGATGTAAATGAGAATAAAAAGTAAAAGAAGTGATAATTAGTTATTTAAATGAAATTTATTTATTTTAGCAAAAATGCCACAAATATTTTCCTGAAAATCGCGAAAATCTAATCGTTGGTGATAACATGGAAATAAGGTGTGCAACGGAACTGCACTTTGGAACATATGTTATAAGAAACTTACAAGTCAGAAAGGTAAGACTGTCTATTTCGCACCTCCACATTTTATTAGCCGTGACTCAATAGCTACTAAGACAATACACTAACTTATTATTTAAACAGGTTTTTTGCACCGAATGAATTTAAAAAAAAAAGGCATTTAAATATTTAACACATCGGTCAAAAAGTTCCCAGACTAACTACTAAGATTTTTTGCGACATTTTACTTTGTTTATCTACATACATAGTTTCCAGTGCAATAACACGGGCATTAGTGAATCTGCAGTTGGACGATCCGACTGTGAAATTCATGTCACAAGTTATGCACTAGAGAAATCAAAGCTGAAATATCTGGATTCTTTATAAGGAGATTCGTCACCAGAGGAACCCCACAGGGCGGGGTACTCTCGTCCCTACTGTGGAATCTCACACTCAATGAGTTTCTACTTCTTCTTCTTTGTGTGCCATGCTTGTTTTCAAACGTTCGCTATCATCGAGCGTTCAGGCGTTGGCTATCATAGAGTTGAAAATTTTTTGGAAAGCTTCTCGATCGGTAGCTACATGAAACAATTCTTCGACTGTTTGACCCGTCCAATGTCTAATATTACGAAGCCAAGAAAGCTGTTTTCTGCTAATCTATCGCTTTCCTTCCACTTTACCCTAGATAATTAATTGGAGCATGCGATATTTATGCCTCCTCATCATATGTCCAAAGTATTCGACTTTTCTTATTTTGATGGTTTGTCAATTCTCGCTCTTTATGTAGGGACATGTTCGTTAGTTACGTGTGATAATTAATTGGAGCATGCGATATTTATGCCTCCTCATCATATGTCCAAAGTATTCGACTTTTCTTATTTTGATGGTTTGTCAATTCTCGCTCTTTATGTAGGGACATGTTCGTTAGTTACGTGTGATAATTAATTGGAGCATGCGATATTTATGCCTCCTCATCATATGTCCAAAGTATTCGACTTTTCTTATTTTGATGGTTTGTCAATTCTCGCTCTTTATGTAGGGACATGTTCGTTAGTTACGTGTGCTGTCCACGGAATCTTTAGCATACAGCGATATCACCATAACTCAAACGCTTCCAATTTATTTAGATGCTTTACTTTCAGTGTCCAGGTTTCACATCCACAAAGCAAAACAGACCAAACGTAGCACTTTAATACTCTTAATAGTAACACTCATAATAGTACAGAACGCCAACTAGTGAATCTTTTACGTGCCAGTTCTATTTGGGTTGAGATTTCTTCATCGCTTTCAACTCTACAGTCCATCCAGCTACCCAAATACCTAAAGTGTTGTACTTTTTCCAGAATTTTACCACCTAATTTTAATTTTGGATACTCGATATTAATTTTACTGACAACCATCCACTTCGTTTTCTTTGTGTTGATACTTAAACCCTTTTCCTTGCATGCATTCTACTACGAATGGAAAACTCCGGATGCAAAATCTTGGCCTACGCTTAATGAACTAGTTTATCGTAGCACAAAGTGCGGTCTGGGCATAAACCCGGAAAAAACAGAACTAGTACTTTTTACGAGACGAAACAAAATTCCCGTCGTTCCCCTCTCAGAAATCGAAGAACAAACTATTAACCTCTCGGAACGAGCTAGGTACCTGGGCCTGATCTTAGACCGAGAGCTGTTGTAGAGGGAGAATACATCGAAAAGGGTAAGGAAAGCCACTGTGGCTACTTATACCTGCAGAAGGGCCATTGGCAAACAATGGGGGTTACAACCCCATGTTGTTAATTGGCTCTAGATTACGGTCATAAGACCGATGCGTCGTAGTCTCTTTCCTGATTTCTAGAGTTGTGTAATTAATTATTTGAGTGTTTGTCGCGAATATTAAATATATTTTCTGCTGGTCGACTTTTTATCGTGCATTTTAAGATTTTGCATTGAAATTTCTATATTCCGCATAACTTTTGATGCCATATCTGTATGGGGATAAATTTCAATTTTTGTGAAGCCACAGCAATATACGAGGTGTGGCTATTAAATACTGAGACTGCTTATGAAAAAAATGTTATTTTAAAAATTATTTTACAATCGAATGCTTGATCCGTTGCTCATGTTTTTCGGCACATTGTTATCGGCAAGAGAAAAAACACGTTCGTTTCTTACCTCTATAGTAAAAATACTACTACAGCGACAAAAACGTGTTTTCGTAATGAAATAGTAGACACTTCCAGCTATCCAACGCTGCATTCTCTAGGACACATTCTGCGCGAATAGTCTCGTTATTTAATAACCACACCTCGTGTGTGTGACGTTACAAAAGTACGATTATATAAAAAATCAAGAACTAAAAAGAATTGTGCTACATAATTCTACTGTATTTTGGTCAGTACCCCATTTACTTACACTTCTGCAATCGGTAGTTAAAAATCAGTCGCTGTAATTATACCACAATTGATCTGTCAATAAAAAATTTTAATCGTCCACTTTAGTTCTTTGGTTAAAATATTCTTTCACGAGCCGTGCAATTTCCAACAGAATGGATCCACAGGTGAGAGACAAAGGAAAAAGTTCATTAAAGAACCCTCGCATGTGACCATGGCAGATCTGCTTAACCTTAGCCGTACCAGACTAAGAATAAAAGTGGGACTGCTGACAGGACATTTTCGATTACGCAAAAACACCTTTTTAGGTTAGAAGGCGCTGAGAACAGTGAATTCCGTTTCTGTCTTGAAGAAGAAGAGACGGCGGTACGCGTCCTATGCCACTACGACGGACTGGCAAGGTTCCGGTTCCGGTGCTTGGGCAAAGAAAAACCTATGCTAGAGAGCCTCATCAGAACTCCCAACAGCCTCTGAAAGTTGGTAAAACAACTGGAGCTGAAGGAGGAGCTCAGGGCACATTAAACCTTATTAAGTCGGAGTGCATACTTACAAAAAGCTTCCCATTAGAATCTAATCTAATCTAACATACTTTGGCAGTTTCTGTCATTAATTGCCATCTTCGACGGCCAAATATTGTATTAAATAAGACACCAAGAATTAAACCTTGTAATAAAAATAAATATTTCTTTCATTTAATTGTAGGATTCCATACAAATTACGGTAACACACATGCAATTTTTGGAGTGGCCTGATTTCGGAGTGCCAGTTGGTACTGATCATATGCTTCAATTTATATACCAGATGAGAGAACGTGTCAAACTTGAAGGAGGGCTTATAATCGTACACTGCAGGTATCTATGCATTTTTTTAAGTACCTACCTATAGAAAATGGTTTAAAAACTTACTATTTTTGTTTTTAAACTATTTTTTAATTTATATTTTGACGTCCAATTTAACATTAATAGGTATTAGACATATACGAGTATGTTTATTTTAAAACTCTTGAGATTTTCCAGTAAAACCTAAGATTTATCCAGTGTTAATGGTACATACAGTTTGACAACGTTGCTGAGTATACTAATACCTCGGTAGTTTTTGCAGTCAGGCTGCCTTTTCTTTTGTAAAGCGGAACAATAACGGCCTTGCACCAGTCTCTTGGTAAGCGACCGCTCCTGTCATACCCTGCAGCCTTCCCCAATTTCATACTGTTCAATGCTTCCACAATCTCTTTTATACTAATTTCACTTTCATTGCAACTTTTACTTGTGTATCCTCTTTTTTAAATAAACTTTGTATTTCTTTCATCTCTTTAAAACGAATTCCTCTTCTCTCTTAACATCCTGGTTTCTGATTTTTTCCAGTTGCAAGGTCGTATTTTTACCCCTAGCTGTTCTTATGGACTTCAAGAAGAATTCAGTGTTGTTCCGGAAATCTACTCAAATAACCTCCCATCAAATTCATCTTTACCATTTTCCTTCTTTCTTTCCACAACCTCTTTTGCCACACCTTTTAACCTCATTTCTTGCTCTAATTACATCCTCGATCGTTGCCTTTTGCGTTCTTTAATTGGATTTTGTAGTCAACGAATCTCCGACACTGCTTTTTTAACTTCTACACACATATTCTTTAACTTACATCCTTTCCTTCTTTTACTTACACCACACACACGACACACCACAACATCCACGATCCCTTACTTGAATGGCTTCCATAATTCTACAACCTCACATGCTTCATCTAAACTGTCGAATTTCTCTCCTCTTTTACACTTTCTTTTTGTAAATTCTCAACTTTTATACGCTCCAGTATACTAATTGGTTCCTGCGCACGATGCCACCAGGAAATGGTCTGTGTCAATGCCGGCACCGCGGTATGCCCGAGTTTCTATCACTTTCTTTCTTAATATTTCATCCACAATCACGAAATCAATTATACTTCACTGTCATCCTTCTTGTCTTTTGTACAAGCGGATTTTTTTCTGGTTAAACATGGTGTTTCTTACCACAAAATTCTACTCTAAACATACTTCAAGCAGACTTTCTTCGTTTTCATTCACTCAGCAAATCTTGGGTTTTCCTCCAGAGACTCGGCAAGTTTGCAACATGGTAAGCTATTGTGGAATTTAGAATCACAAAGCAATCCTGATGACATGTTGACCACTTTTCACATATGGTTTTTGAACAGCCGACGTGGCTTTCATTTTTTCAACTTGTTTCTTAAAACTTCATTGGGCACATTGGCAACATCGTTTATTTTTCTTCTTCTTTCTCAGTTATAATAATTTCGTATTCTTCTGTTTTATTCTCGACAGTGTTATTGTCTTTGTCATTTTGTGACTGCGTACTGCTATGAATGACCAAAATTGACTATAATCATCGAACAAATTACTATTTTTATAAAAGCTATTTGTAAAAGATATTTATCTTCTAGTAGATTTTAAACGTAGGTTTTCTTAAAAAAAGCAATTTTTTTTGCAGCGCTGGCGTAGGCCGATCGGGAACCCTCATAGCTGCTGATATACTTTTCCAAATGGTTAATGCTGGCAAACACATAGATATTTTCCAAACTGTATTGGAACTTAGAAAACAGAGAGTCACCATGGTACAAACCAAAGTAAGTTATTACGTTTTTAATAATAACTAGCTGTTGCCCGCGATTTCATCCGCGTGGAAATTAGTTTTATCTTAATATCTTTAATGAGGATAACTTTTTTGTTTGACATACGATATTACATGAAAGAATTTCTATATAGACCACCACATGTATTTTAAAAATGAACCGTGACATCTAGTAAATTTTTCTTCTTCTTCTATTGCCCTATCCGATTACGGACGTTGGCTATCATCATAGCTATGAGGATCTTATTGGCTGCGCATCGAAACAGTTCAGTAGATGTTGCTTCAAACCATTTTCGCAAGTTAGCCAGCCAATAAATTCTTCTCGCAGGCCCTAGTCGGCCATCAACTATGTTTTGGAGAATTCTGTACTTGCTATTTCTCGTAATATGGCCAAAATACTTTTATTTTCTACGTTTCACAGTAAGCATGATTTCAGGTTCACACTCCATTCTTCGGAGTACTTCTTCGTTGGTAATTCTTTCTATCCAAGAGATTCTAAGAATTCTTCTGAAAATTCACATTTCAAAAGCTTGCAGCTTGATGAACGAGAAAATTCTGGAGAGAATTACTTAGTAGTAAATGAATTATTAAAGGCTGATCTTGTCGCAAAACTTCTATCATGGTGTTTCGATTGCTCAATAATTTGAAGTAAAATCATATACCGCGGAACCAATGACAATGATTTCTACCAATATCCAGTCTGCCTTTCGAATAATTGAACTCTGAGTATTTAAAAAAAAAACAATAGTTACAAATTAAACCTAAGGTCGATTATATATATTTAACGCTGAATCGAGAAAAGACAAGAAGCTTCTAGCCGTATCCAAATTGTTCTATCGAAAAATTCTAGATTTTCGGGAAGGTATTGGAGCATCCTTGTCATTGGCTGTGACGTCACTATACCACCCAGTGGCGTATCGTAAAATAGCTACAGTATTAATCACGAATAGAGTGAAAATCAGTGTGAAAATGTAGATCTGTACGCGCATTGAATATCAGTAGCAGCACTGATGATCAATTATTGCTTTGAAGATACTATTATTATATTTCATAAAACTTAAAGATTACTTCACAAAATCTTTTCAGAGCTCTTTCTACAAAGACAGTGATTCATCGACTTATTAGAATGACAAAATATCATTGAGAAAATACAGAATAATTTTATTTTTTTATTTTGCAATATTCAAATTATAAAATGTCAATCATTTTATTGGATCTTTTTTTAAAAACTTGTTTGTAGTTAATGTTATAATTATCTTGCAGGATCAATATCAGTATATTCACAATTTAATAGCAGAACATATAGATAGGCCAGTGACACCGGGTAAGTGTAACGATATTATAAACTCTAAATAAAGTTATATTGAACAAATGAATGACCCACTAAAGTTTGTTAAAAGATCTCCGCGTGTGCAAGCTTCACATCTTGGTTGGTAGTAGCGTCCAGATCACTTTTGTTTGTTTGGTACCTCGTGGTGACTCATTAACAATCTGGAATCTTCTAAACGTAACATAACCAGTGTTTTTTTAGGTTAAAAACAAACCACTAATGTTTACTAAACAATTAATAGTCACAAGGCCAAGTGCAGATTTGATGGGTATTCCAGAATGACCAGAAATGTCAAAGGATGTAACCTTACCTCAACGGTAAGGCTAATGGGCCCGACGACCCAGGTGCGGTTTAGCACGTAGAGTGCGCTAAAGATGTAGGTACATTCCCTCAACAATTAGTGATGATTTTAAAGCGCGTAGAGCGCGCTAAAGATGTAGGTACATTCCCTCAACAATTAGTGATGATTTTAAAACGGTTGAAACTTATTTAAGGTAGTTTCTCCGTGGTAAAGTATAGTCAGAGCATTTACTATTGTCAGAAATGCGAACCCTCTGCGCAAAATATTCCCGCATAATAACAAATATTTGTAGTATTATAGGCTTGAAAAAGGCCTATGACAGAGTGGTGAGGAGTGAATTGTGGTCGATATTGCCTATGTATGGGGTGAGCGGTAGTTTAATACGAGCACTGAAATAATACCTCGCAACTGGAAAAAATCAGAAACCAAGATGGTAGTATGGTAAAAGGAGAGGAATGCGTTTTAAAGAGATGGGAGGAATACTTCGAAAGTTTATTTGAAAAAGAGGATACACAAGTACAGCCCCATTCGGAGACATGAGTGAAAGTTGCAATGAAAGTGAAATTAGTACGACTATGTATGGGGTGAGCGGTAGTTTAATACGAGCACTGAAATCACTTTACGAGGATTCCACTGCTTGTGTCAGGATAAACGGAGCTTGCACGGACTGGTTTAACATCGAAAAAGGTATGAGACAGGGATGTGTGGCTTCGCCATGGCTGTTATACAGAGACGATTGTTTAAAATATTTGAAAGAGAGTGCATATGGATTGAAAATAAATGATTTGATCGTCAACTGCCTTCTTTACTCTGATGATCAAGTCATATTAGCGTCATCTTAAGAGGAGTTGCAAGCGATGGTTAATGTTATGCATGATGCCCTAAAAATCAAAGGGATGAAAATAAATGAAAGCAAAACGAAAGTAATGGTTTTTGAAAGAGAAGAAAGCACGACAAACTGTGAAGTTTCGATTGAGGGAGAAAGAGATAAAACAAGTAAATGAATTTGTGTACTTGGGTTCAAAGTTTACGAGAGATGGAAAGTATGACAGTGTGACATCGAGCGAAGGGTGTTGGCAGAAAACAAATGAATGGGGCACTGCATAGCTTTATGTACAGCCAGAAAGTGTCAAAAAAGGCACATTTGCCTGTGCATAGAGGTGTGTTGGTTTCTACACTTATGGGAATCCCGATGAAGTTAAGCGAAAATTTCTTACGGTTGATGAAACATGGATTCATCACTTTAATCCAGAATCCAAAAAACAAAGCATAAAATGGCGGTATAGGGGTTCCCCCCACTCGAAAATTTCGTGTTGTCCTCCAGCTGGTAAGATCATGGCTACAGTTTTTTGGGATTTTGCTGGTATTATTTTCGAAGATTATTTACCGCGTGTGTGCACCATAACAGGTGAATATTATGCGAATTTAATACCAAAAGTACGCGAAGCGATCGGAGAAAAGAGAAGTGGAAAATTGAGTCGACTTGTGCTCTTCCACCAGGACAACGCTCCGGCCCACAATAGTCCCACCAAATTCTGTCCTCTGGCCAAATCGTCCCGGTCAGAGCTTTCCGACTAGCATTACCGTTGAGGACACGGTCTTGACTACGAATTTTCAGCCTTTCTGGAATACCCATTACACTTTCCTCTTGGCCCTAGACCTATAAGCAGCACATTCAAATTAGAAAACACCAACGCATTTCGAATAAATGGCAACATTTACGAATATATAATCATTAATATTCACCCATTTTTATAGTCAAAACCTATAACTAAGTATAAACTTTTAAAATGTATCTAATTTTTAGATTCAACAGAGGGACCAGATCCAGTTTACGAAAATATGGATATAATTAAAAAGCCTAACAAAGAATACGAAAAAATTAAAACAGAGGGCGAAGAAGAAAGCCGGTTTTAAATATTTCATTTGTTAATGATCATTCCAACAACATGACTGAGTATTATTAGTATTATTATTAAATGAAAATATTTTTACAATATCCATTGACTAATCTCCAAAGTACTTAATTATTAAGATATGTGATTATTTTAATCCACGTTTAAGATACAAAATATTTACAAGTAATGATTAGATGATTCATCTTTATTTTTGTTAAAGGAAAACAGTGATTATGATTATTTTTATACAATTTGTATGTCTTTAATGGAAAGCAAAGTTTCTGCAATATTTTTTTAATCAATTACAGTATTAGAAATATAAAACTAAGGTATAACCATTTTTTTTTAAAGTTAACGCAATTCAGTGGCATACCATTTCTTTCAAAAAAACATCGAAAAATAACTTTACCAATCTTATTTTTGAAAAATTACTGATTTTAAACTTTTTTCATTAAAAGTTTTTAAGAATTTTACATTATTTCATATTTTAAGAAACAGATTTTCAACACTAGTATGGGAATTAAAAATGTGTTTAAATAAAATGTAAAGTTTTCTATATCGCGAAGGATGTTAATAAAAAAGGCTACACAGAGGTCTAATTAAATGTACAGAAGTATAAAGAAAACTATATTTTCGACTTGCTCAGATTCTCAAAGTACCTAATAATTTAAAATATTACATTCGGATATAATTGAGCAGTCTTTTAACGAAATAAGCAGTACCTATAAAAATAGTTTTTTGAACAGTTAATATTTTCAAAATTAAATTAGTTAATTGATTTTGATTTTATTTTTAGTATTATTTGATGAATAAACAATAAACAAAATTTGTGGGGTGTAAATAATTATTAAGCAATAAGACAATCGTTCCATTTAGAGGTATTTGAATTAGGTTTGGTAGAATTTAGGTTAGGTTTGTTTTTGATACTACAAATTTACTTACTTTGGTATTTGGACCGAAGTGCTTTTTTGTAAGAATTTCAGACATACCGTATTTCTAAATATCGAGTTATTGTACCAACATGATTGTTCACATTAAATAATGCTCAAAAATACTGACCAATCAGATAAAAAACTGCTCCTTCAATTTAGAAGATACTGCTCATTTAAATGAAACCCTATTACAATTACATTTCATTTTTGTAAGGAAGTAAAATACTTCTCTTTAGTATTATTATTTTGTAATTTTATGTTAAATTTAGATTTCATAATAGAATTTTCATAAATGAAAAAATGTGACATCATGATGCTAGTACTGACTATTTGTGATTGTATCTGGGGGTATTCATGTTTCTTTTTATGCTTGTGTAAGGATACATTTTAACATAATGAAACATCTGAAGAAACAAACTTGGTGAATATTGTATTTCATTTGTGGTAAACAACTTACAATCCTAAAGTTTTAACTGTGTCAATATTATTCATTGCACCTTTATTAAAAACAATTTTTTATAAATTAAAGTAATATTTTATGTATATATTGTAAAATATTTCTTAAAATTATATGTTATTGACCTAAGAATACATAAGTAGGTACCTACATATTACATATACTTTATTTTTCATTTTGGGTCAATAAAGCAAAAAAATTTCTAGTCAAACTAAACCAAAATCAATGTTGTGTAACCATTATTTAACAATTTTAAATAAAAATTGAGTTAGTGACACTTATACTCTTTGTACTTCAATTAATTTAGTTAAGATATTATTTTAAACAAAATGTGCAATATAAAATTAAAAATTTTAGTCTTACATCTATTACCTATATTTGTAAAGTGTGATAAATGTCAAAAGTTAATATATTATAATAATACAAATTAAATTTTTTAATTATTTTTATTCAACTATTATTTGAATTGTTTCCCAATCAAGAGGTAAGCAAAAAAAATAGCTACAAAAAATTTATTGTTTTAACCTTACATGGTGATCACAGAGCATAAAACACGTTAAATAGATATAAATAATTAAAATTCGTTACTGAATTGTACAAGATTTCATTTAAGGTAGTTTCTTCGCGATTGAAAAATTATAAGTCTTACTTAAAAATTAGACTTTAAGTAATTAAATGGACCAAGGAATCACGTTGTCCCATACAAACTTTGCCAATGTTGTTCACCCCCTTAGGGGCAGAATTTTATTATTTTATTTTTTTTACATTGAACAAAATTCACCATTATAAAAAACTAATACTTATTAGAACCATATATCTAGAATTATTCTAAAAAAATTGGCAATTGCTTACTATATATTTTGGGTGAATATATAATATATTTGGACGAATATTTTCAATGGAGGGGAGATTAAAATATCTGGGTGACTCTATCACGTCAGACAATAACATGAACAAAGAAATTAACATCAGAATACAAAGTGCCAATCGCTGCTGTTTTGCATTATAGAAAATAATAAAATCCAAAAATGTATCTCGGACGACTAAAATAAGAATATACCACTCCATAGTAAGACCGATTATGACGTACGCCTATTACACCTGGACCATGACAAAACAGAACGAGAACAGATTGAGGATTGCAGAGAGGAAAATCCTGCGGAGTATATACGGACCTACAAGGTATGAAACTACACATCAGTATCTTAGTAGAAAAAACAGGGAAATAAAAGAACTATATGATCAACCGAACATTGTAAAAATAATTAAAACGGAAAGACTGAGATGTACTGGCCATGTTGGAAGACAGGAAGATGGAAGAGTTGTCAAATTAGTATGGCAGCAGGCCCCGACCGATAGAAGACCATTAGGAAGACCAAGACAACGGTGGAGAGACAACATATCATCAGATCTTAGAACTCTGAATATCACGGAAGCAGAAGAGCTAATGATGGACAGAGTCCTATGGAGGGGGATTATTGAGTCAGCCAAGACTCATCCTGGGTTGTAAGAGCTACAGAGAGAGAGAGAGAGAGAGAGGATATTAAAATGGTCGCGTGAAAACGATGTGGCAACGTAGTAACGGGGAAAATGGACAAATTATTAAGGAAATGAACTTGTCAAAAGTCCCCACTTATTTCCCAATGAAGCGGATGTCGAGTGTCGATTTAAATCGAATTAGTTACGCCCAGCCACACCTATACTTCTACATGATTAGGTACATATTCCCGCTTAAAAATATTCACGCAAACTTTTTTGTTTATCGTCAATTTATTCGGCAACCGTCGTATTTTTTTGACGTTTCATCCTACTTCATTTAATTTAGTAAGAAGTGGTCCCTTTCAATAGTAATTCATTTGTATATGACTGTAAAATATGCATCACGATTAAAACAAAATTGGTACCATTGGTACAGACCATTAAATGATTTTGGTACGAAAAAACTATAGGCATTAAGGATAGAATAATAATGTATACTACTTCCAAATATTATTTAATAAATTAAATTAGATTTACAAATCACTTAACTGCATTGAGGCATTAAAAATAATATAAAAAAATCAAAACTGGTAACACTTAAATATTTTTTTTTTTTAATATGTGAGTTTTCAAATTTTACCAGTTAGCTAGAATTATGAATTATTTTTTATATTCATTTTGAATACTTCACATGGTTTTCAGTATTTTACAACGACAAATTTCCAAATTTCTGAGTAAATTTTTATAAAACTTATTAAGTAAACATACTTTAACTATGATTAATGATGCAGTCACAACAAATTGATCAAAATTTGTCACATAAAGTTGTAATACTGATCTCTTATTAAATACAAAATACACTAAACCGTATACATTTTTATTAATAAAAGTACTGATTTTAGGTAAAAAAACACAGTTTCTCTTTAATAGATTGTAGGAGCGGTCGGTGAAGGCTAAGCAGCCTGTTAAGAACCTCGATGTATCAGATCTTTTGTGCATTTCTCTTTACTATAAATCTCAAGTTTTGTACTAAAACTAAAAAAAATATTTTGAGAAAGCATTATTGACAAACACTTAAAAAAAGTGGTCAAAATCTTTTTAAAAAAAAGTAACCAAAATTTGTTTTTAATTTTTAATTATAAAACCGAAATCAAAAATATAATTATTTGATTATTGACAAATTTTATTAAAGAAATTTTTTTATAATTTCCTGGAAAGCATTTCTGGAACACATTTTATTCATGTAAAGCAAAAATTAAAACAGAATCTAGTTATCCAGGTTTTGCCACTATAACATTAAAATTAGTTTCTTCTTTGAAAAAGGCTGTAGGTTTAAGTTTTTAGCATTAAAAATTACATCTTTATTAATGTAATATGTAAAAACAAAATGGACTGTATCTAAAATTAATAAATACTGGACTTTGTAAAATCATTAAATGCTCTTATTTTAAGACACTTTTTATGATATCAGGATTTTACTATTTACCCTCAAAATAGCTACTTAATACTTATAAATCATCAAATTACTGAACAATCTAAAATAAGCACTAAATTACAATTCAGAACTAGAATAAAAAATAATCACAACAATACACATCAATGTGCTGAACAATCTAAAAATCAGCATAAAAGTACAATTCCGAATTAGAATAAAATAATCACAACAATGCAAGTCAAACATTACAAAATTAAATGTAACATATTTATCAGAAAATTAATTTTAATTAATAATATTCTGCCATATAAACATTTTTTTAGTAATGTTACTTCAATTAACAATCAAAAAATAGATATTAGGGTGACCATATTTAGATTTTTTGTATTTACAGCACAAAAAAAAACCACATTTTAAGCAATTTTAAGCATATAAAATTCTAATCATTTTTGCAATAACTGTCCATAAGAATGTTGTACTGAGAAATATTAGCATTCTTAATGTACCTAATTTTCAATTATTAATTTAAAGTTGTATTATATTTTATTTAAAATAGGGTTTATTAAAGTAAGGAAATTACAGAATTAACTTTTTTCCGTGAAAATTTGTTTTCTTTTTTAAAAATACAACATGGTCTATTACAGCAATGTTAACTATTTATTTGTAATGTTAACATAGTATTACCATATTTTTGAAAAAAAACTAAGAACAAAGTTTTGAAAACCAGATTGAGCATATTAAAAGCTTAACTATTTTAAATACATACAACATACCAAGTCATTGCTGCATCACCATACTATGCACCTGAGGTGTGTGTTGTACAAAACCCAGAGTATGTGGAATAGGATGGATTGGATAAGGCATTTTTTGAGCCAACATCATTGTATGTTGGAGACCCATAGATATTCCATCTATATGATTCTCATGGAAAGGTACAGAAATATGTCTGTGGTTTTGGTTTGAAATATAAATCTGATTTTGTTGGATTGTTTCTGAAATGTTTGAAGGCAAAGATGCATGATCAACCAATTTATTGTTGTGTAAATTATATTCTGTTAATTTCGGCTTCACATTATTGATATCAACCTTGATTTGTTGATCTACTTTTTTCTTTTCGTCACAATTACTGTCTTTGTTATTTTTTTCAACTAAAACTGATTTATTAGTTGCCTTTTCTTTTTCATAGTAAAATCCCATATCAAAGAGCAACCTTCTCAACGTCATTAGGGAAAAATTTGGTAGTGTTTCATTAGAATTTACGTTTTTTAAAATTGTACTCAAGCTTGGTACAATATTTCTATACTTTAAGTCATAAATAATAAATTTTATGCCTTCTCTCACTGATTCGTCATACTTTAAGAATCTACTGTTAATATTAATATTCTTCCTAATTTTTGTTTTAGAAGGTTCTTTAAATCCTTCAGGACTAGATTCTTCCTTGCGAAACTGAAAAATACTCTTTTCACTACAACCGGTCGCTTTTGAAGTACATCTTACAATTTCTGTAACACACTTTTCTGGATATAGTTGCCGAAAATATTTAAAAACATTAAGTATGATTGTTTTCTCCTTGCAGGAGTAAGACATGCCTTGTTTCATTTTTACTACTTCTCGAAACATATTGGAAAATCTCAAAATAAAAAAAATATGGAAAAATTTGAAGAAGGTAAACAAAAAGAAAACGTTTATAACCTAACATTTACTTCAAGTTGATGTTCGAAGTTCGAACCAAAGTTGTCGAACTAGTCACAGAGCACAGACATATAGATTTGGTAGGTAATTTTTTTTGCTCTTACCAAACAAAAAGTAATCTATTTTTATAAATAATTTTTATTTTTTTAATCTTATGATTCAAATAAATCAACTGTGTGTGAAAACTCTCGTATAACTGAAAATTGTAAAAATGATAACAGAAAAATAACTTTTTACTTTTTTCTTCTTTACTTTATTTATATTGACTAAATTCTCTAGTATAAGCACCTAAGTTCAATAAATATATTGGAGTTAATTATAAAAAGCCTGATGTTAAAGAGTAATAGCATTTTTTCTAGCATAAGACATTTTTACGAAAGTACTTTCGTATATTCGTAGATTCATACAGTGTAATTAAAAAGTATAATAAACTTGCCAGCATTTATTAAATAACGAAAAATATGTTTAATCAAGCGAAAACGATGAGTTGTCCTGCAAGCTTATTTGAGATCCATAAGATTAAAAGTCATTACTTTCTATTTTCTTTGTTTTGGTTTTGTTTGGTCTTGAATTAAATTCCAGTAAACTACATTGCATTTCTTTATCTCTAGCTCTTTTTTCCAGTTCCATTTTTTTTAATTTCTTTTGTTTATAAATCTCTTCTAATTTATTTTTTCAGGTGGATCTGTATATACATATATATATATATATATATATATATATATATATATATATATATATATATATATATCGGGATTTTCCCGATTTTCTTCCTTTATTTGTTTTTATGTTTCAAATAACAGTTGGATATCGTATTATAACTTCTGTTGCTATGGGAATATTAATAATTAGTTCAGTTTGAGTCTCTGCTGCAGAAGTGGAAAGTTCGTAAGTTTCAGTAATATTTTCTTAAAGATTTTGTAGCTCACGAGCATCAGCAAAAGACAATTGAGGATCTTCTTTATTTATTAAAATAACGTTTTTATGAATAAAAATTTGTTGTTTTACAAAATTTGTTCAGTGTTCAATATATTATAACAGAAAACTTTTGATTTAGTCAAGCAAACTGAACTAAATTAAAAGTTGTTGACCGTTATAAATAAAAAGTACCTTAACTATGGTTTGTGTAAAACAAATTTTTGAAATTTAATATTTTCATAAAAATCCAAATTTCCCATTTTGACGGTAATTTACGTAAGAAATTTTAAGAGGAGCCTTCGAACATTGTACAAATGTGCCCCCCGTAGTATTATCCGAGTGTGCCCTGGCCCTTACACAAAATTAAAATACAACTTTATATTTATTCTAATTAATTATAAGAAATGTTACTAACTAAAACCCAAAATAGAGACAAGTATTTATCACCAGTATATTGTCAAAAACATTACAACTCCACTAATAATGCGATAATAAAATTCGACAAAATAATTACTCACCGAGCTCAAAAACATGTTGCGTCTTGTTAGTTCCCTGAGAGTAGCGTGACATACGCAATGTTCATCAAGTAACATGGCGGTAGCTAAATCTATGCACACAAAGAAACGCGTGTTTGAGCGACGTTTAGTTGTTCTGCCGTACTGCCGTACTTACTGTAGGCATGTGCCCCATGTATGAAGGATGACTAATTTCTCATATTGATTGTGTAATTTGTGGTTGAATATAGAAATTATTATCTAGGTATTATACAATTAACGTAAGGTGTATGACTAAAGGATATAAATCCAAAGCCAAAAGAAAAAACCCTTTGGCGGTTTTGTAGTCCTTCTTTGTGAACCGTACTCCTTTGTAGTCTGTATTTTATATATGTACAGACAAAATACGAAGACCAAGTTGTAAGCAGGCTTCATAGTACGATGGCCCCTTAAAACTGTCCGATTATTTGTAAGTAAAGAGCCGAATGATACTCGGCCCTAATTCGCCATATAAACGACAATGCAACCGCAAATGTAAGGACCCATGACAGCACTAACATATTCAGAATGCAACAGGGAGTACGGTAGGGCGATACTATGTCGCCTAAGCTATTCTCTGTTTTACTGGAATATATGTTTAAGCGCATCGACTGGAAAGGTATGGGCATAAATATAGATGGCAAAAGGTTGAACCATTTGCGTTTCGCTGACGATATCGTGCTATTTTCAGATAGTATAGATGAAGCCAACGAAATGCTCTTAAGACTATCATCCGTATCAAGGCAGGAGGGCTTGAAAATCAACATCTTAAAAACACACTTCATGACCAACCTTGTCCTTGGCGGCCAAATCTCCATTGGAGGAACAAAATTCGATGAAGTGTCCTCGTATAAATACCTTGGCCAAGTGATACGTATAACAAGAGACGATAAAACGTGCGAAATTGCTAGGAGAATAGGACTAGCATGAGCAGCATTTGGCAAGATAAGAGAAGCCTTCAAATCAAGTATCCCAATAAGTCTGAAGCGGAGAGTTTACAATCAATGCGTCCTACCAGTTATGACGTATGGAGCCGAAACTCTGACAAGAAGGTCTATAAATAAAATTCAAGTGGCACAACGTGCCATGGAACTCTCTATGTTAGGTCTATCACTACGAGACCAAATTTTCAACCAAGAAATACGCAAAAGAACTGGCATCATACACGCAATCGAAAGAGTCACCTGCTTGAAGTGGAACTGGGCTGGCCATATAGCTAGGATGGTAGACGGAAGGTGGACGAGAAGGCTATTGGAGTGGATACCGAGACATGATGCATACAGAAGTCGTGGTCGTCCACCTACTAGGTGGACGGATGACATTAAGCGTATCAGCTCAAACTGGATGCAGGTGGCCCAAGATCGGAAGGAGTGGAAAATGTTAAGGGAGGCTTATGTTCAGCAGTGGACAAGGCAAGCTGACTAATGATGATGATGATGATTCTGCTTGTATATGTATAAAACGTAAAATTAAGAATAAAGGTTATTCTAAACAATCAAAAGAAAATTAACTATTAGATATAAGAAACACAAAATTTGAACTCAGACGTAGGCGAAAGAGTATAATAAAAGTCTTTCATCGTCAAAAAAGAACTTCGCTATATGTATTAATACTATTAATATATGTCAATCCCCGTTCATAGACTACATTTTTAAAAAGTTAGCACACTAAGTTGATTCGACGTAGTGCTGTAGTCTATGTAGGATTTATTTTACTAATTTTGAAAGTTATAGGTTTAATAAATAAAGATAACTACATTAATAAAAAATTATTTAATTTGGTTGCCTTTCACTAAGCAGATATAAAGGACTTTTAAAGCAGTCTTAGTAGCATTTTTGAAAATATGTACACAAAACACCATTACCATTATAATTGTTAACAATTTTTCCTGGTGCCTTCAAGAAATCAGAAAACAAGCGTTATACCATTTTTCATTTTCAAGCAAGAAAAATCAAAATAGCATAGTGCACATATTTCTAACATCTTATTTTTGAGTTTATTTAAATATGAAATTGTTTTTATTAATTACGTATTAGCAGAGACATGGAAGAACTTCATACATGAAAGGCGATTTTTCTTTAAAACTGTCACTGTTAAAATTAGTTATAAATAATCAATGTTTTGTTGCTTTTAATAATTAAATTACTAAAAAGTACTAAAATTAACAAACAACAAATTTTTAAGTTTTTAGTGATATAAAAATTGTTAATAAAATGTTTTTATGTACTGTAACTTTTTGTGAATGAACAAAAATTGCACTGAATAATACAGGGTGGCCAACCGAAAACTAAACAGAGCTATTTGCAGGAACCTCGTCAACATTTTAGAAAAACGCTCAGACCCGTCGATTTTTGATTAAAGGGGAATACTCTTTTCCGGTGTTTTGACTCCACTACTTTCAACCCTAAGCGAGGGTAAGAATTACCCCAAAATTTTAAATGGCATTGGTGGTCGAATAAAATGTCTTACAATTCTTTATACAATAGTCTTTAAATTTTAAAACTCCGCCCATTACTTATTGAGAAATTAGATTATAAATGTGAAACTTATCTACAAACAATCACGAACGGTAAAAATGTCATTCATTCGAGTTAAGTACGCCAATGGTATAAATTGAGTACGACGCAACTGGCATCTGTGCCTGGGTTCAATCAAACTAGCATCCAAACCATTTTGAAGAAGAATAAATTCCATCTATATAATATACGTTTAATCCATAAACTTAATAAGTATGATTATGACCACCGTTTGCAGTTTTGCGAAATTATGAGTGCACAAGCAGGGAACGATCAACAGTTCATTTTTAATATCTGTTTTTCAGATGAATGCAGTTTTTTCTTGCACAGGACGGTAAATCGCCACAATTGCCGCTATTGGTCTGATTTAAATCCAAAAGTTTTTCACGAGATGCATACACAGCAACCGGAGAAATTAAATGTATGGGTTGACATTTGGGGTGACCTACTGGTGGGTCCTTTTTTTTTCTACCAGGCAATTTGGCTTGAATGGCCTCCACGATCACCAGATTTATCGCCCCTCGATTTCTTTTTGTGGGGACATCTGAAAAGTAAAATCTATAAAACACAACCAGCGACGTTGGAAGTTTTGCGTCAAAGAATCGTTGACGAGTGCCGTCGAATAACTCCGGAAATTCAAGTATTGGGAGGAAATGTAAAATTTAAAGACTATTGTATAGAGAATTGTAAGAGCTTTTGAAAGACATCTTATTCGACCCCCAAATGCCATATAAAAATTTTGGGGTAATTCTTACCCTCGCTTGGGGTTGAAAGTAGTTTAATCAAAAATCGACGGGTTTGAGCGTTTTTCTAAAATATTGACAAGGTTCCTGCAAATAGCTCTGTTTCGTTTTCGGTTGGCCATCCTGTATAAAATCCTTGTGTTGTGTTGTGTAAAATTATATCAACAAATTAGGTAGCCAATTATCCATCGTTTTTAAAAATACTCGTAAGATTATTTTTGTCATTGTTCCTCATGTCTCTTTGTTTTAATTAAAACAGTCTTATCTTTATACTAACAGCATAAAGCACATAGCACCATTGACAAAATTAAATAGTAAATAAAACAAATACTAATATCAAAAACACTACTAATATAAATTAAATACATTTGAATCATTTTCGAATAAGATTAAATAACAAGTATAGATCATACACTTTTTAAATATTTTAATGGTAATAAACAAAATACTTTGTACAACACACCTACAATATCTCTATTGCTTTTATTTAAATGTATCCTAAAAATATTATAGGATTTTAATAAGAAATGAGAACGTTTCACTTTAGATAAAATGACAAACCACTTGGTGCGTTGTCTTGAAAAGTTGTATACTTTGTTTTTTTTATTTTTCATTGCAACCACTCACAAAAGTATTTCATTTAAAATTGTATATTTAGAAAAATTTATGTGTGGAATTGTGGATAATTATTCCTATCAGAGTCCGACTTAAGTATTGCATGAAATATTTTTATCAAATATAGCTTTGCTTTCAAAAAAAGTTTAAACTTTAAATGTTAATTCTTTTAAAAAATGAAAACAGTTTTAGTTAATTATTATTTTTATTTGATGGTAATCAAATGATTGAAATGAAATGAATTAGTTAAAAAAATTTATCTTTTTGATGTGTAACATCTTTGCTCTTGCTTTCTTGCAATTTGTGGGAGTGATTTCGTGAAATGGGACAGAATTGTGTAACAGTCGCCGCGAACAATTCACATTCAGTCAGATAGCCGTCAACCAATTCGGCAGCGCGCACTATTCAGATTCAGTCAGATAGCCGTCAACTAATTTTCCGAGAGGTCAGTACTGTCAGCCATCAGCTGTGCACTTATGTTACAGTGTTGTGTATAAAGTTTACTGTTATATGCATATGCATAAACTATATTTACTGTTGATAATAAGTCTCAATCAAGTGCAGATCATTGATAAAAAATTCAAGTAAGTAATAATAAATAATTATTCGAATAAAATATTTCAGTGTTTAGCTTTTTTAAATTTTGAGGTTGATTTCTGTCACTCCTAGTGTCAATTAAATAAAATACAATTTTCACTAAAAACATTATTGTTTGTTATGAAAAATCATTTCAAATAATACCTTACTAAGATGAGATGTCAAATGTTACACATCAAATGCGACTACTGCAAGGCTCACTCGTTTTTTTTTAATTTTTCTTTCATGTGTTCAAAATTCAGTGGTTTTTAAATTATTTAATCATTATTTTTTTAATCAACAAAGCATAACTAAGAGTGGCCAAAAATTTTTTCAGACTTTATCTTAGCGAGATTCTTGGAAACGTTCTCGTTGTTGTGAAATTTAGTAGGTAGTTATGATCAAGTTGGGTGACAGGTTAACTAATTTACCATAACATATATTTCTCTGGGAAACCTTGGTATTAACAGTATTTAATTTGTTTATGACTAGAACGTAGTACTTAAGTGAGATTACTAATAGAATTTAGTATGAAATAAATGCGAGACCAGACCGATTTAAAAAACAGAAGAGTGTTTACTTTAATCTGCCTTTTAGTCTTGCAGTCTTGTTGTCACCCAAAGAGACGTTTATAGCATAGATTAGCAATATTGTTAGCAAAAATATTGAAACTACAAGCAATATCGACGACTTTTGTAGAATGGAAGAAATTAAACACAGTTTTATAAAAAATTGAATAGTGCAGTTTGATTTTTTTATTCAACAGACAAGTTAGTTAACATCTTTTTTACTTTAAGGTCGTTCTAGGTTAGTAGTGGTTCTCCAAATCCGTAAAAGTAGAAATTCAACTATAAAATTTACGAATGGCATTACTATGAATTCTGTCGTTAACAAAGAACAAAAAAAATGTTAAATTTTCCCCGTAGATACTTTCTTTATAAGAATCTTACATTTTTGTTTATTTCTTAAAATCTAATTCAGATGAAGGGTTATTTTGTAAATGCATGTCGAATATTAACTGTAGTTCCTACGAATATCAAGTAAACGCGCATAGATAGTTTAAACGAGCAAAATAATTAATCAAAAAGTTAATCACATGTTGGTTTTCGAGACGTATTTAAAATGGATTATATATAATAATATACAGATTAGTAAATTACAACAGTGAGGAAATTACAAACAAAAGGTATTGTATTGTATTTAATAAAATTAATATTTCCCGAAGACTTTTAACACATTTGCTGCTACCTGCTATCTTTAAAAATATTATGTAAAAACACATGTACCACTCTGGACAAAAAGAAATGAGACTGTATTTTTGAAATACGCGCGCTATAAATATCGACGTGTATATTTATTTAGTAGGTTGGTATGACTGGTGTAAAATAGCTGACATTAATTTCATGACATTTGTCTTATTAGGTTAAAAATTGCAGCATTTTTGTGTTAGATAAATTGTTGATAGTGATTTTTAAAATGAAATTTCTTATTCTGATGTATTGGGGCGATTAATGTTTATTAAAATCATAAGTTTAGTAGTCGACGACGAAAGTCGTTCAGGAGGGCCATTATCCTCAACTGATGAAAACGTCAACAAAATCCGCGAGCTTCTACTATAGACCTTGTGCGTCGTTCACGTAAGTCAGTTTGTAAAAAACGGCTAGAGTTATGAAGTAACAATTCGCCAGATATGACTTTATTTCCTCTATTGCAATTACCACGTCATGGACATCGTTTTGAGCTAATAGAAGCCATACAAGAGAATATGCTGGCCACCTTGAAGGCTATACTGGAAACTGAGTATAACTGTTTCGAAGACTGGAAAAAACGTTGGAATAAGTGTATTCTTGTTCTTCTCAGCCCGTGTTTATCCTCTCCTGGATGTAGGCCACTTTCAAATCTTTCCACGCTCTTCTATCCCTAGCAGTCCGGATTCAATTCCTCCCTGCAACATTCTGGATATCGTCTCGCCATCGTCTCTGGGGTCTACCAATGCTCCGTTGGGTCTCTCTTGGGCACCAAATTAATATCCTATGTGCCCACTTGTGGTCATCCTGCCTTGCTATATGAGCAGTCCATCTCCATTTCAGTTGTGCCAGTTGGGCCTTAGTACATCCGTCATTTTAGTTCTTCTACGAATTTCCTCGTTGCGGACTTTATCCCTTAAAGATATTCCTATCATAGCCCTCTCCATTGCTCGTTGGGTGGTTTGCAGTTTATTGGCAAATTTGCGGGTAATTGCCATTGTCTAGAGTCCATATGTGAGAACTGGCATCACATAGGCATCAAACACTTTCCTTTTTAAATTTATAGGAAATTAACGAGATTTAAGGATAAATCCTAGTTTGCCAAAAGCTGCCTATTCTTCTTGTGATTTCGGAAGATTGATTTTCTTTGCCAAGCTAAATTTTGTGGCCTAGGTAAATTCGGCAAATCGTAAATGGTTTAGACGCACTCCATCAATATTAATCCCGTTCTCTTGCCAGTCAAGATTTTCGAAGACATCCTCCAAGACAAGAGTAAAAAGTTTTGGTGAGAGATTGTATTTTAGTGGGAGAGAATTATAGACAAAATTTGTATGAATAAAATATTTGTGTGTGTTTTATTTAATCAGTCTAATTTTTGTTGTCCAGTACAGTATGTTACCAAAATAAGGTCTTTATTTAGCGATACAAAATCAGGTAAAAGATAAAATCTACACAATGTTTAAAATGACGAGTTCGACATCAAAATTCATAATCGTTTGTGTGTGATACATTCTAAATTACAACTAACGGCAAGAAAAAATTGTATTAAGTACTTGTTTGATATTAAGAACGTATCTTTTACATTTCAAAATTTATATCGTCTTATTTGGGTCTATGCCATTTTTTTAAATTCGACAATGTGCACAGGATAGACGGACCTGTTGTATATTCCTCGTCTTACGAACTTTAACTACACTGTTATCCTATCTTATTATGCGGACATCTCAATCTGGGTTTTACTACAGTTTCATTATATGAACCTTTAATAAAAATTGTAAGGAAAGAGAAGTTAATTATTTAATAAACAAGTGGCAGGTGAAAGCTTTGTTAGCTAATACGAATTTGAACCAAATCGTACAAGTTAGTGGATAAACTCAAAAATTCAAGTACAATCGCATTTAAAATCAATTCCTTTTACGTGGTTTTTCTTTTCAGATTGAAAAATAAATATTAATTCAAACCAAGATATATAAAATAATAATAAGAAAATAATAAATAATTGTCTTATGAAGAGATTGAACAATTTCATATTTACTTTTTGTTATCTTAAACCTACAATGCTGTCCGGAAAGAAAAACGTCGATGAAAATAAAAATGAAGTTCAGTAAAGGGATTCGCGGCGACACTGAAATCGATACCAATTTTGATACCTCCTAGCTACCATCGTAGGCGACAGAAGAGAGCTGAGGTTCGCAGATGGAGGGTTACTAGAACTAAAATACTTTAGTGTTAAAGGTGATTGCAGGTGCTTGTGTTTGATCACTTCACGCTCCGCTGCTGCGGCTGCTGATGACTCTATACTCGAGCCCTGAAATTTATAATAAAATCTCACAATGAAACACCGAAACAGAAATGAAATTCGGATATGCTTGTTCCAATACTGACCTGAAGAAATACTAATCTATCTCAAGATTCTGCACTCTTGCTCTTTCGACCTCGAAGCGATCCTACGATTGATTTCAAAGCTGCTCCAATGCTAGTGCCAGGCGTATGCGGATTAGTACTGGAATTTCCTAGACCTTGAGGATGAGCGTCCAAACATTTTTGATACCTAAGCTGAAATTCAACACGAATTTCAATCTCTACGCTACAACTTTTAGTCACAATTTTTTATCATCTACATAGAAAAGCTTTTTGTTCGATGCTAATTCACACCTTTATTCTAATGGAGGTAATGAAAAATCTTATGGATTTTAAGCTTACAACACTACGCGCATATAATAATTAACCGATACAAAAATTGACACTGAACACATATCGGTTTATTTGTCTAAGTCATAGAAAAGTTCAGGCAAATTAATTCATACTTGCGAAATTAAGGTTGCAATTAAAATTTATATTAGATACATTTTTTTAAGAAATGTTAAGTATTATGATAATTCCAGCAACACCAGTAAAAATGTTTAACATAAACCAACATATGACATAAAACATACAAAATGAAGCGATATTATAACCAAGTGTTAAATAGTCAACATTTTTTTTTAATTAAAATTTGGTATCAACCCTATTAATTACAACAAATTTTGTATACATTTAGGTAAAAATCAATCAATCAACTTATTTACTAAATTAAGACAAAATTAAACAAATAAAATCACTAACATTAAAATAAAAATATCACAACTTAAACTCTCTTTAACCGATTCTTGAACATGCTAACGAACTACCAAATATGTCTATGCTTTTTTTAATAATTATTTTTAAAGTACGTTCAATAGGCGAATGCATGCCATAATTTGAATGGTTAAAAGAAATACAAAATAAATTTGATTATCTTAAATTTCTGACAGGAACATTCAAACTAATACCCTGGAGAAGTTCGGGGCAAGAAATTAAATCATTTATTAGCTTAAAAACAAACACTAACTCGCAGTTTTCCCGTCTTGTACTCAATAAGTTTATCTTCAGTGTATTTAAAATAATTGTGTAATCACGATTGCTAATGCGAAGGTTCAACTTATATGCACAGTATCTTAGGAATTTGTTCTGAACTCTTTCCAAAGTAGTAGAATAAATTTTATATTGAGGAGACCACACAATAGATGCATAATCTACTTGTGACACTACTAAAGCATAAAAACTGTTCTTAAAGCCGAAACAGATAATCTCAAACAGTTCCAAAGAATGAAGCCTAGAGATTTTGAGGATTTTACTGATATAGTATGTATATGTTGCAACTGCTCATCAAAAGTGACTCCTAAATCCTTTATTGTTGTTACATATGATAGGTTAGGTTTCATGTGAGTGGGGCGTGGTCGCCCCTCCACCGCAACCCTTAGTAGGTCTATTGTGGCTCACCCCTAGAGGCTACAGTTCACCGCACAATCCAGCCCTTCTTACGAAGTTCATGGTTGTATAGGGTGAGATATTTTTAAAATCGGTAGGTTCTAGGTTAGTGTAACCAAATATGTTGAACCTTATTCTTCCCAGGCCGGGGCATGAACATAGTATATGTTCAGCAGTTTCGTTTTCCACGTAGCAGAACCGACTGTCCGTTTGTTGGTTCAGATCTATCTTTCTGAGGTGGTATCTTAGTGAGTATTTTCCTCTCCGCCCAGTCCGAACTTGTGGTGACTCCAAAAACCGGTTCTGGTCCAGTGAACGCAGATTCGGCCCCCTGTTTTGCAAGTGTGTCGGCTTTTTCGTTTCCTTCCACCCCCTGGTGCCCAGGTACCCACAGTAGGGTTGTTACATATGATAGTTGAGCATCATTAATTGTGTATGAACTAACATACTTGTTGGCACCTCTATAAAAACTTTATTGTTACATCTTACTGACTATTTAAAGTGATTCTCGGAGTTTACAAGGGTAAAAATAAATAAGTTTGACATAAAATATAAATATAATATATAGGTTCATGAAAGACGTTGAACCACATTCTGTGTGTTTGTGTAAACGTGTTTCATTGTCCATCCACTTTATAAACTTTAAATTTTTTAAATGTACCGTCCGTTTGGCTTTAATGTCATATTTTTTTTCAGAATTTTCCTGTTATCTTTTTTCTCCACCTAAATCCTATTTTTCAACTAATCTTCCAATCTTCTTTACGACCATTGGATTCTACAACAATTACATATGCGTTATCTATTGGTGAATGGATATGATTCCTTAGATATGTTGGATCCTGATACATTATTCAACAGCTGACAACCAATCACCAAGATCTTGATACATTATTCAACAGCTGACAACCAATTACCAATTTCAATATTCAGGATCCAACAGGCTGAGACCAAAGAGGAAGCTGCAATAGAACAGCTTTTTCATAAGTTGGCTCTGCTCCTCTAACTAGATATCGCGAGTGTCATGTTCATTCTGATGAACTGTCATCTCGACTATTCGATTACGACAATAAGACGGAGAATTTAACGAGTGATAGTGATGGTCTGCGATGGTCGTAGAGAAAGTAGTAAATACTGTTTTCATTATAGGCATTCTTTTATGAATAGTGGCATACGAATGAATAATTTTTATAATGAAATTTTTAACTGCTCCTTTGAAAGTTGAATAATTTTGTATGGTTTTTCTTGGTGACATAAGTGACTACCAGGTGATTTTCTATTTGCCTCTTTACATACATACGTACATATGTCACGCCTTTTTTCCGTAATGGTAGACAGAGACTACTTCCTTCCACTTGCTACGGTTCTTACACACGTCTTTCGCTTCTTCTACTTTCATCAGCGCTTTCATATGACGCCTTTTACCGTACTTATACCAGCTCCACAAGCTTCAGCTACTGTGTAAGGGCTTGTCCTTTTTTGATTTTCATAAAATTACATACATTATAAATTATTTCTCGATCTTGACTATAAATCATTTTCTTGGCATGTTTACAGATGTTAAGATTTTTTTCTCAATTAATTTACTTCAAACTCAGTTGACACTTAATATATTTTCATAATAATACTCAACTAATTAATTCTATAACAATACAGCACCATCAAACATCGTTACAGATTTTACAATGTTTTTAGAAATAAGACTAAGACAGTGTTGCATGGTCCATAAGATTTTCCATCATCTCTACCTCTTTTATCATTTAAAATAAATACTTTCTGTCATAATTTTTTTATTACTGACATATTTTTCCAAATAATTTGCTTAACGTTTGATCATTTTTTAATCTTTATTCCATAAAGAAAAAATTACTATTTTTTATAAAAAATATATCTAACAAAAAACTTAATTTACTTTTAAACAAAAAAAAGAGAAAAATATATATAAAATAACGAGAAAAACTAACGAACTTTTTAAATAATTCAATTATTTAAAAATGAGTAATATTTACTAGTAGTTTGAAAAAAGGATTTTGGTTTTTTTCTTAATTAATTCACTTTAAACTCACTTAAGACATAATATATTCCAACAAATAATATTCAACCAAATAATTTAAAACCAAGGACTAACATAACTATGATAAACTAAATAAAAACCAACAATTTTACAGTTCGTAGATCCAACGCAAAAAAAACAACTTGACTGTACTACAGCACGATTAAACGTCGTTACAGATTTCACGATGTTTATAGAAAGGATACTAAAATCAAGAAATCAACTCTAAATATGCAATTTTATATTGCGACATTGACGGTGTCGCATAAAATTTGCCATTATCACTACCTACATTTAAAATACTTTTCGATCATAATTTTTTATAATTGACACGAGTTTATTTTATTTTCTCGACACAAAGATTTAATTTTATTTAGAACCAGTTATTAAACAAAGGTAAGTTACAATTATCTATTTTCCCAAATAATTTGCTTAACGCCTAATGATTTTTTATTTCATAAAGGAGTAATCAGTTATTTTTTATAAAAAATATACATATCAAATCAAAAAAAGGTAAACATCCATTAAAAACGAGATAAACTAATAACCATTTTAAATAATTTAATTATTTAAACATGAGTAATATATACGTACTAGTGGTTTGAGGAGAGTATTTTGGATCCAAAATAAAAATGAAAGGAGCCTAGTAGATTCAATTTAATTGTAATTATTTAAAGATTACTATGAAAAATAACATTGTTACCTTGCAAGCTGCTTCTATAGTTTTACACAAAGCACCTGATGAGGGTTCACAATAAAATACGTGCGACATAAATGTATCTTGTGCCGTGTGCATGATGAATGCACAATGTTTGATTACTTTTCCTATGCCCAAAAACGATAAATATCTAACTCTGCATTCTGCTAAAACGCGTTCATCCTAGAATAAAAATGTAAAATTTCATTGATGATAAAAATTCATTTGAATAAAAATCACTCACATTCGGATGATGAATGCTAATCATAGATGGAGCTATTGAAATATTAACGGTTTGCCATTGTTCCGGTGGCATGGTAGCCACCAATCTATCTATTGATTCGTTTAAAATTTCCATTCCAGTAGCAGCCGACACTTGTGTACAACCTAAATACTGGGCTCGGAGGATCTTCTTCGGTTCTTCCATCGGTGTTGGAAACGATTGAGCTTAAAATTAATAGTGAATATTTTAAATTTAACGTAGCGATCGCTGCAATATTATTATCGCGACAATTATTATTTAAAATTGAAAATGGTTCAATTAAGTCATAACACGAAATATTGAACACATCATCAACATTGAGAAAGACCAAAAGAAAGTTTTAATGACTATTTGGTCACTGGTTTTACTGATTACTGGTGTTTTAAAATAAATAGAAATTAAACCACTTGGAATTATTAATGGAATTTTATACCTATAGCCAAAGTGAGTATTGTTGCACAAAATATTTGTCAGGAAATTAGTCAAGCGAATGAATCTTAGTCTAATTAGACCAACAATTATTTATCGACAATTTTATTTTCTTATTATAAACATGCTATACCAAAGTCTAATAAAAACGTATTAATAAATTGTGGGGGAAGACAATTTATTGGATATGCAGATGATAATATTAAAGGCAATAAAAATCATGGAAAACATCTTGAACGAAATTGTAGAACAAGGAAAAAATAATGGGACTAGGTAATTAGAAAATACAAGGAAGTATTAAAATAGGAATACATGAATATGAAGAAGTAGAAAAGTATATATATCTGGGAACCAAAATAGATAGAACGGGAGACAGGAAACTTGAAATAGCAGAAAAAATAGTCACTACAAGTCTTCCATGCAAACAAAAAAATTATTAAATAGCAAATAACTCATAAAGAAAACCAAAATGAAGATCTACAAGACAATAATTAAACCAATATTACTAAACGCACGCAGCAGAAACAATGAGCATGACAAAAAAAGAAAAAAAATCTAAGAATCATGGAAAGAAAAATTATGCGAGTAATATTAGGACCAATTAAAATCAAGGAGTTAAAAGAAGACGTGTCCGTCGCCTTGAGGCGACACCACGTCGACCACAATGAGGGGAAAATACATGATTGCCGCGGGCGATTCTCGAAAGGTCCAATCATTTCGGAAAATGTCCAGAAAGGCATCGATTTGTCGAGAAAATTGGTTTACAAATATACAAACAAAAACACAGATTAAAGTTTTTAGTTTTAGTTTGAAGTCAAGTTTTTGAAGTATTTATAAAGTGTTATAAAAAGATTGTATACAGTTGAGAATATCTAAGTGATTTGTAAAGAAAAAATTTATTATGTAGAAATGTAAGAATAGAAATTGTTTAGTTATTGTACAGAGTATTTAGAATCATCAAAGCCAAAGAGTTAATATCGTAACAATATGTTTTGTTGTTATATGACAAAAAACTTACAAACAAATATTTGAGAATTTCTCGCTGGACGTCTGTGTTCTGTCGGTAAATTATTTGGTCTAGTAGCTAAAGATTTCCCGTTCACGTCAATGGCTTTTCCTAAATTTTGTTGCAAACTTCTCTCTATCATAATTTTCTTGCAAATGTCTCTAAGCGTATTCGCTATAGTCCTTGCGGGCATGTCACATCTAAATACATGACACATATGTTTACGGGTGGTCCTGTCTCTAGCTACATATGCAAAATCCCTAAAAACCGTTGTTTTATTACTTTTACGACTCACTAAATTCTAGCTATCTAGAAATAAAGAAACATTCAAATTCATAAAAAATGCTCCGTAGAAAATAAAGGAAAAATACCCTTCTTGGTTTCAGATCTGTACATTTTTTTTTCTAACAAAAAAGAAACAATGAACAAAATTTACATGAATGTTTTCAATACGTTACCAAAGTTAATTATATTCTACTGCATAAACGAAATTCAACAATGCAATATGATATATGTTTTTAACAAATAATTGTATCAATGACGTAATTTAATTTATTAAGATTATTTTATAATTCTAAAAGTAATACCAATATCAGAAACTTGTTCTTTAATTAATCTGATAACCTTGAAATGATGGGTAAAAAAACTTGTTAAAGGTAAAGATAAATAACTGACAGACACACTTTCACCATCCTCACTCCATATTTAACAGAAGCAAATATCTGGATATTGTGTGAAACCGCCAGAGTTAGCCCCGCTATTGTCCCGTAGGGGCTTTCTCCATTTCTTCACCTTATTCCAGGTCTGCTGGCCATCTTCATTTAGCCTTCTGTGACTTCTCTCTTTTATTGAGGTTGAATTATGGAGATATAATCTTTCATGATGCTTCTGGCTTTTCTTTTGTATCGTCTCTTAAACTGTTGCAATTTGGAGGTCTTGATTATAGTCTGATTAGATACATACCACGGAGCGTCGGCTAAAGCTATTAGGATTTTTAGTGTTAGCTGAATTAAAAATATGCTTGACTTGTTGTCGTAGCTCCACAGCTTGATACCATAGGTTCATATTGGAATGATTTTTGCCTTGTACAATAGCATTTTGTTCCCTAAAGACATTCGTGATTTTCTTACAAACAACCAGTACATTTCTTTCATTTTGATGTCTACTTGTTTTTGTTTTTTGCTTATGTGTTCTCTTTAATTGAGCTTAGTATCTAGGTGGATTCCCAATTACTTAATTAATAAAGGTTTAAAACGATTTCAGAGTAGAAACATTTATTGTCACAAGCCTTACTCTCTTAATTACTACTTGTGCCTCCTCATTAGCACCTTTTTTAATAATCCTGTCGCAGCCAATACCTGGCGACGATAACAATTGGAATTTGTAAGCCATGTTTCAAATCTGTTCATAAATTTATATTTTGAATAAAAAAATATAAGGGTAGCAAAAAACCACACAAATACACTAAATTTTAACCTATAAATTATTACTACCCGCTAAAATTTAGGTACGTACTTCTTTGTAAACTGTCGATCAGGTTATTCGTAGTGTTTTGTAGACGTTATAATTCCACTCCGTCGAATTTAGTCACGTGATGTGCATTATTCTATAGAATGCCACCTTGGACAATTTGTACATTTTTCCTGGAAGAGGTCTCCTCTTAGGCGTTCATCCAACCTATTGTTCTAAAATAGGTGGTGATATTGCTCAGTGGAGATTCTCTAAGGCCAGCAAAGGATGGCCATCTTTCGTATATTGACGCGATGGCAGAATATCACAATATTTTGTCTTAAATAGGATATTTTATTTAATTCTTAATCAGTCTACCAAAGCAGTAAAAGTTAATCTTGAACACATTTTTTTATCTAATTTAATCACCAAAGATCATAGTTTTTAAAAAATCATGAATTTGAAAGTTTCTCTATAAATTTAAATTGCTACTTATAGAAAAGGGTAGGTAACAAATAACTAACCTTTCTCTAATTTTCCAAACGCATTGCAAAAAAGAAAAATTAATAATTAAAGTCGATTAGCTCAAGAAGTTAGACCAGCTTACCTGCCGTTATCTCTTCCGACACCCCAAACTCTGATCGTATGAATTGGTTGTGTATTTAAAATGGTTAAGTTTTCTGGATCAAACAGTTTTAAGGAACCCTCGTCTAAATCCATAAATAAATCTTTACCCTACAATGTTATTGTTAGATAAATGACATGTTGACTGGTTATTAATTGTTAACATTTACATTGTGTTTACTAGCCTTATCGGTTGCATTTATTGCAATAAAAATGAAAAAATAACGAAATGTACAGTATTTCCAATCTCAGTTTAAAAAAAATGATTTTAACAGGGCACTGCGATATTCTGGTTTAAAAGCGCTTTATTATGTACTGAGTAATACTGATAAGCTTTGGGGGTAGCACAGCTTATTTTTGAATATCAATGTCACTAATACGCATTCATTAAATCATCAGTCGACTATCTAGCTCGCACGTGTTCACCCTTTAGACGTTTCAAAACATTAGCGCGCGCTGGTTCTCAATAATTTCTCAGGAGATTTTTATTGTTTGCGTTTTATTTTTTTTGTGATATTTGTAAAATGGCTTTTTGGAGACCGTTTAAGGTCAATGATGAATCTAACAAATTGCTTAATATTGATTGACGATATTTACATTAATAATGAAATTCCTGATAATAATATAATTCAAAGTAATGATAATATCCAAAGTAATACATCTAAATAAGGCAATTATGATTAATAATAATAAAAATGATACACTATTTTGAGAATTTAAAAATTTACTTATTTCACAATTTGTTTAGTAATTAAACGAGGCGTTGTGATTGAACAGGATAAAAAAAAAACGTATCGTCAGCCGTCGGATAGATGATGCTTTCAAAGATGTGATTCGACAAATGGTTTACAATATATACAGTGAAAATCAACTCCCAATATTAGAAATTATATTTAACAAATTGCAAGATTTTAACGATTTTAAATAAAAATCATTAGAAACACTTCGACAAATTTTAATAGAATGTGGTTTTAAGTATCTGATTTAAAAATAAAATTAATACCCCAGTAGTCGGTATCTTTGAAAGATTTTATGGCTTTTAATGACATGTTTTTTATATATTTTTAAACTAAGTTTGGAAATACTATAATTTTATTCGTTTATTTTCGTTTAGTGTTACGTTAATGACAACTTACATCTCCCCATCTTCCTACAACATCTAACAGATCATTTTTTCCTAAAGAAAGATCAACGATGCATTTATTTACAGCCTTACTGCTCCGTTCCGGAGTCAGATCATCTTCAGATATTTCTACCCATCCAAGTGACCTAACTGCAAACCTGATAGGTCGTTCTTTACATTCTTGGTCTGGTTTTGAAGGAAAGCTCCTTCTTCTAAAAAAAGATGTAAAAAAGATGTCGCTGTCATGGTATTTCACAATTGTTTATTAGCGAAGTGCAATAAATAGGGAATTGCCTTCAAGTTAAATGTTGATCCAAACAATTTTAATATTATAGGTATTGAATTTTGGATGTTGCAAGATTAGCAAAATTATTTAAAAAGATATGGAGGAAATTAGTACTTGCTAAAGCATGGAATGTCCTCAAACTTTATACCACAGCATAAATTAAAAAATAAATAATTTTTTTTAATTAGTATTGTTTTGCAAACATTCTTACGCGGTAAGACGTGATCTAAGGTAATACTTTACAAAGTAAAAGTTTATGCAATTGGGTTATAAGTTAGGAAACTTAAAATATGCAAAAAAGTTCCAACTCGGAAAAATTGTTTAAAAATAAAAAATAAGCCCAACTTACTTTAAAGCTATTTCTTCTTTCCTTTTTCTATCGTCACTTTCCAAATTTAAAGCTGAACTAGTGCTGCTTCTAGTGACGGATAAATTATTTTCAAAAGAAGATATTAAATTGTTATCTTTAAGATTCAACTTTGAATTTGATTTTTCTATTTTATTAATTTCTACAACTGGAATTTCTCTTTGGATGGTTCCGCTTTTTATGTGCCAATAATAAGGACCGTCATTATCTGCAACATGAGATAAATCTTTAGAAGAATAACAAAATATTTTGAGAAAGGATTCGATACTGCATAAAAACAATAGTATATAATTTTTTCTTCAGTTTAATATTAATAAAACAAGTTTTGTAATGCAATGGCCACACAACTTGCTTTCTTTTTCTTTCACATAATATTGACTGCAGAAGTATCAGCTGCGAACTAAACTTATTGCATTGTGTGGGTTGACCCAGCAATACATTGTGAAATATAATGATGATACCATTGAGCCTCTAAGTGCCGCTTAAGATATAAATACATACTAACAGCATCTCTACTTTATATTTTAACGAAAACTTGTAACAGTATTAATAAAGGAACAAATAATATATATATAAATAATATATATTTAACTAAGTAAAAAGGAATTTAATATAAATAATTAAATAATATCCAAGTAAATAAATAAATATAAATAATGAAAAACATAAAATATTGTATTTCCAAATCCAGTATGAAACAGTTTTATTAAATAGTACAAGTTGGTTTAAAATTTGGTAAGACTTCAGCATTTGTTAGATTCTAAAAATTGTTTAAATTATTTAAATTTTGTTAAGTAAATCAACAATAATAAATATTCATAACCAAGAGAATGTGTGTTTGAAAAGATTTTTTACCTTCGTGTTTTTCCCATCCAGGTGGCAGTTCATTTTGACTATCCCATTCTTTTTCTGGCGAATTAATTGTTTCTATTTGGTCGAAGTTTTTTGGACATTTTCTCATCGGTACTGCATATAAATCATTGGTTATATTACCTACAATGTGCTGAATTCCATTCTCGTCTTCCTTGGTCATGACAGTTTTGTCGAACAGGCTAAAATATGAAATTTTAATTATATGACAAATTTTATACATAGAATGTCTATTTTGTAAGCGATCTATTTACATTTAACATTTTTTAAAACAGTAGATACTTGAGAAAAATGAAATAGGGCTAAAAATTAACGAATAATACATATTATATTCAATTTTGATCTTGGTGTTTTATTTCCCTCGAAACAACTACAGTTTCAAACCTAGTTATTTAAATTTATTGATTCTTGAATTGTTTTCCATTTTATTTAGATTGAAGTAGCAAAACTTAACGGTTCTGCTTTTTTATGGAAAAATGTCTAATGCTTTTTTTAGTTAATTTGTTTGTTTTGGTGCTAATTATACAGGCTTCCATTTGTAGCCCAATTAACAGTGCGAACAGCAACTGTTTGAGTTGTATGCAATGAGGCAACATTTACAAAACTTTGGCCAAGTACTATGCTCAGATATTCCTTTATGTCTATACCACATAATATGCCACCCACAGTAAAATTTAAGCATCAAGCGAAATATATTCTTCACATGGTGGTCCATCGTGTTGGTGAGGTAATTTTACAGCATAAGTAGTTAAGGCACATAATACAGTTAAACGCATATGATGAGAGCATCTCATCCTTCAGCATCCTCCTTCTACATCTATTGAGGTTAGTATATTCATCTGTACCTTACCAGGAGCGGAGAAACTTGTTTGTTTTATATATTACAGATTATCAAATAATTATATGCATGTAACTATACTCATTATTAATATCAGCTAATTTATCATATATTTTTGAAAGTTTGTGTTTATTTTAATTTCTAATTCATTTAAGTAATGATTGTGTTTTTTAAAACATATTTTTTTGGTAATGATTGTTCTACTTTTTTATATGCCACAAAAAGAGCTAATGATCATTACTTTAGATATTCAGATTTAATTAATAGCTTTTTAAAACTAGAAATATAAACAGGACCATTAGTTTTCTCTCATAAGATTCAAAGATGTACTAAATATTTTGGTGAAGTACAATATGTTGCCTACGAAATCAACTATATATTGCTACAAATAAAACGAACTACTGGCTAACAGTGCTATAAAAAATTAAAAGTGCTGGATTCATAAATCAGGACGTCTTTTTTACAAAAAAAGCAACAAAAATAATTTGTCATTACAGAGTTTTTAGGAATAATATATAATTCATGTTTACTTATTATTTCTGCATCAGTCAATCAAATCAAAAGTGTTAAGGACTTTTTTTGGGTTTTTAACATTATTAAGATAATAATTTAGAATAAATTATATTTATTTTATATAATTAGTTACCGTGATTGTTAACTATTATTTGTTGTCCTAATTTATAAAGAAATATATACAGAATGTCCCATAATGTAAGGGGTAAAAATAATATACATACATTTTTTCGTCTTTAACACATTGCAAGTGATTTATGGACCATTTTTTTTATTAATTATTCTAAAGGAGTGTTTTTTGTTTCAAAAAAAAATATTTCTTTTAAGTTGTAGCAAAATAATTCCTTACTATTCAATTTTGCACTTTTGGCACACACTTCTGGGATACTCTGTATAAACAAAATAAAGGAAGGGTTCCATAAAAACAAAAGTTTAGAAGTATTGAAAATAGATTTACATTTAAGATATATTAAAAAATTAAATTGGCAACAATTTCCCTGCTTGTTTTCCTGACACCCTTCAAATGATAAAAGATGTAAAATATTATCAATTACATACTTTTCCCAGACAGTAGAACTTTCATTCAAGTCCTTGTCAGACATAGAATTTCCATTCCACTCATTACCCCTACAACAAATAATATATGCTACTGTTTGGTAAAGTTTCTTTAGACAAAATTAATTTTTCAGTATTACAAATTTTCAAATCGAAAACATAATTGAATTTGCATATACAGAGTGTCTCGTAAATATTTCAGATTTGTTATGCGAGAGTAATGGGAAATAAACCTATGAAAAAACAAAATAATTGGTGTTTAAGTGCCTATTTATAACTCTTTATCCCTTTTTATTTAAATTTTTGTTAAAAGAATGTAAACAGTTTCTATTGATGGAGAAATTGAAATATTTTTTTAATAAGAATAAAAAAATTAAAAGGAGTGCTAGCACAAAACACAAATTTTGAAAAATTAATTTAGATAAGACACCACATTTAAGTAAAAATATATAGAATGATATCAAACACGTTATCTCACCTCCTATTATCTATATAATGTTGAGTTAGAGGTCCTTTATTAATATCTACACCCATTGAAGTGATGTCTAAAGCAGCATAAGCTTTTCTACTAGCGTTTGTGGTGACAGAACTCTTCACTCCGTGACCCATGTTACAAATATCGTCTAGTTCCTGATAAATGTCCTCGTAGAGGTTTTCGGTGTTCGAATTTAGAGCATCGTCCAACCTATTTGAAGGTCCTAGACGATAATTTGGGTTTTCATAACTCAAGAGGCCGTTTTCTGAAATAAACACAATTAACATGTTGTATTTATACGACGAATTTGAATCAGCATTTACGGAAGTAATATTTTAGTTGTAGCTAAAGTTTTTTAATGTGAACCTTTCACGAATGGAAGCTCAATTACAAGAAATGTTTATAATTGACATGAACAACTTCACTTCACAATTTGAAAAAGACAATTAAGCAATCTAGATAAATAGACCACTCAGAGAATAGACCGAGGAAGTTTGAATTCTTTTGAAAATAAAATTAAAGATAGAAAGAGAGGGAAATATTCTAAATATAGGTATAAACTATGTTTAAATATTATTACGGGTTGTAGTCCATGAATACGCCCCTGAACTATTATCTGTCAGAGGCGGTATATCGTCCACACAAAGATGCATATTCTTTTCGGCGGCATCAAAACGCCCGACATTTCAGCGAATGATTTATAGCCACGAGCGGTAATTGAAGGCCCCCGATATATCTAGAAAGGTCTTTCAATTTCGGGACAATTTTGCACCTATATAAAAAGATCGCGGGCCGAAGTTGAAATTAATTAGAAAGTAATATTTTTATGAAAGGACCAGGCTACCATCGAAGACGACAAATGCAAATTGCCTTGGTAAATGTAAGAACCCTTTCATCGGACCAAAAACTAATCATCGAGCTAGAGCAGGAGTGAAATTAGAAGGAGAGAAGACCAAATGACACTTAAATCTGGACACATTTTCCACTGTGTAGGAGAAACACATAAATCCGAATGTGGTGTAGGATTTATCATATACATAAAACACACACAACAGATAACAGAGATTAAAAGTATAAGAACCAGGGTTATCTACCTCATTGTGAAGCTAAATGCAAGATACAACATGAAAATTATTTAAGCCTACGCGCCCACGTCAGCCTCCGAAGAAGATGAATTGGAGGTCTTCTACGATAACCTAAATTAAGCCTTAAACATATGTCCTACCCATTACACCTTACTAATAGGCGATTCTAATGCCAAACTTGGAAGAAGACAAGACGAGTCGGAAAATTTCGGATATGGGGAGAGAAACGAAAGAGGTGGTAGACTCCTCAATTTCCTACAAGAAAATGGTCTTTATTCTATGAGTTCGTTCTTTAATAAAAAATCACAACAAAAATGGACATAGATCAGCCCAGATAGAAAAACAAAAAACGAGATAGATTTTATTATCTCCAAACAAAAAAGAAATAGTCCATGATGTAACAGCCTTAAACAACTTTTCCATAGACAGCGTACACAGGATGGTAAGATAAAAAATATTCATCAACATTAAAGGAACACGAATGAAAATGATGAGGAAGACAAATAACAAGAAATGGACCCCACCCAATAACGTAGACACCTTTCGAAACGACATTGACGAACATCTAACAAAGCAAAGAACTGCACCTGCGTTGCATATGGATATTGACGAGCTGAACGAAAACATGGTAGATGCTATAAAACAAGCAGAGCAAGCAAATTGTGCTAGGACTAACCAAAAAAATGGAGCAGTAATTGACAGAACCAAAAACATGATGAAGGTATACTTGAAAGAAACCTACGAAAACTTGGAATTGGTTCTTTGTAAACTAAAGTATAAGACCATGGTTTGTAAGTGCGTGGCGACTTAAAGATATTGTGGATGCTACTCGGACAACAAGCTGGATTTACCAAGTACCCTTGTTTTCTGTGTCTATGGGACAGTCGAAACCGGCAAAATTACTGGACTAAGAAGAGTTGGCAGCCAATGGTGCTTTTGATAGGGGTTTGGATACAAGTAACGGTCGTAATTACTCGGTCGATTGTTAGCTGTTGAGGTGGGTGAAAAAAAGTACAGGGAAATGAAATATAGCGAATAGAATAATCAGGAATAATTTAAGTAATGCAGATCGGTAACAAGTACAATATTTCTTTTTTATTAATGTTATCAGGGAATTTTTTCGAAATACAATATGTAACGGCGGTTTCATAAATAGCGTTCTTTTTGATAAAATATGATTTACTGCATTTTCCTTTAAGCTCCAGTAGGTAAACACATTTTTTTATTTATAATTGTTAATTTTACATAATTAGTTTTCATATGATTTATTGAATAAATTGTACAGGTTTTCTTCGTATTAGGTATTATTTATTAGTATAACATACTGTAGCATTTGATTCAAATGTTCGTGTTTTACCTATACCTAATGCTTTCTATCAATCGTGAAATTAGTAGTTATTATTTGTTTTTTTTGACAGATGTTTTGTGGTATGTTTGTTTATATTTTTATAGCTTTATCAGCAGTGTCAAAAAAGGCACGTTTGGCTGTGCATAGAGGTGTGTTGGTTCCTACACTTATGTATGGTAGTGAATGTAGGGTTTAGCAAAAGAAGCATGAAAATAGGTTTAATGCTGCGGAGATGAGTAGTCTGAGAAGTATAGCCGGAGTGACTCGGTTGGATAAAGTAAAGTGAGATAAGAGAACGCTGTGTAAAAGAAGATGTGGTTACAAAGATACATAAAGGAATGCTTAGATGGTTTGGACACGTAGAAAGGATGGATGAAGAAAGATTGACGAAAAAATTTATAAGGCGAGTGTGAATGGACGGAAGTCGGTAGAGGTCGACCTCGGCGAATATATATCGATCAGATCAACATTGTTTTGAAGAAAGGCCAGGTCAAAAGTACCAACAACCGACGAGCATGTATGAGAGCACTAATGAATGTAGAGGAAGCGAAAGATGTGTGTAAGAACCGTAGCAAGTGGAAGGAAGTGGTCTCTGCCTACCCCTACAGGAAAAAGGCGTGACTATATGTATGTATGTATCCTATAAATAAAGTAAGTACTCTTATGTGGGTTAATAACATGTAGTGTAATAGAATTAGTCGAAAAACCCGAATTAAAAACAGCGAACGATTTCAGGTTCAAAAATAGATATAAGTATGAAGAAGAGGCTAAGGATATTGAATATCATTATTCGGTAATAGTTTTTATAAGGGTCGGAAATTGGATAAAAAATTCGTAAAGGTGACGAAATCAGTTTTTCGTAAATTAAAAAAACTAAGAACTTTACGAAAAAGTATTTGGAAGAAAAATAAAAAAAAATAATTATAAAACAAAAAAAAATTAAAATAGCTCAATTAGTATATCCGAAAATGGAAAAACTTATCGAAATTTTCCGTTTCTTTATTTGTTAATAACTATATAACATATATAGATAATTTAATATTAAATTTAGTTTTTTCAAGACGCGACTTGAAAATTGCATGATTTTCTGGTTGTATTCAAGTAAGACGTACGTAAATAGGTAAAGTTAAAATCATATCATTTTATTACAAAAACTAAAGAGTATTATACAAAAAAATTAAACCACTAAAAAATAATTACAAAATTTTTAGCATTTTTCTTTTACATTCACCGGTACATGGCTTGATAAATTATCTCCTATAAGAACCTTTGAACTTTGTGGTAAGCTTTTAAAATAGATAAAAGGGTACATGAACTAATGAAAACACTCCTCAAAAATCTTACCAGTCGAACCAACCTCACTTACTACGATTATATCGTATAATCTATGCTCACACCAGAGTTGTCCTATATTAAAATTCATGTTAATTTTTTTGTTTTTTACATTAGTAAGAACTAAAAGGTATTACTTAATTTCGAATTTCGTCAATTTAATTTTTTTAATGTTAATTTTTGCAATAAATTTAAAAACAATAACATTTTTGTATAGACAATGAAGAGACCTTTTAAATGATGTATCACAAGCTCCTATTTTCCATTTAAAAAATTGGAAGTTAAAAATGTATAAAACTGATTTTTAAAGTACCAGTTAATTTCGCTGCATGTTAACCTATACTATAGGTATATGTGGGTCGATTATACATAAGAAAACAACTACACTCCTGGCTATATTCCTACGACGAGCATTGAATACATTTGATAAATAATCGTGCATATTCCCATTTCGGTGATATGCAGATGATTGTAAGTAAAAGAAAGAATTATTAAATTTATCCATTCGAAGTGACCCCCTATGGACCGGTTTCGGGGTGTTTTCCCTCATCAGCATAGGGTAGGTCTTGACAAACTCATGTTTGCCCTTCGAAGAAACAAATCAACAATTCCAACTCTTACCAAGTATACATAAAGGACTACACTACATCTTTACTTTTTTACAAGCACCACCCAGTAAATAGCTTCCGAATGGAAGTATTAAAATATAAAAATGATACAAAACTATAATACTATTATAGAAAACTTTAAAAATTCTCGACAGCGAAAATAAATATAAAAATGTATAAACCCATTTCGGGGATATGCAAGATTATTTGTCAGATGTAATTTAATGCTCGTCGTAGGCATATAGCCAGGAGTGTAGTTGTTTTCTGATGTATAATCGACCTACATATACCTATAGTATAGGTTAACATGCAGCGAAATTAACTGGTACTTTATAAAAACCGGTTTTATACATTTTTATATTTATTTTCGCTGTCAAGAATTTTTGTTTTCTATAATTTGGAAGTTGTCACTCGAAGGGGGTTTAATGTGAGGATGAAATTTTTTTCGTTGCAGGATGCATTTCATAATCTAAAATTGACGTGTTTCGGAGTTCATTATAAATGTGCATGATTGAAATCATGAATTTATTCCTTTGGTTGTTCTACACTGTATAACTATAATTATATTATGAGGTAAAGGGGGTAAGTCCTTTATACGATTTTAGATCTCTCTTCCAATCCTAGATATGAATTTAGGCAATTTTTGATACTTTCCTTTTCACTAGGAATATTTGACGAAAGTATTCATACAGTTCAATTTTAAAATTCCACATAAAAATTTACAAATTTCATTGATTTCATTTAACCGTATGCGATTTTTCTTAAATCAAGTTTTTTTATTTTAAAATTGATTTATATGAAACAAAAAATTGCAATGAACTAAAAAAAGCTATTTTGTCATTACCGAGAAATATATCCTCATCTTCGTGAACAGCGTGCGCGGTAATAGCAGCCATTCCACGAACTAGAGTTAGAAGTGAGTTGTAAGGACTTGGATTTGCGGATAAAAAAACGCTATTTAAATGTAAACCTATGGGAGCTCTGTGGAACTCTCCACACAACATCCCAATGAGAAAAATTCGACCCTACCTGAAACAAAGAAAAAATAATTAGTATACGTCATGTTTAAATGTTAAAGATATGTATTGTGAATACAAAAACTTTATTTATTTATTTCAGTTACTAGAATAATCTCTACTAATATGAAATAAAAATTTAACTTTAAAATGTTTTTTTTTTTATGAAAATAGTCGCAAAAAGGGTAGACCTATCGTGTGGGCCGCGGACGGCCCGCACTGCGACTATTAGAAGGGAAAGGGATTATAGAAAAAAAATGATTGTGGACACGCTTTTTAAAAAGTTGCAGGTCATAGTTCTCTGGAAAAACTGATTTTGGATGCTTATTCCATTCCGTAGCAGCCCTGTAAAAGAAGGATTCTTGCTGAAGATTGGTCCTTGTAGTGTCAATCTTAAGAGTAATTTGGTGAGACTGATCAGCGTGCCGAGTTCTTCGACCGAATGTGGCCAATGGTGGTACAAGAGTTTTTATTTCTCTGGAGCATCTGCCATGGAAATATCTGTAGAGCCATGACTGGTCTGCAACTCTTCTTCTATGTTCTAGAGGGTGAAGGGTATCTGTGAGAGTTGAGCTGTTTATCAAGCGAATGGCTATTTTCTAAATGGAATCTAAAAGACGAAGAGAATGCCTTGTTGCTGAACCCCAAATGTGCGAGAAATACTCCAGTAGAGGTCGGATTTGAGCCTTATACGTCGTCAACAGTTGATCAGGAGTAAAAAACTTTCTGGCTTTCCACAGAAAACCTAGCCTCTGGCTTGCCGACTTTGCGATGTTAGCAACATGGTCATGCCAAGACATATTATTGGACACCGTGACTCCCAAAATCGAGATGGAAGGACTTGGTTCAAGGGTATTTCCGGACATTGTGATGGGATGATTTGAGGAATTCACTGTCTTGAAAAACGTGGCACTTTGTGTTTTTTGGGCGTTGAACTGAACAAGATTGTTGGTTCCCCCCTCGACGATTGCTTTAAGATCTCTATTGATGGAATCAACCTGTTCCTGTCCGAGTTAATTTGTATCATTTACCGAAAGTGATCGATAGAATGTGAAAGTTGAGTGCTATCGTCTGCGAAACTGTAAATGGGGTTCGTGGTGGTTTTCAAGAGGTCGTTGATGTGTAAAAGAAATAAGGTGGGGGACAGGATGGAACCCTGGGGGACCCCGGCATTGGTTTTAAACGCATCTGAAGAAATACCGTCAACTGCCACATGTAAGGAGTTTGGTTGGGTTAAACGTTTTATTAACATTTTCAAATGTTTTTTTTTTAAATTTTGTTGAATTAAACAATCAAAGGTTTTTGAATCTGGTACCAATACAGTAAGTTTAGTTACTTAATATTTATGTATGTCAAAAATTATGTCAATTAAAAAATAATTATTCTTATCTACACTAATTGAACTTTAATAAATAAAACAATATACTGCTCCATCTTTTTTCAAAGAAATTTTCGTGAACTTTTAATATTAACGTTTTTTTAAATTAATATAATTAAAATTTTGATTTTACCTGGCTAACTGTATTAACCTTGGTACGTAAGCCTATAAATTTAATGTTAACCTTTTATCTTATTATCTTGCTAATTGGTAAAGTAGCCAAGGGTTGTTTGTTGTGTATTAGCCGGATAATTTACGAATAAGCAAATTTCTCGCAGGCATTAACCGTAACATGGATATTTTAAGTGCTGAAAATGGTAACTTACATCTAAATAATATAAGTCACGGTACCTAAGATTCGTATTTTAATTAATTATTAAATAGTTTTATTTGCATCAAATGCACCCAGAACAGAACAAAAAGTTTAAACCATTTTAGTAAGACCTGAGGCGATATTTTAAGGTTATTTTCAATTAAACTAATCGTAAGAGTTGGTTAAGGCGAGTTTATACAGCCAATAAAATAAAATAAGGAATAAAATAAAATAAAGTAAGAAAGATAAACATGCCCAAAACTATGAAAGTGTTTATACAAGAAATAAGAATAAGAACAAAAGATGGCCAACTTTTATCTCTTTGTCTTATTTTATTTAAAAACTGATAATGCGCGTGACCCAAATATTTTCTGTTCTAAATATTCGAGTTTACAATCAACCTAATGATATTATTTGTGGACGTATTTTTGATTTTCCTTCTATAACCCGTATATTTATTTCTTAAAAGCTTCCATCTTTGTTCAGAAGCTTCAGCTACAGAAAAAATGATTTAAAAAACGTTAAACTCTCTGATTTTTGGGCACTTACTTGCTTTCTCCATTATGTTAGCAATTATTATTATTATTATAATTATTATTACATATAAACAAGGGCAGAGGGACAAGTCCCTATATTACCCAAAAACTGTAGATATTATAAAAATCAATTACCTACTAGCAAATTAATACATAAATTGAAATAAACAAAAAAAAAAGCATTTTCTATTAGTCGGCTGTTCTTGTATTTTCCATCAGTTTTTGCATATAACTGAGGAAAGGTCGATACCTGCTTTATCAACATGCCATCATCCATTATAATATTTTTTAAAAGGAATTGGATGGTAGATATATAGTTGGATAATTTTAGATAATGATAAAATTTAAAAAATCCGTATTTGAAATAAAATAACAAATCAATTTTGAGATTATGTACCTACTGTTATGCACAAAACACAAAAGTCATTGTCAAAAAAGCTGCGATATGTTATTTCTTATTTTATTTTAGTCATCTGTATAAACCAATGTTTTTTGCACTCATTCCTTATTTTATTTTATGTTATTTCTTATTTTATTTGCTGTATAAACTCGCCTTTACACCTCATCTAAATTTTAAGGTTAAGTTTTTATTGTAACACTAATTTCGCTTTAAACACATATCTTACTTTTAACGATGATTGCATTGGAACAACACAAAGCTTAAAACACACTGAACATGCCACATATTTACCTCTCAATAATTTTAAAGGAACTAATAGAATCCGAAGCAATTTCGCGAGGAAAACACCCGTGTCGGACCGTAGTTAATCCAATTTTCATTGAACAATGAAAACAACCGTGAGTCGTCCAATTTCGTTGGAAGAAAAAAAAATCGTTGGCTATTCCCAGAAATACTATAAGCAATATTGCTACTGTTTTTCGGCGCCGGAAAAGCGTCTGGAGCTTTTATCGCCGACTGAAAAGAGTTGGTTGCAGTTATTCGACTGTCGGTCGATACAAACCGTATGAGCAGCGCTCAACTTGTGACGTAAATAAAGATAGCGCGGCCATATCATGGAGCAATTTTCTGTAAGAAAATTTGAGCCGTTTTGAGATACATTGGATACGCCAACTTAAATGTCAAGCGAGCAAAGCTTCGTCAGAAATTCATGTAAGGAAACAAATTGAAAAAAATGTTTTATCCTATAATTTGGTGCCGTAAATAGTACCGATAAAATAAAAAACTTACTTAATCAACTCCAGAATCTAAAAATCGCGAAAACCGATTTTTTTGGTATAAGCCAAGGTAGCCACTTCGATTTCCATTATTAGTGTGCAAATATTTCAATTTTTTTTGTCCCATAATACAGGGTGGCCAACCGAAAACGAAACAGAGCCGTTGGCAGAAATCTCGTCAACATTTTAGAAAAAAAAATTAAAAATATCTGCGTCTACATTTTGTCTTGCAAAGTTGTCAATATCATAGTTTAAAAATAGCAATAAGTTTGATTCAATGTTAAATATTGCTAACGAATTTAATCGCTTATCTGTCATGGTTGAGCGAAGATAATTTTCCCTCTCTTTAGACTGGAAAAACTATGCTCACCACTGCAATTGCTGACTGCCGACATCCATCACGAGCTATCGTTGATAAATAGGAACGTACATGGATACATTCATAACAAAACACTTATCAAATCACCAGAATACATCGTTACTAACATACTATTTCTATTTTGAACTTCTTCAGTGTTCAACTTGGTCAAATTGCTTGAAAATGAAAATTTACTGTAAAAATTCCTGTACGCTGTTCGTCCCTTTTGAAGTTCAACCACAAGTATGTTTTTAATTAATAGATATACTGTCACTCTGAATGTTTCCCGATCAGATAATGAAGAAGTATCTAATATCTTCGTCAGATTCATCTGCTGTGAGCTTTTTTTTTGTTTAAAAACTTCCGCGCGCACGCCTCTTTGTAACATCGCGCTACTAGGCACGTGCCTTGTTTGCCATAGGGATAATCCGCCTCTGCAAACATTGTTTATTATTTAAAAATTTTGGAACTCTGTTAGATATTAATTAAAATTAATATTTTAATTGTGCAAATAATAACGAGTACTTCTTTGTATTTCTAATAAAGAATATAAGAAAAAAAAATAAAAATACATACAAATATTTGTTGCTAATTGGCCACTTTTTCTTTAATTTACATTTCTTTACCAACCATAAAATATTTCTATTATTGCGTGACTGGTGGATATTTATTTTTATTGCCAATAAAATAAAATTATTCTAGATAAAATTGTCTAAACAGTTGACCTAAACGAATGTGAAACTACTGCAAAACACGTAATATCCGAATAATTCTGAATTAATCAAATAATAAACATCAAAAATATTTTTCGGACATAATAAAATACCCTAAAAATTTAAAAGCCCGTTTCAACGGAAAAACTAGGAAAAATCAAATAACGATAACAAATACCTAAAACGCTGCGACAATAAACTTTGGTAAATTATCTGAAAGCACATCGTACTCGTAATATTTTATTATTAACAGGTAGGTGAAAAATCATAGTCTAACTCCACCACTTCTTTTGTTGGTGGAGTTAGACTGTATGATTTCTCACCTACATAGTAATAACACCTCCAATGTATGTGATGGATCGATCGACTCCGTTGGATTTTATTATTAATATACATACATACTATTTTTCGTTGTTTTTACTAGTCTGTTTTTTTTTAAATAAATACCGTGGGATAAATTTGTATGCTTAATATTCTAAATATTCCCACTAAAAATTGTGAATGAAAAAGAAGATCATAATATATTTTTCCATGTTCCAAGTATTCTGATGTGGGACGGCTCCCAGCTCAAGGGCATTCTACAGGAGAAAATCGAGAAAATCTGGTACACAGAGGGATCCAAGTCTGAAAATGGGGCGGGCGCAGGAGTGTTCTCCAGGAACCCAAGCAGTAGCATAAGCTACTCGTTGGGCACCCACATCTCTGTCTTTCAGACAGAGGTGTACGCCATCCTTCAATGCGCGAAAAAGAACAATAGAAGAAATGTTGAAATAACGCATATTATTGCAGGTAATGAGATAGCAAATGAACTCCCACAAACCAAGGGCAGATGCTAGGGGTACCGAAGCGTACAGTAAAAGTGTCTGTAAAAGATTGGATTGGGGAAAAACACAAAAACTACTGGAAAAGAATTTCAGAAACAAAAACGGGAAAGAATACATCAAAGGACCGTGCCACAAAAGAACGGCAGACCTGTTAGCGATGAACAGGAATCAGCTAAAAATCACTACGGGGCTCCTGACTGGTCACGCAACAGAGAAGGATCATCTTAACAAAATGGGACTGTATAAAGGAGACCTGAGACTGTGCAGACTTTGTAACAGCAAAACACATACTGTGCTGTTGCAAGGCACTGGAACGCAAAAGACACAAGCAATTTTTGGGCAGCTATCCGGCGACCCAGAACTACGAGGGCGGTTTGATAAGTCAGTGACTTTTTGAATAAAAAAAATATTTTTCCGCAAATAAACATTTTATTTTTTTACATAATCACCTTTCAGCTCGATACATTTAGTCCAGCGTTTTTCTAATTTTTTTATTCCCTCCAAAAAATAGGTTTTTTCAAAGCTCTCAAAATACGCGTTTGTTTCGGTAATGACTTCTTCATTCGACTTAAATCTCTTACCGCCTAGCCATTTCTTTAGGTTTGGAAACAGAAAATAGTCGCAAGGGGCTAAATCTGGAGAATATGCTGGATGGAGAAGCAGTTCGTATCCCAATTCGTGGATTTTGGCCATCGTGACTAGACAAGTGTGCACACGTGCATTGTCTTGATGGAACAGCACTTTCTTCTTCTTAGCCAAATGCGGCCGTTTTTGCTTCAAATCAACGTCGAATCTGTTCAAAAGCTTTGAATAATATTCGCCGGTGATCGTTTTACGTTTCTTGAGGTAATCGATGTGAATGACACCGCGTACATCCCAAAAAACTGTGGCCATGACCTTGTTGGCTGACAGACTCTGTTTCGCCTTCTTTGGTACACGTTCACCCCGAGCAACCCACTGTTTCGATTGTTCCTTGGTCTCTGGCGTGTTGTGATGGATCCATGTTTCATCCACAGTAACAAAACGGCGCACAAATTCGTCCGGATTACGGCTGAACATCGCTAAACACTCTTTTGAAGTGGTCACACGATTGCGCTTATGGTCGAGTGTGAGCAATCGCGGCACCCATCTCGCAGAGTTTTTTCATGTCCAAATATTCGTGTAAAATATGATGTACCCATTCAGTTGAGATACCTACAGCATGAGCCAACTCACGCACTTTCATTCTCCGATCATCCAATATCATTTCATGGATTTTATCGACGATTTCCGGCGTGATCACTTCTTTTGGGCGACCTGGACGTTCGGCGTCACTAGTGCTGGTACGACCACAACGGAACTCTGTAAACCACTTCTTAACCATTGAAATTGATGGTGCCGAGTCCCCGTAGTATTTATCAAGTCTTTCCTTAGTTTCAGTGATGGATTTTTTACGTAAAAAGTAATGCTTAATCAGCACACGAAATTCACTTTTTTCCATTTTCGGAAAAATTCACGAGGTTGTCTGCTTTAAACGGCTATCAAACACCAACTGCACGACGTAGCTTGCTCAAAATTAGAAAGTTGCATTTGGAGTAACTGCGCGGGAAATTCACAAAGTCACTGACTTATCAAACTGCCCTCGTGTATAGTTCCCACACAGTAAAGAACTTGTACAAGGCACGAAAGTACTGGATCGTGTACAATAAAATAAAAATACAAAGGCAAGATACAATAGGTCAACAGGCCTAAGTATCACCGGAGGCAACAGCCTGTCAGACCTACATAGTGATGAAGTTTTTAGTGAGTAAAACCTTCGAACCTAAGAGTAAATATCGCAACAATATTTATTTTATTGGATGTATTACTTGGTCTGGCTGAATGACGAAATGTCAAAGCCAACAAAGAAAAATTCTAACAAAATATAAAAACCCAAACAAGAGAAATAACTAATAGGTGGTAATATTTGTTTAAAAGGTAGTTAAAATTTTCATATATTTGTGTTCACGTTACTATCCCATGACGTATTTCTTATTACGAATATTTTAGAAAATCTTTGGAAAAAAAACAGGGAAAAATATAGAGCTACCTGTAATGTATTTTTTCCTCTTCGCGATCCGAAAATGTCACTATTAAATGTTTTTTTTAACGAACAAAACACTGTGAAATAATTTACTAACACTATACCGGACGAAACACGAAATCAGTCTAGTATTTATAAATCTGAATCAGTTTCAGAAGTGGTGGTGTTAATTAACTTGGGTGTTCTTTATATTTAACTTGAATCGCTTTCACAGTCAATTGAATTTTATTAACTATTCTAATATAACAATTAATTGCCATATGAAATGATCCACTTTTCTATTTTTGTTTTAATAAAATTTGATAATTTTAAAATAAACCGAGACTTTTAATTCATTCTGACCAGCAATTACCAACGCATGCGTTGTTCCAGAATGAAGTGAAATCATTTAAATTATTCTTTAAGGTTGACGCATGTGATGCAGAACCAAAAACATTAAGTTAATTGTATGACATATTTTACATCTACTTAAGTTTTACACACTTGAACGTTTATTTAAAATTATAGTAAATAGAACCTCTTCCGTTTATTTTGGCAAAACAGGTCCATTTCTATTTTCTATTTTATGGAGATATATTTCTAATATTGTCCGTGTTTTCTTTAGTGTCGAGTATGTTTTTTACGTATAAAAACCTCAAAAACGAGTGAAAAACAACCCTGGATTAAAGGGGGCTGTAGTATAATGTCCTGTCATTCAAAGAGGCCCACAAACCCGAAGTATTTAAAATTCAGTGAGAACTTAACTTGTAGATTGTAGAGGGGGTCGTGAAGGCTATGCAGCCTCTCAAGCACCTCGACCTATCAGATCTTTTGTGCATAACCCTTTATCTATTCGAGGCCCGGGATTCCAAAGCTTCCTGGAAGCTAAGTTACTGACATCGAACGGCTTTAAGAAGGCCCCTTCCCTGTAAGCTGGTAATTCAGGACAAAATCATCGAGCAAGTCTCACAATTCAAATATCTGGGTATGGATCTGTCAAGCTACCACGACACCCGGAATTCCGAGACCTCGTACAAAGCTTATCAGTTTCCTTGGGGCTCAGTTCCTGACATCGGATGGCTTTAGGAAGGCGCCTTCCAGAAACTTGAGCCTCTTGCAGAAAAGCCCTGGGCATTCGCAAAGCAAATGTTTTGCAGTTTCAACAAAGTTCTCGCAGCAGCGGCAACTATCACTCTCTGTTTTGCCCATCTTTTTCAGGTGATACCTCAGAGGGCAGTGTCCAATTTAAAGTCTTTCTTGTCCAACTCGAGAAGCTGTTTAGATTTCCTTGGCGAAAGGCTTACTAACCTTTTTGCTTGTCTTTGACCTGGCACTTTATTCCAGTGAGATTTCATTTCATCTGTTTCCCAGCGTCGAACCTCTTCTTTCAAGTAGGCCTTGGAGAGTCCACAGAAGCGTTCTGGGCCGAAAAATTGTGTATTTGCCCCTTCCTTGGCAAGGCAGTCTGCTTTTTTGTTGCCTTGTGACCTGGAACCCACATCAGAGTGACCTGGTTGTTTGCTGCCAGTTGTCTTAGGGATTGTTTACAGTCCCAAGCCAGCTTAGACTCACAAGTGTATGACTTCAGAGCTTTTAGTGCTAATTGGTTATCTGATAAAATATAGATTTCTGCCCTTCGGGTGTCCCTTTCGATGCACTCCTGGGCACATATTCTCTATGGCATGTAATTCTGCTTAAAAGATGATTGGTTAACTTACTTTAGATAGTAAAAAAGGTACAAGAATACTTCTTATCAAAAATGGTCCAAATACACAGATGTTTAACAAATTTAACTTTAACGAGTATTGAGAATGACCACCTTGAGTTTTCATTCAATTTTCTACTTTGAATTATAAGGATCATTTTTTATGATAATAAATAATTATTGTGTTGTGCTTTTTATACACGTGACTATGTGAGGATACTAACAATTTTTTTCTTTACAAGCAACCCCTACGTTTATGACTTCGGGCTTTCCTTTTTGCCTTAATCCGGCGTTGGGGTTAAAAAAAGTTAGAAAGCAATACCGGCGCTATCGCCCATCTCTACTAACCAAGTTATCGTTCCGTAATACAGATCAATGGCAACAGCAAGTAATGAAACACGACGCCAGAAAGTCTGGATTCGATTATGTGCCGTTTACTGAGTCACGCGATATTTGCTTTTAAATATAAATGCTATTTTCACCGAAGACGATAAAAAGCAAAGTATGTGACAGCAGAGCGAATGAAGTGTAAATCTAACGAGAGGGCGTGAGAGAGATATGGAAAATTAGGTAATCGTACAATTTTGAAAAACGATAATTTTTTATACGATATTATTTGATGCAATTAATAGCTATTTTAATAATTTTAAATTCGATATTACTCTTAAATAAATCTTTTTACGAGCATATTCGTTATACACACATGAAATAATTTAAGGATATTAATTTATATTTAAATATTATTAAGCTGTTTCATTAAATATATTTAACCCACATGGTACGTCACGGTATTTTTTATTGTTTTCACTTAAATACAAAAAAAACTTAAAAACATGCTTTTATTATTTTTCTGTATTTTATTGGTTTCAATTAGTGAAAAAATGAGTTTAAAGTAAATCACATGAAATTTTGAATAAATTTGGCAGTTTTCTTTGCTGCACCATTGGAAGCTTCAAGATTCAAATTAAGTTCTTTGACCGCCTCTAAAGCTTTATTTTTATTATTGGTCCAGATAATGGAATTATTTTACTTCTCACTTTACAAAACCAATGGTACACCATAAAATCGATGGCAACTTTTTTAAGCCAACCTTTTTCTATAAAATGTCACTAGGTTAGGAATCATGTGAGTGGGGCGTAGGTCACCCCTCCACAGCGACCTTTAGTAGGTCTATTGTGGCTCACCCCTAGAGGTTACATTTCACCGCACAATCCAGCTCTTCTCACGAAGTTCACGGTTGTATGGGGTGAGATTTTCTTGAAATCGGTAGGTTCTAGGTTGGTATAACCAAAATATGTTGAACCTTATTCTTCCCATGCCGGGGCATAAACATAGTATATGTTCAGCAGTTTCGTCTTCCACGCAGCAAAACTGACAGTCCGTTTGTTATTAGTTGTCAGAAAAGGTTTCTGATGGAAAATATGCAAGACATGTAAGTGTATAGTTCTTCCAAAGTCAGTTTAAAAATATATAAAAAACATATCTTTAAAAGCCATAAAATCTTTAAAAATAACCGACCAGTGGCGTATCAATTTTAATTTAAAGTCAGATATATTTTCAAAAACTATTTAATTATTTATTGAACGACATCGTGAGTGTCAAACCACGTTTCATTTAAATAAACTATAGTTCTATTACTTTCTCTATAACTTAAGATCTGTCTTAAATAATTTTGACGAAGTACCACAATACGAGGCGATTCCATAATACACATTCGACTATCTAATTTCTTACACTTAAAACAACATTCGTTAAAATCTTGCAATTTGTTAAAAATAATTTCTAATGTTGGGACTTGATTTTCTTTGTACGTATTGTAAACCGTTTGTCGAATCACATCTTAAGATGCATCATCTATCCGACGGCTGACGAGAATGTTTATCGTGTTTAATCACAACGCATCGTTTAATTACTAAATAAATTGTGGAATAAGTAATTTTCGTTAAGTTGCATATTGTTTTAATTGTTTCATCTCGAGTTAAATTGACATGAATATATATTTAAAATAACTTGTTGAACTTGAATAGGCAAGTCTCGTTTTTTAAATAATTTAAACTTAAATTTTAAATTTAAATAAAAATAATAGTAAAATAAAAATAATAATAAATTTAAATAAAAATAATTGGGGTTTGCTTAATAAAAATTTTTCGTAATGCCATATTCAAGATAAAGGGCGTTGAAGAAAAAAAATTTGGTTATTAAAAAATTTCATCATAATGTTTCCAGTAGTTTCGGCAAAATCATAATAAATGTGTATACATTTTTTTCTTCAACACCCTTAATCTTGAATACGGATGGCATTACGAAAATTTTTTACTAAGCAAACCCCAATTATTTTTCAGTTTTCTACCTATCCTAGAGACGGGGTCACCTTTTTTGCAACACCCAGTAGAGGAGAAAACTAAAATTTGATTAGTCAATTATTACAAAAAAAATTAATGGTTAAAAGTCTTTTAAAAAAACGTTCATAAAACATCATATAACAGTCATTTCTGTTTCTCGACATATTTAACAACGTTAAGCACTCTATTATAAATATCCATAAATGTATAAATATTAGATTTTAATAAAAAGCACAAAAGAAATGGATTTCGTGCTGACGGTAAATCTGATAAGAATAAAATTTTTAGGTTCTATCTCAATCCTAAGACGTATTATACGAGTATTAGCCCTTAAGCGGGTTTTATAATAAATAACAATTGCAAAAAAAAGCATTTTGTAATAATACCGTTATCGATTTATTTAAGTAGTCCATTAAAACACAGATTTTTATTATGTAATAGATTTTGGCCAAAAATTCGCGTACTTTTATATATGAATTTTCGACCTACAAAACTCATACTTGGTGTTAATCAAGTGGGTATGTATGAAAGCGCTGATGGAAGTAGAAAAAGCCAAAGAGAAACGTAGCAAGTGGAAATAAGTGGTCTAGGTCTACCACTACATAAAAAGGCGTGACTATGTATGTATGCTTTGACATACTTGTTGGACATTTAATAATTTCTATATTGATATTCAGTCTCAACGCATCAAAAGTATAACTATAATATACCAAGTTTTGAAGAGTTAACTACCACCAGAAGTTTCTAATAAAGCAAAAACTGAAATAAAACAATTATATAGACAATTAATTCATACACAGGAGAGCTACAACAAAAGATATTTCATCTTTTTCGTAAAATTTGCTGTTACTTTATTTTGAAGAAACTCAAATTTTTTTCCATATTAAAATTGATGTTGAACGTAAACCATCAAATTGACATTTCTAAATACGCTTTTTTGAAGAGAAAATCTGAAGAATAAAACGGAAAGAAGTCCAAAACAATCCAGCCAAACGAACTTAGTAAATTCAATGAGGAAGCTCTTCAGATGACGATTCCACATTTAAGAAATTCCGTAAATAAATTTCTAAAATTACACTATTAATACAAGGGCAGTTTAATAAGTCAGTGACTTTTTGAATTTCCCGCGCAGTTACTCCAAATGCAACAGTGCTGCCGTCAACTATAATCTATCAGTGGGCAACTTTCTAATTTTTAGCAAGCTACGTCGTGCAATTGGTTTTTGATAGCCATTCAAAGCAGACAACCTCGTGAATTTTTACGAAAATGGAAAAAAGTGAATTTCGTGTGCTAATTAAGCATTACTTTTTACGTCAAAAATCCATCACTGAAACTAAGGAAAGACTTGATAAATACTACGGGGACTCGGCACTATCAATTTCAATGGTTAAGAAGCGGTTTACAGAGTTCCGTTGTGGTCGTACCAGCACTAGTGACGCCGAACTACCAGGTCGCCCAAAAGAAGTGATCACGCCGGAAATCGTCGATAAAATCCATGAAATGATCTTGGATGATCGGAGAATAAAAGTGCGTGAGTTGGCTCATGCTGTAGGCATCTCAACTGAACGGGTACATCATATTTTACACGAATATTTGGACATGAAAAAACTCTCTGCGAGATGGGTGCCGCGATTGCTCACACTCGACCATAAGCGCAATCCTGTGACCACTTTAAAAGAGTGTTCAGCCGTAATCCGGACGAATTTGTGCGCCGTTTTGTTACTGTCGATGAAACATGGATCCATCACAGCACGCCAGAGACCAAGGAACAATCGAAACAGTGGGTTGCTCGGGGTGAACGTGTACCAAAGAAGGCGAAACAGAGTCTGTCAGCCAACAAGGTCATGGCCACAGTTTTTTGGGAAGTACGTGGTGTCATTCACATCGATTACCTCAAGAAAGGTATAACGATCACCGGCGAATATTATTCAAAGCTTTTGAACAGATTCGACGTTGATTTGAAGCAAAAACGGCCACATTTGGCTAAGAAGAAGAAAGTGCTGTTCCATCAAGACAATGCACGTGTGCACACTTGTCTAGTCACGATGGCCAAAATCCACGAATTGGGATACGAACTGCTACCCCATCCAGCATATTCTCCAGATTTAGCCCCCTGCGACTATTTTCTGTTTCCAAACCTAAAGAAATGGCTGTGCGGTAAGAGATTTGAGCCGAATGAAGAAGTCATTACCGAAACAAACGCGTATTTTGAGAGCTTTGAAAAACCTATTATTTGGAGGGAATAAAAAAATTAGAAAAACGCTGGACTAAATGTATCGAGCTAAAAGGTGATTATGTAGAAAAATAAAATGTTTATTTGCGGAAAAAAATTTGCTTTATTCAAAAAGTCACTGACTTATCAAACCACCCTCGTAATTTATACAGGTATAGAAAAATATTTAAGAAACACTAAAATTTCAATGCAAAACGTTGAGTTAAAGGGTATCCAGTCGACCAGCACAAAATATAAATATCGGTGGTCTGGGTGCGATCCGAGAGGTCCACACGACTAACTTCCCAGTGGAAAGAATAATCAATAATTATTTGTTAACAATATTCAATTGTTATAAACAATGCTTGATTATTACTAACAATAATTTTTCACTGTTATATCGTCATCAATGCTATTCTCTCAATACTGCCACATGTTTAAAATTCTTCAAGTCCTATTTTTGTTTTCTAAAACTATCTCTTTTTATGAAATATTGTCATTATAGTTTTCATACAAATATTCCTAACATGCAATAATCATATCATCAGTTCCTGCAGGCAAAAAAAATCATATTATTCGGAAGATCTAAAAATTCTGTATTAAAAATAGTATAATTTATAAATTGCATAATTCAGGTAGTTTACCATTTTTTTCAATTCAGTTCAGCTGGACCGATTTTGCTGAAAATCTAATCAGTTCTAAGTTGCGTAAATATGCGTCGAATGCAATTGGTCCCACGTCGATATCATTTTTTGTTCTTGAGATAATCGAGACGAAAAATAATTCCGAACGCACATACGAACATACAGACACACAGACGTCCACTTAAAAACTATTGTATTCGACTCTGGGGACCTTGAAATGTGGAGAAATGTCAAAATTCGAGATTCGCAAAATCGTACCCATTACTATAATTTCCCAATGAAGAGTTAATAAATATGCGTGATAAATAATCAAGTAATTAACTGCACGACTCTAATTTGAATTGTCACCATTTCGTCGACTTATGTTTGCGACATTAGCAATCAGTATGAAACTTGTTGGCGACGGTGTGTACGTCTGACTTTTCAAGAAAGAGACTACGACGCAAGCAAGAGATCAAATAATTTCTTTTCTAAAAATGTGTTTATTTTTACCATATTTTACGAATTCAAAATCATAACATTTATCTCTCTTGAATACAATAAGCCAGCCTACATATGTTTCATCGACCTTACCAAAGCCTTCGACCGCGTCCAACTGAAAGATGTTTCACATCTTCTTTACAACAGACAAATCCCACACAACCTGATAAAAACTATAGAGAACATATATGCAGCAAACTAAAAACAGGCAAACTCACCAAACTAATACCAGTTGATAGCGGTATTCGCCAAGGGGATTTCTTAAGCCCACTTCTCTTCAACATCATCATGGACGAGATTATTCAGAAGCTTCGCTTATTCAGAGGATATAAAATGGGAGATGAAGAGGTAAGAATTTTGTGCTATGCCGACGACGCCGTGCTGATAGCAGAGAACGAAGACGACTTACACGAAGACGACTTACAGAGACTCCTACACATTCAACCGTACAGCTAAATCTCTTAACATGATAATATCTCCCACAAAAACAAAGTGTATGACAACATCAAAAACACCATTGAGATGTAAACTGGAGGTGGATGGAGAAGTTATTCAACAGGAAATGAAATTTAAGTATCTCGGCGTGGAACTCTTGAGCTTTGGCGATGTTGAGGCAGAAGTAAGAGAACAACGAAAGCAACAAAAATAGCAGGGAGTTTGAATCGTACAATATGGGGCAATAAACACATAGGAATTGAGGCCAAGACTAGAATCTACAAAACAATAGTAAGACCTATCATAACATATACGGCAGAAACTAGACCAAAAACATCGAAAACTAAACGACTATTTGAAACAACCGAAATGAAAGTACTCCGCAGAATTACAGGTAAAACACTTTTTAACAGGGAAAGAAGTGAAAGTATAAAAAATACATCTGGATTAGAAGACATTAGTGGCTGGGTATCAAACAGAAAAAAAGAGTGGAATGAACACATAAATAGGATGGACGACAGGAGAATAGTAAAGATTGCTCGTGATAAATCACCAAGTGGGCGCAGGAGCGTAGGGCGTCCTCGAAAGAGATGGAGCGACAACCTGAATGCAGAGCAATAGGCAAGGCAAGACGAAGAATAAACAGGCGATTCGCCTAAAGTCAAGGAGGAAGAAAAAGAAGAACATTTATCTCCAAATGATTTTTTTATTTGGGGATATCTGAAAGAATAGACACGAATGTTTGAACAGAACTAGTTTGAAAAAAATTTTAATTTTTTTATTGGTCGCAGAAAAAATAATGTAAGCAATGTTTATTTAATGGCTACTACACTCGCACAAGATTTACGTAACTTACCTCGTGCACATGTATTAATAGCCATCATTACATGATCGTTGCATAATATACTTACTAGCGGACTTGGCAGACTTTGTCCCGCCCAAACGTTGGCTTGCCTGCTTTGGGAATATCACGATCAAACTCAGCGACCCCAAAACTAATAATTCGACACTAATATCAGCGTATTTAATTTTTATATTTTATCCGAGATTGGACCATCAAACCGTCTCAGTAGCTTGACATCAGCGCGAATACTGAACTTCTTCAGACATATAACTCGTCACGGCAACATCGAGAGACTTATTGTCCAGAGCAAACCCCTTGGCAAGAGGAAACGCTATAAGAACGGCTGCTGACCGTGGGAGATGACGAGAAAGAAGAGTTTTGAGAAATAACACCTGACATTAACTTGTGATCACTACACGTCGTTCTCGACGTTAGACTAAGAAGAAGATATTTCATCTCCTTCCCACCTCTTTCGAAGAGTTACTTACAATATTGGGAATGTCACTATCAAATTCATCGTCCCCGAAGACTATGAATTCGACACTAATATCAGCAGTTTTTGATAGTTTTTATATTCCACCCCCTTTCCAAGGGTGCCAACAAAAGTGGGAGTGAATCTAAACTATTCTCGAATCCTCTTGAACACATACAAAAAAATTTATCAAAATCGGTTCAGCCGTTCACTAACATACACACGGGCAGAAGAATTATATATATTAAGATAAAATGAAAAGTAAATAATATAAAAAAAATTAACTAATTCATATCAAGGCAATCTAGAGATGCACGTCTACAACGGTTTATATATTTTTAATCCAAAAATTTCAAAATTGCTACTTCGAAGATTTTTTTATCTAACAAAAATATTTTAAATACATGAAAAAGTCATATCACAACATGATAACGTTGATTTATATGGACAAAAAACTAAATTTTTACACCGCATTCACCTGATTTTGCTGCGTGGATCTTTTGGCTTTTCTACTAATAAAAAATAGTGACGTTTTTGGTGCCTTTCTTAGATACCTTTAATAAAAAGGAAAAAATGTCAGCTTTAATGATATTTAAGATTTTTTTAATACGTTCATAAAAAATATTTTGCTTTACGAGATTAATAAAGCACATTTTATCTTAATAAACAAAAATCAGACACTGCCACCAGTATCAAGAAATATTTTATATTAGAAATATTTATAACTCGTTAAAAATATTGATTAGTATTTAAAATAAACCGTTTTTACAAAAAAATATTTATTCCAATATGTAAAAGGTTAGAAAGTTTTAAAGCAATAAAATCATTTATTGATTTATCTTTTTAATTGACAAATCAATAAATCCGGTTATAATATTTGTTACCGAAAAGTTTGCTTCGTCTTCCTAACTGTTGAATAATTTCAAATAATTTTAGTTTGTTTCACCTACATTGTGAAACCTGATTTACGTAATGTTTAACTAATCGAAACATGAAAAATCAATTAAAAATGCAAAATGTTCGAAACAATATTACAAAGTAAAAATTATTGAATGCAAAATCGAATAAATCGCCAAATTATTAGAACTAGGTAATTCTGCCAATTAAAAAAATACGACAAAATCTAAAGGTGGGTCAGTAATCGACAAAATTTTCAAGATGTCGGTATACTCACCAAACTGGTACAAATTCCAAAACATTTGTTTTTAAAAAAATAAACTTTAAAATTATAACTGCTACCAACACAAAATCACATATTAAAAATTATTTTATGGTATTTTACGCGGATTTCAATAGAAATTGGCGTGGAGAAATTTTAAAAGGTCTTCATCCACTGTAATCGACTAGGGGAGTTGGGAAAGGAGTTTCTGAATACTATGCGCACCCCTTAAACTTTGCTATTGATTTTTCCTATTGCCTAGGATGCAGGGCTGGCGTCATCGCCTGTATTTCTAAACAACATCGAATTATTACTGACATATATTTTTGATCTATTTTTTAAAATTAATGTCTCGAACTCGGGTTCCATAGAAAACTTACAGAAGTGGTTTTGTTCCTTTGAAAAAACAAAAACGCCTCAGTGGCCAACGGTGCATTTAAAATAAATTAAAATTAATACAAAAAATAAACCATGGTACTAAATCAGGTCTAAACGGTGGATGAAACTGTTTCAGGTGTTGAGTCAGTGATACATATTATTTTCCATTCATTTGTGAACCATTTATTCTGTTATAAAGTATTTTCAAAGTAAACTTCCTATGATCATGTTGTCATCAGTTTTTGTTTTCAAAATACGAAATGTTTATATAATTATTTAATATTAATGAAATGACAGAAAAACATAATCAATCAGGGATGCAGAGAAGCAGATCTCCCATGATCCACTCCATAAATACATATCTTTTTTTATTTTTGGTTGTATATTTATTAATAACAATATATTTTGCATTACCAATTTTTTCTTTATAGTACATAAAAGTTACTACATTTGATTCTGATGAAACAAAACGGAAAATGTTCGATGCGCATATTTTTCAAACATATTTAAATCAATTTCACTGCCCAAATTACGGGTTTCCACCAAACCAATTTCTTGAATCCACTAACATAATTAGATAGGGTGATTCATAACTGTTGGGATATAGGCTAAGGGCGGGTGATTTGGACCAAAATATGATGATAAGACCAAATATGCCTCAATAAAATATTGCCTTAGAAAAAGTTATCAGGCGTTAAATTTAAAATTTTGTTTTCATTTTTTGCTTATAATTTCACGGTAAATTTATCGATTGCTATCAAAATCGGTAGAGGGACATAACTTTAGACAAGGAATATTATTTTATGAATTATTTTACATTTTGTTGCAGGGGGCGCCATGTGAATTATTCCTGTTGATGAAATCGACTGATAACTTTTTTTGACGAAACTTTTTAGTGATTTTGATTAGAAAATATGACGCAGACATCATTTTTACGTAATATAGGTACACCTGTTTAAACACGATAATTTAATCCGTTTTCGAGAAAAACTCAATTGAACAATTCAGTGTCTCAAAAGGGGGATTTCAAACATTATTTAATTTACTAAGAGTGTGCTTTGGACTGTCAGATAATTGTTACTGATAAATGTCATTTCTTGTAAGTAAATTATAATTGCTGTGATATTATAGTCTATTGTTGCATTTTTTTAAAGCTATCATATTCTTTTTCGATTTAAATGCCTCGTCACAATCATTTTACGGATGAAGAAATGCGGGATATGATTTTTGTATACGCACAAGAAAATTTTTGCGGTCGCTCTGCAGCAAGAAGATATGAATTGTTATAGCCAGGCAGAAGGCAACCAAATCACAAAACTTTTGCAAATCTATTTCATCGTTTGGGAGAAACCGGGACATTTCATAATGAAAATCAGGGTGGTCGTCTGAGACAAATCACACCTAATCAAGAAGATGAAATTTTGGTTCGAGTAGATGAAAATCCTGCAGTAAGTTCACGTCATCTGTCAGCAGCAAGAAGAGTAAGTCAGTTAGCTATTATTAGACTTTGAAAAAAAAGAAAATGTGTACCCTTATCACTTCACTCTCGTTCAAAATTTGCTTCCAAGAGATCTTCCACGACGATTACAGCTCTATCAACGTATTCTCAACAAGCATAATGATGACCGAAATTTTATTAGGAATATTATGAGGCGCCTTTTACCAGACGAGGAGTTTTTAATTGTCGAAACAGCCATTACTGGGAAGAAGAAAACCCGCATACTATTAAAGATAGACATTTTCAGCATGAGTTTAAAATTTAATGTATGGTGTGGCATTATAGGCGACCAACTACTAGGGCCATATGTTCTGCCTCCAAATTTAAATGGAAATTCTTATTTCTTTTTTTGCAAAATACTGTTAGTGATATTTTGGATAATCTGTAACTAGATGTAAGAAGGAAAATGTGGTTTATGCAAGTTGGAGCTCCACCTCATTTCCCATTAGGTGTTAGAAATCATCTAAATGACATTTTCTTTGGTAGAGGAAGTAATTTTGACTGACCATCAAGTCCTGAGTATAACCTGCTTGATTTTATGTTTGGGGACATATGAAGTTCTTAGTTTATGTCAATGAATTTAATTCACAAAATGAACTCGAGAGGAACATACAATATTTTCTTTGAAGTCCGAAAGTCTTTTATTAAAAAAATTAAAAAGTGCATTGAAGTCGGAGGAGGCCACGTAGAACATTTAATTTGAGTTTGCTCAGTTTATGTTAAATTTTTTTTTAATTCTGCTTTATGGTCATATTACTAGCCTTACATTACAAGGTTTTTTGTTGTCCGTTACCTATTTGAAATCCCCTAATGTGAATTTAGAGAAAGCAACAATGACTATTTTTTTACTTTTATGACAATAAATTTCAAAATAAAGAAGTTTATTGATACGTCTTTGCCTAAATTGAAATATAATCAAAAATAAAATTTATTTAACTTTTTGATTGATTTAACATCAAGTCACAACCTTTATAATTGCAGCATAGCAATCATTAAAATTATTCTTAGAAAAAAAAATGCAGTCATTGTGACTGCCAACAGAAATGAAATCTTAAAACTATGAATTAAATTGTAGTTTAAAAAATTAAAATTTCATAATTTGTAAATTAAAATTATTGAATAAAAATAAAAGTAGGCTGTCAGCAAAAAAGCCATATTTTGACACCTGTCACTGCCCCTGACATCAGGTGACGCAAAACCATAAGTTTGCGCTCTACCAAATTTTGCTCAACTCACCTAAAGAAATTTTCACTTTAAAAATAATTATAAAGCCAATTTAGGTAGAGCAAAAAAATATCAGTTTGATCTAGCAGAATTGTAAAAATCGGACATTAAAAATGAATAGAACATTCAGTATAATTAATGGTGAAGTGACTGATGCAAAATCTGAGTTGAAAAATTATGTACTTAAGGAAATGAAAATTTGATGGGAGTTTTGTGTTCCTTTGAATTCAGCAGTTGGTAAATGCTCTTCATGGATTTGTATCAAGAAAATCATATCAATCTGCACATTTATGTTATTTATTGAGCAGCTTGAGCATGACAAACGAACAGGCCTATAATATGAGGACATATAAAAAGTTTAAAGAGTATAAAAAGTTTAATTTTGAAAATTTACTAAAACCTAATAAAAATGGACTTAACAATTTTCTTGCCTAAACTATTATCTTAGATTGTGTAACTTATGTAACAAAAGTAATAAATCAAGTTATACTTACATTAAAAATACAATTTTTTATTACCATAGTAAAGTACTGAGGGTATATTTTGAATTAAGTAAATAACAAATCAGGTATTGTACACAAAAATGATATAAAAGTAATATTTTGTATTCATATTATTTTACAACACTACAGGTATAATTAATTATTCTGTTTAACAAATTCATATTTATTAAAAAGTTGTAATAATTTATTCAAATATCTACTAACATATTTCATTAGCCAAACAAAATAATAGGTTAATAAAATCTTTAGCCAAGGATTTATTAATTTACTAACGTAAATAAGTTAACAAACGCCCTTCTTCCCCAATATTATAAATTAATTGGTGCATCTGAAAATGTACGACAATAAATTAAATAAATGCAACTTACCTTCAGTTGCCATGGATGATATTTGTTGATAACCTATTTTTGTAGGTATTTTTAATTAATTATATTTATCAATAAATAAACACTTTTTAACCAGTTTCCAATACAAATCAACATTAGTCTCTGACAGTTAATGACAAGACGACAACTGAAGAACTAACAAAGAATGTGTCAAATAATCTGCTTTATTTAGAATTTAGCCAAATAACATTACTTTTTACTTTAAAATATTTAAGACGCAAAGACTCCAAACATATATTGAAACTTATTACAATTTAATTTTTTTGTTCTTCAATTCAATATAATTAAAATAAAACTTAGAATTAAATATCCTTGCTGTTCTGTCTTTTTTTGCATAAGAGCAAAAGAGATAGATAATTAGTTATGTCAGATTATCAATTTGATTTTTGTTATTACTTCATTTTCTGTGTTCTGTGGTTTTTATAAACAAAGTAAACACACCAATGTTTTAATAGGTTAAGGTAATGTTTACGGTCAAATTCAAATTCAAAGTGTTTTTGAATGGTTTAGTTTGAAACTACAAAACTGTGTTATTTAAAATGGAAGAGATAATTGCAGCAATTCCAATTACGGAACCGTCTAAAAATGTATCTTCTCAAGAATTTCAAGATATGTTAACGTCGTGGTTTGAGAAAAAAGGCATTCTTTCTGAGTTAAGAACAAATCTTAGATACAAAATGATTAACGTTTTAAAAAATACGGCTATAGGACGAGACATTACTAGAAAAGTATCCACAGGTTCGATTAATTTAACTAAACAAGCTATTAATTTAATCGTAGCAGAATTTTTATTGAAAAATAATTGTGATTATTCTCTTTCATTATTTAATACCGAAGCGGGATTGTCGAGTACGTTTTCAGATGATATAGTAAATGAAGTAAATAAAATAATATTACAATTCGATAAGGAGAATATATTAAATATTTTGGAACTTATTGGTGTACATAAAACATCAGATTTATGTGATGAAATACTCAGTATATACTATAAAAGTAAAGAAAACAATTCTTTACTTTCAGCATTAATATTAGTATTAAGCAAATGTCTACCAAAAACTGTTGATTTTAAACGAAAAACTGATATTGGTAAGTTAAATTTAAAGTACAAGTGCTAGGGTATAATGACCAAATCAAATAAAAAAATTATTATTTCAGCTGATTATGTAGTGAATTTAACAATTAGAAAATCAAATACCTTATTACCTTTACAATTTTTTTTCTATGGATTTTATTTTGATTTCACACTATTTAAATTTATGTTATAAATCATTTTGTAAAGATTTATAATTATATAATCAAATTTTGTAATAACATCTTAAAAGCTAAAATGTTTAGATTCATTGGTTTGTTTAGTTTGAGATTTTTTAGCATATTGAAAATACATAATAAGGAGCTATAATGGATATTGTACCTAAGTACTAATTCTAATTTTTGTATTGATTTTTGGTGGTTGATGTAATAAAAAAGCAATTTAAGCACTTATTTTTATGATCTATTATTGTTACAGACTTATCAAAAGAAATTGAATTTATAAAAAAAGTTGGAAGTATTTTGATAAGTTTAAATATACCTTATACTAACATAATGCCTACAATTGAAAGTATTAAGTGCCTTTATAAGACTGAAATACAAAACATAGAAGATAATTATACCAAACTAATATCTAAATTAAAAAATCATGCACTTTTAAAAGAAAAACAATCTCTTGAACAATTCAAAGAAATAAAAAAAAAGAATGAAATGCTAGAACTCACAATAGCACAACTCAACCATATTCAAAATGAACTTAAAATCCAGTTGAAACGTAGTATCAAAGATAAGCTAGCAAAAGAAAAAGAACTTACTAAAGTTCAGAGTGATTTGAAAGAAAGTAAAACTGAACTAGAACCACATTTAAAAAAAGAAGCAAATACAGAATGTTCTAAGAATCACTGTGAAGGAAGCTGCAAAGATAATTGTAAATTGGTCTTTAATCTTCAAAACGAAAAAGAGGAATTAATTAAAAAAAATATGAACTACTTGGAAGAAATAAATGACTGGAAAAATAGATATCAAAGTCTCTTACTTGACTTTACATCATTTCATCAAAAAATAAGTTCGCTTAATTTTAAAGGAACTGAAGAAATACCCAGTAGTCTGTTGAACTTGAATTTGATAGATGATATTAAACACATAAATGAAAGTAAGTTATTAATCTTTAATGTAACTGCAATGTTACTAACCTATTTATAATTTTGATCACAAAATAAAAAAACTTGATTAAAATAATATTTTCCAAAAAATAAGTATTTAAAGACAGCTAGCTATAAGTCTTAGACTACTCATTTCAGCAGAGTTGATCCTACTTTCATGCTTCTGCCAAACCCAACATTCACTACCATATGTAAGTGTAGGGACCAGCACTCTGCATAGCCAATCGTGTTTTTTTTACATGTTTTGGCTGCTCATAAAGTTATACAGGGCCCCATTCATTTGTTTCACTGCCAACACCCTTCGCTCAATATCACAGTCATACTTTTTCTTATAATCTGTGAACCCAATTATACAAACTCATTTACTTGTTCCACTCTTTCTCCTTCAATCAGCACCTCCCAGTTTGTCATATTATCTTCTTTTTCAAAAACCCTTGCTTTCTTTATGATACCCATGTTAGTAAAATGATAAATTAATGTGGATTTTTCATTTAGTAATCACAACTTTAAAAAATACAGATTCCTAGTATTAAAAATATCATATCTGTTCAATTTGTGGTTTAGATTGTGATTTCTTAACTAGTTTATCTTTAGTTTTTATAATGAAAATGAAAATTTCATATTTCCTGTAAATGAATAGTTTTATGTGGTACATTATTATTTACGTTTTTAGAGGTTAATTGTGAATTAACAGACAGTCCAGAAACCTCAACAGATGAAATAATTCGCGATGCTCGTAAGAGATTAAAATGTCTAGAAGATGAAACTCTAGAAATTGAAGATAAATACAAAAAGTCTCACACAAAAAATAAATGTAAACTGTTGTGAAAAATTTGAAACTAAAATTGAAATTAAACATAGGTAGCTGCATTTTTAAAGTAAATACGAGAGTTACTGATGTTAACTTAAGTATACACTAGCATTTTGTGATTGTTGTTAGTATTGTTACAAATTTTGTATAAATTAAATTTAACAAGCAGAATTAAAAATTATAAAATTGTCTCTACATTTTGAAGATTTAAACTATTAAAAAACTTTAATGAAAAATATGTTTTACTTATTACAAACGGAAACAGATAATATTTAGGACATACCACATCAATCAATATATTTGTGACTCCATAAACTGTATTCATGGTTCTATACACTGAATTCCCTGTTTTAAAATGGTGATAAATTATTTTTGACTTAAATGTAGTAGATAAATAGTAAGCATTAAGCTTCATAGAATTATTGCCAATAAAGGTAAAGAAGATAGACGAGTCTATCGTTGATATTCTATCGTAGGTCTTTAGGTCTCATATTTTGCATGCACATGTATAATAGGTTGCATATAATCATCGTTGTGTTCAGAAGTATAAGATAACGCAATGGAGTACAGAAGAAGTACATGTTTTAAAAGGAATACGTTAGGTATCCTTATATTAAAGGATCCTTATGCATTGCAAATATGTACTAATTTGAAACTGAATCAAACAGACAGGAGTTCTGTAATCCATTCTATTACTTATTATGGGCGCAATTTACACATACCGTGTATATTACTCCTTTCATCCACTTATTTTATCGGGATGCGGAAAATAAATTATTTTTTTCAATAATTTTATGATGGTTTCTCATTACCATTCCTAGTTCAAATATGTTTCTTTTCACTGCATTGCAATAACTAATTTAGGTACATGCATTTTATAATTAATTAAAAGGCTTCAAGTTTTAAATATAAATTACTGTATTATTGCTCGTGTGAAGGAATAAACGTGAAAAAATGACAGTACAATGGGCTGTAGGCTAAGGTGGCCAATCGTCTTCCTTTAGGGAGGACAAGAACAGTCCTTCATCACTTGAAAAGAAGTGTTCTGCTCCTACATGTTATCCTTTTCGATATTTGAAGACTAACATGTTGCGCGTTATAAAACATCACGGGAAATTCTCTTTGAAGAAATTTCTTTTCGGATAGTTCCAATATGTTGTTAAAAAGTGATATATTCAGAAAAAATATTAATTCAATGGAAATTAGCGGGCATGTAAGCATAATTACAATATAAAATATTACATATGTTTCTATTTCTAGATCATTATAGTGTATTATTGTAAAGAATAAAATGTTTCTTTTATCTACGATAATTTTTTCAGTTAAGTCACAGTATACACCAACTTACAATTTTAGGCTGGTGTATTCTGTGGTTAAGTTGTCCTATTGTAAAAAAGTTGATCACCTTGTAGGCCCAAGTGTTACCTGGAAACCAAAGGTTGAGGGGCAAGCCCTTAATTTCAAATAAATTATCTAGTAATTTAATCACAGTACTTCCATATTCCGTGTGTGTCACATAATCAGAGAAGAGAGAGATTCTCTCTTCTCGGTCATAATCTATGTTTTTCTGTACTGTCACAGACAAGATGTCTCTGATGCTGTGGTTTAATTTCAGCTAACTTCATATTGGTAAGGTTAGGTTATCTTTTTGACGTTAATTTTGTGAAATGTAGATGTACATAAACATACCAAGTTCCCCCTCCTGTGGTTTAAATAAAAAAATTAATATTCATTGTATCAATCTCTTATGTGATATTGTTATCTATAACAAATACTTTAATTTTATAAATATAGTCGTAGTATAAGACTTTAATTAGTATTTAAATTTTTACAATTTTTAAATAGTACATAATAATGAGCAACATTAAAGGTACCTTAAAAGAAGCGGCAATTCAAATAGGATCAGGAGGCTCTGCAGGTAAATTTTCAAATTTATTTTGAGATTATTATAATCATTTTGTTGATTGTTTTTAAGGCTTTGTGGAGGTTTGCATAATGCACCCACTTGACTTGATTAAAACCAGACTTCAAATACAATCTCGATCAATGGATAAAAATGATCCTAGATACTACAAAGGCATTGTAGACTGTTTTGGGAAAATGTATAAACAGGAGGGATTATTTTCCTTTTGGAAAGGTATATTACCCCCAATTTTAGCTGAGACCCCTAAAAGGGCTGTTAAAGTATGTTTTGCTCTTTAATTTTTCTTTAATTAATTGCTGCTTTTTCAGTTTTTTACTTTTGAACAGTATAAACAATTTTTTTTGTTTGGATCTCCCACTCCTACCCCATTGGTAAGCATTTTAAATATCTTCTTACTAACTACCTAATCCAATTTGTCTCGAGTTTTTTGTAATAAAAATTAATTTAATTTATACAGGTAATTTTTTTGTTCACTTACTAAATTTATAAAAAAAATTCTCAGATCTACATTGATACAATTGTCAACAAATTTTGAACATTTCAAATTATATAATGAAATCTAAATATAAATACTATGTTGTAGATGGTACAAGGTTATTTTGCTAATTGTGTTCTTAAACCTACATTATTTTTTAGGTAAATAAAATAGATATTTTTAAATTGAAAACATTGGCAAATAAATTTTTTATTTTTTTATGTTTAATTCCATGGTTCCTTTGATTTCTATCTAAAAAAATATTTTATGTAAAATAAAAAAAATCCATTTTGGCACTTTGCTATCCATAAAAAAAATACACTTAATTTCATAATAAGTATCAATTAAATATGAAAATTAAACTTCTTATCTTGATGTTTTTTATTCCATTGGATTTAAAACTGTATGTCTAAAAAAATTCATAAATATGTACCATTACTAAACATTACAAATACAAATTATTCAAACCCCGATTAGAATGTGGCTCTAATCAGAACCAACTTTTTCAATTTATTTGTAGGTACCAACTATTGAAACCTTAATTCAAAATCTTTTATTGTTATATAGTTGGAGATGTACTTGTTTTTGATTTAATTAATAATTTATTAGTGATATTTATAAACAAAAAAATAGATAGTTTTATTTAAAAAACCTTTCCACTTATTTAATCCTCCATCACTGCTCTTATTGGTCTTTTTATATCATTATTCAAAGTGGTAATAAGAAGATGATGTTAATTTATTTTAAATTATTGCTTTTACTTATATACTATTAATATGAACTTATATATCTACCTACTTTGTTTATTTTAAAATACATATTTTGTAAAAAAATATGAAAAAAATTGGCTGATTTCCATAAAGACAAGGTGTTGATATTTAAAAAAGTAGTTTTATGAACAGATGTAGCTGAATATTGCAAAACTATTAATGTAAAAAGATTTAAAGTAATTGTAATTTTACGATAAATACGTCCCAGTTCTGGCCGAGTTGGTATCGTCCACACAAGGCGCTTAGCTATTTTTTTGCCGGCACCAAAACTTCCCCATATAGCGAATGATTTATGGTCGCGGCGCTATTGAATCCGTCCGACGATTCTTGAAAGGTCCAGCAATTTCGAGACAATGTCGGAAATAACGAAAGGAAATTCTCGCTCCTTCGCATAATAATTTGTGATATATAAAAAGACAGCGGTCGCGAAAGTTTTAGTTTTAAGTTTTGAAGTAAATAGAGAAAGTGATATATTGTTATAAAAAGTAATAAGTTTTGTAATTATCTGAGTGATTTATCAAGTGAGAATTTATTGTTTAAGAAGGATTAGAATAAATTGTTTAGTTTTTTTTGTACTGAATGTTTAAATTAACCGAAGAGTAAATATCGCAACAGTAATAATTTATTTTAACCATATTTACAGTCAGTCCTGAATAAGTATCTTTTAAATTTACTGCTTATTCTTATCAGTAGACCAAGAGATTAATAATGTTACGTTATTTTCTCCTTGAGTTCGGTAATTCTAAACTCTCAGTACAATAACTGAACAATTTTTATTCCAATATTTTTACGCAATAAAGTTTACTTTACAAATCACTTAGGTATTCACTTTATAATTACTTTAAATACTTTACTTCAAACTAACTAAACTTAAAGCTTCCGCGGCCGCTGTCTTTATATTTCTCCGAAAAATTTTCTAGAAAGAGCCCGAATAATCTTTTATTGTTTCGGAATTATTAGACGCAGTATTCTAGAATTTGCCGGTCTTTTCTTATTTTCCAATCGCCGGCGGCATAATCATGCAGTCTCCCAATTTTGATCGACGCGCCTCAAGGCGACAGACAACAGGGCCGGCTCGTAACAATAAGCTTTTTAATTTTCAACTGACCATAGTACCATTTTATTTTTCTAATGATGTTCTAAGGTTTTTTTACTTTTCATTTAAAGTTTTGTCATTTAGTTAATTCAAAAACAATTATCCAAACTATTACACTCATATTTTTTAATTTTTGAGATAATAAAACTTTTATTTTAAAGTAAATTAAAGCAAGGTCCAGTAAATTTTTTAAGAAATATGATTTATTCTGATTTTTTCAGACATTGTATTCAGTTGATTGATGTTGGAATGAATTTTTCAGACGTTTTCGCTTGCGGGTCTGGGAGCAGGGATAACTGAAGCTATACTAGTGAATCCTTTCGAAGTGGTGAAGGTACAACTCCAGTCAAACAAGGCTAGATCCAGTGAAGTGCCTAGCACTTGGGCCATAACTAGAGTAATTATTCAGGAGAATGGTTTTGGTTTGAGAGGTCTTAACAAAGGTCTTTCCGCTACCATTGCGAGAAATGGATTGTTTAATATGGTGTACTTCGGTTTTTATCATTCTGTTAAAAGCTTGGTGCCAGAATCTGACGTAGGTATTTTTAAACTTCTAAACGTGACTCATTTTATTTAACTTTTAAAAATATAAATTTATTTATTTTATTGCAAATAATCCACGAAACAACGAACCTAAGTTTAAAAAGGTACTAAAAATGTTTAAATAAATAATAATTTAAAAAACATATATTGGTGTTTGTTTTGGACTACTAATTGGTATAAAATTTTAATTAATTATGTACATACTTAAAGTCGTGTACATTGTCGTCCAATCATCTGTCCAAAAATTAGTATTTTAAAAAGTGAATTTAATGCTGAAATAAACTTTGGAAATAGTCCTAGTGTCAGTTGACACTAGCAGTCTAAGATTATGTTGTTTGTTGTTATGTGAGAACAATGAATTGAAAATTAACTACAGACCAGCGGGTATTTGTTTTGCAAACATAGTGGAAACATGGCCATAATAACAGTGATATTTGTGATTTGTTTACCAAACGTTTTTCAAAGGTACAAGGTTTTCGCAAATTAAATTTAAGATTTGAAGAGACTGGGTCGGTTGCAGAGCTTTCTCTAAGCCTACTTTACTTCAAGGCCTACATGAAGATGATACGGACAGTAGTATGGAATTCTGCGAGTTGTACACAATCCGACAAGCCGATATCAACTTTTACAAAACCTTTCTTTGAAGCGACTTTTACAGTGAATGGCAGAACTGTCTTGTAGACAGAGTTAAACTCTCCTGGTATAAGTGTATGTACAGTGATTTTAAGCGGCGAACTTATTGGGCCTTATTTTTTAACGGTGCTGTCATTCCTTTTAAGTACCGAGATGCTTCAAGAAGTGTTGTTAGAACTGAAAAATAGTCCAATTTATAAACATCTGCAGCCGGTTAATGAAATGTTGATGTGGCAACAAGATGGAAGACCCCCGAATTATGGGCTTATTGTGAGAAACATGGCCTCCACGATTCCCAGATATCACACCTATGGTTTTTTCAGTCTGAGGTATACTAAAAAATGAGGTTTATTCCAATAAAATTTTAAGCCTTTGAAGTCATGAATCCAATCAGAAATTGAAAACCCTGAGTTGTGGGAGATTTGAGACAAAATTTGTGTCAAAAAAATGCAATGCTTGCTTAGATCAGCATCAAAACACTTTAAGCATCTTTTTTTTGGTTAATTAAACTATACTAGTATTTGTTTGTTGATAATAAAATAATTAATAGTAAATTTGTATTTTTGAAAACTGACTTATGGTCCACCCTGTGTAGAGCCACAGTCACTTATCCTTTTTAGAATTCACATTCACCTAATGAAACAATTCCAAGCATCCACTTTGGTCTGGTAGATAAAAGGATTGTATCTTTATATTAACGATCGATTTAAATTACTCATATTTGTATTTATTATTGATTTTCTTTTGACGTGGCTGATATTTTTATGATTTTTATCTCAATTTTTAGAATCAGTACAAAGATTTCTTCAGAAAGATTGGAATAGGTTTTGTATCTGGCAGTTTGGCATCGTGTTTAAATATACCGTTTGACGTTGCCAAATCAAGAATACAAGGTCCACAACCAGTTCTTGGTGAAATTAAATACAGAACAACATTAAGTGCAATGTCTATGGTGTATCGAGAAGAGGGGTGAGTTTTAAGAAAATCTATCTTAAAAGATGTTTTTGTTGTTCTGATATCTTACTAAAAAATAAAACGATTAGTCGTTATTACTAGACAAAAATTTAAATTTATTAATGACTAGGTCCTGTGTTTGCATAAAAAATTTAAAATTATTAATGACTAGGTCCTGTTTGCATCAATGGTTTGCCAGGGGCAGTTGGGATGCATTTCTCTTCCGGTCGGATAACGTATGTCCTGTTATTGATTTTAGTGTTCGCATTTCTTCTTAAAAGTCATTTAGTTGTTGCGTTCTATGCTCTGATTTCTATCGCGTATGTAATGACCGGTCTTACGCACGTTTTTTTATCAACATAAATGTGGTGATCACAGATCGCAACGTTTTAAATTTTATTATTCTGTTAATCCTTTACGACGCCAATGCCTTAAATATCTTCGGATGGCACCCCAGCTGGCTTTCTTTCCCCCTTTGTTTGAAATTCGCAGTCTCGAGTCGCCGCAGTAGCAAGTTTCCTCTCTTAACTCGATTCAACGCAATAGTAGTATTCCTCCGACCGTCGAGAACGACGGCCGTTCAGTAGTATTGTTCCGACGTCATAGTGAGCGGCTGTCATACAGTTTCTTTTTCTAAAACTTCACTTGCTACTTGCAATAAGTTGTATTCGTTTAGTTTCTTTCATTAGTTAGTTTAAACTCTTATTTTTCCACCACGGCTTTGAATTAATTTCATTACAGTAATTCACTAGTCGGTACAAGTGCATTGTGTCTTTAAAGATGGAAATACCTATATTTTGTGTTAGATAAAAACTTTTAAAAAACCAGCCAAATCGTGATTACTTCCAGTCCACTATATCGAAGTTAAGTAATCATTTCTCCCATGTTTAGCATGTTGTATTTTGGGATGTCCAAAATTATTCCCGTTAAGTTTGAGACACGTGTTTAAAATTTATTAATGTACTATTTTTTTATGTTTTAGCTTCTCAGCTTTATACAAGGGTTTACTTCCAAAGGTGCTTCGTTTAGGACCTGGTGGTGCAATTATGCTAGTCGTTTATGAATATGCCCATGAATATTTGAATGAAGTTTTTAAATAATTAGATTTTTACAAATGAAAGGACTAATTGCATTTTGTGAAAAAAAAAACGCTTTTTTGTTGAACGACAATGGGGTAGTTACCGTTTTTTTTTAAGTAAACACGTTGGTAAATTTTCTTTACTTTTTGATGGGTATTTTATACTACATTAAGATGTAAGCAAAAATTAAAGGGGTTAAATATTTCCAAAAGAAAGTGCTAAATAAAATAGTTACATATAAAAAGGGCTTATTAATTGTTTGCCTTCACATATTTTTAGGCATAGCTTTGGTATGTTTTGTTCAATTTTTTTCTTCTATCTTACAACTGTTCTTTTTTTATTACTTCATTAAAATGAACCATATTTATTGCATTTCCTGCACGAGCTATTTTATTTTAGTTTAAACAAATCTGAGTTATATTTGTCAAAAAACAATAACAATTCTATGATCTCGAAAAATAATTATATAAATAAATTTTTAAAATTCCTGCATTAAATAAACAAAATTTAAATTTTTCGGGCATCGTGCAGTTTAGTTTTAAGCAAATAAAACCTTTTATTTTTTTAATACTTATCTACTCTACCTCATTTCGTGGTTTTTAAACAATGATTACTATTATTTTATAATTTATTTTAACCAATGTTGCGTTTTTTTGTTGGGTTTTTTATTAACAAAGTTACGGAGTTATTTACAAAAGTTTAATTGTATAACTTGTAAAAAGTGAACATTTTATTTTTATTTTTACATTCATTGTTTGTATGTATAATAATAAAGTTTATTGCAATTTTCCCAAGTTTTCTTGACTAAAGGTTCAGGCTTTGGCTTCCTATGTGGCTGTGTAAATTTACTAGGTCAGTCTTGAGTTGGTCGAATATTTCGGTGAGGCTGAAATAAAAGAAAAAATTGTAATAAAAACCGAACTAACTGTAACAATACTTTAAAAAAAATATTTTCGGAATGATCAGTCTCACCAAAAATTGATATTTTTATTGAAGCTGGTCTACTAGACTTGGATAAAGCGTATGACAGAATGGTGAGGAATGAATTGTGGTCGACATTGTCTGTGTGGGGTAAGCGGTAGCAGAAATTACTTTAAGAGAATTCCAGTGTTTGTGTTAGGATCAGTTTAACATCGAAAAAAGGTGTTAGACAGGGATGTGTGGCTTCGCCATGGCTGTTTGACTTATTCATAGATGGTTGTTTAAAAGATTTGAAAATAAGTACATATGGATTTAAAATAAATGATTATGGTCAAATGCCTCCTTTAATCCGATGATCAGGTCATATTTTCATCTAAGAAGGAGTTGCAGGTGATGGATAACGGACGAAAGGGACAATAAGGAACGAAAAGAATTGGTAGCAAGACTAATGGTTTTTGTAAGAGAAGAAATCATGACAAACTGTAAAGTGCTGATTGAAAGAGAAAGATTGGAATAATTGAATGAGTACACTTGGGTTCAAAGTTAACGAGAGACGGAAAGTATGATTGTGATATTGAGCGAAGGGTGTTTGCAAGCCCTGCATAGCTTTATGAGCAGCCAGAACGTGTCGAAAAGGCACGACTAGCTGTGCTTAGAGGAGTGCTGGTCCCTACGCGTATATATGGTAGTAAATGTTGGATTTAGCGGAAGAAGCATGAAAGTAAGATCAATGCTGCGGAGATGAGTAGTCTGAGAGGTAAAGCTGGAGTGGGTTTGATGGATAAAGTGAGAAATAGTGTGATAAGGGAACGCTGTGGAGTGAAAGATGTAGTAACAAAGATAGATAAAGGAATGCTTAGATAGTTCGGACACGTAGAGAAAATGGTTGAAACAGATTAACGAAACAGAGGTCATCTTAGATAAATGAATATCGATCAGATCAAAATTGTTTTAAAGAAAAGCCAGGTCAAAATTAACAGTAACCGACGAGCATGTATGAAAGCGCTGATGAAAGTAGAAGAAGCGAAAGACGTGTGTAAGAAGTAGTCTCTGCTTATCCCTACTGGAAAAAGACGTGGCTATGTATGTATGTATGAAGAAAACAAGAAATAAAATCACACCTTCTTTGATAAGGATTAGTATCTTCATCAATTTCGTTTTCTGTAAATGTAGCAGAATTTTTCATCTCTGTATTCACTTGAACTCCAACAGATCTCATGTCCTGTAACAAAAATGTATTATTTTGTTGAAAAACTACAAAATTATACCAATTCTGACGAATGGTATTTAAAGTTTTTATATTTATTTATATGTAATAACGTTATCAGCATAAACATTTTAATCTAATGCATCCCTTGCAAAAGGTATATGAAAGTTTATACTTGGCACGATAGTTCAGTTAGGTAAGTTATCTAAAAGCAAAGGTTTTTGACCTTGAGAGTCGTGTCCCGACTAAAAAAGAGAGCATATTTTTTTACATTTTTTGATCTACATTTTTTTATCAGCCCGATAATTTCTGAGCTATAACGCGTAGAAAATTAAATTTTCGGAAAATTTGGTTTTCAAACAAAATTTTTTTAGCAGTAGTAGAGGTAGAGAAGTAGAGCGCATTTTTTTTATTGGGGTATTGCTAGTAAGCATAGTACACGAAGCATTCAGTTAAAGATGATAATGTTTTAATCTATTTGAGCTACTTGTATTCATCAAAATTTTGAAAAATTCAGATCATCAGTAATTATGGATTCTTTCTGAGAGTCTTCCTCTTGTTCTTTATGGTCAACACCATATCATCATATCCCATTTGTAGAGAGAGAAATTAATTGATTTCGGGAAGCATGTCCGAAACGTTGTTATGTGAAGTTTCTGTTCAAGTTGTACTTTCTAACCTACCTTTCTACAACTTCATGATTTTGCATTTATATAAATCTATGATTTTTGCATTTATATAAATCTATCACAGTTATTGTAGTCGGACCAAATCTATAGCGTATGTTTAATTGAATTGATAAAATACAAGTGTGGCGATAAGTTGGTGTTATTGGATTGTTATTTCTTCCTATATACTGTCGTGTTGTTGTTATATCTTGGGAAATATCGTGGCTCATGCCAAAAACAAAACTTTAATTGTATTTAAGCCACTATCCACAATATTTTTAATGTGATGATCCACAAATTACGTCACACGATAAGGGGGTGAAATGGGTTCACCAAATTGTGATATCGAGTGATAAGGGGGAAGCTTATAAGCTTTGTGACGTCACATCTATAAATCCAAAGTATTAAAGCTTTAAAATATTTTCAACTCTGTGATTGATTTATTGTCGATTTTATGAAAAAAGATTTTAATCTAGAAATATATGAATAATTTTGGAAGTAATGTTTTATTATATTAATTTATAAACCTTAGAGTCAAAGTATGCAAAAAAAAAATGTAGAAATTTGCATGATCCACATTTTTAGTATGACCTTATGTAACATATCTTGCACTAATAACAAGATAATAATTGCGTAAAAGCATAATTATTTCAAACCTTTAAACTAATATGGTAGAGCAGGCAACACCTCCAAAGTCAAAAATTGGGGAATTTATTATAGATAACTTACCCAACTGAACAATCATGTCAAGAACAAACTTTCTTATACATTTTGCAAGGTGGAGCCATTTTTATTGCACTATTGATTGGGGTATGAAGGTAAGTATGGAAATGTTATACCATACTATACAGTGCGTCCATAAAATAACGCATGAATTCTTTATTAGTTAAATAAACAGTAATAGGAAAATATCCCGTAGCAGGTTGATTTTTTATTTTAATTTACTATTTTCTAAAAGAATAATCCATCATACAGGGTACCTTTTTTAGTGATGACGTCAGCACCAGTTTATTTTAAATGAAACCAACTTTGTTTTAATTTGCGGATTTTCCTAGCCGAGCTGATTCCAAAAATGTTTCACAAGTTAATTCAAATTGGTACAGGGTGGACAAAAATGCGAAAGTTTTGTATTAAAATTTTATATTTACAAAATAATTGATGAGGACTAAACGTTCACTCTAATAAAAACAAAACAATGACTTAACCTGATAACAAATTCATCATTAACATTTTGCAGCATAGTGGGTGTTACGTTCTGCATTTCCTGCCTTATTCGGGCTTTTAGGTCACGGATACTGTCAGACTTTAGATTTTAAATAACCCCATAAAAAAAAGTCTAATGGGGTAAAATCGGGTGATCTAGCAGGTGATTCCACTGTTCTCCTTCTTCCGATCCATCGATCTGGAAATGTTCTATTTAAGAACTGGCGCACACGGTGGCGTAGCGTGAGCCATTGTCGCCCAGGGCGAAATCATAATTTGCTGCCCCTCTGACGTCATAAAAATAATTATGTTGGTGAGAAAAAAAGTATCTAATCATATGAAAGAACTGAGCGAAAAAAATTTATTTCAAAACCATACTGTTACACTTGAAGAGTACAAAAAGGGGCAATTTTACCGCCCTCCTAATAGTGGCGCCCCGCACTTACGCCCCCCCTTTGGTACGCCACTGGACGCACAGCTATAGCGAAATGTGGCGGTGCGCCATCCTGTTAAAACTATATTCTGCGGTCTAAAGTGTTGGCAATTTGGATATCAGGGAAAAGCTGGATCAAATCAGGAAATAATGAATTAATAAAATTCTGCTGTTAAATTTTCATCAAAAAAATATGGACCAATAATTGTATTTCTCACAATACCAGCCCATACATTGATTTTTTTGTAGTCTTTGCGTATGGCATTCTTGTATCCAATTTGGATTTTCATCGGACCAATATTGAGTGTTTTGCTGGTTAACATGTCCGTTCAAATAAAACGTTTCCTCATCATGTACTTGCAGAATTTAGTTCTACGATCACGGTCATCTTCAGCCAACTCATGGATGATACGTACTTTATAAGGATGGTATTTTGCCTTTTTAAAACTACTTGATACTGCAGACTTTCCAATATACAAATCCTTAGATAATCATAGCACTGTACAGTGTCTACCTTGCTTTGATACATCCCTAAGGTGTCCTAATTCTCTGTATTTTTATCACTTGTGAAACATTTTTGGAATCAACTCAGCAAGGGAAATCCGCAAATTGGAAAAAAGGGTGTTTTAATTAAAAAAATGCTGACGTCATCATTCATCACCCTGTATGATAGATTATTCTTTTAGAAAATAGTAACTTAAAATCAAAAATCGATCTGTTTCTGGATTTTTTCATATTACTGTTTACTTAAGTTAAGTAATAATGAGTTTATGCGTTACTTTATGGACGCACTGTGTACACTGTGTTCATTTGAAAAAGGCCCATCCTTAATATTTCAGAAATGCGACATATTAGAATGAAATATAGTCAACTTTTAACTTAAGGGGGACACTTTTTAGCGCTAATGTCATAAAAACGTCAGATTCCCCTTACATTTTTTCAAATGGAGTTAGGTATCAAGTCGTACCTTATTTAAAAGGTCTGGTAAATATCTATTTAATCATTGTTTTGCCTTTGATATTAGCTTTCCATTATTACTTAATCGTTGTTTAAAATTGGCTCTCTTTAAACTTTTCATATACCCTACAAAACTGAATCCTGTTATTGTAATTATGACTATGACTTTTGTCATTATTGTTTTTTTTGTCACTGTTACTATGACTTTTTAAATCGTCAACATAATATGGGGGCATATGAAAAGTTTAAAGTTAAAGAGAGCCAATTTTAAACAACGATTAAATAACATTGGAAGGCTAGTATCAAAGGCAAAACAATATGATTAAATAGAGATTTACCAGACCTGTTAAATGAGGTATGACATGATGCCTAACGCCATTTGAAAAAATTTAAGGGGTATCTCCAATAGGGAGGGGGTGAATCTGACGTTTATAACATTAGCGCTTAAAAGTGTCCCCTCAAGTTAAAAGTTGACGTGTTTCGGAATTTCATTCTAATATGTCGTATTTCTGAAATATTAAGGATGTGTTCTTTTCAAATGAACACAGTGTATAACTACATATTAAAATATTGATATAAGTATAAAAAAAAATGAAGTACTGTCTTTTTTAATTTTACTAGTTTTTGGTTTGCACGTCCCTCATGTTAATAGATTTTCATTTTGTATTCATCCAACTGCTTTCTGACTTTCTTGAGATGGCCATTTAACAATACTAATGAGGATTAATGCTAAATAAATAAATAAAGAAGATATCTAACGTTAGTCATTTATTAACGTAATTATTACACTAAATAACATAAAAGACTTTATAACAAACAAATAATAAAACAAAAATATAACTCGTGACTTACACTAAGCAGGGATGCCATTGTTAAATAACTGAAATATTTTATAGGAAATTTAACAATATATTTGAATTTTAATAGTTTCTTTACAGTTTTCGACAGCAGCATTCCATAATAAAACAATATAAAAACACTAACAAAAGTGATTACTACGTTAAAAGTTAAATAAATAATTTTTACAACTAAATTTTGACAAACATTATCACAAAATATTTAAATAGTGCATTTATTCTTGCATATAATTTCTGGTGGATTAAATCGATTAGAAACCGGATTTTAGAATCAACCAACAAAAAACACAAGTTTGATTTTGCAGATTTTGGTAATGAGAAGAGGTTTTTAAAAGATAAGATTAGAAGTAGATTTTAAATAAGTGTTATAAATAGTAAACATAATTTATAAAACACCGAAAACGAAAAGAAAAAGGTTTGAAAATAATAGGAGAAGAGAGGGCACCGTAACCAAAACAATTGATTATGAAACTAAGTCCAAAAAAATATTAATTTCTCTTTTCACTATGTGTTTCACATTATATTTTAACTGGACCATATAAATTTGACCAGATTTTTCCAGACGACATAAACTTTGTTAGGTGAAATTTGTTTCTAAATGACTGTTTAAGATCCCGTTCCAGTTCGAAGCATGGATAGTAGACGTTACTGTTGTTTTTAATGAAAAGAGTGCATCATAAAATGTTTACAATACAATTGCCATATAATTTATTACAATTAAAAAAAAATTATAATGTCATTATCCAGTAGAATAAAAATAAAATATATATGGGTACTTATTCGCACAAATATTACTCAAATTTATATAAAATTTTTATATTTTATTATTTTTGCTAATGAGACATTTAAAATTTTTTTAGAGACACAAATAATTTAACTATAATTTCTTATATTGTTAGACACTTTAACTAATACCACACAATTGTTGCAATAATAATAAGAATATAATTTATTCGATTGAGAATTTACGCTTTCATAATTATCACAGCATAAATAATTTTACAAAAAAAAATAAAATATAGGTAATTATTTTGGTATAATTGTCTCATGCTATATTGGAATTAGGTATATTATATTATAAATAGGCATTATAAAAAAGAGCAAATTAAAATAACTGATTTTATAAAAATATCACAAATATTTGTAATTTGTTCGTAGATCTACAAAAAGTTTACGTTTCAATTGTTTGAAACAAATTGATTTTTATCTTTTTATACTTATAATCCTGCGTCAAGAATGAAGAAATAAATCGCGTTTTAAACTTAAACTGTGTTTTAGTATTGAAAAAATAAATCCTATTTGTGCTGTACTTATTTAAATTAATTTAATAATTTGTTATGTTATAAAATTGTATATTACACACCTAGGGCAGTAAAGTAAGAAATGTCGCATGTTTGTTGACCGAGGCGAAGCCGAGATCAACAAGACATGAGACATTTCCTATTTTAATGCCCGTGGTGTGTATACTATTTTTCTCTCTACTGTAGGCGGAAAGCGGCAACTTCGTTTGGCGTATCAGGACGAAAGTGACGCTTTCTGCACAGTAGGGAGAAAACGTATTATTTTAATGTTGCATTATTGGAAGATATAATGATGATATTATAAACTTGAATATATATATATATATATATATATATATATATATATATATATATATATATATATATATATATATTGTAGAATGTTACTGCTTAATTTTGAAAAAAAAATCACAATTATGCGTTGGAACAGATTTTCAAATATGGCCGACGATTTTTCGGTGCCTTGATCATTTTGAGATTAAATAACATATGTTGTTGGTTTTAAGACTGTTATAGTACTACTTTTTCTGCCTAATTCTTTACTAATAATTTTGGCATTTGGCGACAACTCATTGTCTTCTTTATGATCCTTAGTTTCCAGTTTTTCGAATGTGGGAAGATGATGTTCGGGAACTTTTACCTCCCACGTAAAGTCTTCAGTGTATTTGTCGGGCATGTAGTCATTTTGTTGCTCATAAAGTCTAATTTGTTCTGCTCCATCTACAATATAATCGTCGCTTTCTCTTTTAGAGTGATGTTTCTTATTTTTATACTCTGACGCGCTGTAGTCGTGGTCGAAGGGTACAGTAACAGGCTTGTCGAGTTTGTACAGCTCTCGGAGATTGTCGACATGCCAGATACCAGAGTACAAAGGATGGACTACGCTCTTTTCTGTTGATTCGTAATTGTCTTTATTTGTAAATTGCTTTTTAGGTTCGGATTTCACATATGGTTTTTCTTTTCCTTCGGGAAATATATGCTGGTTACCTTTTGTTAGTTTCTTGGCAAAACTTTCTTTGACATTTTTGTAATTGTCGTGTATATCAAAGTTTTTTAATGATTCTTTATCTTTGTATTTATTGTTCACTGTTTTGGACTTTTGCTCATCTTTTAATCTATAAGCCGGTATTGTTTTTGAAGAATCTTTCTTTTCAACGTCATCAGATTCAGAATCGGTAAATTTATTGTAAAAGTTTTCATTTACTTTCCCTGGTAATTTTATTTTATTTTTATTTGCGTCGTTGCCTTTAAATGCTTTATAAAAATCTTCATACTCAGTTCCCTTTCCTAAATTAGGAAAAACACTGTGGAATTCCTGTTCATGTTGACGTTCCAATTCTTTTATTTTAGCCACCTCTTCATTTTCGTCTTTTGTTGGCTCATTTTCACTATAAGTTCCTTCTTGTTTATCTTCAGTTTCTTCATGTCCGTCATTGTTTTCTTCGTCCTCGTTTTTAGCTTCTTCATTTTCAGCTTCCGTTTCGTCTTCCTTTGAAGTTTTAAGTGCTTGTTCATCTCTTTCTTCTCCTTCGAGTAATATTTGTTCGCGGATTTGATCATAATCTTGTAATTTTTGATCCCCAAAATGAGCTTTTATAAAACTGTCTATGTCTTTGCTATCGTAATGTGCATCACGTATATTTTCATAGGCTCCTGGCATTTCTTCTTCTTCTTTGGTTTCTTCGTTATCTTCATCTATTGCGGATTCTTCTTTGGTTTCTTCGCTATCTTCATCTTTTGTGGATTCTTCTTTGGTTTCTTGATTTTCATCATCATTTGTCAATTCTTCGCTTTCTTCGTGTTTCACGGATTCTTCTTTTTGGTTACCTCCTTCGCTTTCGTTCTCATTATTATCGATATGCTCTACTTCAAGATTTTCTTTTTCATTGTTATCAATGATTCTGTTGTCGTTATTAATATCCTCACTTTCTTCATTCTCGTCATTCTCTTTTGATTCTACATTTATTTCTTCTTTAATATTGTGTTCTGGTTCTTTTTGAGACTGCTTATCTATAAACTTTTTGTTAGTATCTTGGTCTTCTTCATTGTTTATTTCAATTCTAATCTCGGGCTGACGATTGGCGTAAAAATCTGAAAGTTCTTGTTGGATATAATTTATTAGCACTGGAGTATCGGCTGGAATGCTTTGTTGAAGCTTTTCAGGATAGGAAAAAAGCTTCATAGGAGACAGTTGAAAAGTATTTTCTTGAGAATGTATCTTCTCGTAATTTACATTTTGATTATTTTTTGTATTTACTTGCTCGGCTTCGTCAGCCTGTTGTTGTTTATCAGCCGCATCGTTATTGAATTTGTTTTTATAAAAGTTTAAAAGTTCTGCGTTAACCACTTTAGAAGTAAGGTAAGAAGGCTCCGCTTCGGCGTTAACTTCTTGTTGTCGATCCGTTTCTTGATTTTTTTTATTAAAGTAATTTAATAATTCTGCATTAACAACCTTTGAAGTAAGATACGAAGGTTGTGCGTAAAAATCAAGATTACTTGTAGGCTTGTGAGAGTAAGTGTCTGTAGTTAATGGTGCATCAAGTGGTTCTTTTTTATAAATTTCAACGTTGTGAATAACTTTTACACTACGTACTTTATTTTCTTTAGGCAAAGTGATCTCTTCGTATTTAGACAGTTCTTTTGGTATTTGGTTCGGTATGTTGTAATTCATAAGAGTTCTAGCACTTTCTTGCGGTACTATATACTTATAACCGTGTTCAACTGTCCACGGAGCGTTTTGCCAATAGTTTTTAAAATCTTGCTTAAATCTAATCTTAGATGTATCCACCTCCCTTTTCGTTTCCGATAAATTATCTAGATTCGTATAATCCGGAATGTCTATATGGAATCGTTTCGGTCTATCTTCGTATTCTTCATTTTCAGATTGTTCCTCGTAATCTAGCTCCCTTTCTCTTTCCTGTTCTTTTTCTCTTTGTCTTGAAGGTGGTGGAAGAGGATTTTGTATGACAGCAGGAGCTGGTTCAACGACAGGAGATGAAGCTGTAGGAGCTGATAGGGATAAACCTGGAGGAGAAACGACAACAGCAGAAATTATCGGCTCATTTTGAGGTGGTGATTTATTTCTATCCCAGTTTAAATTAATACTGAATTGTCTGCGGACACTATCTGTAAGCAAGCTTGGTGCAGCGAAAGTTGGAGAAGCAGCAGCAGCAGCTGGTGGCGCAGGAGGTGACGGAGGTGCAGGTGGTGCTGGACCCGCAGGGGGAGCGGGACCTGCCGGTCTTGGTCCCGGTGCTGGTGCTGGAGCTGGTGCTGGAGCTGGGGCTGCTGCTGGAATAGTAGCTGGTAAAGTCGCAGGGATGTTAATCACTATCCTTGGTCGTTTAAACACATCATATCCAAATAAATCCCCAACGTTGGTTAAAAATGATTGTATTGTTCTCGGGTTTCTGGGAGCTTGATTTTGAGCACTCACTAACACTAAAACTAAGAAAACGCTAGTAACTTTACACAGTAACATTGTGCATTTCTGTTTACGACGATGCTGTTATCGCAAGTGCATAAATTAAACTGAAGCTTTGTTCTAAAATGATTTCACTTGTTACAATCGATTTATTTGTCATAGAAAGGAGAATTTTTTTCTGATTGACGTTATTTTAGGTAGAATATTGCGTTTTTCGCGAAAGTAGTTATTTTACGTAAGACTATTATTTGATTGACTGGATATTAACGCATCGTTGCATTGTTGTGTGTTTTGAGATATTTCAGTAACGATTATTAAAATAATAGGACATATTTTACGATTAAATACTTTGGTAAACCACTGGCATTGAGTAGGTACATAATCGGGTCATAAAATTTTCCGCATATCGCTTTACTACACACCTACCACTAATTGTTTATAACATACCTATGTTTAATCATTAATACTAACAAAATTTGGGGTTTATTAATTTATTTGCCAGCAATAAAAAATGAAGGCTTTATATAGACCTATTTAACACTAGCTTAAAAGCTGTTCTTTTATACATTAATATTACTTAAAATATTAATATGAATATTACTATCTAACAAAAGGAGTCTACTTAATTTTCATGTTTTATATGGATCACTCCTTGTTAAAAGAATTAATGGTTGGAATCGACCCTATTCGATTTGAACGAATTTTTGTCCAAAGTTTCCTTTTATTATAAAACGAAGTCTTGCTAAAAAAAAAGAGTAGTTGTAGCTATGCGAAATTGAAAATTTCAATATTTTACGAATGTTTTAAGTTTATTGTTCAAATATCTCAAAAAATATTATAGTTTCAAATATGGGTTTAAGTTTGTTTTAAAGGGGATATTTGGGGCTATAAAAATATATTTATAATCTATAATTTTTTTTCGAAAAATGAATTGGCAGAATTTTAAAATTTGGAAAATCGTAAAAATCAAAGTTCAGTATTAAATTTTTTATCTAAAAATATCCTGAAATTTTCAAGAGGGTATTTTTTTTTTAAATATGAATTATTTAATTTTACATACATACATATAGTCACGTTTTTTTCCATAGTGGTAGGCAGAGACCACTTCCTTCCACCTGCTACGGTTCTTACACACATCTTTTGCTTCCTCTACTTTCATCAGTGCTCTTATACATGCTCGTCGGTTGTTGGTGCTCTTGAACTGGCCTTTCTTCAAAACAACGTTGATCTGATCGAGATATGTTCGCCGAGGTCGACCTCTACCGACTTGCCCATTCACACTCGCCTTATAAATTTGTTTCGTCAATCTTCCTTCATCCATTCTTTCTACGTGTCCAAACCATATAAGCATTCACATTCACTACATAAGTGTAGGAACAAAAACACCTCTATGCACAGCCAGACGTGCCTTTTTTGACACTTTCTGTTCATTTTAATAAAAAATAAATTAATTTTGCAACTTTTAAATAAAGTAAATAGAATCAAGTTTTGTAATATTAAGCAATAAAAAATTTATTCAACGAAATAAGAGTGTGAAAATAAAAAATAATTGAAATTGCTTTTTTTTTAAATATGTGGTGTCATGCTCAGGAATCAAAAAAAGGTAAAAAACTGACATTTTGATTATCAGCAATTAAATTATATGAAATTTTTATTAAAAAATTAAAATCTATATACCTTCTTTAAAATTAAAAACAACAAATGCGGCATTAACAACGAGAAAAGGAGTAAAAAAAAGACTTACGTAATGAGTTTGAATTTAAAATGATACCACATAGATAAAAAATTTCAATTATGTTATTATATTTACATTCTTATTTCGTAGCTTAAATTTTTTATTGCTTAAAATTACAAATCCAAATATATACTTTACTTTCCTTTATTTGAAAGTGTCAAACCTTTTTTTTAATAAAATTCAAAAATTCATAGGTATCTAAAAAAAACACCTTCTTAAAAATTTCAGAATAATTTAAGATCAGTTAGAGGCAAGACATAAAAAAATTCTAAATTTAATACTGAACCGAAGTTTACTATTTTTCAAATTTCAAAATTCTGCCTTTTTATCATTTTTCGAAAAAAAACTTCAAAATAACTTTTTCATTAGGTACCTACCCTTGAGTCCATTTTCGTAACTATTATAGTTTTAAAATTATCTAAAAAGTAAACATGAAACATTCGAAGAATGTTTAAATTTTCAATTCCACATAACTTTTAAACAAAAAAATTTCATTTTTTTCTTTGTCAAGAGTGTCAAGACTTAGTTTTATAATAAAAGTTAACATTGGGTAAAAACTCATCCAAATCGAAAATTGTCGATTACAACTTTGGTCGATTTGATATGGAATAACCCATATGTTAGCAGGACTACCTAGCAAACTGGTTTGTAAAATATTGGCTGGTTAGAAAAACCTTAACATTTTGCATAAAACAGGTCAGGGGACCCCCGTAAGGAACTTCGTTTTCTTCAACTCCGAATGTTATTCGAAATGAAATCCTTATATCTCAATTTTTATTATTTTTTCAAGGCAAATAATCTAAAGGAACGAATTACATCAGAAAGTTTAAATTATTTCAGGAAAAATATTTATTCATAAAAAAGAAAAACAAATATAATTCTTACTGATTCTCATACAAGATATATAATACCTGGCAAGGTTCGAATTTAACGTTTCACTTTTTTGTATCTTTTTTTGATTCAGTCGTAATTGTTGTGGCGTTGAACATTGGTTTACGGTATTTTATTTGCACTCTGACGTTTGCCCTTTCCACACTCTTTTGGTCTCTGAACACATGATTTCACTATTGTCTCCCTATAATTTAAATAGTAAACACTCAAATCACATGTACAATATACGAATGTAAACAGTAAATACTTGCATCAAGTTATAAAATTTTATCAACTTACTTTTCTAAATCTGTATTACACACATTTGCTGCAGTTTCCATCTTTCAAAATTTAATTGCAATAGGTAATAAAACAATATTCACGTATGATCTAACACAAAAACAAATAAAAAATGCGTTTTCACAAAATTTCCACGTGTCTGTACAACCCTGTGTTGAGGTTATATGATAATAAATTATAGTTAAAAAAAAAACTAAAAACACGCTTTTAGAGTTAATCAAATTAAAAAGTAAAAAATAATTCTTAACATAAAAATAAAATTACTGACGAGAAAATAAATGTCACTATTATGTTTGTCATACAAAGCACCACACGCTTTTAGAACAATGAAATTAATTTTCTCGTACGTAAACTATTTCATTTACCAAGAAAATTATCTGTCTCCGTTTTGATGTGCCAAACAATTTTAACATGTAGTTCCGGCCGGGAATCGAACCCGGGCTGTCCTCGTGGCAGGCGAGCATTCTACCACTGAACCACCGATGCGATGAACTGCGTTAATATTTGTTCTGCGCGCAGTTCTATCTCTCTTACTCTCGTGTAAAGCATCCCATTTCGTTACGTGACGATTTCTACCAAATCGCACTATCCGTAAGACGCGTTAAGGAATTTCGTTCCAATAATCCCAATAAAACATTCCAAAAAAATATTCTAATACCTCTTTGCATTAAATTAGGTTTATTAAACTAGTTTGTAAAAGTCTTGGCTAAAAATTGTAAATGTTTTAAGCATTTATGTGAGAGGTGCGGCAAAAGAGGTTGTGGCAAGAAAGAAGGACAATAATAAAGATGAATTTGATAAAAAGTTATCTGACGACTTCCGAAAAAACATTAAATTCTTTTGGAAGTCCATAAGAACAGCCAGAGGTAAAAATACGACTTTGCAACTGAAAAAAATTAGAAACCAAGATGGTAGAATCGTGAGAGGAGAGGAATGCGTTCTGAAGGAATACTTTGACAGTTTATTTGACAAAGAGGATACACAAACGCAAGCCCAATTCGGGGGACACGAGTGAAAGTTGCTATAAAATTAGAATGAAAGAGATTATGAAAGCGTTGAACAGTATGAAATTGCAGGGTATAACAAGATTACGGTTGAAATGCTGAAGGCTGGACAAGACGTGGTAACTAGCCTTTTGAACATTTGCTGGAGGAGCGGCAGCGTACCAGGAAAGTGGTGCAAGGCAGTTATCGTTCCGTTTTATAAAGGAAAAGGTTTGCGACAGGACTGTTAAAACTACCGAGGAATTAGTTTATTAGGCATCGTCGGCAAACTGATAGAAGATATGTGATGTGCATTTGGTTAGAAGTCAAAAGGTCTACTATTATAAGCCGCGAGGTGCTGATTAAAGGAGAATGAGTGGAACAAGTGAATGAGTTTGTATACTTGGGTTCCAAGTTAACGAAGACAGAAAGTATGACTGTGATATTAAGCGAAGGGTTTTGGCAGGGACACAAATAAATGGGGCCCTGTCTAACTTTATGAGCAGCTAGAACGTGCACGACTGGCTGTGCATAGAAGAGTCACTTTAATTATGAATGGTAGTGAATGTTAGGTTTGGCAGAAGAAGCACGAAAGTAGGATCAACGCTGCGGAGATGGGTAGTCTGAGAAGTGTAGCCAGAATTAATCTGATAAATAAAGTGAGGAATAGTGAGATAAGGGAACGCTGTGGTAACAAAGATAAATAAGGGAATGCCTAGTGATTACAAAGGAGAACAAGGTTTGGAAATGACTGGGTTTTTGGGGAATGCTAAAGATCTAAACTATAAACTTATTGTAACTAATATGATAAATAAGTTAAAAAATCTGAGATGTCTGATAATTTTTTAACTTCACGTCCTACACAATAATCTTGACTTTTTGACATCTCCGGTGATGCAAGTGAAGAGATGAAGAAGCTGTTTATCCAGAGCCTTAAAGTGATGAAGAAACGACAGCTTAAGGTAATAAAAAAAAACAGATGCTAGATACGGTTTCAGCACCCAAAAATGCATGAATCAACTTTTCACAAAAAAAATATTTTTGGCATGAGTACCCGGCGTGCATAAAAAGTATTTTTTACTAAAATATTGACTAATTTGACTATCAAGCATTTCTATAATAATTTATCCCGTTGAAATGGTCGGAAATAAATATTATATTAATGCAAATTGCGAAACTTTTTCGCGAAGAGACCAAGCCTCGGAAAGTAAGTAGCGCTTTGTGAGACAACAAAAATCAATACCCACTGTAGTACCTATAACAGTTACATAACTTAAACCTGGAAAAACTATTACAAGAAACTACTTTCGCTCGGCTGCAAGCCGTTTACAGACGATTTAAATTAAAAGATCGATTTCAGATGCTGAAGTTGTCATGATTCTAGGTCAGTTAAATAATCTGGGTACATACTTTATTAAAAGCTGGATATTGTGTATGGTATACTTCATTAGTCTTTTTATAATTACGAATTTATTAAAATCCAGTTTCATTAGTGCTGTAGGTCAGATCCCATTAATTAAATTCACATACACAAATCGTGACTCAGTGTTTTTATTAAAATGAATTGGCTATAAAGAATTAAATTATTATAATTACTACTGCATAATGTGAATACATAAAAAGTTCAATTTCGTTAAAGTTAATGTTACTCTCTCCTATTCTAATACCATTGCAATTGTTATTGTATTAAAGCTTACGAGACAGCGTCGACTTTCTTTTTATAAAAAAATTGATTTATTGATTGATTGATACCGATACAGTTTTTATTAACAAAGTATAATAGCCAGGCAGAAAGATTTTGTAAGGAGACATTATTATAACCGTATATAGGGTGTTTAAAAAAAAAGGTGTCCCCGTCTGTAGGATAAGTAGAAAACTGAAAAATAATTGGGGTTTGCTTAGTAAAAATTTTTCGTACCGCCATCCGTATTCAAGATAAAGGGCGTTGAAAAAAAAATTTATACAGATTTATAAGGCGAGTGTGAATGGGCAAGTAGGTAGAGCTCGACATCGGCGAACATATCTCGATCAGATGGACATTGTTTTAAAAAATTGGTTGTCTGTAAGTCGGTTTACGGACGATAATTTTACGTGATAACGTCATAAGAAAACATTGATGAAAAATTGCATATTTTATGAATTTAATTGAATTATTATCACTGAATTATTATTATTTTGTGTAATACAAAGAAGGAGTAAATTGAAAATTACAATTTTTTCGATAAACTAACATTTATTTGCACTCGTTATTAAAATATTTTTTTACTTAAATTATACAGATTAATTACAAGTAACAATGTGCTATTAAGAGATAGGTGCGTCACAAGCCGAACGCTTAGGCCGATCGTGCCTCTCTATCGCTTGTTCCGCGCTCTCGCTTGCACGCTTGGTTCAGGCGGAACGTGACAACTGGTTTTTTCGTGCGTGCAGCCGGCGTTCATCAGTTTATAAGACGTTATCACGTCAAAATGGCTAGGTCAAGAGTACCATCAAGCGACAAGCATGTATGAGAGCACTGATAAAAGTAGAAGAAGCGGAAGATGTGTGTAAGAACCGTACCAAGTCGAAGGAAGTGGTCTCTGCCTACCCCTATGGGAAAAAGGCGTGACTTTATGTATGTATGTATGTATGTAAAACTTGTATGAGATATGCTCAAAATATTACTCGATAAAGTTTTATTATATTTATATTTGCAAAATCCATTTATTAAAATAACTTTATTAGTAAAATTAACAATACTATGTATTATGTAAAAGCACTAAATTATTTTTAATTGTATAACATTATTATTTCACTGTCGAAGAAGCGTGTTTTCGTTTTCTATTGATGGTCATTATCATTCATGTAATGCAAAAGTACATTACAGCAATAGGAAAAAATCGAAACTGAAATTTATCAGAATCTCATAAATGCCGATAATGTTCCGTGTGTGCGTTTGTACGTATAAACGACCGACATTACTATAGATCGGCTTTGCTACATGTTTGGAATTTTTCAAACAACTAAGTAGGTATACATTTCATTGGCGTGTTATTACAAATGAGATTGGTAGATAAATCGAATTTTTTTTTAAAAAATAGTTTAAATTTGAGGTATTTTAGCTACCATAAAAAAAATGTGCCGTCGTGGGATGCCCGGCAGTTCTGAAACATCAAAACTATTTTGTATATAAAATATGTTTATTAACCTTTATAATACCAAGCGGGGTGCAAATGCACCCCACATGTACTTTTTTGTATATATCTAAGCCAATTATATTTTGTTTTATTTCCTCTTTTTAGTAGCTGCATTTTTTTAGGTTCCAAATGTAATTTACCTAAAATCTTACATGGATTTTTTCCATCTCAGTAATTATTTAGGCTTTTAGAGTGTGGGGTGCATTTGCACCCCGCTTGGCATTTTACGTATACCAATATTTCTATGTTATTATGAGCTAACGGCAGGGTAAAATCCTGTTATCTACCGATTTTTTTTGTTAGGCAAAGTAGGCAACAAGCCTGAAAAAGGACAAGGTGAACGGGTTGTTCTTGAACTTTCTGATTATCTAAGTCAAGGATATGGTATCACAACTGATAACTTCTTTACTAGTCTTTAGCTGTCTCAAAAATTGTTGGATAAGAAGCTTACATTATGTGGCACTCTGCGCAAAAATAAGACGTTTATACCAAAGGAACTACTTCCATCATCTTCAAAAAAAGAATATTCTTCAATGTTTGTTTTTACAAAATATTGTACATTAGTGTCTTATGTGCCGAAAAAGAACAAAACCGTTATTTTGTTATCAACCGAGCATGACGATGACAAAGTAAGTAATAAGGAGTCAGACTACAAACCAGATATTGTCTTGCATTATAATAGTACTAAAGGAGCTGTAGATGCAACAGACCAAATGGCATAAAAAATATACCACTCAAAGAAAAACTCTTAGATGGCCCATGGTACTTTTTTACCATATTATCGATATTGGAGCTATAAATGCCTATAAAATATGGAAAATTAAAAATCCAAATTACGAGTCTGGGCACTTAGATGCAAGAAGAAAATATCTTCTTCAGTTGGAAAAGGAACTGGCCAAGGAAAATATGATTTAGAAATACTAATGGTTTGCAAGCAAGCATACAAGAAAATATTCGTAAAGTTGTTCCAGAATTGGAGCAAAATATCCCTTCAACAAGACCTGTAGGAACTCAGGGTAGATGTTTTCTCTGTGAAAGAACCAAAGATAGAAAATCAAGACAACGTTGAGGAAAATGTGAGCGTTTTGTTTGTGTAAATCACTCTGAAAAAGAAATTTTTTGTATCCCATGTAAAGCAAAAAATTAAAATTAATTTTGAATACCTAATTAAGGTTTGTTTATTTTTTAGTAACTAAATTGAAATAAAAATAGATACAAAATAATCTATTTGCGTTTATTTTTCATTTTACTTAAAAAAAATGTAAAAATTACAAAGATAGACAAAAAAAAAATGGGGTGCAAATGAACCCCGCTTGGTATCGCACGTATGTAAAAAAGCTTGGTATTATAAAGGTTAAGGGAAATAAATATGGTATAATCAAAAACAAAATATTCAGATAAAAATAAATTTTTTTTAAACATCGAGAAGGCTCAATTCTCTTAATCAGTTACTTCTGTATAGCTCAATTCACCAATATAAGACGGTATCGGATTAGACACCAAGGCATTGACTTAACGGGCGCACCGTGTTGAGGGGTATATTGGTAAATTCCCCTAAGATTTAAACCCGAAAATTTTTCTTTATTATTATGCTTTTGTTGAGAGGTTTTATTTTTATTTTTTGCTTTATTATGAACAGAAATCGTTGATGTAGCTCTCGATGAGTTTTTTGGTTAGAAATAGGCACATAATAAATTATGTTAAAAAGGAATGCAACAAAAATATATTATCGGCACAAATTTAATATGATTTAATAAAATTTAAGATGATAAAAGTGTAGAACAGATCATGTCTTTCAAATACCCAGGCGTTAATATCACAGTAATAGAAACCTTAAAGAAGAAGTCCGAACACAAACGATAGCGACAGCTAGGGTATCAGGATATTTCCGGGACATAATATGGAGAAACAAACATATGAGTATTGAAGGCAAAACGCGAATTTGCATGACGTGTGTAAGACCTATTAAATAACATATTATAGTGCAGAGCCGGAAGTAGAACCACCATCGTACGAAGAGGTAACGAAAGTAATAAAAGATTTGAAAAACAGGAAAGCACCAGGTGCCGATGGAATAGTAGCGGACCTAATAAAGAACGGAGGAGAGAGGCTATGGAGACAAATTCACAAACTAATACTACACATTTGGGAACAAGAAGAGATGCCAAAGGACTGGAAACTAGGAATTATCCTCCCGATACACAAAAAAGGTAATAAGACCAACTGTAGAAACTATAGAGGAATAACACTACTTGGTCTCCCATACAAAATATCATCAGGGGTGATCCATAATCGAATGACACCCTACTTAGAGGAAATGCTAAGCGAATACCAATGTGGATTCAGAAAGAATAGATCAAGTTTAACCCTCCTAGGAATACCCCAAAAAATTAGTAAAAATGGTGGAAGTTACCATGACCGAATCGACAGCAGCTATAAGAGTACAACAACAGTTCAGCGAAGAATTTAAAGTAAAAGTCGGGACAAGGAGACGCTCTCTTGGCAGTGCTTTTCAACCTAGTGCTGGAAGCAGCTATTAAAAAAATCGATAGAACTGGAAGCATCGTTAATAAAACCACACAAATACTTGGGTATGCGGACGACATTACAATAATTGCACGTGACCTCGCCTCACTGAATCAAATCGCCATAGAGCTTGAGCCACAGGTAAACAAAGGAGGCCTGCAAGTGAACAAAGACAAGACGAAATATATGTACTGCTGCAGGAATCCCCCAATACAACTACCAAATATTAATGTAAACGGCGGTCTGATCGAAAGCGTCAAGACTTTTAATTTCCTTGGCACGAAAATTACCAATAATGGTAACGTCCAAGTTGAAATAAGAGCAATAATCCTAAAAGGAAATAAATGCTATTATGCCTATCTTAAACTAATAAGGAGCAGTATACTCAACAGAAAATCTAAGATCACAATTTCTAAAACACTTAGAAGACCAGTAGTAACCTATGGATGTGAAACAAGGACACTTATAGACGGAGAGGATATAGCAAGATACATAAAAAGTCAAAGGATAAGATGGTTAGGACATGTATACAGGATGGGGGAAGAGAAAAGGGTTGTAAAAAAAATCCTCGAATGAAAACCTCAAAACACAAGACCGAAAGGGCGACCCAAGAAAAGGTGGATAGACGATGTGAAGAAATACCTAAAAACTCTGAGAATAGGAAACTTCGAGGAGAATAGTGGTAGATAAAACCATATGGAGGAACATAGTTGAGCAAGCCAAAACCCACCAAGGTTATGAGCGAAAAGAAGAAGAAAAAGAAGAAGTGTAAGACAGAGTGAGAAGCACTACCCAAAATTGCAAAAGAGGAGAAATTAAGCAGGAAGACCTCCAGGAAGACTCCCCAAACGATAGTTCAAAAGCTGCACATCAGAGTCACAACTTGGGCTACAGCTCTGAAAAAAAACAAGACATTGTCTTAAAATAAGAAGAAGAGTAAGGGTTGCTAATTTTACACCCTTATAATGTTACTGGAATGTTAAAAAAATACCCATGATTAGTCCTTTGCGAAAATTACAACATTTTAAGTTTCTATCTTTACTTAAATTTTAGAAAAATTACATTAAAACTTAATTAAAAAATTAAGGCTTAATTTTATTACCCAATTTAGTAGTGATATCTAGGAAGAGGATGAGCTGAAAAAATTTTGTTATAGGAAAGATCCATCATAATTTCATATGGGCAATCACTTCCCGAATTTTTTCGTATGAATTTAAAAACACCCTGTATAGGTATAGTGAAATTTGGTTTAATAATTAGCTTATCTACAATCAGCTCAATGAATTGTTTGTTACATATCTGTTGTCTTGTAAAAAAAACCTTTGTTAACAATTTTAGCGTTTGTGCAATAATATGCTAGTTTTTTTGTATCCCAAGAAAACAATTTCGAATGGCGGCTATGCTATCAAATAAAAAGAAAGTTTATAATGCCGATGTGGACGGTTTGTTGACTACTCAAGATTTAAGGACCTCTATTTAAGGATACTACTTACCTACTCCAATTAATGCAATTTTAGCGGCATTATTTTATTCTCGAGAATGCTACGTACTTGAAAGATAATTTTTTTGCTGTTTTTATATGTACAGATAGATCTAGAACCCGCAGATTATATTGGGAAATATAAATAAAGAAATTGGGTAACTGGGATAAATTTAATTTATTGATTCATGATGCACTTAATTATTGGAAACTTATTGAAAAATAAAAATTGACTGCATGAGTACATGTTAACATTGTAGATTATCATGATGAATTCGCCTATTAGTTATTATTTCTAAGATATAAATACCTTACAATTGATTATCGCATTAAAGATAAGAATCAATTTTTTTTATTGAGTAAAGTTTTGATTGAATATTATTCCGCTTCAAAATGTAGCAATTCCAAATCACTTATATTGTTCCCTTAAGGTTAGATCCAATAACCAAAGGAAAACGGAATGACCGTAGAACAAAACTCTAGTGTTAATTTGCTCATGCAGGATTCCTAAACTTAATATTGTACCTCGTAGTGTTCTAATGTAAACCTCTCATGCTTAAATTGTGAAAGTATTCCGATTTTTCAAAAAAAGTATCAGCCTAATTTATATTCGATACTGAATCTGTAATTTAGCAAAACCTGCATCCAAAATTGGCGAGCACTTTCTTTGTCAATGACATTGCCATTCGATTAGTATTTTAATCGCCTATTTAATATACAAGACTCGTAGGACCGTATTGTCAAATATATAAAACAAATAGAAAGTAAAACTTTTGTCTTTGCTAGTTAGAACCTTGACAGTGATGGTGTAAGTTTAGTTACTGAGATCGATCTAGGGATTACGGTTTGCAAAATGAAATCCAGATATGTAAGTACCAAAGCTGCGTCTTGGAATTTATATCGGTTTTAAAATTCTATAACCTAAATCTTTGAAAGTATTTCTATCCCTCGTAGGGCAATAACAGATCTTTTAATTTTTTATAAATATTTTTATGGGTTTTAAAATTGTCTATAATTTAATTAACTTATTAAGTTCCCGAGTATTTCTTTTTACAATTCTTTTAAGTTCTTCCTGATTATAACATTTTGAATTAATAAAACTGAACATCGCTTAATTATCTGTTTTTTTTATTTCAGATACAATTTATAATAATATCTACTATTGTTCAAACGATACTTGTGCATGCAGATGCAGATGCAGAATCACTGAAATCCCCACCGTCAGATGAATTAGATCCTTTAAATGATAGCGAAAATTCAAAAGAATTAATCAAGGAACAAGATAAAAGAACAATATTTAATCCAGCAATTAAAAATGTTGCATGGGTGAAACATACAGCACTTAATCCATCAGGAGCAAAATATGTTTTGGGATATGGTACTGTCGATCTTAAACTAAAGCCTGTTTTACGTCCCATAGCAATAAGACATCAAGGATATCATTACAATCGACCAAAGATACATTTTCATTTAAAAAGACCTGTTGTTGTGAAGCCTTTATTGGACGCTGGTTGGAAGCCAATTTTTAAACCGGTTGTTCCCATACTCAAACCTATTCAAGTTCCTGCTCCCCTACAAGTTATAAAACCGATAAAACCAGTACACGTTGATCACATCCATGCTGTAAAACCAGTTCATGTTGATCAGGTGCATGTAGAACCAGGAGGTCACGTGGATCATTTACATTTAAATCCCATACCGCATGTGGATCATGTTCATAAAGAGCCCATTGTTCATGTTGATCACATTCAACCGGTACATATTACCGATCATGTTCATCACGTAACTACGGGTCATATCAATCATTTACATCACGTTAGCACTCCTCACGTACAACCAGGAGTTGTTCATACTCCGTTTGTTCCTTCAGCACAGCTTTTTGAAGTAACTAAACCGGATCTTGGCGTACTTCCGCTAGGAACAGTGTTTCCTACAACTGCCCTGAAAGAAATAGCGGCACCGCAATTGGTGCCACAACCCGTTGTACCTATTCATAACCATGTGCATCCTTTGATTCCAGTTTCTCCATTACCAGCTCCAGTCGCCCCTGTTTCAGTACAAATTCCATCAGCACCATTACCAATTGCTCCTACAGCACCTGTGTATCACGTAAATCCTATAGGGGCTGTACATCCAACTCAACTACCAATAACCCACTTTCCCCCAGTTAATCATGTTCATCCAATAGCACAAATTTCTCCAGCAGAACCAATAGGCCATATTCATACCAATGATCATTTACATTCGGTAGCTCATTTTCATCAGCAACATATTCCTACAGTGGAGCATATTCATCCCGGAGGTTATCCCTATCCCGGAAATCATCCCTATTCCATAGGACACTTACATCAAGAGAATGTTCATCAGATACTTCCTGCAAGTCAACCCTATTCTGTAAACATTAATTCTGTAGGCCACTTAAATCAAGAACATATTAATCCATTGGAACATTTTCATTATTCGGCAGGACAACAGTATGCAGTAGATCATACTCATACTGCAGGTCATAATATAAATACGTTACCTTCGACAGATCAAATACATTCTGATTATCCTCATTTGCATCTTGGTACTCCTCAATCTGGTACCCAGGTAGATTATCATGGAAATCATTTTCTAAATTCGTTGGGACCTGAGCAACCTCCAGTTCAACATTTGTTACCGGATCGTTACAATTTCCAATATCCTCAAATACCTCAAACCCAAGTACCTACTAATGAGGGTAGTAACAATATTTATCCAAACCAGCAAACTCCTCAATTTTTGGATACGAATCAAAATGGATACCAGGAAGGACAATCACAATCTAATGGTTTTCCTAATCAATTCCAACCAGAACCAAATATTCAGGATCATTATCCTAATGTTCAAGAAGAAAACCGATATCAACCTGCCAATCAAGTCAGTAACCAACATTTCTACAGAGATGGACAGTTTCAAATAGGTTAGTACTTGTTTGCGTTGATAAAATTTTGGTGTGTTGCACCTCAAACTTTTCTTTTTCTAAATATTTTTAAAAAGGAATAACTCGGAATAATCTTTTAAATATCAAAACAATTTTTGCATAGAAAGCATTCTTAATAAGCTCTATTTAGAGTGAATGATCTAAAGCTTATCTTTCGAGGAATGTCCATAATAAAAAAATCTACCTTTAGGGATAAAATGCAATTTAAATAGTTCTTAATTTTTGTGATCGTTTTTATTTATTCTGATAGTGATTGAAATGATTTTTTATAATTTAGGATATTTGTTGTTGTATAAACTTGAAAATAGTATTTTAATGTATGTGGTATTTAGGCAATCAAAATGAGGAACAAGGTTATGTCTATCAACAACCGTCACAAGGTAGGTTTATTCAACCAGGACAAACTGATCTACAATTTCCTCTTCATTTACCAAACCATCCAGGATTTAACAAGGGATACAACCAGGATAATCATTCGGAAGCTTCGCAAAATCACGAAAGAAGCTTTAAACCGTCAATACAACTAGAACCACCCTATAAAAAATAAATTCTGATTAATTAATTATAGTCAAATTGTGGGTATTATGGTAGTTATCTAGTCATTAATTGTGTATATTTTATGCACAAAAAACATAAGCTGGAGCATTTAGTGGTTATGGAAGAAATGTAAATTAACCAGTCTTTTAATAATAGCAAAATATTCCAAAAATGTTAAAGATCCACTAGAGAAAGAATAGTATGTTCTTTAACGAGTGTTAAATGTTGGCTATTATTCTTGAGGATGAAAATTTCGAAACGAGCCGCAGGCGAGTTTTGAAATCATCCGAGATAATAATGCCATTATACGCGAGTAGAAGACTATAGTTTCTATGCGACCATCACTATCAATCGTTAAATTATCCATCCATTGTTGTAATCGAATAGTCATCAGAATTAACATGACATTAGCGATATCGAGATAGAGAAGCTGAGCCTACTTATGAAAAAGCTGTTCTATTGCAGCTTCCTCATTGGTCTCAGCCTGTTGGATCCTGAATATTGAAATTGGTGATTGGTTGTCAGCTGTTAAATAATGTATCAGGATCTAACATATCTAAGTAGTGCTCCTCTAACCCGATATCGTGAATGTCATGTTCATTCCGATGAACTGTCATTTCGACTATTCGATTACGACAATAAGATGGAGAATTTAACGAGTGATAGTGATGGTCTGCGATGGTCGTAGAGAAAGTATAGTCTTCTACTCGCGTATAATCGGTATTATTCTCTCGGATGATTCAAAAACTCTCCTGCGAATCGTTTCAAAATTTTCATCCTCAAGAATAATAGCCATGATTATACGCTTGTTGTATACACAAATTATTCCTTTACTTTGCAGATAATGTAAAATAAATTTAAAAAACAAGGATCCTATCGAAAAAATCAATAAATGTTTCTATCAACAATTTAGCTATACCTAATGTACTAATATTTATTACTTATAATTGTTTCTTATTTTGTTGTTTTGATAAAAAAATCAAACAAAAATGTTTATATTTCTTTTGTTAATTTTCGCAGTAAGTTAAAACTTAACCCTTCTGTTCAACAAAAAATACTCAAGATTGATATTCTAGTAACGAATAAAATAGTTTACGATTCAAAACTATTGGTTCCATAAAATACTTTCCTAGAAAGTTAATAAACTTTGGACTGTGTCAAATTTTAAATAAGCTTTCGTAACATTTTAGCAAGTAGTGTATTTTTTGTGAGCAATGTTTTATTTGTATTCAGAATTGAATAAGGAATAAGTAGTTTTATTTAAATATTGGTAGGCATTGAGTTTTGTGTACTAATAATGTGATTTTTTTTGTTAATTTAATCGATTATATTATTTTAAATATAATTTGTAAATATTTTTTATGCAACTATTTTTGTAATATTTATTTTTCAGTTACAAATTTTAAATATATTTTGTTTTTTTATACAGAATTTTTATTTTTTTATAATTTAATATTTTTTATTAAGAATTTAATCAAAATTGTTGATATTATTTTGAATATTAAACTTATTTAAGTTTTGTTTTGGTTCTTAGCGTTAAATTTATGTTAATATCTACTAGAGGTGACCCGTGCGAATACTTCGCACCGTTAGTGGTTAGTTAAGTAATATAATAAAGTAAAAATAAATAATTGTAATTATTTAATAATTTTAAATATTTTAATTTACAAAATAGTTACAAAATCAGTCTTATATTAACATTATTATCCTAGATGTTACCCGCGACTTAGTCTGCGTAAGATTAGTACTTCGTGTAGCTCATTTTCTTTTCCAAGGAATTCATCCATCTATCGTTATACCAAAATTTAATACTCAGTTTTTTTGCTTACATAAATCGTGCTACGCACTCGTTTATAACTTAACACACTTATATATTAATGATGCCTTTATCCCATTTACAATGTAAATAACTAAATATTTTTTTTCAAAATAACATAATACACGCTTAACACTGTCAAAGAAACTTAAAACTGATAGGTGTCAATTTAATTTAGTTTATTGCCAATTTGAAATTGACCAGTTAGAAATTTATTTAGCTAATTTATTTTAACTAATGTCATTTTGATTCTGATTGCTACCAACATCCATACAAGCTTTTGTATTTATAATAGTAGTAGTACAATAACTTAAGAAATTATTTTAAAAAAGCTGACTGGGACAAAATTTCAACGTCTACTTGACAAAAATCTGCACTGGATCACCCCCAGGCCTCAAAATTACGACAGATTCTGTGGGACAGTCATTGCCACCACAAAAAAGTGTATTCCCCGAGGCTACAGAAAAGAATTTATACCTGGCTGGGATGAGAATAGTCCAACCTTATATAAAGAATATTTGAACAGCGAAGGTCCAGAACTTGCAGATTAGCCGAAACCCTTCGTTGCTCCGTCCTAGGCCTTGTATACTTCACCGCCGAATATTGTTCACCTGTATGGCTGAATAGCCCCATTCAAAAATGGTAGATGTCCAATCTTTGAGAATAATCAGCGGCAGGCACCATAAAACCTACACCCACGCACTGACTGCCTACTCTCTGCAATATACCACCAGCTCATCTCCTCCGTGCAAACGCTCTTTGTAAAGAGTTTAAGAAAATTCAAGTCAATCCGCAACTCCCAATTTACGAAGACATCGCCCAACTAGGTGAGAGGCTACGTTCTAGGAAACCTTCAGTTCAAACTGCTGCAACTCTCACCGCAAAAAATTTCACTTTGGAACACGAATGGGCACAAGAATGGCAGAATAAAGTATCTCCTGACACCTACAACAACATCCACACAAACGAAACAGTTCCTGGCTTTGCTCTACCAAGAAAACATGGTGCTTCCTAAACCGCATCCGCACAGAATGCGGCGTATGTGCAGATTCTCTCTATTAATGGAGGAAAATCGAAAGTAACGCTTGCGACTGTGGGGAACGACTGACCATCCATCACCTAGCCTATAGCTGCGTAACGAGACAGAGCCGCTGCACGACTACAGATTTTTTGAGGGCCACACCATTGAAAATTTAGCTTTAAGAATTTAATCATTTTTTAGTCTTAAGTTTTTATTATCATGTGTTGCCATAAGCTAAATAAATAAATAGCCTATGTGTTATTCTGATGTATAAGCTACATTATTGTAAAGTTTCATTAAAATCCATTCAGTAGTTTTTGCTTAAAAGAGTAACAAACATCCATACACACATACAACTCACAAACTTTCGCGTTTATAATAGTAGTAAGATTTTTTTGATACATGAAGAAACCAGATTAAAAAAAATTGGTGTGTCTTTTGAACAGGCGAGATGTTAGTACTTTTTTAGTTAATTTTTGAAGGTTAAAACCTTGCAAAATTTTATAAATTAACTGAGTTTATTAATGCGTATCCAAGCTTAATAGTATTACAAATGTCGACATTTAGTTTAGTAATTCAATTGATTTTTTTTATGTACCTACTAGGAAGTATGTCAAAAAATGTGGCGTAAAACCAAACGAAATCGATGCATTTTAGTTCAGATAATTCATTTTATTCTCATTTAAATAAAACATTACAAAAGTTTTATTAAAAAACCAATATTACCCAACATCGTTGTTTTATTTTATAGTTAGCAGACACGACCTTTAAGAATATGTTTTATTATTCAAGATTGGTTATTAATGAGTGATTAAAATTATCAGAACCAAAAACACAATTATGAAGATGATTTTTAGCATGAAGCATCTTCTCACCAAACAGATTCAGTAATGCAATGAGACATTTCCGAAATTTCCAAGAAATCTCTACTCATCTCCGTAGCATTAATCCTATTTTCATACTTCTTCTGCCAAACCCAACATTCACTACCATACATAAGTTTAGGAACCAACACTCCTCTATGCACAGCCAGACGTGCCTATTTCGACACTTACTGGCTGTTCAGAAAGCTATGCTAATGATAGATTAATAAATAAATGACTCCTTTTATCTGGCTATTTGTTGGTACGTGATGTTCGAAAGTAGAAAATATTTCAGGATATAAGCTGCTAATAGCAAATAAGTAAGACCAACCTCCAGGTATTTAACATTATATTATATTAATGAGGCAAAAAATAAAATTAATTTTTAAAAAATTTATTCGTTTATTTACATTTTTAGACGCATTACAAATATCAAACTAATATATAAATAAAAAGTATAAACAATATCACTCTGACATTCTTAATGGAGAAGTTTTCCATAACCGTAACCTAATCCATGCCCGTATGAAAGTGGTGCATCATATGAGATAGGGGCGGCATATGAAAGAGGAGCAGAATAAGAAATTGGTGCGGAATAAGAGATAGGAGCATGTGCGATGGGTGCGGCATAAGAAATAGGTGCAGCATGCGAAATGGGAGCTGCGTAAGAAACAGCTGGAGCTGCATAAGAAACAGCTGGAGCCGCGTAAGAAACTGACTTGGCCAAAAGTGGAGCAGGTGCCGAGTAGTAAGGTGTTGAATAAGCTTTGGCCAATAAAGGAGCGGATTTTAAGATGGATGTTGAGTAAATAGGGGATGATTTAAAAATCGGAGTTTCGTATGATTTGGTTAAAATTGGTGCAGAGTAGGAAATTGGAGCTGGTAGAATTTGTTTGGAAATCACAGGTGCGGAATAGATTGGTTCAGCGATGGATGATGTGTAACTGCTAATTATTGGGGATGATATTGCTTTGGATATGATAGGTGATGATAATTCTAAACCATGTCCGCCTTCGTAATAAGAATCGCCCAGACCTAGGACACCTCTTTTTTCCTTCTTGTCTTCAACAGCATGACTAACTGCTAACGAAGCTACTACAAGTACCTGAATTAAAAATAAATATATTTAATACAATTTGGTTATTTGTATATAATTATTTGATACAATTTCATAAATACATACCTGCGTGTCATTTATCAATGTTTAAAACAAATTTATCTTTTTAGAAGACGTATTAAAAAATTTTGTAGGCAAAATGAAGTAAAAAAAATTAGAGATTTATATATAATTTGACGCAGGCTTTTATTGCAAAACTTACTATTTTGTAAAATCGATAAATAATTTTTTTTATGTAACAGATACATCTATTCTGGTAATTACGGTATTAAATTTTGAGCCATTTTTTCTGCTTTATTTTTTATAAATATTTTAAATATTACAAAAATTTATAACAACATAGCCATTAAAAAAAGTAATTATATAATATATATTATAATAATTTGATAGTTCATCAAAGTAAGTTTATTTGTTTTACTTAATTAAAAATTGTTTGTAAACCAAATCAATAATATAATTAATAGATGCTACGTTTTAAAATTGTCCAATTTGAGAACTATAACATTAAATTTATATTTATAAATAATAGTTAATTTATAGATTTTGTCAAAGTAATATTTACATTACGAATGTTTTGTAAAAAGAATTAAAAAGGAAAACAAATGACAATAATTAAAATAAAAGTTTGCTGAAATATTAATAAATACATAAAATAAGCTATTTTTATCGTTTATTATTCCAAAAATGTTAAATCTAAATATACTTATTAAATAAAATAATATGTGGTACTTACCAGAAATTTCATTATAAAAGTAATATTAGGTAGGATGGATAAGGTTGAACAATCAGTGTGTGTATGATGACTTCTGAATGATCCCATACACTTTATATAGTATGTGGAAGGGTAGAACATTGATTTTGTTCGTTATGTGTTAATACTAGTGAACTAGATCAAGAATCACACGTACGAATTGTTTCATATTGTCATTAAACTGTTACTTTTACTTATCTTGATACCTACAATTATACCTACCTTCGTTATGTACAAAAGAAGTGTCCTGTATTATTTGATTGCGATATAACACACAAAAAGTATCTGTTTTTCTCTGTTAACATTGACATTCAATGTCGCTTTTTTTATTAATTATTTAAATTTATTCAGTTAAATGACAGATTTTCGAATGCGGTCATTCTAAAAAGTAACTTGGTATCTAAAAGTTTAACAGTGCGTTTTGTAATGCTTAAGATTAAGTGGAAATTTTACGTAGAAGTATTAACTTCCCAGTGAAAGTTATAGTAATGGGTCCGATTTTGCGAATCCCGAATTTTGACATATTTCCACATTTCAAGGTCCCCAGAGTAGAATACATTAGTTTTTAAGTGGACATTTGTGTGTATGTATGTAAGTATGTTCGTATATGCGTTCGGCATTATTTTTCTTTTCGATTATTTCGAGAACAAAAACGACGTGGGACCAATTGCATTCGACGCATAATTACGCAGCTTGTAGATTGTAGAATGTAGGGGGGGTCGTGAAGGCTATACTACCTCTTAAGCACTTCGACCTATCAGTGTGTGTGTGTGTGTGTTTTTTTAATATAGCGAAGACGAAGAATTTCGTGGCTAAAAAATCTACGCACATGGTTCAACACAACTGTGGGTCTGTTCAGAGCAGCTGCGAACAAGATACAGATTGCCATGATGGTCCGAAACGGATAGGCACTGTAAGAAGAAGAATATAGCGAAGGAAATACATTTACGTATTCCAGGCTTAATTGTTTTGCCTGGGTATGTCGGACTCAAGATGTTAATACCGATTAAAACCTCCGCTTTCATCCAGACTTTATCCTTCATGGAAACCGCCGTTAGGCATTACTTCGTGGGGGGAGGAACTAACTGCTGCTTCTCCTTCTGGTAACCATGGTGTTATTTCTCCCTTCCTTCTAGTTATTGCCTTTTGCTCTTTTTTTTTCAATGGAACGCAGGTCTGTAAGGACTTCTGTAGCATATATGCTCCTGGTAGGATTCTCTGGTTTAGAATTGTCTCCAGTTTATCTCGCTGATGTTTAAAACGTGCTATGCATCTTCAGTAGCTCCTGGGCAGGACGGGCACTACGGAGAATTATCGTGCTTAAAGCGGTGTAGGTACTCTCGAAAGCAGCCATGTCCTGACAACATCTGCGTCAGGTAATGGTTGACCTCATCATGGTTACGGTTTAGCCAAACGTCGATGCTTGGTATGAGAAGATGCGTCCACCTACCATTTACTGCGGCATCCCACTGTAATTGCCATCGAGCGATGCTATGTTGGCGTTCTTCTATTCTAAGCTTCTCAGCGCTTAGTATGGTTGACCTCTTTCGATGGTAAAGGTTTTGTGTTTCCTCAGCTGGGACTCTGAGAGGCAGAGATGCGGAAATGACACACACTGCTGCCTCAGATATTGTGCGGAAGGCACTGGCTACTCTTAGAGCACTAAGACGGTAGACTGGTCCAGCCTTTCTAGTGCGTCGGCCCAAATGAATATTTCATATGTGTGCACTGTGTGTGTGTGTCTCGAGAAAAACAACTAAGAAGATCCTAGAATGGAGCAGGAATGACCAGCTAAATCTAACGGAATTGCTTACAGGACACTGTCGTCTAAGATACCACCTCGGAAGGATAGGTCTGAGTCAACAAACGGGCTGTCGTATTTGTTGCGTGGAAGACGAAACTGCTAAACATATACTATGTTCATGCCCCGGCCTAGGAAGAATAAGGTTTAACGTATTTGGTTTTACCAACCTAGAACATACCGATTTCAAGAAAATCTCACCCCAAAACAATCATGAACTTCGTGAGAAGGGCTGGATTGTGCGGTGAACTGTAACCTCTAGGGGTGAGCCACAATAGCCCTGCTAAATGTCGCAGTGAAGGGGTGACCTACGTCTCACTCACATGATACCTAACCTAGCACGTTACCCTGCATTACACCAATGAGAGCAACCTATACAAATGGCGCATTAACATGTATATTTGAAATGAAAATTAGTATTATAACGCTTGGTACAAAAACTAAACAATTTATTCGTATCTTTCTATACAATAAATTCTAACTTGATAAATCACTTACAAAACTTTATATTTTTTATAATAATATTACTTTCTTAATTTACTTAGGACTAAAAACTTCGGTCCACGATTTTTTTTAACGATTCCTCTCTGGATATGGTCTCGAAATTGATCAACATTGCTATTACGCCCGCGGCTATAAATCATTTGCTATAAGTGGGGCGTTTTTATGCCGCCAAAAGAAATATGCATCTTTGTGTGGACGATACGCCGCCTCGGCCTGATAATAGGACAGGGACGTATTTATCGGCTAAAATCCAATGTTTCGAACGAAAGCTCTTAAGTGGTTCGAAGAATGAACTGTAACTTTGAACTATTTTTTAAGTAAAAGTGAAAATAAACAAAAAAAACAAACAAACAAATGCTTCCTACGATGCTTCCACGATGAATCTACGTAGTTCCTTGGTTTTTTGGGGCCCTGTATTATTGGTCCAACACTTCACATAAAATGGGTTATAATAATGTACACGATATATACACGTTGAATTATCAGATTCAAAATAAGATGGCGGCTAATGGCCAAAAACAATAAAAATTTAAACGACGATTGTAGTCACTTGAGTACTTAAAACAATAGTTTTTAACATGATGGTTACGATTATGCTGTTTTCAAAGTTTAGTGGTCTCCCCCATTGTCATATTTCTATCTTATGTCGTTTAATAGATATTTTCATTTAAATCGGGGGACAATAGGAACATCCTGAAATCGATTTTTTAATAACTGCAATTATGCTTTTATTTAGAAAAATAATCATTTTTTTTATAACATTGCAATGGTTATTGTCTTTATTAATAAAAAAAACCTTTACTTGAAATTGGTAAATACTAAATTAATAAAAGTAAGATAGAGGTCGCGTACCACCTACTAAATTCTAGTAACGCTTCAGTGATTGGTTAATTCGAAAACAGTAGACAACCAACAACATATTTGTCCTGTGGCAGAAATAAAAAATTATTTAAAATTAAATCGTATCACCTTTTTTTATGTTTCCGGCTCAAATATGTCGTAATAGTTCCTTCAATTATATGTTAAAAAATATATGGGTTATATTTAACACGGTATTATGAACCGTAATTGGAATGTATTTTTTAAGGTTTCCACATTATCACTGTGTGAAGGTTACAAAATGAAACAAAAATTTAATAAAAAAAAAACTAATAAAATGGTAATGTTGCATTATATCGTTAATATTTAATTGCATAAAATCTTAAAATTTAGGTCATTTATACTTTATTTAAGCATGCAAATGTATTCATTTTAATGATGTGAATTGCATCTTTTTGCGACAATTTTAACACACTTATTCAAGGTCAAGTTGTACAAAAAGGGGCCATCCATAAGCTACGTCACACGTTAAGGAGGGGGGGGGGTCAACGAAATGTGACATTGTTTGACAAGGAACCGGGGGGTCAAAAGCTTTGTGACGTCACATGTTAAAATCTAAAATACTAAAACGCGAAATTTATATGTAAGCCAAAAACTTAAAAAACTGCTGTTTTAATTTAATTACTTCTAAACATAAAATTTAAAAATGTGACGTCACACAAGGGGGAGCGGGTTTCGCAGGTGACAAGGACGGGGGGAGGTGTCGAAAAACCATAAAATTTGTGTGACGTAATTTATGGATGGCCCCAAAGGTAAAAATATAATTTTGCAATAATAAAAGTCAAATAAATTATTTTTTAGAAAAAAGAATGCATATAAAAATTGTTGACATACAAAAAAAGTTTATGAATAAAATAATAATTCTAAAAAACTAATTTAAAGAGTATTTTTCTTAAAGTTGACTGCACACCCTCAACACCTACTTGTTCATCGCGTACTTCTTGAAAATTATTTACGATTTTTTTAATTCTTTGTCCCTATCCCTGTTTAAAATAAAACCTCTAGTGCGACGCCTTTCGTTAGATTTTTCGGAGGTGAAATACAAGACTGTCTCTACTTCTTCAGCCTTATTGCGAACAATGGGAAACTCATTTTTCAATATTCCTGGAGCAACCAATATTCGGCGACTTTTTAATTTCATTAGCAATTACCTTTTTCATTTTCGCAGAGTAGTTCTTAACATTATTTCAAATTTTGTGTTTAAAAAAAAGATGTGTGCACTATGTGCGCGTATTAGAAGTGAAACTTCTAACGTTTAAACGGCTAGGATTAAATTCAATTATGCTGAATATATAAGGAATATTATAAATTGGAATGAAGTACTTATAGAACGACATACATTACGGTTTGCATAGGAATATTATTCTTAATTTTTTAATATTTTTTGACAAACACGTGTATTACACAAATAGACGTCGCGTTGCTAAGTATTTCTATGCTACGCGTCTCCTCTCTTGTACAACAGAACGCGCATGCGTGTTTATAAGTATAAAATAATGCTATAAAGTCATAGAAGCACAGAGTAAACACTCTTATATTTACAATCTTTTTTACTTAGACTAAAGACAATTGACGAAAACAATAAGTAAATATTTTGACTTAATGTGGCTTTTATGAACTATTTCATCTACTTATTAAAAAACCAATGCCGGGGTCCCCCAGGGTTCCCTCCTGTCCCCCACCCTATTTCTTTTACACATCAATGACCTCTTGAAAACCACCACGAACCCCATTTACAGTTTCGCAGACGACAGCACACTTGTCTCAACTTTCACATCCTATCGATCACTTTCGGTGAATGACTTAGGCAGGATCAGATTGATTCCATCAATAGAGATCTTGAAGCAATCGTCGAGTGGGGAACCAACAATCTTGTTCAGTTTAACGCCCAGAAAACACAAAGCGTCACGTTTTCCAAGAAAGTGAATTCCTCAAATCATTCCATTACAATGTCCAGAAATACCCTTGAATCAAATCCCTTCATCTTGATTTTGGGAGACACGGTGTCTAATATTATATCCTGGCATGAACCTGTTGCTAACATCGCAAAGTCAGCAAGCCAGAGGCTAGGTTTTTTGTGGAAAGCTAAAAAGTTTTTACTTCTGATTAACTGTTGACGACGTACAAGGCTCAAATCTGACCTCCACTGGAGTATTGCTCGGACATTTGGGGTTCAGCACCAAGGCATTCCATTCAGAAAAGGGCCATTCGGTTGATAAACAGCTCAACTCTCACAAATACCCTTTACCCACTAGAACATAGAAGAAGAGTTGCAGACCAGTCATTACTCTACAGATATTTCCATGGCAGATGCTCCAGAGAAATAGAAACTTTTGTACCACCACTGGCCACATTTGGCCGAAAAACTCGGCACGCTGATCTATTACATTCGTCTGATAATGCAGATATATAATTTGGTATTATCGAGTAGTTTTCTTCGGAAATTTCACACCACTGTGTAATACTTGTGAGAGTCGGAAAATTTTGCAATAACTTTTTTTGAATTTCTTCGGATTAAAGGCGTTTTTCTTTAAAAGCAAATATTTACTCGCCATCTGCGAAATAATTATTTCACCTTGCAAGCTTCGATTAAGGCTGTTGAGCTTCTACAACAAGAAGGCTCGGATGACCAGCAATATCATGATAGATTGGTTGCACAAATTTGACAAAAAAATTCAACATCAAAAAAGAAAAAAATATCTTGTATTTTTAGACAACGCAACATACCATCCAGATACTCAGCTATGCAATATACCGTTAACATTTTTTTCCTACCTAATACCACAGCACATTGTCGACCGCTAGACCAAGAAATAATCAAAAACTTTAAATTCCTGTGCAGAAAGTTTTTGAATGTTACCGTCTATAAAATTTTCTTTATCAACGGCTTGATTGGAGAAGTCCATAACTGTTGCTAACGCCTTAATTTGGATAGTGGCAACGTGGAAAAACGTTTCAAACAAAACAATTGAAAAGTTTTTCATTAGGTGCGGTTTTTTAAAAAACGGTAGTAATGCGGAAGAAATTGAGAAAAATCTAGAGCTACACGACCTGGAAGACGATTTACCATTATTAAGTTTTTGCGAAAGTAATAAAGTTCAAAGTTTTATGAACTACATAGAGATTGATGTAGCCTTATTGACGGAAAATCCTGAAGTAAACTTAGCTAGTTGTGTCAGCGATTTTAAAGAAATATTTCCAATATTTCCGACAATAAGAGTGACGATGAACTAGAACTTACTACAAATGTGAGTTATATAAATGATTCTTTACCTAAAATTAAGAAACTTGAAATTATTTTTTATTTATAAAGGTGTCGCAAAAGTCAAAAAATATCTTATGTAATTCGAAATTCTGAGTCAGAAATTGTCAAAAATAATGTCCAAAACAAAAAAAAAAAAAACCAAAATTGATGGTTTTTTTTTAAAAAGTAATACAATATTTTTTACATAAGTATTTTGTGTATATCTGTGTACCTATATGCGTATACGAAAATATATAATTATTAAAGATCAAGCAAATAGGATCCTCTTTTTTATTTCAACTGATTTAGCGACAACTCTACACAACGGACAATTATTATTTGCCCCCTTCCCCTATTAAAGTTTCACTGTAGTAAACAATTTGTATTATCACAACTAACCTACCGCAGATCCACTGGTCAAAGAGCCAACTATTGAGGCAGTAACGAAGGCGATCAGCAAATTGAAAAATAACAAAGCTCCGGGTAATGATACAATATCAGCAGAGTGTCTCAAATATGGAGGAGAAACTTTTCTCAAACATTTCATACTCCCTCATACACCCCCATACTCCAGATTTGGAAGGAAGAAAAAATAACAAGTAGTTGGAAAGAGAGTGTCATCGTGTCCCTACACAAAAAGGGCGACAAACTACAATGCTCCAACTATCGGGGAATATCATTGATAAATACTGGATATAAGGTCTGGTCCCTAGCTTTACTCAAAAGATTAACTTCCTACGTAGAGCATCAGCTAGGTGACTACCAATGTGGGTTCAGAAAAAACCAATCAACCGTAGATCAGATCTTTACAATCCGTCAGTTAATGGAGAAAAGCTGGGAATACGATCAACTTTTTATCGACTTTAAACAAGCGTATGACGTCGTAAGAGTGGAGCTGTGGAATGCTATGATAGAACTAGGAATCTTTTTTAACAAAGATCAGCATGGAAGGCTCCGCAGGTGCAGTACGGATCAGAGGGAAGATTTCAACCTTTTTTACTATAAATAATGGCCTAAAACAGGGAGACGCCATCTCCCCACTCCTTTTTAATAAAGCTTTAGAGAAGGTAGTGATGGAGGCAAAAACGGAGACTCTTCTTTTCAGAAATCGTGGCCCCCGTCTCGTATTGGCATTTGCGGATGACATGGACATCATTGGAAATACAATCTGCAACGAAAAATGTAGGCCTAAAAATTAATGAGAGTAAAACCAAGTACATGACCACATCAAAAAACGGAGCGTAGGAATCGAATCCTACGGAGTATATACGGACCTACAAGGGATGAAACTACACAACAGTATCGTAGTAGGACAAACAGGGAAAAAGAAGAACTATATGACAACCGGACATTGTAAAAATAATTAAAATAATTAAAGACTGAGATGGGCCGGCCATATCAAAAGACAGGAAGATGGAAAAGTTGTCAAATTAGTATGGGAACAGGCCCCGACCGGTTGAATACCATTAGGAAGACCACGACTACGGTGGAGAGACAACATAGCATCAGATCTTAGAACTCTGAATATCACGGGAGCAGAAGAGCTAATGATAGACAGAGTCCTATTGAGGGGAATTGTTGAGTCAAGCAAGATCCATCCTGGGTTGCAAGAGCTACAGAGAGAGAGAGAGAGAGAGAGGAAGAGAGAGAGAGAGAGAGAGACAGAGAGAGAAAGACAACTAACCTAACTATTTCAACAATAACACAGTCAAAGTTAATCTTGAAGCGTGAAATATTAATTTTAAAGCTGACAATGTCAACATTTTAACGTGCTCAGTTTTTGTATCGGTTAACGTGGCAAAGTCATTTTTTTTAAAAGCAGTAGATTAATTGAAAATAGATTTAATTTACTTATCTTTTTGGTATCTAAATATTTTAAAAATAAAAAAAGTACCTAATATTAAAAAAATATTGGAAAAACATTCAATCTGTGTTAATTGATGCAATTTGCTTTTTTTGTATAAAACAGCAACAACATTACAAAACTCCGTATAGTTATCTTAGCCTTATAAAAGTTTAACGACTTGTTTATACATTTTCCTTTTTTGGTAATTAGTTGAAATTCATAGGGAACAAAAACGAATTGCAAACGTTCGCTTCAATGTTATTCTACAAAAGCCATTGGCGCTTTTCAACGGTTTTAATTTTCTCCAAAAAAAATTTCAACCAGCGACCACACCTTCGATTAAAAAAAAACGTAATAATTGTGATGTAACTCTTACAATAAAAGAGAACAAGTTCTAAAGCAAATTGCAAAAGTTCAATAATAAAAGATGACATAATAATGAATGCATTGGTTTCAGCAAAACATTTCTGATTAAATCTTTAAACGTAATCAAGAAATAAATCGCTAATGTGTTTTGTTCCTGTCAAGTTAAAACACCTGTTACGAGCTTCATTATTGATATATGTAGTTTAATCTTGATAATTAAAAAATTAAAATAATTTATTAAGCCAGTTTTGGGATCTTAATGAACTTTACAAAAACATGTGGTTAAATCGTTACCAAATATCAGTATTTAAAAAATGTATTGGCCAATTATTGTCAAAAACATCCTTTTACAGTAATAAAATACACTTGTAGAAATAATCTAAGGATATTCTAGTCTGAGCTGGAAATTTTCAACTTACTTGAGGTTTTGCAGATAATAAATTAAGCAAGTTAATTTTGACAGTTTTTTAAAAATAGAACCTATTTTTTTTTAATGTTTGATAAAAGGTAGAAAAATACCTAAATTAGTCGAAGTATTTCATCAATTCGAGATCGGTTCCACCTCTGATGCTAATTACACCCTAAACTTTTAAGATAATGGAACACTCACCAAATCCCTTTTACTTTATGGAACCCCGCAAATGAAAGACACCGCAATTAAAATAAAAACAACGGCTTTTATTATAAATATTTTAAAATTGGAACACTTTTATTCTTTACTTTAACTTTTAAAGTGAAGAATAAAATGGTATAACTTATAAATTGCAAAATTCAGAAAATTTACCATTTTTTTTCAGTTTTTTTATTCTCCATAAAAAACAGCTTAACCAATTTTGCTGAAAATATAATTAGTTTAAGTTGCGTAATTATGCGTCGAATGCAATTGGTCCCACGTCGATATCATTTATTGTTCTCGAGATAATCAAGACGAAAAAAAATTCCGAACGCACATACGAACATACACACACAGACGTCCACTTAAAAACTATTGTATTCGACTTTGGGGACCTTAAAATGTTGATATATGTCAAAATTCGGGATTCGAAAAATCGGACCCATTACTATAACATTCCACTGGGAAGTTAATAAATGCAACTACTTCGAATTATTGTTCATTGTATACTAGTATACAAAATGGATACAGATTTTTAAATTAAACACCCTGTAACTTTTTTTGTGCGCATATTTGTATTTACGTTAGTACCGTTCATTCGGCCTATTTTTAACAAATATGCCTACGATAACTTGCCTATAGAAAAGTGTTCATGGTTATTTTTAATTGAATTAATTTTAATCAATTTTTTTTCATCACCTTCACTCGTTTGATAACCGAATGAATTTCATCTCAACTGATAGTTTTTTACACACAGAATATGCCTCGGTAGGCTTATTTTTGGTCATGGCTACCTGGCAAGTAGATGTGAACAGGTAAGTCAATATAGGTAACTACACCGATCTGATAACCAATCCAAATTGATATTATCAGAATAGTAATTTACGTAACAAGTTCCGAAAGTGATATTTTACGAGATGAGTAGGAAGTTTCCAGGACGAGCCGTAGGTGAGTCCTATAATCCTGCGAGTCCCGTAAAATCACTTTTGGATCGTGTTACGTACAATATTTTTTCTGTAGCCGTTTTGTATGTTAAAAAGAATATCGATGGATAATAACTTTATATAGAGAATTGCATAAAACAATAACTCTTATAAATACGTTTTTTTTTTTTTTATGTTCTGGTTCCCACGAAAAGGGATATCCTGTAATGTTCAGAGAACATCGTGGGAACCAAGGGAAAGGAGTTGGTGTTCTTCTTAAATTTCTGGAGGTTGTATGCCTCGGGGAACACCTCGCTAGGCAATGAGTTCCAAAGCCTCGCAATTCGTTGGATGAATGAGTCTTTGGAAAGTGATGTTCTGCAGGTCTCCAAAGTGACCACGAAGGGGTGTGAAGACTGAACTTGACGGGTTAATCTCGAAGAGACTGCCAAAGGAGGAACGATTGTTGATATTTCAGAAGAGCATCGCCCATGAAAATATCTATAAAATAGAGACAAATTGCCAACTTTTCTACGGTGTTCCAGACAAGTGAGCGAGTTTGTAAGCGAGGCATCACCGACGAGACGAATTGCCCTTTTTTGGACAGAATCCAATAGCTTCAGGATATGTTTAGGTGCCGCACTCCAAATATGGGAACAGTATTCCAGTACAGGTCGGATCTGTGCATTATAGATCTTAAGCAGCTGACTGGAGGTGAAATAGCTCTTGGCACGAAACAAAAAACCAAGTTTTTGGGATGCACTTTTGGCAATGGACCTCACGTGATTTTCTCAGGAAAGGTTATTGCTGATAGTAATACCAAGCATCGATATGGATGACTTCAGTGGTATGGTTACTCCTGACAAAGTTATGTTAGGCACAGTGATATCGGCTTTTCTAGATAAAAGACATGCTTGTGTTTTGTTTGCATTGAATTCTACCAAGTTATTGGATCCCCATTCGAGAATTGTTGCTAAGTCCATATTTATATTGTTAACATTTCTTCCTCGTTCATTTCTGGTTTCACGGGCTGATATAGGGGCCCTGGAAGAGAAAGCGGTATGGAGGGTACTATCATCGGCAAAGCTGTGTACGGGACATGAAGTTGCTTTCAATAGGTCGTTGATGTGAAGTAAAAATAGTGTTGGTGCCAGAATGGATCCTTACTTATACGTTACTTATGAATATTAATAACACAATTATGACAATTACTTATATTAATATTATTAGGGATATTAACAGAAGTGGCAGTGTTGATTCATTTTACAAAGCTCTTCACGACGACAAGCGCCTGCCAAACGAATTATTAATGCAACCTAAAATAAAAAAAATTAATCATATTGAAGAAGAGCAATTAGATTTAATTATATTACCTTTGTGATTAGGTAGATATTATCTCCAGCTTCTGATAAGAAGTGATCTATTTCTTCTTTATTCAATACTTTTGATTTTTTTGGTTTATAGTCAATAGATTTTCTTTTAAGGAAAGCAATAACTTTGGGATAGCGGCTTATATCTATATTATTTTTAATATTAGTTGTGGACTTAAGCATCGAGTAATTGCTCCAGAGGCTTGTTGGCTTTAATATTTTAGATTTTTTCATTAAATATGCAAGAATCACTTGTTCATTTATAATATGCACATTTTTATCATTACTTCATTTTTTAAATAAATTGTAAACCAAATCATACTTCTCTCTTGACTTTACCGGCAATAATTCGTAAGTGGCTTCTTTAGCAGATTCACTTATCTCATGTGGGATCATTTCAGCCTCACTTTCACTACTAATTTCCATTTTTTTTATTTAAAAATCGAAAAAACATAAACCAATGTTACGTGACAATCGCTGTCATAATAAAATACAAGTTCATGTTATTGTCAAAGCCGCCAACATAGATATCCAAAATCGTACCGAAAGTAAAGAAATCGTTCCGAAAGTGAAAAAAATCGTGCCGAAAAAAGATATTTTTGGTACGATTTGTGTAAAGTGGTATTTTCAAATTAATAAATCATACCGAAAATTTTGTTTTCGAGACAGCTGCAGAAAAAGATAATTTAATTACAAAACTAATCGTATAGGCTTGCCTGCAAAAAACCGTTCATGAAATGTTATTGCCAAGCTTTAAAGTTTTAAAATTGGAGCTATTTAATAGGCGCGAGAGAAAAAGTAGAGCGTCCGAGGTCCGTGTGTGATAGAACAGGACACAACAAAGCATTTTACATTTAAATTTTTTTCCTGCTCTGCTCCCACACTTTGAGTAGAAAACTGCCTTTGCAGCAGCAAGGTTGTTAACTCTTGCGTCTACTTTAAAAATATAATTGAAACTACTCTAAAAAAATTAACGTGAAGCCAATTTTCACTGGATTTGATTTCATCAAAGACAGAACGTCGGCATATTTTAATGTAAAAGTTACACGTTACTTAAAGATATTGACCCGACGATGGATTGGTAGACTAGGAAGTATTGAATAACATCATTTGCTCAAAAAATTTACTCAATTAATTTCAACAGAAAGCTGGAGAAATGTATTCGACACATTTACCGATAGATTAAGTCACTATCAAATTACCAATAAAATAAATTTCACTTGACTAACAAATATTTTTTAAAGGTATTGTTTTTTTCTATTGCCAATAATAAATTTTTTTGAACACTGTGATAATCGTTTCATTGTCTTGGCTGTTTCTAATTTTCATTAATTAAATTTATTTTATCCCTTAAAGTGTGGTAAATTGATAAATTAAAAATAAAGAATCACAAAATTAATTAATGGGTGTTGCATAAAAATTAAAAACTTAAAATAGCAAACACAAAATTAGGCATAAGTGCTTATGGATTGAAAATGAATGATTTGATCGTCAAATGCCTTCTTTATGCCGATGATCAAGTCATATTAGCGTCATCTGAAGAGGAGTTGCAGGCGATGGTTAATGTATGCATGATGCCCTGAAAATAAAAGGGATGAAAATATATGTAAGCAAAACGAGAGTTATGATTTTTAAAAGAGAAGAAAGCATGACAAACTGTGGAGTTTCGATTGAGGGAGAAAGAGTGGAACAAGTAAATGAGTTTGTATACTTGGGTTCAAAGTTTACGAGAGATGGAAAGTATGACAGTGACATTGAGCGAAGGGTGTTGGCATGAAAACAAATAAATGGGCCACTGCATAGCTTTATGAACAGCCAAAAAGTGTCGAAAAAGGCACTTCTGGCTGTGCATAGAGAAGTATTGGTTCCTATACTTATGTATGGTAGTGAATGTTGAGTTTGGCAAAAGAAGCATGAAAATAGGATTAATGCTACGGAGATAAGTAATCTATAGCCGGAGTGACTCGGTTGGATAAAGTGAAGAATAGTGAGATAAGGGAACGCAGTGGTGTAAAAGAAGATGTTGTTACAAAGATAGATAAAGGAATGCTTATATGGCTTTAAAGAAAGGCCAGGTCAAGAGTACCAAACACCGACGAGCATGTATGAGAGCACTGATGAAAGTAGAGGAAGTAAAAGATGTGTGTAAGAACCTTAGCCACTGTAAAGAAGTGTTCTCTGCCTCCCCCTACGGGAAAAAGGCGGGACTGTATGTAAGAATGTATTTACTATACTTCACCTTAAAAACTTTTATTAACAAGCAAAATCCTTATCTATTAGGCATTTATGGTACTTAATGTACTTAAGCATCGCCTTTGTAGTATGTCCACTTTAAAAAAGTAATCCAACTGTACCAATGTCATTGTTGATATCCATACGAGTAATAGTAGATGTTCTTCAGTAAATATCACTCTACATACACGTTACCATAAACTATGTACTTCATTAATCAACTGCTTTTTTGAATAAATCAAATATGAACCAAATAGCGATTAAATTATGTCATTATGGCATTCTTAATTGACATAAATGAACACAAAAACTATTGAGATCAATGTAACCTTGCGTCTCAAGTAAATCAATTTTTCTGCATTGTTTAATTTAATATCAACATTGTTAAAATCTAAATATGTAACAGCAGGTATAATTATTTAGATAATGGAAAAACAGTAGCGTTACATACGTAAAAAGTAAAATTTTCTTAGTAGTAACAATGTAAAATACACTATTAACTACTTAATATCTCGAAAAATGCACTTACACTTTTTCAATTGGAAATGTAACAAAAGAGAACAGTTATTCTGTAGGCTATTTTTTATTTTACAGTACCAAGCTGTACAAACTGATTTCAAACTCGATAAAATGAAAAAAAGTGACGCTAAAAAGAGACATACACATAAATCTATAGGATTAAGCCTGCGATAAAATGAGAAAGAATACATTATACAGCGTTATTGATCTCCTCTTTGTGCGGTGCTTCGTACGTAGCCTTTCCACTCTTGTTTTAATAGTTTACATAGATATTTGTTACAAATGTTTTGTGTACATATACACTGCCGAGCATAAAATTAGGGTGACCTCGTAATTTACATTTATTTTAGAAATTTTTAGTTTTTTCCGGATTTTTTTCGGTTGTAACATGTATTGAAATGGCCATAAATCCAGTTGTTGCGGCACAAATTGTGGCAAGTATAGAAGACGGCCGTGGTCAGCGCAAAACTGCGATAAACTTCGTTGTAAGTCTCTCCGGTGTGCAACGAATATTTCAGCGGTTTCAGAGACTCTAAGACCTGGTTCAGGACAAGAAAGGACTACAACAGCTGGAGATGACCGCTTTCTCGTTTCTAGTGCTTTGAGAAACCGAATGGTAACGGCAGTTTCCCTTCTGAAGCATCTACAAGAAGTGAGAAAAGAAAACGTAAGTAAGTACACTGTTAGGAGGCGACTTTATGCTGCAGGATTATCTTCTCGAACTAGGGCTACTGGACCGCCACTTTCTCGTGACATGGCTTGGACAATAGAGGACTATAGCCGCGTATGGTTTTCCGATAAATCGCGATTTTGTCTTACGGGCTCAAACAGCCGTGTAAGAGTGTAGCAATGACAAGGCGAGAGATATGCTCAAGCATGTATTGTCGGGCGACTTCCTTTTAGTGGAAGCTCAGTTATGGCATGGGGAGGCATATTTTTCGAAGCTCGACGTTAGTATTCATCCAGAATGGGACTTTGACTGCACATAGGTACCTGATAGAAGTTCTAGAAGATGATATGGTACCCCTTATGGTTATTCTTGGAAAAAACGCAACCCTTATGCATGATAATGCACGGCCCCACACTGCTCGGATCTTCTTCTTTATGTGCCGTCTCCTCTTAGAAGGTTGGCTATCATCATGACGGTTCTTGCTTTGGATGCGGCAGCTCGGAACAATTCTATTGAAGTACAGTGATACCACTTTCTCAAGTTCTTTAGCCATGAAGTGCGTCTTCTTCCCACACTTCGTTTACCCTAAATTTTTCCTTGTATTATTAGCTGTAACATGCGGTATCTTTCTCCGCGCATAACATGACCCAGATAAGCAAGTTTTCCTGTTTTTATTGTGTTTACTATTTCTGCCTCTTTACCTACTCGCATCAATATCTCTGCGTTTGTTACCCGTTCTGTCCAAGAAACCCTGAGTATTCGTCTGTAGACCCACGTTTCGAAAGCTCGAAGTCTATTTAAGTCATCTTTGTTCGTTGTCCACGACCCATTCCATAGCAAAGTATTGAAAAAACATAACATTTGGCTAGTCTGATCTTAAGTTTGACACTCAGGTCTCTAGTGCAGAATACTTTCCGCATGTTTGTAAACGCAGCTCCAGCCTGACCTATTCTGCATCTTATTTCTCGCGAGTATCCTCCAGTTTCGTGTAAGACCGGCTTTCTCACTGCTCGGATAGTTACTGCTTATCTTGACGAGGTTCAAATTATGCAATTTGTTTGGCCTGCTCGAAGCCCAGACGTAAATCCGATCGAACATGTTTGGGATGAGATGGGGAGACGTTTACGGAGACTTGTGTCGGCTTTCAAAAATTCTAGAGAGCTTTGGGACATACTGGTACAGGAATGGGACAAGCTTCCGCAGAATGTGATCAAATATCTGATTCGAAGAATGCCTCGTCGTTTGCAAATTGTTATCACACTCAGGAGGTAATACTCGCTACCGAAGTCCTTAAAATTTATTTTGCTTAAATTAAAGCATATTAAATAAAAAAAATTTTACGGGTTGCACTCTGGGAGTGCCGGCAGAAGTGAAAACTTAAGTATTAACGCGCGTGAAAATATTATTTTTAATCTGAAAAATATTGTCTCCAGATTTCCATAGTTTATGAATAATGCATTATTTTTATTAACGCTTTATTATAAATCATATATTAAACATCAGTACCAGATTTGAATGTTTTCGATTTCTTTCTTCCGCTTTTTGCTTGATCTTCTTTCAATATGGCGCTTTTCTTGCTACCTCGACTTTTTCGTTTTCGGCTACCTCGTTTTCGGTTTTGTCGCTTTTGGCTACGTCGTCTACGGCTTCTGCTTCTATTTTTTCTTCGTCTTCGAGCCTCCGTTATCGGCAAACTAAAACCTAATTTAAACCTTCCCCCGTTCTCTTTGATCAAACCAGCTTTCAGTCCAGTTTTTAATGCTTTTTTAACACAAATTCATGCATTTTTTATCGGCTTCTTGCACTGATAAATTATTTGATCTAAAATTTTGTCGGGGGGAGAACCATTAGAGTCATTAAGACACGCTATGGTGTCCATAACATCTGCTAAAAACGACACCTCTCCTTGGACCATTTTAATGCAGCAAAAGCAGAACTTAATCAATAAACTAATGAAAAGCACTTAAATTTTGAATTTAGCTACTAAATTAATTTGTCAAAATAACATAAAAAATGTACTTGAATTTGTCAGTTTGTTGAATAAGGTTGCCAAGTTACCAGTCAAGAAAAGTCGCATTTTATATTGCTCCAGTGAAATACATCCGTCTTACGAATTTTCGATCAGGCCACGTGTCCTGACGCGAGTTTAACATTTTTTACCCATTACAAAAAAAGTTCACAGCGTGCCATAAGAAGTTATCACTTCAAAAGTTATTTTCATTATTTTCAATAAACTTTGAACAAACAGCAAAAACTTTTTTTAATCAAGCAATCACGACAAAATTATAAAGTTGATAAACTATGTAACAACCGAAAACTAAAAATTTGTAAAATAAATGCAAACTACGAGGTGACCTTAATTTTATGCTCGGCAGTATATTTATTTACATGGAACAGATTAATAAATAAAATTCAACTATTTTCACAATAAAAGTTGCCGTCTTTGCTCTGTTTTCTAAAGTTTTACTTCTACTGAGTGCGAACTTTACACACACATTTTTTGTTGTAGCGTCAGAATATTCAAAATACTGTCAAAAGACTGACGACTGAAAAAGGTCCAAATAAGGACCTGGAGAATGTACACAAGGGACACAACCTAATCAGAACTCGGGAGACAGTGCTAGCACGAGGTAGGACTGTCCGAAAGTGAAGATGGTGCGACGACATCAACGAGACCCCCATTCATCTCCTCGTGGAATTTCCGGCATCGGTCAATGTAAGCAAAAAGCATAGTAGACTGCTAGACAAGGTAATACCGCCACTTCTCAAAATTAACTTAACGTACTATCTTTGGTTTAAACTAATTTCTTATTGTAATGTCACGAATCGACGCCCATAGAAATTAATAAAACGATTCATGCTTTTAATATGAATCGGTCTCATAACGGTTTAGCAAAGTGGATGACTACTTCGTAGACCGTAAAATGCATTTTTTTACATGACAGTTAGTTGAGTCAGTGATCAGAATCGTAAATCATTTCAAACATAAATCGAATAATTAATCAGAGCTGTACTTGACAAAAATACGTTACAATGAGTTTTGCTATTAAAACAGTTTCTAACTTTAAGTAAAAAAAAAGGTTTTTAAATCGTTGTGTTATTTAAAAACTGACCAATTACTATTTGCTACAAATCATTCACGGTGATTACTAATTATACAACATTTTGATTTAAATAATTCAACTATTTCTTCGTGATTATCTTAAAGGACACATTTTCCAATTTTGAACCATTTTACTTACTATATATCCCTCGTATATTTTATACGTATATTATGAGTTAGTTGCAAATATTTTCTAAGCCGTACTGCAAAATAATTTTTGGTACCACTGTAGATACGTTTAAATAAGTTGGGTAAAGTATAGTTATTTATTTATCAAACTATGATTTTAATGTGAAAAATAAGTGTATTTTTACATGATAAAAAACTTAGATGGTCCCGAAACAGACGTCGCGAATGGAGAGATGATGTTGAACGGATGAACGACAACAGATTGCCGAAGATTGCAAGGGATGGTCTCCCAAGATCCAGCAGACCACCTGGACGTCCACCCATACGTTGGTATCAAAGCTGGAATTCATCATCCCAGCTACAACTCTAAGAAATTTAAGAACAAGGCAGATGCCTTACAAAAAGGAAGAAGAAAAAACTATTTTTGTCTTTCTGTTCTTTTTTGATATTAGCTTATGGACCTCCCCATCTTTCCTCAGTAAATTTGGAAAATTATCATTATCGATACAAACATTTCAAATGAATTATTGACTGTGATTTTAAAACTGCCATTGTACACGTTTTTTTAAACAAAATTAGGCCGCTTGAAAATTTTTATCACACAAATAATTAGGTAATCTCAAATAAATTTGATAGCAAAATAACATAGTTGTGAGAATAAAAATTAGAAACTTTCAATAATTTTTTACCATTTCTTGGGAAATAAATAAACTCACTCGCTTTGACAATATGGTACATGATTGCTAGTCTATCTTTTAAGTAATACAAAGCGATGTGTGACCTTATATAAACTGAAACTGAATTTGTTTCCTCAAAAAATGGTGCAAAAAGTATTTTATCTTCAAGATTCATTGTCATTTAACGAATGGAGGCAGGCAAATACCTTCCCACAAACATTCTTGATTCTTTGCCAACTATATTGTGTTTCAGATAGCAGTACGAAGAAACAATTAGCTTTAAAATTCGTGAATTATTTTATCCTTTATCACATCATCTAAAAGAAGATACGGTTTTTCTACATATTCTAAAACTTTTACAGACTGTCCCATAATATTAACAAAGCAACACATAGGTACTACAACCTCTTTTAATATGAATAAATTGTTTAGTCATTTATCATTGTTTAAATGTACATACATATAGTCAAGCCTTTTTCCCGTAGGGGTAGGCAGAGACCACTTCTTTCCACTTAGACACGTCTTTAGCTTCTTCTACTTTTATCAGCGGTTTGGTCATTTTGATTACAATGACGTTTTACCGTTTTACCCAGAGCTTCCTATTTACAATGACTTCCCAGCTGGAAGACAACACCTGAAATCGAGACGCTTACCGATAACTAAGGCTAGACAACTATCTACTTCGCATTTTAATGGTAGGGACAGTTGGCGACACATGTGACTCCAGAAAGCCCCACCTGAATGGCATTAAGTCCTGAATGTCAACATAACACCAAGTGGATTCGACCTACCTCGCCGTACATGGTCCAAATTAAATAGAGGACGCACCGGTCATGGCCACTGCGCTGACTCGTTTTTCAAATGGGGACTAAACCAACCCCCCCCCCCATGGGACTGTCAAAATGGTAATCAGACGATCTACCACATCGCGACCGAATGCCCCAATCGCGCATATCCTGGCCCACTCTCAGATTTCGTCGGACTCCCCCTAGAAGCTGAATAGACTGGACGTTGCGATATGAAAATATCTTTGTATCTTTATGTTTCGTATTCCATGTTATTTTACCTGCTATTTGTTTGTTCCATAAATGTATCGTTATCGTTTTATAATATACCAATGTTATGTGTGTAAAATTCCATACGCTAAACCGTAAAAAAATTAAATGATTACCTTTCTATAAACCTAAATGATGAAAAAATAATAAAAACCGATCATTAACATTACGTTAATTTTGACAACCCTTGTTGTTTTAAACAATAAACAAATATATATTATTTTTTTAACAAAGAACGGCAAACGATCAAAGTCCGATTCTGTTTTGCACATATCGGAATGGGTGCGGTTAAAACGTTATACAAGATTAAATAGGGAAAGCAAACAAACGCAAAAATAAATAAATCCATTAATGATACAAATTTTGTGCATTTAGGGATTTGTTAGATAGCAACAGCAGACGAAATTCGGAAAATTATACAATAGTTTTACCAAAATATATCACATTATAACAACTTGTAAAAAAATTAATATCATTATATAATTTTATGATTAGATAATTAGCTAGCTTGATATTAGTAATTTGATTTTTTTAACGTCTATGACCTTGAAAATATATGCGCGTAGCATCAATGGCAATAATCACAAAATTATTAAAGTGAAAACCGAAAACATTGACTCAACTATTCGATTAGTGGAACTGTAATACTCCAGTCAAAGTTTACACTGGTCGGGTTGAAGATTGGTTTAGTAGAAATTAATATTAAATAGGTAGATATATTTTTAGTAGGCAAATAAAAAAACTACATACTAACATACTTACATAAAAGGTTAAAATGAAACAATTTTATTATTACGGCATTTGCAATAAATTTACTGTAATGGTTGGCAATCGTTTTCTGTTTAACTGTTAGACAGTTCTGATTCACTCTCACTGGTATCTTCTCCAACATTTATTATAAATTTTTGCACCTCCTCCATAATGTGGTCTCTTTTAATATATTCTTCTTCAATCTTCTCTACGTGGGCGCAAATGTTTTTCTAGTTTTGAATTGTCACTTGTATAAATTTTTCTTCTGTTAGCTGCTGCACATTAGCAAGTTTGAATGAGACTTTACAGGCTGCTACTTAGGTTAAAACGTCGGGTCGGAGGGAACCTACTTAGGCCTTTTGGCCAGTTGTGATACCATGATGGACGGCGGTGCCTTCCTTCTCTACCGTGAGAACCAATTGGAACTCTTAATAAAAAGTGTGAGGTTTTTAATGCTAACTGAGCTGAGATCAGATAATTCATCAAAGTTCGGTTGCCCTAGTATAGAAAGCAGTTTTCTGCCTAGGGCAGGGCAGTGGCAGAGAAGATGTACCATTGTTTCCTCCTCTTACTCATCGTGACAGCTTCTACAGAATTCGTGCATGCACCGTGCATAGGATCCACCTGCCCTGTTATGGCCGCGATCGCATTTCCAATGACAGGCTGCTACTTGCTACTTTATCCTTTACCAGTGCCAATATTTTTCAATGGGGTTCAGCTCCAGATGGTATGGTGGTAAACGCAGTGTTAAAATGTCATGTTTCGCTTGATGTGTGTCAACAATATATTTTTTATAAACTGGTTTATGCGTATTAATTAATGTATATAATTAATCTTTTAAAGCATTGTCTTTTTATGTAATACCTCATTCCTTTAGCCATTGCTGCATCGCGTATTCATCAAAAAATTGGAAAAGGATGAACCTGCATATTGTGGTAAGAGGCATTATCTATTACTTAAACGCTTTTTTTTAAGCATAAGGGATAAATTTGTCTTTTACCATTGCGTAAAATTGTTAGAGTTCATTTTGTCGTGGTAGTTGCCTGTTTTACTTTCCGTTGTAAATATGTTTAATGCATTAGATACGAATACTGATGCACCTACAGTATGTAAGATGATGAGACGTCTTCCTTTGGACACTGGAGATTTTAAACATTTATTTTTGCCATCGTCCCTCGTCTTCGGTACCGTATGGAAACTGTGGGTGTAGGTTTCTTTGCAATATATTATGGTTCGTCTTTCCTGCTTATATTTTTTTAATTATCGTAAATATTAACATTAACATTAACATTTTTTGCTTTTCTTCACTTGAATCTCATTTTTTTAATAATTTTTAATAATAATCGATCTTGCCTGTAAAATTATTTCTTCCTCAAATTCATCAACTGACCCCTTGGAAGTTGAGGGTTTGTTTATGTTGACACTTTAGATAAGCTTTTAGCTTTTTACATTTCACTATATTCCATTAAGCATTGACAATATTTTATTTAATTCTCAACACTGTTGGGAGTAAATTGCGAAATTGTATACAAAAATAATACGCGAATGATTTTACCACAAGGCAAAATTTTTTGAAAAATTTGAGAAAGGAACTAATGAGAGAGCATCAGCATCGCCGTCAACACAACCAAAGCCTTCCTAATGAATACGCGGCAAGCAATATTCTACTCCAGCAGCTAATATAAATGAAAATCCAAAAAGAAGGCGATGTGAATTTTATTCAAGTAATGATGTGCAAGAAGACAATTTGTTTGCAACACGCGAATTTTATGTGTAATAAATGTACCTACTCGTATTGATGAACATGAATAAGGTTTGCTATTTTTGTATTTGGATTAGTGTAAAATGTAAGTCATCATCATCATCATCACTCAGCTATAGTAGTCCACTGCTGAACATAAGCCTCTCGTTTATTTTGCCACTCTGCTCTATCTTGAGCCATTTGTATCCAATTACCACAGATTCTTTTGATGTCATCGGTCCATCGTGTGGGGGGGCGCCCTCTACTACGATAAGCTTCGTGCCTCGGACGCCACTCCAATAGTTTTTTAGACCATCTTCCGTCAGTTCTTCTAGCTACGTGGCCAGCCCAGTTCCACTTTAAAGTTGTTATTTTTTCGATTACATCTATAACACCTGTTATTTGGCGAATAATCTCATTTGGTATTCGGTCTCTGAGGGAGATACCCAGAATAGCCCTCTCCATCGCCCGTTGGGTGACATGCAGTTTCTTTGCTGACTTTTTTGTAAGCGTCAATGTTTCGGCTCCGTATGTCATCACTGGTAATATGCACTGATTGTATACTTTTCGTTTTAGACTGATGGGAATATCCGACTTGAAAACATACTTTAATCTTCCAAAGGATGCCCACCCCAAGCCTACTCTCCGGAGAAGTTCGCACGTCTGGTTGTCCCGTCCTATTCGGATCTCATGACCCAAATATTTGTAGGCGGTGACCTGTTCAATAGATTTGCTTCCAATAGTTATGTTTTTACTGGGGACTAGGTTTGTCATGACTTGCGTCTTTGCAAAGTTAATTCTTAGGCCAACTTCCCTTGAAGCATTGTATAATTTTTCCAACATCATGGACGCTTGATCTATACGGTCGGTGATAAGGACGATATCGTCTGCAAATCTTAAGTTATTTAATCTTTCACCGTCTATATTTAGGCCCATTTCCCCCCAGTCGATTTTCTTACAGACATATTCGAGCAGTGTGGTGAACAGCTTTGGAGAGAGGGTATCTCCTTGACGTACACCTTGTTCTATTCGGAATGTTCTTGTGTTTTTATGTAATCTTACACACGCCGTTGCTTTCTCGTATATACCCTTAATCAGTGCAATGTACCTGTAATCAATTCTGCATTCTGTTAATGATTTGAGCATATGTTGTTGGCTGATTGAGTCAAAAGCTTTTTCGTAGTCTACGAAAACAAGGATGAGAGGTTTATTATATTCTGTTGATTTTTCTATAAGGGTCTTGATTGTATGTAAATGGTCATTTGTACCGTACCCTGCTCGAAATCCTGCCTGTTCTTTCGGCTGGTAAAAATCTAATTTTGGAGTTAGGCGTTTAGCAATGATCTTCATAAATAGTTTATACAAGTGGGATAGGAGACTAATGGGTCTGTAATTTGCTAGATTACCAATGTTCCCCTTCTTGTGCATTATTACTATAGTGGCGTTGTTCCACTTTGAAGGTGTTACTCCTTGATGTAGACATTCATTAAATAATTTACATAGGGCTTTAATAACTATGTGTCCACCTTCCTTTACTGCCTCTATAACAATTTCGTCTTCTCCTGGTGACTTATTATTCTTCATCTCAGACACCGCCTTTCTTACTTCACAGTAGGTTATGTCTGGTACATCTTCAGAGCCCTGGTTCAGTATTCTTGGGATAGGTACCTCTTCTTCATCTGGTTTTCTATAAAGTTCTTCATAGAAGTCTTCGACAATTTTTACAATTTCATCCTTGTTGGTAGTCACTTGCCCTGCCTTATTTTCTAGTTTGCAGATGTTGTGTTTTCCCACTTTTAAATTTCTACGTAAAACTTTAAGACTCTTGTTGTTTTCAATCACTGTATTTATTTTCTCTGTATTAAATTTTCTGGTATCTTTTCTTATAGCCTTTGATATTTCTTTATTTAGTTGTCTTAGTTCCTCGTTGTTTGTGGTGTATTTGTTCTTTAGCTCTCTTCTTTTCGTTAGTAGCTGTTTTGTGCCTCTAGACAGTTTTTCTTCTTTTTCTCTTCTCTTTGGTTCATATCTTTTACGTGTCTCTTGCAAGGCTGTACATATTTTTTCATTTAAGTTCTCAACGTCGGTTCCCAGATTTTCAATACCGTCTAAGTCATTTTTTAGAGCCTCTCTGTATTCATCGGAATTATTTATGGGATTCCATCTTTGGATTCGTACTTTCGATATCAGCTTAGATCTTTCTCTCTTTATATTGATTTCTATTATTGCTCTTACCATTCTGTGATCACTACCAATTGAGATACTATTAAGAACCTGGACGTCATGCACAATATGCTTATTATCCGAGACGATGTAATCTATCTCATTCTTGGTAGTACCGTCTGGGCTTGCCCAAGTCCATTTTCTATTTGGCTTTTTTTTGAAAAAGGAGTTCATTGCAAATAGATTGTGCTGCAATAAGTAGTCTAAAAGCATAGTTCCTCTATCGTTTCTGTTACCGAATCCAAACGACCCCATCGCTGTTTCGTTGTCGTCTGCCTTATGTCCTAATTTGGCATTGAAATCTCCGATAATAAAAGTAAAGTGCGTGCGAACCTTTTCTATTGCTTTGGTGATGTCTTCATAAAAGTTCTCTATTTCATCTTCACTATGCGTGGATGTTGGAGCGTAGACTTGTATTATTTTAAGACTGTATCGATCGTTCAGTTTTAGTACCATAAATGCGATGTAAGTACATGTAAGTAAAATGTAAGTACCTACTTGATATTGACTTTTATAACAACTATTGTGTTTTCTTTATAGTTTTATTTTTAATAGAAACATTACGTTGTAACTTGTAACATTTTTTTGCAATATTGTTTTAATTTTTATCATAATAAACATACACCTATATGACAATTGTGTAATATAGAACACATTTGAAGCATTATGCAATCTGGTGCCTTAAGATCCATTGTGGTCTGACAGACCCCACCAAATGTATATAGTCCGTTTTAATCACCAGACTTCTGAAAGGTTTAATATAAGTAAAAATTTCTGGTTGGAAATCAACAGCTTATGAGATAAGAACGAGCAAAAAATTGTTGGTTGACTGTTATGGTAATGCTTAGATACCCAAACTGTGTGTAAGAGCAGCACCAATCTAGTGGATTCACTATTTACAGTGAGCTGTACCTTTATATTACAAAAATTATAGAGGGTTTATTTATTCATTATTAAATATGACTGTGATTTGAAAGCAATAAATTTAACTAAGGCACTTGTTCTCTTTTGGGTTATTTTGAAAAGATTCAAGGATAAAGAGTTATGTGAGAATTATGAATTATTTTTGAGTTTTTTGCATTGTTTTTTATGCAGTATTGTTATGTTGCTTTAGACATTTGTAAAATATCGTAGTTTTAAGGAAGTCATATTTTATTTATTGTTCATATCTTATTGTTCGCTGGTCATAATATTCTATATTCTGTTCTATATTTATACAAATGTTAAATTTATTGCGTAAATGAGATTGGTGCCAGTTGAAAGTAGTTTTTTACTGTTTTATAATATCAAGGAGGTGAGATCTCATTTCAGTTTCTATGCTCTTCCTGTCTACAACACACCTTTTATAATATTTCATAATTTTTATGATGTATAGTTAAATATAAACACTGATATCATTTAATATTACATTAAACATTAATATATACACTTTTAACTGTTTTTCAGAGTTGTTTAGTTTTCGAATGTTTATGAGGATTGTTTGTCTTTCGCATTATTTAATTATAAGTTAATATTTGTTTAGTATTGTTGTCATTTATAAAAGAAATCGTTGTGGTCCTGGCTTTCTTTTTTTTAACTATTTTTATTTTTAGCAAATAGATGAAGACAATTGAAAAATTTGAAAAAAATATTTAAAATAGTATTTTTTCTGTCTTCGAGCGTCCAAAAACATTCGATTCCGATAGCTTGTTGCCTAGACACGCTTAGTTATAAATTTTTTAAGCATTTATCAATGCTCAAAGGTTATTTGGATAGAAAATTTGTTGCTACTTTATTTTAAGCAGAAGTAAAAGAAGATCCAGACGGGTTAATTTTTATCACTGACGAAGATGTATTTCTTCGCATGATGTTAATAATTTTATTGCGATGTTCTTGATCGATATTATAATATGGTTTTATTAAATTTGAATCGTTGACCCGTAATTTTTATACGCTTTTGTTCTTTAATATCATTTTTAAACGACTGACCGCAGTCGATCTATTGGAGTGATAAGTAATTTTTGTTCCTATATATTTTGGCGCCAATCACTTCAGCTGACCATTTTTTCCAATTTTGAATTTTTTCCAGTGGAAACATTATTATCCCATTTTCTCCTTTTCAGTGACGATTTAGTCTTAAAAACAATCTGTTGCTTATAGGCTCCTTTTTGACATTAATTTTTTAAATAAAAAATTTTTTTAAATAAAAAATTTTTTTAAATTAAAAAAGTTAAAAAAAAAATTTAAATTAAAAAAGTTAAAAAATTTAAAACGAAGAAATAGATATAAAAAGGTTTACTTCAGTTGCGAGGGTTTTACTTTTTTATATGTTATAAAACGTTAACATAATTAGAGACTTTGTAAATATTGTGAATATTTTTAACCTTTCACTTCCTTTGTTAAAAAAATTACACACTTAACTATTATATTCACTTAAGGAAATACAAATATATTGACCATATTTATGTATTTCTTAACTTTCTTGATCATAACATTCATAACCAATGTGAACCCGAAATAACATGTCATTAAATGTACGGTAGTTTATTTGAATGCGTTATAAATAAAAATACATGTTTACTAAATTCTTTAGTTTAAAATTTGCTGTACTTGTGATTGTATCATTTTTAAAAACATGAATCAATCTTTGGTAAGTATTTAGTTATTACTACAAAATTCCATTTTACATTTCTAAATTGAGACTGTAAAAAAAAGTTGGTGTTGAATACATTTAACAAAAAAAATGTCTATAAATTTTAAGAAGTTACTAACTAATAAATCATGTTGTTTCACAATAATAATACGTATGTAGGTACGGATCGTATTTTGTCCCACCAAACGTCCAAATAATGATAAAATCAAAAACAGTAATAAAAGTGGTAGATAACGGCCATTCATTCAAAAATCATAAATATCTATTTATTTGAAGATAGAGTATAAAAATGAAAAATAACATTGTTGTTCTTAACTCTATTGCTTTATTTTTTGTTGAAATATTCAATTTATTCCATTGTCGACGCAAAAAATTCTGTTTATTCCATTTACAGCCCCTCAAACAGCGCCCTGAATAGTCGATACGTTGTTGTTTTTGTTTAACTATGAGCATATGCGGCACCCAATAGCAAAATAATGTTCTCATGTTCAAATTTCATGCATAATAGGATGCCAGGATCTCCTTATCTAGTACAACTTTATTTTACGCTTGTCCAAAACAATATTGGGAGTTTTTTCCATGTTTTCTTGTGTAGTCACATCTTTTGACTTACCGAGTGTTCAGGTCATTGGTGTCCATATGATCCAGCTTGAATTCAGCAAACTAACGACAAATGGTTGTTTTTCACGAAGCAGATTCCTTATAACACTTTTTAAGCCTTTACTTCGCTTGGACAATATTTTTCCCATACAACAGTGTATAATCCATCGTTTTTTACAATGTTTCGAAAATAACAAAAGCAGCATCACTAAAACCACTTTATGGGGGAGACCACTAAATTTTGGAAACAGCATAATCGGAACCAGCATCATTATTTATCAATTGAAAGATATTTGGAATGATTTAATCACTTAGTGGTCTTCCCCATTGGTTTATCATAAAATTTTGACACGTATCATTTGAAGGTTGGTATTAATTTAAAATAGTATAACAATTTTATTAAAGCTGCTATCTGTGGGATAGTCCCAGAACTTTAACTGATGTAATATTATGTTCATATCACAACGCGAAAGTAAATTGGATTTATCCGTAAACGATAAAAAATGTCTATGCAACTTGCACATAAAATTAGGACAAAAATAACTGTTTGTATTTATTTGTTTAGTTTATGGTAGTTTTGCTAACGGCTAGTCTATCAGTATGCGAAGGAACGTTCAGAAAACTCAAAGACCCTCTTATAAACCATTTTAGAAAAAAACTTTTTCATCCTTTTCTACAACATCATTTAGAAAAATTAACGCATCACTTACAGAAGATACCCCATCATTTTGACAAGTTCAACCACAATCACAAGGGTGGAATACACTATCTTCATGTGGAACCGTTCTTATACCATGGATATGGGTATGGTTTAGATCACGGTTTCGACCATGGGTTTGGTCATGGTTTTCATCACAATAAGGATTTTGGATTTGGTCATAATTTTGATGGAGTAAATGATGACTTACATATTGATGGTCACCACGGACTTTATGACCATAATTTTGACGGATACATTCCTTATTCTCCTGGATTTGGATACAGCCATGATTATGATTATTAATTTTTTGTATTATTTCGTTTTTGTTTGTATATATTTTTATAAAAAAAATCGCTTAGATTTATAATAAAATTGTTTATAAAATGATGATCTTAATGAAATGCAGCGTTCAAATCTCACAAAATCATTTTGTTTTATAAAGAAACCAACATATTTTAAAGTTTTAATCCAAATATTTAAGCAAACAAAATAAAAGTGCATAGCATAAAAATTGTGGGAAAATTTAAGAATTTTGTATCCAAAATATAAACTTAAACAAAAAGCAAAATACAGTTTGTACTATTATACAATACAGTTTTTTTAATTTAATTGTTAATAGAATTTTTATTTCGTTATTGTAATTGTGTGCAATATTAAAATAATTATGAAACCGATAACTTTGTATTATTACACTTTAAAAATTAGTGCAGCATCAATGGTAGGTCAATGTTTTTTTTTTCTACAAATAAAAGTAAAAACTTACCGTACTCTTATATCTTTCTTGTCTTAAATACTGTTGTAACAGAACAATACAAACATTAAGATTGTCATCGGTTTCCTGCAAATGAAGTTAATAAGAAACACGTTTTAATTTATCTTCTTTGAAATACAATACTTTTAATTTTGCCTGAAGAACACATAGCTTTTGCTCAAGTGAAGCCATTCTACTTTGTGTCTCGTGTCATCTAAATATCTGATTATCGATTATTTCATAAATGAGAACAAAATTCATAAACGACAATAACCTTATCATGCAACATCCAACATGCGAACATAAGGAAATTTTCGCGTGTTGATTTCCTTCCTGTCGTATATTTTTGACATAAATAGGTAACTTACCTTTGCCTATTTTTAGTTATGAGCATTACCAGCGGTTATTGGAGATTATAGTTAAATGGTATATTGCTTAATTCCACTGAAAAGTCACCATTTTTATGGATAATACACTAGACAAATATTAAAAACAACTCTTAACTCTTCACTGGTCCAACAGTTCACATAGAACAAAAAAGGTAAGTTCTCAGATGACAGGTAATCTTTTCATTTAAAAATGGGATCCGGGGAAATAAGACATCGGGCGATCGTTAGCAACCACTTACACCCTCGAGCCGGCAGTGGAAATATCCTACCCCCAGACTAAAGAATATTTTTGACGATGAGGAAATGAAAACAACTGGAGAGCGTGAATGACTACCACCAAAACCGTCATAGATAAAAAACAACTCAATGAATGGTCGGTCAGTGTGCTGCAGCTGAGAAGAGAGGAAACCAAATCTCTGGTGGACATGGTAACTGACCACACCAACGATAACTACCTAAAACACAAAACAAGAAGGGTAAACAGCACATACCGTGGAAATGAGGATGAAACTGCACTGCTGCTGCAAAGCTCTTAAAGCCGAGCACTTTTTACGTTATGGAGAAAAGTAGTGAAATAAACACCCCAGTAGCATAATACCTTTAGGAATCGAAGTTGTGAAAAGGGATACAGCATTAAATTTCAAATGTGAAGATGGATCAATACAATCAGTTAATATTCAAATTTACATCATTTAGAATTATATATAACAAAAATACCAAGATAATTTTATTAAAACGTTTAATTAAAATTTCCAAGCAATTTCCATGTAAAATTAGTATTAACTATAAAAATAAAATAGGTATTTTGAATTAAGTAAATTTTTTCTGCAATTATCAACTTAACATTATTATCAATAATACATCCAGCACTTAACAATTTACCAACATTTTTATTAAATTATGAAATATATAAATCGTTAACGAAAAATAAATAGCAATTATTGTTATATTCTATAAATAATATCATATCTATATTACTTGACCACATATCTTTTTACAATAAATTCACTACAAAACTTCATGACAAAATTTTAAAAACAAATACCCAATAATTTAATAATAAAAATTTGAAAATTGACTAAAGGCACAAAGTTTTCCTAATTTGTTAATTATAGAGAACTAAGAAAAGCGGTTTTATTGTGTGTTAATTTTTATTCTACAACTTTCGATGATTTGTTAATAAATGTGTTCGAAAATAAACCAGAAAAACAATTGATCTCAGTGTACGTTTAAAAATCCTGTATTATTATGCTTAAGTTCGATTTTCATAATACCAATGGTGAACATTTTTTTCAGTTACTCCAAAAAAATTACACACATTTGGATTATTAAATTTATAATAAACTGATCTCTTAGTGTATAGAATAGACTAAGATAAATACACTGTATACTTTTATTTTTTTAAATTTAAATATTGATTTGTTTGTATACTGCAAGGCTGTTACAAATAAATTGATTTTCGTCGTTTACATTGCCAAGACAACATTAAAAGCTATGTAAATGTGGTTGAGGTAATACACGAAAATCTAATAATTTCTTGTAAAATCGAAAGAATCTTGAAACATTTATTTTAATAAAATTTTATGTATTAACATAATTTTACTTCTTTGGATCGAATGTGATCTCAAATCGTTAATCAACATTTGATTAATTTTAATTCGTAGACAATAAAATAATTTGTCCTAAACTATCTTGATACCAACTTAAAACATATGGAATGTTAATGAATAAAGGTTTATAATGATAAATATTTTAATTTTACCTGAAAAAAAAGTGATGTTTTTTTAGTTAGGATGCTAAGATGGGAAAATGGAATCAATTCAACTCTACTTGTTTTTCTTAAATTCACATTCAGCACTATTATTCCAATATGTTTATGTAAATACAAAACATATAAATGACTTATTCATCACAATCATCTATTATGTATAAGCATTTGAAATAAATAATTTAATACTTAGTTAAAATACTTGTTTGAAAACTTTAATAAATACCGTAAAATGGGGTGAAAATCTTTGTCAATTGTAATTAATATTCGTCATTTTTCAGATCTGTATATTTTGTCAATTGTCTAACCTGAAAGCAAGATGAAAAATGACGTTTTACATTGTTGGCAACAATGCTTTCGTATTTTAGAGTACTTCATTTGAGATGGTTAACAAAGATAAATTCAGGTTATCATCTGAGGAAGAGCCTGACGTTAAAAATCTAAAGAGGCCTGAAAACCCTGATAATTCATACGGTCTAGGAGACTTTCTAGTCGACAAAGTGTACAGCAATACCAAAGACATATGTATATGTTGTAGTTTTTTACAAAAGGGATACTTACACTTTTCTCAAACAGAAGAGATATTATTTACTATTAACAATATTTTAAAGCAACTAAAAGCTCACAAAGAAAAACATCAGCTCGTTTTAACGAGGTTAACGAGGTTTTAGATTATACGCGTGGTAAAAGTATACAAGCTTGTAGCGAAGTGAGTCATAATTTTTTTGCAAGACTGTACCCGTGGAGACGTTACTCATACAGTTTACATATGTATGCATACACTAATATATTCCACATACTTTTAAAAGTTCTAACCCGGCAACGTCGCTTATGCCACACTAGAATCGATGTACAGTATAAATCGATACGTGAATTCACAGTTGAAATTTCCGTTTTATTAAATGTTGTGTTTAATTTATATTTAATATAATGATTATATTAATATTATTTTTTGTGTTACCAAAAATGCAATATATCCTATCTGTAATGTCTGCATATTAAGTTTTACGTAAAATTCTATTACATATTTATTCTTTTTTGTTTATAAGAAGTCACTAGAAAAAAGCGTATCGATGCGCATACCTACACTTCTTAAAATACAAAAATAAATGTGATTGAAGAAAATATTTATAAGTCATAAAGCTTAAATTTTGATAATTATGTAAAACTTTATTCTGTGTTCACTTTATATTTAATAAAAAAGAATGTACTAATATTATTAGTATTTGAAATTTTTTACCTGTAATAAATATATATGTTCTACTAAATATAATTTTTAATATTGATTTCTCCATCAGTCCGTTTGAATTTACCGCGCAAGTAATATCTATACTCGCGTATACTTGGTCGCTAGTATTTATACTTTTTTATAAATTATTAAATTTTACACGGTTATTTATTATTATATAACTAGCTGGTCAATAATTTTTTATTTTTTTCTTAGAACAAAAACATTTAAAGGCTGTTAGCTTTTTGAAAGTTTCTGACAGTTTTTTTTTTCTAGAACAAATCAATTGGTATGTAACTACAAGGAGAGCGTTTACTCTCCATATTAATTATCCAATTTTTAATTAAGTTTTTTTCGGATTAGAGGAGGTCAATAGACTTCAACTTTTAAGGGAAATTTTATTATTATGTCCTTAATAAGTATTCAAAAATTTAGAATTTTCTGATGCTATGCCTACACCACGACAAGTACCTTAAAACATGGCCAATTTTCATAACGACTTAAATGATATGTTGTATTAAGATTAAATAAAGTTGTTTATGGCACCTAAATATTTTGTAGTTGAGTAAGTAATGTTCCCATTCCCCCTCATATTTTTAATTCCATCATTAACCTATTACATGTCTAAATACGAACGAACGTAAATTTTAATTTGTGTTCCTATTTACCTTTATTTGTGGGGTGATAAGGAACACCACAGGTATTTTTTGTGTGAATACACAGACCATTTATTAATTTCTGGTTTTTAGATATTAAAAGAAGAAGGTAAGATCCAAGTTTCAAACTATGAAAATATTTATCTCAAGTATTTCTAGTCTTAAGTTGAAAACTACAGTTATGTTGAAACGCTGATGGAATTTCAATTTTTTTTATTCGATTGTAGTTTGTGTATTTTGCCGCAAATAATGTAATGGGAATAAATAAAAGGAAAAATATAGGTATCAAGAAGTTTTGCACTTTTTTGATAGTCACAACATAAAAAATTATTTAAAATATGCAAAAAAATTCCAAATCGGAAAAATAATTTTGAAAACTCATACTCAAAATTACCGTAAAAAGAATTGTAAATATCCTAGATACCTACTTAAAAGTAAAAAGGAAAAAACTATTTATCTACATATTTTCTAAGCTCATATGATGATTCGCACGTTACCAAAACATAAACACGCATTTTTTAATTTTTTGTCTGTTGTTTGTTTGTCCGGTGCCATCTCGGAAACTAATAAACGGATCTTAATGCGGTTTTCACGGGTAGATGGAGCTTGACTAAGAGCAGAATATAAGCTTTATTTCATTTGAATCGGATGCTAGAAAAGAAATTCTCATTTAGGTATCTTATTACAATTCAAATAATTGCTATCGTCGGAGTCCTACAGATGTCACAGCACAAACGAACAGCAACAATAAAAAAAAGCAAAATATCGGTTAGATTTTAATTAGTGTTATAGTATAGTTCCTAAAAAATCAATAGGTGGAGCTGTTTATTTTTAGAACGCGCTACAGAAATTTTTACAGTAATCCACCTGACCGGCATCATTTTAAAAATTAGTTCTTCAAAAATTCACTAGTTGTCACGGTTCACCCCATTTTACGGTACAGTTATGTTGAAACGCTTGTGGAATTTCAAATTTTTTTTATTAGATTGTAGTTTGTGTATTTTGCCGCAAATTATGTAATGGGAATAAATAAAAATAAATATATAGGTATCAAGAAGTTTTGCACTTTTTTGATAGTCACAACATAAAAAATTATTTAAAATATGCAAAAAAATTCCAAATCGGAAAAATAAATATGAAAATAATTTTGGAAACTCATACTTAAAATTAACGTAAAAAAAATTGTAAATACCCGCGATACCTACTTAAAAGTTAAAACGAAAAACCTGATATCAATAGGTAAATTTTAAATGACTACTTACTACCTTATTAAGATGTTTAACAGTTTATTAAAAGTTTGTGATGTTGAAACCATAATCTAGATATAAATATGTTATTAAAGGTTTTAATAACCTTTTTGATGTTTATGTAAGTTTCAGAAGCCAGAGATAATCTCATTTAATTTGAGAAACATTCTTACTTTTGTTTACATTATATTCAGTTAGTAGTTCAAAGAATCCGAAGCATTTTTTGTTTAATTAATAAATATTCTTTTGTTTGCGCAGTATTTAATCCAAAATATTTAAAAAAAAATTCTGGCTTTCGAACTCTGTCTCTAATATTTACCTTGCACCAACAATTAATTCGAAGATTTCATGTATTTCAAAAATATAATTAAGATAAATAACAAGAATAAATTTAAATTTATAGAATTAATATCAATTTATAATAATTTTTAAATGTACCAAATCTTGCACAATATTGCCAAAATTGAAAATGATTTAAAATAATCTGCTAATGGCACTGAGTGATAAATAAATGGATGTGATCTTGTGATTTGACTAGTTATCAACTCACGAGGTAAGGCAAGCTTGAAGGCCACATTTTTATACTTGAATCACATTTTGTTTTATACAATTTGATTTAAATATCATAGTACATAGCATTTCGAACCTGGTCATCGTCCGTACCTGCATCTCCGTTCATAGCATCGAAATAAACAGTTGATGTTGACATCATGGATTCCCGTTTCTTTTTCACTATAAAAAATAAATGAAAATATAAAAAAAATATTAACGTGAAAACTCTGATGAAATTTTTATTAAAAAAAAGACTGCTTGAAGCCTTCATAAAAAATAAATTTTGCCTAGTTGAATTTTAATAAATTTTGTTGGACAAAAATTTATTGAAAATAATGTTTTTTTTGTATGTTATAAAAACTTATTTTAAATAAAAGAAAATGAATGTTTCCATAAATAAAAGGCAAGAGAACCCGATTAATATTAATGCCAGATAGATAAAATGGTCTATAATAAACTATTAATTTTGGTTCACTTAGGTACTAGTATTGTATAACTTATGAGAATATGATTGATATGCAGGCGAGGAAACTGATGAATTTTAAAGAAAGTTATTTACATTTTTTGTTAGCTTATTTATTTAAAGCTGAGATGGCAGAATATTTTTTAAAGCTAATGTAGCAGCAGTATTATAATTATCGACTACAAAACCATAGACGCAATTTGAGACGCAGTTATTTCAATAAAAAAAACACATTAATAAAAATCTTGTATAATGCACACAAAGCTTAGACATGTATTAATGCATAATAGGTAATAACTGTCATCTTTATAAATAGGTATTGTAATGAAATATAACAACCTGTTCAGAATTGCTGGCCTTTTATAAGAAATAACCAAAGATACAAAAATACTGAAATAAAAAATAATAATAATAACATATTGAAATGACAATAAAAGATAATATAATCAAAATACGAGGGTGTATAGAAAAAACATAACATTTGGCCAGTCTGATCTTAAGTGTGACACTCAGGCCTCTAGTGCAGAATACTTTTCGCATGTTTGTAAACGCAGCTCTAGCCTGACCTATTCTGCATCTTATTTCTCGCGAGTGTCCTCCATTCTCGTTCATTATAGTACCCAAGTATTTGTACTCTCTCACTATCCCAACCTCCTCATTGCTGATGATCATGTGTTTTGTCTTCTTGATATTAAGTGTAAGACCGACTATCTTACTGTTGCTGACGATTTTATCCATCATTCTTTGTAGGTCCGCGCTACTCTGGGCTATAACCAGGGTATCGTCGGCAAAACGGATATTGTTTATGAGTTCACCGTTCACCCTTATACCCGCTGTTTCTTCAGATATATCCTCTTGCATAATTTTCTCCGAGTAGAAATTAAAAAGTGTAGAAGAGAGAACACATCCCTGTCTTACTCCTCTTTCAATCTTTATTTCGTTTGACAGATGGCAGCACTCGTCAAGAAAGGCTAGGGATTGTGATTGCACATCTTTTGACATATACTCACCAAAATTTCAGCCGCATTTGCTCACGTTAGACAAAAAACGTGTTCAAATGAACATTTCCAACGCTCTGTTCGCGTAGCTTAGGCACAATAAATCGGATTTTGGCACCGATTAATTACTGTAGATACACCATTATACGCCCGAAACAAAAATACAGTAAAAAAAGTGGACTTCGAAGGAGAATCTGCTCCAAAAAAAGCAAAAAATGTTTTTTCGGTTGGGAACGTGATGGCGACTGTTTTTTGGGATAGTGGTGGAGTTATCTCAATCGATAATCTTCAAAATGGAAAAACGATTACATGAGCATACTACGCATCATTACTTGACAAGCTGAAGGCAGAAATTGCGCAAACACGGACAAATTTGCAAAAAGAATTTCTGTTTCGCCAAGACATTCCACGAATTACGGTTTGAACTGTTTGACCAACCTCTTTACTCATCAGATCTAGTCCAAGCGACTTCTTTTTGTTCCCTAATCTAAAAATTGCGCTCGGAGGACAGAGATTTTCGTCAAATGAAGAGGCCATTATCTTCGAAACAATTATTTTGCGGAGAAAGACGCCGAGTACTATTTTGATGGGTTAAAGAGATGGGAGCATTGCTGGGAGAAATTTGTACACTTGCAAGAAGACTAAGTAGAAATAGAAATTTAATAAAAAAAAATTTGAATCTTTTTTGGGTCGGAAATTTTTCAGACCACCCTCGTAATTATAATAATACAAATCCATTGGAATAAAACAGGTAGTGATAAGAACAGCAGAAGAATATTTTGAAATGTGCCCCCAAAACCGAATTTTTTTCACTTGGACAATTTATCACAATTTTTTTAAGGATGATACATTTATTACAATAAGTATCAACAAAATAGCTTTTTTTACATTTTAAAATTTAGAAGTAGATTAAAAATATAATTATAATGTGTTTTCTTTTTGCCAAAAAAAATTGTTTTCATGTACCAGCAGGCTCATAAAATACATACATATAGTCACGACTTTTTCCATAGGGGAAAACAGAGATCACTTCTTTTCTCTAGCCACGGTTCTTACACACGTCTTTCGTTTCTTCTACTTTCATCAGCGCTTTTATACATGCTCGTCGGTTGCTGGTACTCTTGACCAGGCCTTTCTTCAAAACAATTTCGATGTGGTCGAGATACGTTCTGTTGATGATGCTAATATGACCTGATCATCGGCGTAAACGAGACATTTGACGATCAAATCATTCATTCTCAATTCATACGCACTCTCTTTCAAATCTTTTAAACAATCGTCTATGTAAAAGTTAAACAGCCATGGCGAAGCCACACATCCCTGCCTCACACCCTTTTAGATGTTAAACCATTCCGTGCAAGCTCCGTTTATCCTGACACAAAACATGATTTTAAAAAAGCCACACATCCCTGTCTAACACCTTTTTTGATGTTAACCAGTCTGTGTAAATACTTACCAATATATTTATTTTAACCCGAATTACCAACTATAACTAATAAGAAATATCAATTTTAATGCTTTGAAATAAAAAATCTGCAAAGATTTAATTTCTCTGCTTTCCGTTGATTTTAAGCAGGTTTGTATAATCATAAAAGCACATTGTGTTTGCCTGAAAGCGTGGTTGGCAATTAATTGTTTCTTACCATAACTCAGTTAAACCAATTGTGGTGTTGTATAATAATGATAAATGCCTGTCTTAGCATCAAAATTTACTTCGGAAGGGATATCGCTGTCTAAAACACTCAAAATTTTAACAAGTTTCCCAAAAATGTTCCGTTTTTTTTTTAATAATTCAATTTTATGACTAAACCAGTGAAAAATATTTTAAAAAAATGTATAATGATATTTATAGTTCATAGAAAATGTATTGATTATGGAGTAAAAATAATTTGAAATTTTTTGGTCATTTTTTTTAATTAGATTTTTACTTAGAGAGAATTTCGATATGATTTCAAAAAATTAGCTTCAATTTTAAGCGATTTTTCTGTAATGATTAAGAAGTTATTATCAATAAGTAATTAACACATCATTTTTGGGGATTAAAAGACTAATTTCAAACCAAAATACTCGAAATAAACGCAATTTGGTTTTTATTTCTCCTGACGTGACAGATTTTTTTTTATATGGTTTCAGAATTGTACAAAGTCTTTTAACTTGAACCACCTCGGTGTATGCAGTTAAGAATTCGCTCTCATATACCAAATAATTCGAGAAATCCCACTTTAAAAATTATGTGTTTTTGGAAAGTAACACCAATTTTAAAAAAAATTCCAGTTAACCGTTTTAATTCTAAGATTGCATTTTTTTAATTCTTTCCGAAAATAAATAGAACTGCTTACTAGACGCTTTCCGCTGCATCGCCCTTTGAGTCTCATTCTGAATTATAATTTCGTTGGTCCTATATGCTTCTCTTTTGATACTGTCGTTTAGCTTTCTACTTATGTCCGGTATCATCCATTGCACAGCTGTCATTACAAAACTTACTAGATTCTGATAAACGACAATGAAGGCCAAACGGGCTGCTAGAATATGCCAATAAATAATTGGACGCTTGTACCTCGTATTATCATCGAAACTGTAATGATTTCTGTATTCTGCGTACCTGAAACAAATATGTAGAATTTTAATGTTAATAGTTTAAATTTAAGTGGCTAGTTTTAAAAAAAATGGAAACAGGTATTAAAACACAATACAAGTACCAAAATAGTTTATTGTTCAGTCATATTTTGTTTATTAAGAGCTATTTTTTTAATAAATTTATAAAACTAACCTGCAAACGGTTGCGTTGAAGGCAGATTGCAGAGGTGCGCTGTTATTAGGAAAATGCGAGGTATTGAAATAGGCTAAACTGTGTTCCAAAAATCCTTCCTCGGTATGGTCGTGCGAAATTTTTAATTGATAAACTAATTTTGGAATGAAATGTGAAGAAAACGCTATGATAAAAGCATTCGAAACAACTGAAAGTCTGCCTACAAATGCCAATATCGAATACCACACTCCGATGTTTTTAACTCGTTGTGGTACAGGTCGTCTGTAATATTTGATGAACTTCTTAGCATCCAGTCTCATTTCTAGGATGTTATTTATGAGGGCAAACAGCGGAGCTAATGGAAATGCCGTAACAAAAATCGTTACGAACCCATATTGCAATACTGAAATACAGATATTGATTTACAATTATCACCAAAACACAAGTAAAATACATGTAGAATAAAAAAAACAGTTAATAATTTACAGTTTAGGTACAGTTCAATTTTTGAAAATTTACCCATATGCAATAACTAAAAATTCACCAATTTAACTGTACAAAATGTACTTACCCATTTCTAAATATTCACCAAACAAACTCTTGCCTTCCAACTCAGAGAGTTTATAATCTTCTGTCCATTGATTACAACTAATTAATGTTATTTCTTCTTTTTCTGCTTTTTTGATGCCCGTCGTAACAGTAAAAGTCTTGTACATTTTTATGAACAGCGGAATGATCATTTCCATGACGGCGTTGACTGCTTGATTACCAATCATTATAATAGCAAGTTGGATAGTTAGTTCCATGAGACAGCCACCGGGATTACACTGTAATAACAGTATAATAATGACTAATGGTCTGTTACAGAATAAAAACGTGAATATGGGTAGACTATCTGAACAGGTAGACCAACAAAGCAAATTTTTATGTTTTATTTATATTTTCATCAAATTTTTCAAAGATTTGCAGAGATATACCTTTTTTTTTATAGATTGCTTTTTAAAATATTTCTATAAATACTTTGAAATCCTGATAGTTCTATATTTTTAACTGTCATTCTGACTACAAAAATTCTCTGGGTTATAGGCCAAATTTTTATAAAATAACCAAAGTAAATAAAACTTACCTCTTCCTGTCGATATCCAAAAATTTTATTGTATTTGGCAGGATAACCCACGAACTTCCCTTTGATAAAAGCTATGTAGAAAATTGAAGAATAGTAGTTAACAAATTGAAACATATAAATTTTTATTGTCAGACTTTCTTCAAATTCTGTCTGCGTCCTTTGCAATTCCAATTCGGTTAACCATTCCGCTAGTCGGCCATAAAGAAGATTTAGTGTTACGATGCAAACTAAATTGATCAAACCAGCAGTCACAGGTACAGCGTACAACCGATAACTAGCGCTCCCGCTGTAACAATGTCAATTTTTATTTTCTCTTGATTTTACCACAAATTGTACAAGCACTAATCGACTTATGTATATTGTGCAGATAAAATTAGCGACAAAACATGTTACTGTTCAATTCGGTTTTTTAAAAACCAGCACGTTTATAAGAGAAACAACATGAAATAAATAATTTATTGATCACACATTTTTTAATAAATAAATAAAAACATACCTATGAAGAAAATCTGACGTTATAGAAGACATCCGGTAGACAACGACTCCAATAACTACACCGAGAGCTAACAAAGTCCAAGAAAAAGCCAAAGAAAAACTTAAAATAATCGATGGCAGTTTGACTCTCCAAAAAGGTACGACGGGCTCTTGAAGCTGTGTGATGACGTTCAACTTATTTTTCTTTGCGTTCGCTAGTTTTAATAAATATTCTGGTCTTGGCGGCTCTGCTTGCAGATCGAATCCAGTCAGACCCCATCTGTGAGCTATTTCAGCGCTGTATCTGTAAATAAAACAAATTCAGTTTTTCATTGCAAAACCAAAAACACATATTCAGGAATCAAACGTACCGCTGCTTCTACATTATTACCATCATTTATACGCTATTTCCATATTACATCATACAAAATATAGAGATACAGTGCGTTTATAAAGAAAGCAAATTGTTCCTAACACTCAGCAATTAAAATTTTAAATAAAAAAAATGTTATTTGGATTTCTTCACACTCGTTTTATGAGTACATTGGAGTGATAATACAATGAGTGCTCGCAATACTATAAAAAGTAATTCTGTGATATCAACGAGATCAAATTGCTCGATAACAACAAAAGTCAGCAGGACGAGTAAGTACTTATAAATTGGATCCACACATATTTTTTATTTTTCAAGGTGTTCTGAGGTTCATGTTTATTCCCTATTTTGTCTATTTCATTCACTGAAATATTTCCAAAGCATTGTCTTATTTCGCTCATTATCGTGAATTCTACTAATGACTTGTAATGCCTGTCTGAATGACATTTATGTCATATCAGGTAACAAGTTGTTATATTTAGATTGGTGGTTAGATTGGAAAGGAAGGTAGAGATGAATTATTGTTGTTAGGGTTATGGACCACTTCCAGTTAAATCAGTCGGAGTAGGATGAAACGTCAAAAAACGGTTGCTTTATGATAAACAAAGAAATTCGCACGTATATTCTTAAGCAGAAATATGTAATTATGTTAAAGAAGTGATTTCGGTGGTAAACCAATTCGGTTTAAATCGGCACTCAACATCTGCTTCGTTGGGAATAAAATGGAGACCTTTGATAGGTCTCTTTCTTTAATAAATCATCTCTACTTATACCTACCACTTGTATATTGGTGCTTGTATTGCAGGAGATGAAAGTTTCATGCAGCTTGTGAAATTTTTTTTTAGTAAGTTGAACCTGTTATTTTTTTCAAGAGAACAAACAGTTGGACTTGACGTACCAGTAAACTCAACAATATACACAAAATAAAACTTAAAATAATTTTTCCATAGATTAAATTAAAAATAGCCTTATTGTGCTTTACTTTGAATTCAATCGAAAGAAACAATAAACGTTTTTAAAATCCATTTAAATTTCGATTTTTTAACAGTTTTTATTTTAAGATATTAAATCTTTTAAACTGTAATTTACATCAATCAATTATGCAGACTTATTGGTTGCATTTTTTTGTAAACTGCTTCAAAATACCTACTACCAAACAGGAAGTTTTAAATATAACAACAGGTCTATTATGATCGACAACTTAAGTAGTTTACTGAATACCGCAAATTGCACGAAAAATAATGTGGGATTTTAATAGTCATACGAAGTTAAAAGGTACTTAATAAAAAAGTATTTATCTCAAATATTCAAACAAAATAAGCAATTAATTTTATAAATCAAAAAATGTTTATTGAACAAAGCAAAATACTAATGAGAAACAGCTTTGGATTAAATATTCCCATTTGAGTTACTTGAACCACGGTTGTATAACGACACGGTGTGCATATGAGAATAACAAGTTTGCATTCGCGTTTTACATCCAAGGGATGAATGGAAACTCGACACTCTTGACAGTTATACCTGACTCAGAACAATTTCACTCAATTTACCGTTTAGTTAAAAGTAATAATCTCAGTAAAAACAAGGGATGCACTCATCACAAATATACACGTATGAAATAAAACATTATTGTGTCAGTACCAGCACCGAAGTCTTCAATCAAAACTCAACAATTCACACTGCAGGCAAGATTCAGGTGAGTGGCTCAATGTTATATCTAAAAATTTCTCGTTAAACCTAAATTTATTATTTTCTTTATTGTTATTAATACCTATCCTAAAATAACATTGTCCTTACGCATCACGTAGAGTAAGAACATTTTGTATTTTACATGCGTATGCATATGTTTTGAAATATGAAGCAACCAATCGTATATTTTTCTATATTTTTATGTACATACCTAGATATTTAGTTTGAGTAATAAAAACAGGTGCACATTTTTAACATTTTTAGAATTAAACAATTATCATTAATTTTGGTCAAAGTTGCAAAGAATGCACAATAAAGTAGCTGTAATAAAAAATACAAAATATAGTCTCTTAAATTTGTTTTTTTAATAGAATTTGGGTACTTAAACTCGGCAAACCAGTAAATTTCATCATACATTCCTTTAAAACACGTTTTTTTTATGTGAAACATCTAATGGCGCGCTTGGGGGGTAACAACGACTGTTGGCGACGCGATGCCGTGATGCGAAAGCTTCGGGCAGCCCCGTAAGTACTCGGCCAGCTCCGTCGCTTAGGCTCCGCCTACGTTACATGTAACACTTTCGTTGCTTATTTTAGTTATCATCGGCGTATTTTAACTTTAATACCATCAGAAACATCATCGAGTGTTAATATTATGTAAATAACATTGTCTTGATAACATAAAAATAAAAAAAAATTCTATAATTTTAACTTTGTTTAATATTGGTGTATTCCCCCCTCATTGCATCCTTTTCTTAAAAAACTCAATTAATTATTTTTCAATAACATTTCATTTCCATGTTTCGCATCTGCGAGGCGTCCCGTGACGGCTCACTTTTTTTGAAAATGTAAAGGATATTTTTAAAAACCTACCTTTTCCAGAGCTCGAGGTAGAGAGTGCCCCAGAAAGACATAAAAACAGCGAAAAAAATGGTCGCCGGATTGTCCATGACGTGTTGTACTTTTGCGTAAGTACAACTTTCTTGCAGGTTCCAATAATCACAAAATTTATCACATCTTGGACACATAGTGATATTCATAGCATTACAAATATCTCTACTAAGACTGTCCGAATTTAGAGTGACAGCACCGTAAATTAGACACAAAATTCCAACTATAGCGGCAGGAATTAGCATGTGAGTGTAAAATCCCAGCCAGGTGAAGTACAAGGCGAATCTCACGCCGAAATATTCTTTGATTTCGTCTATCGGTTGGTACTTGATGCATTTCGAGACAGATGCCCATTCATTCAAAAGGAGTTTCCGCTTCGAGTTTTTATCGTGCAATTCGCCCTGCAAAAATAATTATAAAAATGCAAATATGTATTACGGCTTTTAAAAGTAGACTTATTTGATGGTAAAATATTTGTTTTATTTTTATTAAACGATAATTATATTAAACAACATAGTGCCCTTAAAAAAATATGACATTTATTTTTGTAGCGTAATTGTAATGGAAGCCTAAAGTGTAATAAAAAAAAATATGTCGAGTATTTACTTAATTTTTTTTAAGGAAACTTTGTGTGAGAAATTTAAAAAAACACATTTCAGAAGTTAGTAGCAAAACTGTTACCTAAATACTTACATCGTGTAAGGGGTATGCAGCTTTGTAAACATTTTCAGCAATCAGTCTTTTAATTCCTTTATCTTGATCTTCTTCGCCGAATTTTTCTCTTTCCAAGATGTAGGAAATTACAGTTATCTTTACCGAGTAATTGAAGAAGGCAGGATTGTCTATATCAAATCTACAAGATAAAAAATATATAAATAGTGCCTGTATTTACTAAGCATAAATAAAACTTACAAATAATTTTTATCCTTATTAAATTCGGCAGTGAGTTGGTACTTTTTCACAGGAAATTTATTTGTGTCTAACATCACCTTGAAACTTCTTAAAACTTTAACTACAGTTTGTGTTACTACGTTGTCTTTCGGCTCTGGAGATTGCTCTTCCTAAACAAAAATAAAATATGTACGTTAAAATAACTACAAGATTCTTCTTTCCACGCATTTGCAGTAGATAAAAAGCTAGAAAATCTTTCTTTCCACCCAAAATTTAATATTTACAAAATTTTACTTCATTAAAAAAAATTAAACAATTTTTTATTAATAATGGAAAATTATTAACAAAATGGCAACAATTGAAGAGATTTTAAAAAAAAAATTACATGCAATTTTTGAATTTTTAATTATTTATTTAATGAATTATAAAAACTGAAATTTTACGCAAAAACTTGTTATGTAAAAGCAGTGCTCAGCATTCCTAAAATTAAATACAATATGTTTTATTCAAAAATTACAAAATATCGAAATCGTAAGTAATTACTGAGAACTGATTTTAAACATCATTTCTGAGCATTTATTGTTAGAAACAAGACGTAAATTTTTACTATTTTTCGTTTGTGAATCTTCTTTTAAATTATTAATTTTACATAAAAATTTTAAAGTAAAACTAAAATTTTGTATAATTTTAAAACAGCTACCCCTAATAATCTTCTTTATAGACAAAATAACAGTACTTGTAACAATTAACATCAATCAAGTGAAAGTTTTAAAATAATTTGTTTATTAAATTTAATTAATATAAACCAATACAGTACACACACAAGATATATACATGTTACTTAAAAATTATTAATATAATTAATAATTTATTGATATTGTCATACTTTTATTTTCAATAGATCTCTTAAAAATATTTTTAATGATTATATTTGTATAATTTTTTTCTTTAAGCACCCTTTATAGGATCAATAAAGTCACTTTTGTAAGAATATTAAATATATAATAGAATAACCTTACCAAAATGACATTAGTAATAATCATGTAAAGAGGACAAAATTGGAATGATCGCCTGATAATGATAAAAAACCGGATTTTCTGATTTCGAGTCATCTTTACTAGCATACATTAAAGGTTACAGCCAATCCAGTGCTAAACAACCTGCGCTTGCTCAATGTTTGGTTTGGCTCCTGTTTTCTGTAACATTTTTGTGGTGTATATTTTTTATATGTCGATTTTTAGTCGATACACTGCTAAATTCTTTTTCTCAAGCATGACAAACCAATTTATGAGTCTTTTCTAATACATCTCCGCATTTTTAAAGTTCTTCATCAGGTACTGTTGGTGTTAGGTTAGGACGTTAGGTTAGGTTAGGCTAATAATAATCATAGACATAGGAGACTAGACTGCTAACCGCATGGCTCTCGTGCATAAGCCCCGCCCATTAGAGAAAGCACGGGACAACCTCTCGTTCGACTGTCTCTTTCCCATCGGGAGCCAACTCTCAGCACGGGGAACCGCAGTCTACTTTCCTATGTCTATGAAAATAATAGGTATTAATTGAGGCAGTAGAAGTAAAAAAAATAGCCTAACCTAACCTAACGCCGACAGTACTTGGTGAAGAACTTTAAAAATGCGGTGACGTGTTAGAAAAGACCCCAAATTATCGCTAAAAATAAATTTGAAGTTAAAAACACTTTTCATTCTTATAAGATATAACTTACTTTACCATGTTTGCTCCACAAATTAATAGTAATTAATACAAATGTTTGTGGCACAAAAAAAAAGGTTAAATCGCCAAATTATAATAAAATATCGCAATTAAAAAAGTAAAAAGTAATTGACATTAACAGCATGACAATCACCGAACAAAACGCGGGAAACAGGAGCCAAATCAAATTGGATTAGTCGGCATGACTGTAGCCGTTAGTGTATGCTACCTTTACTGGCTCGTGATAGGGAAACTGTCATTAGTATTGACCGATTAGAGTACGCCATCAATATTTCATCATTAGGGCTGTCAAATTATATAATTAGATACAAAATAACAATTCAAATGTAAAGTAAATTTAAAACAGTAAAAATTAAACTTGTTGTACTGTTGAAATAATTTTCTTTGTTTGTCACAAACTATTTTTAAACAATTTTGTTCGTTGTATAAGATTTGGTTTTGTATAATTTCAGTGACCCAGCGATATAAAATAAGATGACAGCCCATCATTGTCATTTCAAATGATCGTGTAAGGTTGAAAAGAAATGATGAAAGACTTCAACGTTATGACATTATTACTTATCGTAAAGGGTCCGCTTTTTATAGAATAAAATAAAATTACTTGTGCAATGTCAAATAATATGTATTGTGTGGAGAATGAAATGAAAAGTTTTAAAAATTTAAGCATAATCAACCAGACACATTAAATGTGATTAAAATTATTATGCAAATAAAAGTGTACTAATAGAATCGACACATAAAATAATTACTCTTAAAAACTTACGCTCCGTTTAAATAGTTCTTCAAACGACTTTAGCAACACAAATATTTTACAATTCAAAATAAATTATTCAATGCTGAAAGTTTCGTTTAAAACAGATAATAAAAACGGTATAGCAGCAATGGTGGGATTATAAAAAAAATTTATATGTAAATAATACATTTAATTAAACTTGTTGGAGTAAAAAACTTTATAAACATTAATTAAGTATTGATTTTTTAAAACTTTGTCTAAACTTTTTTAAACGTTAATTTGAGAATCTACTAAAGTGGGGCTGTGTATTGAAGGTTTTAATTTTTCAAAAAATATAACAATGCATTTCATCGATCCGTACAAGAAAACATTTTGATGTGAATTTTTAAATAAAAATGACTCACATCTCGAATAGGAAGCCTTAGTTTGAGAATTTCGGCGTATCTCATTATCACTTCTTTAGGAACATGTATTTTAATAAAGTGAATCCTTTGGTTTTCTTCCCGTTCCAAAATTAGTCCAGTTGCTTCCAGATTTCGCTCGAAAGTCGTTCTTTTTTCCACATCTTCTTTTTCACCATGATCATCGTAAGCTAAAACGAAGTCTACGCTCAAGTCACGGCTTGAGAAATTCCGCCATCTCTGTTAAAAGATTTTTAATTTTAATAAAATGTAAATAAAGCTTTTAATATTTAATCTAGGCCAATAGGAATGCAACCTGTTTTTAACATATTTTCCAATGTTTAATTATAATATTGTTACGATAAAATACGTCCCTGATCTATTATCCGGCCGAGGCGGTCACACAAAGACGAATATCCCCCTTGCAGCATAAAAAGCCGACCCACATCTAGCGAATGATTTATGACCGCGGAGTGATTAAAGGTGTCTAGAAAGGTCAAACAAATTCGAGAATTCTCTCGCTCTTTCCAGTAATAAATTGTAGGTATATAAAAAGACAGAGGTCGCAAAAGTTTTAAAGTAATTATAAAGAAATTGTATAAAGATTGTAATTATCTAAGTGATTTATAAAGTAAGAAATTATTGTATAAAAATATTAGAATAAATTGTTTAGTTATTGTACAGAGTGTTTGAAATCATCGAACCCAAGAGTAAATATCCCAACATGTTTTTTAAACCATACCTACAAAGTTAGTCATGTTTCTTAGTTAAATTATAGATTAAAATAAAAACGTGATAAAATATTGCAATAAAAACGAAATTTTAAAAATAAATGATTTTTTTTGGATTATCATAAACAATTAAATCTATAAGGGCAAAAAATTATTAATAAATAATTATTAAATGTTTAAAAAATGTAGACTTGTTGCACCAATTTAGTATAATTTAGTATTTAAGCAACAAAAAAGGAAAAAAATTAAAATATTTTTCATTAGTCATAATTATAAAATAACTTAAACACGAGTATTAATCTTATACATCTATTGAGTTATATTATATATTTAATAATACAAAAAATTACATTAAATAATAATAATTTGGAATCTAAAAAATTTTAAGAAAACTTTTTCGAAAACAAGCAATAACAACACAATAGTGTTCTTAATGTTCCTCCGGTAAAAACCCGTCTTTAAATGTAAAAAAAATTGATTTGGTGAACATTTATTATTTTTCTAATTTTACCTTTAAAGTAGAATTTAAAAACAATAATTAGCTGTAAACAAATATTAAATTAATTAGTTAAACAAATACCAGTGAGATGGTTTAAAAATAAAATCAAAAAATAATTTGATAAAACGATTATTATAACTAATACGACCAAAAGCACAAATTTATTGGTATTGATGAACAACATTATTTTAAAAATTAAATTTAAAAAAATTTAAATTAAAACCTAGTACATTTTCAGTCAAACGTTTGTTCTAATTCATTAGTTATTTTAAATCATATTAGGTCGTTAACAATAATTGAAACATTTATAAATCAACTTTATTGTTAAAACATTATAATTGTTATTTCTATTTACGTACCGCATCCATCTTAAAACAACTACTTAATCAATTTCTATGCGAAGTTGCTTTAGTTTTAAGATATCAGAAGTCACTTAACACGTAACCGGCAATAAATAGCGATAAGTTGATAAATTTGCAAAACTGATACAAAAATTGTGATAAGAATTAAAAAGCCAGGTCAACAAAAATTATAACTAAAAAAATTAAGAATTTCTTATCGATTTTTTGATATTTATTAGTTGGTAATTAAAATAGATGGTTATGTACATATTTTAAAAAAATGTGTATCCATTTCAAAGAGAGATTTGAAACTCAAACTGTTGAAACGCATTTTATTTTATATTTCCAGATTTGTACCGCCTTTTTAACCTTTGTTGGAGGAGGATTTAAAAAAAGAAGATGTATGGATTAGGTCTTTTCATAAAGAGATATAGTGGAAAAATTCTTGGCTAGAAGTCATAAGGTCTACTGCACTTTAATACACTTGAAAAAGGCCTATGACAGAGTGGTGAGGGGTGAATTGTGGTCGATATTGTCTATATATGGGTGAGCGGTAGTTTAATGCGAGCACTGAAATCACTTTACGAGAATTCCTTTGATTGTGTCACGATAAACGAGCTTGCACTGACTGGTTTAGCAACGAAAAAGGTGTGAGTCAGGGATGTGTGGCTTCGCCATGGCTGTTTAACTTATACATAGACGATTGTTTAAAAGATTTGAAAGAGAGTGCGTATGGATTGAAAATGAATGATTTGATCGTCAAATGCCTTCTTTACGCCGATGATCAAGTCATATTAGCGTCATCTGAAGCGGAGTTGCAGGCGATGGTTAATGTTATGCATGATGCCCTGAAAATTAAAGGAATGAAAATAAATGTAAGCAAAACGAAAGTAATGGTTTTTGAAAGAGAAGAAAGCAAGACAAACTCGATTGAGCGAGAAAGAGGGGAACAAGTAAATGAATTTGTGTTCTTGGATTCAAAGTTTACGAGAAATGGAAAGTATGACAGTGAAATTAAGCGAAGGGTGTTGGCAGGAAAACAAATAAATGGGGCACTGCATAGCTTTATGAACCTGTCTCGGGCCTAAATGGAGCTCCGGATCTAGCGAGGGGCAAACCAGGGCTCCTGCTCCGGGCGTCAAGTTCAGTGGGCGCCAAAATCGTAATATAATGTTTGAAAAAAGAAATTTGTTTTACAAAGCGCCTAGCATCCAGCGCACGTTGTTCTATCAATTATGGATTTTTGAACGTATCTCAAGTTGATGTTACACTAGCTGAGACTGATAAACTTGAACGGTCGAACGTCAAGCATTTTTCTAAAGATACAAAAGTAGTGTTTGGCAAAATTTTAACAGAAATTGAAATAAGAGCGCAATAAGTCTACATAAAAATTGTGTCTTTCTCAGTGGCCACTGTTTATAAATATTTTGACTGAGTATCTACAAATTAATGAAGCCGATCTAGCTCTAAAATATTCAAAATACAGTTGATTTTTGCTAGGAACTTGCCGCATTTAAAGAGCCGCAATTAAAGAAAAATCAAATGCATTCGACCTGTTACAACATCTGTGCAAGCATGACTAGCCAGAAGCGTTTCCTAATGTTAGTATAGCTTTAAGAAGATACAGCACCATACCTACGATATCTGTAAGCTCTGAGCATAGCTTTATCCAAATAAAAATAATTAAAAACTATATGCGCTTAACAATGAGTCAGGAACGTCTTCCTCGCGATACTAGCCATTGAAAATAAAACTGCCTTTGAGACGGACTTTGATGAGCTAATAGATTCTTTCGCAGAAAAAAAAGCATGCCGTGTACAGATGTAATAAGATTAGAGATAAATAATGCTGGACTTACAGATCGAAGAAATATGTTAATTGTTTATCCTAGTTATATATTTCCACAAATAAAAAAGCTATTAGATAATAGGTACCTAATAAAGAGTCAAATTTATACTCCCGGCCACAAAAAATACCGCCCAATATATATTTGTGAGTTTTTTTTAACAATTTACCTTAAATTATGGAGAGGCAGCCACTATCAAGTTTCTGCCTCGATTCGAAAAATTCGTAGATCAGGGGCTGCTAAATGGGCCACCCTCTCGGGTGATAATTGCTGTTTTTTTTATATTTTAATACTATTTTTTGGATATGTAAATCATTAACCTCATTTATACTTTTACTATTTATGTTTACTATATAGTTTTTATTTTATGTTACAGTTAAGTATAGCGTTTTAGATCTTACAACAAACATTTAGAAAGATTCGGTAAACTTTATAAATTTAGTTTATAATTAAAAGAAACTTAAAATTAACAATTACCCACAAAAATAATAAAAGATAAACTTATTTCATTTGTAAAAGTAATTACATCTGCGGCTGCAACGACAGCGCACCGCCTTAAATGTGAACAAAAATGGAGAATTAGTGTCTGTGGACACACAAAATTCCCGCAGGGTGACTTGTCCGATCTCGTGCTTAACATGGAACAGGGCAGGGCTATCCGTGTTTGGGAGAGATCATTTAAGGTATGTTTCCCGAAACGAGAAGAATGGACCGGAACCCAAAAGTCGGTGCTACTCAATGGGGACATCTGGTTCACAGATGGCTCTAAGACGAGCTCCTGGACTGGGGCTGGAATCTATAGTCGTCAGAATAGGATCGAGGAATCGATCTCCCCGGGCGGCAATTAAAGCGCAAGTGGCTCCGTCTATTAATTCACAATTGACTCTGGGTTGTAGACATATCTTAGAGGCATTGGCGAAAGGCAACAAGGTCACTCTTTTCTGGGTTCTTGGTCACTCGGGAATCAAAGACAATGAGAGGGCTGATAATTTGGCAAGAGCTGGATCGAAGTCTAAGTTCATAAGACCACAGCCAGCCTTAGGGATTCCCTTCTGTCTAGGTAGCTGGCTCAGGGGGAGCAGAACTTAATGTACTGGAAAACAGAAACCAGAGACAAGTGCAGACAGGCAATGGCCCTCATAAGGGAATCTCCTCGAGGGGACCCAGCCGAAAGCAGTACGTCACTGAGTAGGAAGGATATGCCAGAATAGCAGTACACACAATGGCCGGTCGTATTACCCTTAGATTTTACACGCACAATCTGGGTCTGGCCAACAATCCTAATTGTTGATTTGTGGAGAGGAGAAAACCAGCCTCCATATCCTTGGTCAATGGACATACTTTAAAATAAGAGTAAAAGTGAATCAACTATATTTATATAAGATAACCCCTGTTAAAATCGCTATAAAAACAATGTTATTATTTTTAGGTTAATCATTGACGAAAAGTATTTTTTTTATATAGGTATTTCAGAATTCCCAATTCTGATAGATTAATTATATATTTTTAAAAATTTGTAAATAAAAATGAGCCATCACCCACAGAAGTACATAGAAAATCAATTTACAAAAGAGACAGTGTTGAAATAAGGTAAGAAAAGTGAACTGACTACTTCTATTATTACATGAAAATTTTAGTAATCTGATAAAAAAAGTAGAAATTAATGACATTAATAATGAAAATAATTAAGGTTAACTATATGCAAAATGCATAACATGCACAGCTTTCAAAACAAATAAAATAATACCCTATTTTTCCACTGTTCATACGTGTTAACAACTCTACATTTTTTATTGGGCACCTTATTCTGATCCAAATCCGACATTTCCAAATCGTTTTCGTTGTCCAAATCCATAACGGACTGATACACTGTATTTCTGGATAAACTGAGATACTCTTTACTTTTAAATCTTCTTTTTCCCGGCACGACTGAGTTGACGGATACTGTATCGAAGAAATCATCGTCATCTTCCATCACTCGGTGTCATCTAAAAATTCACAGGTTTATTTAAAAACTGCTGCGTTCGAAACATACAATACTATACGTGTATTAATTGTGTACATGTACTGGTAATCAAGTCTATCAATGGACAACGTATTACATCATTTGTTAAATATATGTAGAAGAGTATTTTTTCAAGGTAACGCAAACAAGTTCCTATACGGGGAATTTAACAAAAGTTCGAAAGAAGCAGATACATAAACAATTTGACAAAACGTTGTTATTAACTTTGGTAAAATAAAAAAGTTTACAGTAAGTGCACTACAGTAAATCTTTATTAGATTTTATCAAAAGTGTCCCAAGCTTATTGTGCCGCCAAAACAATTATTTCGAACTGGGCGGAGAGGAAAATACTCACGTACTGATCCGATATACCAGGGCGTACTCGAAGGCGTTTCTACCTATTTCTTGGAGAAACACAACTAAGCAGATCCTAGAATGGAGCAGAAATGACCTGCGAATTCTAACGAGACTGCTTACAGTGCACTGTCGTCTAAGATACCACCTCGGAAGGATAGGTCTGAACCAACAAACAGACTGTCGGTTTTACTTTCGTGGAAGACGAAACTGCTGAACATATACTATGTTCATCCCCCGGCATGGGAAGAATAAGGTTCAACATATTTGGTTACACCAACCTAGAACCTACCGATTTCAAAAAAATCTCACCCTATACAACCATGAACTTCGTGAGAAGGGCTGGATTGTGCGGTGAACTATAACCACTAGGGGTGAGCCACAATAGACCTACTAAGGGTCGCGGTGGAGGGGCGACCCCTCCCCACTCACATGATACCTAACCTAACCTAACCATGCATTGTAACATAAAATTAACAGAAACTGTAAAGATTAAAAAATTTAGGCGTTGGAATTGTGCTGCTCCAGTTGATTTATTTGCTAGTCATTATCAAACATTTTATGGTGATTACGTATTCTCTATCTCTGGCTGTATCATCGTAGGATTCTCTGAATCTTTTTTTTGTTCTGGTACTTCTAGACATACTTATACAGTTTAAAATATCTTCTTGCTTTTAGGTTTTCATTTTTACTATTGATAAATAAGTAGCTTTATGTATCTGTCATTAGTTAAATTAAATAGTTATTTTCCTAATAAGTGCGAAAAAAGATACTTTCCCTCACTCGACTGCCGTTGACTCGAACGACGCGGAAAATTTAAAAAAAAAACCGATCGTTTTGTAAATTTATTATAACCTTCATTTTTGCTCGGAATGTTTTTTTATAAAACGTAAGGTTTCGAGTTATTTGTGAAAAATAGTTCAATAACATGCATTTTTTGGTCAAAAATCAACATCTTAAATTATGAATAACTTACCAAAAAGACGTCATATGACATTTTATGTTTATAATTGATCCCTGAATCGACCTATTGGATTACTTTTAATCTTAAAATTTCCAATTTCGAGAAGAGGTGGCATTCACCCCCAAAGAAAAAGCACACCTTGGCACAATATAACTGTTGATTAGGAGGGTAAAATGAGTTTGTTTACAAATTTTTATCAAAATCGGTGCGGTTTGAAAGAACCTAAATACCGCTACTGACTGGACTAATAACACAGTAAAGAATATTTTAACCGGTATTTTATTTTATGGAGTTTACTTGCTGGATAGTATAATATAATATTCTATTTAATAAAATGTCGTTGAAAAATAACAGAAATAAAAATGAGAAATCGTGAGAATGTAAAAATAAAGATGTTTATGAGCAATAACAAAGACCTATTTTAAACACAGTGCTGATGTTAATGTTGCATACATAAATAAATTAATTACAATTAAAGTTTTCCTACGACCTACGACCTATAAATAGTTAATGATCTTAGAGGCTATTTATAAACCATGTAAGGTGTTTTCGGTCCTTTTTTTAAACCTCCCTCCAATGTAGATACACACCGTCGTATTAACATTCCTTAGATAAATACGTTATATTCTCAAAAATTAAACTTGAAAAATAAACTCTTAATTAACAAACATACTTCATCCCACACAAAAAAACTAATAAAAATAGAGAAATTTCTACATGAAAATATTTTATCATTGCTAAAATAAACATAAGCTACTAAAATTATAAAAATAAACTCTGAATAAATAAATAAACTTGTAACACAAAGGCATAAACTAAAGATTAGAGGAACTTCTGATTTTAAACTGTTTCAACGTTAAATTGTTCCGCTAAAAAATACCCCAAATAAACGTATCCCCCAATCTTGGAGAAAAATTGCCCGAAATGGCAACCCTGTAGGTTAATAAGATACCTACCCGTTAAAATTGTTTAAGCTATCGCGAACAAATCAGAAAAAAAACATTTCTGAACCACTCGTTTCAGGTTCAAATCGCCAAAAAGCTTCTAGACAGTAAGAGTTGATCAATTTTAATAAAATTTAGGAATGTGTTTGATTCAACTTAAAATCACAGATTAACTACGCACAGATGCGAAACCCGGCGAAAGATCAAAGGATTTTCTGATTTATGTATGGACATTTCAATGGGTTTGATTGCATTGTTGCTGCTATCTGCCACTATCGTTGCTCAAATTATTTAATAACGTTTCTGTTTGATCGAGGCTTCAGTACGAACATCCCGAACGCACACGAAAGCTCTTTAAATACACACGAGGACATTTAAATTGATTTAAATGTTTATCTCCCTTGCCGTAAGACTTTCTCCCTCAACTTTCGCATCTGTCCGTAATCTGTGCTAAAATATTAAAACAAAACTTGTCACTGGGACTGCCGACAGAAGTGAACACTTAAAAACTGTAAAATAATAGTGGTTTCTTTAAGATTTTCAAAAAAAAATTATAGTATTAAAAATTTAAAATTTTATAATTAGTAAATTAAAATCATTGAATAATAAATAACGGAAGAGGCCATTTTTTGACAGACAGATATAAGAAGCTATTACGTCACCCATCTGTCGCTGACGTCAGGTGATGCGAAACCAAGTTTTCCCCTTACCAAAAATTGCTCAACGCACCTAAAGAAGTTTTCGATTTAATAACAAAATTATTCGATAACGAGTAGGTCCGGCTCAGTTTTTTATACGCATTTTATAACTATTCGAGGCATGCTTGAAATTAAATGATTTATGGTATTCTAAATGCTGTTAAACAGGCTTATTGAATTTAATGACGAAGGTGGTCAACTAAGTTATTTGATGCTTAGGGCAAATAACATCGATTGCCGATCATATTTAACATGTTCGATTGGTGAACGTCTGGGGAGCGAGAAGGCCATGGAAGCAGGATCATATTATTTTTTCGTAAGAACCTTTTAGTAACCTTTTCTTTTTGAGGATGTGTGTTGTCTTATTGAAAAAGGCGTTAAATTAATCATCGTTGGTATAGTAGTCAGACAGGGATGCATGCTTAGTCCAATATTGTGTAACATGTATACCGAGGAAATATTTTAATAGGCACTCGAGGAAGTTGAAGACGGCACAACAACTTAAGGTGTGCCGATGATACCGTCATAACTGCTGATAGCACGGAAGGCCTCCAAACACTAAACGATAAAATATAACATAGGATGGGTCCGCAAATAAATACCAAGAAAACAAAAACCAAGGTGATAAGCCATGACCCACAACAGCTTTTGGACATAAAAATACATAGAACGTGATCTCATAAACACCATCAAGAAAGGAAAACTGCCTACCTCAGACACTTAATGAGAGGGAATAGATATTCCTTCCTAAAGCTTATCTTATAATTAAAGACAAAATCGTTGGCAAACGGGGCCCCGGGCGGAGAGAGTGCTCATGGTTAAGGAACATTAGAGATTGGACAGGATTGGAGTCCCAAGAACTGCTAAGGAAAGCATAGGATAGAAACGTATTTGCCAGAATTGTTGCCGATCTTCATTAGTGGAGTTGGTACTTTATGAAGAAGGTATAACTGTACAACATGCTTTAGTAAGTTTTGTATGTATAATCATTTGCATTCAAATGTGTGTTAATAAAAACTAGAGGTGATCTGCCACCGTACGTTATCGCACCCCATACCATCACCCCCCGTGTAGGGCTATACCGACCTACAAGCAAATTCTTAATTTCTGCGTCCTCCACTTAATCGTCTTTCTCTTCCGCGACTACCGTGGGACCAAAAACAGAAACAAGAACCGCCAGAGAACGCAACAAAACTTCATTACTATCTTAATTTAATCTGCCGTTATAACACTCTTTGTTGTAAAACTCCCAATGAAGCATTTTAAATCGACCATGTTGTGGAAACTCTTGTAAAGTAGCAATCTTCAAATGACGATCTTTCCCTGCTGAAGTTGCTACATGACGACTGTTATGGATTCCGTCTTCAGACCATCTGGACCAACACTATAACACTACTTCCCATGCGGTCGGAAATTTGTCTAAATAAAAAACTGGCTTTCCTTATACTAATAATACACCCCTTTTGAATTAACTTAAATTGATTTTAATTGTTCCATAAATGAAGACTAGGCACAATGACTTATTAAATGGAGCATAAATCGCTTCAGATTGAAGAAAGAAGAACAGCTGTAAAAAATTTTTTTATGTATCGTTATTATTTTTTATAATAATCGATTATAGAACATTTCTTGCTATTGGTCGACTCTTTATGAGTGCATTTTTTTTAAATAGTGTTTCGAAGTTAGTTACTTCCGACATTATTGTATTAACACCATAAATAGACAATAAAGTAATATTAGTTTGTATATTCAAATCGACCTTTTAATTTTCGAACAATAAATAATATGTGATACTCCTACTTATAATTTAATACAGTATTTACTTATACAATTGTTACATTTGTTATTTATTAATAAAATACTAAATACTACTAAATACCTGTACCTAATGAGATATTTAAAAAAGAACTAGATAATGGCTCTAACTAAGCCAATAAGTGTGACTGAACATTTTTATCAGAAATATTTTAAATTCCTTTATCAATACAGGAAACTTACTTGTAGCACCACAGCAGTAAAAAATAAAACATGATGAGTAATGATACATTTATTTTTGTTTAATTTTCCATATAGTATAGACACTAAATTTGTATTAGCTGTTTTGATCATTTTTTAAATTTAATTTCTATAATATTTTTGACATTTAACTAGACAAAAATGTAGGATCACAAAATAGTAGTTTATTTGTTATTAACATAATTATCTCTTTACCGTTTAGTGATAGAGAACTATTATTATAGCAACCAATTATATTAACATAATTAAAACACTAATGGAAATGTAAATAACTGATTTTTAACTATAAAAATATAATTTATTCTGGAATTCAATTTTACTAACTATAAATAAAGAATAAATTGTCTAAAGAACTTAATATTTAAACTATTTTTATAATATATTCTAGCAATTAAATAAACATTTATATTTTATTATTATTAGTTTGTGCTTTAATAAAAGAAAATATTTTTTATTTGATTAGGAAAATTATATTTTCTAGATAGAGGCAATTGAAAGTACCCAACTTCTTATCTGTGATTTACCATTAATCTTGAAATTTCCTTACGTATTGAATTCTAAACTCAGTAATAACAATTTCAACTGTAGCTGGTCTTACTTTAAGTTTTTTGCCTGTCCTACTTCATTATTATTTATTTTATGCTTTTTGTTTTTATTACTTTATATCTTTTCTTTTTTCTACTCGTTATCTCCCTATACAAGTCTTTTACATTTTTCATTACTATGGTTAGAACTAGCCTTCTCCTAAATTTTTCTCCTCACATAAATATCCAAAATAAGGATACTATTTTAAAAAGTCATATTTTCTTTTAAGATATGTTTTTTGTTAGGAAATAAGTTGAGAAGCCTTACAGAAGCTGATATATGACCAAAAAGAGTAATAGCTTTAATGAACATCAACAGAGCATTTTTTAAAGATGAACATAGTTTATTAATAATTTTTTAGTGAATCATGGGATGTTATTTGCACCATAAATTAACAATATACCCTATCACACATGACTAAAAAGGTGCACCTGTAAAGTATCTTTCGGAAACGACTACACCACTGCTTAATTATTCCACAGACTCACCTAATTAACTTTTTTAAACAAAAACAATTTGTAATATGAACGATTTTACTATTATCCAGAGTGTAATTAACACTAAAGGATTTGATTTTTTATTTTTCTTTTTTTTTAATAAATAACTTAATTTTCCAAAAAATGTTTTAGGCAGAAAACATCATTTCTAAATTAAATAAGGTACAATAATTTTACTGCAAACATATTACATTACAATGTAGCTAATAATAATAATTGTTATGTAGTTTGCTAACTAAAACATTAGGTCAAAAATGTCATAGTGGATATTTATTGACATTATTTTTTAAATGTTGACTGATAAGATACTTTACATATGTAGGAGGTTGGTGGAGTGGAATATTTGAATAATATTTATGTATACAAAAGCAACATGATATTAGTGAAGTCTACAAATTTCCTAATTAGGCATCAATATTTTAAGTACTCATATTGTTTAGGGATTCTGAAACAAAATTAAAACGAAAAAAAAAAAACGTTTTACTAAAGCCCAGGAATAGAATACATAGGACTATGATTAATTAAAACACATCTGGGAAGCAGATGTCAATTAATTCCCATCACCTGTCCTAAGAAGTCGTAAATTTAAATTAAAAGGATTCAACAGTAGAGGATAGACTACACACTTTTAAACATTTGCAAAATATCTGTTGATATTGAAGTAATTGATGACTCGGCTAAATCAACAAAACGCAGACTGGGTTTTATAATGTAAAAATTTCATTTTTAGTCATTTCATATTTTGATCCTCTTATTTTGTGATTCAAATATCATGGTTCATCATAAGAGTATGTCAAAAAAAATCTCGGCACTTTTTGGAAAATTCACTAAACTAGAGAATTACTTTAATTTAAAAAATAGTAACGTTATTTTTCTCAAAAAAGGTTGGCAGCCCTAAAATCAACCCACCTACAGACAAAATTAATTACCAGGCACGCTACGGGAGGCAGGTCTAAATATTTAAAAGGAAAACGAAAGTGTAGTTTACATTAAATAAAACTGTTTATTTCATACACTTTTATCAAATCATATTTATAATTACATTTTACTATGCATATAGCGTGGGTCAAGGCTGATTCATAGTTGTGGACAGAAAACAAATTTAATGTTAAAGTAACAAAATTTTATATACCCAATTGATGATTCCAGATGAGTATTGACAAGCCATTTCAGGTGATGTGTGCCGTTTGTGAAAATAAATACTTGTGCTGGTGCAGTTAAAAAAAAATAACGTGAAAACTAGCTGATTTTTGGAATTATTGTCTTCTGAGCTTACCTAACCACACTTTTCTTACGGTGTCAACGCGGAAACTGAGTTAGAGGAATAATGCAGCGTTGTCATATATATTCCACAATAATTCCAGGCTACATCAAGACACGAATACAAACTTCATATTCGTTGATCAAGAGTCGGTAAAGATTTGTCCACGATAATTACATTAAATATTTTTTTCACGATTACCACTTAAAATTCACTTTATATCATGGTCCCTTAACTAAAAATAACATTACCGCTGTATAAAATATCCTTACCTATAATATTTGTTATTAATATTTTTTATTAATTTAAATCTTTCAAATTATATCTATCTTTAATTTAGCTGCCTTTTATGTCTTATATTTATTCTTTAAATCGTACAAAACTGCAAGCAGTACCTTCCATCCCCTAACACATGGCCCCCATTATGGTCGATCTGCCCGAAACTACCTACGAAACTCTCAAAGCCTCAAAGCTTTCATTCAGTTGCAATTCAGGCAACTTATGGTGCTTCTAATCCATCTTCATACACTAATTTCGTGGGTACTAAAAAAGCTCTGCTCTATCATTCCCATTGCACAAGAATTTCAGAATAAACCCCATAAACGTTCGTCAAACACACAAGTGTTTATCACATTTTTTTAATTTAATTGCTGATAAGTTGATTAAAAATATAATAATTGCAGTAAACAATTCATTAAATTTTAGAAAAAGTTTATCTTAAAGTTCGAGTTGCTTATTGTCACTTCTCAATTTAAGAAAATTTTTTAAAGTCATATTAGGTAATAGTAAATTTAAAGAAAACTGCTTTAAATGCAAAGTTAAATACCAGTTTTAATTGTTTTAATCACAGTTGCTTTTAATGGGATCTGATTAGTTTTTTATTTTAACCATTATTGATTGATGCTAATTAAATATTTTAACTATAATTAAAGAACAATCGAACTCTACGAATTATTGATTAGAAATAGTTCAAATAAAAATATTCATTGGGTATGGTCATAAAAAAAACATTTGGAATTCATCCTAGCAAGTAACATTTTGATTTAAACTATTATTTACAATATTTGTTACACTCTTGTATGATAATATTCGTCATAAAACGCGAAATTTATTGTGAGTTGACAACAGCGGATTTAATAATTACTCCCGATTTTCAAATGATATCCTGTACCCAGCGGAAAAATACAGTTATAGTCATGTTATTATATTACCATTACAATGATATTACAACAAATTTCGTTTCGTCATAGAATTTTGAACGTTTTAACAGTACATGGGAAACAAAGAGCATAATACAGTAGGTAATAGTATCGCGACTCATTTACTGAGAAGACTGGAGCTTAATTTTTAAATTCCGAAATAGAATTTAATATTTATGCGTACAATTTAACTTTCATCGGTTCGAAAAACAATATTCCTATTGGCGAGAGTGGCTCAGTTTTTAAATGCGTTTCACAAGGGTCTTGAATTTCCATCCATTAAGTGGTTATTTCCTTTGAATGTCATTTTGTCAAGAAGCTAGTGGGTGAGACCGGTTAAAATATAATTCCTCCCTCTGTAGATTTAACTCACGATCGTACGGGAGAGAGTGCAGAGTTATGGTGTAGACGTAAACTGTAGACGCTATTGGAGTTTTTGGATATTCTTCAGTATAACCATATAGATTTATTGTTCAATATTTCTTCTACGTCTTGCAATAAAAGTCATTTGGAGAAATAAAATGCAACTTAATAAGAATTTATGTTGCGAAACTACAACATTAAATTGCCTTGCAGGGAACAAGTATTGAATATAAGTGGGAAAAATATTTAAAGTATCTAAATACATACATAAATACACATAGTCACGCCTTTTTTCCGTAGGGATAGGCAGAGATTACTTCCTTCCACTTGCTACAGTTCTTACACACATCTTTTGCTTCCTCTATTTTCATCAGTGCTCTAATACATGTTCGTCGGTTGTTGGTACTCTTGACCTCTGGCCTTACATAATTCCGTTCTAGTCTCGATTCAAAGAACCTTTTAGTTCAGATAGCAGCAAGTTTGTTAATAAACATAGTTATTAATTCGACATTGTGTTTATTTGTAATTTCCGTGACAATATCGAAATAAGTTTGACTGTTTTAATTTAATTACCCGTTGGACCTACAAGATAATTACCCATTTATGTTTGTAGGTACATACATTACTTTTTAAGTAAATTGTTTATGAATACGATTCTCAGTAACCTAATTACCTTGGTGTAAAATTGTACATACAGGGTGGTCAACCGAAAACGAAACACCCATTTACAGGAACCTCGTCAACATTTTAGAAAAACGCTTAGACCCGTCGATTTTTTATTAAAGGGGGACACTCTTTTCCGGTATTTTTGACTCCATTTTACTTTCAACCCCAAGCGAGGGTAAGAATTTCCCAAAAATTTTAAATGGCATTGGGGGTCGAATAAGATGTCTTTTAAAAGCTCTGACAATTCTCTTTACAATAGTCTTTGAATTTTACATTTCCTCTCCCAATACTTTAAAAAAATTACGTGTTAAAATTCCAATTATTTTAGTTGCTTACTTACTACTTAATTGATTAAATGTTCAAACTGATGACCGCCCGCTTCTATACAATAATAAAGATTTTGTTCAAAACGTTTACGCACATTCCGAAGAATTTCCGGAGTAATTCGATGGCACTCGTCAACGATTCTTTGACGCAAATCTTTCAACGACGCTGTTTGTGTTTTATTGATTTTAACTTTTCAGATGTCCCCACAAAAAGAAATCGAGGGGCGATAAATCTGGTGATCGTGGAAGCCATTCAATGCTGCCTCTTCTCCCAATCCAATGCCGTGGAAAACGTTGGTCTAAATACTGACGAACAATCGCCGCATGATGCGGAGGAGCACCGTTCTGTTGAAAATAAAAATGATCTTCGTCATACTCTGGATTATTTTCAAATACCGTTCGTGATTGTTTGCAGATAAGTTTCACATTTAAAATCTAATTTCTCAATAAGTAATCGCGGTATTTTAAAATTTAAAGACTATTGTGTAGAGAATTGTAAGAGCTTTTGAAAGACATCTTATTCGACCCACAATGCAATTAAAAATTTTTGGGGTAATTCTTACCCTCTCTTGCGGTTTAAAGTAGTGGAGTCAAAAATACCGGAAAAGAGTGTTCCCCTTTAATCAAAAATGGACAGGTCTGAGCGTTTTTCTAAAATGTTAACGAGGTTCCTGCAAATGGCTCTGTTTCGTTTTCGGTTGGCTACCCTGTATATATGTATGTATATCAAACTGAGTGTTTTTCATTATCCTTAGAAGGTAGATCCATCACGAGCTTTAAAATCTACACACCACTTTCAATAAAATTTTTAGTTTCTTTCTAGTCAATTAATTTATTTAACAGTCTATAAATATTTTATTATTAATTTAAAAGGAAGGAAATTGACGCGTGCAACTCATGTGAACGAAATTAAACTTCTTTGACAATTTCTGGCGTTAAATGTACTTAAACATAAAAGGGCAAGAAGAGACGGTAAAAATAAGAACAATATATACGAAACATCGATAATAAGCCAATCACGTTGACCAATTCACCTCATTTGGTCTCTTTAGCGTATACATATAAACAGATCTTAAATGTTTGTTGTCTGGCATAGCGGAGGTACAAGTACAAGCACAAAAGGGGTAAATTACTAATGAAAGGGACATGTCAAAGGTCCCAATTTTATTCCCAAAGAAACGGTTTTCAATTAAAACTAAATTGGTTACCACACAGCTACACCTTTGCTGTTTCTACATGGTTACATGCTCTCACGTACTTCTTTGTTTACCTAGTAGAGTTATCGGCCACCATGGAGTTTTGTTGACCAATTTAAACACTTTCGGTCCCTTTCAATAAAAATTCATTACTATTATGACCCATACCAGACACAAAGGTTTAGGAGCTGTATTTTCCGTATTTATTGCAAAAAGGAAGCTTTAAAACTTTTCGCGAAAAATTTGATCTTGGCATGGCCAAAGAATTCTATGGATCGTTTCAACAATCCTTTTGTTTTAATTCGTGAATAAATAACGAGCCATTTGATTAAAGATACATAAAATGATGCAACTAGTACTTAAATTGTAAAATGTTGAATATATGTTAAATTAAATTAAGTGGTAAGTCTAACAAAAACAAAATGAATTATTTTTAACATTTATTTTTAATAAGAGCTTAAAGATCCAAAAATACAGAATATAAAAGATATATAAAGTATACAATACTAGTCAATATTAATATCAAACTTAAGGCGAAATTGCTCACGCCCGCCATTAACCGCTGTCAGTCTAGCTTCAAATCTCCGCACACATCCAAGACATATCTCTCATATACTTTCTCTTACATTGTATTATGCACTTTCTGCGAACATTTGTCGTTGATTACACCGTTCGACGGACGATAATTTAATGTTAGTTCTTCACTTTATTTAAAAACTAAATAATTTATGGTAATACATAATTGAAATATTTTGTTACTTTTAATGTAAATTATGTCGGAAAGTCACCAAAATCATATTTTCAAAATAAAAAAAAAATTCCCATTTATTTTTTTCATTTGAAAAAAGTTAATAACTTTCCGACATTTAACTGTAATTATTAAAATTGTCCCAAAAATTTTGCTGCTAAGTAATGTATATTAACAGCGTGAGTAGAATTATTAGATTTTTAATATGGCAGGCATGTCAATACCGTCTTAAATACAGAAAATATTTAACCCAGAATAGCAATTTAACATTGGTTTTTTGTCTACTTACAAATTTTTTTCAAAAGTTCATTACTACACACAACATTTAACAACATTAAGGAATATTTAACGTGACGTTTTAAAAACTGCATGAAATAATGAAAAACATAAAAATTATGACTTACCATCAACAACTGAATTCATAAATCACAGGCGTGAACGTAAAGTATTACATTATTAGTACAAGTTGGAGTGTTACCATAAAGAATTTAACATTAACATCAAAAACTAATCATAATCGGAAAAAGCCTCAATGGAAGTCTTTCAATTAGAAAATAATAAATCAATATTGTAATTCATAAAAAGTTGATAATTGAATGGCTGGACCGATTTTGATGAAATTTTCGGATTAACTCGGCGGGTAATCCCGTGAAGTTTGGTAGCGATCGGATCAATGAAAGGGATGGGAAGGGGATGAAATATAAACACTATCAAAAACGGCTGATGTTAGTGTCGAATTCATAGTCAGATTTTGATGAAATTTTGTAAATGTGTATTGGTTGCTTCAACTTGAGAGATAGGATAGTTTTTATCCTGATAAGTACTTACGAAATAAATTGTTTGACTTTTGTCAAGTGCTGAGGAACACTGGATTAGATGACAAGGATATTAGAATCATAAGGAACTTATTTTGGAACCAAACAGCCACCATAAAGCTCAATATAGAGGAACAGAGTAATTTTATTGCTATACAGCGTGGAGTTAGACAGGAATGTATTCTCTCTCCTCTGATCTTTAACTTATACTCAGAGGAAATATTTACCGAAGCTTTGAAAATCACCGACCACGGAATCCTGCTGAACGGAGAACGTATCAATAACATTTGATACGCAGACGACACCGTAGTATTTGCCGACAGTCTAATTGGCTTGCAAGAATTGATGAACAGGATAAACGATGCCAGTGAACAATATGGTCTAAAAATAAACACAAGTAAAACCAAGTTCATGATACTAAGTAAGCAGGACATCCGAAACTGTCAACTGTTCATCAGAGAGAGTCCAGGAGAAAGAGTGTCCAAAGTCACTTATTTGGGAACAATAATTAATGAGCAATGGGACCACTCTCAAGAGATTAAATGCAGAATAGGAAAAACAAGGCTAACCTTTATCAAAATGTCAAAACTTTTTAAAAGCCAAAATTTGGACCTAAACATCAAAGTCCTTCGATGTTACGTTTTCTCGACACTCTTCTACAGAGTAGTCATGGACATTGACGGAGGTGACCCAAAAGAGACTTGAAGCATTTGAAATGTCCATCCTAGCCAGGATGATCGCCAATAGGCACTTAAAGAAGAAGACTTTTGTAAACTGATTATTTACAAAACAATTTAAAATATTCAGACATTTTTTTTAAACGCTTTATAGCAACAAATTTAAAAATTACAAAAAAGTTTAGTTTTGCAGTCAAGTTTTATTATGAACTGAACTCATTCACATTATTAAAGTTTTGTTAAAAGAGTTTAAAAAAATTTCTTTAACAACAATATTTCTTCTGGAAATTACGAATTTGCTCATTTAGGAACATAATTCGTTATTTATAACACTCTCTACAAAATGTTCAATATTCAAAAATAGTGTAGACAGCACAAAAATGTTTTTTTAATTTGAATTAAACAAAAATAAATAAATGGTTCAGACTAAATTTCTTTAGAAAAATATTTGTTAGAAATTAACCTAGATCATTGATAAGACATTACCTTAAATATTAGAAACTGATTAAAAAATATACATTTTCAAGTAATGTTGGAGAGAAACCTTGCTACAAAAATAAATTTGAAGATAAAATGGTGGGCCACACAGTATTAACAGATGAATTAAATTTGTTTTAAGTGGCAGTTATTACATTAAAGAATTAATAGTAACTTTAAATTTAAAAATTTTAAATACCGTTTTTTTTTATAAAATATATAACATTTAAACACTTTAGTTCAAAAAATAGACCACAAACAAAAATTAGTTGGAAATATGCCCATGCATTAAAAAGTGATTTATTTTAGTTGCTGTTGTGGCACATACAATATAAACATAGTCTTTATCTCCTTAAACTTTTAAACTGAATACCATAGTCAAAAATTGCTCATAGTGAATTGTAATGTAACCATCTTGATCAGTGTCGTATTGTCTGAAGGAAGAAGTTAGAGTCTGCAAAAAATTAAACTCATTACACTAATTTTCAACAGTCTTAAAAAAAATAAAAGTTAAATCTGTAGTCCTATAAAAAATGCAAGTAATAATAACAACAAGAGTATTCCATTTCCTTTCACTATTAAATTAGGTCATACAAACTTTGGAATTAAAATAGACTATTGAACACCCTGTTCACAAGAAAATATCACCATAACAATTTTACTTAGGGTTGTTAACTTAACAACATTTCAATAAATTAATAGATACTACTAAAAATCATTTTTTAAGTTGTGATATCACAAAAAAATTTAAAGAAAAACAGTGGTAAAAGTTGAGAATGTTTACCAGGTAGAACAAAAGAGAAAATTTAATTTATTGAATTACAGTGCAATAATTATTTTTCCTTATTTAATTTTGCAGAAACACTGCCTATCACAAGCAAATATAAGTTGCCGTACAAGGTGATCCTCAAATTTACCGCAATATATACTTTTCGCACAAAAACTTCAGAAGGAGAGCTAGGGCGAAGAAACTTTCAGGTATTTTTTTTTCCAAACCGAAGGGTAACTATATTAAATAGAAAAGAGCCCTCGGTTTGGAAAAGTTAGTCTTGCTACGGCAATAGTGTTAATTAAAAATTACCGAAAAGCAGTTTTTAAATCTATTTGAAATCAATACAATTTGGAGATATATTATTTGTAATAAATTTTAATAGGTATCTTATTTATTTTCTATAATAATATAATTTATTTTCCAAAAATAATTAAATAAACTATAATTTTAATAATTATGCTATAACTAAAATATCACCTTTGCAACTTTCTAGTTTCTTTTAAATATTGGTTCATATTTGATTTTTGTTAGGTATAAATATAAACATTGGCATGAATTTTTGAAGTTTGTAAAAAAAAATGTAATTTACTGAATCATAATGCACTAAATATTTTTAGTAAGAGTTATTAATAATATGAATAGGGCAGTTTGATAAGTCAGTGAATTTCCCGCGCAGTTACTCCAAATGCATTAGTGCTGCCGTCAACTATAATCTATCAGTTGTCCACTTTCTAATTTTGAGCAAGCTACGTCGTGCAGTTGGTGTTTGATAGCCGTTCAAAGCAGACAACCTCGTGAATTTTTACGAAAATGGAAAAAAGTGAATTTCGTGGGCTGATTAAGCAGTACTTTTACTTAAAAAATCCATCACTGAGACTAAGGAAAGACTTGATAAATACTACGGGGACTCGGCACCATCAATTTCAATGGTTAAGAAGTGGTTTACAGAGTTCCGTTGTAGTCGTACCAGCACTAGTGACGCCGAACATCCAGGTCGTCCAAAAGAAGTGATCACGCCGGAAATCGTCGATAAAATCCATGAAATAATATTGGATGATCGGAGAATGAAAGTGCGTGAGTTGGCTCATGCTGTAGGTATCTCAACTGAACGGGTACATCATATTTTACACGAATATTTGGACATGAAAAAACTCTCTGCGAGATGGGTGCCGCGATTGCTCACACTCGACCATAAGCGCAATCGTGTGACCACTTCAAAAGTGTTTAGCGATGTTCAACCGTAATCCGGACGAATTTTTGCGCCGTTTTGTTACTGTGGATGAAACATGGATCCATCACAACACGCCAGAGACCAAGGTACAATCGAAACAGTGGGTTGCTCGGGGTGAACGTGGACCAAAGAAGGCAAAACAGAGTCTGTCAGCCAACAGGGTCATGGCCACAGTTTTTTGGGATGCACGCGGTGTCATTCACATCGATTACCTCAAGAAAAGTAAAACGATCACCGGCGAATATTATTCAAAGCTTTTGAACAGATTCGACTTTGATTTGAAGCAAAAACGGCCGCATTTGGCGAAGAAGAAAGTGCTGTTCCATCAAGACAATGCACTTGTGCATACTTGTCTAGTCACGATGGCCAAAATCCACGAATTGGGATATGAACTACTACCCCATCCAGCATATTCTCCAGATTTAGCCCGCTGCGACTATTTTCTGTTTCCAAACCTAAAGAAATGGCTGGGCGGTAAGAGATTTGAGTCGAATGAATAAGTCATTACCGAAACAAACGAGTATTTTGAGAGCTTTGAAAAAACCTTTTATTTGGAGGGAATAAAAAAATTAGAAAAACGCTGGACTAAATGTATCGAGCTAATAGGTAATTATGTAGAAAAATAAAATAATTATTTGCGGAAAAAAATTTGTTTCATTCAAAAAGTCACTGACTTATCAAACCACCCTCGTACATTAATACATTATACAGACAAAAAGTTAAGCTTGTTTTATCACAAAAGTAATGTGTGACACTTTTATTGCATTAGATAAAACATTTACTAAAAATACTTACATAAAGCACAATACAACACTGAATGAAATCATCAAACAATATTGTTCCATTTCCATGTCTGTCGAATTTCCTTAAAAGTATTTCTATTAAACTATCAGAGAGTCTATAACCAAATGAGACAAGAGCTGTTTTTAACTCATTCTTATCAATATTGCCCGAATTGTCTCTGTCAAAAGATCTAAAGCAATTTTGCCAATCAGTAACATATTTCCATAAGGCACCAAAATCTTCAAAACTAACTTGGTTTCTGTTATTCCTATCAAACATTCCTAAAAAATATTTTCTTTATTGTTTCATATCTTATATGAATAAAGTCCCATTAACATTCACAATTATTGAAGCTACCAAACATTTTAAATTGTGTCTCATTGATAAGAACAATAAATATAATTATATAATCTCATTGTTTTATATTAATCTCTTTTTAGAAACAAGAGATGAAATTATTGCAAGATAACATTTTAAATTTCAGTTACCAAGAAAATGAATTCAAAATTTAGTATTTTTTATGTGTTATTAATTAAAATGACCTTAAAATATATTTTTTAAAACATAAACTATTAATAGCAAAATATTTACTTTATTTGCTGTGGTAAATAGATTGTGACATCATTTTTCTGACCAGGGCAATGTAAATATAATATTGAATCTGTGATTAATAAAATTTGTTTTTTTGTTAAATTTTAGATTTTATTTCAGTTATTTATTTTCTTTTGTAACATCTGTTACTTTTAAAATTATTATGGTTAAAAAAAGAGCAAGAGCAAGATTATTGTTATAGATATCAAAAATAATGTTGTTTTTGGTATCTGTAACAAACTTGTCTTTAGTAAATATTGATTTTAGATATATTAACTTAATGGCAGTTACAAGTAAAAAAATATAAAAAGGTTTTCTAGAGGATTTTCTACTTTTCTCCCAGTTTTTTTTACTTTACTCAGGCTAAAGGTGAATGACCAAGACTGTATTTTTTACAATTATTATAGCAATGTTATAAACAATTGCAAGTGTTTTTGGGATCAAAGCAATGGTTTTTGAAAGAGAAGAAAGCATGACAAACTGTGTAGTTTCGATTAAGGGAGAAAGAGTGGAACAAGTAAATGAATTTGTGTACTTGGGTTCAAAGTTTACGAGAGATGGAAAGTATGGCAGTGACATTGAGCAAAGGGTGTTGGCAGGAAGACAAATGAATGGGGCACTGCATAGAGGTATGTTGGTACCTACACTTATGTATGGTAGTGATTGTTGGGTTTGGCAGAAGAAGCATGAAAATAGGATTAATGCTGCGGAGATGAGTAGTCTGAGAAGTATAGCCGGAGTGACTCGGTTAGATAAGGTAAAGAATAGTGAGATAAGAGAACGCTGTGGTGTAAAAGAAGATGTGGTTACAAAGATAGATAAAGGAATGATTAGATGGTTTGGACACGTTGAAAGGATGGATAAAGGAAGATTGACGAAACAAATTTATAAAGCGAGTGTGAATGGACAAGTCGGTAGAGGTCGACCTTGGAGAACATATCTTGATCAGATCAACATTGTTTTGAGGGAAGGCCAGGTCAAGAGTACCAACAACTGACGAGCATGTATTAGAGCACTGATGAAAGTAGAGGAAGCAAAAGATGTTTTTAAGAACCGTAGCAAGTGGAAGGAAGTGGTCTCTGCCTACCCCTATTGGAAAAAGGCGTGACTTTATGTATGTATGTATGTGTTTTTGGGATACATTAATCACAATTACTACAATACTAAATCATAGAAGAGTTTATATTATATTTACTAAATTTACTCTGTCAACTATATTTTTATTCTCTAGATTTGGGGACTAGAGAGATGGGATTGCAAAATCCCTATGGTCAGTAAAATTATGTGGTAGAGATAATTTAAATTACCAAAGAAAAAGACACGTCAAAGATTCCCAATTTATTCCCAAAGAGGAAGATGAAGAGTGCCGATTTAAACTGACTTAACCACACCTTTATTTCTGCTACATGATTACATATCCTCGTTTAAAAATATTTCTTTGTCTATCATCAAGCAGGGTTATTTGGCTACCGTCATCTTTTGTTAAAGTTTTACCCTACTCCGATCAATTTTGCCAGAAGTGCTCCCTTTCAGTGGTAATTCATTTCTAATCTGTAGAATATTAAATTAAAGTTAAATTTATTTTGAATTTTAATGAGCATAATTTAAAAAACCGGTTAATCTATGACACATTGGAAATAAAAATTGCAACAATTTTAAATATTTTTATAATTATATGTGATAGTATTGACATAACTAAATATTTACAAAGGTTGTTATCTTACCAATCATTAATCTAACAGTTTCGGGATTAAAAGGACTCCAAGTTCCATTTGAAAGGGCGGATCCTAATTCGTCAACATTAATAAATCCACTTCTGTCTCTATCAACTCTGTAAAAGAGGACTTTATAAAAATGTGTCGTTTAATAACTTAATTTTACTTGCCTCTGAAAAACATCCCAAAGAAATTGCCTGTTGGGCATCGGAGAAGAGAAATGACTCATGTTGCACCAGTTACAATTTAATGTAAACTAACTACTTACAAATAGCTGATTTTGAGGTTACTTTTATTTCGTTTAATTTTTTTTACCTGTTACACAGGATCATAAATTTAATAATTAAGGAATTATTTTTAGATTTTCACAGAACAATTAGAACACTGAATATTAAGAATTAAGACTTGTAAATAATCCTAAAACACCTAAATAACCAAACAACGTAGTTTGCGAGTGTTTAAACGTCAGTTATGGGTATTTTTGACATATTGACGTCGTAATATAATTAAGCCACGTCTCGTACACAGTAGAAAATTCAAAAAGTCAAAAGTTATCGGAAAGAAAAAATGTTACTTGTCTACGTAAAATTATTCTTAAAAGAAAATAAAAAATCATCATTTTTAGACTAAATATTTGACTAAATTTCGAAGATACTTTTGATTTGTACGGTTAGTAGATTTTATAAACAAATGTAATAATTCCTGTTGTTGTTATCCTTTTTGTACGTCACCATGTTTCTGTTTTATAAATGCACGCAACCCAAAATGTTCCTACCTGTAAAAATGTTAGTCTAATTACATATGTGAAAATCCATTTCAATTTATATGCACTTTCTTCAAGGTATTTATTATTTACCAAGTACCGCAGTTGCATGAGAAGGTAATTCTAATAAAACAAAACATATTTTTTCAGTATCTATATAATTTAATGGATCTTAAATATGTCTAGCATACTTTTACAAATATCTAGGTAGATATATCAAATATTTTAATGTAGTTTCAATAAAAATAAACTTAACAAACTGGTAATAAGCAGCGAAAGAAAAATACCTTCGCTAGCTACTGCATTTCCTTTGGAGGGTTTAGAACCGGTTAAAGTTTTATTCTGAGTAGATTGGGTTGGATTATAGCTGGAAATATTTGTACCGACATTGGGACCATTAGGATTTGAAATAGTTTGATTTGTGTTTGAGATTGGCCGATTTGGAGTAGAATAACTGTCGTTATTGCATTTATTACCCAAACAAACATTGCATTTTTCGGTTTCATTATTTAATTGATTACATTCATGTTCCATAGAACAATTCCTTTTAATAGTATCTGAAAAATATAAAAAAATAATCACTGATTGTATTATAAATTTTTTTAATTGTCTAAATATAGGATATTCATAATAATATTGTATACTGTTAATGTAGACAGCTATCCAATATTGAAAAATATTTGTCACATATTAATACAACTGCATTATCCAAGGTAGTTTGCAAATATCTATATAAAAAATGTTTAAACCTACCTATAGACTTTAAAATAAGAAATCGCGATAGTTACTGGAACTACTTACTAACCAATTATCACTTGTAATCTCCATAGCAGCAGAATTATTACCAATAATTTTTTCAATGTCGACTCGGGATAATTTTCCATCAACAAAAACATGAGTGAAACCGAGAAAAAAATGATCAGGAATTATTTCTACTGCGTGGGAGATTCGGTAAGAAAATTTCATAAATTGGAGTTGCTTTTAATATGATGAGAAGATAAACCCTACGACCTATTCTGCGTACCTAGATGTCAAATTTTTTATGGGTAAAATTTGACAACGGAATAAACGAGTGTCAAAATATTACATATATTTGTTGAAACACAGACAATTTTTAATAATAGGATTACCAAGTTTTTTGCCTATAAAAAAAGGTGCAGTGCAAGAATTTCAAAAATTTTGATGTCTCTTAGTCCCGGTGTTCGATATATATAGCAAATTGGTTAGTATCAATAAAAATTATAAGTTAGCAACAAAATGTATTTTGATTTTATTCTGAGATACTTTGCCAATAGATATAAGGCGCTTCATTTTTGACAGAAAAATTATTACTTATATATTCCATTATGTTAATAGGAACTAACAAAATTATCGCGATAATCTTCCGTTGCTATAAGCAACGTAAACAAAAAGGAGCCTTCTAATTGGTTAAAAGAAAATTTATGAAATTTTCACTAGAATCAAGACAAATATAATATTTTTATTCTTTACTTATTTGATACCTCGGCAAAAATTTGTTTTAGGTTTATAACTAGAAATTAATATCGGGCAGATATTAAATCGGTTTGTACCTTTAAAGATGTTTTTACACGCCTTATATTAGCTTAACTTGTATCTATCTATCTATGTATGTCTATGTATCTTTGGATACTTAAAAACTTTGTATACTTCTTAAGGACCAATGACAATACAATAATTTTATAAATTTTTTAAAGATCCCGGCCAGGATCAGTTAGATTAAAAAAAAGTGTTTTGTATGGGTTAAAAATGGCTGATTTCCCCCATGAATATAATTTAAATAGACTGAGCTTAAAGTACTCTCCAACAGATGTCGCTAACGCAAATTACCATTTTAAATCCTAGTAATTTAAATAACTCCTCGCGTTTTTTTACGCTTTATATTAGCTTGACTTGTAATTTTTTTAAAGATCCTGGCCAGGATGATCAGAATATTAAAAAAAGCCCGAACTAAAAAATGAAAAATAAGTATAAGTTTAAAAAACTAAGAAAACACGCTTTATAAGAAAACCGAACTAAAAAATAATTAATAAACAATAATCAAAAGCGTAAGGTGCGCTATATTAATCAATATATTTGTTAATAAACATATATTGGTAAAATTATTTTTTATTAAATATCTTTATATATTCAAAGGTTTGTACAGTGATCCGCAAAGATGGTTATGGTAAAAATAAGAAATTACAGTGCCCGAAGAATATGGCGGATGTTAGAGCCTGTTGGACAGATGTAACAGAAACAGGACCTTAACTAGGTATAGTCAGAGTGGGCTCATGTCTACGGGCGCAAGCCATCAGGTGCGCAAAAATCATAAATAAATAAAGTTTTACATGAGATTTGCAGTGATTTCAGTTTTATTATGGAATGGGGAAGTTATTTCCAAAATGAGTCTTTTCATCAAATATTTGTACGCTACATATCCACAAAATTTCAATTTAAATGAATTTGTTTAGGAAGCTGAAAGTTTTAAGTCTTAATCGCAATAATGTTTTGATCTCTAGTGTTAATCTGCATTGGAAATGTAGGTACCAAAACCTACATAAATTTGAGAGTATTCCAATTTTCTGCGGCATTACAGAAAGATCTTTTTCAAAATATAAACTTATAAAAAAATATATAAAATCGACTGTCCCAAAAAAGAATATCATATACTGCCAAAAAGTCAACGAAAATAGTGAATGCGCATAAATTTGATCCAAACGATCTCGAATACCGTGCAGGAGCTATAGGTTGGAACAAACCTAAATATGTGAGAATTGAATTGTTTTTAAATTCACCTTACTAATTATTATGTATGTTGTGCATTTCTTTTCTTATGATATCAAAAATATTCATCTTCTTCTTCTAGTGCCTATCCGTTACTGAATGTTGGCAATCATTCTAGCAATGATAATATTATTTGTTGTTGCTCTAAATAGTCCTGATTCAAACCAGGATCTTAGGTGTTTTAGTCATAATATTCGTTCTCTGCTAATGTTTCTCCTGCCTTAAACCTTTTCCTGTAGAATGCATTTCAGCAATTTGTATTTGGTTTCGTTTCCCATAATGTGATTTAGATATTCCAATTTCATACGTTTACTGTGTTCTTTATTAAGTTTTTGGAGTACCTACTCGGACGTTTGATACTTTGTCCATCCATGATACTTTGAGGATTCTTCTGTATGTTCACATCTTAAAAGCTTCCAGTTTGTTTGTTGGTCCAAGATTCCACACCGTGTAACAAGATGGAGAATATGTAGCATCGGAGCATCCCAAGTTTAAATTTTAAATTCAAGTTATGTGTCTTAAATAATTTGGGCATTTGGTTTAAGGCTGCTCTTGCTTTTTAGATTATTGCTTTTATTTCTTGAAAATGGTCACAAGAAAGAATCGAAAAAGCAAGAGCAGCCTTCACCCAAATGTCCAAATTATCTTTATTAGTTATCAAAAATGAAACAATTATTAAAAAAAATAATTTATTTACTTACTGTTGGTATAGATAGTTATACAGTGTGTGTAATTTCCTTCTGTGCAATTTACGAGTAAACTCTCAGACAAGTTTGCTTCACATGTATTGGATGTATTTCTTTGGGCATAACAACTGAAGCATTGCAATGAAGAAGCTAAAATCAGATGATAAAATTTATATTTATATTGAACGATGTATCATCCAGAATTTATATCTATCTATATCTATACCGGGGTACCCCAGGGTCCCATCCTGTGCCCCACCCTATTTCTTTTACACATCAACGACCTCTTGAAAACCAACACGAACCCCATTTACAATTTCGAAGACGACTGCACACTTGTCTCAACTTTCACATCCTATCGATCACTTTCGGTGAATGATACAACAGTCTTGTTCATTTCAATGCCCAGAAAACACATGTGTCTTGGCATGACCATGTTGCTAACATCGAAAAGTCAACAAGCCAGAGGCCGGGTTTTCTGTGAAAAGCTAAAAAGTTTTTTACTCTTGATTAACTGTTGATGACGTACAAGGCTTAAATCCGACCTCTACTGGAGTATTGCTTGCACATTTGGAGTTCAGCACCAAAGCATTCTCTTCGTCTTCCAAATTCCATTCAGAAAAGGGCCATTCGGTTGATAAACAGCTCAATTTTTATAGATACCCTTCACCCACTAGAACATAAAAGAAGAGTTGCTGACCAGACATTTCTCTACATATATTTCCATGGCAGATGCTCCAGAGAAATAAAAACTCTTATACCACCATTGGCCACATTAGGCCAAAGAACTCGCAAGTGCTTAGGTGGTTTGGACACGTAAAGGGCATGGATGAAGGAAGATTGATAAAACAGATTTATAAGGTGGAGTGTGAATGGACAAGTCGGTGGAGGTCAACTTCGACGAACATATCTCGATCAGATCGATATTGTTTTAAAGAAAGCAATAGCACTGATAAAAGTAGAAGAATCAAAAGATGTGTAGCAAGTAGAAGGAAGTCGTCTCTGCCTACCACTACGAGAAAAATGCGTGACTATATGTATGTATGTAGAGACCCTCTAGTAAGACTTTAGCAGTCTTTCGCCATATTTCAGCTATTTCAAGGCGCGAATATTTGAAACCAATTATTTTTTATGTTTTCATATACAGTCTATTAATCCTAACTTTAATTTTCCAGCCCAAATTGTAAGAAATAAGAGTTAGGATGTATAGGATACAACTGAAAAGTTGACAAATACGTATTGAAACTTTGATATGTTACGTTGATATTGATATGTATTATGTACTAACCTAATTAAACTTATCAATGGTCAACCATGATATTCAATTTGGTATCAAAAAAATTTAATAAACAACGTATATTTTTAAACAAAAATATTAGTAAAAGGTAGTAGTAAGGAGTGATTAATCTATCTATTTAGCCTTCTTCGGTCCATCTTTGGAAATAGGCCTCCCCCAGTCTTTTCCACTCTTCCCTGTTTGTCGCCATGTTCATCCATCTATTCCAGAGTGCTTCTTCAGGTCAACCGCCCACCTCATTTGGGGTCTTCCTCTACTTCTTTTTTTTTCTCAGGGTCTCCAGTTTAGAATACATTTGTGTTTTTGTCTGAGATTGTGACCGGCTAATTTCCATTTTAGTTTTGCTACCTCTTTTCTAACATCTCTTACTTTCGTTTTATTTCTTATCCACTCGTTTCTATTTCTATCTATCAGTTTAACACTTGTAAAACTGATGTAAAACTGAAAGAAGGAGTGATTAATATGTTTACTTTAATGATAAAGTTATTATCATTGTTGCACATTAGAAGCTCTTTTGTATATGCGCTCTGTTTAAAATTCCGTTATTTTCAACTGTAGAATGTTTCTTCAATCCATTCCTTGATTTTAAAACCTCATTATTACAGCCGATAGACGCGTGTTATAGGCAACTAATTATTCACTTGGTTCCACAGATAGACGCGTGCTCATCAAATCATCATCAAACAGCCTGTCTTGTCCACTGCTGAACATAGGCCTCCGTTAACGATCTCCATTTATTTCGATCCTGGGCATCCTGGATCCAATTTGGTGCTACTCTTTTTATGTCATCCGTCCACCGGGTCGGCGGACGACCTCTGTTCCTGAACGCATCTTGCCTAGGTCTCCACTCTATGATCTTTTTGGTCCATCTTTCGATGGTCATTCTTGCGACATGTCCAGCCCAGTTCCACTTTAAATATGTTATTCGCTGGATTGCATCGGTAACCCCTGTTCTCTGACGTATCCGTTCATTCGGAATCTTGTCTCTCAGCGTGACTCCCAACATGGAGCGTTCCATGGCTCGCTAGGCCACTCCTACTTTATTTACCGATTTTCGTGTCAGAACCGGCAGAACACACTGATCAAACACCTTCCGCTTAAGGCATATGGGGGTTTCGGACTTAAAAATGTGTTTCAGCTTCCCATAGGCGGCCCTATCCTTCTTTTGATTTCGCAGGTTTGATTGTCCCTGCCAATCGTAACATCATGGCCCAGATATCTGTAGGATGTAACTTGGAAAATTTCTTTTCCTTCTACTAAGTAGTTTCGGCTTGGGACTAGATTTGTCATGAAATTTGTTTTCGATGGATTTATTTTAAGCCCAACTTTATGTGAAGCAGATGTTAGTCTCATAAGCAGTTTCTCTGCCTTATCCAAGCTATCTGAAATCAGTACAATATCGTCCGCGAACCGAAGGTGACTGAATATTTATACCCATATTTATACCCATATTCTCCAACTCGACACTCTTGAACATATATGTATATGTATATGTTCAAGGCGCGTGCTATATGCAACCAATTATACATAAAAGTCACAAGCAAACGAATAGAAAAGCGAGACTATTACTAAAGCTAACTATTGACCACTTCCGTTTGAGGACTTCGTTTTTGGTCTTCGTCAAGAAAACCCACGTGGTATCATGTATCATTAATTTTTGAGTTTTAACAAAAATGTTCATTTTTACTGCAGTAATAGAATAAAATGTGAATCCTATTAAGGAAAAAATACAGTTTAGGTCGACAGCCAGTGATAAAATTCTACAGGATAAAAGAGACCTGAATTTGTAAATTGATCATGTTTTAAATAGACGACAAAATGGCGTCTTTATGTATAGCATCGTAATATACTAAACAGAGTAATTATAGTGTTTGATTTCCTTGAAAAACAAACCAACGTGTAATGGACAGGATGACCATGCTATGACCCACAATTCCGCAACTTACAGCAAAGCAGGACAAATAGAACAGCGACCAACCCAAGCTATCGAAGATTCAACATCTCATCGAGGCACGGCGAGATTTTACAGAGGCAGGAACCTACTACATACATCATCACTTACTTCTTCTCTTCTCCTTCATCTTACTTCTTTACTTCTCCCCTGTTGCTTGCCGTCGCGTCGACACGCTCTATTTCTATCTTTTACTTAAAGGGAAATAAAATCTTTTTTACCAAGCATTATTCGACTGTTTTCTCGAAAATTTTTACCAAGTTTTCTATATCGACTGGTAGTTTAGGGCCACCTCATGGATCCGGGGATGATTGTCATCTGCATGGTCCAAATTCTAGATACTACTAACATTTTTTTAATTTTTAATAATTAAATATCACGGTTAGAGGTTTATTGATTTAGTAGCTGAGGGTAGAAAACAACTGAATAAACATTAAATGTCAACTGTACGAACTTTATAACAATTACAATAGATAGAGAAAAAAACTATAATTTATGGATCAATGGCGCAAACTGGAGGAAAATATTAAAAGAAGCAATAATTTGGAGACAATTATTAATGATAAAAACAAACAAAAAATACAATATTAATATGTTTATGTATTTTAAGTACTATAATAAAGATCAGAAAGTCAAACGATTAAAAACATTTCTTAGATCGACCAGAAGCATTTAAAATATAGACATATTAAGGAATTTTAAGAACAAACTGGGTAGACAAAATAATAAACAAAGAAGTACCTAATTGAACACAATACGGAGATTTGAATATTTTGGTCATGTAATGATGAAAAAATAGTATATTATGGTGCAGAATATTATCTAAGGAAAAATGCGAGGAAAAAGAACAAGAAGTAGACGTATTTCCTGGTTAAATAACTAAAAAAATTGTAGGTATATGAAGTTTTATTAGCCTTTTTAGGGCCGTAACAACGAAGATGAAATTGATAATAGCCTTCGTTGAGGAAATAGTACATACATACATATAGTCACACCTTTTTTCCGTAGGGGTAGACAGAGACCTCTTGATACGATTCTTACACACGTCCTTCGCTTCTTCTACGTTCATAAGGTTATATTTAAGAAAAAAATATGCAATAGACTATAATATTTTAGTAATGGTAACAATTTATAAAATGCATGTAGGGATACATGTAACTTACCTGCATTGATCATAAAAAATATGAAAAAAGCGGTTGAAACACTAAAAAGTAAGGTTTTCATTATATTAATAAATTGCGTTGTCGGAACAGTATATACACCACTGTGCTAGATAAACGTGCAAATGTAAATAATATTTAAGCAACTGATCAAACCTAAACCAGAATGTGTGCGACAGACACGAGAGATAAGAATATTTACAGTAAAACATAGTATGAATAACTTACACTGTTGTAAAACTTTTATAAAAATTTTCGATACATATTTCTGCGAAATTAATAAATATCTTGCAAAAAAAGGACTAAACTATAGGTACAGTGTGTGTCACGACGAAATTAAACTATTTTATATTGGAAAATACTTATATACCTATATCTAAAATGTATACTTTTCGAGAGTTCCAGGAGTTGGGAATTATACATTTTATAGATTTTGAAACCTCCATTGTGGTAATTAAATTTGTGATAGCATTAGAAAACAAAATTAACAAGTCAAGTTTTCCTTCCTTAGGTGGTGGTGTTTTTTTACTTTTTCTATCAACATCGATATTATAATTTCACTTCAGACTCCTGTGTATAATTATTGTTGTCCAATCATGTACTTTGTCATTTACTTTCATTAAATCAATTTCAGGTTCCGAAAATTTATCATCTTGATCGATTTCAGTTACAGCTGGACTCCCATCCTGGCTTAGTTTCAGGTTCAGTTCCATTTCCATTTCAATTAGCTGGTTTTTGCGTTGAAATTTGTTTTTGCTCAAGAGTTGCTCTTCCTTTTCGTTATTTTCTTCAATTGCTTCTAATTGCTTTGCCACTTCTAATTTTATTATTATTATGCTTAAGCCATCTGATTTCTTACTGCTTAGTTTGAGACTTACTTGTAATTTTCTGGCGTTGTAAAATTTCGGGAAATATCCAAGAATATCTTCTTACTCAATAATGCTTGTCTGTCTGGCATCCTAATTCTTTTGTCTAGAACCCTCTTTTTCCTGTATGGCATCCTTTTCCGATCTGGCATTTATAAGTACTGTTTTGCGGGTACTAGTACCTGCTGTTTGACAGGTTTCTTCATCTCGGATAAACAAATTGGATTGCATTTTCTTCAAGTTGAAATACTTCTTGTAGCTCGAAGCTCTTGTCTTATGTTTAAATTAATATAACTTTCCGTATATATTTGTGCAAAGAACAAGATGACACTTTTTGCCTGTGACACTTCCCTCTTTTTTTTTATCAAATGTTTTACTGAAATTCAAGCAAAAAATTAGTGGAGTTTATGTTCAGTTTTCTATACCTAAACGTAATTAATCATTTTTGAGTTATTTACGTACATTAAAATTTTTAATTATTTCTGCCATGTTGTTATTAATACATATAAGTTGGCCAAGTTAATTGTTTTATTTTAGTAGGTGTCGTATGTATTCCTTGTGGATATGGGGAAAATATTGTTACGAAATTTACTTCTTTCTTGGGTCCTGTGATTTTAAACTCTCGATACAGTAACAAAACAATTTTTATTGCAATACTTAAACAATACATTTAACTTTTATAAATCACTTAGATATTCAACTACTTACAACTATTTAAATTTCATAACTTTTAAACAATTTTTAAAACTGTCTTTTTTTTAGGACCGCTGTCCTTTTTATATTTCTTAATCATAATTCCAGACTATTTCTGGAAACATCTAGAAGTCTCTTGGCGCAATGAGAGTTTATTAGACGGAAGCCGACAAAGGGCTCATTAATATGCACCCTCGTTGTGGTCGATGCTCGGAAGCCAATAAATAAACAGGACCGGATGGTAACAATATAATAGAACCCAGCCCTGTCGTAAAAGGCGACAAAAAGACTCCAAATCCAAAGTGTCATGCAACCCGTGCTGATGAATGCATGGCGGTAGCTAATGGAGCCTTTAGAAAATTGGGCGAAATCCTGTAGTAGACAGCCTTAGTCATGTGCAGGGGGTACCTCAGGGCTGGACCACCCCTTTTCCCATACTCGTTAACTGCAAAGAAGAACTGAGAACGCTGGTAGACCGTGATCACGTCAAACTGATACGGGTTCCAGGACGCCAGGAAGTTGCAGGTTATGAGGAAGTCGACGAAATTGCAAGAAGAGGCCCGGAAAAACACAAAAACTAGTGTAAAAGCATACCAGGAAATAATACATCAAAACCGTGCCACAAAAGGACGGCAGAACTGTTACCGCTGAACAGGAATCAGCTAAGAATCAATAAGGGACTGTATAATGGAGGCCTGGCCTGCGGGTTGTGCGGTGGGGATCCGGGGGCGGTGGAGCGCGTGCTATGTAGCTGCGTGGCGCTGGGGAGGACGTGCGGTTTTTGGGCGGTTGTAGTGTTCCAATTCAGTACAGTACTTGTACAAACTTGTACAAGGTATGAAGGTACTGGATACAGTGCAGCGTGGTTCTAGGTCCCAGGGATTGCCTGTATTTTGCGGTCCGGTTCCTCGCGGTGGCGCAATGTGTGTATTGCTGTTTCGCATATATATACGAGCAATCGTGTATCTGGGCGACTGATATCATCCAGTACTTGCAGCTCTAAGCTATTTCAGTTCGCGACTGTAGTCTGATCAAGGTATTTGTGCATTATTAAAAGCATGTCCAATAGCGTGTCCAATAACATGTCTTGGCATGATCATGTTGCTAACATCGCAAAGTCGGCAAGCCAGAAGCCAGAAAGTTTTTTACTCCTGATCAACTGTTCACGACGTACAAGGCTCAAATCCGACCTCTACTGGAGTATTGCTCGCACATTTGGGGGTTCAGCACCGAGGCATTCTCTTCGTCTTCTAGATTCCATTCAGAAAAGAGCCATTCGCTTGATAAACAGCTCAACTCTCACAGATACCCTTCACCCTCTAGAACATAGAAGAAGAGTTGCAGACCAGTCATTGCTTTACAGATATTTCCATGGCAGATGCTCCAGAGAAATAAAAACTCTTGTACCACCATTCGCCACATTCGGCCGAAGAACTGGGCACGCTGATCAGTCTCACCCATTTACTCTCAAGATTGACACTACAAGGACCAATCTTTATCAAGAATCCTTCTTTTACAGTGCTGCTACGGAATGGAATAAGCTTCCAAAATAAGTTTTTCCAGAGAACTATGACCTGCAACTTTTTAAAAAGCGTGTCCACAATCATTTCCTTTCTATAATCCCTTCCCCTTCTAATAGTCGCAGTGCGGGCCGTCCGCGGCCCACACGATAGGTCTACCCTTTTTGCGACTATTTTCATAAAAAAAAAAATGTAAAATGGATTTGCAAGACATGTACCTTTTGGAGAATCCCTACATTATGCATTTGAGAGCTCGTCAGCTTAAAATAGACGTTTAAGTTGGTTGCACGAAATAGGTACTTTAGGAGGAATTCACTGGGGGATTTCCACCACCTGCAAGACGATTTATTGAGCGTAATAATAATAAAACACAATAGGGGGAGAAGATTCGGGCGATTATAAGCGATGAATCCCATTTTGGAGGGATCGGTTGCTATTCGCCTGTAGTCTGCTGAATCGGGTCGCTTAAGGTAGCTTGCAGTGGATGCTAATCTTCAAGATTTGTTTATTGGGATTAGTCGCTCTCGTATACACGCTATTCCCCAGTCGCGTGACTACGCTTCCGATAGATGATCATTCTTAATTGTCAATTGTGATTGTTGGCACCTCTACAAAGTAACAGATAAGTCTGGTTTGAAATTAAACAATGAAAATTACATAAATTTACTTTTAATACATGGTGAATGTGACTGAATTGTCACTATAACATGTGCATATTGTTTGCCACAAGATATCCAGATCGACCTGGTCGTGTTCTAAAAGCTATTGCATTTATTTTTAAAGATGATTCTCTAATCTGTCCAAAATTTTGAATTCACTTCATGTCAATTGACTCAATAAATATGGATGTACGCAAATTAGACAATCATTGGTCAATAATAATTAGCAAAGCTGCAAATGAATAACAACTCTGACTTTGCATTTTGAGAAATACATATTGACCACATATAGGCCAGTTAAGAAAAAAGTAACCACCACCGAAGATAATGGTAATTTTAATAATTTCTCTTTTTGTTTTTGTTCTAAAAATTAGTTTTAAAAACGTTTTTAAGACGTACTTATTTAACATCTGACAATTTTTCGAAAATGTCGATTTCAAGGGTTAAATATCTTAGTTAGTTTTAAATAAATAAAAAAATATTTTTCTTAATATATTTTATTCTTTTCACAATTTTACTACTTCAAAGTTAATAAAAAATATATATTTGTTGGCATTCTAATGTATTAACAAAAACAAAAATAGTGATAAAAGTCCCAGTACAGTTGTTATTTTTTCTGCTGAATTGCATAAATCTTTATCAGAGCAAGTTTGACAATCTATTAAAATATTTTTATTGTCGTTGTATTTCCTGGCAACGATTTCACAAACGTTGTTTGGCTGACAAACCCTGTGAACCCATTTTATTCCATCGTCTGAAAAATAAATTCAATTAATTTATTGCGGTGACTCTCAAACTTTTATTACATATTTAGAACTCGGTTATTTCATAACATTTTCTTGTACATTGAAGGAGGACTCATCGTACAATAAAACTACAATATGAAAATTCGTGTTTATTACTTTAGCACCAAATTTAAGAGTGAGGCGACTTTATTTATTTAAGAAAAATGATCTCTTCGTATTCGTAACGGAAAAACTAAACCAATTTTTAAAAAATACTTGGTAGGGTCCTATTTTATTAAAAACTCGGTTTTGGCAAACCAAAATCTGTAGAGAATGATAGGTAAAAAACCAGGAACTTGTACAATTCATTTAATCCTTTTATACATTTTTTACAATGCATATTAATTTTTTTTTAAAATTAAAAATTTAAATTATTAGTATAGGTTCTATTTTGTTTTAGACTTGGTAAGGACTTCTTCTTTCTTCTTTGTCAGCCATTATTTTTCCACTCCTGAACAAAGGCCTCTTTCATTTGTTTCTTTCCTCCTGCTATTCTTTTAACATTATCCAACCATCTCCTCTGTGGCCTGCCGACACTTCTCCTTGTTTGCCATGGTCTCCAGGGTACAAGCCTTGATACCCATCTGTCCACACTTAGTCAGGCAATATGCCCGACCCATTGCCACTTAAGATCAGCGATTCGATGCATTATGTCCGCTACCTTCGTTCTTCTTCTTATTTATTCGTTACGGATTTTATCTCGTAAGCTAACGCTAAGCATTGTCCGTTCCATGGCCCTTTGTATTGTCCTAAGGTTATTGGTGTACTTCTTGGTTAAAGTCTTTGTCTTAAGACCATATGTTGCGACAGGCAGGATGCATGTGTTAAAGACTTTTCGTTTAAGGTTTATAGGTATGTCAGGGTTTTTAACTATATAACTAAGTTTTCCAAATGCTATCCATGTCAGTTTTATTCTTCGTTTTATCTTTGCCGTTTGGTTTTCCCTTTCCATTTTATTGACATGACTAAGATTACTAAGATTACTATATATATATATATATATATATATATATATATATATATATATATATATATATATATACACTGGATATCTGAACTAATAAGCACTATGTCATCGGCAAAGCGTAGATGGTTCAAAAAAGTACCATCGACGTTTACACCTTTATTTTCGCACGGTAGTATATTAAAAACGTCTTCCAAGGCCAAAATTTTTTGTTTCTCAGGTAATTTTTACACGAAAAGTATCACTTCTGTATAAATTCTTAAGAAGGGTGGAATATCTTGAATCGATGCTTGCTCCATCCATCGCATGCAGGATAGGCAAATGCCTTATGAAAGTCTATAAATGCGAAATATAAAGGGCTTAACACCATGAAATATATTTACTGTAATACTGTTAAATATATATCGGTATATTTTAATCTCTATGCCAGTTTTTAATAAAAAATTGCAGATTTTCAGGTTACATACATGCATATTGTCACGTCTCTTTTCCATAGGGGTAGGCAGAGACTACTTCCTTTCACTTGCTACGGTTCTTACACACATCTTTTGCTTCTTATATTTTTATCAGAGCTTTCATACATGCTCGTCGGTTATTGGTACTCTTGACCTGGCCTATTTTCAAAACAATGTTGATCTGATCGAGATATGTTTGCCTAGGTCGACCTCTACCGACATGCCTATTTACACTCGCCTTATAAATCTGTTTAGTCAATTGTCTTTCATCCATTCTCTACGTGTCCCAACCATTTAAGCATTTCTTTATCTATCTTTGTTACTACATCTACTTTCACACCGCAGTGTTCCCTTATCACACTACCCCTTACTTTATTCATCATAGTAACTCCAGCTATACTTCTCAGACTACTTATCTCCGTAGCATTGATTTTACTTTTATAATTATTTTGCCAAACTTAACATTTACTTTCACACATAAGTGTAGAAACCAACACTTAAAACCTTTTGACTACTTATAAATTTATACAGGGCCCATGCATTTGTTTCCTTGCCAACACCCTTTGCTCAATATCACATAACATTTAAATTAAAGTATATAAAATACAAATTGGTTACATTCTTGCAATAAAAAATAAAATAAAAGTTTTAATTTTTGCTTTTTTTTAGGAATTTTTTTTTGCAGGAATTTTATAATAAATTTACTTTATTTTTGTAAAAACAGTATTAACCTCTCGCTATTATGTTTTTAAAGGAGATACCTTTAATTTTAGCAAAATGCATAAAAACATAAATTATCTTATCTTCAATAAACTTTTACAGTACATATAGTTGGGTAGGTTAAGGAACCACACTTGTATATCAGAAATTACAGTTTAAATTGAAACTTTTTGGTTAAAGTTTAAAATTTATACGAATTATGATTTTAAAAAACGACTTTAGTATTTTAAAAAGTAATTTCATGTCGAGAACTTCTGGTTTTTCAAATTCTGTATATTCCGTTTATCGAAAAAGGGATAGTATTAAAATTCACTGCACATTTATACATTTTTTTTATGTTGACTTGACAGGAGAAATAATATTTACTTAAAATCGTTTTAAACGGTTGCATTACAAGGTCTGTGATTATTATCGCTATCGCTACCAATCCTTTAAATTTGGAGTCAAATTTCAGGGAATGCGTAACAAGCATTAAAATATTAATGAATCTGGTTTCAAGCACTTGTTTTTTAATATCTTTGCAGATAATTAAACAAAAAATACGTTTTAGTAGTTTTACTAGTCATCAAATATTTGAATGAATCTTCATATTATGTTATGCTTATTTAAAAAAAAATATGATTAAATATTAATCATACAATGTCTCGGTCAATTAAAATTTACATTTACCAAAATCAAAATGATGTTACAGATTGTGGTCAGTTAGTACGCCCCTGTAGCCATTAGAAAAGTCCGGAATAAACGTTCCCTTTCTTGATGAATTCATTTGCACCTATTTAAGAAACCGCGGTGTCGCAAAAAAGTTAAGTTAAGTATAGATTTTTTAAACATAAACATAAATTAACCAACCCAAGAATAAATATCGTAACAATAGCATTAAAAGAATTCAAAAAGTTAAAATGATACTTTTAAAATAATAAATGTTATGATTAAATAAAAAAAAAAATTTTTTAATTTAGTTATGGAGTACAATTCGATTAAGAGAGATAACAGTGACTAGCACAGCCAACTAATGATATCTCCACTGAACCCCAACCAGAAAACACCTGCACAGTATGGAAATATTCAATGAGAACCCCATTTGCAGGAATTATGGGTAGCACGAAGAAACAGCAACCCACATCATCTTCGATTGTGAAGCACTCTTTAGGCCAAGGGAGTACAGAAGTTCTGAGAAGAGTACCGTTGGCCAGCAAAGATCTGATCCGCAGGTATTTTCCTTCGCCAAGCATTTTACCCTGTAAGCTGTTCATCTTCCAGTGTAGGAACACAAAAGACCTTTAGGCCACAATGTTAGGGAGGCAACCCCGACCGGAACGTAGTGAATAAATAACCAATTCGATGATGTACCGTACCAGGACTCAAAAGAATTTTAACGGAGAAAAATCCGCAGAACCATCTTTCACGTTTTTCGAATTTGCTTTTTGTTTTTATCAAATAATACAACAAAGTGTAAGTCGAAGTACATTAGAGTACTGTGAATAAATAAAAGTGAGAGTTGGCTTGTTAATACTGGTTTTGCATTGTTAATATAAATGCAAATTGATAAGGCTTCTTCTCCTAGAAGTGTTATAGATTGTTCGTTAAAGTATTTGCAGAAATAAAAAAAATTAAAGTTTAAATTTATAAGATTTAAAAGATAGTGCGTATGGATTAAGAATGAATAATTTAATCGTCAAATGACTCATTTACGCCGATGATCAGGTTATAGCTAACGAGAAGTTGCTGGCCATGATTAATACATATTAGCAAGATGAAAGTTAGGGTTTTTAAAAGAGAAGAAAGCACAACAAAGAAGGAGAAAGAATAAAACAAGTGAAAGAGTTTCTATACTTGGGTTCAAAAATTTACGAGAGACGGAAAGTGTAACTGTGATATTGAGCGAAAGGTGTTGGCAGGGAAACAAATGAACGTGTTCTACACGTATGTATGGTAGTAAATGTTGAGTTTAGCAAAAGAAGCATGGAAGTAATATCGATGCTGCGAAGATGAGTAGTCTGAGAAGCATAGTTGGAGTGAATCTGATGAATAAAGTAAAGAATGGTGTAATAAGGGAACGCTGTGGTGTAAAAAAGATATGGTTACTAAGATAGCTAAATGGATGCTTAGATGATTCGAACACGTAAAGAGGATGGATAAAAGAAGATTGACGGAATAGATTTAAAAGGCGAGTGTGAACGGGTAAGTCGGAAGAGGTCGAACGTGTCTTGATTAAATTTAAATTGTTTTAAAAAAAGCCAGGTCAAAAGTACCAGCAATCGACGAGCATGTATAAAAATAGAAGAAGCGAACAACGTTTGTAAGAACTGCAGAAAGTAGAAAGAAGTGGTCTCTGCCTACCCCTAGATATATGTATGTTGAAAAATATTCTTTTATTTAGCGGCAGGTCTGGATGGATGAAGGAAGGTTGACGAAACAAATTTATAAGGCGAGTGTGAATGGACAAGTCGGTAGAGGTCGACCTCGGCGAACATATCTCGATCAGATCAACATTGATTTGAAGAAAGGCCAGGTCAAGAGTACCGACAAGCCTGTATGAGAGCACTGATGAAAGTAGTGGAAGCGAAATATGTGTGTAAGAACCGTAGCAAATGGAAGGAATTGGTCTCTGCCTACCCCTACAGAAAAAAAGGCGTGACTATCTGTATGTATGTATGTATGGGATGTGCAAAGATTCAAATAATAATAGCGATATGTTAGAGGTAACCATAACTATCGTACCTATTAAGAAAATTATACTTACGTTCCACAATGTATTTAGCACAAACATTTTGAGCAGAACAATGTGATACCTTTGGTCTCTCGTAATATGGCGAATAGGAAAGACTGTCGCACATACTTTGCATTTCTCCCTGTAAAAACATCTGCGAACTGCACGTAAAGCAATCCAAAGGCACAGCTAAAATAAAAACAATATTTTTAAAATAAATTTTAAATTTTTAAAATTATGTACCTATTGGTATTTACGAGGTAATGCAATGAAAGAAAAAAATAATCTCATCAAATTTACTTCTAGAGGTACTTTTAACTGCATTCTAAGTCCCATTTACAATGTTAATTAATTTGACTTTTCGTAATTTTAAAATACAATTTTTTAAAATATGTTTGTACATTTATTTTTGGCTATAAAATCCGATCGGATAGCGGTAAAATTTTTTGTACTTATCGTACTTTGAGAAAAATGTTCTTCGATACTGAGTTATTTGGTTAAATGTTTTAATTTTTTTTAAATTGTAAAACCACTACTAATAAAGGTTTAAGATGTGTTTTTGCACAGCTTATCCGGATCTTTAAGCCTTTGTAAGTAAAAAAAAGTTAGATGGACGTGATCTACATGTTGCAAATGAAAATTAAGCACAAAATTAGTTATCTCGGCTTCTAATAGGTCAAATATACTCCAATTTAAAATTATACGAGTTCGAGTTAATGTCATTTTTTTACCTGTATACCAAAACTAAATATTATCTCTGAAAAAGTGACTTAATGAGTGATGTTTAAGCATAAATAATTGCTACAAAAGGTTTTATTTTTTTAACGGCACCATTTATTACACAATATGACTATCCATACTTTTTGGAACACCCGTTTTTTTTTTTTTTTTATGTTCTGGTTCCCACGAAAAGGGATATCCTGTAATGTTCAGAGAACATCGTGGGAACCAAGGGAAAGAAGGTAGGAGTTGGTGTTCTTCTTAAATTTCTGGAGGTTGTATGCCTCGGGGAACACCTCCCTAGGCAATGAGTTCCAAAGTCTCGCAATTCGTTGGATGAATGAGTCTTTTAAAAGTGATGTTCTGCAGGTCTCCAAAGTGACCACGAAGGGGTGAAGACTGAACTTGACGGGTTAATCTCGAAGAGACTGCCAAAGGAGGAACGATTGTTGATATTTCAGAAGAGCATCGCCCATGAAAATATCTATAAAATAGAGACAAATCGCCAACTTTTCTACGGTGTTCCAGACAAGTGAGCGAGTTTGTAAGCGAGGCATCACCGACGAGACGAATTGCCCTTTTTTGGACAGAATCCAGTAGCTCCAGGATATGTTTAGGTGCTGCACTCCAAATATGGGAACAGTACTCCAGTACAGGTCGGATCTGTGCCTTATAGATCATAAGCAGCTGACTGGAGGTGAAATAGCTCTTGGCACGAAACAAAAAACCAAGTTTTTGGGATGCACTTTTGGCAATGGACCTCACGTGATTTTCACAGGAAAGGTTATTGCTGATAGTAATACCAAGCATCGATATGGATGACTTCAGTGGTATGGTTACTCCTGACAAAGCTATATTAGGCACAGTGATATCGGCTTTTCTAGAGAAAAGACATGCTTGTGTTTTGTTTGCATTGAATTCTACCAAGTTATTGGATCCCCATTCCCCGTTCCTATACTAGTGTTCATAAAAGTTGGACAAGAGCGTTTCGGTGATATGTGTCTTGAAGAAAACGATCAATTTGGTCTTGGAAATGTTCATGTGTAGTCCGAATCGTTCACCGTGTTGTGTTATCTGGTCCATCATTTCTTGCAAGTCTGATTTGTTATCGGCTAGGACCACGGTGATTTTGTTATTTATTTGTGAATATCTTTCAAAATCTAATAAAGATGTTAAATTATCATAAAAAATAACACAAATTACATGTAAGATCTCAGATCTCTTTTAGGGGTATATTTTTACCCTTCCCCCCACCACCACATAAGCACAACTCCACCATGGGGGAAAATCTAGATAGTCATGTTGGGCAAAAAATGGAGCCACTAAAACAATAATACCTTTTGTAGCAATGTCACTAAAACTAATTTTATGGTTTTCAGCCGTCAGCCGTATAATGATGCTGCACTGTAAATGAATGGTCAAAACATTGAAAGGGTTTTAGGTTTTAAATATCTTGGTTGTTACATTACAGAGCATCTTGACCCGGATAACGAAGTCAAGTGCAGGATCGAGTCAGCTCACGCAACCTTTTAAAAAATGAGAAAGCTCTTCTGCAATAATAATCTAAATTTAAAACTCTGCCGGAGAGTGCGAAGTGCTACATATGGTCTATACTGTTGTATGGGGCAGAGATTTTGACCTTAAAAGCAACAACCATTAATCGTCTTGAAGCTTTTGCAATGTGACTACATATACGTATGCTCCGAATCCCATGGTTAGCCAAGCAGACAAATGAAGCGGTTTTAAATAGAGAAAGCGCCGTCCGCGAACTACTAATAACAGTTAAATGTCGAAAGCTGTCCTATCTATGTCACATACTCAGGGGTGATCGTTCCCGTATCTTTCAAATTATAATGAAGGGCAAGATAGAAGGCCGTAGAGGAGTCGGTTAAGAAATCTTAGAAAGTGGACCGGAATTCGAAGCGCAGAACAACTCTTTAGAATCGCCAAAGACAGAGCACAGCTCACCATGGTGATTGCCAACATCAAGAGGACCTGATATGGCACCAAAAGAAGAAGAAGAAGCAATGAATTACGATTCGTCTAATTTTTTGGTTTTACTAAAAAATTATGTGTTTGAGATTGGGTTAGTTTAGTTAGTCGCCCGATTCTAGAATAATATTAAGAACTAAAAATAGAACACATAAATTTCAACAAGGTATTAATTACTAATAATTAACTGTTGTAATTAAAACTTACATATTCTGATAAGGAAAGCAAAAATGATTACTGCAGATATGATCGAATTACACATTTTGTTTTCAACTAGTTACGAACAACATATGCAAGATATCATCATACATCATGTTTGTTTGCCAAAAATGATTTTATTAGATTGTAAACATTTATTAATTTAAATTTATAGCAGAAGCTTCCTGTTTTTTCCTGCAATAAAAACGCAATGTGATTGCTATTACGGAAAGTAATAACTGTTTACTCATATCCCGTGGATGCAGTAAACGAGTTTAATTTTTTTTACATAATCAATAAAGGAAACAAAATTTTGGTGATAATCGTTTGATTGCTTTTTAAAATATCGCCATTATTTTTTAAACACTAATTTCTTATTTTTTTTTTATGCCGCTTCTATCGAAGATTGGCGATCATCATTGCAATCTTTATCTTGACGCCAAGATGTTTTTCGCCTTACAATAGCTCTTCTTCCTTCAATTCTCACTTGAATAATTAGGTGAAGCAAACGATATTTGTTATTTCTCATCGCATGACCAAAAAACATCAGTTTTCATTTCCTGGTGGACAGTAAGAGAGTTTTTGTAGTAGGTATTTAGACGGGAAAAACTTCTTCGTTCGTGACCCGATCTCTACACGATATTTTCAGTACTCGGTGGTATACCCACATTTCGAAAGCGCTCTTTATTCTCCAGCCTCTGAGCAAGCGTCCGCTACCAGGGCCGTTCCAACCCGTAGGTGCCAGCGGTGCAGGGCACACGGGCGGCAGGTCAAGGGAGGGGCAATGATAAAACTGGAGACTCTGAAAATAGAAACATGGTAAATTCATACTTTTGAAAAATAAGTCGTTTAAATTTATTTGTTTCATTATTACATGATATTGTTACGGATTGTGGTCAGCGAGTACGCCCCTGGATCCATATATTTGACTATGAATGTAAAGATGAGGCTCCGAAAAATCCAAAAGACCAATTGAAAATACCGTGGGTGCCCGTGGCTTTCAATTTTTTTAACGACCTAAATAATTTTCTTAAGACAGATAAATTAAATAGGTCTACGAAAGGTAAATCTGTGGAAAGTATGTTAAATGATTGACAACGTTGTACCCTATAGTTCCCCTGAAATAAATACGATAAATATGATTCGATACCTATTTACAAACAAACTAATCTATCTGTTTTCAAATTTAATGATTGCCATATGATTTTTTTAACATTATTTGTGACTGTGGCTAGCGGGAAAAGAAGCTATACAAAACTTATAATAATAAAACATTATTTGAAATCCACAATGAGACAAAAATTTGCAATAAAAAATACAAAAAAACAAAACTTTTTGTCTTATTTTTTAAATATATGTATTAATATCTATGTGGTGCTTGTATTTAATATAACGTATTTATTTGATTATTATATCAATACATTAATAATTATTATTATTAGGTTCTGAAGTTTAAAAATAAACTAAAATTATTATATTTTTTGTAATTCGTTGTTTTATTTAAAGTAAAAATATTTTGAAGAAATTTTAAATAATAATTCATACAGTACTGTTTTATGTTGACAACCACTTTTTATATCAATTATTTATAAGTTTATAAATAATTGTAAATTTATTGAATCTCACAAGATAATATTTATCATATGGATTTTTCCCGTAAGGGTAGGCAGAAACAACTTCCACTTGCTACGGTTCTTACACACATCTTTTGCTTCCTCTAGTTTCATCAGTGCTCTCATACATGCTCGTCGGTTGTTGGAACTCTTGACCTGGACTTTTTTCAAAACAATGTTGATCTGATCGAGATATGTTCGCCAAGGTCGACCTCTAACGACTTTCCATTCACACTCGCTAAATTTGTTTCGTCAATCTTCCTTCATCCATCCTTTTTAAGTGTCCAAACCATTTAAGCATTCCTTAATCTATCTTTTTTTATACCACAGCGTTCTCTTATCTCACTATTCTTTACTTTATCCAACCGAGTCACTCCAGCTATACTTCTCAGACTACTCATCTCCGCAGCCAATAATCCTATTTTCATACTTTTTCTGCCAAACCCAACATTCACTACCATACATAAGTGTGGGAACCAACACTCCTCTATGTTTCTATCAGGAATATTTTGCAAAAAACATATTTTTAGCAAACTTTAGTAGTATAATTTAAATAAAAATACACTTTTTAAAGTTCTATTAATTTATTTTAAATTATTTCCTGTAACTAAAATTCAAGGAAGGCGTTTCATTTGTGCCATAAATATCTAACGAATTCTTTGCAAAATATAGTTACCTGACAAACAAAAATTATAAAAATACAGCCTTCCGTTCACTGTAATAATACAGATGCCACAAAAGTAAAGCAAAAAATGTTAAATTGCACTGAGTCAATGACACGTAATAATTTAGGTTCCTGTTGACAGGCACAGAGCACACTTGGTAATTTTAGTTTCCTACTGGAAATTCTGAAGGAAAATGTCATGTTATATTTTTTTATATTACTTTGGTGTGAAATTTTTTTACCTAATTTTTTTATCATAAATATGTCGTAGTACCAAAAGTTTTTTAGATTTATGTGCCTAATTTTTGAGTAATTGAATATTTAATTCAGTAAACCTTTTCGCCACTTAGTTGGACAGGTAGTTGTATTTAAGCCTACACATTTTGGAACTCACTTCCATGTTATGTTTTTTCAACTTTCAAATCTTCAAGACCCGTAGAAACATGATAATTCCAATTTATTTAGATGCCATTATCATTGTTTTGTATTCAGTGAAACCGACTCAGTATTTTGGGATTTATTTTTCAATTCAGGTTATTTCTGATTAAATATGCAAGCAAGTTCTATTTGAATTCTACACATATCTTCATTCAAGTCTATAAATTTCTACTATAAATCTATAAATATTTTATGTGTATACTGCCGCCGATAAATCAATAGAATTCTTAAATAAATCGAATATTTTGGCTTTTGACTTAATTCACCAAAAACTAATTCCGTTTACGTAAATGCTAAAATATTTATAAGAATCAGGCACCTAGAGAAGAAGGTTAATAACGAACAACTGGATAAAAATATATTTTATTTTATTAGCAAATGTATTTAAAACAATGCAGTAAAAATTTGCGAATACTGATTAATTGGAACAAATATGTAGTTTTAATAAGAACAATACCTAACTTTTATTTTTAAATCAGATGTAAATATATCAAGATTAAAGATAAGTATGTTACATTTTGCCACTATATTGGATAATTTGATAAAATTATTACAAATCAAAATGTTAGTTATATAGTATTACATTTATGTTAAAAAACCTATCTTATAAAACCAATGTTTAAAATATACTACTTAAATAAATAAGAAAAATTTATTGTTACAAAATTAATATAACTTACCATTTACCAATGTTGCATATTCTGATGCAGTAACTACAGAATATGCAACAGCTTCCCAAATTTGGAAAAATACTACAAGCTGGGCCAGAAATTACTATATCTAAAATATATACATATATATATATATATTTATATATATATATATATATATATATATATATATATATATTTATATATATATATATATATATATATATATTAAAATTTGTGTTAATTTTGAAATTGATCAATATTATTTTTCATTTAAAATTTGATTTAATTTGATCCTAAATATCCTAAAACTCCGAAAATTTCTTAAAGACAAGAACTTGAATTTCAGCATTAGATACCGGATTGTAAAATGTTATGTCTGGTCCGTTTTACTGTACGGTGTCGAAACGTGGACGCTGAAGGCATCAAATATAAATAAAATTGAAGCCTTCGAAATGTGGATCCTGCGGCGAATATTAAGAGTGTCTTGGGTCGATCATGTGAGAAATGAGGAAGTACTTCAAAGAGCTGGACTAGCAGATCGAGAACTTTTCGAAAGTATTAGGAAGAGAAAAATAGGTTATCTCGGACACATATTTCGCCTCATTCCCCAAGATAAAATCGAAGGAGAAAGAAGAGGTGTAGGTAGAAAAACATTGTCGTGGTTGAGAAACATTCGTCAATGGACGGGAATAAGGGACTTCCAAGAAATACAAAATGAGGCAATAAATAGACTCACCTAATATGAAAAACGCCTACGCAGGAATCTGCTCGGCATATTTAGAAGAAGAGGATTAATTTGTATAATCTAACTAAAAAAAATGAAATTATATTGTTTTGATATTTTTGATCCTTTGGACATGTACAAGTTGACAGTAACGTTTATTGGTTATAAAAATGTAAACGGGTAAAAACATTGTTTAGTTAGACTTTTAAATGAGGGCTTGAGAGGTGATTGTGGTTTACAGAAGTAATTTAAATTAGTGTATAACAATGTGCGGTAAGTTTATATTATGTTCAAGTATTAAAACTTAAAATTGATAATAGTTACCATATAATACATTTTTGTAAATATATTTTGCCATTTTATTTTAAAAGAAATGTGTTGACATAGCAAAACTTTTATGTTTAACTTGTAGTTTTACTAAATAAAATTTTATTTGAGCTTAAGTTTGTTAAATAGTAGTATTGATTCACATCTTATTAATGTCGCCTTTTTATTTAATGTTGGCAAAAAAAATTTTTACGTATTTTAAGATATTTACATTAAAAAGTAATATCATATAATAAACTCGGTTGATCTGCTAATATTTATACTAAATAGTTGTGGTATGTAACTAAAGTGAAAGTTGATTATTAACTTTTAACATATCAGTAGGTACCACGGCTCACCTCACCTCACCTATCTATTGTTATTTAATATGTATTTACATATTTGTCGAATAGCGTAAGGATCGGGTGTCCAATGACACCACACGGCTTGTTATACTAAACGAGTAAAATACCTTTCTTTGTACTCATTGTTTTGTTATTTTTGTGCGTTAGTATTAAAATAATAACAAATTAAATTAAATTTGTACTGGTTTTTGTATACCTACATTTTAAAATATTTAACTTATAATAAATCAATAAATGCAAAGAAAAATGCTAAATAAAATTAAAGAAAATACAGCTTTGATAGAATTTGTGGTGTTGCACAAATCGCCGCTGCATGTAGCGCATGTATGTTGTCCCGGTAATACTTCTCCTCTTGATCTTAAATCATTGAAAATATCCTCACAACTGCCACCGTAGCGTAAGGATTGGCATCCTCTAGTTATATGATTCACAGTTGGAGTTCCTGGTATCGTGCCTAAAATTAAAGTTGTTTGTGTTAAATGCTATCATCGTGCTATTAAAAAGAGATTTGTAGAGCGCCAAACTAAAATACAAGATACAAGATTTTTTTTTTTTAAATAATAGAAGTGGTATAAAAGACGTTAAGAAGGATCATGGGACCTGTCAAAGAAGAAGACCAATACAGATTTAAGCACCAAGAACTAGAAAATATAACATCTATGAGAAAGAGGAGGCCAAGGCCCGTATTCATAGTCAGTACTCAAGGTGGAGTCGATGCTTCGAGTACAAATTAAAATGTAAATTTGCACGCAAATCTGTACTCGAAGCATCGATTCCGCCTTGAGTGCGGCTATGAATGCGGGCATAAGGATGGACAATCAAAGACTAATTTCTAAAATCTTCAACACCGGCTTTAGAGGAAAAGAGAGTGGGGTTAAACTAGTTATAAAAGATTTGAAAGATTTAGTAAATGACCCTAATGATACAATAAAGATAAATATAGAATGCTAGCCCGAACACCTGACACCTGAAAAAACAAAAAAATCATAAAAGGATGACAGAGTACTGAACCAAGTGGAAAGTAAAAGCCATTAACGGAAAATGGGGGAGGGGCCTGAGCACCCCTCCCCAGACAACTTGTAGCATCCCCAGAGTTATAACATTAACACTAAGAAAAAGCAGAACTCACATTTAAGGGGGTAGGTACTACCTGAAAAAAATATGAAATTTAGGTATATAGTTTAATGTATTTTGTATTCGTAACAAAAATTTTAAAATTAAACAAAAAAAAGGTTTTGTGTCTTTGTATTAGCTTCTTATGGAGGCCATACATATTTACGAATAAATAAAATAGAAGTAAAAATTCAAAAATTTATCAAAATTTATAAAGTTATGATATTAAATTTTTTTTTATTTGCTTACTTTTTTAAAAAGTTTTCAAAAAAATACATTGTAACATTAAAAGTTTACAAGACAAAAATGTTTTGATTTTTTAGATCTTGTTCATTAGCCTTTGTTTGTTGTGCTAGATAAGTAATATAATGTTATCTTCTTCTGGTAGGTTCATCTGGAACATCTAGTACAGCCTTTGGGTCAGTTAAATTTTTAGCCATCCAAAAATCTTCATCAGCTAATATTTCCTCTTAATTAATATCTATTAATTTAATATTGTCTAATGGCCCCAATTCTTTAAAAATTTTGTTTTCAAGACCTTCATAAGATTTCTCAGGCTCTGGAACAATATTATTAGTTGTCTGAGATAATCCTAATTCGCCTCTTCTATTTTTTTCTTCTTCTGCTAAGACTGCTAGGTCCTTATAATTTGAAAATATTTCAATTTTTTATTGTTTTTAATGTTCCAAATAAGCTTTTAAACTTTTTGTCCGTACTCGTGATGGAACAAGGTTATTTGTATAGGAAAAATTCTACTGTGAAAAAAATACCGTTGGCTTCGCTAAAGCTTCAAAACCGTAAACATTTATAATTGAAGCTAAAAAAATGCTTTAGTTTTTTCTTAATAAGTATAATTAAAGCCTGTTACATACATATAGTCACGCCTTTTTTCCGTAGGGATAGGCAGAGACTACTTCTTTTCACTTGCTACAGTTCTTACACACGTTTTTCGCTTCTTCTAATTTTATCAGCGCTTTCATACATGCTCGTCGGTTGATGGCACTCTTTACCCACTAATAGGTAAATGGTTATTTTTAATTTTTCATCAATTCAATTAACCTCAATCTCGAAATTAACTAGTCGACCTTCATTATAGAATTCAAGAAGCTTGGAATGACATTCCTCAGGATACCCTGAATCATTTAATTCCAAGCATGTCTGGAATGCATAAGAAACCACGGAGGATATTTATTATTGAATAACTTTGTTACTTCTAATTTTTAGTTTAAAATGTAATCATTTTTTAAGTTTAATACATTTTTTATAAATTTTATTTAAAGTAATTAACTCTTACTGGGTGTTCAGATGTCAGTATAGGTATTCTGTTTGTGCAGAATTGGATATTAGACTGGTAGTTCTGGTAATGAATGGGGAATTTTTCTGTTAAATTGCTTAAACAATAACAAGTTTTAAATAAATCTTTGTAAGAAATATTTAAACAGTGTATCTAATGCAACTAATTATTAAGAGTTACCAAAAAGCTTACTTTGATAATGGTAAGCTGCACATACAGACGGTCCCATGCATCGCACTCTAGGAAGTAGATTACCTTCTCCCAATAAACATGGGTCGGATTGACCAGATCCTAAACGAGACATACATTCGTAACACCGGAGACATAAACCTAAAATGTAAACGTTTTATTATGTTATATTGGTGCTATTGTTTATTTTTGCTCACAAACATATTCTGGGACTAGCAAAAAAATTTTAGCTGGCAATTCTATGTAAACGAAATAGTTAATTTACGAAGCTCAGAACATTGGACTCAATAAAAAGTGTCAAAAGTTAGTTATCCTTTTCACTAGTAAGTTTTAACCAAGGTTACCTATAACATTTAGTGTGATAGAATAATAATACAAACATAACTTTGAAATTTTTTTTGCTTCCAGCATATTTTCTGTTACTTTTGAAATTAAATCTTAAAATTGCATATTATATTAATATTTATAAGATGCTTGTTCACTAAAAACAAAAATTGTCACCTGATTATTTATTTTACCTGAATTAATAGATCCCAATAGAATCATCAACAAACCAACCACACTAACGTTCATTGTCACTAAAGATCCAATTTTAATAATTTCAAAAAAATATATTCCTTCTATTTAATAACACAGAAAACATGACTCGAAAAGATAGTTTAACTCTTTAAATTCTATTTTGAACTAAAATTTGTTAGTACTATTTGCTTTTTGACCCAATAAGGAACTTGAAGTGGTAGTAAAAATCGAACTAAGATTTTAAATAAAAATTTTATGCCTCCTTTAATGAATCAGTAAACAATTTGCACCTAATAAAAAATTTAGTTTAATTTGGCGGTTTCACAACAGGAAATTGTGAAGTGATGAAGCGTCTAATTGTAAAAATACGCAAAATTTTGTTGCCACTATAAATCTAAAAAAACCCTGAAAAATAGGGTCAAGATTATTTTTTGTTTTGAATTATTAAAAGTAGTTTGACATAAAATATTCCATTATCAAGAGTAGTAGTTTATTAAAATTTGCTACTGACATACTTATTTAAAAGTTTTCTCAATAATAGTTTATTATTGTTTAATCCTAATAGTATTTTTTTATATACTTTTGGTACGTATAAAAAGTGCAATTGCTAGTTTATTGGACTAATGAAAGGTTTTTGTACGACTACCTAGTCGTCATCCCAATATCAATCAATACGTTAAAAAACCAGGTTTAAACTCCAAGTTATCGACTACATAAGTAATATTTATTGGGGTCATTAATGTTTCTAACCAAAAGTGATTTCTCTAGCAGAGCAGCAAAAATCGTTGTATCTTATCAAAGTAAGTTAATTTCGAGCTTTCCAACCAGCCAGTTTTCAAAGCACTCTTCTTCTTTTTGAGAGTCATGCTGGCCACCCAAAAATATAGTGTTTGGAGCCCAAATTTTTTTCTTGTCTGCAAAAATACTAACTAACTTTGCAAAGCTCAAAGTAGACTGCACATTTACCTTGTTTTTATTGTTATTTGATTTGGGAAACATCTTCGTACCTTTTTTGAAGTCTACTATAAACTCTTCTTAAAGAAGTAGGTAGGTAATACAAGCAGACGACCAATAGTTAGGTACCTTTAGTTCAATTCGATAAGTTCAACCATTTTAAGTATTTGATAGTCATGAGATTATTCGATGCAAATTGTATTTAGGGAAATTTTTCTCCTCCTTGGAAAAGGGAGCTTGAAATTACATCGGAAATTTTTTGGCGTTTAGAGGTAAAATGACATTTATATTTAACTTCAAACTATGTTGAATTCATTATACGGGCTGATTAGACGTTTTATAGAAAATTTGTAAATTTGAGGTGTGAAATTTTCGGATATGCCGAATTGATCTAAAATATTTAGAGCCTCCAACTACTTACGGTTATACCGGAAGTTGACTATAACTTGCTAATTTTAAATAAAATACCCTGTATATTATTACGTATCTTGATAAGCTACTCTTGCGGATTCTCCGAATATAGGCTTTTGCTACCTTACACTGAGTGTTTTAAGAGATATGACCATTTTTATCACGAAAAAGTGTCCGATTTGACGCCCTGTATCATTATAATTAATGTAAATTTAAACATTTTTTTGCATCACGTTTTTCTAGTATTGTGTATTTTTACAAAACTAAATCATTTTGTTAATAAAATGATATTTAAAGATTTCTTAACTTTCTTAAACGGACCACCCTGTATCTTATAACGTTTTTAGACAGAACTTTTACTGCTCTTTAAGTTTCGTTAACAACTTCCTATACCTAAATCAAACCGTTATTGCGATATTCAACTTTTAACCTATGGATTATGAGTTTATATCAACAAAGTAAACAAAGCCCCTTATCTATGGCCCCCAGGTTCTCCTGATCTAACCCTTTTGGATTTCTTCATTTGGGGGTATATAAATAATGAAGTACGATAATAATCATTTTAATAACAAAATGACCAAGTTTAGTAAAAATACACAACACTAGAAAAACATAATGTAAAAAAAATGTTTCAATTTACATTAATTATAATGATACAGGGTGTCAAATCGGACAGTTTTTTGTGATAAAAATGGTCAAATCTCGTAAAACACTCAGTAAAAGGTAGCAAAACCCTATAGCTTTATCCAAATTCGTAATTATATACAGGGTGTTTTATTTAAAATAAGCAAGTTGCAGTCAATTTCTGGTATAACCAGAAGTAGTTGTAGGCTCTAAATATTTTAGATTAATTCGGCATATCTGAAAACCTCACACCTCAAATTTTCAGATTTTCATTATGTTAAGTTTCACTAAAATTTCTAAGTTAATAAGTAAAAATCATTTATTAACATTTTACAATATAATATGTACTTGAAAATTCAAAATTTATAAACGTAGCAAAACTAAAATGGAAATGGGCAGGACATCTCATGAGAACAGAGGACAAGGAATGTGACAACAGAACTTGATATATTACCTAAGATTGTTTTTAGAATGATTTATTTTTAAAACTTTAAATTTATCTTTTAAAATAAAAACATGAAAATAAATATTCAAAAATATTATGGATAAGTGGCAATTTGTAACAGACTATTAGTAGTGATAGCTAGAATAAAATGTTGCCAATATTTTCGTCCACTGTCAACGTTACTTTACAAACCATTTTTTTTAAATAGAACGATCCTACATTTTGATTTAATACCCTGATTTAAAGTTACTGGTTCCAGTAAGTATGTAAAAAAAATTTTTGCCAACAGTTTATACTTTGAAAATCTGATGACAATGCTAATTGTAAACTTTGCCGTAAGGCTAAAAATAATTTTTTTTTATTAAATGTAGTAGTAATGGTTTTTGAAAGAGAAGAAACCATAACAAACTGCGAAGTGCTGATTTAAGGAGAAAGAGTGGAAAAGTGAGTTTGTACAGTCGCGTGCCCAGGATTTTTTCTAGGTGGTCACGGGGGTCCTCCACCTGAAAATTTTAAATAAATACGTTTTAAATGGTGCTGTTTTAGGTTATCTAAGAGTGCTAGCTTTTAGATCCGGGGGGGTCCGGTCCTGCTCGTCCACCTCTGTCGGCACGCCCCCGAGTTAGTGTACTTGCATACTTTAAAGTTTACGAGAAACGGAAAGTATGACTGTTGGCAGAAAACAAATGAATGGTACCAATAATTTTGTTATTTTCAACTTCTGAAGAAACTCTTACCTAATGCAACTGAATCCGAAAATGTAAGTGAGATTTTTAAAACTATGGTAACATTTGGAAACCGTAATATGAGATCATAAGTATATTACAAAATTATGTAGGAGCTATTTAATATCTGTGTCGTTGAATTTAAATGCAAAGCTTTTAGGTATTTCATTAAACAAATCAATCTCGTCAATGCCGTAACTCAAGATGTAAATATTGGCATTATTTCAGCATATCTTTTGTAATGTACCTACACTTCCTGTATAATAGATTAACAATTTTAAAAAAGGAATCTGGAGACATAAATCTAAATAAATATTTAAACAGATTTCTGTCTCCACATTCCTTTGTTACAATAGTTAATCTATTATACAGGAAGTGTAGATACATTACAGTGCAACAGAAGTAGCTTGGCGGGCGAGAGATCACAAAATCTGCTCACAATGAAAAAATTCGAATAACGATCCGATCGGCGACGACGAAATTATCAGTAATCGTGAGTCTCTAATACAATCGGAGGAAGAAGTTTACGAACGTGAAGTATATTCAGCCGAATATTTGTTATTTTAGTGGCTAGTCGCCCGCCAAGCTACTTCTGTTGCACTGTACACTTTCTCTGAGTAACTTTCTATGCGAAGGGTTGACATTTGGTAAAAGAATTAAACCATAAAAATTACTACAGGATCCAAAATAACATCATCTCTTTGCTTATAATAAAATATTTTAAGTCTTTTTCTTGGACGTTATTTTTTTTTTATTTAGAAAAGTCGCATCCACCCGAAGGTTATTAGCGACGGTACAATAAAAAACTTAAATTTTATACAACATATTAATTGATTTGAGATAGTCAATGACGAGTTGGTGATCGAAGTATTGTCCAAGAAGTTTCTTCAAGTCATTGGGGATGCTGTACATGCCACGTTAAGTCTGGAATCTAAGACAGTTGATCAGGAAATGGTTTATACTGTCCATTACATTGCACACAGTGAATTTTGGGCGATCGTCGTTTGAAAACAGGTAGGAGTGAGTATACCTGATATGGCCCAGTCGCAGGCGTGCAAGAATCACTTGCAAGCGTCGATCGCTAGTTCTAGTTTGCCACGGCAGGACGTCACTTTTGATTTGTCGTAATTTCGAATGAGAACATTCCCAGACCCGATTCCATTGACACAAAACTTTATTTTTAATAAAAGACTTGAGATCACTTGCAACAGACCGACACTAAGTTGACGAGTCTGGAATTTTCTTGTGCCTGTAGTATTTCGGACTTTAGGATAGATCTGTTGTAAGGTAAAGAAGGAACTAAGAGAGTCGATAAGAATTAACGTGTTTGGTATGTTGTGAGATTTGGACGTTATGTCTAAGGGAAAGTTAAACAGGATTCAATGTTAAATCATAATGCAATCTCATTAGTTTCGTCAAGATACTTTCGAAACCGCTATACGAACGAACCTTTAAAACTAACTGTAGCTAATAATGTTGTGGTGAGTCAAAAATTGAATTATGGCTATTTTGAAATTAATATCCTGAGAATTATGAAGATCCAGATGTTATAAATCCATGTTTTTAAGTAATGTTTTAGTTAACAAGAATTATGTTACACTGTGTACAATTAACTTACCTTTGTCTACATAGCAGCTATTTATAAGCCAAATATTAAACAAATACCTGTGAAAAACAATCTCGTTTTTCTTTAAAAAACTTCAAGCAGACACAATTCATCAATCAGTCGCAGCTGTTAAATTACTTACTACAAATTGGTTTCATTAGGTCTGGTTATTTTAGATTTTCTATTTTTAATTACATATTTACGAAGGCAATGTACGTGTCCAAAACGACTCGATTTATGTTTAAGATCCGTATTATATAAACAAAAAATATCCACATTAAAAATATAATTTAGAAATACCTTTTTTTATTTTAAAACTTATTCTCATCCAATCCGATATGCCAGTCTAATGTTTTAAATTTTTACGACGCGTGTGATCAAAACAGTTATGCTGCACGGTCCATATGTATGGAATAAATTAATTTTTAGCGTTATTATGTACTAGCGGACTCGGCAGACGTTGGCTTGCCTGCTTTGGGAATATCACTATCAAACTCAGCGACGCCGAAAACTATAAATTTGACACTAATAAAGCGTTTTTAAAAGATTTTATATTCCATCCCCTTCCCACCCCTTTCGTAGGGGTGCTACGAAACATTGGAGGTATCAAAATCGAAGCCGAAACGTCGAAATAAACAAATTTGTAGACGCGGTTCAACCCGAATTTTAAGTATTACATATATATATATATATATACACAATATATTATTGATGATAAGTGTGTTGTTTTATTTACTGTGATAACAAAATTCACGGCCATAAAAGGCAGGAAACCCTTCAGCCTATAGTAGGTAAAAAACTAATCGAGCCAGCTTGACTAAATTATCGAAGGAATCCACCAACTACTCTGCGGAAGACGTCATCGAATAGCAAAAGTGAGTCGAGGCATTAGAGGTTCCGGTGGTGAAGCTGCTCACACCTCAGAGCATTTCTATAGCTTGTCGATTCTTAACTGCTAATTTCTCGTCGTCGTCGCCAGCGCGCAGTTATTATATTATTAAAATCGTCCAACCTCAGACTAAATATCGCAACAATTTTTTAAAGGACGATTAGGTAAAACGCTTTGGACTATACAAAATTTTCGTTTTCGGGGCAACTCTTGTTCTCAATTAATCAATTTTTATGTTATCTATATATGATTGTTGGCTCAAAGGCCAAAGAAATAGGTACATTAGATTTTTTGAACAAGTCGTAAGTTTCTTCTTCTTCTAGGTGCCATGACCGTTTAACGATCGTTGGCGATCATTATGGCTATCATGTTTGCAATAATTATTTTGTTGGTAAAATTCTTCAAAGACTCGTTACAGAAATTTTAAATACATCTTTTTCTTTTACTTTTTCTAATATTAAATCTAAAGAGACATGTTCTTTTCTTTCACGAATTTTGTACACAATGTCGCAAATTTCAAATTTGTAAGCTTCGGGAAGGTCAACAGTCTTTGGATGTCTGCGGGGTTTATATTTTTCAACTACTTTTTGTTCACTATTTCCATCTTTCACATTTTTTTAAATCTGGGGTTAATTTTGTTTCACCAATACCCATCGCATTACACACACGCTAACGTATAGATAAAGCTGGTAGCAACGGACCTCCATTGTTTTTTGTTTCGCTGTAAAATAAGCGTGTTCATTTAATATTGATGCATCTACATCTAAAACACGTCGCGGCATTTTCGCGGTCTATTAGGTATACATACATACATACTATTTGAAATTACAATCGGTACTATACGATTTTAATGTAGGTACCCTCTACAATGATAACCCAGGATTATCTATAACTTTTCTAGAAATCTAACCAAAATGAATCAACAGGTCAAATTAAAGCTTGATAGCTTAGTTAATTAGTGAAATTTGTTTGGATTACTTACGTACCTCCAAACAAGAAGTTCCTTATAAAATAAAATTCGTTACTTACGAAATTTGTTTAAAAATATTAGGGAAATTTACTTTCGTACTACTTAAATGTTCAGTTGAATACTGGTTATCGAGTTTCTAACGATAATACGTTACCACCGTATATTCGTGAAATATGCTGTCAATTATTTTTATAAACTTACCAAGTTTAATTATTAACGTAGGTGGTGACGATAATATCCGGTATCTGATGATAAATCGGATGTCGATGTTTATTAATTATTACAGAAAATAAATAGTGTTACAACTTTAAAATTAATTTTAATGAAACCAAGTTGAAAAATATAAAAAATGTATTATTTGTATGATATACAGTATTAAAATATGCTCCTTAAATCTAAAAATATCAGTCCCTTTATTACATAAAGTATGATTGCAAAAGTGAAAATGTTTTTTAATAACATCATGTTTTTCCGTTTTGACTTGACTCATCATTTCTTCGTCAGATTGTTCAAAACACCCTCGTATTGTTGCCAATACTTTCACGCCTGGCATTTCAGCTAAAATAAATATCAAAAGGTTACATTCACAACAAATATTTTGAAATAATTGAATATTATTTGTAGCTACGCATAATGTAGTTTTATTCACGCAAGTTAACACGTTCACCGACACTCTCAATTAATTTTTATTAGACTTAAAGAGTAAAAACAGGTAAGCAATCTTGTATTTTATCTCCGAAAACATCTAACGGAAGGCGTTGCTCCAAAAGTTTCATTTTAAAAGAACAGGGACAAAGAATGAATAATTTTCATATAATACAGAAGCAACGGCCACTAGAAATACACTTACATACGTACATACATAAAGTCACGCCTTTTTTCCATAGGGGTAGGCAGAGACCACTTCCTTCCACTTGCTACGGTTCGTACACACATCTTTTGCTTCCTCTACTTTCATCAGTGCTCTCATACATACTCGTCGGTTGTCGGTACTCTTGATACAGTAAACAAAACACAAAAAGAACTTTCTTAATCAAAATAAGCAAATAATGGCGAAATACCTCAAGAGAGGACAATTTTAATGTCTGTGTATTAAAAATTCCAGTTATCATGTCATTTTGATATGATTTAAAAATACCCGAAGGCAGATCAGCTTTAACAGAACCATATTTACAAAAATAGTCTAAAAACATAACAAAAACAAACCAAAACTATAACATAAATCTCTGCATAAATATGAGATTGGGTCGCATAAAATACGAACGAAAATAATCAAAATTCTTGCCAGCCGCTTTTCGCCGAAGCTGGCCACATGCTTCCGGGGTTTCCAAGATAATCGGTGTCGTCTACGCTTCACCTGTTAGGCGAGCGCCATTTTCTAGCATGCCAATGGTCTCGGCATTCGTTTGCGATTTAAATGGTGTCGGTAACATTGTCGAATCACGGCTTCACCTCGAAAGTGCTACAAATTATTTTTCATTGTTCTCTACCACTAGTATGTAGTTTCCCAAATAATATTAAGGAGGCACATGGCTTTGGACCCCTATATTCTTCAACGAGCGTATAATTATAGCTATTATTCTCGAGGGTAGTAGCTATCGTTATACTCGAGTACAAGACTATACTTTCTCAGAGTTTTAATGCATTCTAAATATTGGGGTCTTCTCTAATGCGTCCCCGCATTTTCAAAATTCTTAATTAGGTACTGTTGGTATTAGTTTAGGACTTTAGGTTAGGTTAGGCTAATTATAATCGGTATTAATAGAGGCAGTAAAAGTAAAAAATTAGTCTAACCTAACACCAACATTACCTGGTGAAGCACGAAAATGCGGGGACGTATAAGAATAGACCCCTACAACTGTAAACCTTTGTTTGTGTGTAGTTACGGCTGGAACTCACTGGGACCCACTGGGAACTGGAATAATATCATTTACATCATGCATTTAATATTATCACTTTTTTAATTTTTTTAGGGGTCCAGAGCCGTGCGTCTTCTTAATATTACTTGGGATACTACATACTAGTGGTACAGAACAATAGAAAAAAATTTGGAACACTTTCCTGGTGGGGCCGTGATTCGACAAATTTACCATGGTGTCTTTTCATGTTTAATTTAAAAAATTATGGGATTTTTTTAAAGTTAATTTAATACTTGTACATTTTCTTCGGTGTTTAAAACCATTTAATCGGATATAACAAAAACATGTTTTATAAGTGGTTTTAATAAGCTTTTTTGTGCTAAAATAAAAACATCAGAAATTACAGTGACGTACAGTGAGTGTTAAAAATACAATATATGTAATAAACTTAATAATAAATTAAATATAAATTAATATCCATAAAATATTTCCATGAGTGTACATATATACATAAATGTAATTAAAACGCGATTTATTGTTCTGCTTACAAATAATCTACACTATGAATCAAATTTAATATTACGTGTTTAGAAATATAGTATTCAAAAACTAGATGAAGTCTTAATAAAAAGTCATTTCTTGTTTGCATAAGTTGATAAGTTAAAATCAAATTTGTGTTTAAATTTATTAAATATTTAAAATACATAAATGGTAAAAATGCATTTGATTTCATAGAATTTACACCATGAAAGTACTGACGAACCAATAAAAAATTCAGGGGTTGGTGCAATTTAATACCATCTTTGGATTTATTTATGAAATGTTCAGCTTGAATGAAGAAGAATTAAGAAACTCTTGTGAAAATTTATCATTGCATTTAAAAGATGAAGCACGTAAAGAATCAGATATTGATGCAAATGACTTATTTGGATTATATTAGTTATTTAAAATGCCACTTACCAGAGCATAATGAGTTAGATCCTTAGTAAATTCTTTAACGCATTTAATAGAACAATTTAATTTCAACATTTCCAAACACTGCAGTGGCAATACGAATTTTTTTAATGCTACCAGTATCTGTAGCACCGGGGGAAAGGTCTTTTTCAAAATTAAAATTAATAAAAACTTTTTTACGATCAACTATGGCACAAGGGAGACTCAGTAATTTGGCAATTATGTCGAGAAAGTGACCTTATGGATTGTATTCCTTTAGAAGAGTTGATTAAAGATTTTGCCGAAAAAAAGGCAAGAAAAAAATGCTTCCAATAAGTTATTTTGTTCTTTTTTTCTGTTATGTAAAATTTTTATTGTTTTGTCAGTTTTGTTATTGTCTTTTTTTACATTCTTCGTTAATCCTTATGTCTATAACTTGTCAAGATCTTCAAATATTATGGAGATGAGTAGTCAGGTATCATGCTGATTAAAATCAGTACTCTTTTTTTTATTTGGGCTTTCGGAAATACTCATTTCCTTCATTTGCAAATATCAAATGATAATGATGATTTAAAATTATAGATTACCTATACATTATATGGTGTATAAATTAAGTAAGTAATAGCGATTTTTTCAATTTTGTGTGTACCCCCTTATCTGATGTATCAGTACCCACCCATGTATAAATTTTTACTAAAAAATGGGTGAGGGGTGTAAAATTATATTTCGCACACAGGCGGCCGCATATGGCCTGGCGCGCCCCTGGTTAACAATTATTCAAATTTAAGTGTAATTATATAATTCCGGTCATACTTACTCTCATATTGTAAAACGAAGCATTTATTGGTGCTGCAATTGGTTGCTTGAAGATTGGGTTTTATTCCATTATTACAGTCTTTGGAAGTTTGGTGGCAGTAAAAACATAAAAAATTTTTTTTTGCTACAACAATAGTTTACAACTTTAAAATTATTTTCAGATACTATCCAGTTTACAAAAATGTATACAGAAACGTTTACAAATAGGTAGGTAGGTACTACAAATAAATTCTCAATAACGAACAATTAAATAATAAAGCAAATTTGTAAACAGTCTTGTTTACAAGTCACGCCAATGGACATTTTTATTGAGGACATTTAAGCCATTCTGCACAAAGTAAAAATGACAGCTGAAAAATGTCAATTCCTTAATGTATGCAACCAACGTTTGGGTTACGTCATAGCTGTAAATATATTAAATTGAAACCAAATTATAAAATCAATAAGAATTAAATTTTAGCAAATGATTTTTAAGCCACCATGATCGTAACAGGAATAATGAAAAAGAAATAAAAAATAAAAGAACTAGTTACTTACCCATTTCAACGTGATCGATAATTATAAAAACAATACACAAAAGCGGAATCAAATTCATTTCACTGCAAATGCGACATTAACGAAATAGCACAGAATTCTTTCTGTTCAACATTTAGGTCAAGTAAGGAAATATTAATGCAGGATAATAAAATGCAAAATCGTCGGAGCAGTTATTTTATGCAGCCGTTTGAGAAGTTCAGTCATCGTAATTGCTTCAAATAAACTCGGATTATAGAAACCGTATTTAGTAGTACGTTACAAATACAAAATTTAGACGAGGTATAACAGCTAAAGAAAAATAAAAACACAGATGTAAAGATGCTGATACTAAAGGTTAAGGATTTGCCAACCCCCACACACGCACATGCCATTGATGCTATTCTAAAAATAATATTCATGGCTTATATACAGGACGTCCTTTTATTATTTTTTTATTTTTGTGAATTATGTTAGCGTGGTATTAATTCTTTTTTCTTTAATATTTATTGTGGAATCGATTATGCACAAACAATACAAGGGTAAGCAAAAAGTGTGACTCACAGTTTTTTATACAACAGTTTTAAAATTGTTAAGATTAAATAAAAATAATGACGAGGTTTTAAAGTGTGCAGGAATTATTTGTTATATTTTGGTTATGCATAATTTTTTTATTATTGGTGTGAAATAAGTAAGAAAGAAATTTAGTAAGCGTTGTACTTTTAAATATAGTTTTGCCAGATACTGTTTACATAGTTGTTGCTGGTATTGGCAGAGACATTACTTATTTATAGTTTGTCGATTGCTTTCCTTACAGTGTTTCAACATCTCATCCGATTAGAAGTCAGTTCGGAAGCCCCGCTGACGTTTAGATCAAGACACATCTTTGTTAGATCCACCCAGCGTGTAGGAGATCGACCACATCGTCGACCAGTGGGGGAATGGCCATGTACAACTAGCTTTTCCATGTTGTCATTTCTGTGAATGTGTCCACAAAATGTCAGGGCACGCTTCAGTACTATGAAGGACAAACGCCTTGGATTACCAATCTAATTTAGAATTGAGACGTTCGTTCTATGTGCTGTCCATGGAAACTGCAGCATTTTGCTCCAGAACCACATCTCGAAGGCATTTATACGATGGCGATCAGCCTGTTTGGTAGTCCACGTCTCCGGTGCGTAGAGAAAGATGAAAAAAAACCAGGGATCGGACCAAAGATATTTTAGTTGTTTTGGTGATGTTTTTGTTGAAATAGCTTAAAATATAAGTTTATGGTTACGCCACTGTAAACACCCTGTGTTCCCTTTACAAGTGGTTAACATCTGTTTTAGTTACTTTGTATCTTTTCTTTTTAAATAAAGTTAGTCTATGTTGAGAATCCAAACGACGCGTTTCATTTCAATACGTTATGGGCCCAGGCTCGCGAAAATCTTGAATAAAATAGTTTGTGTCGTTAGTGATATTTGGATTTAACAAGAATGGCTGCAAAAAAGCGACTTAAATGGGACAAGAAAGCAGTTAAATGTGTTTTGGTGGGTTATGGTGATACTGTAAAAGACTACAGAGTATTTAATCCAGTCAAAAATACTGTGTTTACTAGCAGAGATGTTGTTATGCTGGAAACTACGAATAACCATGTAGACATCTTAGTAAACAAGGATATGCCTGTCAGCGTTGTCAACGACGAAAAAACATCAGTTTCAGTGGGAGGTTCTGAGAGTGAAACTGATGAAGAAACGCATTCAGCAAGTTCAGGGGAAATTTGCGAAGTAGCTCATAATAATAACTCTCAAGATGTCCCCATCACATTGCGAAGATCAGAAAGAGTCCCTAAAACTAGTTATATCGATGGCGGTATTAGTTATCTTTGTTTGGACAATTCTGATTTGGGCAATGATCCATCAACAGTCGAAGCTGCTTTATCGAGACCAGATAAAGAACTATGGAAAACTGCAATGGATGAGGAACTGCAATCGTTTGAAGAGAACAACGCGTGGGAGTTGGTGGATATTCCCCAAGAAAAAACAATTGTACAGTGCAAGTGGGTGTTTAAAAGAAAAAGTGACAGTGCAAATAATGTACGATACAGAGCTCGGTTAGTTGCAAAAGGTTTTACGCAAAAACCCGGTATCGATTACGATGAAACTTTTTCCCCAGTAGTACGCCTCTGCTCTCTCAGATTGTTAATGGCATTGTCCGTAAAGTTAAATTTACAAATATCTCATTTATATGTTAAAACAGCATTTTTAAATGGTCCTTTAAAGGAAGAAGTATTTATGACCGTACCTGAGGGATTCAAAACATCTGGTTACAGTTTTAAAGATAAAGTTTTTAAATTAAATAAGGCAATTTATGGACTTAAACTATCCTCGAGAGCATGGTATACAAGAGTTGATGATTTTCTTAAACATTTGGGATACAGCAGGTCAAAATATGAACCCTGTTTGTATACTAAAAGTTCTAAGAATTGTATAACAATTGTTGCAGTATATGTAGATGATTTCTTTGTTTTCTCGAATAATGTACCGGAAACGGATGATTTAAAATGTAAATTAGGACAATTAGGACAAGAATTGTCTCGGAATGAGAGTGAGAGTTGATAAAAATAATTATAGTATTACTTTGGATCAAGAAAATTACTACATTGATTGTTTATTAAAGAAATTTAATATGTTTAACTGCAAAACTATTGTAACTCCATTAGAAACTAATATTAATCTAGCTAGAAATCCGGATAATAATGGTATAGGTAAAATGCCATATCAGCATTTAATAGGTAGTTTAATGTATATTGCTGTGTTGACTAGACCTGATATTGCATTTTCAGTAAGTTATTTGAGCCAGTTTAATACTTGTTTTAATGAAAGTCATTGGAATCAAGCAAAACGGGTTCTAAGATATTTAAAAGAAACATCATTTGTAGATGCCGATTGGGCAAGTAATTCCTGTGACAGGAAGTCTTATACAGGATTTTGTTTTAAATTTTCCGGGTCTGCAATATCCTGGGAAAGCAGAAAACAACAAACTGTTGCGTTATCAAGTACTGAGGCTGAGTACATGGCAATTTCAGAGGCGACGAAAGAAGCTATTTATTTAAAAAACCTTCTTTCAGAACTAACTGGATGCGAGCTTAGTTGTGTAAAGTTGTATAACGATAATCAGAGTGCACAAAAGATGTCAGTAAATCCCATTTTTCATAATAGATCTAAACACATAGATGTGAGACATCATTTTGTCAGAGAAGCTGAAGCTAATAATTGGATTGATTTAAATTATATACCGACAGCTGATATGCCCGCTTATATCTTGACTAAAAGCTTAAGTTTAAGCAAGCATTATAGTTTCGTGGATATGTTGGGTATTTTTAAGTTAGATTTATATTTTGCGCTAGTGGGAGTGTTGAAATAGCTTAAAATATAAGTTTATGGTTACGCCACTGTAAACACCCTGTATTCACTTTGTGGTTAACATCTGTTTTAGTTACTTTGTATCTATTCTTTTTAAATAAAGTTAGTCTATGTTGAGAATCCAAACGACGCGTTTCATTTCAATAGTTTTAAATTAACTATCCGAGGTATAAAAAGTTCTGCACCACTTGACAGCTTCCAACTTGGGATTTTTGAGAATGGTTGTTATGTTTTCTGTCTATAATCATCACTTTGATCTTGTTGTAATTGACTTTAAGGCCGTTAGCCTCGCTAGTTCGTTCTAAGGTATTATAAGGAGAGTTAATAGTTCAGCTTCTGTGGTTGCTAGAAGAGCTGTATCGTCGGCTAATCTCAAGTTAGACATCCTAGTTCCACCAATGGTTATTGCCATTATTACATTTTTAAAATAACAAAATAATCATTTAAAATTATACAATAATTGAAATTTATACTACATTCAGTTGTTATGATTACAAAAAAAAATAGCGCAAAATGTTTGGTTGAACAAAAAGTGACTTAAATTTTTAAAGAAAGATATATGTCAACGGCACCCAAAATCAGCAGATGTGCAGTGCCGATTCAAACCGAATTAGGTACCAGTGGCGTATCGTAAATATTTTGTAACAGTTACCAAATATTTATATAGCATAAAATGTAATGAAATTGAAAGTAAATAAAAAAAATTATAAATTCTAGATCATTAGGGGTCGCTCATTTCGTCAGTGACAAAATAAAAAATTACTGTATTGTGGTAACTAGCATTATCCACAACCAAAACGATGCTTAGTCTTATATTCGAACCCAACTGTTTCTTATCCACTTCATGGAATTATCTGCATTAATATCAAGATGATAATCACCACTTTTTTGGCCAGATTTAAATATTAGACCATCGTCTATGTCTATAAATCCCATTTCTCTACCAGCGTGCACTAAGATTAACCATTTCCTTTACTGCGAGGTACCTATTTTTAATTTTTTTTTCCAGATTTACGGTGTCTATCCCGGTATTTTTCGTTGACTGAAAAATGTGTAAATAAGTTTTGTCGGTATAAAAATGATATCTTTTTTTTCTTCACAATACTGTTTTTTTTTTAAATTCTATACGATTTTATCTTGCATCATAACTTTCCATTAATACATCTCTATTATCGGGTATTTTTTGTCGCCGTAAACCTAATTTAAAAAGTACTTTTTTCAAAGTTGACTGCCCACCTGCAAAACCTACTTGTATATCAGGTATTTCTTGTAAAACTGCTTTTAAAGTCGATTTTAATAATTCTTTGTCCATGTCCTTCTAAAATGAAATAAAGCAATTCCTTCCATTACATGTTTTCGCAGATGAAATACAAGGTTGCTTATCTGCCTCTACTCTTTGAGCCTCAACGTGAACACTAAAAAACGCCTTTTTCAATATTTCTGTCGCAACCAATACCATACATACATATAGTAACGCCTTTTTCCCTTAGGGGTAGGCAGAGACCACTTCCTTCCACTTCCGCTACGGTTCTTACACACATCTTTTGCTTCCTCTACTTTCATTAGTGCTCTCATACATGCTCGTCGGTTGTTGTTATTTTTGACCTGGCTTTTCTTCAAAACAATGTTGATCTGATGGAGATATGTTTTCCGAGGTCGACCTTACCGACTTTTCCATTTACACTCGCCTTATAAATTTGTTTCATAATCTTCCTTCATTCATCCTTTCTACGTGTCCAAACCATCTAAGCATTTCTTTATCTATCTTTGTAACCACATCTTCTTTTACACCACATTGTTCTCTTATCTCACTATTCTTTACTTTATCCAACCGAGTCACTCCCGGTTATACTTGTCAGACTACTCATCTCCGCAGCATTAATCCTATTTTTATGCTTTTTCTGCCAAACCCAAACTCGTCTCACTGCCACTATCCACTTATTTCTTTGGTTTAAATTTTATTTTTCAGTTGGAAATTTATAAAATTTACATTCATTTTTTGCGCTCGTATATTTGCCATTCACTACAAAGCAACTGCGGTAGCTGCCTATACCCATTTTTTATAAATAATAATCTGACGTTTATTTTTTAACATTGACATTAAAAATACCGTCCTTTATTGCCTAAGTTATCCACTGTGTGCGCTGGTGTCCACTCTGGCTTCTCCCACCTTGACTTCGCTCGGAGCGAATAGGCGGAGTCATAATAAACGGATTTCCAATTCCAACCCGTCGAATTTAGCCGCTTGTTATGCGTTTCAATAGTAACTCTATATTTAGAGCACTTTCATGGATAGTTTTCTTTTATGTGTTAATTATTCAACATTTTAAAACTCATACTAACTCGCATCTATTTATACATTCTACTTTGGGTATTTGTTTATCATGGTCTTCGTGAAATTTCTAAAATAAAAAAATTAGCCGAAAAATGCATACTTTGAATTATTTATATCCCATTAAAAATAGAACGATGTTAACTTTTTCAATGAAAATTTAGGATTAATCCGTAGATCAGACAAGAGATACCAAGTGGCTAGTAAACGATTCTGTACTGGACAAATTCTTTTTTAAAAAGTACCACATTGTGTTTTAAAAACAATGAATAAAAGTGTGTATACATATTGCTTGTTGATACTTAATTTAAAATTTATTAGCGGTAAGTCAATAATACTAAAAGTTTTCTAGTTTTAAGTGCGTGATGTAGTAAATTCGAGTTGATCATGCCAAAACATTTAAAACTTATGAGTAATCTGGAGATCGAATTCAAATGACCGACATTTTTAATACATTCATCATCTGCAGTGTTATGAATTGCTGACGTACTTTTTATAGTCATGTTTAAAATTGTCAATAAAATATGTATTAGTACAGGCGTTGTATCTAAAAAACATGTAACGCCAGTAAAAGTTTTTTTTTTGTGTAGTGGGTTGTCATTAAACCGTAATTTTTTTGCCACAGAATTTTTTATTATTATTATCTATATATTATCGTGATATTAGATTAAAATTAAATTGTGATTTTTCTTTGATCAGAAATTCCATAATTATTATGTATATATCTTCTTTGAATGTACTCAGCAGAATAACAATATTTGTTGGCAATTGGACACCTTGTAGGATTAATTTATTTAAAAATTCCGACCAATGTGTGTTATGGAGGTTACATGAGAATATTAAGTGGTTGATGTCTGCTTCTGATATGTTAACTCCAGTTTTAACCAAGTGTGAGGGATAACCTCCATGGTTTAATTTCATTCTTGTTATGGTAGAAGAGTAAAGCCTAGATAACTTGAAAGTGTTTAAGTAAGGAATGTTTTTGGGAAGTAGAGGGTGGATGGACACGTAAGGGTTTTTGGAAATAGAAACAAAATCTTCCCAAAGTTTCTCTCATCGTATTCGCACTGATTATTTGGACTTACTAAATGTGTCTTGGGTCTTGAGGTGTGAAAAAATTCCGACCAATGTGTGTTATGGAGGTTACATGAGAATATTAAGTGGTTGATGTCTGCTTCTGATATGTTAACTCCAGTTTTAACCAAGTGTGAGGGATAACCTCCATGGTTTAATTTCATTCTTGTTATGGTAGAAGAGTAAAGCCTAGATAACTTGAAAGTGTTTAAGTAAGGAATGTTTTTGGGAAGTAGAGGGTGGATGGACACGTAAGGGTTTTTGGAAATAGAAACAAAATCTTCCCAAAGTTTCTCTCATCGTATTCGCACTGATTATTTGGATTCACTAATTGTGTCTTGGGTCTTGAGGTGTGAATATGTTATTTATTTGTTGGAGAGAGATGGCATCTTTTGCTGCTTCATCGACTTTCTCATTTCCAACTATGCCTGAGTGGCCATTAACCCAGATAAAAATTATTTTAATGTTGCTGGTTTAGAGAGAGAGAGCAGTGTTTGAATGATTTCGTTAATAATAGGGTTATAGTTTGCCACTGAGGCATGATTATAAATGGCAGTCAGAACAAAAATGTGGAACGCTTCACGATTTTGCGTGTCATCCTTGCGCAGGGGCCATGCTTATCTTCTCTGTATCGTTCCAATTTTAGTATATGTACCGCCAAAGCGAGTACTCCAGTAAAAGTTTTTTTTTTTAATATATTAGGTATAATAATAATTAAATTACCATTTTTGTGTTCAATAAATTCACCATTCGAAATTAACAAAAATATTAAATTTTGACTATGACGTATCAAAAAGAATGTAGATTTCTAAACTGTTTATTATTACTCAGCATAAATAGATTTATTTTCATTTTTGCATTGTTTAAAGATTATTACAGCAGCTATTTAAAGTTTTGGCGTAAATGAAAAATGTAAGTTGCCGGTAATTTTAAAGTATAAATGAACATTAGTTACAATAAAAAAATCATGGTCAAATAACAGGTATAGGTATGGAATGTTTTATTTATTCAAACAATAACTGTTGTGGAACTTGTCTGTAATCCATTTCGAGAGGCGTCAACACAAAATGTAATGTCGCAAAAATGTATAGAAAAATCTAGAAAGCGCCACATAAAATTAATAAGTAGTGTATAATATATAGTGTGTATTTAAAAATAAGAAACTTGTAACCCTCATTTATCGTAAACACATGTGCACTATTAAAAAGCAAGCTTTTTGTTGTTGTAAGGCTCGTTGCAACCCATGTCAAGTGGGATGAAAGGACGACATATTGTTCCTACATTTTAAAATGAAATACTTGTACATGTAATATTGCTAAACAGCACAGACATATGGTTCATATTAAGAAAACATGTACCTAATTGGGAGCAATCTTTTTTAGAAAAAAAAGGTCGTAAATAGTTCTCTTTTGGAAACAGTCGCTAAAAGTACCCGTTTGAATTAAGCGGTAATGTTCACTCTCGAAGGTTAACATTTGAAGTCGCGAATAACCCTCGTTTAAAAACAGTCGTTTTATAGGACTTGCTCGAAAAAAGTTGTTATTGTTACTCGCTCGTAATAAGTGTTAATATTTCCCACTCGAAAGTGAATATTAAGCTGTCTTGAAACTAAAGAAATAAAGTTTATACTCTTAGTCTCAATATAAAAAACACTATTGCATAAAAATTAAGTATAAAAATTACGTAATCTCGATCATTGATTCTCGTTAGTGTTAAAATAAAAATGTTGTCTCATCTACCCAAAGTGCTCTTTTGGGACTTAGTATAATAATAACTGACTCTTTTCTGTTTTCCGTTGTTTTGTTACATTAAAAAAAAGGGATAAAAAGAAGTTGTTTTTATTAGAACTGTGATCCAGAATATAAAACAAATAAAGTGCAAAAATTCTCTACACAGTGAACCAGCAAAACCCTTGGTGATATGAAAACCCCTAGGGTTAAGCAAGGATAGATAAACCCCCTCTCTCCATCAACAACCAATATTTCAAATCAAGGCAAATACAGACTTTATTTTGTGAAAAACGGAAATCTTAATCTATCTACTGGATAAAAATTATACAGGGTGGTCCATTAATTAGTTGTCACTAGAAATCCTTAGTTTTGCTTAGCGTAGTGGTAGTCGGTTATGAACTTGACTGGTGTGTATCTGACGTTATGTTGTTTGTTACTATCTGATAACAATAAATAGAAAGTTAACTACAAAACAGTGGGTATTTATTGTGTAAATAGTGTTCCGGATTGTGGTCGATGATACGCCCCTGTTCCATTATCTGGCCTGAAGGCACAATGCGGGTTACAAAAGAATATATGATTCTTTCGGCGGTATCCAAGGCTTGCCATTTATAGCCGCAGCCGACAAGATTATTCGTGATAATGTCGGAACGAAAAAGAGTTCTGGTACTTTAGGGAAATATTAGTTGGATATATTTAAGACTGCAGCTCGCGGAAGAAGTTAAGTTAAAAAGTCCAATAATATGTTTTCGCATGACCACGTTGCTAACATCGCAAAGTCGGCAAGCCAGAGGCTAGGTTTTCTGTGGAAAGCCAGAAAGTTTTTTACTCCTGATCAACTGTTGACGACGTACAAGGCTCAAATGCGACCTCTCGCATATTTGGGGTTCAGCACCAAGGCATTCTCTTCGTCTTCTAGATTCCATTCAGAAAAGAGCCATTCGCTTGATAAACAGCTCAACTCTCACAGATACCCTTCACCCTCTAGAACATAGAAGAAGAGTTGCAGACCAGTCATTGCTCTACAGATATTTCCATGGCAGATGCTCCAGAGAAATAAAAACTCTTGTACCACCACTGGCCACATTCGGCCGAAGAACTCGGCACGCTGATCAGTCTCACACATTTACTCTCAAGCTTGACACTTCAAGACTAATCTTCATCAAGAATCCTTCTTTTACAGGGCTGCTACGGAATGGAATAAGCTTCTAAAATCAGTTTTTCCAGAGAACTATGACCTGCAACTTTTTAAAAAGCGTGTCCAAAATCATTTCCTTTCTATAATCCCTCCCCCTTCTAATAGTCGCAGTGCGGGCCGTCCGCGTGTTGTGTATCTGTATTTGATAACAACTAAATTTGTAACTTGTAATCAAACCAGGGTTCGCGTTGGTTTAAATCATTTATTACTACAGATAAATAGGAGAACGTGTTACACTGTTCATGCTGGCAAAAAGCGAGGTTAGGGGCGGAAGTGTCATCTTCTTCCTACTTCCGTAAATCCAACATCAATTGCGCGTGAATTAATATATTTGACATTAATATGTAACAAATGGCCTCCACGATCTCCAGATTTCACACCCGTGAATTTTGCAGTCTGAGTTATATTAAACAATTCCGTTAAGATTCATGATGTTAAGCATTTAAAAAAACGATTCCAATCAGAATTTAAAAACCCACATCCCCGGAAGGTTTGTAGCAAAATTTTGTAAGTTAGTAAGTTCAAAAGATATAATGTTTGCATAGAACAGGAAACAAGAAAATTTGGTCATCGACTAAAATTGTTTCTGAAGTGTTCGGACCTACCGAGTTGATTTTAAAATCTTTACCAGACAAACCAGATCCTTAATCTTTTAAAAATTAATGTTACATTTCAGGAGAAACTTTAAGTTGTTATAAATGCAAAGATTCTATGAAGACTGGATGCTATTATGGAAATAAAAACGAGATGAATGGTTCAAAATGTTTGAAGAATGATGTATGTGTGATTTACCAATCCGAAAGTAAGTATACAAAAGCAAATAATAATTTATCTTTATTTTTTTTAAATGCTTGTTAGATTATAGTGATTAAAAAAAAATGTCGGGTCGAAAACAAATGTTCACGTTCAAGTTTTGATAGCAGACTTGATTTTTCAAAGAGACATGTCAATGATTCCACCATATTTTCTAAGTCAGCAGATGTGCAGTGCCGATTCATACCGAATTGGATAACAGTGGCGTATCGTTAATATTTTGTAACGGTTACCAACTATTTATGTAGCAGAACATGTATTAAATATGAAAGTAAATAAAATAAACAGTATTGCCGTAGCAAAACCAACTTTTCCAAACCGAAAGCTCTTTTCTAATTAATATTTTTTTTTTTTTTATGAAAATATAGTTTTAGTTGTCCTAAATTGAATTTGTATTTATAATTTATATGGAGATACTGACCAAATTTTGAATAATGATCTTGTCCGTCGGTCGGAGCAAACGTAATACCTGAAAGTTTCATCGCCCTAGCTCTTCTTCTGAAGTTATCGTGCAAAAAGTACAAAATGCGGTAAATTTGAGGATCACCTTGTACGGCAGCTACCTGAAGGAATGTACCGTTATAGCCCATCTTCGAACTCGGTCTTGTCCTTCGGACAAAACTACTACCCTGTAACTTTTAGTGACCTACCGCCTCTTTGTCTCAAAATATCGTGCCCACAAGATTTTCCAACACACACACACACACACACACACACACACACACACACACACACACACACACACACACACACACACACACACACACACACACACACACACACACACACACACTCACACACACAGACAAAATTTGGAACAACCGTCACGCTGAAAATGGTGCCATTCGACGCGTGGGGCCATGAAACGTGCAGCGCACATGGTTTTGACAATTTTGATTTTTGGGGGTAAACCAATACTTTTCCTTTTTTACCGTACGGTTCGAAAAAGTAAAAATGTATAAATTCGAGATCATTGGAGGTCTTTTCACCAGTGACAAAATACTCTCTTAATTATTAACATTTTATAAAGTCACTGCCCAGAAAAGACCACAGGAAAGTTAGAACTTATCCTTCGCCTTGTGAACGGGATAAGGAATTTTAGTGTGGGATAAAATTGTTAGAATTTCGAAAATATCACAGAAATAAACATTTCATCACAGACAATAAATAACCAAAAAAAAATATTCTATAAACGCAAGTAAACATTCTAAAAACTCAAAAAATAGGTAATTCTGAAAATAAAATAAATTCTAAAAAACGAAAACGGTAGAAAAAGCTATTTTGAAAGATTAAATTTTACTTTAAATATATATTAAAAATACCCGTAAACACGAGAATCATTTATTCCGATAACTCTTCTGTAAAACTCGCGTAAAAGTCACTCTGTGAGTTGGCTAAACTAAAGGAGGTCAATTGTTGTTATCAAACAATATGTTTTCTTCACAGGACATCATCCGATAATTCTTCCTCTGGGTTTTCGTTAATCTCCTGTATTTACTCAAAAATAACACGCCGGCCCTCATCTTCTTTCTCATCTAGTACATGTTTTCTTTCAGCCAACTCAATCTCATATTTTTGAGCACCTTTGCATACACGTTGTCACTCCTCCATGGTAATTTCATCAAACTAGTTTAACATCGAAAAAGGTGTGAGACAGGTATGTGTGGCTTCGCCAAGGCGATGATGATTGTTTTAAACATTTGAGAGTGCGTATGGATTGAAAATAAATGATTTTATCGTCAAATGCCTTCTTTATGCCGATGATAAAGTCATATTAGCATCATCTAAAGAGGAGTTTCAGGAGATGGTTAATGTTATGCATGATGCCCTGAAAATCAAAGGGATGAAAACAAATGTAAAAATGAAAGTAATGGTTTTTGAAAAAGAGAAAGTATGACAAACAAGTAAATGAGTTTGTATACTTGGGTTCAAAGTTTACAAGAGATGAAAAGTATAACAGTAACATTGAGCGAAGGGTGTTGACAGGAAAACAAATAAATGGGGAACTGCATAGCTTTATGAACAGCCAGAAAGTGTCAAAAAAGGCACGTGGTGGTAAATGTTGGGTTTGACAGAAAAAGTATGAAAATAGGATTAATGCTGCGGAGATGAGTAGTCTGAGAAGTATAGCCGGAGTAACTCGGTTGGATAAAGTGAAGAATAGTGAGATAAGCGAAGAAGATGTGGTTACAAAGATAGATAAAGGAATGCTTAGATGGTTTGGACACGTAGAAAGGATGGATGAAGGAAGATTGACGAAACAAATTTATAAGGCGAGTGTGAATGGACAAGACAGTAGTGGTCGACCTCGGCGAACATATCTTGATCAGATCAACATTGTTTTGAAGAAAGGCCAGGTCAAGAGTACCAACAACCGATGAGCATGTATGAGAGCAAAAGATGTGTGTAAGAACCGTAGCAAGTGGAAGGAAGTGGTCTCTGCCTACCCATACGGGAAAAAGGCGTGACTATATATATGTATGTCTATAAATCCCATTTCTCCACCGGCATGCACTATAATTAACCTTTTTCCTTTAAATTATTTTTCAGATTTACAGTGCCTACCCAGGATTGTTTTCTTGAATAAGAACTAAGCAGATAAGTTTCGTCGGAATAAATGATATCTTTCTTCTTCAAGATATTTCAATAATTCTACATGCTTTAATCTTAACATCATAACTTTAAATTAATACATTTCTATTATCGGGTGTTTTTTGCCACCGAAAACCCAACTTAAACAGTACTTTTCTTAAAGTTAACTACCCACCTTTAAAACCTACTTGTGCATCGGGTACTTCTGCTTTTGTAGTCGAACGTTGCTTCCGTGTTGTATGAAAATTATTATTTCTTTGTCCCTGTCCTTCTGAAATGAAACTTCTGGAGCAACACCTTCCATTAGATGTTTTCGGAGATGAAATACAAGGTTGCTTACCTGTCTCTACTCTTTCAGTCTTATTGTGGACAGTGTAAAATACCTTTTTAGATATTCCTGTCGCAAGCAAAACCCTGCGACGATAATTATCACTTAGACCTTGCAAGCTATGTTTTGCCTCGTTTTTTATAAATTTAATTACATTAGAAATTACTTCTTTTATTTTCGCAAGTAGTTATTTTTCTGTCTACCTCTTTTAAATTCGTATTTTAAATAGAAAAATATAACAGCAACAAAAAACACGCGTACCCACACGCACTCCTACAACTACTAAAACTAAACCACACCTATAGCCTTCTTCAACATGATTACAAATTCCCACTTAAAAATTTCGTTTACCTTCAAGCGGGGTTATTCGGCAACCGTCGTGTGTTTTTGCCGTTTCATTCTACTCCGACTGATTTCACCGGAAGTATTCCCTATCAAACGTTTTTAAATAAGGATCTTCGTAAGATAATCTAACTTTTAACTGAGTCTAACAAGCATTTTAATTGTTAAATTGATTTATTCACACACATTTGTCTTTAAAACTGTTTCAAGTAGGTATCCACCTACATTTATACTGTATCAGTAACAAGTAACTTGAAAGACTTTGCAACCAATTTCTGATGATAAGTCAAATATTTGCTTGATAAACGAATCCAGCATAAAGTCTGTTATGAGTGTAGGGTATGAAAGAATTTAAACTGCTTTTTATTAAACAAAAATATTTGACAAAAATCGGAAATTTAACACAAATTCTATCATGGGGTAGTGCACGAGGCGTTTTAGCTCGACAACGGTAGAAAGAATAACGTACATGTGACATCACAGCTTAAGATACCATCTTTCTGCTTCAGCTACAGGTAACATAAGCACTAAATTTTGTATAATCGTTAAAAATAACTAATAACACCACAATATTGTTCCTTAAACCCAAATAGTTATCAAATGGTTTACTCGAAACTCCAAAAACCACAAAGACCTAAGAAAACCACAATCGTTAAACGTCTACGTCACCCTTTCTACCGATGTCAATAAGTGGCCACGTGCTGCTCGTCATCCATTGTATATCCCTTTCTCAATTAGAGAAAATGATACGTTTTTTTGGTTTTAGCAACTCGAGGTTCCAACTCGTATATTTCCACAACGAGAGGATGTTTTGTAAAAGATATTTGTGATATAATTATGAAACCATCTAAAAATACCAAAGGCATTCTATGTCAAACTTGCAATACAACTTTATGCAATAGAGGGTATTCTACCAAGTCAACATTTTTAACTTTTGTCATTATTTATGTACTAGTATCTAAATTATTTGGTAGTCATGTGTAATTTGGGATGTATTAAATTGTTTGTAAGCATTTACTAGTGTTTAAAAAATAAAGACAAATCTGCTTTTTAAATTTTTTGTATTTTCAGAACACTTTTAGCCTGCAAGAAAAAGGGGATATAAATATTTATATATAAAAAATTCAGTTCGTATGTTCAGTGCCTTAAGGCCGTATGACACTAAGCTTTTCTTGTAAAAAATGTAATACAAAAATCTGCATGGGACATTCTTGTCAAGTGTCAAACATTAACTTTGTATACATTTTTATCTCAAACAAAATTTTTTTTAAGAAATTAGAGCTCGTTTTAGTTTCTTTTATGAAATGTAGTACGTTAGGCGATTCTTAAAAAATGTGCGTGAGTGTCGTACCCTCGGTTGGAACGAAGTTCCTTTCGTAGTGTATTATTATTGATAAACGTATTATATTTTCTCTCACGCTTGTTTTTGCATTTTTCAGCATTGTACAATAGAACGGACATGGGCATTATTTTTTTACGGGTTTGGTGACGGAAAAATCTTACACTAGCATTTTTTTTTTGACGTAAAACATCTTTTAAATCACACCTAAACATATGGGTACCAGGTCAGAAAAGTGGACCATAGGTAAGGGATTATAGAAAGGAAATGATCGTGGACACGCTTTTTAAAAAGTTTCAGGTCATAGTTCTCTGGAAAAACTGATTTTGGAAGCTTATTCCATTCCGTAGCAGCCCTGTAAAAGAAGGATTCTTGATGAAGATTGGTCCTTGTAGTGTCAATCTTGAGAGTAAATGGGTGACAGTTCACCATGCAATCCAACCCTTCTCACGAAGTTCATGGTTGTATGGGGTGAGATTTTCTTGAAATCGGTAGGTGCTAGGTTGGTATAACCAAAAATGTTGAACCTTATTCTTCCCAGACAGGGGCATTAACATATTATATGTTCAGTAGTTCTGTCTTCTACGCTGCAAAACCGACAGTCCGTTTGTTGATTAAAGGGGACCGTAACGAAATGGTCTATATAGTCATAACTTAATAATAACAAAACTATTAATCTTAGACCAGTGTCCAGTGTAAATATTTAATTTATATAGTCAGCTCGCTGTTATGACCTATAGTTTGCTTTGGAGCCGAGCGGGATGGCGGGAGAGGGACACTGCGCAGAATGATCTAAATCGGCTCTCTCTCTCTCTCTCTCTCTCTCTCCTTTCTGTTCAGTGTAACTCACGACTCGTAAGTGTGCGGCGATTCTTTCGTGTATTTATAGTTTATTTAGAACGATTAATTTAAATAAAAAGTGTAATTTTGAGAATATTTATAGGTAAAAATAACTAGGACGTGAAAAAAAATAAAAATTTATTTCAACCATTGTCGAATATTAATCGAAATAAGTAATTATGCGTACTACCTATTAAGAGTCATTATCGGATTAAAATATTTAGAACGAAGTCAATCTTGTTTTAATTTCAATCTTTATCACTAAAAGCGACTCGCCGACATAGACGTTTCATGTTAAATCAACGGATGTGTGCCCCGATACAGCCCCACCCGTTTTTTTAATTTCCAGTCACTGGTGTGTTCACATCATTGTTCCCAAAATCTCTTGTGAAGTTGTAAAAAATTATTGCGTCTGTAGGAACTGATTATTAGTCTGATTGCTCGTTTACCATCAACAATCGTCAATTCATCAATTTATTGGTTAACAGTATTGGTTGCCTTTTTTGCTCTTATTTTTCTTTCATTATGGGGAAAAATGTAATGTACAAGACAGATGCTTATACACATAAAAACTTACAACAAATTGCATCAGTGTAGAGCGGAGCATAGAGTCATACGACCTTTATAACACGAGTTTTTTAAAATTTATAACAAACAATCTAAAATGATAAAAATGTCCATCGGACCTTAATTCTTCTAAATTTATAAAATCACAGCCGTATTTAACTATATATTTACACATCGGATCATTTACTTTGTCGATTAAAGTATAACAAAATTCTTTAGAAAATAAATCGGAGAACTTGCTTTGTAAATCGAAAAGAATTTTAAACAGTATTTTCTCGCATCCATTCACAAGAGAACCGTACAAATCACTTAAAACGATAGTTTTTACAATACCAAATATCATAAAGCAAGTATGGCGATCCTGCATAATTCTTAATGTCCGAACAATAATTTCCAAAATCTTCTCGAGCGACGCACTATTATTTTTTTCTTCCCGTAAACTCTTACAATCGGTAGCTAGTAGAGTCAAAAAAGAATAATTTTCGCAAAGAACCTTAACTCCAGAAGGTATCCCACAAATCGCTTTAACGACATCCAATATCAATAATTTCGTATCTAAATCAGAAACAACACTTGAGTACAATTCGGAAAACAACTTAAAAGCCATTGAACGCACGAAATCCGTGAAATCTTTCTCGGTCCTCAAACCGTCTCGCAAAAGTTTCAACGTAAACGTTCTGTGCTCTTTGAAGTTAACATCGGAACTATGAAGGAATGTGTACAATTCTGGAACCGTGCTAAAATTAAGTGAAGATTTCGCTGTTAAATGTTGAGATAGAGGAAGGTACATCACGTGATTAGGCCGAGTCAAAATTAAGGCCATTCTAGCTAAGTAAATTGCCGAAAAATTGTTTAGTTTAAAGTCTGGCAACAGAGCAGTACCTGAAAAATGAAAATTTCATTTATTATTTAACATCACAAATTGACAAATCAGTAAATCTCTCGAAGATAGACATTTCCTCGAATTTTACTTCTATAAATATTGTAATAGATTTAATTAATAATATTTTCTTAGATAGATATACTAATAAAACAAATTATAATTCGTTGGACATACACCAGAACAATGGTTACTCTCCACCTTCTGCGCTATCTCAAAAACCACAAACACTAAAGACCGACGAGCTTGTATGAGAGCACTGATGAAAGTAGAAGAAACAAAAGACGTGTGTAAGAACCGTAGCAAGTGGAAGGAAGTGGTATCTGCCTACCCCTATGGGAAAAAGGCGTGACTATATGTATGTATGTAATACATTAATAAAAAACTAGAAGAAAGAATAGATGACAGTCAATTTGGGTTCAGAAACGGACTAGGTACCAGAAAGGCGTTGTTTGCACTGAATGTGTTAGCACAGAGGTGTCTAGACATGAATATGGATATGCATGTCTGTTACGTTGACTTCGAAAAAGTCTTCGATAAAATAAGACACGAAAAACTAGTCAAAATTCTTAGAACAAAAAACATAGACAACAGAGATTTAAGAATAGGAAATCTTTACTGGAATCAACGCGCACAAATAATCGTGGACAATGAACAAAGCCCAGAAATAGAAATAAGGAGAGGAGTGAGACAAGGATGTGTTATGTCTCTCTTGCTGTACAATGTATAAAGTGAATCAATTTTTAAGAGGCACTACTATCTGAGGAGGAAGGAATAATAATAAACGAAAAAGTAATAAACAATATAAGATTTGCGGATGACACAGTGATTATGGCAGTCTCTGCGGAAGAAATTCAAAGACTATTAAATAGAACCAGTACATTTTGTGAATAGTATGGATTAAAAATAAACATAAAAAAGACTAAAAATATGGTAATAAGAATGAAGCCAAACACAATTAATCATAAATTTACTAGATCGACAAATAGAAAGAGTTCGAAAATACAAATACCTGGGCACCTGGATTACAGAAAATAATGACCAAACAACAGAAATAAGAACTAGAATAGAAACAGCAAGAAATGCGTTTGTAAAACTGAAAACAATCCTTTGTTCCAGAGACCTCACAATAGAACTAAGTGAGAACATTAAGGTGATATGTGTTTTCAATACTATATTATGGACTGGAAAGCTGGACACTGACGCCAATTGGTTAAGGGAAGCTTAAACTTTAGACAGTACCCTACCAAAAATTTATCTATGTCAATAAAAAAAAAGTTGATGCTTGTATTTAACTTTTAAAATTTGATTATCAATCAGCTTAGTTGTGGATATGTTGTCTTCCAGGGTAAAGGTTAAGGGGTTGATTTACAGTCGATGGCGTTAACGCTCCAGCTGATGTCGTTATTTATTTTTCGACACCTTCCCTATGATGTGTGTACCTCTATAAAAGTCTATCCTCGTTGGTGTAACGAAACGATCTTTCCAATTATATTGCAATGGACTATATATGAACTAATGTCTACTTTTACTATTCATTTAAATACCTTTAACTAGTTTGGTTGCTAAATAATTGATTTAAAAAACAGTTATTGCCAATAAGTTGACAATAATTAAACAGTACAGAAAAAAACTCACCTTTACAGACTGCTTCGATATATCGGATCCACAATAAATTGTCTTTGCCAGTTTGTCTTGCATCAACGTGATAATGTAATCTTGCTAAAACATGACAAGCAGCTTGTCTTGTTTCTTTGTCAACGCTACTCAAACCAACGACAGCCAAACTTAACGCGCCTACAAAAACAAACAATCTATTTAATTTACAAAACAAAATATAACAAGTGTTGTTCTTTTTCCCCTGGTACATCAGTTCATAAGAAACATAATGTGCAAAGGTTTTTCGGTATTTTGTTTTTCTTTTTACTTGCTATATTGAAAACGAGAGCACGTAGCCATTTTTTGACATCGGTAGAAACGTGTCGTCACTGCTTGCGATGGGTAACGATTTTGGTTTTCTGAGCTTTTTTTTGAGTTTAAAGTGAGTGAGCTTTTTGACAATTATTTAGGTTTAAGAAACAATATTGTGGTGTTTCTATTCGAGGCTCGAGATTCCAAAACTTTGAGCAAAGTATATCAGTTTCCTGGAGCTAAGTTTCTGACATTGAAGGGCTTTAGGCAGGTTCCTTCCAGAAACTTGAACGCTGGGCATTCGCAAAGCAAATGTTCAGCAGTTTCAGTGAAGTTCTCGCAGTAGCGGCAACTATCACTCTCTGTTTTGCCCATCTTTTTCAGGTGATTATGTTACCAGTAGCCGAGGATATTTTTTAAAAGATATATAGAATCTCAAGCAGTGACTTTACATGTATGTCACTCTTTCTACCCTTGTAAGGCTGAAACATCACGTACACGTTACCTATTAACTGGGGCTTATTTTACCAAAGTTATAGTTTATATTAAATTAAACAAAAAAATAAAAGATAAACTGCTATTAAACTGTCTAAAACTGTTTCGAATCGTGCAAGATGTCTAAATTGTCTAAATATTAAGTAGGTTTATATCACAGAATGCTATCTAATACTATTAACAATTAGTATAATTTTGTTGTTATTTTACATAAAAAAAGCTGTTTTTGTTCTTTTACATAAAAAAACTGTGATATTGACTTTGTTTTAATTATTTGTATTTATAATTACTGAAGAAATAAACCAAAGTAATTAATATTATGTATTAAAAAAATTACCTGATCTGGTAAATTTGTAAGTTTGGACCTGCTGTTCCGGAGCTAACAATTGACTAAACAGAGGCAACAAAAATTTCAAATCGTAACTCTTAATGTCGCCTACGTCTAACAAAACATCTCCATCGGATCGCAAACTTTCTTTTAAAGGATAATTTATGATAGTAGAATGGACTAAATTTTCTTGTAAAATGTCAAGAATATCGCTCACTTTTGGTTGTCTCCATAGAGCGTTTTCCAATTGTTGTCTGACTGAGTAATGTGTAGCTGCAGCTTTGTCCCACAAAAACGGTTTAAAATCATAAAAGTGAGTTTGTTCTTGTTTAGACTCATACCTAAAACAGAAACATTTTCAGTTCTATTTAATCAGAAGCAAAATTTGAATGCAATGCAATGAGCAAACTTAATTCTAGCAAACAATATTTTAAAATGTTTTTATAATAAAAATTTTTGTATTTCATTAAACAAAAACAATATTATACCATTAAAGAAAAATACTTTCCCTACTTAGGATTTCTTCATGTAAAAGAGCATATATGAATATTTATAATGCATGTCATTAAGTTGTAAATAATACAAAAAATGAACCATACCGAAAAAACAAATTACCTAATTAGCGAAAAATATTTGTATTGTATTGTACTAGGATGATCAATATAAATTATCCACCCTTTAACATTGTTACTATTGCATACACACAAAAAATGTTATAAATAACATTTGTGTGACTATGATTAATTATTAAAATGCCATCAGAAACACAGTGGCATGCAGATTTCACGGGAAAGCATTTTTCTGATTTTAAAAATAGAAAAAATATAAAAGAGTCAAGATTATTAAAGTAAGCATTAAAAAATAATAATTTTTTTCATTGTTTAAAAAAAATAATCCAAATAGTTAAGCTGGTAAATTTTAATAAAAAATTCAGTATACCAAAAATTTTATTACGCCCCTGTTGAAGCAAAAAAAGTAATTTTAACCGGAAAGAATTGCTGTATTTTATTTCTTGAAAACGACAAAAAAAGTAACTACACAGAATTAATTGCATTAATATAATTAAAAATATCTACTTACATTTTCAACAATAATAAAATTATTCTGTCACATTTGTTTACGAGCGCTCTGTAACTCGCCAACAAAAGGGGAACGTACTGCCTTTCCATAAACTCTGGCCATGTCTTGCATAAAACCAAATACAAAGACAATATTTCGATTTTCGTATCACAATATTCACCCAGAATAATATCCAGAAATTCCGAGTGAGATATCAACATCTCTAATACCAATCTGCCGTCTTCTACTTCTAAAAACCCGCTCAAAATGCCCAATAAATATCTCAAAGTTTGTAAAAATATCGGTTGCTTAGATACCCCGTATTTTAAACAAAATTTGAAATATAACTTCATCGTTTCGTTTTTCGCTGTAATTTTTAAGTCTTTATCGGTAGTTCTTTTTTTAATTTCTTTTAATAAATCAATAAATAAACTACTGACTTCTACGGCTTTCGATACGTCCGTGTCAGTTTTTAAATTTTTCTTAAACAAATTTGTCAGCAAGTGGACGAAAATCAATATCGAATTATTTATTTCTTTAGAACTTACAGAATCGTCCAACGTTTTTAAACAAACCGCTTTTAACAAATGCGCGTGAAAAGTCTCAGTGACATCGAACTTTTGAACTTTATCCAAAAAACGTTTGCAAGTTTCCATCGGCATCGCGGTGTTTATTAATACAGTCAATCCGTAATAACTCTCGTGAAAATGTTGTCCGACTTTTTGCGGCTTGTGTAACGTTTTATTTAAAGATGTTACAGTCAAATCATAAATTTGTTGCATTAACTCTTCGTCCAATTGTTGTTTGCAAAGAACAGTTAAAACAGGTAACAGCAAACTTTTCTTTTCGCACACTAACTGAAGATTTTTTCGTAGGTACTTCATATTCGATGAATTAGTTTCTAACAAAAATACGGTTAACTTCACATTGTCTTTGTTTGTTTCTTCAAGTTCTAATAGAACTTTAAATAAGTTGCTGTCGATATGGTTAAGAGAATGCGGAAACTTTTTTAAATAATCGTAAATCGCTGATGATACCGCACTTATTTTAATCTGATTTTTAGCTAATGTTACTAAGTAAGAGGTTAGATTTAAAACAACTTTGCCTTCTAAAGGATCTAAATTATGATTTGAAATAGCTAAACTAGTAAATTGAGACAGACTGTAGCTTAAAACATCCATAATTAACTCGTGTTCAGAGTATTTCTTGTAAGTTTCAGATAAACTGTCGAGTATGGTTACGCATTCATTATAACCCAGTCCATACAAGTGCAAAACTGTTTTTAAATCCAGCTGCTCGTATTTTTGAGGTTTACTGAGGATTTTTAAAATTGAATGTAGCAGTTTTTCCCTATAAACGCTCAGGTATGGTCCAATAGCGCAACCTTCATTCAATAAATATTTGGTTATGTTGATAAGACAATTAGTAATGTGGCTTTGTGATGTTTGCTTGTTAATTTCCAAAAAGCTTGTGAAATATATTAAAACGGGATGAGATAATACATTTTCAATTGTCTGAATACTCGATGTATCTCTCTTGATTAGGTATATCGCAAATTTCTCGAAATTTTCAGCGGTTTCCAAAGTTAGTGAATTGTTAATAAGAAAATTCGTTACATAAAAAATACTAATGTCCAACAAATTAATGCCCAAATCAAAATAAGCCTCCAAATTATTATGTTCTAAAAACACTTCCAACTCCCCAGAAAGAAACCGCATGCTAAAATCTTGAAAAATTTGGAATCGCCCTTTTGATTTTTTTAAAATAACGACTTCCTTACACTTTAGCCAACTACTAGCATATTCTTTAAGAGAACCTGAAATAATATTAAATTTGTCAATCAAGCTGATAATCGGCATGCTTTGAGTTTCTAAATGCAACAAATTTGTCAAAACAAAGTTAACGTACACCTTAAACGATTTTGAAACATCGTTTTCAGTTGAATAAGTCAATAAACCAACTATTAAAGGACTTAAAGATTTATAAGTATTGGATTGGTTTTGCCCTTTCTTGACAAAATCATCTTGAATAAACAAATCTCGATTATTTTCTTTGTAATGTTTCTCTGTTTCGGATTGAATTAAAGTTAATTCCTCGCGGTATTGCAGCATGTTTTGGTAGGTAATATTTAAGATTTCAACGATAACTTTTCCTAAATGTTCATCAAAATGTTTTAAATCCAAAACTCCGTTTATCCAGATGTTAATTTCATACAAACAACCATCGAAAATAGTTGTACTCTTAAACAATTTTCGTAATACATCCAACGTGGTCAAATCAACATTTTTATAATAAATTTTTAGCAACAACGGAACTATGAACTCGAATATTCTGAAATTGGTGGTTAAATTCGTCTGTTCCAAATCGACGAAAATGCTAATTATTTTTACTTGTAGCGTTTCTAATAACTCATCTGGTTCATCAAACTGTTTAATTTTATTTAAAAGATCAGACAGTTCTGTATCTATACTTTTTAAAGGTTCTAACAACTCGAGTGAAACGATTTTATAGTGATTAAAAATATCAAAAATTATTTCCAAAATTTGCGTTTTTGTAAACGGAGAATTTCCATCTGGATCTTCCCAATTGTTCAAAATAATTGCGGCGTTCGGAAAATACTTATTGATATATTTGTTCAATAATAACTTAAATTTATCCCGTTTTTCGGGATTTAAATATTTTTCGGAAACCACGATGTACTCTTGCATCATTTTAAGCATTTCAAGAAGTAAGGAGAGAACATATTGTTTTACAGCAGGTCTTTCGTACGAGTTATTTTCTGGAAGTAATGTTTTTAAAATCGACAGAGGTAGTACAAGGCCCTGCACTACTTGGAAAAACTGAAACAAATAATTAATTAACCATGATAGTATTTTTTATTTTTTGTAGTTATGTTTAAAATGCATTTAGGTAGAATAAAATTAGGAATGAAAGGCACATCAAGTAGCAACATTTTTCGAAGTAGGATAGGAACTAAGACAACACACGATAATTGCTAAACAAGCCTGCCCGCTTGATGATTACAATAAAGTACGTGCCGAATTATTGGCGGGTAAAAATAATGTTTAGGTTATAATAGTTTAGTTGTGATTGGTGGAGGGTGTTTTTTAAATCTTTTAAACAAAATGGGTAGAACGAAAAATAAAAACCCGAGCTAAAAAATTAAAAATTAATAATAGTTTAAAAAAATCTAAGACACGTCTTATAAGAAAACGGAAGTAAAAAATAAAAAATAATTATTAATAATAAATAATTTAACGATAAAAAGCGTGGGCTTTTTATAATGTTTACGTTTTTTTCTGGGAGACTTTATTTTTACCAATATCTGTTTATTATCAAATATATTAATTGATATAGAGCACCTCACGCATTTGATTGTAAAATTATTTTTTATTAATTAATATTATTTTTTAGTTCGGTTTTCTTATAAAGCGTATTGTCTTAGTTTTTTAAACTATTATTAATTTTTCATATTTTCGTTCGGGTTTTTTGTTATTGCTACTTATCGGCGATCTTCATTTCGGTATTAATTGTCATATGAGTTTGTCGTAAAACGGAATTCCGTAAAAATTTATTTGCGTATAAAAAAACGCGAGCTGGTAGTAAAATTGGTAGGATTTAAAATGGTGATATGCGTTAGCGACATCTGCTGGAGAGTAGTTCAAGCGTCGCCGTCTAATTAAATTGAATTCATGGGGGATATCAGCCATTTTTATTCCATATAAAACACTTTTTAAATACTGATCCTGGCCAGGATCTCTGCAATATTTGCAAATATATATGCAAATTTATTGTATTGTCATCGGTCCTTTAGAAATATACAAAATTTTAAGTCGATCCAATGTTTTTAAGTGGGTGAAAATTGTGTCCAAATATTCCATTACATAGATAAATACGAGTGAAGCTAATATAAATCATATAAAAAGAACTACCATGAGGAAACGAAAGCGATAACCAACGTAATTAAATTTATGAAAAACAAGGCAAAACATCTCTTGCAAATTCCAATTATTAGTTGCAAAAATATGAATCACCCAATGATTTTGCAAGAATAAATTTCCATACTTATTTTAAAGATAATATTACCTGCATTTCATTTAGTTCCTTAATACAGTAATCAATACAGCTGGGTTGAAATTCTTTTATCAAATTTACAGAAAATTTAATTGCATTCACCCATTTTTCTGACAATCTGGGTTCAAGAAAAGACTTCAAATTACTCCATAATGTTTTTGCTAAATCTGGACAGGCTCCACATATCTTTGTCACTAACTCAGAAGCATAGGAATGTCCCCACGGTCTAAAATATACAATTTGATATAATGTATTAAGTATCAAAAACAAAATTTGACTTGATTAGCTATACATACCTATCTAAACTCTCCAAAACAGTAAACATTAATGCATTTTGATTTTTCTTTCCAAATCCTACCAAATGATCTTTAAAAATTACCCCAATTTTGTGATTTGTACACAGAGTCAATAAAAAGTCATGAACACATTCACTTACTTTAGCTTTTTCAATTTCATCTACCTGTAACATTAAAAACTGTTGTAATTTATTTTTAACCATTTTAACAAAAATAATCTGTATAAGTATCATATTAAAATAATATAAATATGAATAAAAAATAGATACATAACCACCAAGGATGATTTATTATTATTAATAAATTAATTTTTTAAACCCATTATGATTTAAATTTTATTTATTTTCGTTTTCAGCACTTATATTTGAGGCAAAGCTAATTTAACAAATAAGATACTTACTGTAACTATCACATTATTTTTCTTTTCAGCTCTGAAACCTGCAGGCCCTTTCCAATTGTAAAGATTAACAATATCTTTTACAACAATAGTATTAAATGTTTTCATTTTAACAGTTTTAGAAACTAGTGGATTTTCTAGTATGTAGTTTTTCATAGCAGAAATCACTAAACATAATGTTTCAGCAGAATCAAACTTTAACCCAGTTATAACACCAGTCAAAAAACCTTTTTTTTCAAGTAAAACAGATAAAGCAGGATAATGTCCATCTACAAGATAAGCAGTGAGAAACTGTATAAAATTATCTCTAGTACTATTTTTTTCTCCAGTATGTTTGGTAAGTAATTCTACATTGGCAGAATGAAAATTGACATGGATTAAGATATCTTTGGCCAAAATTGGAGAAAATGTAACCATAGCTGTCAACAACTTTAAACATGACTTTCTTTCTGGTGTGGTAGAACTGAGGCTTATCATTTTCTTTAACACTGTTACATAATTATTCAGTATGTATCTACAAGCTTCATAGGCAGAACTTTGATACTGAGGATATAATGCATGTATTTGCAATAAAATGTGGGTAATTATTTCTAATACTATTGCTGGAGGTATTGAGGAGTCTACCTCTAGACAATGAAGAAGTTCTAAGCAATTCCCACCAGATTCTAAATAATCAAAAATATAGTCATGATCCTTAGATTCCTCTACAATTTGCAAAAATTGTTTAAGAGCTAAAATAAAAAATAATTAAAAACAGTTTTAAATGATTTTTTACTCACTTACAGTTTAGTCCATCAGTATTGAGTTGTTTTCTGAACTCTTTGGCAGAAAATAATTTTGTTTTTTTAACAGATATATCTGTTGCACCAACCATTTCATTATCGCATTTATTTTTAGGCATTTTGATTAAAGCTTTCTACACTTCTAAAATAACTTTTTTAATTTAACATGTTTTAAAGCAAACATGTATAACGACTCGCTCACGTTGATATAACCTAATTAAACCACGTTTTCTGTGTCACATATTTTCTTCTTTCTTTTATGGTTATGGAACTAATTATGTTTCTTCTTTTTTTAATTTTTTGGCAAATAACTAATAAATACAGTTCACAGAAGCAAATAAAAGCCGTGGGAAATATGCCAACTATTTTCAATGTTATCGCAAACGACCAATCGCGATGCAAGGTTTAAAAATTTAAAGGTTGGCGCCTATAATCGAATTGTTACAATCGAATGATTTTATGAATAATACAATAATGAAAGCTGACAGCTGTTATTTAAAAAATTTGTTGTAAGCTTGCCGGGGTTTTAATTTATTTACCTTTTCTAATAATACATCAATACAAGTGACCTAGATCTAATTTTCCTTTTTTACAAAATTATTGGAATTTTAAAAACAAAACTAAACTTACTAATTGGGTTAATAGTTGGCACTTAATGTTATCGATAGTCGGTTTTCGATATGAAATGAAATATATCGATATCAAAAATACAACAACAGTGACATGAACACGCCCACCAGGGCTTTTGTTTGCTTCTACCAACTGTATGTATAAATGTATTTGTTGGTTTATAAGTGTTTTGCTTGGATAGGTAGTTGCTTGTCTAAATTTTGTATGACAATTCTTAGTTAGACCAGAGATAAGTAACCCGCAGACAAGATACGCACACCAATGGTATAATTTGGAAATATTTTTCATTATGGTTTTGGAATCAACCACTAGATGGAACTAGGACTGTTGATTCCAAAGTGAGCTGCCATGCTCTTTCCTCTGTTTTTAATTGAAAAAAAAAGAATAAATGTATTTATCAAAGTATGGAGGGTAGAGCCATTGTATAAAGACAACATCAACGAGGTAAAATAGGATGGAGACAACATCACGTGACCAAAGTGACACCACTTTCACCATATCACAGAACACCTTTGTCGTTAAGGTGTTCTGTGACCATATTGTTAAGGCATGACTAATATCTTGGGAGGTTATGTTTGATGTGGTGATTTAGAGTGTTTTTTATTGTTATTTGGACTTTGAAAACTGTTTTAATTTGTGTTTGATTTAAAAATATGGTAGCGTGTGCTCTACCTTATTGTTGGAGTGCTAGCAGTATACAAACAAAGAAATTATCAGGAATAACATTCCACAGGTGAGTGTAAACAATGTGCATGACCGTACTTACTTAATTACATTAATTTTGTAGTATACTTACTACTTACTGTTACATATTAATTAATAATTTTTTAATATTGCACTAATAGAGTTTTTGATATGACATTGTGTGACAAGGGACCGGGGGTCAAAAGCTTTGTGATATCACATATTAAAATCTAAAATACTAAAATGCCAAATTTATATGTAAACCAAAAACTTAAAATATTACTAACCGATCTATATTTATAAGGCTTACATAGGTTTAAGTCGTTGGAAATACTGCTGTTTTATTTTAATTACTTCTAAATATAAAATTTAAAATATATGACGTCACAAAATGGGGAGGAGGTTGCACAAGTGTAACGACCTATGACAAGAACGGAAGGGGTCAAAAAACCATAAAATTTGTGTGACGTAATTTATGGATGGCTCCCAACTCCCAGATATTTGAATTGTTTTAAAATTTATATTTACTTATCCTCCATAATTATATTATTTTTATCTATATTTTGTATCCTATTATGATTAAAAATGATCATAGCCTTTGTTATTTGTACATTTAGTTTTAACTTTTTCCTTTTCAAGTAATTTTCAAGATAAATTCATCATTCATTTTTTAAACAGCTGTCTCCAATTATAATGAATATATTTCACGTAGTAAATGTCGTTAACATTTAAGAAACGTTTGGTGCTGATTTTTAAAAAAATTACCAAAATATCTAATACATTTTTGTTAGAAATTCATGTTTATTTGAAATACTGTACACTAACAGTTTAAAAATTAAAAAAAAAAACAGTAAATTTAATTGTATTAACTCTATTAATAAAATAGCCTTAATTTTTGTATCAAACAATAAATCTCATTAAGAATAAGATGAAACCTTCGCACACAGGCAATTCTATTTATCAAACTTAAAATTGGTCCGAATTTTTTAAAAGTCCGGTACTGTCAGAATCGCCATATTGTTATGATTTAGTACCGGTGCTATTTTTTTTTGCATTGTTTGATTCCTTGTAGCGTCTCCCTCCTATCTAACCTCGTTGGACAACATAGTAAGACAACGCCAGTGTAAAAAGTATTTGAGACGATTTCAAACGCCATCTGCCAGGAACCTAAGGAAAATATTTATTTTTTAACCCGTGCGGTAGTGACCCCTACATGGTTTTCATTCAAACTTTGTAAATGTAAATGAGAAAGAAACGGATTTAGGGGTTAAACATATTCACTTTCAGTTTTAATTTCAAAATTCAATAATACGTATTCGGCAAAAATATTTAAACGCAATCGAAATTTCTCTGTTGTTTTTTTTGGAATATCCATTTCCTCAAGAGATATAATTTTAGTCGGTTGATAAAAACTAAATATTTTTCGGTAAAAATCTACTGGGCATATTTTCTAAAGCTTGTCACGATGTTTACAGACAAAATAGGTATTTTACAATCTATATCTCACAAAATAATATAACGTACATCAACTTTAAAATAAACATTTTTTTTCGTCTAAGTGCATGCGAATAAAAGATTCATTGTATTTAATTTAAACTTTGTAATTTATACTCATTACATATCAAGTTCGTGGTGACAAGGTTTATAATAATAGCCCAATTCCATTTAAAGTTGCTATATGGGGATTTTTGGGATCAGATGTCATGATTTTTTTTTCAAAATTAACGAATTTTGGATGGCAAGTTTTTTTATTACGTCCAGATTACGCTAAAATGAAAAAAATAACGTAAAAGATTTTAGTTATCATGTATGCACCATCAAAACATTTCATGATACTTTAAACTAATTTATTTTTCCTTTTTTGTCATAAGTGTTGAAATATTGTAATAAGCTATATAAATTATACCATAAACAATAATAGTAGATTATACCACGAGTCAATAATGATAGCTATTAATCTCGAGGAATTTTTACGAACCGAGCCGCGTTAGCGGCGAGGGAGTAACATTCCGAGAGAATAATAGCCATTATTGCGAGTAGTATACTCTACTTTATTTACGACAAATTCATTTATTTTAGATTTTTAATGAATAACTTTATTTGTCAACATTTAAATTAGTGATAGTACAATTAATAAACTGAATTGGTCGTGAATTATGATTAACTTTGGAAGAGTTTTCAACACGAATATTTGGAATTTCGGTTGCTGTAAAAAAAGAAGTTGCTTCATTACTATTTATCTGTTTGGCAATAGTATCTGCTGTAGTTGTTTTGTTTCTCATAGACTGATCAATGTATCCTTCAGCTACTTGGGTAGATTTCCAGCCCCCGTGACGCTTCAATCCAGTTATATCGCCTCCTCCATCAATGTACAGAGTGGCAGATGATCTGCGATAACAATGGCCGGTATAACTTTGAGGATTTGGCAAGTTTAAATATTTGGCAATTTGTCTACCAATGTCTGCAAATTTGTTTTTTCCTATACGTTGTATTGTACATTTCGATTTTTGATAATTTAGAAAGAATGAATTGGTTTCTACATGTGACGGACGGAGATCGATGTACTTCTTTACAATATTGTAAAACGTACTGTTTATGGTGAATTTTCGTACAATTTTAGTTTTAGTCTTGGGTATTGTTATCAATAACTCTGGAAATCCTTCACGTCTTCTAACTTCATTTCATAAAGCTCGTTTGAGCGGCATGCGCCCATAATTCCAATAACTAATATAACCTGAATCAAAAAAGAACATGAGTTTTTGAATAGATCAGATTAAATATGAACATTTACCTTATGCAAAAGAAAAATTTCATCAGGAGCTCTGTCAATAAATTTCCTAATTTCTTCCGGGGTCAGAGTGGAAGATTTCTTTGCTTGAAATCCTTCAGATTTTTTTTTTAAAAACGCTCGTAGTTTCTTATATTTTTCCAGATCAACGTCATGGTTTATCTTCAACACAGATTTAATCATCGAATAGAATGACCATAATGAAGATGGCTTGTATTTTGCACCCAATTCAGCGAAATAGGCCAGCAGAACAGAGTTTGCCTTGTTTCGAAGACGCCATTCCTTGAACGATGCGTACGTTTTATTATTAATGGATTTCGATGTTTCTGGTATTAAGGTAGATGTTGTTGCTGCAGCTAATTGTACAATTTCTGGTGGTGTACAAGTGAAAGATTCTTCATTTTCATTCATTTCAATACAAATACACAAACACTACGCGTTTGACACTGACACTTTTGAGTTTGGTTATATTGTTTTCATGGTATTATTTAATTCGAGAAATTTTGTGATAGGAGTACAAGAGGGAATAAAGACTATTAATCCCTCGCCATTATTCCCTAAGCGATTAATATATGGCATTATACTTCAAAAACCACAAGTATAATACTTATATTATATATTAGTCGTAAATAAAAAGATTTTAATCATCATGCATTATCAAGACATTTCCGTCATTAAGGGTTGCAAGGTTGTCATAATTTATAATTGACATTATAAAAAAATATTTATTGAACATATTTAAATATGATTTTAATTAATAAAACTTACTTTTTACATTTTTTACGAGAGGGGGATTTCATCCCTTAAAAATAAGAAGTGCCTATCAAGCACATATAACTTTTGATCTAGAGGGTACCTAAGATAAGCTTGATTCCAAATTTCATATAAATCGTTTCAGAGGAGGGTAAACCCTATTTTCCTCCTCATTGACTAAACTATTAGTCTTTAAAAATTAATATTTGACAAAAATAATACTAAATATGTTTTTTTTTTTAATTTCTCACTTAAATTTTAATTCAATTATTTCATGCTTGATTTGTTAAGCGTAGTACATTTCATTTATAAATAATTGTAGGAATGAAAAGTGAAAACCCCATTTGAAATGCAAAAATCCTATTTTTAATGAATTCGTCAATAAATTAACTGCGAATGTGCGAATCGCTAACACAGAACAGTTAGCTGTTTTGTTCTGTGTCGCTAACTTCAAATTTCACAACGTCCTAAGTAAAGATTTACACGCATTACACGTCATCTGTGATAATACTTTGGAATGAAAATTAATTACGTGGTCCATATCTCCATATCTGAGCAAACGCACCGAATGAGCACTTTGCGCCGCATGAGCATTCAGATGTGAACGGGACGCACGAACGCGCTGAACACGTTAAAAACGTGCGGCTGCCGATTCGAACATTGTCGGTACATCAAAAGAATTTCTTGCTCAGTCTGGACGGGGTTTCTGTTGCACTGAACACGTTGCGCCGAACGGCCCCGTACAAAATGGGTTTTTCAAATGAGATGTGCTTGCAATTAATCGAAGAGTTTAAAAATCCTCCAATTCTTTGGAATATGAGACACGAAATGTATTTTAATAAAATTAAGAAAGAGGATGCTTGGAGAAAAATGGCAGATATATTTAACCGGGATGTGAGTGAAGTTATAAAAAAATAGATAGTCTAAAAGGATCTTACCGGCGAGAAAAAGCAAAAATCAAGAAATGAATTTATCAATAATTAAACTTGCTATTAATTACGTTTAATATCTCACACGCGCCGACGAAATATATGACTGATATATTCCGACTTTTTCGAAGGTATAACTGGGAAGAACATTTACTACGCTTCCGTCTCTTTTTCTTATTTTTAAGTAATTTATTGATAATAATGCGTTTGCTCAGATGCGGACGCGGCTTAAGACGTGCACATCTGTTCGGCTACTTATTCTGCTGTGCTGATTACTTAGCATTTTAATAAATAGACACATTTTGTTAACATAATGTTACGATTTCTTGAGTCCGTCTCTGTTGACCCTTTCTGTCGCGACAGTGCATCGGCCACGATTGGGAGACTGTCGGCGCGGAGAATAAAAGAAAACCTGCAAATTCTCGACGAGGTGACTAGTAAACTCTCGCCGTATCGAAAAGGGGTCTGTCGCCTTCGCGAATAAGGTCGAAGTATGGTTTACAGGTATAAAAAGGGACAGTGATCGTGGACAGAGTTAGTATTGGTTTTAAAAGTGTTTATAAATTAAGAAATGTAAATACTTATAAAAAGTTGTATATCTAAGTTATTTATTAAATTAGAATTTATTGTATTGGAATAAACATTGTTTTGTTACTGTATCAAAGTTATAAATCGCCGAACCCACGGAAGAACCAAAAGTCGTAGCAATAATAAGTAGATTTGTATTAATAAATGATTATTAAAAAGAAAAATTACCTTGCAACAATAATTAATACAATTTTAATATTCATAAAAAAATTTAACAAATACAAATATTTAATGTCTTATATTCTAGCATACATTTTTTTTAAATAAATAACAAACAGGGTATCTACAATATTAAGATTTCATAATAATTACATATACTTTTTCACATTTTTTTAAATTTTTTTTATATCACAGGATTATCTAAATACATCCCATACATTTCTATAAATGAACATTTAATTATTGATTATAAATGAACAATATTTATCAATTAAGACATATATTTATTGTTAATAAAATATAGTTAAGTACCTATTCTTTACATAAACTCTTTTAACAATAATTTTTTAAAGTAAAATTAAATACATGGTTATGACAGTGATCATCTGTAAAAATATCAATTTCATTAATAACATAAAACTTTATTGTTATCTTAAAATATAAATGGCGCAATGTAAACTGATCGCGGGGTTAATGGGTTTTCATCTCTAGTTTCTAATTTTTTTTTTAACTAAAATAGTCTGCTTACTTTCAATCTAGCTCCCGTAGTTAATTTTAACAAAATAAAATTTTCGTATCTACCGTATAGAGAAACCATAGATCTGGATAAGTACGTATTTAAAGACATATTATTAGTACTAACCAAGTCCAACATGCTGTATTTCACATTAGTGCTTGCGGTTAAAAAGCACGTTGATTTAATGTCTGGATATCATCACTTTAATTTTTCAAAGATGTGGTAAAAGAGGTTGTGGCAAGAAAGAAGAGTGATAAAGATGAATTTGATAGAAGGTTATCTGACGATTTCCAAAACAATATTATACTCTTCTGGAAGTCCATAAGAACAGCCAGAGGTAAAAATACTACCTCGCAACTGGAAAAATCAGAAACCAAGATAGAAGTATGGTAAAAGGAGAGGAATGCGTATTAAAGAGATGGAAGGACTACTTTAAAAGTTTATTTGAGAAAGAGAATATACAAGTACAGGCCCCATTCGGAGACTTGAGTGAAAGATGCAATAAAAGTGAAATTAGTACGACAAATTGTGGAAGCGTTGAACAGTATAAATTTGGGTAAAGCTGCTGGGTACGAAAGGATAATAGTTGAAATGCTAAAGGCTGGACAAAGCGTGGTAACTAGTCTGCTGTACCGCCTATTTAACCTTTTTTGGAGGAGTGGTAGCGTACCAGACGACTGGTGCAAGGCCGTTATCGTGCCGCTTTACAAGGGAAAAGGTTCGCAGCAGGACAGTAAGAACTACCGAGGTATTAGTTTACTCAGCATAGTCGGCAAACTGTGTGAACGAGCACTGAAATCACTTTACGAGGATTCCACTGCTTGTGTCAGGATAAACGGAGCTTGCGCGGACTGGTTTAACATCAAAAAGGGTGTGAGACAGGGATGTGTGGCTTCGCTATGGCTGTTTAACCTATACATAGACGATTGTTTAAAAGATTTGAAAGAGAGTGCGTATGAATGATTTGATCGTCAAATGCCTTCTTTACGCAATTGATCAAGTCATATTAGCATCATATGAAAAGGAATTGCAGGCGTTGGTTAATGTTATGCATGATGCTCTGAAAATCAAAGGGATGAAAATAAATGCAAGCAAAATGAAAGTAATGATTTTTGAAAGAGAAGAAAGCATGAAAATATGTGAGGTTCTAGCTTTATGAGCAGCCAGAAAGTGTCAAAAAGGCACGTCTGGCTGTGCATAGAGGTGTATTGGTTTCTACACTTATGTATGGTAGTGAATGTTGGGTTTGGCAGAAGAAGCATGAAAATAGGATTAATGCTGCGGAGATGAGTAGTCTGAGAAGTAAAGCCGGAGTGTCTCGGTTGGATAAAGAAAAAAATAGTGAGTTAAGAGAACGCTGAAACGCTAGAGGTTGACCTCGGCGAACATATTTCGATCAGATCAACATTGTTTTAAAGAAAGGTCAGATCAAAAGTACCAACAACCGAGCATGTAAGAGAACACTGATAAAAGTAGATGAAGCAAAAGATGTGTGTAAGAACCGTAGCAAGTGGAAGGAAGTGGTCTCTGCCTACCACTACGGGAAAAAGGCGTGACTATATGTATGTATGTATGTATGTAACTTTTAAGTGGCTTTAAAATGACCTTAAAGTATTATGAAACCACTAATATTTATTAAAGTTAAATTTTACTTTTAAAGTCTGATTATGAAACTGGCCGTTGGGTCATTTTGTTAATTTAAATTTTGACTTTTTAGAGACTGGGTTAGCGTTGGTACTTGCGACCCTTATTGGCAAATACGGAGAATGAATTAGGAAGGACAGTTGGAGATGGGACAAATTTACGTAATACCTACTCAAGTTGTTGATAACGCGAACAGCATCTTTCTGCATGGAGTCCAGAAGATTAAAATATAAAAACAATAATTCTAGCCAAGTAGGACTAATTATTGTAAGCTGAGATTTCTACAGAGATATTAGATTGGTAGGTAGACGAAAAGTATCCAGGTACTTTTTAGCTCTAAACAATTAAACAATTTTATGTAATACTCAAGTTGTTGATAACGCGAACAGCATCTTTCTGCATAGAGTCCAGAAGATTAAAATATAAAAACAATAATTCTAGCCAAGTAGGACTAATTATTGTAAGCTGAGATTTCTACAGAGATATTAGATTGGTAGGTAGACGAAAAGTATCCAGGTACTTTTTAGCTCTAAACAATTAAACAATTTTATGTAATACTTAAGTTGTTGATAACGCGAACAGCATCTTTGTGGATGTAGTCCGGAAGATTAGAATATAAAAACAATAATATTAGCCAAGTATTTAATAAAATATGGTAAGGTTATTTGTAAGTTGAGATGTCTGCAGAGATATCAAATTGGTAGACAAAAAGAAATTAAGTACTTTTAACTCAAACCGTTTGATATTAAAAATGTATAAAATTGATTTTTAGATAACCACTTAGTTTTGCTGCATGTTAACCTATACCATCCGAATGGAAGGAAAGTATTTTATTACCCATTTTCAAAAGGGAGAAAAACCGACCCAAAAAATTATCGAGGTATCAGCTTAATGAGTGCGGTTCTAAAACTAATATCTTAAAGTAATGTCAACCGGGATCTGTTAAGAACAAACAGCAAGGTTTCAGAAATAACAGGTCGGCTTTAGATGCCATATTTATAATCCGCCAAATAACTAAAAAGGCCATAGAGTTTCACAAAAAAACCTATATGTGCTTCATTGACTTTACCCAGGCATTCGATAGGGTAAGCTTAACTGATGTTACAACTCTACTAATAAAAAGGAACATTCGCCCCAATAAAATAAAAGTTATTTAAAAGCTAAATACCAAGAATTATGCAAATGTGAGAACAGCAAATAAATTAGGCAATAAAATACCTGTAGCATCTAGGATAAATATCTAGGGGCAAACATAACAAGTAATAGGAACCTAAAGGACGAAGTAAAAGCCCAAACAACAAAGGCATCATTATTATCAGGATACTTAAGAGATTTAATTTGGCGAAATAGACATATGAGTACTAGGAGTAAAGTCAGAATATATAAAACTTGTGTAAGACCGGTCATGACATACTCGATAAAAACCAGAGCGGAGAACGCAACAACCAAACGACTTTTAAGAGCAACAGAAATGCAAACACTAAGATCAATAACAAGACATACGTAATTCGACCGGCAGAGAAATGAAGATATAAGGGAAATATGTGAGATTAAAGATGTAGTAAGATGGGCAAGAAACCGAAGAAGAGAATGGAGAGACAGAATGCCAAATGAGCGGCTGGCAAAAATTGCGAAAGAGAATAAACCAAATACACCTCGACCACGTGGACGACCACCTATAAGACGGTATGAAAGCTGGTCTTCAGCATCCTAACTGCCCCTGGCAAACCATTGATGCAAACACAGGACTTAGTCCTAACTTAAGAAGAAGAAGAAGAAGACCAAGTATACATAAAGGACTACACGAAGAGCGCTAGTCACGACATCTATACCTTTTGCCAAGCCCCACCCAGTAAAAAGCTTCTGAATGGAAGTATTAGATGTAATTTAATGATCGTCGTTGGCATAAAGCAAGGAGTGTAGTTGTTTTTTGATATATAATCGACCCACATATACCTATAGTATAGGTTAACATGCAGCGAAATTAGCTGGTTCTTTAAAAAATCAGTTTTATACATTGTTATTTTTATTCGCTGTCAGGAATATTGTTATAGTTTTCTAAAAAAGTATTATAGTTTTCCATAATTTTTATAGTTTGATATTAAAAAATGTCTTTTCAATAAATAAATTTCAAGTCCAAAACAAATTATGAACTAGAGATTAATAGAAGGCAAGTATCAATTAAATAGGTACTATTATTATAAGGATCACCACTAAGGTGTTGGTTAGAAACTATTTTTAGAATCAAGTCCCGACGTCAAATTTTTAGGGTAAATTACCTATCTACCTTTCTAACATAGTATACAACGCAACCAGTTTTGAGCGTCAGATTTTTTAAAATAACGCCTCGTTATTTAAATGTTTATTTAGCAACATTAATCTTTTAGTTTAGGTTCTTGACTCGAAGCTTTATACATATAATATGCGTCACCTAGAAATACATTTTTTTCTTTGTGTAGGTATTCATTTTTAATATTCTGTACACCTAATTAAAATAAATTGACAATGTAGCTTTTTTTTAAGTAGGTACTTAAAATCTAAAATATTTGGTCTCATTTTTAATAAAAACTTACAGGTTATATACGAGTATATATAAAAATTCTTTTTGTAGCTGAATACAATTGTAAATGTAAAAAAAATTTTGGGGATGCAGCTTAATTTTATTGGAACTCTTTTTTTGTTGTAAAAGCTTTCAAAATTATTTTTATTTCTTCATCAGTTACTAGTATACGAATAAAATATAAATTAACATTCAGAAAATGAAATAATTTTTAGACAGTACTTAATTTTAAAAGTATATATATATATATATATATATATATATATATATATATATTGTGTGAAAAATTAAAAAAAATGTTACGGTCGTATTTTCTTTTACTTATTCTTTGTTTTTTCTCCAATATAAAATAATTTTTTCATTAACTAAAAAAATATTCATAACATTTAAATAATCCTGTAAAATCCATAGTGTAAATTAAGTCAAGAAATTCTATAACCTATTAAGTGTATTTGTTCCCACAATACTACTTTATTTACAAATTATTTGAGTATGTCTGAATTGTTATGAACATTAACTAAAAGTTAACGCATCTGAATTAAAAACCAAGATACAAAACTATACAAATAACAAATAATATAATCAGGTGAAATTTAAATAAAATTATTTTTAGTGTTTTAACTTTCCCAAATTTATGTTTTGCGAAAACACATTTACTGCACCTGTAGCGATAAGAAATCTGTAAAATCATGCGGGATAAGTACAGCACGCTGTTGCGTTTAAAAATGGCTGTTTGCCCATTTGAGTGTGAAAAGTTTACTTGGCGCACGATTACGTCATTTGAGTGCGACAAGCGCACGCTTACCAGACACAATATACGAAACGTAACTCTCTCTCCTTCTATCTTATATCTCCCTCTCAACTTCGTTCGCTTCGTTCACCTCGCCCGATCATACTTAAACATTACGTTCACGAACTAACTGTCACTGTAACTGTTGACATTACAAAGTACGAAACGTAACTTTCTCTCTTTCTATCTTATATATTATCTCGCTCTCAACTTTGTTCGCCTCGTCCGATCACACTTAAACATTACGTTCACGAACTAACTGTCACTGTCACTGTTGACATTACAAAGTACGAAACGTAACTTTCTGTCTTTCTATCTTATATATTATCTCGCTCTCAACTTTGTTCGCCTCGTCCGATCACACTTAAACATTACGTTCACAAACTAACTGTCACTGTCACTGTTGACATTACAAAGTTTATATTTTTATTAAGATATTAAATTTTTTTGTGCCCACATATATCGCTGCATTTGTAATAAAAAATAGTATGTGCAACTTGTACGATGATGTCGATTACTCACTCGAATGAACGCTCTCGCTTCGCTCGTGCGTTCAACTTCGTTGTTGAACGAAATTAAGATTATTAAGATCTTATAGCAGGGATATGTATGTGTATTTAATAAATTTAGCTTTTCCACTTACCGCTTATTTTAAATTATATCGGGAATAGTGTTTATTTTTTTTAAATCTTTTTAACGGTGCAAATTTTAAAACAACAATAAATCTACATGTTATTTAATATTCCCAATATATACCATCTTTTTTCTATTATTAATAAATTACTCAAACAATCTACTTTTTATACAAAGCGTTGTTTTCATCATGTGCTAATATTGCTATCTTGGATGCCATAAAATCTGGGATGGTTAAATGAAAAAATAAATAATCAATACAATTATCTTAAAAATTTCGTAATAATTTATACAGTGCTTTCATTTCATAACCAGCCAGTCCAAATAATTTTTGATTTTGCGTAAATGTAAGAAAAACAAAAAACACGTAAAATTTTAAATCTAGGAGGTTTAAAAATGTTATTCTGCTATTTCTAAGTGGCATCCCTTTAACATCCTCCTTTCCTTTTTTAAAATGTAAAATAACAACCCCTAGCTTGTGATACATCAAATGAAACACAAAAAAATTCAAATCAGCCATATAAACAACAATTTATTCTATCGATTTTTTTTGCAGATAACATTAAACACAGCAAAATTACAACAGAAACTAAAATGAAGTTAATTACAAACAGCTCCAATGTATTGTTACGATAAAGACGTCCCTGTTTTATTATCAGGCCGAGGTAGTATCGTCCACACAAGGCGCTTACCTATTTCTTTGACGGCATCAAAACGAACCATCTAGCGAATGATTTATGGCCGCGGCGTGATTTAAGGCACCTAGAAAGAGAATTCTCGCCCTACTGCGTAATAATTGGTAGGTATAGTAAAAGGCAGCGGCTGCGAAAGTTTTTAGTTTAGTTTACAGTTAAGTTTAAAAGTGTTATAAAGAGATTGTAATTATCTAAGTGATTGTAAGAATTTATAGAATAAATTATTTAGCTATTGTACTGAGTGTTTAAAAATCACCGTTCCCAAGAGTTAATATCGCAACAGTATTTACAGTAACTGTTTAAAGTGTGCTTCGTTATATTGTAGCCACTATTATATGTATTTACGGTCATCAAAACAAGTGCGCTCGAGGAACAGATTAAATTTTTAATGAAAGGCATCCTGATAGAAATATAGGCCACCAGACCGTCTGGTCCGTCCTGTTGTACGATGTCGAAGCCTGGACTCTTAAAGTAACCTCGACAAACAGATTGGAGGCATTTGAAATGTGGACTCTTAGAAGAATGTTTAGGATCCCTTGGACAGATCTGGTAAGAAATGAAGAAGTCCTTAGAAGAGCCGGTCTGACCAGCCGTGAACTATTCGACGCCATTAAGAAGAGAAAGACTTCCTATCTGGGTCACATCCTGCGTGGTCCTCGTTACGAATTCCAACGTCTTATCCTCCAAGGAAAAATCAAAGGAAGAAGGGGAATAGGAAGAAAAAAACTTTCATGGCTCAGGAACATTCGACAATGGACAGGAATACACGACTTTATGTCTCTCCAAAATGCTGCTCTAAATAGAGAAATCTGACAGGATGTAAATAGACGGTCGCCTACGCAGGAATCTGCTTGGCACTTTAAGAAGAAGAAGAAGAAGACCATCAAAGAGTAGGTATTAAAAAAATAATAATGCCAGAGTTCTCGACGAAGCTGCACAAATTAAAGTGCTGGGTCATTTTGCTATAGATCCTACCTATTCCATTCCAAAAGTATCAAGACTTACAAACATTCCTGTTGGTTCCGTAGTGTTAAAATTGCATAAGTTTTTTCCCTATAAAATACAAATCCATCATCAGCTTACTGAAGATTGCTATGACCGCAGAATTGAATTTTGTGAAACAATGCCCAAAAAATATAAGAAGACGCAAATTTGGTTAAAAATATTTGTTTCAGTGATGAAACAACATTTTATTTAAATGGATTTGTTAACAAAATAGAGAAGAACAGCAGGGTTTCAGACGAAACAGATCCACTACAGTTGCCTTATTCATAATCAAAAAATTAAAAGAAAAAACAATCGAATACAACGTGCCAGCATACCAATGTTTCGTCGACCACACCAAGGCATTTGACAAAGTACGTCTGACTGACATTATCGACTTACTAAAGGAGAGAGAAACTCCCGACAACATCGTCAAAGTTATACAAAATCTAAATACCGGCAACTACACAAATATTAAAGCAGTAGACAACTACACGAAAAACATAAGAACACCAGAAGAAATCAGACAGGGAGACAGTCTCAGCCCATTTCTATTCAACCTAATATTGCAAAAACATATAGAAGAAGTGTCAGCGATGGGTCTCGGTCATCGAATGGGCCGAAACAAAATTAACATAATATGCTACGCCGATGACGCAGTTCTCATCGCAGTAACAAAGGAGGACCTGCAACGACAGTTCCATAAATTACATCTAACAGCAGCACAGCTAAACATGGACATATCAGTAGGAAAATCAAAGTGCATGACCCTAACCAGAGAACCCATAAGATGTAAGCTCGTAGTCCAAGATCAACCTATCGAGCAAGTATCCAAGTTTTAGTACGTGGGCATGGATATATAGGACCACCACAATCCAATAAATGATCTACGGAGTCAGATCAACAAGGCAACCACAATAGCAGGATGCTTACGGCAGGTGGTATGGGCAAATAAATATATGCGCATTGACAGCAAGGTCAAGATTTAAAAGACTTGCGTTAGGCCAATCATGACTTACGGTATTGAAGCTCGAGAAGAGACATGTAAAACCAAAAGCATGCTGCGTGTAACAGAAATGAAAACCCTAAGAAGCATACTCGGAAAGACAATAAGAGACCGAGTCAGGAACGAGGTTATAAGAGATGAATGTCAAGTGGGGGCGGCAAAGGAAACGACAATGGCACGCTCATGTAACCCGAATAGTAGAAGATCGACTACCGCGGATATCATTCCAGAACATACCAGCGGGAGATAGACCCCCAGAAAGACCACCTAAGAGATGGAAGGACAGCTGGCAACCGACATCCCAAGAGATCCTAAGGCGACCCAATTAACAGATCGACAGATCTAATGAAAGAAGAAGAAGAAAAAGAAGATTTGTTAACAAACATAATTGTAGGTACTGAGATGACGAAAATCCTCACGTGTTTCGACAGGATAATACTTAGTTTCCAGCGAAGATCAATGCATGGGCTGGTATTCTAGGAAATGAGATAATTGGATCACTTTCTATTCACCAAAAGCTTACGGGAGAATTGTACCTACAATTATTAGAAAATGAAATTGTGATCATGCATCATTGATGCTAGTTGAAACGAATATATACTTTCAACAGGATGGAGCTTCACCACATCACGCACTAGCTGTAAGACAATGGCTAGACGAACGATTTCCAAGACATTGGATTGGCAAAAGATGTTTTATAGAATGGCCAGCAAGATCTGTTGATCTAACACCACTTAACTTTTTTCTATGGGACTATTTAAAAACATCAGTTTACAAAGCTCCTTCCGAAGACATTGAAGAACTAAAGCTTAGAATAACTGAAGAATGTAAACGAATTACTAGCAAAACTTTGCAAAGAGTTCAAGAAGAATTTGAAAATAGGTTACAAAATAACGGAGCACACTTTGAACAGTTACTGTAAATACATTCAAGGAGCTGTTTGTAACTAACTAGTTTCTGTTGTAATTTCGCTGGGTTTAATGATTTTTGCAGAATAAATCCATAGAATAAATTGTTGTTTATATGGCTGATTTGCATTTTCTTGGGTTTTCATTTGATGGATTACAAGGTAGGGGTTGCTATTTAACATTTTAAAAAAGGGATAAGGGATGTTAAAGGGGTGCCATTTAGAAACAGCAGAATAACATGGCTGGTTTAAAAATAAAAGCACTGTATGTATGCTACATATTTTTAAATAATTTTAAATAATCGGAGGAAAGTCATGACTTTTTTTGTTAAATAATGGTAAATAATGAAATGTCAAAATTAAAATAAATATTGAGTTAGCAATATTAGTGTACGTACATGAGAAAAGTTGAATATATTAATTTATTTACTAGTATTACAATGATTGGTTGGCAGTGCGTAATTTTTTTATTGTAGGTAGTACAGTAAGAGTTATTAAATAATTAATATGTTGTTACTAACGTTGATAAGTTTAATTAAGGTTTGTTAAAATTTTTTAATTATTATTCTTATTATTTAAAGGTTTCAGCTTTAGATATTTCGAAACCATTAGGAAACCATACAACAGATAAATTTTCGGTAATGAACAGTTTTAAACAAGGAGATGGACCTTCGCCCCTACTTTTTAATATAGTCCTAGATATGGCTATCAAGAAGATGAACATCAGCACGGAAGTATTCACCAATCAAGGGCCACAGATGATCCTGGCATTTGCTGACGACATTGATGCGGTCGGTAAAAGTATTGTCAGAGTAAAGAAAACTTTCTGAAAATTGAAAGGAAATGTAAGAAAACAAAATACATGCATATCACTCACCGCCCAACCATGGACAGAATCGGTCAAAACATAATGATGGGCACCTAAAACTTTGAATGTGTCAGACAGTTTAAATATATGGGAGCCACAATATGCTCGGACAATAACAGCAACGAAGAAATTAAAGCACGAATACACAGTGGCAATACGTGCTTCTTTGCGATGCAGACTCTTTTGCAATCAAAAATGGTGTCAAGACTGTCAAAACTTAAGGTGTACCAGGCGGTAATCAAAGCGATTATCTGCTATGGCTGCGAAACTTGGACCCTTACGAAGCATAATGAGCTCTTACTGAAGCGATTTAAAAGAAGGATCCTAAGGAGAATATTTGGGCCCTGTCAAGGATCCAAACGCCGAACAATATCGAATAAGGACAAATGTGGAAGTCCAGGATTGATATCAAAAACCGGACATAATTAAATCCATAAAATCAATGCGCCTGAGGTGGGCTGGACATGTCTAGAGAGCACCTGACGACTGACTAATCTTGACAGTTTGGGAAGAAAATCCGGTCGGAAAGAGAACGCTGGGGCGACCGAGACTCAGATGGAGGGACAACATCTTAAGAGACCTACAAATTATGCGAATATATAACTGGAAGGAGGCCATGCTAGACCGAGATCGGTGGAGGCAAATCGTTAACGCAGCCAAGACCCACGAAGGGTTGTAGAGCTACCATGAAGAAGAAGAAATTATTTTCATGTGTGTACTTCGTTGTATTGTGACCTAAAAGATTTGTCACGCAAAATTACAAATCTATCAAATATTTCCTCGAATTAAAATTAATGGTTTTCTTTGATTTCTACATGCTATTAAATTTTCAAAACTTATCAATATCCAAGAGCTATATCTGAAATCTGTAATTTTGGTCTGACATTACATACAAACATACATATAGTCACGCCTTTTTTCTGTAGGGGTAGGCAGAGACCACTTCTTTTCACTTGCTACGGTTCTTACACACGTATTTCGCTTCCTCTAATTTTATCAGCGCTTTCATACATGCCCGTCGGTTTTTGGTACTTTTTACTTGGCCTTTCTTAAAAACAATTTCGAATTGATCGAGGTACGTTAGCCGAGGTCGACCTCTACCGACTTGTTCATTTATAATTACCTTATAAATCTGTTTTGTCAATCTTCTTTCATCCATCCTTTCTACGTGTCCAAACCATCTAAGCATTCCTTTATCTAACTTTGTTACCACAACTTCTTTCACACCACAGCGTTCCCTTTTCACACTATTCTTCAGTTCTCATACTACTCATCTCTGCAGCATTGATCTTACCTTTATGCTTCTTCTGCCAAACCCAACATTCACTACCACACATAAGTGTAGCGACCAGCACTCTATGCACAGCAGGTCGTACCATTTTTTATACGTTCGTGCTGCTCATAAAGTTATGCTGGAACCATTCATTTGTTTCTCTGCAACACCCTCCGCTCAATATCAAAGTCATACTTCCAACTTTCTTTGTTAAGAAGAGAATGCATACTTATAGAGTAAAAATAATTGCATAAAAATTCACTGTTTCTATACATGTTTATTATGAAGTTTGACAGTTTCTAGTCTGGTACATTTGGCACATAAACTCGGATATCTACTAATACATTTTGCTAACTAGACGATTTCGTAAATTTAAAAAGTCGTGATTAACATGTTTTTCATTATTAATTAACTTAATTATTTTAATGACTAGAACTAATAGCACCTAAAATTGTTTATCTAATCCGACTTATTTTTAACGTTGTAAATAAATCTAACACGGGAAATTACTATTTTTTAAAAGTGAGCAATTGAAAAAGCAACCATTGGGTAAAATAAAATCAATTTATTGGGTACACAACTATTAAAACTAGTATTGATAACGAAAGAAATAAAATAAAAAATAAGTCAGAATAAAACCACACGTGGTCGAAAAAGGAATCCCTAACTTTATCGTAAGGTATTTACACCGAGGTCGTAATTTGCTCTATCACTTGTATATTTCTAACAATTGGTCTCCTATACGATCCACAATATTCCCATCTAGCCAGACCTTCTGGCACGCTTTTACTCGGTCTTAACGTTCCTTTTTTAACTCTTGGCAAAGAAGCGTATCTAATACAATCCTGTTTGCTACACAAGTTAGGATTATAGTACGGGGAATGGTTAATGTTCGCGGCGTAACTTTGACTTTTCGGTAGATACTGGATATGTGGCTCTCTTCTTTGTCTAAATGAATGTCTATGAAACGGAAGTTTTTCAATGTGATCAGAACAATTTGGAAATATACGTTCGTAATGATTAGTACCGTGTCTGTAGAAATTGTAAGAACCAATGTCAGGCGTATAAATGGGATTGTAAGGGCCAAGGCTACAAACGCAGTCGTTAAGGTTAGAAATCGTGCAACCATTCATGTTGCAGTTGTTGGAATTGCTATTTATCGCTGGATGATGTTCTTTACGGGTTCCTACCAGGAACATGAGACTGGCACCTAAAACACAAAAATCATCACATTTCATCTTTAATGTCGACAACTTAAAAAAAAGTATGTTTATGTTTTTAATGTAGTTTATGAATTTGTTTCAGTAAGTTAAATTATTTAGTTTGTAAAAATTGGTATAGTTGATTTGTTGAAGATGTTGCTAAATACAATAACAATTAAATTAATATCTTCTACCTAAAAAAAATATTTTAAAAAACTTAAATTACAAAGTCTACTAATTTCTAAAATTTTCAGCCGTTCTGAAATAAGCATCAAATATTACACTTGGCCCTAGGACTATTAACACTGTATAAAAAGTTAAACGCTCGTTTAACCACGGTTTAAAAACGTGCTAAGCACGCGTCTTGTAGACTCGCTAAACACGCTTTTTCGGGTTTTTACTTTAAACAATGCTTAAGCCGCGTCCATTTTTAAACAAAACGCTCTTTTGCGGTAACATATTTTTAAGATACGAGCTCAACAAATCTTTAAATTTGTTGTAGCAAGAGTAGTAAAGAGAGTGAAGGTAGATACTTATTTTTTTAGCCAACACTATTTTAACAAGCCATTTAAAAATAGTTGTAGGTACAAACTATATTTAACGTTTTTGCTATTTTTAAGAGCAAATAGTTGACAAAAGACTTGCTCATATTTATTAGCTTATTGACCATGTTGCAACACCATTTGCAAAACATTTAAACAATAATTAAAATTCTCAGTTAGCCCCATATTTAAATTGTTTTCTTTGAAACGTAAACATATCACCTACGTTATGATGTAAATTTAAGCATCACGTAAATTTAAGCAACGTATGCGTTCAACGGGACAACTCTCTGTTAAAATAAACATTGGTAAAGGCAAGCCATTTTTGCATAATGCAGTAGTTTTAAGTTCAATCTCGAAAGTAATATTTATAGTAGTCACTCAAAACAATACCTTGTTAATGATATTCTTTAAACACTTTAATTGTTAAAAAAGGTTAATAAATAAATCCCAATTTATTGATTAAGAAATGAGTCACATATATTTGGAATGAAAATTTTTGTATTGTAGCTTTATCTGTTGTGAAACTTGTTTGTAATCCATTTCTAGAGGCGCCAACCCAAAAATGTGGTGACCCAAAAAGATATAGAAATATCTAGCTCCACATTAAAATGATAAGCAGTAATATTAAGATACTTGCAATCCTCGGTTATCGTAAACATATGTGCGCTATTGAAAAGAAAGCGTTTTGGTTGTCGTAAGGCTCGTTGCAACCCATATCAAGAGGGATGAAAGGGCGATATATTGTAACTACATCTTAAAATGATATACTCGTACATGTAATATCGCTAAACAGCGATAATGTTTAATATTAAGTAAATATGTGCCTTATTGAAAGCAATCTTTTCACTCCCGAAAGATAAAATTTTAAAGTCGTTAGTAGTACTAGCTATAAACCAGTTGTAAATGTTTTACTCCCGAATGTTAACATTTAGAAGTCGCGAATAATCCTAGTTTGAAAACAGTCGTTTTATATTACTTGATCAAAAGAAATTGTTGAATGTTAAGTTTTATCGAAACTTAAAATTAAAGTACATGCTTTTAGTCTCATTATAAAGAACACTATCGTATAAAAATTAAGTATAAAAAACTCGTAATCTCGATCAGTTGTTTCTCGTTAGTGTTAATAATATCTCTCTCGAATACCCAAAAGTGCTCTTTTTGGACTTAAAATAATAATAATTGACTTGGGCTCTCTTCTGTTTTGTTTTTTGTTACAAAAAATGATAAAAATAAGTTTTTGTTACTAGAACTATTAGAACCAGAATATAAAATAAGAAAAGTGCAAAATCTCTACACAGTGAACCAGCAAAACCAATGGAGTTATGAAAACCCTTATGGTTGAGCGAGTATCGAAAAAAAACCCTGTTTATCATTATTCTGCACTAAGATTTGATTGGTTTTAAAATTTTATTGTGCATCAAGAACTGAAAGCAAGTTATTTATTTTTTGTGTTAAAATGTTCATTGGCAATATGCCTTCTACTTAAAAATAAAATATCTATTAAATTGTAGGACAAAGTTCTTTAGGTAGGCGTATTTTTAAGTGACAATTTTATCTGTGCCTTTTTTAAATAATATCTACATACCAATTATAGTTGTAACAAAACTAAAATAATAGCCAGCCCTGGGATACGTTTGATTAATATACCCCGTAATGGGAATTCCCACCACAACTGGAATGGCTTTAGCTCCTTGAATAAAACTCCACGCTTTCGTAAAATGTCTTCCTTTTATTCTTTCTAATGTGAACATCTTTAAGGCATAGTTGTATCCTCCGAGACAGATCCCATAAAGCCATACGAATAATACATAGCCATGGTAACCTTGGACAGCGCTCAAAGCTAGAAGTGAGATACCTGTAAACCAAATAATTATATTCGTGCAAGTAAGAAAAAGATACGAGGGCAGTTTGATAAGTCAGTGACTTTTTGAATTTCCCGCGCAGTTACTCCAAATGCAACAGTGCTGCCGTCAACTATAATCTATCAGTGGGCAACTTTCTAATTTTGAGTAAGCTACATCATGCAGTTGGTGTTTGATAGCCGTTCAAAGCAGACAACCTCGTGAATTTTTACGAAAATGGAAAAAAGTCAATTTCGTGTGCTGATTAAGCATTACTTTTACTTAAATAATCCATCACTGAAACTAAGGAAAGACTTGATAAATACTACGGGGATTCACCATCAATTTCAACGGTTAAGAAGTGGTTTACAGAGTTCCGTTGTGGTCGTACCAGCACTAGTAACGTCGAACGTCCAGGTCACCCAAAAGAAGTGATCACGCTGGAAATCGTCGATAAAATCCATAAAATGATATTGGATGATCGGAGAATGAAAGTGCGTGAGTTGGCTCATGCTGTAGGTATCTCAACTGAACGGGTACATCATATTTTACACGAATATTTGGACATGAAAAAACTCTCTGCGAGATGGGTGCCGCGATTGCTCACACTCGACCATAAGCGCAATCGTGTGACCACTTCAAAAGAGTGTTTAGCGATGTTCAGCCGTAATCCGGACGAATTTTTGCGCCGTTTTGTTACTGTGGATGAAACATGGATCCATCACGACACGCCAGAGACCAAGGAACAATCGAAACAGTGGGTTGCTCGGGGTGAACGCAGACCAAAGAAGGCGAAACAGAGTCTGTCAGCTAACAAGGTCATGGCCACAGTTTTTTGGGATGTACGCGCTGTCATTCACATCGATTACCTCAAGAAAGGTAAAACGATCACCGGCAAATATGATTCAAAGCTTTTGAACAGATTCGTCGTTGATTTGAAGCAAAAACGGCCGCATTTGGCGAAGAAGAAAGTGCTGTTCCATCAAGACAATGCACGTGTGACTAGACAAGTGTCTAGTCACGATGGCCAAAATCCACGAATTGGGATACGAACTGCTACCCCATCCAACATATTCTCCAGATTTAGCCCCCTGCAACTATTTTCTGTTTCCAAACCTAAAGAAATGGCTGGGCGGTAAGAGATTTGAGTCGAATGAAGAAGTCATTACCGAAACAAACGCGTATTTTAAGAGCTTTGAAAAAACCTATTATTTGGAGGGGATAAAAAAATTAGAAAAACGCTGGACTAAATGTATCGAGCTAAAAGGTGATTATGTAGAAAAATAAAATTATTTGCGAAAAAAAATTTGTTTTATTTAAAAAGTCACTGACTTATCAAACCGCCCTCGTATAGTATAAAAAAAGTTTCTTGGAATATTTCTTTATCAAGAATTATCATGTTTTAATAAAGTCTACTGGATCTTACCTTCACCTAACTGACAAAAAAACAGTAAAAAAATACTTTTTTACCACTAATAGAAATAAAAAAATACCCTTTAAAGATTCTAGCTAAACTAATAAATTAAATTATTGGTAAATATATCAAATATGTTTATTGTACAGTAGTACAGCAGTTTATTGTATTTAAAAATAAACAAATCTTACCCATGCCTACCATAGCTGCTTGGCATAAATACTGTCTTGAAATCAGACATTGAGTGCTTGGTTTTATAATTACGAAACCAAATCCAACACAGCCTAAAGCTGTTGCAAATCCCATAAAAGTTTGTAGAACTACTAATCCGTTGTCTTCAAGACCTTCCTTAAATCCTTGATAAACCTGAAAGTTATTTATTACATAAATGATTACGTGTAGGTAATTGTTATTTCTTCATATAGAATTAACCAAATAAAGAAAGATTATTAAAGCGAAAACTTACTCAAAATAAGTAGATATGGTACTTTAAATGGTTTTTTAAATTACGTTAAATCCTGATAAATAAATATAAAAAAACACAAAGCAATAATAAAGCAATTTTTTTAATATTAATAATTAAAAACGGTTTGTATTCAGTTTTTGCTTTAAAAATTACGTAAACCCAGTTTTGTGGAAGTTGGAGCGGGAGTCCACACTTTTATTTAAATCTAAATTTAAATAGCATAATCTTATTGGTCACAAAAACATCTAAAAAATTGACCTCTTCAAATTTTTTGATACAACCAAACTTCTTCTTCGGGGTAGCTCTACAACCATTGTGCGTCTTGGCTTCGTTAACGATTTGCCTCCACCGATCTCGGTCCAGCATGGCCTCCTTCCAGTCATATAATAATACGTCCTTAAAATATCTACATTCAATATGGAGGTAATTTTTTATAATTTTTAACTCTATTGTTGGTCATTTAATACGAAGAAAATGGAACTTCTTAATGAATAATAAATAATAATTGTACTACTTTTTCTTCTAGTTATTCAATATAAAATTCGTAGAAATGAAGAAACATCTTGAGCTCTACGATTATAATCTCCGAGAATATTCAAGTACATATCAAAAATAACAGTGTCCCCTTCATTAGTTGAACTGCTCGTTATAAAAAATTTAAGAGTGAACCCTCCTTCAACTCCCCCAAAACTGAGTTTAGCTAATTTTTGAAGCAAAAAATAAAAAGAGTGCCTTAAAAAACGTAGGTATGTTTTTGTCAAAAGATTTGTTCTGTTATTATAGTCATAATTTAACAAAAAAAATGTTTACGCAATTTACATACAATGGCTATAGCTCGGTGGGCGAGGACACATGTGTATTTGAAAAAAAGTCCCATTTTGATCCCGGCAATACGTCCTTAAAATATCTACATCGAATTTTAAATCACCCGTATAAACATTTGTTAGTAATGTATTGGGTACCGTGAAATTATCGAGGGGCTGTGCTACGCCTCAATGACTACAGACTTTCTCATTTCCTTTGTAAATCAGTGAATAGCAAGTAGATACCGAACAGATTTGTTTTATCGATTCATTGAACTCTTAGTTCCAGATGTATTAATTCATCAGTATACAAGATTTATAATGTGCTTTGTAGAAAATAGTCTTGTTATAAGGTTTAATAAAAAAACTATCGTTAAATTTTTTAAAGTATTCTAATTTTTTTAATAATAAGATTGTTAATATTGATGTACGTTCATGTGTTCTGGTTAAATCAGCGACAGCTCGTATTGTCTGAATTTTACTAGCAAGAAACTTGGAAAATTCCATATTTTATAATTTTAAAGGTTGTTTAGTAATAAGACAAAAAAAATTAAAGTTTAAAGTAGAAGTAAAATAGTTTTTGGACACAACATATGGCATGCAGAAATATTTAAATATTTGATCTATATATTGTCCACTCTATTTTCCTCTGTAACGAAAGTTAATTTTTGAGAAAAGGAAAGTTCGGGGAGGTTTTCAGCGTCTAAAACAATATTTCCTGTTTTTTTTTGGTTCTAAAATCCAAACCACTCCTGTGTCTGGCTGAGATGGTTAGATTACTACCAAATAAAATAACCCTTATTTCAAATACAGTTCACAGAAGCAAAAAAAGCCGTGGAAAATATGCTAACTATTTTCAATGTTATCGCAAATGACCAATCGCGATGCAAGCCTTTAAAGTTTAAAGGCTGGCGCGTATAATCGAAATATTACAATCGAATGATTTTATGAATAATACATTAATGAGTACTGACAGCTGTTATTTAAAAAAATTGTTGTTAATTTGCCAATGTTTTAATTTATTTCAATTTATTTAACTTTCCTAATAGTACATCAATACAATTGACCCAGATCTTGTTAACAGTTGACACTTAATGTTATCGATAGTCGGTTTTCGATATGAAATGAAATATATCGATATCAAAAATACAACAACAGCGACATGAACACGCCCACCAGGGCTTTTGTTTGCTTCTGCTAACTGTAACTCTAAATAGAAATCAGCCAGTTACAGTTTGTTATTATAATAGCAACCTTTTTTAAACGAAAATGTTTACCTAGAAAAAAAAAACAACTTACCAAATAGAAGATCGGCGCATATATTCCTAATGCAGCAAAAGCACAGGCTATCATGATTACTCTGAGACCTTTACTTTTTAACGGACTGAAATCAAACATTGGTGGCTTCATTATTTTGGCGTGGGATTTTTTTTCTTTCATTTTCTTTCTTTGATTTTTCAAATGCGTAATAGCTCTTCTTTGCGGATGATACAGGTTTGCTGATCTGTAGACAGCTGGAAGAAAAAACGCCAATGCCAAGAGACCCGTTACAGCTTGAAGTCCAAGTCGCCAGCCTAATTTTCTGCAAATGATACATTTCAAAACATTATCATCCATATTTACCAATCAATAATATTGCGAGCATAGTTTGGGCAAATAATCATTAATACATGTAGTCGAAATTAATGATGTGTGTCATTCAACAGTCAAGTAATTAATGTTAACAAGCAATCCTTTGAATAACCATTACTTTTGTTTACTTTTATGCAAATGCAAACTCTAGCTATGTTTATCTTTAAACAGCCTTTTAATTCCTTAAAAATTATTTGTTGGTAAATATCCTTTCATACAAAATCATCAATTTTTATTTGCAAAAAAGCACCATTTATTCAACCAATAAAAAAGATGTGCTTAAAATTTTATTAAAATGCAGTTTGCTTGTCCTATTCAGCGCTCTACATACTAAAAATACAAGTCAATGCAATTTGTCATTTTAATTTTACATTTTTCGTCACTGGTAGTGACGGCCAGACGTGCCTTTTTTTAACACTTTCTGGCTGTTCATAAAGCTATGTAGTACCCCATTCATTCGTTTTCCTACCAACACTCTTTGCTCAATGTCACTGTCATACTTTTCATCTCTCGTAAACTTTAAACCCAAGTACACAAATTCATTTACTTGTTCTACTCTTTCTCCCTTAATCAAAACTTCACAGTTTGTCATGCTTTCTTTTCTTTTAAAAACCATTACTTTCGTTTTGCTTACATTTATTTTCATCCATTTGATTTTCAGGGCATCATGCTTAACATTAATCATCGCCTGCAACTCCTATTTAGATGACGCTAATATAACTTAATCATTGGCATAAAGAAGGCATTTAACGATCAAATCATTCATTTTTAATCCATACGCTTTCTCTTTCAAATCTTTTAAACAATCGTCTATGTATAAGTTAAACAACCATGGCGAAGCCACAGATCCCTGTCTCACACATTCATAGACTTACCACTCAGTCAAGGGCCTTTTCCAAGTCTATAAAAGCGCAATAGACGTTCTGATTTCTAGCCAAGAATTTTTCGACTATACCTCGTAATAAAAAAAATTGATCCATACATCTTCTTTTTTTAAATCCTGCTTGCACATCACATATCTTTTTTTTAGTTTCATTCGTTACTCTTTTAGTCAATATCTTTGCATACATTTTGCCGACTATGCTGAGTAAACTAATAACTCGGTAGTTCTTACAGTCCTGCTGCGAACCCTTTCCCTTGTAGTGGCACGATTACGGCCTTGCACCAGTCGTCTGGTACGCTACCACTTCTCCAACAAAGGTTAAAAAGACTGTACAGCAGACTAGCTACCACGATTTGTCCAGCCTTCAGCATTTTAACTGTTATTCTGTCGTACCCAGCAGCTTTACCCAATTTCATACTGTTCAACGCTTCCACAGATTCTGTCGTACTAATTTTACTTTTATTGCAACTTTTACTCGTACCAACTTTATAAAAATAAAAAAAGTACTATGTAGTACTATGGCCTGATACTGCGATTGGCAAAATGTTATGTACTCAGTGTGCTCTACTGTGGTGCAAAATCATGGACGCTAAATGCAGATGCAATGAGACGACTTAACTCTTTCGAAATGTGGATGCATAAAAAAATCTTAAGAATTTTGTGTGTAAATCGAATTACTAACATCGAAGTGCTAAGAAGAATCGGTAAACAAAAAGAAGTTGAATGTACAATTAAGGAAAGAAAACTACAGTATTTGGGACACATAATGCGCGGTGAAAGATACAGCCTCTTACGACTAATAATGCAAGGAAAAATAAAAGGCAGAAGAAGCATAGGAAGAAGACGAAATTCATGGCTAAAAAATCTAAAAGAATGGTTTGGTTGCAGCTCCAAAAAGCTTTTTGGAGCAACTGCCTCAAAAGTTGCGATAGCGATGATGATTGCCAACCTCCGCCGCGGAGATGGCACTTGAAGAATATGTATGTACTTACCCAACCGCTTCCTTATAAAGAACAGAAAATAAAGCAATCCCAACTCCAGCTCCTGATTGGGCTACCATTTCCACAAATTCTCTTCTTCTTTTAAAGTAGTGCCCCAATACAATAGTGGATGTTTCCCTCACAATTCCTGCTCCAATTCCGAGTACTAGACCGTAACTTAAAAGAGCCTGAAAATTAAATGAGGTATTTTCGTGGTAATGAAAAATTGTTTAATCACGATTAAATTGCTTTCTTCGTAATGTGTGTTTCATTATTTTTTAGTTAAATTAAATATAGTTAAAAGCTTTGAGTGGAATTACCTCGATAAATGGTTAGGGTTATTAAAAGTTTAGAGGTACGTGTGAATGTTTTACGAAAGTCAATTCTTATAAAACTGCACAAAAACTGGGGTTTAAAAGTTACAGAGGTCTAAATATGACACTTCTAATTTTAATTTTGACACCATGTGATAGATAAACTTCATACCATTCTAATATTGTGATGAAATAGAATGAAAGTTTGATTGTTAGTATTTTTGCATTTTGATATAAATTAAACATTTAATTTTTTTATTTAAAGTTTGATACTTAAAATTTTGTGCACAAAAGTAGTCTAGAAATTTTGTTTAAAAAATATATATTACTACTGTGTTCCGTTAAAATATTTCTCTTCATTAAAAATTTAACAGGATCTTTAACAAAGAGGTAGTCTATACTGGGTTTCCCAGTTGTATTGTTTTTATGCCATATCTTAGATGTTTTAATACATTTAAATTTAAAATTTTAAATATTTTATAGAGACATAATGTTCTCCAAAAAAAGAATAATAACAATATTAGTCGCTTTTGGTTTGATAGAAAAGTAAAAGAACCGTATGAGTTTCTTTGTGCCAATACTGTTACACCCAATATTAAATCCTAAAGATCATTGATTTAATCATTTCTTATTCTTGAAAAATTCAATTGGTTTTATGCTTTTAGCAAAATTAAAACATAAATTAGAATACGCTGCGCCACTAACTAACTAAAAATTATATTTTTCTTTGCACAATGTTACTTGTACAAAGACCACGATCGTCGCAGACGATAGCACACTTGTCTCAACTTTCACATCATATCGATCACTTTCGGTGAATGATACAAATAGACTCAGGCAGGAACAGGTTGATTCCATCAATAGAGATCTTAAAGCAATCGTCGAGTGGGGAACCAACAATCTTGTTCAGTTCAACGCCCAAAAAATACAAAGTGCCACGTTTTCCAAAAAAGTGAATTCCTCAAATCATCCCATCACAATGTCCGGAAATACCCTTAAACCAAGTCCCTCCATCTCGATTTTGGGAGTCACGGTGTCCAATAATATGTCTTGGTATGACCATGTTGCTAACATCGCAAAGTCGGCAAGCCAGAGGCTAGGTTTTCTGTGAAAATACAGAAAGTTTTTTACTCCTGATCAACTGTTGACGACGTACAAGGCTCAAATCCGAACTCTACTGGAGTATTGCTCGCACATTTGGGGTTCAGCACCAAGGCATTCTCTTCGTCTTCTAGATTCCATTCAGAAAAGAGCCATTCGCTTGATAAACAGCTCAACTCTCACAGATACCCTTCACCCTCTAGAACATAGAAGAATAGTTGCAGACCAGTCATTGCTCTACAGATATTTCCATGGCAGATGCTCCAGAGAAATAATAACTCTTATACCATAATTGGCCACATTCGGCCGAAGAACTCGGCACGCTGATCAGTCTCACCCATTTACTCTCAAGATTGACACTACAAGGACCAATCTTCATCAAGAATCCTTCTTTTACAGGGCTGCTACGGAATGGAATAAGCTTCCAAAATCAATCAAACTTTTTAAAAAGCGTGTCCACGATCATTTCCTTTCTATACTCCCTTCCCCTTCTAATAGTCGCAGTGCGGGCCGTCCGCGGCCCACACAATAGGTACTACCCTTTTTGCGACTATTTTCATAAAAAAAAAGAAGAAGAACTGCTAAAAAAATGAGAAAACGTCCTGCACCAAAAAATATATGAAATGATTCTAAAAATATGGGAACAATAGGGAATACCTAAAGAGTGGAACGAAAGCGTCATTATATCTATACATAAGAAACGAAACAAGGAACAATTTCAAAATTATAAAGGTATATCACTTATCAATACAACATACAAAGTCCTAGCAATTATAATGCTGAGGAGGCTGAAAGGTATTATCGGAGACTATCAATACGGATTTCGTGCTGGAAGGTCAACGATAGATCAAATATTTTCGATCAGACAAATATTAGAAAATAACTGGGAGTTCAACCGGGATGTTCCAGCAAGCATATGACTCCATAAAAAGAAACAGGTTATGGCTGGCAATGTTGGAGATGGGCATAAAAAACGCACATGCACTGGTAAGGGTAGGAAATAGAACAATAACGCCATTCAGTGTAACATCAGGACTCAGACAAGGAGGTTCCCTATCACCGTTGCTATTTAATTGTGCCTTGGAATATGTAGTTAACAAAATACCGTCGAAGCTAACAGAAGGTTTTGCTCATCAAGGCTCAAAACTGCTGTTGGCCTTTGCTGATGACATAGATACAGTCGCTCATTCATCAAGAAACATGCGAGAGGTTCTTTCACAGCTGGAGGAAGAAGCAGGTAATCTGGGCCTACGATTAAACGAATAAAAAACAAAATACATAGTAGTTACAAAGAATCCAAGACCTCGAATTGGGCAGAATATAACCCCTTCGAGGTGGTTAAGGTATTTAAGTACCTGGAAGCGGTAATCACGGATGACAATCGAGTAGAAAAAAAATCTCAGCACGCATAATGGCGGGAAATAGGGCGTTATACTCTCTCACAACAATATTGAAATCCAAGCTGGTAAAGAGACAATCCAAATTAACTTTGTACAGGTCAATAATCCGCCCGGTAGTTACTTATGGCGGCTAAACCTGGACCCTCAATCAACACGGGAATTCTTGTGTTTGAAAGAAAAGTCCTTAGAATGATAATTGGACCCAATAGAGATGAAACAACAGGAGTGTGTTTTACAGTATTTTAAAGACACCATCCAAAGAACTTAATTCGGTAAGCATGTCGTGAGTTAAATTTAAAATATAGTTTGTTACGAAAAAATTTAAAAGAAAATGGTTATCACGATTATAAACTTGTCAGATTTTTTTTTTTTTTAGGAAAATAGTCGCAAAAAGGGTAGACCTATCGTGTGGGCCGCACTGCGACTATTAGAAGGGGAAGGGATTATAGAAAGGAAATGATTGTGGACACGCTTTTTAAAAAGTTGTGGGTCATAGTTCTCTGGAAAAACTGATTTCGGAAGCTTATTCCATTCCGTAGCAGCCCTGTAAAAGAAGGATTCTTGATGAAGATTGGTCCTTGTAGTGTCAATCTTGAGAGTAAATGGGTGAGACTGATCAGCGTGCCGAGTTCTTCGGCCGAATGTGGCCAATGGTGGTACAAGAGTTTTTATTTCTCTGGAGCATCTGCCATGGAAATATCTGTAGAGCAATGACTGGTCTGCAACTCTTCTTCTATGTTCTAGAGGGTGAAGGGTATCTGTGAGAGTTGAGCTGTTTATCAAACGAATGGCTCTTTTCTGAATGGAATCTAGAAGACGAAGAGAATGCCTTGGTGCTGAACCCCAAATGTGCGAGCAATACTCCAGTAGAGGTCAAATTTGAGCCTTGTACGTCGTCAACAGTTGATCAGGAGTAAAAAACTAGCTTTTCACAGAAAACCCAGCCTCTGGCTTGCCGACTTTGCGATGTTAGCAACATGGTCATGCCAAGACATATTATCAGACACCGTGACTCCCAAAATCGAGATGGAGGGACTTGGTCCATGGGTATTTCCGGACATTGTGATGGGATGATTTGAGGAATTCACTTTCTTGGAAAACGTGGCACTTTGTGTTTTTTGGGCGTTAAACTGAACAAGATTGTTGGTTCCTCACTCGACGATTGCTTTAAGATCTCTATTGATGGAATCAACCTGTTCCTGCCTGAGTCTATTTGTATCATTTAGCGAAAGTGATCGATAGGATATGAAAGTTGAGACAAGTGTGCTATCGTCTGCGAAACTGTAAATGGGGTTCGTGGTGGTTTTCAAGAGGTCGTTGATGTGTAAAAGAAATAAGGTGGGGGACAGGATGGAACCCTGGGGGACCCCGGCATTAGTTTTAAACGCATCTGAAGAAATACCGTCAACTGCCACATGTAAGGAGCGATCTTGCATGAAGCTCAAGAGCCATTGGCGCAGTTTGGTTGCGAGACCGTAGGCAGATAATTTACTTAACAATGCCTGGTGCCAAACGCGGTCAAAGGCTTTAGATATATCCAAGGCTATTGCACGGGATTCAACAAACTTTTCAATAGTGTTTGTCCAGAGCTGAGCTCAACAACAAAGAATTAGTTATGTTGCCCAAGTAATGGTAAACTTAGAGATCAACGACAATGCAGCATGTGTTGTGGGCTACTGAAAATACACATTTTGGCAATCCGATTGAAAACCAAGGACACTTTGGAATTAACGTTTTGTGTGGAATTATTATTGGTTCATATTTTTACAAAGAGATTTTACAGAGTGAGTGATATTTGCATTTTCTTTAAGAAGAACATCCTGTGATTCTCCAAAAAGGTGCCATTACAGCTGCGAGCAAACATGTGTTCCAGCATGAAGGAGCTCCACCGCATAAAGCAAGAATTGTCCAACAATATTTAAATGCAACGTACGGAGAATCTTGGATAGGTATAAATGGACCGATACAGTGGGCGCTTAAATCACCGGACTTGACCCCACTGGACTTCTCCTTGTGGGGAACTCTCAAAAATAAAGTTTACAGAACAGCCTCTGTTAACTTGGAACATTTAAAAGAAAAAATCAGAGATGCTTGCGATGAACTATCTAGAAAAATGCTACGTAAGACTTCAGTGAGAGAAGTAAGGCAGAGATTGGATAAGTGGTTGCATTAAAAATTTGTTGCATGGATTCAACACTTTGTTTCTTTCGGAGGTATTAGTAGTAACATATTATGTGTTTTGTAATGTTAAATTAATAAATAATAATAATTAATGTTGTTTAATTATTGACAGATGCGATTTTGGTACTTGTTTCCAAAGGCTACTAGTTTAAATCGTGACGATTGCGAATTTTTGATAATACTTTTTTTTACAAATTTGGTTATAATTTTTTTTTACGGAAAAAGATAGCAAATTGTTTTCTTTACAAAATTTGTTCAGAAAAGAGTTCTTTTTTAATATGCCAAACTATAGGTAAGTTTCTGGAAAAAAAAATTAATGATGACATTACTTCAGTTTGTCATTATGGAGAAATATGAAAATGAGGCTTGAAATGGACCTTACTCAATCCATTTTAACATTTTTTCTATTGTATTTCCTGTTCTTATAAAAGAGCTGAGACATCAAGTTTCGCTCACCCTGTACAATCATTGTTTTATTTTGGTGGATGAAAGGTCAGCGTCCACCAAAATTTTAATTATTAACAGAAAGTTTGCAACGTTTTGCTACGGTCGCTGTGTTCAGTAGTAGTGTTTAACTATTACGATCAAGATTTTGTCTAATTATTCAACAAACAAAACGTTTATAATTATTTGTATTTTTAAATAAAATTTTCAGTTTTGCACATCAAATAGTTGCTGCAACTGTTTTTAAAATTTTTTATAAAATGGATAAAATCAAAAATATCTAAGGAATATGTGGCCTTCACAGTCGTCAGACAATCGTATCAAGTAGACCTTCATTTAGTGGAGAAACCTAATTTATAAAAATAATTACATATACAATAATAAAATTAACACATACAGTAAACAAACAAGTAATAAAAAATAAAATGACAAAAATATAAAATAAAGAAAAGTGATAAAAAATGTATAAATAAAATTAATTTTTTTTAAATTTATAGCTACTACTAAATACTGATATCACTATAACAAGTAAATATAATTATTTATTTACGAAACCTTTATAATGACCAATAATTAATAAAAACGTTAATAATAATCAATTCCTTATGTGTCTCAAATGATTCTATTTGAAATTATGAATTTTGTTAGCATATTTTAAACAATTTGTTGTATTTATTTAATCCTTTACTTACTATATAAAAGTTGCCACTGTTTCGAGTGTTATAGTCATGAACTCATTATTCATTGTAAAAAAATATCTAAAATATGAAGGTTGTAATTCTGTGACCCACTTAACATTGAAAATCATAGCAAAAAAGAATAGACGTTTAAAAACTGGTCCCACTTTTGTTTGTCTATACAAACTTCAATGAATTGTAGCCAAGTATGTGTTGGGTATATACCCCAAGGTTTTTAACATATTCTTACAAACAAATAAACCCTATTATTTAAAACGAAATTGATAATTTAATTTTATGCCAAGACTATGTCAAACTGAAATTAATACTGCAAGAAAAAATACATAGAAAAGTTTTTTGTTTATATTTTTATGTGTCACATTTATTGTTATAATTATATCGTCAAAGCAAAATCAAATTACATTTTAATACTAATCAAATATCACAACGGTATGTCACATTTTAAAATCCAATTAAAAATGATGTATATGCGAAGAAAAAAACTTAGCATTTCTTTGACATTTTTAAAACGAACACATATTTATAAAATATTATTTTTGGTTATTACCTGATGAAATTGTACAGCAAACGAGGTAAACAAACACGCCAATGAAATTACCAGTCCCCCTAAAAGAGCTGCCAGTCTGGCAGACTTTCGCCTGCAGATTGCTACAACAAGGGGCGAAGTGATAAAGGAAATACATAGACACAATGCTCCCATCCAAGCTGCAATAAATCAAACGAAATTTTTTTAAAAAAAACCTATTAAAAATAATTTAATGCCCACAATAAATTGTTTTCAGTGTTGGGCCAAACTCAAAGAATTATTCTTACAAGATACATTGGGCATTTTGTTGTTTAAAAGAATTATTAAATCTTATCCGTTTTAATAGTAAACTTACTCTTATAACAATTTAACTAAGAAATTTTGGACCAATCGTAAAAATTAAATGATAATAGTTTATTTTATAAAAGTACAACAAAACATCTCTTTTTATTTAACTAGAAACTATCATATTTGAAGTTATATTAATTTTGAAAATATAAGAAGAATTAAGTTTATTAAAAATGTAATACAATTTAAAGCAAAAATAAAGTAAATAAAAAGTATTTGTAAGATAAATAACACAGCGTAAAACTTTCGCTGTTAAAGACATGTAGGATATAATTTTCATAACATTTTTATTGTTTCAATATAAATTATACAACAATTAAATTAGTTTTTTTATCACAGACAATTATTTTCCATTTATAAAAACATTTTCTTGTAAACTAGCGAGTTAAATCAACCGAAATTTAGGAAATATTTTTAATTGTCATTTAGTAGAGCAGTAAATTTTTTCAAAATTTTTTTATCGCACAAATTTGCCGCCCTACTTTTTTAATATGGGATATTATTTCCAATAGGAGTTGTTTATTATGTACTAAAAATCTAACTATGACCTCGTTTTAAACGGTAGGTATTGGTTACATTTTTAAATTTTGTAAAATAGATAACTAAAAGTATTAGTTAGTTTGTACCTGCATATAGAATACCTACTGCAAGATATTAAATAACAAAACAAATATTGTTAAGCAAGAAATAAAAATATAAATCGTAAAATATATATGTAAAGGTAGTGGTTAAATTATTAGGCAATATCCACAATGTTGCATTATTTTACGAAATAACATACATAAATACACATAGTTACGCCTTTTTCCCATAGGCGTAGACAGAGACCACTACCTTCCACTTGCTACGGTTCTAACATACATCTTTAGCTTCTTCTACTTTTATTAGTGCTCTCATATATGCTCGTCGGTTGTTGGTACTCTTGACCGGTCTTTATTCAGAACAATGTCAATCTGATCAAGATATGTTCGCCGTGGTCGGCATCTACCGACTTGTCCATTCACACTCGCCTTATAAATTTGTTTCGTCAACGTAAACGTAAACGGGCAAGTCGGTAAAGGTCGACCCAAGCAAAAATATCTCGATCGGATCGACATTGTTTTAAAGAAAGGCCAGGTCAAGAGTACCAACAACCAACGAGCATATATGAGAGCACTAATGAAAGTGTAAAAAAAGATATGGTTACAAAGATAGACAATATGTAAAAATCCGACAAGTAATCTATTAGTTCTAATATTGTAAACAATTTTAGTACCAATTTAATGTTGTCGATTAACATTTAAAGAATACTGTTAATGCCAACGTTAACTCTAAAAATAAAGCATTTATTGGATCTGGCCTTAGTTTTATACTTATGGTTTATATATTTTATACTAGAACAACTTTCGCTCCAAATTCCCCATTTGTATTTTCTTAAAGGGGGTGGCTCAGGGACCAAAAGTTCTTTTTCTTTCGGTTCCATCTTCACCTTAGTGACTTAGTGAAGGTTGGCAAAAATCTCGGCGAAATGGAAACGGTCTTGGGCAGCTCGGAATAAGGAGTGTGAATCCAGTCCGGACCAGTCTCTTATATTTTTGGCGCCTTCCTATACCTCGTCTGCCTTTTACTTTGCCTTTCATTATTATTTTCAGCAGCTTTATTCGATCACTCCGAATTACATGTCCTAAGTACGCGGTTTTTTTCTTCTTTATGGTAGCTTTTAATTCACTGTCCTTACCTATTCTTCTCAGGACTTCTTCATTACTAATGTGGTCTATCCAGGGTAGGTAAGAGCCTTATGTACACCCACATCCCGAATGCTCCTAGTCGCATTAGTTTGTCGGCCTTTAGCGTCCAGGCATCGCATCCGTACAGTAAAACGGAATAGACCTAACAATTTACCAAAAGTTAATGTACTGGAAAACAGAAACCAGAGAAGTGACCTCAAAGGGGAGTCTTCCCGAGAGGACCTAGCCGGAAACATAACGTCACTGAGTGGGAAGGATGCCAGATAAGCAGTACACATACTGACCGGTCATGCTACCCTTAAATACAGCATGCACAACCTGTGGCTGGCCAACAGCCCTAATTGTGGATTGGGTGGAATACCCAGCGTACATCTGACCAAGACTGACACTGCTGGGTTCAGCTTCTCTTGAAGCCGAGCAACTTGGGCAACTACCGATCGGCGACCTGTTCCTCTTCTGGATGAACACAGGTATATTAGATCGCTAATAACTATTACGGTGAGATACACTGATCATTGTCTGAGTGCCGTTGGCGGGATTCGAAAGGAACCGCCTCTCGGTTCATTATTATTATTTTCCAAAACTAACTTTTTATTACACAGTGGTACAACCAAAAAATAAAAAAGGCAATAAATAAAAAAAATCATGCCTCACAAGTTAAAAGTAGTCTAGCTACATGTTTGGATAATTTTTGACAGTTGACATAAAAAGAAATAGAAATAGACCAGGTAAAATCATTGTGACAACTAAAGTTATGTCAGTTTCTTTTGTAACCCATTTATGAAATATACATATTTTGTGTTCCATTTATAATGAATCAGCTCACTGGAAAATACGTCAACGTGGTACTCTCTGTAGAATGTGGTAGAGGGATGGAATTTTTAAGAAACAAAGTATTTATAACCGCAAATTTTAACAACAGAATATTGGGTAAGTCTATAAGAATGGCCACAGCCAAAAGTTTAACTAAGGAATTCTACAGCAGTAAGGCTTGTTTAACTTGCTTCATATTTTAAACAATATTAATACAAATAAGATATTCAGAGTGTTATCAAGTATCTTCGAAAAGTTTATAGTTTTCTACTGCTAGATAATAAGCTGAGTAAATGGTTCAAATTATTTATTTATTTTAAATAGGCTCAAGCAAGAGATGTATAAAATTATTAAGTAGAATAATTTTTTTTATTCGAGCTTTGTATTTAATAAAAAGACGAACAAAAAAAGTTAAATCAACATATTTTACTTGTTGTTAAACTAAGAGGATTAAATTTTGAAGACCAGCATTAAACTATTAAGATTGAAAAAGTACAAAAATTACAACACACATTGTGCGAATGCAAAATAGGGCATTACACCCCTATTTAAAAATTGTTCTACAGTAGTAATGAACCATTAGATTTTATATTTCAATTTTTTGAAACCAAAAACGCCATAAAAATGACTTTATATTTATCACTTCAAATTTTTGCGCGGAAACGCTAGCCGTTATGCTGTTTTGGCTCGTGATGTCACTGCGTTAGTAAATAATACGACTTTGCAAAAGCATAGGGATACTTTTAAAAGTAATCCGTATCATTGGTGTTGTGTGCCTAAATAAAAGAATGCGAGCGTAAAAACGATGGGAAAGTGGTGGGTTTAAGTGCCAACTGATATAAATATGAGGAATACGTGGTTAAAACTGGAAAAAAGAGATCTAAAGTGATTATCCACAAATAGTAGACTGTATTTTTGTGATAATCAGTTTGATGTAAGTAACACGTTATAATAACTATCGTATAAACCAGGGGTGGGCAACCTTTTAACAGGGGTCAGAATGAGATTTATGTTTCGTCCGTGTGCCGTAGTAGTTAATTGACACATTTTTGTTCCTTATATATTTAAAAAAAAAAACACCATTAAAACAAAGGTAATTCAGTGCCAAATTTGTTTTTCTATCATTTATAATAAATTACAAAGAAATAAAAAAAATAAGTATGTATTACCTAATTACAAAACAACCGTGCGAATACTTCGCACCAATAGCGGTCAGTTACGTTATATAATAAAGTAAAAATAAATGTAAATATTTATTAATTTAATTTACAAAATAGTAACTAAATCAGTCTTATATTAACATTATTATCCTAGATGGTACCCGCGACTTAGTCTGCGTAAGATTAGTACTTCGTGTAGCTTATCTTCTTTGCCGAGGAATTCATTCATCTATCTTTATACCAAAATTCAATACTCATTCGTGTGCTTACATAACTCGTGCTACGCACTCGTTTATGACTTACACACTTATATATTAATAATGCCTCTATCCCATTTATATAGTAAATAACTAAAATGCAATTTTTTTCAAAATAACATAATACCCACTTGACACTGACAAAGAAACTTAAAACTGACAGGTGTCAATTTAATTTAGTTTATTACCAATTTGAAATTAATCAATGCCAGTTAGCAATTTTTGTAGCTAATTTGATTTTAACTAATGTCATTTTAATTCTGATTGCTGCCAACATACCTACATACAAACTTTCACGTTTATAATAGTAGTAGGTTCACATAATATATTTATAAATTATAGCCTATGTGTTATTCTGATGTATAAGCTAAATTATTGTAAAGTTTCATTAAAATCCATTCAGTAGTTTTTGCGTGAAAGAGTAACAAACATCCATACATACTCACAAACTTTCGCATTTATAATAGAGTAGGTTCACACAATATATTTATAAATTATAGCCTATGTGTTATTCTGATGTATAAGCTACATTATTGTAAAGTTTCATTAAAATCCATTCAGTAGTTTTTGCGTGAAAGAGTAACAAACATCCATACATACTCACAAACTTTCGCATTTATAATAGTAGTAGGTTCACACAATATATTTATAAATTATAGCATGTGTTATTCTGATGTATAAGCTAAATTATTGTAAAGTTTCATTAAAATCCATTCAGTAGTTTTTGCGTGAAAGAGTAACAAACATCCATACATACTCACAAACTTTCGCATTTATAATAGAGTAGGTTCACACAATATATTTATAAATTATAGCCTATGTGTTATTCTGATGTATAAGCTACATTATTGTAAAGTTTCATTAAAATCCATTCAGTAGTTTTTGCGTGAAAGAGTAACAAACATCCATACATACTCACAAACTTTCGCATTTATAATAGTAGTAGGTTCACACAATATATTTATAAATTATAGCATGTGTTATTCTGATGTATAAGCTAAATTATTGTATAGTTTCATTAAAATCCATTCAGTAGTTTTTGCGTGAAAGAGTAACAAACATCCATACATACTCACAAACTTTCGCATTTATAATAGTAGTAGGTTCACACAATATATTTATAAATTATAGCCTATGTGTTATTCTGATGTATAAGCTACATTATTGTAAAGTTTCATTAAAATCCATTCAGTAGTTTTTGCGTGAAAGAGTAACAAACATCCATACATACATACTCACAAACTTTCGCGTTTATAATAGTAGTAAGATTTCTTTTAACATGCTCGTGTGCCAAAATGGAACTTTACGCGGGCCGTAGGTTGCCCACCGTTGGTAAAAACAAAAGAAAATATCGTGAAGGGATCTAAAAACAAAAATTAGGTTAAATCGAATTTTAATAATAAAAATAGTTTATTATTGTATTGTGTATTATTATTGTTCAACAAAATTTGGTTAAATATGTACTTACATTGATGTTTTAACATTCCTCAACTTGAAAAAACCGAAATCGGGATTGCATGCTAAAAATTTCGTCACAATCAACGTATTTATTCTTTTTGCTTTCATGAAACCGTCTTCCATAGTACGATTTAAATAAAATACGAGTCTAGAAACCTGATAATTACTTAGACAAAAGTAAAAATAACACACAGCTTGACAGCAACCTATCTGTTTATAGTTTATTTACAGTCGAAGTGACGTCACATCGGAATCCAATATGGAGAACAGCGTTTTAGACATTTGAAGAACAGATAAAAAAAATAATTTTTAAAATTGAAATATGAAATTTATATGAAGAGAAATCGGCATTTCTCGTTTGCCTTAATTCTTTAATTCTTCCGAATAATGTAGACTTTTTCTTACATGGGGCAAAATTCATTATGACTTGTAAGTCATTAAAATAATTACCTTAGTTTGACGTACAATAACATTCTGGACAAAATTAACGCAACGACATAATAAATCATACAAATGGATATAATAAATTAATTTTAAAGTTTTTTTACGGACATTGGTAACATTAAAAAATAAACCGTATTGCCGTAGCAAAACTAACTTTTCCAAACCAAGTGCTCTTTTTTATTTAATATAGTTACCCTTTGATTCGGGAAAGTAAAAAAAAATACCTGAAAGTTTGATCGCCCTAGCTCTCCGTCAGAAGTTATCGTGCGAAAAGTACAAAATGCAGTAAATTTGAGGATCACCTTTTACGGCAGATACCTGAAGGAATGTTCCGTTATGGCCCATCTTCGAACTCGGTTTTGTCCTTCGGGCAAAACTTCCTACCCTGTAAGTTTTAGTAACCTACCACCTCTCTGTCTCAAGATATCGTGCCCGCAAAATTTTCCAACACACAAACACACACACACACACGCACACACGCACACACGCACACACGCACACACACACACACACGCACACATGCACACACGCACACATGCACACACGCACAAACACACACACAAAATATAAAACAACCTTCACGCTGAAAATGGTTCCATTCGACGCGTGGGGTCAAGAAATGTGCAGCGCTCATGGTTTTGGCGATTTTGTTTTTTAGGGGTTAACCAATACTTTTCTTTTTTCACCCTTCGGTTCGAAAAAGTAATAGAAAAAACGTATAGGGATACTTAAACAGTGAATTGGCTTTAATATAAGATCGGAATTAAAATTATTTTTAAAACTCAATAAGTGCGACCTAGTAGCGTGTGTTGCCTCCTCTACTTCGAATCACAGCATTTATGCGTCTAGGTATGCTTTTAATTACATTTCGGATAAAATCTTGAGGAATTTGTTCCCAGGCTGCATATTTAAGTTCTCTTAGGTTTCTAGGTGCAGGTGCAGGTGCAGAAATTGGGTTCCAAAAAAGGACTGAAAGGCATCACATGTAATATAACAATATTTTTAAAATAGTATTTAGCATTCATGGATCTCATACGGACAAAACTAATTCTGTGCGAGCATCAAAGCACCCCATAACGACTTGTCCGTTCACACTCGCCCACTACCGCTCACCCCATACTTAGACAATGTCGACCACAATTCACTCCTCACCACTCTGTCATAGGCCGTTTTCAAGTCTATAAAAGCGCAATAGACCTGACTTCTAGCCAAGAATTTTTTGACTACACCTCGTAATGAAAAGACCTGATTCATACATCTCGTTCCTCTTTTAAATCCTGCTTGCACATCCCATATTATCTTCTCAATTTCATTCGTCACTCTTTTAATCAATATCTTTGCATACAGTTTGCCGACTATGCTGAGTAAACTAATACCTCGGTAGTTTTTACAGTCCTGCTGCGAACCTTTTACTTTCATTACAACTTTTACTCATGTCTCCGATGGGCCTGTACTTGTGTATCCTGTTTCTTAAATAAACTTTCGAAGTATTCCTTTCATCTCTTGAAAACTCATTCCTCTCCTTTTACCATACTACCATCTTGGTTTCTGATTTTTTCTTATTGCAAAGTAGTATTTTTACCTCTGGCTGTTCTTATGGACTTCCAGAAGAGTTTAATATTGTTTTGGAAATCGTCAGAATTTCTTTCTTGCCACAACCTCTTTTGCCACACCTTTTAACCTTTAACCTATCGCAAGTACTGCGCAAAATTGTTAATCTTCTAACAAATTCTTTAAAAGTGTAAATCTAAACGAATTGTTCTAATAGCTGTCATTAACAATGAGACAAAATATGCATAGCCTACTATTCAAATACTCAAACTAGAAAAACTGACAGAAGAAAAAGATAAATTAATTTTTTGGATAATTTCGTTGCGTTAATATTTGTCCAGATGTTTATTATCGAATGTTCTTTTACATTTTGCTGATTTAATCAATTAACTGTATAATTGTTTTAAGAATCCGACCACATTCCCCCTGAAGAGTCTCCTCCTTTTAATACGGAACTTGTTTGGGAGATCGAAAAGAAAGAACTTCGTAAAATAAGATGCGGTAATTTACCTTTGCGAGTTGAGTGTATAACAGTCGACTCCCAAAGTCGAAAAGAAAGAATCGGATTTACACTGTTAAGTCTTCGAAGCGCCCAAATTATTCCGCAATCAATAGCCCATCAACCCGTCGTTCCAGTCTGGCAAAAATTGATTGGCTGCCAGGCCGACAAGCGAAAAAGTCATCCTGAGTTGTATCTCTCGCTGACGTTAAGAGATCACTTACTAACCGAACAAATTAACATCGATTGCAATAATGGGGCAATGCCTTTTATTATAGAAGAAGAAAATCAGATTCACGAAGAGATAGTCACTCCTAAAGAATGTGCAATAAAATATTTCGAAAATGGTCACATTCAAATAGGTGATGAACACGTTGCAAAGATTCCCTTTTCATTTAATTTGAAAATCCTTGATGTGTTTAATTTGGACACATTGCTACCCGAATCACTGGTTTTTCAAGCAAATAGCGGAAGTTACTTTTTAACTTTCAAGATACTCGGGATTATTATAAAAACCAAACCGTTTCAAAACCAAATGTGCGGTAACATTACACTCAATGAAAGAATAGTCGTCAATCTACTTTCGACGAAGGATATTTTAGAAAAATTTTTCAAAACACAAGTGATATCAATTAGTTTTTTTTATGGTTACGATAAACTAGGAGTAACTAAGTTAAATTTTAATAATGTATGGGAAAAAAAGGAAGAACAACAGTTTTTCAAGTTTCCCACTCCCGATGGAGTCGTGCCGCATGGATGTACTGAAAAATCTCCGTACATATCCATCGAAACATGGATAGAGGAAAACGAGGAAATAAAAGTACAAGAACCAGAGATTTCTAGATGCGATGAGATTCCCGAGAAACCTAAAGCGAGAAGTATTTTTTCGAACGTTTGCAAAAAATCTGGTAACGATATTGATATTAAAAGCACTCATAATACGGAAGAACCTGAAAAACTACCGAAACCTAAAACAATTGAAAAAGTTATTTTACCAACTGTAACAAAATCTATCGATACAGTTATCATCAGCGAATCCACAAGTGCTAGACCGTCAGCTATTTTGGATGTTTACGAAAAGTTTGTGATTTTGGTGAGCTTGAAATACATAATGTGGTCAGAAGCTTTGCCGGATACTAAAATTATGTTTAAATTTCTTCATCCCAAAGCTGGTAGTTGCACTACCATATTCACAGAAGTCAGTAATGAAGTTAAAAAAGAGATCGCTCTTAACAACATTTACGTTAGAATCGCCTACATATCAACAGCGGAAAATATTACAAGACTACTAAAATATTGGCATCCCAAGTTGGTCATAGCCGACAAAAATGAGGAATATATTACGGATCAACAAATCATAAATTTGACTTGTCTGGAAAATAAATCTAAAGACATCGAAATAGAATTTAAAAGTTTAAAAACCGCATCATCGTTAGCCACAATCGGTTTAAATGTAAATTTAAATATAGTCGATAGCAGACTAGAAGACGATTACGAGAGCTTGTATTTATTGCCTGTTATTCTCGATGAAATATTAACAATAAACGAAGTTTCTGACTTGGATAAGTGGAAAGAAAACCAAAAAATTGAATTTCAGCTCGAGCTTAATAATATAAAAGAGCGGGAAACAAGCCGACTTGAAATGGAATACGAAGAAAAGAAAGTGGCATTGGATTCTAAAGTATCCAAAATACTAAACAAATGTAAATCTATACAGGAACAACTAAAAAAAAAGATGTTAAGCATGAAATTTGAGAAAGATTTTATGAAGAAGGAAGGCAGTAAGCAAGATCTTTACGAGGACATTTTCACGGAAAATTGGGCTTCTTATTCAAACGGAAATACTAAGGATATAATCGAATTGTTAAGTAAAACACAACGTGATAATATAATTCTTAAAGAGATTTGCGAAGAACAGAAAGAAGAACTTTCAGTGGTTGCGAAATCTTCATTTACAAAAGCTCAAACTTCTACTATATTACAAGAGTTAAAAACATTGGAAGATAAATTTTCCGAGGCAAGAGCAGCAAAACGCTTTTTTAAAGAGCAGTGGCATAAAGCTTGCGATAAAATCCACGATTTAAAAACCGAAGATAAACAAAATACGGAAACTAAAGTTTATCAAAGTAACGAAGAAAAATCCAGTACGTTAACCTTAGCCAAATATCCAGGATTTTATACTGAACAAATACCATTAGAAGACGTTCCAACTGGGCAAAGTTAAAGTAATTTCCAATAAAACATTTTTTCAGCATCTTTTCATTTTATTTATGCATATAATATGCAAATTGCTTATTAAAATTTAGGCAATCAATAGCTTGTTTTATATGATATGAGTACAACAACACAAAAGTTGGACACATTAAGCTTGTACGCAGTGACGTGTTTCAAACTTTGATCACTCAAGTATTCAGTGATTGTTCTAATTAAGTTTTAAAAGGGTAAACAATTAATTGAGTATACGCAAAACCAAATCACTTAAGTTTTAATAAAGTAACCAAATTTAAAAGTTAATATTACCAAATGAATCGTATTTTTCTTTAGAGTATCTGATGCTAACTAACGAAACGAATTTTAATACTTTTTTTTAATAAACATTGTCTTATCATGTATAAGACGATAATGAACATAAAAGGGGAGATTAAAGTAAATTTAAGACCCCCAAAAATTCCATGTTTTACATTTCACACAATCTACCTACCCTGTACTGATTTACGGCCGGTAAATCAAACATTACAGTACCTAAAACCAAAATGTGTTGCCTAGCCTTGTTATTGTTATTGGGGAGCAAATATTTATCTAGCGAAGTCTATTAAGAACGTCAAATGACGATAACATTTGTTAATATCAATAAATTTTGTATAGAATATACAAACTAAGTAGGCGCAAATTTTTTGGCCATTTTAATAAAAATACAACAATATAACTATCTTTAAAGTAGTTTAGTGTATTTGACAATGACAAGCAAAAGACTATTATTACACTGGTCTGCAATATTTTTTTCTTTTTCTCTCATTATTATGTATAACTAAACTCCTGGACAAAATTAACGCACCATTTTAATTAATCTAAAGATTTACAATACAAACACTAAATAAAACCAAGTTACATTGAAATAACAATAAATACCTACAACATGACCTTAATTTGCGTTGGTGTTTCTTAAAAAAAAAATATTTTTGCTGGAAATGCATAAATGAGTTAGCATAATTTCAAATTGAAAAAAGAAAAAAAAATCAGTAAGACAGGATAAATGCATCTGGGTCAATACTAATACCGTGTAGTAGGCCCTCCTCTACTTCTTATCACTGCATTCATGCGTCGATGCATGCTTGATATCAAATGTTCAACAAAATCCTGCGGAATATTCTCCCATTCTTCAATAACGACCTTATGAGCTGGTTGTTATTAGCAACTACAGGATTCATGTCCGGACTGTTAGGTGGCCACTCTAATGAAGGGATATCATCATTTATGTAGCCAATAACCTGTCTAGCCAAATGGGGACTAGCGTTGTATTGCACGAATAAAAATTAGGTCCAACAAACGGAGCAAAAGGCATTACATATGTGACAATAATGTTGTATAAGTAATATTAGGCATTCATAGACCTCGTGCGTATAGGGACCAACTCCGTACAAGCTTTAAAGCAAATTCCCCCCCCCCAAACATTTTAAAGCCATTATCAAAAGGTACCTACTTTATAAGAGATATTGCAGTCTGGAAAACCTTTCTCCTTACCTTCGCCAGACACGCTCACGACCATCCGGAGCTTTTAGGCTAACTCTAGTCTTATCGGAGAACAGAACCCGTTCATTGATGGTCCAATTTTGATGTAATATTGCAAATTCAATTTTTGAACTTTGTGTTCTCTGGTAAGCAAGAGTTTTTTGGCCGCTTTTCTGTTGCTCAATTCTACTTTATGTAAACGTCTTCTAACCGTTCGAGACGATATCGAGATATTTCGAACATCTGCTAGTACATTGCTGGTGGCTCTCCTGTTTCCGAGAGCACGTTGTCTAAAAAAACGATCATCAATTTGATTAGTGTAACGTTTTTGCCCTTGTCCTGGTCTTCGATGGTACGAGCCTTTCTTTTTTTTTATGAAAATAGTCGCAAAAAGGATAGACCTATCGTGTGGGCCGCGGACGGCCCCGCACTGCGACTATTAGAAGGGGAAGGGATTATAGAATGAAAAACTTTAAAAAGTTGCTGGTCATAGTTCTCTGGAAAAACTGATTTTGGAAGCTTATTCCATTCCGTAGCAGCCCTGTAAAAGAAGGATTCTTGATGAAGATTGGTCCTTGTAGTGTCGATCTTGAGAGTAAATGGGTGAGTCTTCTATGTTCTAGAAGGTGAAGGGTATCTGTGAGAGTTGAGCTGTTTATCAAGCGAATGGCGCTTTTCTGAATGGAATCTAGAAGTCGAAGAGAATGCCTTGGTGCTGAACCCCAAATGTGCGAGCAATACTCCAGTAGAGGTCGGATTTGAGCCTTGTACGTCGTCAACAGTTTCATTAAGTCGTCTCACCCTGCGACTGATGCTGGAATGATGTCTTCTTAACAAACCTGCAACATATCCTTTATCCAGAAGATTCGATGCTTACACTGCCTCCTCCATCGACAAATTTCTTTGGTGTTTCATTTTTCTCATTTGATTTACTCGCAAATGAACTTCCAAACATGGATGTGATCAAAACAATCACAATAAAAATTTATGCCCAGGAGTTCATTATATATTTTATACTTCTAAATTGAAATATATTTTTAAAAATTATGTATTACGTATATATTTTTTGTAATGAAATTTTTAAATAATACTTACCCATTTTATGTTTCAAATTTAAATCATTAATTTAAAAACTGCGTCGATATTAGATACAATCTGTTACAAAACATTAAAAATCATTACCCTGTATAATTATTTGTTATTTTTAGTATTTAACTTTGCAGTTTTCTTCCTTTGTATATTTCCTAATGGAGTTTCGCGATAAATCGACTAACAAAAATCTGCAAGCATTGCTTCTGATCATTTCACGTTGTTGCGCCTCTCTATGTGCAATACGAGGTGTGGCTATTAAATAACGTGACTACTCATGAAAAAGAGTTTTATTTTAAAAATTATTTTACAATCGAATGCTCCCTTTCAATTATTTTTCATTTTTTTACCTATCCTAGAGACGGGGTCACCTTTTTTTAAACGCCGTGTAGTAACAATTTTGGGCAAATTTCATTATTTTTAAAGACTCGTTAAACATAAAGGATAAAAGTAAATGGTTTAAAATTTAAAAAGAATAAAAGGTATTTTAAACAAATCCGAGAGACCTATTAAGTAAACAAATGCATGCACTGTGCACGTGGCTTATAAAATGCCGACACAGTATTCAGGGTCGCTAATGTCAAATCATCAATAACCAGTTGGACTGGTACATACAAATTTCTTTCATAATTATTGCATTCATATTTAAACTTTGAATAAAATTATCAAGCTAGCAAAACAACGAGCAAACTAACAAGCAACGTGTGAGGTAGAACTATCAGTGCTCCCTACCAACCTACAAGCAACATACGTACCATTCACGGCAGCCTACAAGCAAATCTAACAAGCGAGCAAGCTCGAAATCTAGCTACGTGCAAAGTGGCCTTTAGTGTATAAAATTATATTTTTATGGCAAAAAAATATTTAAGATGCATCCTTATCTCTCCTATACAAAAAGTCCAAAATTGTTAAATTTTTTTACGATTCACCAATCAAGTGTATAACACAAATAAGCAAATTTATGATGTATATTAGGATTTATACTTGGGTTCAAAGTTTACGAGAGATGGAAAGTATGATAGCGACATTGAGCGAAGGGTGTTGCAGGAAAACAAATGAATGGGGCACTGTACAGCTTTATGAACAGCCAGAAAGTGTCAAAAAAGGCACGTCCAGCTGTGCATAGAGGTGTGTTGATTCCTACACTTATGTATGGTAGTGAATGTTGGGTTTGGCAGAAGAAGCATGAAAATAGGATTAATGCTGCGGAGATGAGTAGTCTGAGAAGTATAGCCGGAGTGACTCGGTCGGATAAAGTAAACAATAGTGAGGTAAGAGAACGCTGTGTTGTAAAAGATGTGGTAATAAAGATAGACAAAGGAATGCTTAGATGGTTTGGACACGTAGAAAGAAGGGATGAAGGAAGATTGACGAAACAAATTTAAAAGGCGAGTGTGAATGGACAAGTCGGTAGAGGTCGACCTCGGCGAATATATCTCGGTCAGATCAACATTGTTTTGAAGAAAGGCCAGGTCAAAAGTACCAACAACCGATGAGCATGTATGAGAGCACTGATGAAAGTAGAGGGAGCAAAAGATGTGTGTAAGAACCCCTACGGGAAAAAGGCGTGACTAAATGTATGTATGTATGAGGAGAATTTTATAAAAATTAAAATGGTTTTCATTTCAGCTAGCTTTCTAAATCTATAATATAGTTATTAAAAATACCTTTTAAATTAATCTGGTTCTTCATGCAAAAGTAATAAAGGGTAGTTTAATGAGTCTTTTTCTGGTTTCTAATGCTTTATTTTGTAAAATATATATATATATATATATATATATATATATATATATATATATATATATATATATATATATGTATATTTTAAGTTTAATTAATTAGGAATTGCGGAAAAGTAGGTAAGTTATAATGCTATGAAACCAACTACAATAAAATTCATTAAACCATACTATTCGGAAGCATGACGGTTTTTACTAGGTATCTAAAAACCGAACAGTTTGAAGTTGCTAATTTGTTTCGTAAACATTAATATTTAGCGAGTTTGGTGTAACATTAATTAAGTTTAAATCGTGGGTAGAAACAATTTAAGTTGTTGTTAGGCTTTTACTGCTTTGAACTTTTAGCGAGAAAGTTAAGTCGGTTTTTCTAAAGGTAAATGTTTTACATTTCATGTAAATTTTGTATGCAGATGTGAGGGAAACTTTGCTGCTTGGTGTAGAGAGAACGAAATATTTTAACAACTTATTGTTGCGTTCTAGGGTTCCCATTTGTTAAAGACTTTTTCTAAAATTTTTCTCTAAAAGTCTATAATACATTTTATAAGGAGTATATAATTTACATAAATTATATTTTATTTTTGAAAATCAAGATTGATACAACTTGTTAGCGTATATTTCTTATCAAATGCTAGCAAACAGGTATTATAACATTTTTAAATAAGTTAAAAACGATTGCTTGTGAACAGTTGTGGAGAGAAATATAAAGGTTAGCCACCGATTTGCGGTAAATCTTTAAAGACAGATTCTTTTTCTGGTGTATAGATTGTCAATAAAACATTATATTTTAGTTTTAAGCATTAGATTTAATGTCTGAGGTCAAAAGTGCCAGCAACCGTTATTCATGTATGAAACATGTAGAATTGACCAAAAGGATCTTTAGATACTAATTAACAAAATAGTAGAATGCAGTAAAGAATACAGAATATCACTTAACATCAGCAAAACAAAAATAATGGTGGTATTTAAATCACCAAAAAACTTCCCTGACATAACCGTACATGGTCAAAAAATTGAACGTGTGACAAAATATTACCTGGGAACTTTTATCGACGAAAATAACGATAGCTCTGAAGAAATCAGGATCAGAGTGAAAGAAGCTAGAGCCTCATTTACTAAAATAAAGAAGGTGTTCTGAGGACGAGATATAAGCCTTGAGCTTAAAATTCGCGAAGTGAGATGTTACGTGCTGTCGGTTCTTTTCTACGGAATGGAAGTGTGGAAATTGAAAAAGATCGATACCAAGAGGATAAAAGCATTTGAAATATGGATGTACTGTAGAATACTGAGAATATCGTAGACAGAGAGAGAGTAACAAATGTGGAGGTTTTGCGAAAAATGAAGAAAGAGAAAGAATTGATACTTACTATTAAGAAGCGCAAACTGCTATACTTGGGACATGTTATAAGGGGAGATAAATACCAGTTACTGCAACTTATTATCCAAGAAAAAAAGATCCATAGGAAAAAGAAGGAATTCATGGTTAACGAACTTAAGAGAATGGTACAATTGAAACAATTGCCAACTGTTTATATCTGTAGTATCAAAAATACGCATAGCTTTGATGATAGCCAGATTTCGGAACGAAGACGGCACCTAAAAAAGAAGAAGAGACCTGGCGACACAATTTTAATTTAAAAAAGATCTGCAGTATAAAAAATACGCATACCTTTGATAATAGCCAAACTTTGGAACGAAGACGGCACCTAAAGAAGAGGAAGAGACCTGTCGACACAATGTTAATTAAAAAAAGTTATAAGGATAACCTGGATAAGGATAAGCCTGGATAACACCAATCCACAAAAAAGGCAGAAAGGATGACTGTTCTAACTACAGATGTATCTCGGTAACAAGCACCCTAAGCCGACTATATGGGAGAATCTTAAAAACTTACTAGAACAAGAATACGAAGCCAACGAAATCGAACAACAAGCAGGGTTTCGGGCCGGCCGCTGATGCATGGACCATATTTTTAGCATTGTTCAAATGAGTGAGAAAAGAGTGGCAACTAATAGAGAAGTCCATTTACTTTTGTAGACCTTACAAAAGCGTACGATACTGTCCCGATAACAAAACTGTGTTAAGTCTTAGAGAAATCAACGATCAATAACACTGTAATAATAGCCATTAAACAGTTATATCAGCAATTAACATCCAAAATTAAGTTAGGAAATAATCTATCTGAAAGTTTCACCGTCACTAAGGGTCTAAGACAAGGTTGTAGTTTATCCCCCACACTATTTAAAATATATTTAAACGAAGTGTTAAAGAAGTGGAGATGAGCGTGCCATGGAATGGGGATACAGTTAAATGATGACACTACTCTGTATAATCTGCACTTCGCGGATGATCAGGTCGTCGCGGCCCAAGATAAAGAAGACCTGGAGTTTATGGGAAAACGACTTCTTAGAGAATACGAAGAATGGGGATTAACGGTTAATATGAGCAAGATAAAATATTTGTGTATTGGGAGAGAAAGAACAGATCTGGATCTGGACAATGTAAAAATAGGAATATGCAAGGAATACATCTATTTGTTATAGGTGTGAAAGTAAAATTTGTTGGTACATGCTCCTGGCTCCCCTAAAATTCTTTCCTGAAAATTACTTCTTACTACCGAACTAGGCATATTTTAAATATATTCCACGTACTAAAAACGAATACTCGTACAAACAATTTACTAACTGATTAATACATCTAGTTATATTTTGGTGCAATGTGTTAAGTCTCTGCCAAGACAAATGTCGGATAAATTTCGCATGCTTGGCAGGTTAATTTATTTTCAGTTTTAGCTCGTACGTTCATTCAAATGAAAACAAGAACTTAATTCTTCTTGATTATGAGTAAAATAGGTTAACTGAGAAGATATTATTCTTTGTGATCTCTCTAATGGTTGTGATAATATTTTTAACAAACAAGAAATTACATAAAAAATAATTTCGTTATGTTATATTTAGGAATCAAAACAACTTTTATAAAAGTTTTGATGTTGAAAATGTAAAAAAAAATTATTTAATATATATATATATATATATATATATATATATATATATCTTCAAGATTTTAAAAAACTATTATTATAGTAAACTATAAACAAACAGCATGCATGGATGTGAAAAATGTATATCTGTTTTTTTTAAAAAACTAGCTAAAAAGTATAGATATCGTGACTGGCGCTTTTCGCGTAGCACTTCATGTATACTTGGTAGGAGTCGAAGCTGTTGATGTGTCCAGTCGAGGTAGACCTACCCTATGTTGATGAGAGGCAACACACCCCGAAACCGGTTCATAGGTGGTTACTTCGGATTGATAGATCTAATAGTTCCTTTTCTTACTTAACAAGCATCTGCATATTGTTACCCGAAATGGGGTATTATACACGATTATGTATCAGCCCCGTAACTACTTGACTCGCCCCGTCGCTTAGGCTCTGTCTACGTTACAAGTAACACTTTTGTTGCTTATTTTAGTTATTGGCCTATTGTAACTTTAATACAATCAGAAAGATCATTAAGTGTTAATATTACATAAATAACTGATGATACTCATTGTAAACTTTATTTGGATTATTATTGTTTTTTATGTATATTTTTATGTAAACATAACATAAAACTAACAAAATTTTTTCTATAATTTTAACTTTGTTCAATATTTGTGTATTCCCCATTCATTCATTCTTCTTAAAAAAACTCAATTAATTATTTTTCAATAACATTTAATTTCCATGTTTCACAACTGCATTACTTAAAAATTGCTGGCTTAGGTCGACCTTTACCGACTTGCCCTTTCACACTCGCCTTAACAATCTGTTTCGTTAATCTTCTTTTATACATCTTCTCTAAGTATACCAACTATCTAAGCGTTTTATTAACTATCTTTGTAACTAAACATCTTTACATCACAGCTTTCCCTTATCACACTATTTCTTACTTTATCCATCACTCGCAACTACTATATTTCTCAGACTACTCATCTCCGTAGCACTGATCTAACTTACATGCTTCTTCTGCCGAACCCAACATTTACTACCAGGGACTAGCATTCCTTTAAAAATTTGCGATGCCTAAGATTTTGAAGAATTTTTTTTGCGTGAAAGAAAATAACTATTTCTTACTTTAATACTTACTAATTGTTATATTTTTCTTTGATTTATTGATTGTATTTTTGATTCAGACTGTGTATTATTAACTTCCCAGCAGAAAGATTTTGCGAATCCTGAATTTTGACATATCTCCACATTTCAAGGTCCCCAGAGTTGAATACAATAGTTTTTAAGTGGACGTTTTTGTGTGTATGTTCGTATGTGCGTTCGGAATATTTGTATAAAAAATATGTTGACAATATTTCATAAAAAGAGATAGTTTTTAAAAAACAAAAATAGAAATTGGAGAATTTTAAACTTGTGTCAGGATTGTGAGAAAATCATTGACGACGCTATAACAGTAAAAAATTATTGTTAGTAATAACCAAGCATTGTTTATAACAATTAAATATTGTTACTAACAAATGAAGATAGCTCCAGCTTATGAAATGATAAGAAAAAGTTTGAAAGAATACGGTTGACAAAAACATAATATTGTTAATGACAATAATAATTTGTTATTAATAATTTGAAATCGTTTTTTATAATAATTTTAATAAAAATAATATTAATAATTATAACAACAAAACATATGGTATTTTTTTATTCTTTCCACTGGGAAATTAGTCGTGTGGACCTCTCTGGTCGCATCCAGACAACTGATATTTAATTTTCATGTATTCAATGTTATCATGTTTTCTGAGAATAAGAGAGTTGTTGTTGAATAAAGTCTGACACTAATAACAGAATTTTCACTTTGGTGAATAAAATAAAATAGGAGATTGGGCCTTTGAGCCGTATATAAAATAATAGTTATTTTAGGTAGTCTCTAACACTAACACTAGTCTTTAACATCGTTACTCGCTTCGCGGTTCATATGTTAATAGAAATATGAACAGTACTTTAAAATATGTACATTTTATTTTAATATGTTTATTTGCATTATTTAAATTAATTGTAATTTAAATTAATTGTTTGATAATAACAGCTAATATTTATTGTATTTTGTGTTTTGGTTTTATCACCTAAAATTCGTATTTAATTCCACCTGATAAACGTTATATCGCATATCCCAGTAAGACAAAAAAAACGAGCTTAACGAGCTTCGTTTCTGACTAGACCTGCAATTTCTTAGGATTAATTTCGTTAGAAAAAACCGAAAACAGAAAATGCGTGTCTTATCTTAGTTGTTCAGCGATAATTGACAATGACACTAAGTCAACATCATCATAATGATCGAAAACCCGTCAATAATTATAAAATGAGTCAGAAATATGACGTAACACAAATTAGAGACCAATCTTCGAGTGACGAAAGGTCGATTTACACTATACGTACCGTTTCCCTTTAATAGCGTCTAGGTAACAAAAAAGGGTATTTAGAAATAAAAATTTTGTATTTCGGACATAAAAAGTTTTATTAAATTATTGCAGAGCGCTTTTGACTGACAAGTCATCATCAGTGCAACTCATCAGGTGTACAAGATCCATAAAATTGTAACGTAATTAAAACAAAAACGATACAACGAAACACAGAAAAAGTATTATTTAAATATTATTTTAAGGCCAAAAAGAGCACTCACTGTTCGACTATATTAAATTTTTACACATAAGATTTTTTGTTGTTGTGTATTTATTTTATTTCTTAAGTTTTGAGACAACTTAGAATTTACCTTCGAGAGTGTAACATCAACGACTTCTTTCGAGAGTAAACCATTAAAAACTGCTTCTGATAAAAAAAGTAGCCTGCACTTTAAAACAGAGCACATATTGCGCACCGGCACCAACGACGAGAAGTAGACTGGGCGTGCTAAGCTGTAGAAATGCTCTGAGGTGTGGGAAGCTTCACCGCCGGAACCTCTGTTGCCCCAACTCACTTGCTCTTCGACGACGTCTTTCGCTGCGTAGATGTTTGGATCCTTCGATAACTCAGTAAAGCTGGCTCGATCTGTTTTTTACTACTATAGACCAAAGGGTTTACTGCCTTTTATCGCCGTGAATTTTGTTATCACAGTAAATGAAACAACACACTTGTCATCGAGAATATATTGTATAACTTTAATACATGGAGCTTACAGTTTAAAGCCTCCTGTATCTTCAGAATAATTTCACTGGTTGTTAGCTTTGAATTTGATGTATTTTATTTGATTTTATTGATGTGCATTTTACCACGTGGTGTTTTAAAGCAGTGCTCTAAACGCTATAGGTGTTCATGCTTCGGCTGATAATATGCGAAAGAGAACGAGAAGCCGGAAACCTTATTTAACGTGGCTTCTACTCGCGTTAAATTCTGCGTTTTTGATTGTCACGTGACCGTATAACTGGTTGCTAGAATTGCGCGCGACGATTTCGGAATGTTCTGAAATAATAACTGCACGTGTTTTTTTTAGCTGATTTTTAAATTGCACGGGACCCTTTGTTTCTAACCGAATGCTAATTTCCACGTGATAAGTGCGTAGTTATAAAAATCAAGTAATTTCTCAAAGAGTAATTGTACAGTTGGAAGTACTGATTTCCAACACATGTGTTTATATTAACCGAGGTTTGTTTCTAAATATTATAGACATGTCAGCGTTAAAGTTTGTGATATTACATTTTTGGGAACAAGATAACAATTTAAATGTGACGCTATCTAAAAAATTTCTATTCCTCTTGAAATGGGTCGCAAACGAGTTTTACAACAAAGTTATTAACAAATTCTATATTTTTTTTCAAAATGACTCAAATTCACATGGTAAAATATAAATAAAATCATTTTCACGTTTAATTACATCTTTCTGCTTTAGTAATTGACCAATTAAAATAACTTCTTATTTATATTTTTTAATAAACTGCAATTTTCCTCGCTTCTATGCGCTTGATGGTTTGTTTATTTTTTGGTCCTCTACAACGGTTGCTGGGCCAGCTAGGACTCTAATAAATAAGGTTTCTATCCTTAATTTCGGTAGATTAGGGTCCATAAATGCAACTTTACAACTTTAAAGTAAATTGTTGAAACGAGTCAAAACTAAAATAATTTCCTTCCTAAACTTAAGGTGCTATTACATATACTAAATAATATTATAATTTTCCGTAAAACAAACCGAACTTAAGCTATTAAATTAGTTCCACGACGGAAGCAAATTAAAATTGATTTATTCCGTTTTTAGACGTATAAAAGTTTTGAAGGCAGTCTAATAACAAAAAGTTGTTTTATTAAATTCACTTATAATAAAACTTTTTCGTTTGCCGATTAAATTTCATATTTTATAAACGCTAGATAACGAGTTCTTTTTCAGTTGTTTGATTACTTTGTACGCGTGCGCGTACTGGAGTAGGAAAAAAACTCAAACACAAACTTAAAAATATAGTTTTGTCCCGCAAGTAAATACATCTAAATCCTGATCAACCTTTGACGACGTACAAGGCTCAAATCCGACCTCTACTGGAGTATTGCTCGCACATTTGGGGTTCAGCACCAAGGCATTCTCTTCGTCTTCTAGATTCCATTCAGAAAAGAGCCATTCGCTTGATAAACAGCTCAACTCTCACAGATAACCTTCACCCTTTAGAACATAGAAGAAGAGTTGCAGACCAGTCATTGCTCTACAGATATTTCCATGGCAGATGCTCCAGAGAAATAAAAACTCTTGGCCACATTCGGCCGAAGAACTCGGCACGCTGATTAGTCTCACCCATTTACTCTCAAGATTGACACTACTAGGACCAATCTTTAACAAGAATCCTTCTTTTACAGGGCTACTACGGAATGGAATAAGCTTCCAAAATCAGTTTTTCGTGTCCACAATCATTTCCTTTCTATAATCCCTTCCCCTTCTAATAGTCGCAGTGCGGGCCGTCCGCGGCCCACACGATAGGTCTACCCTTTTTGCGACTATTTTTATAAAAAAAAAGCAGCTTTGGTGGTGAAATATACCCTAAAAATTTTTTTTTTAGTTATGTAAGTTTTGTTATGAATATTTATATAGTTTACCTATATTTATATAAATATGCTGTGTTTAAGAAAAATAAAAATAGCTTATTTTTATTTATTTATGATTAATTTTTGTGTCGAATAAATGCATATTTATTTATTAGCCGTACGTTTCATTTAACCAAAACATATTTGACCTTAATAAAAGTAAAGTTCTTATGCAGATGGATTCCTAATCCTTTAAAGCGCGCCTGGTACTTTTAATAAATATCTAACGGAAGCACTTCACTAACCTGTAACCCCGTGACGCCGACCAAGCAGTTTATAATTTATTATTCAATATTTTTAGGAATTCCTTTCTGTCGTGGCAAAGCCTTTCATAGCCATCAACATCAAAGCTCCGAGTATTTTTTAAACTGTGCTCATAGTTTATACTGGTTTAATGATTTGTTTGTGTACTAGCACCTTATATTTAATTGTAACTCGTGAGCTTTTTCCGAGTAATCAATATAGCTTTATATTTTAATTAAACTATTAATCTCTCTTTAACAGTCATATATTTTGCACTATTTGTTTTTTTTGCACATCACAATTGCATGTTAGAGCAATCCCGATTTCTGCTTCTTTCGTCTTTTCGACTTTTCTTACAAAATTTATGCCAACCATTACTGGAGTTACTGAAAATCAGTTATAGATATCTATTGGTAAAATAGTTATAATTTAAAAATGTAAAATTTTATTATTAAACGGGTTTTTGATTTATATTTGATAACCATAAAAAATCACATCATTTCACAGTTATCTAACCAACACAATGTTGGATATAAAATTCATTATTCGCGCACCGGTCAGCGTTATCAAACGTATTTTTTTCTTTCGCACATCCTGATTGTGGGATTTTCATCGCAGAAAATCCGCATTGGAGGAAAGTGGCTAACAAGCTTTTACCGAGCTACAAAAAATAATTCATTGGAACAGCATGTCCCGCATACGCAATGAAGCTTTTAACCAATTTGTTATTCCATGACGGTTGCAGCCGCGGGATGATAAGAGATGCTATCTGTTGCAGTGTTTTATCTTTGGTCGTATACATAAATGATTGCATTCATATATTACGCGGACGTTGGCATAAAGATAAAATTTTACCTTAGAGGTGTGATTAAAAAAAATTATTAAGTTGGGAATAAATATGGGAAATATGGTAATAAATTTTTTTTACGAAACCAATAATAAAAAAGTTTTTCATATGGTTCCAACTTAAGTAGACACACTGTATGCATAAAAAAAATATTTTTAATAATTAATGTACTGTAACGATTTTGCGATACGCCACTGGAATGTTACGTAAGTGAGCTGGGCGGTACAGTGACGTCACAGCCAATGACGAGGATGTTCCAGTACCTTCCCGACTAATCTAGAATTTTCGATAGAACAGTCTGGATACGTTTGGAAACTTTTAGTCTATTCTAGTTTTTACATTGATATATAAATTAGCCTCCGTTCGTGAAAGTTAATTAGTCAGTTTTCTAAAGTTAATAATTGTGTTCACTAGTTTACATAAATTGTATTGGAAAGTTATAAACACATGTGTATATAAATTCGAACCCCGAGTTTGATTTAAGTAAAACGTTATAATACCTATTAGAATCCGCTCAAAAAACTCGTGTAAATTAGTGCAAGAAGGTGATTGAAAAATATAACTATGAAACAGAAAATAAATAGCATTCGATCAAATGTTTTTTTGATGTTGAGCGAGGGAGCAAGTGGTCGTCTATATTTGTGGAAATCATGCATTGAAAGAATCGATTAATTTTAAATGGTATATAACCATTTGTTTGCTTAAAGACTTCGGAGAAAAAAAACAAACCAGCGATGACAGATCATTCTTTACGATGGCAAGGCGAGCTCTCAAACAATCAGATATTTGAGCACTCAAAATATCGATAAGTAACATCCATTGTATGCTTTTGATTTCACACCTAATAATTTTTGTTTGTTTCTATATAAAAAAAAATGCGTGATCAACGATTTATGACACCAAAAGATGCAGTTAATATGTTAAAAATGCAACTTTTAGGGATACTAACTTTACAGTGAAAAGCTTGTTTTTTTGGATCGGTTTTAATGACTGGAAAACTGTATTGACCTTCATAGAGACTATTCAAAATAATAATATGGTATATTGTGTGGTAAGAGATAAATCACGATAGTATCAGACGAAGAGGATCTTTGGCTGCCCGTCATTAATGGTAGAAAAACCTACTACTTTTTTGACATAAACAATTTTTTATGATTTTAGTTTTAAACCACTGTAACTTATACAGGGTGTACTATTTAAAATATTATTTTGTAGTAACGGTGCACCCTCTATACTTTTAATTGACTTATGCAAATGGGCTGAATTATCTGCAAAAACTTTTGTTTAAAATTTTACATATTTCTATGAAAAGTATACCATTAAAACATGTTTAGATAAAAATCTAAACAATGTTGTGTTTTGAACAAATAATTATAAAATAAAATAGTAACATAATTTAATATTAAATATATTTTAATTAAATTTTAAAAAATTTACACCAATAAATAAATTTTAAGGTATTGTAACTTACCAGCACCCAATACATAAATTTCTTGGTCTTGAAATTTTTTAAGAAGAAACTTCATGGTGTAAAGATATAATAAACCATAGGATAGCTGTATTCCGGTGGTTAAAAGATGTGCTAAAAAAGCTGCTCCGCATACCAGCCACCCCCAGCCTCCTTAAAATAAAAAAATCTATTTTTATATGAATGTCTTCAGTTATCAAAAATACGAACTTAGTTTAAACCAAATTAGCCAAAGTAGTTTTAACATTATGATATCTAAAATTGTTATTAAAATTCATGTTTTAATTATTAAGTGAAACATCGATAATTTTTAAAAAATACAATAAATGAATTTATGAGCATTTTTTTTTCATATAGAAGTAAAATTATTACTTTTTGTAGTTTGGTAATTTCTTTAAAATGCAAAACTCCAAAATTTAAAGGGACAAAATAATATTCATTTAATAATTCACTGTATAAGTAAGACCTAGTATTTTTCCTATATTTTATGGCGCTGTGTATATTTTTTAAATGTTTTATTGTCCAATATTTATTTTGTATTTTTTGTTAATGAAATGGTTGAAACATTGACTTATTTCCGCAGTCGGATGTCGTCTTTGCCAAAGTTTGATTTATTTAATGTGTAGATCTGAAGAAGCATTTTACGAAGGATATTTCACGAATTGTTGTCCCTAACATAAAAGCAAACACATGAGAAGAATGAAACTAATTTATTTTTTAACATTGTTACCTGCAACGTTTATACACTTGGTATATCGGTGTTTAAGTAATTTAAATCCTTTTGAATTACTTCAGAACTTTAATTCCTTAGACATTCATCTACCGCCGACATCACCGACACCTTTAACCACCAAGATGTTTTTTTAATTTTGGAAATAGATAGTAGTCGCTAGGGACTTTACAAGAGATTTATACCTTGATTTAAAAACACGACTGATGAGATGCTACGTTCTTCTTCTTCTTCTTCAGCCAATTATTGCACACTGCAGGACATAGGCCTCTTCTAATCTCTTCCATGCGTTTTTGTCTTGAGCTGTTTGCTGCCAATGGGTGCCCGCTGTTATCTTCACATCATCTAGCCATCTTTTTGGAGGTCTACCTATGCTTCTTTTTTTTTTTGGGTCTCCACTGAATTAACTTTTTTGTCCATCTGCTGTCGTTTTGTCTAGCCACATGTCCAGCCCATTGTACGTGCTGTCTATGCTATACTAAGGGATGGAGGCCTGGACACTGAAGGTAACCGACATGAGGAGACTAGAGGCATTTAAGATGTGGATATACCGGAGAATATTGAGGATATCATGGGTAGAGAGAATAACCAACATGAAAGTGATGAGATGTATGCACGAGAAGTGATTCCGACAATTAAGAGAAGAAAACTGCTGTACATGGGACATGTCATGAGGGGAAAAAATATTAAGTGAACAAATAATTACATACATTCATAAAGTCACGACTTTTTCCCATAGGGGTAGACAGAGACCTCTTCCCTCCACTTGCTACGGTTCTTACACACATCTTTTGCTTTCTCTACTTTCATCAGTGCTCTTATACTTGCTCTTCGGTTGTTGGTACTCTTGACCTGGCCTTTCTTCAAAACAATGTTGATCTGATCGAGATATGTTCTCCGATGTCGACTTCTACCGATTTGTCCATTCACACTCGCCTTATAAATTTGTTTCGACAATCTTCCTTCATCCATCCTTTCTACGTGTCCAAACGATCTAAGCATTCCTTTATCTATTTTTGTAACCACATCTTCTTTAACACCACAGCGTTTTCTTATCTCACTATTCTTAACTTTATCCAACCGAGGCTATACTTCTCAGACTACTCATCTCCGCAGTATTAATCCTATTTTCATGCTTCTTTTGCCAAACCCAACATTCACTACCGTACATAAGTGTAGGAACCAACACACCTCTATGCACCGCCAGACGTGCCTTTTTTGACACTTTCTGGCTGTTCATAAAGCTATACAGTGCCCCATTCATTTGTTTTCCTGCCAACACCCTCCGCTCAATGTTACTGTCATACTTTTCATCTCTAGTAAATTTTGAACCCAAGTACACAAATTCATTAACTTGTTTCACTCTTTCTCACTCAATCGAAACTCCACAGTTTGTCATGCTTTCTCCCCTTTTAAAAACCATTACTTTCGTTTTGCTCACATTTATTTTCATCCCTTTGATTTTTAGGGAATCATGCATAACATTAACCATCGCCTGCAACTCCTCTTCAAATAATTATTATGCAGGAAAAAATCCAAGGCAAGAGATCTATAGGAAGAAGACGAAATTCATGGCTGAAGAACCTTAGGGATTGGTTTGGATGTAGTAATAATGAACTATTTAGAGCTGCGGTCTCAAAAATAAGAATTATGATTGCCAACCTTCGAAGCGGAGACGGCACCTAAAGAAGAAGAAGGGTCTAAATATGAAGAATAAGTGTTTTTTTTTTAAAAATTTAATTATCGAATTGTGAATGGCAGCCATTGCAACACAAGTTTTGTGGGCCGGAGCGTTGTCCTGGTGAAAAAGCAAACCTCGACTCAATTTTCCTCTCCTTCCTTCTCTGATCGCTTCGCGTACTTTTGGTATTAAATTTATTTGCATTAAATTTACCTGTTATGGTGCGCCCACGCGGTAAACAATCCACGAAAATAAAACCTGCAAAATCCCAAAAAACTGTAGCCATGATCTTGACAGTTGATGGGGCAACACGAAATTTTCGAGGTGGAGGGGAACCCCTATGCCGCCATTTCATGCTTTGTTTTTTGGATTCTGGATCAAAGTGATGAACCCACGTTTGGTCGATCGTAAGAAATTTTCTTTTAAATTCATCGGGATTCCTGTTAATTATTTCCAAATTTGTCTCCGCTGCAACCTGGCGAACACGCTTCTGGTCTGTCGTCGGCATTTGTGGAACCCAACGTGCAGAGAGTTTAAGACCCAATTCATAATGTAAGATGTTTTTAACCTCTCCAACAGAAAACCTACATGTCTCTGCTATAGCCTTGACTGTAATTTTTTTGTCATTTAATACCATGGACTAAATTAACATTTTCTTTGGTCACCACAGTGTTGGGAGCTTCTGTACCTGGTGCATGTTGACAGAACTCTCTTTCTATTTTGAAATCTCATGATTAAATCTTGATTACCTGGTACAAACGGGCAGAGTCACCCAATATTTCTACCGTGTCCTTATAAATTTCTTTACTTTATCGCACCTCTTATCTCAATTTTGTCCATTTTTATCAAATCACGCACATCTTAATGAAAAAATTAGTATTTAACATACACGAACTGATGCGCTGATGATAATTGGCACACACTAATGTCATACACTAAGCTTTTGCCTGACACTTTATTTGCATTTTTCATTCAACGCTTACTATGTTAGGAACAAAAATTCGTGAACTATCCTCGTATTCCCATTTAAAACTAAAATATACAAAAATGTTTAATAATTTGCAGACCTTCAGGATAATAATGTTGCTTTATCGTTGCTGTATCGACATCTCTTCTCCTTAAGGCAGGTATATTTCGATGTAACGAATGAAGCTCCCTCTCGTGGATTACAGGGAAAGAATCTTCATCATCCGGTGGTCGATTTATTGGTGTGTTTCTATCTATAACAATACACACTGTAAACACATTTGTCTAATGTTTTAATTATTAGAAACTTTAAAGATTACTCATTTTACCTTTTATTTATTTAAAAAAAATGGAATGAAAAAAATTTCCTATTATGTAATTTGTCAGCGTTAAAAAAACCATAATGCTTTTTCTGTTTTACCTTGTATATAATGGCTAATATATTATTACCTCACTTATTAAGGTGCTATATTTTATTGAATAACCCTTGAAAATACAAATACAAATAAAAATAAAGGGGAAAAGAAAAGTTAATTGCTCCATATTGCTAAGTTGAAGTTGGATTTTATTGGTAGTTTTTCATTTATTCTTTCACTTTAAGGATCTAATAAAACAACTGGTATTAGAAATAATGTTCTTTTTCCAGATAGCAACATCAATCCTTAACTTTTATTGTTTAATTTAGACGTTTATTAGAAAAACGGCTTTGTTGTTGCCAAACGTACATTTAAAGAAATTTGGTATACAGCCAAGTATTTGTTTATCATTCTTTGTTTATTTACAAGTAATATCTAATTTTTTTTACTAAAAGTAACCCTATTAGTAAAAAAAATTGTTTGTTAATTTGGCATTAAACAATTGAAAGAGAAAAAAACAATGTGCAACGAAGTTTCAAAAAATGACTGTGGGTTTTGAACTACCTTTTATCCTTATTGCCACAACCTTTAAAAAGGACAACAAATAACAACTCATTAAAGCACACGGAAATATCTGTAAAAAAAGGTCAAAGTTTAAAGATTTTTTGATTGGTCTGGATACTTAATACGCGAATAGTTTTGGATAAAGTCCTGCAGCTTTAAAGACGATGAAGGAGCAATACCCAAAACATATAGCTCAACGGTGCCTTTAGAGAATTGTTGAATGAATAATTCTGAAAGGTACACAACCATTGTTTTGCCAAAAGTCTTCGAAGAAATAGGTAAAAAAACTGGTGGTGATGAGTCAGTGCTAATAATAACAATTGAAGCTGTTCTGCAGACTATTTAAGTACTGATTTGACATACCAAATATTATTTTGTTCCCTAACGTGCAGAAAAAACTACGTTCTCGTCAATTTTATAGATTTAAAGAAGTGTTTAAAATGCATGTTTTAAAAATACCATCTTAAACATATAGCACAACGGTGCCTTTAGAGAATTGTTAAATGAATAATTCTGAATGGTACACAACCATTGTTTTGCCATAAGCCTTAAAAGAAATAAGTAAACAAACTGGTGATGATGAGTCAATCAAATTACGCCAAAACAAAAATAATGACAAACACAAAAAAAATTAGAAACGTAATACTAAACGGCACCATTACAGAAACGGTCAATGATTATATATATTTGGGACAAACCATAAAAATAAACAAGGAAAACCAAACAGCGGAGGTAAAAAGAAGTGTCAGATTAGCCTGTGCAGGATTTGGAAAATTAAAATGGGTCCTAAAAAATAAGAAAATACAGCAGTACCTAAAAACCAGTGTATTTGACCAGTGCATCTTTCCAATTCTTATATACGCCTGCCAAACATGGACCTTGACTAAAGCAAACATCGATAAAATAAAGAAAACCCAAAGAGCCATAAAGCGATCAATAATGGCAATTAAATTACAAGATAATTAAATAAGAAACAAAACAAAAGTCAAAGATGAGGACGACTCCAGATGAGATGGGGAGACGACATAAGAAAATAGGAGGAATACATTGAAAACAAAAAGCACAAAATAGAAACGATTGGAAAATACTGGGGAAAGCCTATGTCCAAAGTTGGACGAATTGAAAGGCAAAAGAAGAAGAAGAAGAAATAAATAGAGCAGTTTTGCAAAACTTTCCTAGTCCACTTTGTGTTTGAAAAAAATGAATAGTATGTTTAAGAGCTTTGGGGAATAATTTTGAAAATATTATTTTAAGAAATACCTATTTTTAAAATTATTACTCATGTATGCATTTCAAGCCATAATTTTAAAATAATTTATATTAATATTATAAATTAACTATGTATCCTTATCCTTTAGTACCCGTTTAGTACGGAGCTGAAGAAAAGTTTCGTTGTTTCGCTATCCCGCATAATTAGTATATACCCTATTGTAGACTGGTCGGTGATTACAAAGAACGAATAATGGGCATTTTTGAGAACCTAATTTTAACACTTTAGAGTATTCATGCTTGCGGAGATGAATAGGCAGCTTAGTATTGAAGTTTGATTATTACGGAATCATCGGAGTTGATTTTTGCAATATTAAATTACTTTTACAGAACTAAAAGCGCGAAAGCATACAAAAATCTATTATGTTTACCATTGGAGCGATATTAAAAATAAAGTTAATTAACCAAACACATGAAACTAATCAAATGATATTAAGTTATACATATTTAAATTAAGTTGGTGATTCGTGATTAAATATATTGTATTTTGAACCCACATGGTGTGTCACTATATTTTTTTATGTTTTAATTTTAGTACAAAAAAGATTATTAAAAATATGTTTTTGTTTGATATTTTATTGGTTTTAAACTTGAAAGAAAATGTGTTGGTATTGATTTTAGTTTAAGTAAATCACATGAATTTTTAAATTGAACACTGAAAAACCATAATTAAACTGCGAACAAATGCTGAGAGATATTAGTTTGCTAGAAAATGGCGCTTGACAAACAGATGTAATGCTATTGTCAGAGAGCGCTATTTGTTAAGCTTCGGCTAAGGAAAACGTATTATGGAAAAATGTTAAATTAAGCCCTATTTATATTCTGCAGCATCGTTAATTTTTATTTTATTAAACGACGCTATAATATAGCCAATATTAATTAATTAATTAATTTTTTAAACTTTAATTTAGAATCCTAATCCAATTTATGCTGCCTTCAAAGTAGTCGCAGAAATATGATTATGCTGAAGTTCAATGCAGAAATTGTGCAAGTTTTTGTTGAATTTTTGTGTGGGGTTGTTAAAGTTATTGGTAGATATAATAGAATATTTGTTAATAATGCTGCCGTGGTGGTTTGGTAGTTAAAGAGAATATATTTTTATCGCAAAAATGGAGTTATAATCTCGAGGTATAAAAAATCAAGTTAATAAATTTGCTAATTACTTTTTTAGTTGTTTTACATTTATTGTTTTGAAATTTTTTTGCCTCATAAAAAAAATTTACTCCTACGTTAAAAAATTTAGTGATTTAAATCTTTTTAAAAAATGGCGAATGCGCCAGTTAACAAAAAATATTAAAAAATAGCTATTAGTGTATTAAGAGCGCAAAGTGATATATTGCCGCTCGACAAAGAGAGTTACCGCTCAGCGCGAAGCCGAGCGCGGTAATTTTTGAGAGCGGCAATGACACTTTGTGCTCGAAATTCACTCAAGATTTTTTCTACAAATACACTAGTAGTTAAACAACAGCGATTCAAGCGCAAAGGAGTGGGGGGAGGAGTGGGGGTATGAGTGGGGGAAGTGGAGGGGGGTAGGAGTGGTGGAGTGGGGGTAGGAGTGGTGGAGTGGGGGCAGTGGTGGAGTGGGGGGTGAAGTGGGGGGGAAGTGACAGGTGAAGGAGTGGGGAAATGACATTGTTGACATATGACATTGTTGACATATGACATTGTTGACATATGACATTGTTGACATGTGACATTGTTGACATGTGACATTGTTGACATGTGACATTGTTGACATGTGACATTGTTGCCATTGTTTACATACGGCATGTTGCCATTGTTGACATATAACATCATTGTTTACATTGTCCCCATCGACTCGATTAAGAGGGTTACGTAAGCACGTTGAAAAGTGGTGTGACGTAAGCGTTGAAAAAAACTTGGCTTCTCGGAGGTTCGAACCTTAATCCTTTGCCTTACTAAACGGATAGCTATACCATGTAGCTACTACGCATATTAATTTTATCGTGCAAGATTGGATATACAAATATATATTTGTGACATCATTTTTGATAAAAATAACCTTGAACTGCGCTACCAGATAACTTTGTTATCGTATACTTAAATGAGGTGTAATATTGATTGCGACAGAGATAATAATTACACACGCACATAGTCCCAGTTTAAATGTGTGCGATATTGTTGTACATGTACAGGGTATGTCACAAATTAAGAAGTCAAAAGAACCTTAACGAATGTTGGCATGGGAAAAATTGTTTTTATGAAAATTCCCCATACGCTAATCTTAAGATACGCCGTTCTAAATATAAAGGGGTGCATTCACTGTTGCAAGAGATCTAATTCGAAAAATCAAAGCACTGAGTTATCGTATACTTAAAGGAGGTGTAATATTGATTGCGACAGAGATAATAATTACACACGCACATAGTCACAGTTTAAATGTGTGCGATATTGTTGTACAAGTACAGGGTATGTCACAAATTAAGAAGTCAAAAGAACCTTAACGAATGTTGGCATGGGAAAAATTGTTTTTATGAAAATTCCCATACGCTAATCTTAAGATACGCCGTTCTAAATATAAAGGGGTTGGAAATTCCGATTAAATTAAATCAAATTTTAAAGTTCGAGAAGCTAAACAAAATTTCAGTTAACGTCTATGCTTTAGAATTAAATAAAACAGAGAAGAGATCATTTTACATAGTTATACCTGTTGTGTTTACTAAAAATAAAATGAAACGTCACGTCAATTTGTTACTAATACAAGATCAGTATTTTCGGAAATTAAATGATTATAAAGCGCCACCTATCGACAATGAAAATGTTGAAATCAAATATGTTTGGATAAGTACGAGGTATGTCGTAAATTAGGAAGTCAAAAGGACCTTAACGAATGTTGGTATGCGACCCATCAAACGATTCAGCGTTGCTTAAAGTACGTCAAGTGTCACGAGAGTACGTTAAATGTCACGTGAGTACGTTAAATGTCACGTGAGTACGTCAAGCGTCACGTAAAACGTCACGTGTCACGTTATACGTAATGTGTCACATTAAAAACACACACACACACATGTTGAATATTTTTGTTCATGTACAGGGAATGTCACAAATCAAGAAGTCAAAAGGTCCTTAACGAATGTGGCATGTGACCCATCAAACGATTCAACGTTACGCAAAGTATGTCAAGCGTCACGTGAGTACGTTTAAAAACATACACACATGCACAACAACGTGACATGTCACATTAGTAGACATTGTTAACATATGACATTGTTGTCGTTGTTTACATACAGCATTGTTGACTGCCATTGTTTACATAGGGCATTGTTGACATATGACATTGTTGCCATTGTTTACATACGGCATTGTTGACTGCCATTGCTTACACACACATGACATTGTGGACATATGACATTGTTGCGATTGTTTACATACGGCATTGTTGACTGCCATTGTTTGCATAGAGCATTGTTGACATATGACATTGTAGCCATTGGTGACATTGTTGCCATTGTTTACATACGGCATTGTAGACATATGTCTTCAAATTTCCCTTATACTTGAATACTATGTTTTTATTTAATGTCATTACGGAATTTTGGAAAATATGGGAAGCAAGATTTTTGATACATAATCTTTATTTCATTCACATATTCATTGTATTTAAATCAATTTTCGGTGATAATGTATTATCGTATCGATCGTCGGTAAAACATCTAAACCATGACAATAAAACCCACAATAATCTTTTTTAAAAATAAAATTACTTAATAAATTCAAAGTTTACGAGAGATGAAAAGTATGACAGTGACATTGAGCGAAAGGTGTTGGCAGGAAAACAAATGAATGGGGCTCTGCATAGCTTTATGAATAGCCAGAAAGTGTCAAAAAAGACACGTCTGGCTGTGCATAGAAGTGTGTTGGTTCCTACACTTATGTATGGTAGTGAATGTTGGGTTTGGCAGAAGAAGCATGAAAATAGGATTAATACTGCGGAGATGAGTAGTCTGAGAAGTATAGCCGGAGTGACTCGGTTGGATAAGGTAAAGAATAGTGAGATTAGAGAACGCTGTGGTGTAAAAGAAGATGTGGTTACAAAGATAGATAAAGGAATGCTTAGATGGTTTGGACACGTTGAAAGAATGGATGAAGGAAGATTGACGAAACAAATTTATAAAGCGAGTGTGAATGGACAAGTCGGTCGACCTCGGAGAACATATCTTGATCCGATCAACATTGTTTTGAGGAAAGGCCAGGTCAAGAGTACCAACAACCGACGAGCATGTATGAGAGCACTGATGAAAATAGAGGAAGCAAAAGATGTGTGTAAGAACCGTAGCAAGTGGAAAGAAGTGGTCTCTGCCTACCCCCATGGGAAAAAGGCGTGACTTTATGTATGTAATAAAATCTCAAGAGTACCAACGACCAAGAACACTAATGCAAGTAGTTCATTGTATTTAAAACAATTTTCGATCGTACCGATCGTCGGTAAAACATCGAAACCATGACAATAAAAACCCCAATAATCTTTATTAAAAATAAAATTACTTAAAATCTCATGAATCAAACAAACAAGAATTAGCTTAAGTCCTTATGATGACATTTATTGCCTGGGACTATCGATACTCTTCCTTTTGGGTCATTATAGTTTAAATAAATATATATTTTTTTCACCCTAGCACATCTCTTTAGTTAAAGAAATGAATAGTTTGATCCTTATTCAGCTTTTAGACGATACATATCTCTAAAGGTAGTGTCAAGTCCGGGATGCGTACGCGCTCGCTGGCCGCTGCGAAAATAATATAGATGGGTATATATACAGGGGGGCGCATGAACTGGCAAAACTTTTGGAACTATTGGAAAAAATATATTTTTAACAAAAAAAACCTTGGTTAAAAGAACTATTTAAGCTCCCTTTTTTCATGTATCACGCAATAAATCGTCTTGTGACGTCATCAAAAGATTCAGCATTACGCAAAGTACGTCGACCATCACGTTAAACGTCATGTAAGTACGTCAAGCGTCCCCTTAAACGTCACGTGTGTACGTTGAATGTAAACACAGCGACGTTAAACGTCACGTGTGTATGTCAAACGTAAACGTCACGTTAAACGTCACGTGTCACATAAAAACACACACACACACCAGTTTGATTTAAACAATCTGCATGGTTAAAGCCCTATATCGAGCTGAACAATCGTTTAAGGACTACAGCTACCAGTTTATTTGCAAAGAATGAATTAAAATTCTCGAACAACGCGGTGTTCGTCAAAACAATGGAAAATAAACGCTTCCGCAGTTGGTAAGTTCATACGAGGGTCGTTACAGATCAAAAAATTTAATTTCTAGCGTCAGATTTCACAATAGATCAATTTTTGATGATAATTTAATACGCAAAGTACGTCGACCGTCACGTTAAACGTCACGTGAGTACGCCAAGCGTCACGTTAAACGTCATGTGAGTACGTCAAGCGTCACCTTAAACGTCACGTGTGTACGTCAAACGTAAACACAGCGTCACGTTAAACGTCACGTGTGTATGTCAAACGTAAACGTCACGTGTCACATAAAAACACACACACACACACACCAGTTTGATTTAAACAATCTGCATGGTTAAAGCCCTATATCGAGCTGAACACTCGTTTAAGGACTACAGCTACCAGTTTATTTGCAAAGAGTCAGTTTAAACTCGCGAACAACGCGGTGTTCGACAAAAGAATAGAAAATAAACGCTTTCGCAGTTAGTAAGTTCATACGAGGGTCGTTACAGGACAAAAAATTTAATTTCTAGCGCCAGATTTCACAATAGATCAATTTTTGAAAGCGAACGAGCAAGATATTTTAAAACATTTTAGTCATTTGAAAATTGCAGGACCTCGAAAATTTAAAGTTGGCGCCATTGTACGAATTAGTAAAGCCAAACACGTTTTTAAGAAAGGTTATACACCCAATTGGTCAACGGAATTATTTAAAATCACAAAATGTAAGATAACCAATCCTGCAACGTATCTTCTGGAAGATATGATGGAGGCACAAATCAAAGGAGCCTTCTACGCGGAAGAATTACAGAAAACTGCTAATCTTGATATCTACTTAGTAGAAAAGGAACTTGGACGCAAAGGAAATAAAATGTACGTCAAATGGTTAGGCATAAAAGGCAACAGTTGTTTAATTATGAACAAAAATCGACTTTTAAGTGGAGGGGAGGAAGGTTACAAATATGCGCGAGTTATATGCGTCATTTCCGCTGACTTCTATTAGAACCATTTTTGCGACGCAGCAGTTCTAGAAGCTTCCAGAAATTGCTTATCTAAAAAAAATGTCACGCTCGCATTTTCCTTTGTTTAACTTTATTATAAAATAAGCATTATGTATTAAAATTAATCAATTTTGACTTTATTTCTAAATTTTTTTTATAAACATCCTTGAAGATATAAAAAGAAAAAAGCCATACGGTTTAGTACCATTTGACTATTCACATTAAACGTTGATAGATTTTTGCGTGCAAGTGCTCCAAGAAGAAAAAAGTAAGTTTAAATTATTGTTGTGTGTGTTTTGTCTCACAAAATATTCTTATTTTTGATTTTAGATGAATTTGGAAAAATTAAACGAAGTTTCCTCCATTACAGCACGGAAACCTATAGTAAAGCTGCAGGAGCTACCAATAGGAGTTCCTCAAGCAATTTATGCTGCGAAAATAACCAAAACACCATATGGTACAAGCGTTCTTCTTGACTTGGGTGATAAAGTCACATTCCTACCCAATAGAGTGACTGCTACCTATGAGCCGTATATTAGCCATTTCGAGAAAGGGAAATACAGCTTAACATACCAAGGATCTTACGATTGTGGCCGCCCCCATTTGGCTGCAGCATTTGAAATTAAAGAAATTTAGTCCGATATTCCAACAAAAGAGAGCATGAAAAATAAAGTCGATAATGTTTTTGCAATGACTTGTGTAATATTGGCATCTATTTTTGTTTTAATTTTAAAATTTATCTTAAAAATTGTAAAACGAAAATTTAAATCTACATGTAATATAAAAGTTGATGATGAATACACATAGTGTTTTAATAAAACATCCAATTTTTCTTAAACATTTATTTAAAATAATTATAATGGTAATACAACATTAGAAAACCAGTGACGGAGACGTTGTACATTTCGTTCGGTACACGAATATGGTCCAGAGGCGTGGCAGGGGTTTGGATCCTGGGCAATGTTAACATTGTTGACATATGACTTGTTGCCATTGTTTACATATGGCATTGATGACTACCATTGTTTATAAAGGACATTGTTGACATATGACATTGTTTACATACGGCATTGTTGCCATTGTTTACATACGGCATTGTTGACATATGTGATCAAATTTCCCTTATACTTGAATACTATGAGACTACATATGTTTTTATTTAATGTCATTACGGAATTTTGGAAAATTTGGGAAGCAAGATTTTCGATACATAATCTTTATTTCATTCACATATTCATTTTATTTAAATTAATTTTCTTTTGTTTAACTTTTTAAATTTATTTTTAACACTTATATTTTAAAACCAAAAATTAATTTTATAAACATTTTTATTTGTATGATACTGTTAAAATGATTTTTTCGAGTACTTTTTTAGTTTTAAATCCAATTTTAGATATTTACTTAAATTTTAAACATTTTAACATTTTCTACGTTAATTAACTGAAATAATTGTCAAATGTTTGAGGCATGTGTCGAACGTTACTTTCAAAAATAATTGAAACGAAACAATATTCATTCATTTCCTTTATTTAACTCAAAGTTTTTTTTTTAATTACTTTACATAATTAAAGTAGAATAGGCCCATTATCTGCAACATAAAAAAAAAACATTTGTAAAATATAAATATAAAATCATAGATAAATTTATACCTTAATGCCCAAACCCATATCTCGCTCTCTAGTACCTCCATATATATACTGTAGGGGCCCACATCCCCTACGCATATCATTGATGGAGGTGGTTTGCCTCCACGAGAACCCATCATAATTATAATGGATTTAGCCTGTAAAAAAAAAGTTTTAATTAAAATTTAATTTACTAAAATTGACACAAAGAATTTTTAATTTAGTAAAAAAATATCTAAAATGAATAAAACCTTATGTTAATACAAAAATTAGCATAAAAAAAGTTAGCCTAAGAAATTTTAGTTGGAAATTAAATTTATTGTTAAAACTACCAACACCAAAGTAAGATTGGTAGAAATAATTAGCAAATGGTTTTGTTTACTTACTCTTTGATGCGGGGGTAATGCTCCTCTTACTCTACTATATATGTAGTATTCTAATCTGTCTGTAAAACAATTTTAAATTGAAAACTAGTGTGTAAAAAATAACAAATTTGATTAAAAATCAGTATTATCAAAAATTAAATAATTATGAAGCTCAAATGATGAGAATTGTAAAATTAAATATAACTATTGCTGCATCAAAGATTTGTCTAGATTAATAAATAGTCGAGTAACTAAGAATAGACAAAAAATTTATTTGTGAGTGGTGTTTAAATTATTTTTTAAATGACGAAAAATAACTTAAAATAAATAAAAAAGTATTTTGAAAATTTGCTAAAATTTTGTAAAGGGTAAAAATTTAAAATATAAACACAATTAAAAAAGTTTTAGTTACTTATCCATCTCGTTTTAAATTCTAGTAAAAATGCACTTTTTGTTTTTCCCTTTTATAGATTTTAAACCGTAGGTAAAATATATTTAAGGTAAGCGGTCACTGTATGCGCTTTTTTTTGTTTTTCTTTTAGATTTAGTGCAAAAACAATGAATTTGCTAAGTTTAAAGAAATCTGTAAAAATACAAATTTGTAATTTCTGTTACAAACCGTTTAAAAAGATAAGTTGTCGTCATATCATTACGCATTTAAGATGTCCTCTGTGTAATTTAAGATTTAAAACAGAAACACAATATTTTAATTATAAATGCTTATTGAAGGTGTTACAAGATTTGATTTCTTTACTTTAAAACTTAAAATCACTTAATATTTTTATATTTTAAAAAACCAAGTCTTAATAAAGTTAAAAAAAAGTGGGGGGAGTGGTGGGGGTAGGAGTGGTGGAGTGGGGGGCAGTGGTGGAGTGGGGAGGAGTGGGGGGAAGTGACAGGTGAAGGAGTGGGGGAAATGACATTGTTGACATATGACATTGTTGACATATGACATTGTTGACATATGACACTAAATTTCTTTAATTTCAAATGCTGCAGCCAAATGGGGGCGGCCACAATCGTAAGATCCTTGGTATGTTAAGCTGTATTTCCCTTTCTCGAAATGGCTAATATACGGCTCATAGGTAGCAGTCACTCTATTGGGTAGGAATGTGACTTTATCACCCAAGTCAAGAAGAACGCTTGTACCATATGGTGTTTTGGTTATTTTCGCAGCATAAATTGCTTGAGGAACTCCTATTGGTAGCTCCTGCAGCTTTACTATAGGTTTCCGTGCTGTAATGGAGGAAACTTCGTTTAATTTTTCCAAATTCATCTAAAATCAAAAATAAGAATATTTTGTGAGACAAAACACACACAACAATAATTTAAACTTACTTTTTTCTTCTTGGAGCACTTGCACGCAAAAATCTATCAACGTTTAATGTGAATAGTCAAATGGTACTAAACCGTATGGCTTTTTTCTTTTTATATCTTCAAGGATGTTTATAAAAAAAATTTAGAAATAAAGTCAAAATTGATTAATTTTAATACATAATGCTTATTTTATAATAAAGTTAAACAAAGGAAAATGCGAGCGTGACATTTTTTTTAGATAAGCAATTTCTGGAAGCTTCTAGAACTGCTGCGTCGCAAAAATGGTTCTAATAGAAGTCAGCGGAAATGACGCATATAACTCGCGCATATTTGTAACCTTCCTCCCCTCCACTTAAAAGTCGATTTTTGTTCATAATTAAACAACTGTTGCCTTTTATGCCTAACCATTTGACGTACATTTTATTTCCTTTGCGTCCAAGTTCCTTTTCTACTAAGTAGATATCAAGATTAGCAGTTTTCTGTAATTCTTCCGCGTAGAAGGCTCCTTTGATTTGTGCCTCCATCATATCTTCCAGAAGATACGTTGCAGGATTGGTTATCTTACATTTTGTGATTTTAAATAATTCCGTTGACCAATTGGGTGTATAACCTTTCTTAAAAACGTGTTTGGCTTTACTAATTCGTACAATGGCGCCAACTTTAAATTTTCGAGGTCCTGCAATTTTCAAATGACTAAAATGTTTTAAAATATCTTGCTCGTTCGCTTTCAAAAATTGATCTATTGTGAAATCTGGCGCTAGAAATTAAATTTTTTGTCCTGTAACGACCCTCGTATGAACTTACTAACTGCGAAAGCGTTTATTTTCTATTCTTTTGTCGAACACCGCGTTGTTCGCGAGTTTAAACTGACTCTTTGCAAATAAACTGGTAGCTGTAGTCCTTAAACGAGTGTTCAGCTCGATATAGGGCTTTAACCATGCAGATTGTTTAAATCAAACTGGTGTGTGTGTGTGTGTGTGTTTTTATGTGACACGTGACGTTTACGTTTGACATACACACGTGACGTTTAACGTGACGCTGTGTTTACGTTTGACGTACACACGTGACGTTTAAGGTGACGCTTGACGTACTCACATGACGTTTAACGTGACGCTTGGCGTACTCACGTGACGTTTAACGTGACGGTCGACGTACTTTGCGTATTAAATTATCATCAAAAATTGATCTATTGTGAAATCTGACGCTAGAAATTAAATTTTTTGATCTGTAACGACCCTCGTATGAACTTACCAACTGCGGAAGCGTTTATTTTCCATTGTTTTGACGAACACCGCGTTGTTCGAGAATTTTAATTCATTCTTTGCAAATAAACTGGTAGCTGTAGTCCTTAAACGATTGTTCAGCTCGATATAGGGCTTTAACCATGCAGATTGTTTAAATCAAACTGGTGTGTGTGTGTGTTTTTATGTGACACGTGACGTTTAACGTGACGTTTACGTTTGACATACACACGTGACGTTTAACGTCGCTGTGTTTACATTCAACGTACACACGTGACGTTTAAGGGGACGCTTGACGTACTTACATGACGTTTAACGTGATGGTCGACGTACTTTGCGTAATGCTGAATCTTTTGATGACGTCACAAGACGATTTATTGCGTGATACATGAAAAAAGGGAGCTTAAATAGTTCTTTTAACCAAGGTTTTTTTTGTTAAAAATATATTTTTTCCAATAGTTCCAAAAGTTTTGCCAGTTCATGCGCCCCCCTGTATATATACCCATCTATATTATTTTCGCAGCGGCCAGCGAGCGCGTACGCATCCCGGACTTGACACTACCTTTAGAGATATGTATCGTCTAAAAGCTGAATAAGGATCAAACTATTCATTTCTTTAACTAAAGAGATGTGCTAGGGTGAAAAAAATATATATTTATTTAAACTATAATGACCCAAAAGGAAGAGTATCGATAGTCCCAGGCAATAAATGTCATCATAAGGACTTAAGCTAATTCTTGTTTGTTTGATTCATGAGATTTTAAGTAATTTTATTTTTAATAAAGATTATTGGGGTTTTTATTGTCATGGTTTCGATGTTTTACCGACGATCGGTACGATCGAAAATTGTTTTAAATACAATGAACTACTTGCATTAGTGTTCTTGGTCGTTGGTACTCTTGAGATTTTATTACATACATAAAGTCACGCCTTTTTCCCATGGGGGTAGGCAGAGACCACTTCTTTCCACTTGCTACGGTTCTTACACACATCTTTTGCTTCCTCTATTTTCATCAGTGCTCTCATACATGCTCGTCGGTTGTTGGTACTCTTGACCTGGCCTTTCCTCAAAACAATGTTGATCGGATCAAGATATGTTCTCCGAGGTCGACCGACTTGTCCATTCACACTCGCTTTATAAATTTGTTTCGTCAATCTTCCTTCATCCATTCTTTCAACGTGTCCAAACCATCTAAGCATTCCTTTATCTATCTTTGTAACCACATCTTCTTTTACACCACAGCGTTCTCTAATCTCACTATTCTTTACCTTATCCAACCGAGTCACTCCGGCTATACTTCTCAGACTACTCATCTCCGCAGTATTAATCCTATTTTCATGCTTCTTCTGCCAAACCCAACATTCACTACCATACATAAGTGTAGGAACCAACACACTTCTATGCACAGCCAGACGTGTCTTTTTTGACACTTTCTGGCTATTCATAAAGCTATGCAGAGCCCCATTCATTTGTTTTCCTGCCAACACCTTTCGCTCAATGTCACTGTCATACTTTTCATCTCTCGTAAACTTTGAATTTATTAAGTAATTTTATTTTTAAAAAAGATTATTGTGGGTTTTATTGTCATGGTTTAGATGTTTTACCGACGATCGATACGATAATACATTATCACCGAAAATTGATTTAAATACAATGAATATGTGAATGAAATAAAGATTATGTATCAAAAATCTTGCTTCCCATATTTTCCAAAATTCCGTAATGACATTAAATAAAAACATAGTATTCAAGTATAAGGGAAATTTGAAGACATATGTCTACAATGCCGTATGTAAACAATGGCAACAATGTCACCAATGGCAACAATGTCACCAATGGCTACAATGTCATATGTCAACAATGCTCTATGCAAACAATGGCAGTCAACAATGCCGTATGTAAACAATCGCAACAATGTCATATGTCCACAATGTCATGTGTGTGTAAGCAATGGCAGTCAACAATGCCGTATGTAAACAATGGCAACAATGTCATATGTCAACAATGCCCTATGTAAACAATGGCAGTCAACAATGCTGTATGTAAACAACGACAACAATGTCATATGTTAACATTGTCTACTAATGTGACATGTCACGTTGTTGTGCATGTGTGTATGTTTTTAAACGTACTCACGTGACGCTTGACATACTTTGCGTAACGTTGAATCGTTTGATGGGTCACATGCCACATTCGTTAAGGACCTTTTGACTTCTTGATTTGTGACATTCCCTGTACATGAACAAAAATATTCAACATGTGTGTGTGTGTGTTTTTAATGTGACACATTACGTATAACGTGACACGTGACGTTTTATGTGATGCTTGACGTACTCACGTGACATTTAACGTACTCTTGTGACACTTGACGTACTTTAAGCAACGCTGAATCGTTTGATGGGTCGCATACCAACATTCGTTAAGGTCCTTTTGACTTCCTAATTTACGACATACCTCGTACTTATCCAAACATATTTGATTTCAACATTTTCATTGTCGATAGGTGGCGCTTTATAATCATTTAATTTCCGAAAATACTGATCTTGTATTAGTAACAAATTGACGTGACGTTTCATTTTATTTTTAGTAAACACAACAGGTATAACTATGTAAAATGATCTCTTCTCTGTTTTATTTAATTCTAAAACATAGACGTTAACTAAAATTTTGTTTAGCTTCTCGAACTTTAAAATTTGATTTAATTTAATCGAAATTTCCAACCCCTTTATATTTAGAACGGCGTATCTTAAGATTAGCGTATGGGAATTTTCATAAAAACAATTTTTCCCATGCCAACATTCGTTAAGGTTCTTTTGACTTCTTAATTTGTGACATACCCTGTACTTGTACAACAATATCGCACACATTTAAACTGTGACTATGTGCGTGTGTAATTATTATCTCTGTCGCAATCAATATTACACCTCCTTTAAGTATACGATAACTCAGTGCTTTGATTTTTCGAATTAGATCTCTTGCAACAGTGAATGCACCCCTTTATATTTAGAACGGCGTATCTTAAGATTAGCGTATGGGGAATTTTCATGAAAACAATTTTTCCCATGCCAACATTCGTTAAGGTTCTTTTGACTTCTTAATTTGTGACATACCCTGTACATGTACAACAATATCGCACACATTTAAACTGGGACTATGTGCGTGTGTAATTATTATCTCTGTCGCAATCAATATTACACCTCATTTAAGTATACGATAACAAAGTTATCTGGTAGCGCAGTTCAAGGTTATTTTTATCAAAAATGATGTCACAAATATATATTTGTATATCCAATCTTGCACGATAAAATTAATATGCGTAGTAGCTACATGGTATAGCTATCCGTTTAGTAAGGCAAAGGATTAAGGTTCGAACCTCCGAGAAGCCAAGTTTTTTTCAACGCTTACGTCACACCACTTTTCAACGTGCTTACGTAACCCTCTTAATCGAGTCGATGGGGACAATGTAAACAATGATGTTATATGTCAACAATGGCAACATGCCGTATGTCAACAATGCCGTATGTAAACAATGGCAACAATGTCACATGTCAACAATGTCACATGTCAACAATGTCATATGTCAACAATATCATATGTCAACAATGTCATATGTCAACAATGTCATATGTCAACAATGTCATATGTCAACAATGTCATTTCCCCCACTCCTTCACCTGTCACTTCCCCCCACTCCTCCCCACTCCACCACTGCCCCCCACTCCACCACTCCTACCCCCACCACTCCCCCCACTTCTACCCCACCACTTCCCCCACTCCCACCCCCACCACTTCCCCCACTCCACCACTCCTACCCCTACACTTCCCCCACTCCTACCCCCACCACTCCCCCCACTCCTACCCCCACTCCTCCCCCCACTCCAAGTGGGCTTGAATCGCTGTTGTTTAACTACTTACACTAAATACTTTATTCAAAATAAGTAAGTACATAATATTACTTGTATTTTAATTATAACATTTTATAATATTCTTGAAAATAATAACTATCATTCACTATATCGAAATTAAATGTGCAATTCTGACAATCTTTGATATTTATTTCCGAACCTGATGGTAAATTAGGATATATTGGTAATACTGAAAGTTCGGGTTGAACCGCGTCTAGAAATTTGTTTATTTCGACTTTTCAAAAATCACATAGTTTTGGTGTAAATTTTTAGTCCTGTAGGCAGTTATAACGATAAAAATGGGTGGGTAATTTATAATAAATAACCCTGTACATTGGTCATGAAGGAAATAAAGATTTAAAAAATGTTTTAAGTAAGTCTTAACCAAAAATATTAAATGTCACACAAATTTTAACTTTGCCATGATTATATTCAGGAAGTTTACACAATTAAAAACTAACCTGTCCGATAGTGCTTTCTAAATATTTAAATTTTAATTTTAGTTAACTGTCACGTCCTCACTGGATATGTTTTTCTTGGAAGGAAACTAAGTGTTAATTTATCATCAATCATGATGCTTATTTTCTTTACGGAAAATAATCTATTAATAACGTGAAAATATTTCAACCATCCTTTTTGAATGGCAGGAGGTTGTGTTGAAAGTTAACGACTTTTTCAGTGATGAATGCGGTCAATTTCCCTCCTGATTTAAGCCATTTTTCCTTTGACAGGCGAGTTTCGGATGCGATTACTAACTCTCCTAACATTTACGGTATTTGATTTTTTCGAACATAAAAAATTACACAAATTTTCTTGGAATATTTCTAAATTTTTCACGAATAAAATTAACCTACACCTTCGGTGATACTTGTATTTCAAACAAGTAAAACTAACATTTTAATTACTTAAATGAATATTTAAAATTCAGAATAAAGTTTTATTAATAAATTTACATAACGTACAAAATTATAAGTAAATAATAAGCTAGCAAAAACCTGATTAGCTCTTTACAATGTATAGTTGTATAATTGAAAAAAATTTAAAAATAAAAAGTAAATTGACAATAACCTACAATAAAAATATTATTAGGTATCTATTTTAATCGTATTTTTTTAAACAATAATTTTTTTTGTAAAATAAAGCATAAAAATAAACTAAAGACAAAACAGCTGAATGTTTACTTGGGCAAACAAGAAGTGCATTTAAAATAACGAGTTTCCTTCAAATCAATGTTCCAGAAAGATCGACACTTTTCAAAATTAAAGAATCATCCAGTGTATTTTAGCGGCTCATTAGTATTCACCCCAATTTGTGGTCGACGCGCGATTGCCTTGAGGCAAGGTCGACAGAGACGGACCCAAACAAATCGTAACAATATATTTGGTATATCCCATACAGCTTTTATAACCTTTTATGACCGAATACTCACCCATACCCCATTGAGTGGAGTATTATTCCAATTGCTGTCATTAACAACATCCGGTAAAAAAAATAGTTTACCTAAACAAAAATTCCTTTCAAACCATCAGCTTGTTATTTAATGTTGAAAAACAAACATCCCAGTGTTTAAAATGCCGAAAGAAAAACAATCAGTTAGTGCAGTTTTAAATCAATTTAATTTGAAACGGAAGGTATATGAAACTTGCATACTACCAGTCTCAACTTACGGTCTAGAAACCGCCACATTAACAGAAAAAAGCGTAAAAAGTCTTAGAACGACGCAACGAGCAATAGAACGAATAATGCTTGGGATAAGTCTGAGGGACAGAGTACGTAATGAGACCATTCGACAAAGAACCAAAGTCACCGATATCATAGAGCGTGTCGCTCACCTTAAATGGCAATGGGCTCGAAATGTGGCTAGACAAAACGACAGCAGATGGACAAAAAAGTTAATTCAATGGAGACCCAGAGAAATAAGAAGAAGCATAGGTAGACCTACAAAAAGATGGCTAGATGATGTGAAGAGAACAGCGGGCACCCATTATCAGCAAACAGCTCAAGACAGAAACGCATAAAAGAGATTGGAAGAGGCCTATGTCCTGCAGTGATCAGTAATAGGCTGAAGAAGAAGAAGAACAAAAATCATGTACTGTGGAAAAATTATAATAAATGCAAACAAAACCATTCAGATCAAGTATAACAAAATCTTAAATCAAGCTCTCAGATTAATCACAGGAGCCTATAGACGCTATGAACGCACTAACCAACACAAAACCTGTAATGAAAACAATTAAAACAACAGAAATATACCGTTTAAAAACCAACAAAGAACTCAAAGAACTTTATGCGGGTGGTAACTTACTAAATGAGGTAAAGGCCAAGAGACTACAGTGGGCGGGTCACGTAAGAAGAATGCCGGATAAAAAAATGGTAAAGCTTGTGTGGGAAACGGCTCCACAAGGAAAACGTCCTATAGGTTGACCTCGGATTAGATGGAGAGACAACATCGCAAAAGGCCTAAGAGATATGAACTTACAAGATGAACGGGAAATAATGCTGTATAGAGAAGCGTGTGGTGGAGTCGGCGAAAACCCATCAGGGGTTGTTAAGCCAGATATGATGTTTTCTCTCTCTCTCCGTAGCTTACAACCCGGGGTGGGTCTTCGCTGACATTACAATTTGCATTACAATTTCCACCGCATTCTTGGCCTTTCCAGTGGCCGCTTTCCTACCGGGTTCTCTTCCCACACCAGTTTTACGACACGTTGGTCTTGTCTCTTCACATTTCTGGCCTATCTCATTCTCTTTGCCTTTATTATTATATATATTTATATATATATATATATATATATATATATATATATATATATATATATATATATATATATATATATATATATATTTTTTTTTTTTTATGAAAATAGTCGCAAAAGGGTAGACCTATCGTGTGGGCCGCGGACGACCCGCACTTCGACTATTAGAAGGGGAAGGGATTATAGAAAGGAAATGATTGTGGACACGCTTTTTAAAAAGTTGCAGGTCATAGTTCTCTGGAAAAACTGATTTTGGAAGCTTATTCCATTCCGTAGCAGCCCTGTAAAAGAGGGATTCTTGATGAAGATTGGTCCTTGTAGTGTCAATCTTGAGAGTAAATGGGTGAGACTGATCAGCGTGCCGAGTTCTTCGGCCGAATGTGGCCAATGGTGGTACAAGAGTTTTTATTTCTCTGGAGCATTTGCCATGGAAATATCTGTAGAGCAATGACTGGTCCGCAACTCTTCTTCTATGTTCTAGAGGGTGAAGGGTATCTGTGAGAGTTGAGCGAGTTGAGCGAGTTAAGGTTTTATTGGAATTGCATTAATTTTGGAATTTTTTTTTAAAAATAACATTTGGCAAGTAAAACCTACAGTGTTACTCTACATACATAAAAAAATATAAATTTTAATAAAATCCATTAGCAAAACAATAAATGATTACCTAAATCATAAGCTATTACCACATATTTTGTTTAGTTAAAGATGTAAATTTCTCTTTTTATTTTTAATCTGCTTCCACAGTACTTTAATTGGATAAACTTGTAAAGCAAAAATATTCTAAACATTTTTTTTTTATTTTTGTTGTTTTGGAACGAGATTTTTTATCGCAAGTTGCGGAAACCGGGACTAGCCATCGAAAATTGTGCCTAACAAGAATGTCAATAATGCGTTAGTTGCTATCTTTCTTCGGCTACACTTATTACCTGCAGAGAGAGGAAGAGAGAAAGTTTAATCGGACTAAAGCAATCATAAAACGTCATTTGAATTTGAATAATTCTTGGCGGGGATAATTTATATTATGTGATTGGTTTAATAGTTGACAGTAACGTTAATTGGTTAAACAAATTTAAACGTCTAAAAAGTTATTTATGTATTAAGTGCGTAAAATAGGCTTTTATGGACCGCAGCGTGTAAGTAATAGCCCAAACGATAGCGAGGGCTATTATGGTCCATAAATGCAAATTACGCTTGAAATACATACAAAATTTTATGCACGACCGGTATATCGAGTTATTTTCGAGGGAAGCACCAGACGATTTGTATCTTATTATGAAAGTAAGTTCTAATTTCATGTTTTCTCAATGTTCAGTTTGTTAATCTGAGAATTTATTGTAGGTAGCACTGATTTTTGGTACTCTTCTGACAAGATGTTATGACTGTGATGATGATTATTTGTAACAATACAATTTATGTCAACTAGTGAACACAATCATCAAATTTAGAAAAACTGACTAACTTCTACAAACGATGTCCAATTTATATACTATCGGTAAAACCAGAAAAGACGAGAATTTTCTATTTTATCAAAAATTCGAGATTGGTCCGGAAGGTACTGAAACATCCTTGTTATTAGTTGTGACGTCATTATACCGCCCAGCTTGCTTACGTCTATTCCAGTGGCGTATCGCAAAATCGTTACAATATAATTAATTTAAACCAATTAATTTTTTATACAATTTATTATGTACTAGCATGAAAAAATACCTGCAGAGTGTCAAAAAGGGTATCGGCAGAGGTTAACCAATAAAAAAATACATAAATACATACATTAAAAATTTAAACGCAAATAATTTTTTTTAAAAAATATCTTGATCAAAGTTTATAATTAAAAAATAATGTCGAAAAGCGTCTAGTATCCAATGACACCACACGGCTGTTATTCTAGTGGCATTTCGTATTCCAAAATCAGTCTACATACTTAAACGATCCATTTGCTTAACGTCATTAATCGAGTATTTATTACTTTATCATGATTAATCATCTTTTAAATTTAAGAAATATAGTCAAGATAAAGCTTATAAATTACTTTACTTGAAAAACATTGGATTTTACCAAAATTTATAACTAGTAAACCATAAACAAACGAAGATTTCTTAGCTTCTAAGTTGATAAGAAATCAGAACTACCAAACTTTGTTAATATCTCTTGTTGTTTACTAAGAGAATGTACATTAAATTGGTTTAAGGCAAACATTGGGTAATTAAACTTTCGTTATTGAAGGACCTCTTGAATCACCAATAGTTGGTGTTTAAGAAAAAATTTTACTAAAACGATTGCTTAAAATAAATCCCGAATTTTATTTGTAGCCTACATAATTTTATTTTGATGCATGTATTGTTAGCGAGCATTATTAAATAAAAATAATTGCTTTTTATTTGTTAGGTGAGAAATTGTTGAATAAATTTGTTCTGGAAATTAAATTTATTTTATTTTTAATTATAATTAATTATATAATTATAATTAATTAATATTTTTATATTATAATACTTTGAACTGTAAATAGAACTAATAGATGTGACTCTGTTGGATAAAGTGAAGAATAGTTAGATAAGGGAACGCTGTGGTGTAAAAGAGATTTGGTTACAAAAATAAATAAAGGATGGTTTGGACACGTAGAGAGATGGAGGAATATTGACGAAATAGATTTATAAGGCGAGTGTTCTGCTCTGTGCCACAGCTACATAGAGTGGTCTCTCCATCACTCAGCAAGCCCCAATTCTTCATATTAGCTCAGCATTTTAAAACGCCAGATCGCAACCTGTTGAGGGTCCTACATTCGCCATATGGGAGGTCGTGTGCAGTCGACAGTCTCTCACTTGGTTTTTTAAGGGCATTATAGGTTTCCGTTCTCCACTTTCTGATCCTTTCCTCTTCCTGTAAACTTCCAAGGGCAGTCGCGCTTCTCAGGAAACTATCGCTGTCCAGTTGGCCTGCAGCCATATAGTGGGTGTCTGAGGTTCGATTCTTGTTTTGTTTTTTTAGCCGCTACTGCTACTTCTCTCCTAATGTGACCTCGGTTAACATATCCCGATCAAATCGACATTGTTTTAAAAAAAGCCAGGTCAAGAGTACCAACAATCGACGAGCATGTATGAGAGCACTGATGAAATTAGAAGAAGCGAAAGATGTGTGTTAGAACCGTAGCAAGTGGTAGGAAGTGGTCTATGCCTACCCCTACGGGAAAAATGCGTGACTCTGTCTGCCAGAACAGGAGCATATATATATATATATATATATATATATATATATATATATATATATATATATATATATATATATATGCTCCTGTTTAAAGGCAGACAGTACAGTTAATACCTCACAAAATTCCATGCACAACGTTGAAAAATTGTTATTATTATTCTTAGAATATATCCAGAATTTTAAGAAAATTAAAGTTTCAATTTTTACTTTAAAATGTCATTTTTGCCATTTTTACTATATTTTCTACTTGGGTTCGGTAATTCTAAACTCTCAATACAATAACGAACAACTGTTATTCTAATATTTCTTCACAATAAATTTTATTTTACAATAACTAACAAACACCTTATAATTATTTTAAAATATCTGACTTTAATCTAATTTTAACGTAAACTTAAAAACCTTGATTTATGATTCCGTTTAAATACCTCCAAATTAACTTTCTTAAATAGTCGGCACTATTCAAAGAAATTGTGGAATCATCCAGTGTCTTCTGTGTATTGGGTCATTAAATATTCACCCCAAATTGTGGTCGATGCGCTGTCGCGACAGACAGCAGGGCCGGACGTAACAATATGAACTAACTTTCGTTTAGAATAGAAAAGGCTTTTATAAATAAAATGCAAACATATAGTCAAGCCTTTTTTCCATAGGAGTAGACAGAGACCACTTCTTTCCACTTTCTACGGTTCTTAAACACATCTTTCGCTTCTTCTACATTCAGAGTTACTCCAACTATACTTATTCATTTTATGCTTCTTCTGTGAAACTTAAAATTCACTACCATACATAAGTGTAAGGATCATACGGGCTAAAAACATGATACGAAGCCTTTTACAAGTAAATAGCTTAACCTCGATCAAGATTATCCAGAAGACCAGATGGCTAAGGGCCAACTAGGCTAAAAGAGGGTAGCAGCGAAATACAAATTTAAATATACCATTTACTTACGGAGTCCAAAATAACCTACTCAATACTCCATGGTACAAATCAGTCAAGGGATAGCCAAGTCCCTTTCAGCATGCAGTCAAAAACAGCCACTTTCTTTCCTGTAATTTTTTTGCGTTGGAAAAGTTAAATAATTAAGAATACATAAATAGAATATGTGTTATAATTAAACTATTTATTAATTTCACATAGATGAGATACACATATTAAACAAAATAAAATCAAGGTATTGCATTATTTTTCAACTGATCTATCAAATCGTCCACACTTTTTGGCGCTGTAACTTGAGTTTAGATTGCACAATCTTACATAAACTCTAAATCTTGATAGGTATAAATTATAAAAATCATATTGGAGGAAACTCACAATGTATTATAAGAATGAAATCTTAAAGTTAACCTCGATTAAAACGATTCACAAGCATTAGTTTTCCTAAAAAAATGTGTTAAAGTAGATTGTTCGTATATGTATTTTTTCGCATATCGCTAGGAAATTTTGACATTTCAGACAAAATTTCTTAAAGATAAAGTCAAGACTTCCCAACTGTTAGGAAATATTTATTTTCTTACTGTAAGGAAATGATATTTTCTTACAGTTGTTAGTGTTCTACATAAATGATAGTCCATAAAACGTATATATGCATATTCGTTTTTTTCTCTAATTTTCTCTAATTCTAATGAAGCAGTATTCACTGCCTTAACCAGCTCTGGAGGAGTCCCAGAAATGAAAAATTTATTATCACTTATCATTTGACATTGTTTTGTTTTCGAAAACACCAGCAATTAAAATTATATGCGTCAAGTTTGACAATTTAACATTTATTCGTTTCCTTAGTAATGCAACCAATTTTATTACGAATTTCAAAGCACCATTTATTTACGAATAAAATTATTCAAGATTTTTTCATAATTAATAATATCTGTCGAATTTTAAACAGTCCCTGAGACAACTGGCAGCAAACAATCAGGTTAATCTGATGTGGGTTCCAGGTCACAAGGAAGTTAAAGGCAACGAAGAAGCAGATTGCCTTGCCAAAGAAGGGGCAAATACAAAATTTTCCGGCACAGAAACTCTCTGTGGACTTTCCAAAGCCCACTTAAAAGAAGAGGTTCGACGCTGGAAAACAGATGAAATGAAATCTTACTGGCATAAAGTGCCAGGACAAAGGCAAGCAAAAAGGTTAGTAATTCTTTTGCCAAGGAAAGCTAAACAGCTTCTCGAGTTGGACAAGAAAGACTTAAAACTGGTGACGGGACTCCTCACTGGACACTGCCCTCTAAGGTACCACCTGAAAAATATGGGCAAAACAGAGAGTGATAGTTGCCGCTACTGCGAGAACTTTGCTGAAACTGCAGAATATTTGCTTTGCGAATACCCAGCGCTTTTCTGCAAGAGGCTCAAGTTTCTGGAAGGGGCCTTTCTAAAGCACTTCGATATCAGAAACTTAGTCCCCAGGAAACTGAAAAACTTTACTCGAAGTCTCGGAATCCCGGGCCTTGAATATATTAAGGGTTATGCACACAAGATCTAATAGGTCGAAGTGCTTGAGAGGCAGCATGGCCTTCACGACCCACCCTACAATCTACAATCTGTCGAATTTTAAACGATTTGCGGAAAAATAGTATGTTTACCTCGTAGGAAAAACCACATTCCTGAACTATATGTTGCTAAATCTCGGCTTGCGGCTTGACTTAGCAAGCTTTACAGTCGTCTGGGAATGTTAGGATTTTCCAACCCGGTAAACAATGTACTATTTCCACTAAATAATTGTCGAATTATATATGCTTGATTGGTTAAAACACGTAAATATGTTAAAAATTAAACTAAATACATTTAAAATTAATTTAATTTAAAAAATGTTAAAATAATTGCTCTTACTTCTCCAGTCCAAATTTAATCCGCTCTTTAATTAACCACGATTTTGTCGTCTTCCTACTGCAGCTAATATATAACAAGATAACGAGCCTAACTACTGTACAATCAAATGTAACGTAAATAGTTGGCATTATCATCCATCTGTTGCTGTAGTATTAAGTTTCACTCTCTCTTAGTATTTCATTAAATACAGTACATCCATCTAAACCATAAATATTAACATCAACTGTTAGCAGCGTTATACAATAACGACCTTATTGAAATTGTCAGATCAAATCAGAGGTACGAAGTGGCGTATATACGTATAACGTGATGCTTGGATGCATGCTAACAGGGATTTATTGTTGTTCCGTGTTTGGCTGCTCAAATAGATCAAGGTTCACAAAAAACACTTTTTAGACACACTGTAGATTCTATAAATATTGGTTTTAAAAGTCTGGAGATTTTTTTCTAATGTATTTGTAGGAAATAATGTGGCGTAGTCGAGTTGGATGCTGCTTAATTCGGGTAAAATTTAAGAGTTCAAATTATTCCAAATATTTAAACAAACCAACATGGCCATCCAATTTTAGCAAACGTGCTTTTATACAGTGTGTCTCATATTTGCTTGTCTATACAGGGATCTCGGCTCCTATTATACCTACAGCAACGGTTAAATGACTTCTCTAAGAAATGCCTGATAGTAAAGAGCTGGTCTATTGTTGATCTACCACTTCTGAAGCCGCACTGGTATTAGCCAATGATCTCCTCCGTATAGGGGTTAATACGTTCGCGGATGATATTTTACAGTATTCTGTATGCACTATTCAGGAGTGAAATACCCCGATAGTTCCCACATGACATTTTGTCATCTTTTTTGTGTAGGGGGATAATTACTTCTTCTCCCCATTCGTCCGGCATTACCAATTGGTCTCCCCCTTTTTTAAAGCTTTCTGCGGGAATTCCATCCCTACCACTGGCTTTATTATTCTTAAGCTTGCTTATAGCTTTGCGAGTTTCATCCAAGGTGAGTGGGTTAACGTGTACTTCGGCCGTATGCATGGGTTGGTTAGCGCGAACGTTCAGGCTTGGCTTGTTTAGGAGATCGGCGAAGTAGGCTTTCCAAGTACTCAACACTTCGCCTTTTGCCGCCTTATTAGACCCATCATCTCGATTAAACATGGTTGCAGTTCTTGGTCGAAAACCCCTATTTTGTGCTCCTGTAAAACTGCCTTACGCTGCCAATTTGTCGGCTTATTTATATTCCTTGTATTTTTCCGTTTTCATTTTCTCTCTTCTTTCTTTTTATCATCTTGCGCAGCTGGTTTCTTAGGAAGTTGTATCTCACACTGGCCTCCTAACGCTGAACTAGCCCAGTTGTACAATAGCCCGGACATCATACAAGAAATAAAAGCAAATAGACTGAGATGGGCTGGCCACATACAAAGGAGTCAGAACACAATTTGTATGGGAGGAGGCACCTCAAGGAAAGAGGCCGCTAGGAAGGCCTAAACTGAGTTGGCGAGATAACATAAGGAAGGACCTCTCAACTCCGGGAATCGAAGTAGATAGATGGCCTGAAATTGCAATTGCAGCCCACCCTGGGTTGTAGGGCTACGGAAGAAGAAGAAAAACGGTTAAATGGCGAAAGTTTCAAAACAAGCTTAGCGCATTTGATAACCGGCTTCAAATTCACGATCGGTTAATTGGTTTTGGATACTTTGGCGGAAAACCGAAAATGGCGGATTTCGTTTTTCACTAGTAAATCCAAAACGGTTGATTTGACAGCTCCCAAAATGTGACATTAATGGACACTTTTTTAAGACAAATACAATAGCGTGTATGACATTTCTGAATCGTCTTTTGTTATTCAGCAATCCACCTCAACTTTCATTTTTGTTATAACCGCCATATTGTATTTTTGGAAAGGGAGTAAAATTTCCAGTCTAGTGATGTCTTACAAGTGCATAAAATATTGAAATATCATCGAAATATTACACTTTGTAAAGTTATGTCTTAATTTTTTCTGAGGAGGCCATGATTTATTTGTCAGAATATAACATTAATAATTAACGCATGAATACATTGAATTTTTGATAGAGCATGAACGTAAATGACTACTTCTCAACAAATCAAATGTTTTGGGAAAAATTCTCAACTATGAGAAAATAAGTCAGAAAAATCGTCGTTAATTTAATTAACACTTGAACCTTTGAACAACCTACAAGTAAATACAAATTCAAAATAAAAATCGCGACAGAAACATTTCACAAGTTGTAAAATGAATCAAATTCATACACCTTATTCTTTGCGTGACTCATCTTCGGTTAGAGTAGCTCGTAAACTTGGTACAACCTTGTTTCGCAAAAGCTCTAAGACACCTCTGTCCGTTTAGGTTATAGTCAATCAAAATTGGTCCCATAAGTCGATTTCCTAAAATGATTAATAATTTCTAATAGGTTCCCAATTAATAAAGGGAGTTAGATTGAATTACGAATGACCCCACACCAAACGTTACGTCCAAATCTGGTCTGTAGACGTCTCTAAGCAGCTTTGTGAGGGTTTTTCACAGTTCAATAATGAGTGTTGTGCTTTTAAAAACAGTTTGTAAACCTACTCTAATCGGACCACAAGACATGATTTACAAAATTGGGAATTTCAATACACTACAACTTTGATATATTTGAATTATTTAACGTCAAAGTCAGAGCCTCCTCAGATAAAAAAAATGTGTTACTTATAAAAACCCAATCTTCTGACAAATGAATTATGGCTTTCTTAGAAAAAATTGTTATTGCAAAATTAAAATAAAAACATTTACCAAAGAAGAGAGCAAAGGAAGACGATGTGGGTGACTATTTTGCTATTGATTTTGGAGTACATATTTAAACAAAATTGGCTAGATTTTTAAATTAATAATTACATGTATGAGGATTTAAAAATTTTGCCTTATATTAAGGCTAAGCATTTTTCTTATTAGTTAAAAAAATAGACAAATTTAATTTAAATTATTAATTATTTTAATTGTATTCTTACTTTACCAAAACTTTTTATACAACAGAAAGTGATTTACCATCGTATAGAACAAAAACGGTACAGATTTCTGCGATTTTGTTGTTAAGTAGTTGAATCCAAAGAAATCTGACCTAATAGAAGTTCCTGTAAATTAAATGCCAACTTTTGGTTTTACACAGCTGGAACAGTTCCCAGACGATTGCGGTTTAAAAACCCTCACCCACTTTAGTACTTTGATTAGAAATAAGAACATTTCTCCAAGAAGATAAAACAATTATGGTTTCAATTGTAAAATAAAGAAACTGTAAACCACTTCGTTTTTTTAAAAAAGGAAAGAACTGTAGTAAATTGTTACCAAAAGGTCGAAATAAACATATCATTACAAGTTACAAAAATATCCATTTATCAATATCCAAAAAACTACCTTGGATGATACTTCTTCATTTAATAAATGATTTTATTTACGAGTATTACCTACTGTCTTAAATACTGTTGTTAATTTATAAATTAATAACAAATTTGTCGGTTGTTTTTGTGTATAAATATTTACAATTTTCATTTGAATTCCATGGGAAGTTAAGTTAGAAAAATAAATTTGTTTTCATACCTATTTTTTAATATTTAAAAAAAATTTCATTGTAAAATGTAGAATGCACCTACTTTTAAGATTAATGAGCATTTTAAATTTAAACTAAATTACTACAGTTACAGTTATCTTTAAAAAATAACAAAGACCCGGGTCCAGGAAATATTGTAGGAGAATTATTTAAATACGGAACAGATAAATTATATAAAATGCTGCAAGATCTATTTCAAAGGTGTATTAATCAGTCCGAAGTCCCAGAAGAATGGAAAATATCACATATGTCAACAATACACAAAAAGGGGGACAAAAGCAAATGCGACAATTATCGAGGAATTGCCGTAACAAACACAATCAGTAGAATATATGGCAAGATCTTAAAAAACAGAATCGAAAGGGAATACACGGAAATGGAAGCAGAAGAGCAAGCCGGATTTAGAGCGGGAAGATCAACGATTGACCATCTGTTCTCACTAACACAAATTATAGAAAAAAAACTAGCATTCAATCAAGAGATCCATATACTGTACGTTGACCTAAAGAAAGCATACGACAGCGTACCCTTAATTAAACTTTGGGAAACTCTGGAAACTTCCAACATTAATATTGAACTGATAAAAGGAGTAAAGTCATTATACAATAAAACCAAATCAAGAATTAAAGTTGGACAAAACCTAACAACAGGGTTTAATATCACAAAAGGGCTGAAACAAGGGTGTTGCTTGTCACCAACATTATTTAAAATATATTTGGAACGGGCACTAGCGAATTGGAAACGGAAATGCCAAAACATGGGCATACCTTTAGATGAGGACACAACATTATACACACTCTCATTCGCAGACGATCAAATTATAGTCGGCCAAGACATAGACGACACAGAGTATATGACACGAAAACTTATAGAAGAATATAAAATTTGGGGACTAGAGGTTAATGTATAAAAAACGGAATATATGTGTATTGGGGGAGTGCAACAGGACTTACAATTATCAAATGGACAAAAAATCAAACACACGTCAGCTTACAATTACTTAGGAATGAGAATATCAAAGGATGGGACACTCGAAGAAGCAATATTGGACAGAAATATGAAAGGAAGAAGAGCAATATCAATGTTAAACGGAGTACTGTGGGATAGAACAATAAGCAACAACAACAAAAAAGAATTTACGACACGATAGTGAAGAGCATAATAATGTACGGTTGCGAAGTATGGCCTTTGAAAGAAAAGATCGAATGAAAAATTAGAGCCACAGAAATGGATTACTGGAGACGAGCAGCGGGGAAATCAAGACTAGAAAGAGTTACAAATGAGAGGATAAAACAAATAATGGGAGTACAGCACGACATCACAGACGAAATAAGAACTAAACAGTTGATATGGTACGGGCATGTTCAAAGAATGCCACCAGACAGAATCCCAAAGAAAATATTACAGTGGAACCCCAGAGGAAGAAGAAGAAGAGGAAGACCACGAAAGAGCTGGAGAGAAGGCATACAAAAAGAGATGGAAGAGAGAGATCTGAGAGAGGACATGTGGACGAATAGAGAGGAATGGAGATTAGGAATCGCAAGACGCCGACGCACGTTTTAACGCGATATATATATATATATATATATATATATATATATATATATATATATATATATATATATATATATATATATATATATATATATACTACTACAGTTACTTGTCCGGATTTTCCCAAAGGTCCATCTCAGTTTCTAATACCGCTCTTGCTCACATCACTGGTGTGGCTACACTTCACAGTATTTTGCTTTTAACTGATAACTGCACAATTACACAAGCTCAAAAAGATTTAGTCCTCTTGAGACGTCGCACTAGGTTAGGTTAGGTATTATGTAGGCGTAGATCGCCGCTTCATTGCGACCTTTAGTAGGTCTATTGTGGCTCACTTCTAGAGGTTACAGTTCACTGCACAATCCAGCCCTTCTCACGAAGTTCATAGTTGTATAGGGTGAGATTTTCTTAAAATCGATAGGTTCTAGGTTGGTATAATCAAATATGTTGAACCTTATTCTACCCAGGCCGGGGCATAAACATAGTATATGTTCAGCAGTTTCGTCTTTTGCAGCAAAACCGACAGTCCGTTTGTTGATTCATACCCATCTCTACTTACTTACTTACTCCGTAGCGCTTCAGCCCCTGATGGGCCTTGGCTGAGGCAACAATTTGCCTCCATCTATTTTGGTCTTCCATAACTTCCAGACTATTACCAATACCCATTTTCTGGATGTCCGATGTTATATTATCACGTCACTTTAATCTCGTTCTTCCAAGTGGTCGTCTTCCTTCTGGTGCTCTGTTCCATACTAAGCAGACCATTCTATCTTCGGGCTGTCTGCGTACGTGCCCTGCCCATCTCAACCTTTGTGCCTTTATGAGGTTAATCAGTCCTGGTTGATTGTATATTTGTTGTAATTCTGCATTTGTTTTGATTTGGTAGCTCCACGTATCCTGGTTTTTGGTGGGTCCGAAAATTTTCCTTAGCACTTTTCCCTCGAATCTTTGAATGATTTCCTCATTTCGCACCGTAAGAGTCCAGGTTTCGCAGCCGTACTTTACCACGGGTCTTATCATTTCCGAAGAGGTATCTTAGACTACAGTGTCCTGTAAGCAGTCCCGTTAGAATTCGTAGGTCAGTCCCTCATTTTAGAATCTGGTTAGTTGTGTTTCTCCAGGGGTCAAGGTAAGAACGCGTTCGAGTGAGTCAACCTTGGTATATCAGACCAGTACGTAAATATTTTCCTCTCCGCACAGTCCGAAATGATTGTTTTGGCGGCACTTGTAGTGACTCCAACAACCGGTTCTGGTACAGTGAACGCAGATTCGGCCCCCTGTTTTGCAAGGGTGTCGGCTTCTTCGTTTTCCTTCACCCCCTGGTGCCAAGGTACCCACAGCAGGGTCACCCTGTTGTTCGCACCAAAGTACTCCAGGGCTTCGATGAAATTTCATACAAGTTTAGAATTTATCTTGTTGGAGCTTTTAAAGCAACCTGGCAGTCTGATATTATACTTATGTTTTTGTTTCCTAGAGGTCTATTAGTCAGCTCTCTTGTACACAATTCGAAAGCGAAAACTTGTTGCATACCTGCCAAGACTGGTAGATATTTTAATATTTGGACTAGTGCAAAACGAAGATAAAACATGGCGATCAAGAATGTATTTTGAACTAGACAACTTGATAGAAAGCGCAGACATTGTAAAATTCATTAAAAGCCGAAGACTGTGTTGGGCAGGGCATGTAGTGACGATGGATGAAAGCAGAACACCAAGAAAAATTCTTGAGTGGAAACAATTGGATAGAAGAAACAGAGGAAGACTCAGGAAAAGATGGATAAATAAAATAGATTGCGACCTATAAACAATGAAAATTAAGGGCTGGAAGAATTTGAGTAGAAACAGAACCGAATGGGAGAAAATTACTAAAAAGACGAAAACCCATAGTGAGCTATAACGTCGTTAAATAAATGAATGAATAAATATGATTTTACTTTATTTATAGATTTACCTGGTTTTAGTATCGTTATTATTACAACCGCTTTTTTAGTACTGGTACGTATTTTAGTGCTTTAATTAACTGCGTTAATTTCACAATGCCTTTTCTTGGCAATTGTTTCTGTTTTTCCCACTAAACTAAGCTTTTTTGAGGTTGATATTTGCTTTTATTTCTTTAGCTACTTTCTTAGATTAAACCAAGTCTATTGCTTTTATTTCTTGTATAATTTTAAAGCAATAGACATTAAAAAATGAAAAACTATTACTTTATATCTAAATGCTGGTATGTTTCAATTTATTAAAATGTTAATTTTTAAACAAGTATTTTACCTAATCTTGTATAAAAAGATATAGTGTAAATTATCAGTATTGTAGTAATTAAAATTTAAGTTTTAAAAAATTATTTCGCAACGATATTAAAAACCAACTGGCACAGTCAGTAGGATAAGCCAAATTAGCAAATAGATTTTGGTCACTCAAAATGTCCCAGCATTATTCGACATATGTGTAAAAGGTTCACTGTCACCTGTCTAATATGTATGGTGTAAAACAAGCACCCTGTATTGTCAATGCAATAAATAAAAACTTTGTAACATTGAAATAATATATTACTGTATAGCTCATGTGTAAGTTTATAAAATAGTTAAAATTTAATTTCATTAATTTAACAGATATAAAAAACCATAATATTATGTTTATGGATAAATAGGTAATGGCGTATAGAAGGGGGCAAATTGTGGTTATAGAGTTCAGTAAACGTGTAATAGACTAAATTAGTTCACGCCAAATCGCACTTCTAATCGCGCAATCTCATTAATCAGTTAAATCGCACTCCAGTCATATGGGACCTTTGACAGGATCAGTTAAGTTTAGTTTAATTAAATGGAATGGTATTACTTAATGATAATTGATGTTAAGTAAAATTAAAAACTTGAATCGTAGTTTATGTAGGTACCAAAAGTAAGTAGTAATAATTCTAAACACTCTTGTTTAGCAGTTTTAATTTATATAATTTCTCCCTGTCTCATAAAAGTTGCATAAAAAATTACAGCCTTCAGCTTGTGATTCATCATTAAAAAGCCTTAAAATGGCATGGACTAAAAATTTTAAAATAACAAAATGTAAAAAAGAATTAAAAGGGTCGCGAAAATCTTAAATAATATTTGCCAACGTTCGTATCTATACATTTAAAAAAATATTGCATTAATTATAACCCAGTCTGAACATTTATTTATTGATAATTTATAATATTTTCAGTTAAATAAAAAGATAATTTTGTTAAAACTATCGTAGCGTTAGCTTAATCAAAATCGTCGGAAAACTGTATGCAAAGGTGATTAAAAGAGTGACGAATGAAACTGCTAAGATGTGGGATGTGCAAGCAGGATTTAGAAAAAAAAATGGGATGCATGGATCAGGTTAGTCGAAAAAGTCAAAAGGTCTACTACGCTTTCATAAACTTGAAAAAGGCCTGTGACAGAGTGTTGAGCAATAAATTGTGATCGACATTGTCTTTATATGGGGTGAGCGATAGCTTGATACGAGCGCTGAAATCATTTAAAGAGGATTCCACTGCTTGTGTCAGGATAAACGTAGCTTACATACACTGGTTTAGTATCGAAAAATATGTTGAATAAGGATGTGTGGCAACGCTATAGCTGTTTCACTTATTCATAGAAGGTTGTTTAAAAGATGAATGATTTAATCGTCAAATGCTCATCTAAAGAGGAGTTACAGGTGATGGTTAATATGCATAATGCCTTAAAAATCAAAGGGACGAAAGCAAATGCAAGCAAGACAAAAGTAATGAAATGGTGTTGACAGGGAAACAAATAAATGGGGCGCTAGCTACATAACTTTATAAGACAAAGACTAATTGTGCATAAAGGAGTGACACTAATGGATAAAGTGAAAAATGTTTTGATGAGAGAACGCTGTAGTGTAAGAGAAGATGTAGTAACAAAGATAAATGAAGAAATTCTTGGATAATTCGGAAACGTAGAGAGGATGAATAAAGAATATTGACAAAACAGATTTTTAAGCCCAGTTTGAATGGGCACGTCGGTAGAGATTAATAGGCGAACGTATCTTGATTGAATCAAAATTTTAAAAAGGCCTGGTCAAGAGTACCAGCAACCAAAAAGTGTGTATAAAAGAGCTAATGAAAGGAGAAGAAGTGAATGCAGTAGCGAAGCAAGTGAAAAAAAGTGGTCTCTACGGAAAAAAGTGTCACTAAATGTATGTATGTTATTTTTATAGAATTGCTAGTTAATTATTTGCCTAACTTGTAAAATTATTTACTAACAATACTATGAAGGTTTCTTGTAGACTATTTAGTGATTTGCGGGGATATTTTTTTCTGCTCAGGTAGGTGAGGTGAAAACGGTTAATATATGTGAGTTTTCTTTTGTATCATTTTTAATTATATTCTTCCTGGAAATGGTTATGTATATTTTGTTTATTTAAAGAGGTATTGTCTATTGTTCTTAAATAAACATTATTTTGTTTAACAATTATGCAAACATAATAAAGTATAAGTTTTATGGTTAACAAATGTTCTACTATTGATGAAAATAATAAAAGAAATATCGTCAACGTTCTTTTTAATCTTAATTAAATTGGAAAATAGGAAAATACTCTTTTACTACTTTCAATCTAATAAAAACGTCAATTTTCTGCCGATTTTAATGATCGCGGTATTTTTACTGTAATGTTCGTTATTCCAGTCAATGATTTCACATTCCGTTTTGTCGATTATTTTAAAAAATTGAGATTGAAATGTAATGCTTAAATATATAATAAATCACAGAATTTGTTTGTATAAATTGACACCAAAAGAGTAAACATTTATCAAGATTTATCTAAAAAAGATAAATCAGTGTTAAATCTGTATCACTTACCTCGCGTTTTATGTAAACGTCCCTCAATGTTTCCATACTGTTGTGATTTGCTGTTATATCACATAAACGTATTTAACATTGATTTTTGTTTGAACGTTGCGGTCATTAATCATTTAAAATTTTTTTAAAAAGTAAACCTTTGCAATAAATTTAAATGTTTATCACATCTTTTAATAATTATATGAATATATTATAATTATATGATTATTAAATGTACCTACCAACAACATGAATGAACATTTTTGTGTTGTAATAAAATATAAAACAACATAAAATATTTTTTTACTTTGCTGGCTAAGGCGTCAGCTTCCTCATTTTTCTTAAACCCTACGTGGAAGGTATCCATATAAATATTTTTCCCTTCGTTTTAAAGTTGGAAAAATCTTTTTAATCGATAGGAGATTTGAATGAGATGGATATAAGGAGTAGTTCAATACGAGCATTGGAATCACTTTACGAGGATTCCACTCCTTGTGTCACGATAAACGGAGCTTACACGGAGTGGTTTAACATCGAAAAAGGTGTGAGACACGGATGTGTGGCTTCGCCATAACTGTTTAACTTATACATAGACGATTGTTTAAAAGATTTGAAACAGAGTGCGTATAGATTGAAAATGAATGATTTGATCGTTAAATGCTTTTTTTACGCCGATGATCAAGTCATATTAACGTCATTTAAAGAGGAGTTGCAGGCGATGGGTAATGTTATGCATGATGCCCTAAAAATCAAAGGGATAAAAATAAATGTAAGTAAAACAAAATTAATGGTTTTTGGAAGAGAAAAAATCATGACAAACTGTAAAGTTCTAATTAAGGGAGAAAGAGTGGAACAAGTAAATGAGTTTGTATATTTAATTTAAGTTCAAAGTTTACGAGAGATGGAAAATATGACAGTGACATTGAGCGAAGGGTATAAGCAAGAAAATAAATGTATGGTATTCTGCATAGCTTTATGAACAGCCAGGAAGTGTCAAAAAAGGCACGTCTGGCTGTGCATATAGGAGTGTTGGTTCCCACACTTATATATGGTAGTGAATGTTGGTTTTGGCAGAAGAAGCATAAAAATAGGATCAATGCTGCGGAAATAAGTAGTCTGAGAAGTATAGCCGGAGTGACTCGGTTGGATAAAGTAAAGAATAGTGAGATAAGAAAACGCTGTGGTGTAAAAGAAGATGTGGTTACAAAGATAGAAAAAGGAATGCTTAGATGGTTTGGACACGTAAAAAGGATAGATAAAGGAAGATTGACGAGATAAATTTATAAGGCGAGTATGAATGGACGGAAGTCGATAGAAGTCGACCTCGGCGAACATATTACGAACAGATCAACATTGTTTTGAAGAAAGGCCAGGTCAAGAGTACCAACAACGACGAGCATGTATGAGAGCACTGATGAAAGTAGAGAAAGCAAAGGATGTGTGTAAGAGCCGTAGCAAGTGAAAGGAAATGGTCTCCGTAACTATATGTATGTATGCTTCTCCACTTGTTTTAATTACGGTAAATAAATCAAAAAAATTTAATGTTATTTAATAAAGTGTAATATTTACTTTATTTATTAATTTTAATGTTATATCTTTAAAGAAAATATTTTTTTAAATATCCATTACTGCTGAATTTCTGTATTTTTGTCATAAATTTGTTATTTTCATAACACGCCTTTTTTATATTCGTTTAATATTATTTACATTTCTCTGACAACCTGACCCAGAAATTTCATAAACCCCTGCTGCTTCAAATAGAAAAAAATGTGAAATGAAAACGTATCAATCTGTATGGAAATTGCTTTAAGGCCGTTCTAAATATAATTTAGGCTTCTGCCAAGTTTCAAGCAATAAATTTGTTGCTAACTGTTAACGTTTTTATATAAACACGGGTGTATCTAAAACAAAAAAACATTTTTGGACTATTTTAGTAATGATTTAAAGTGAAATATTTATGTCAAAAAAAATGCAGAATCCAAATACACTGTTTATTTACTTTACATCTATTAAAGTTTAAAATGGGTTATCCATGAATATGCAGGACGAGTGGTGTTACCACAGAGCAATTTGATTAAATTTAAGATTTGTGACAGAATTTTCGATTGTATTGTGAGCACACTTTGTATTTATTGAGATAATTTCACAAGCCACGTGAATAAAAAATGTAGGAAAAGTACAAATGTTCTTACCAAAAAAATTATTATTATTTAATATTTTATTTTTACTGCCAAAGTACCTTTAAAATATTAAGTTGACGGTTAGGAGAGAATGAAAAAAAATTAATTTAAGGGTGCACACAAGAATATGTTAAATACAATTTAAATTTTATTAAGTTTTGGGAAAATAATCATATAGATTGTAGATTGTAGGGGGGTCGTGAAGGCTATGCTGCCTCTCAAGCACTTCGACCTATCAGATCTTTTGTGCATAACCCTTAATCTATTCGGGGCTCAGGATTCCGAGACTTCGTACAAAGTTTATCAGTTTCCTGGGGGCTGAGTTCCTGGTTCCCGACATCGGAGGGCTTTAGAAAGGCCACTTCCAGAATTTCTTGCAGAATAGCACTGGGCATTTGAAAAGCAAATGTTATAAAATTTCAGCGAAGTTATCGCAGTAGCGGCAACTATCACTCTCTCTTTTGTCCATCTTTTGCAGGTGGTACCTCAGAGGACAGTGTCCAGTGAGGAGTTTCGTCACCAGTTTCAAGTTTTTCTTGTCCAACTCAAGAAGCTGTCTAGCTTTCCTTGGCGAAAGGCTTACTAGCCTGTTCGCTTGTCTTTGTCCTGGCACTTTATGCCGGTGAGATTTTAGTTAATCTGTTTCCCAGCGTCGAACCTCTTCTTTCAAATGGGCTTTGGAGAGTCCACAAAAGGGTTCTGTGCCAGAAAAATGTGTATTTGCCGCTTACTTGGCAAGGAAGTCTGATTCCTCATTGCCTTTAACTTCCTTGTAACCTGGAACCCACATCAGAGTAACCTGATTGTTTACTGCCAGTTGTCTCAGGGATTGTTTACATTCTTAAGTCAGCTTAGACTTACAAGTGTATGACTTTAGAGCTTTTAGTGCTGCTTGGCTATCTGATAAAATATAGATATCTGCCCTTCGGGTGGTCCTTTCGATGCACTCCTGGCACATATCTATGGCATGAAATTCTGTTTAAAAGATGGTTGGGGTGTTACCAAGTGGTTTTAAGAGCCTTAAATTTGGCCCTGTAACGCCCACTTTAACCCTTTCATCCATCTTGGATCCATCAGTGTACCACACTAAAGCATCCCTTTCTAGTTGAGGTCCGTTCTCTGTGCAAACTTAGTGGTTGTTTATGACCACTTTAAGCTGCATTTCGAAGTCGTACTCAACTGGCATTATCGTATAAAACGCTGTAAAAATCCAGATTGCAAATTTATTAATGCTTTGGATTTTTTTAAAAAACATCCAAACAAGGCTTTTTATTTGCCAAAAGCTGGAAATCACTTTTATTAAAAAAGCGAAGAAAACATTTAACTTTGTTTAGTAAGATATTTATTCTTTCATTATTAACTAATTTTGTACGGCTGGAGATTACAAAAAAAGTTAAGAACTTTAAATTGAAAAAGATTTCGTAACATTTAAGTTAGTTTCTTGTTTAAATTTAAAGGAACTTAGGGCCGTATTTCGTAAAATGTTTTATCCTCGGCGCCCATAACCACTAAAATGTGGGGCTGGGTTATTAAAAAATATATCACTACATCAGTACCATTTAAGAATGTTTAATGGTACTTTTAAAGGGGTAGAGGGTAAAGGGGTAAAGGGGTTTAACATAGACCATCAGCATCATACATTAATGTGAAAAAAATGTAATTAAAACTTTTTTAAATAAAAACATTTTAAAAAATTTATTAAAAATTATTGACTTAATCGTTTTTTAAATAAATAAAAAATTTTTGACTATATTATATTGTGTAACATGCAACACCATAGGGGATATAAATCATACATACTTGGAGTGTCTTAAAAATCTCCTTCTTATATAGCAAAATAATAAATAAAACTGATTTACAAATGCCTGTAAATATACCTACATTGTTATCCCAACCCGACAGATTTATTTTTGATAGCCTGATAAATTCCACAGTTAATGCTAAAATAGATATAGGAAAATAAGTATACAAAAACAATTTAAATAAAAAAAAAGAAATATTTAAACAAACTGTAAATCCCCTTCTCCAACATTAAAAAAATGATATTGGTATATTACGTATATGACTAAATGTTGACGCCTAATGTTATATTGTATTAGTTAAATTTAAGTTTAAGTCATATAAATATATATAACATATAAGTTGTAATATTTTTAATTTTATTTTTTGTTTGTTAATACCTACTTATTTTTGTATTTAAATACCCTATCTTTTAAATCATGATATTAAGCTTGGTAGTAATTGTAAGTTATTAGTTGTATTGGTTTTTACCCTCTTCAATGTAATATGGGTCATATATTTTGTATGTCTTTTAATAAAAGGAATATTAAAGTGACTGATAAAATTCCAATAAACACAATGGTTACAATGGCTTTAAAGCCGGATCTGATAAAGCTGTAAACAAAAGTGTGTTAAGAGTTAAAATACTACTTGTGAAAACTGTTTTACGGTGATTCATTCTGTGCTAACTTTTACAACTTTGGAGTTTGTACTTATATATTTTCTAATAATTTTGGAATTTGTTTTATTAAAACAGCAAGCGGTTTTCTCGTTTTAATGTTTATAGTTAAAACAGCTCAGAAACTTGTATACCAAAGAACGTTTAGTGGTATTGTTTTAAATATATTTTTTTTTGAGTTAACTACTATTTAAATAAAGTTTCTGCCATTACACTCTTTGAAGGTAAGTAAAACACTTGGAAATCTGCTACACTCGTAGAGGTGAGCATTAACTGCATACAGTTTCTCTCTCTTTATCTCTCTCTCTCTTTCTCTCTCTCTCTCTCTCTTTATTGGTGCATGTTTTAGAAGTGTAGAGAAATATGGAAAACATTAAGGTGTGAAAACACAAGGTGCTTTGAACAAAATAATAGGCGATCCTAAAAGTATAGAGATAACGATAATTTCACCTATGACCAACAGAAAATGTCTTTTTAGAATCTTAAAATTATGCTTAGAACATTTAGCTATATATATTTTTTATTTTTACAGTTTTAAGGGTTTATTTTTCTCAACTAAATGTAATTGAAGATTGCGTTTTGTGTGTTTCCTGCTGTGACTGAATTTTAGCATCTTTTTAAAGTGATCTTAAATACTGTGTACTTAATGTATTTTAAGTTCCTATATATGGTACCTTGGATTTTCTAACAACAGTATAATTATGCAATGACAGAGAAAACCCTGTCTACTGATATTTACATGAGTTGGGTTTTATGCGAGGGTAAAATGAAGGTGTTACTTTTCTTTATTTATTCTATTTACATATTACTTTAATATTTGTTATTTGAGATGCCGGTAAAAGTGTATCTTTTACCCCAACCACAGCAGGGTGTGTTGAGCAAGCAGATTTGAACCCGTCAAGGTTGTTTATGATCAAAAAGAAAAATCCAACGTTCTGTTAGAATGTCTATTAGTAGCGTTTTAATATTTTAAAAACATTTCATATGTAACCTAATATAAATGCAATTCAAGGGTTTCATTAAATGCTTTTATTTGTCCATTTATTTCAAAATTTGTCAGTTTAATTTATGAATTAAAGATTATCTTTTAATTTGACTAAAACTTGATTTAACATTTAATTAACCTCAACAAAATTTTAGTTTTTTATAATTGATGTAGCGACTACTCAATAAGACTAGTTATTTAAAAAAATCTCATTTAAAGACATCCGATAAATTAAATTTAAATTGACTGGTTTAAAATATTGGAAATGACTTTAAACTGATAAACGTCAAATAAAAATGTAACTTAACAATAAATTTATAATATTTAAGTAAAATGATAAAATATAATTAAATTAATTATTTTTATAATTAAATTTATATTATAACATTTTCGAAAGATAGTGGTTTAAATAAAAATACCCAAGCGAGATTAATAGTAGAGGAGGTATAACAAAAAGATTACAATTATCCCCAGACTTATCACCAATCTATGATGTCATTGATAAAAGTAAACGATATAATGTAAAATTACAAACTTGCGTATGTTTAATATAATAAAGTAAATATTTGCCTTTATACATTGCGCTATAATTTAAGTTTTAATAATTTTGTTTACGTAGGTACATATTTATTTAACCAAATACGAAGGTACTTAAAAGAGTTTTGCATATTTAATTTTTGATGAACAGTGTAGTATTGTTAAACCTTTGGGTTATTTAATGATGCACACTTAAAAAATAACAGTTTTATTTATTACTCACGAACTACAAATCACTTTATTAATTAATATCAACTAACTATCTCTCTTTATTTTCAACTCACCATATCCAACTTATTTCTCAACTACTTTTCATTACCTAACTAACTCTGTGAGCCAAAACACGTTGTTATATAATATCATGGAGCACTCCCCCAATTTCCAGATAATACACGTACGCAAAGCTTCGAAGATCGCCGTATTCTGAAGATCAGTTGGGTAGATAGAGTCACAAACGAAAAGGTATTGCAACGCTTAAATTAAAGTTACGAAGTCGTGAACACGGTTAAACGACGTAAATTGGAATACTTCTGTCATATAATGCGTCACTCAGAAAAGTACAACAAACTACACCTTGTTATACAATGCAAAATCATGGGAAAAAGAAGTGTGGGCCGACTTACTACTTCCTGGCTTAAAAATCTACGCAAGTTTTTTTTTTATGAAAATAGTCGCAAAAAGGGTAGACCTATCGTGTGGGCCGCGGACGGCCCGCACTGCGACTATTAGAAGGGGAAGGGATTATAGAAAGGAAATGATTGTGGACACGCTTTTTAAAAAGTTGCAGGTCATAGTTCTCTGGAAAAACTGATTTTGGAAGCTTATTCCATTCCGTAGCAGCACTGTAAAAGAAGGATTCTTGATGAAGATTGGTCCTTGAAGTGTCAATCTTGAGAGTAAATGAGTGAGACTGATCAGTGTGCCGAGTTCTTCGGTCGAATGTGGCCAATGGTAGTACAAGAGTTTTAATTTCTCTGGAGCATCTGCCATGGAAATATCTGTAGAGCAATGACTGGTCTGCAACTCTTCTTCTATGTTCTAGAGGGTGAAGGGTATCTGTGAGAGTTGAGCTGTTTATCAAACGAATGGCTCTTTTCTGAATGGAATCTAGAAGACGAAGAGAATGCCTTGGTGCTGAACCCCAAATGTGCGAGCAATACTCCAGTAGAGGTCGGATTTGAGCCTTGTACGTCGTCAACAGTTGATCAGGAGTAAAAAACTAGCTTTTCACAGAAAACCCAGCCTCTGGCTTGCCGACTTTGCGATGTTAGCAACATGGTCATGCCAAGACATATTATCAGACACCGTGACTCCCAAAATCGAGATGGAGGGACTTGGTTCAAGGGTATTTCCGGACATTGTGATGGGATGATTTGAGGAATTCACTTTCTTGGAAAACGTGGCACTTTGTGATTTTTGGGCGTTGAACTGTACAAGATTGTTGGTTCCTCACTCGACGATTGCTTTAAGATCTCTATTGATGGAATCAACCTATTTTTGCCTGAGTCTATTTGTATCATTTACCGAAAGTGATCGTTAGGATGTGAAAGTTGAGACAAGTGTGCTATCGTCTGCGAAACTGTAAATGGGGTTCGTGGTGGTTTTCAAGAGGTCGTTGATGTGTAAAAGAAATAAGGTGGGGGACAGGATGGAACCTTGGGGGACCCCGGCATTAGTTTTAAACGCATCAGAAGAAATACCGTCATTTGCCACATGTAAGGAGCGATCTTGCATGAAGCTCAAGAGCCATTGGCGCAGTTTGGTTGGGAGACCGTAGGCAGATAATTTACTTAACAATGCCTGGTGCCAAACGCGGTCAAAGGCTTTAGATATATCCAAGGCTATTGCACGGGATTTACCAAACTTTTCAATAGTGTTTGTCCAGAGCTGAGTGACATAATCCAGCAAATCTCCAGTAGACCGAAGTTGTCGAAATCCATATTGTCTGTCATGGATTATCTCAAATTTCTCCAGATATTTGATAAGTTCTGTGTTAATCGCTTTTTCCATAACTTTGGATATGACTAAGAGCAATGCAATAGGGCGATAATTTGCAGGAATAGTTTTCTTTCCTTTTTTCGGAATCGGTTGGACTTTAGCGTTTGGTAAAACTACCAGTGAATTATTCCGCGCAGCTGTAAATAAGACTATAATTGTTAATATGTGGTGCAATATGAGAGCCTACAATCGACAAGCGATCACGGCACCTTAAGAAGAAGAAGAACGCTTCGAAACAATTCTGACGTATTCGTCGAACGTATGATTCACCGGACAGATCCAACCTTTTAGATGTTGGTCGCGATTTGTAACAGTATCAAGGAATTGTAATTTAGATGTTAACCCGACTATTTAAATTAGGTGTAACTAGCTAAACAGTTTAAAAAACTTGGTGATTTCTCTTAGTAATAGGTACTTCACCTGTTTTCGAATTTGTAAAATATCAAATAATGACCATTTTTAAAAAAACGCGTTATAGAAACACATGTTTATTTCAAAAACTTTTAAAAGTTTTTGCTAAAATTAATTTCAGTTTTAGATTGTACGTGCTTAGTTTTGGCTGTCATTCCAAAATCGTAATTAGTAATTAGACATCTGTTACATCTCGCTTAGGGATCATCTGCAAACTAGCTAAACGGAGATATATTTATAATTATTATTATTAACGGCTTGACAATTATTAATTTTACTCAAAGATAAATTTTGAAACGCATATTAGGCCTTAAAGGGAATTGTATTTATTATTATCTTGGGTTCAAATTAAAAAGGGAAGTATCATTTATGTACTAAACTGTTTCGTAAATTTTCAGAATTTTTCATTTGTACGAATGGCGGTTCTTTAGGTTACTTCTCAAAATTAAATGTCACGACTCGTTTTTTGCGAAACTTGGATTCGTTTTTATTAAAAAAAAGTATTCAACAAATTAACTACCTGGTGAATGGTTTTTCGGGTATTGTGGCAGTCGTAGGTCAGAATTTATACTCGACGTTTCGCCATCTTTAGTGAATGGCATCTTTTGGAGATATAATTGTCTGATTTTTAAGGCCGACAGTCTATGACATTTGTATGTTGCGATCGCAGGTTGTATACGTTTTGGTGGGCGGGGCATATTTGATGGCTGTTTAAAAATTTGTCACGTTCCGGAGAATGATTCTTCTTACTTTTGTAAGAAATCAGCATTGTATTTTTAAGTACAGGTACCCATGTTCTATTAATTTTAAGTGTTTCTTCAGATTTATTAAACTCAGACCTACGACGCCAAAAATACCCGATAAAACCATTCACCAACAAACTATGGCCGCGAAAGCCTTTTACAATATGTAAATTAACTACCATCCATTTATTATAATACAAAATACACTGTCAATAGTTTAAAATACTGCCGGTAACCCATACATATGCTCGTTAAATAACAACTGTCTCCTTTCGTATCCCGGCCAACGTTAAATACTCTTGCCTGCGTCTATGAAAAGTCACTAAAGTTCTTCGAATAGTCTCGATGTTTCCATTACTTGTCGATAGGTGTCACGGAAGTTAAGTTTTGCCGATCGAAAAACGTTATCAAACAAGCAAAGCCGGTTTGACCCATTTTCGTTACAATAGGATAATTTAATACAAGACAATATTAAGTTAAAAATGGCAATCCAAATTGTTGTTTGTGATTTCTAAAAGATTCTTTACACTAAGACGTTTATTAAACTTAATCTATTTATACTATAAATGTATAGTTTAATTTATAACTATTTATTTAACACTATTTACCACTAATCACCAATTTATTTATATCACATTTATCTAAACTAAATATGGAATATGCATGCATTTTTTTTTAAATTTTTATTTGATAGTTTACATCGCTTTATAATAGTAAATATAATTTCTACGCCGAAAAACTAATTTAAAATAAATAAAAAAAATTTTAAAAATAGCAATTTTAACGCCCGCCATTTTGGCGCGCTTGGTCTGACGTAATAATATATGACAACAAAAAAACAAGTGAAAAGTTTAGGTTGAAAATTATTGAAGAAGTATTGTAAGTTGCTAAATAGGTATGCAAGATAAAAATAAAACGTAATTTTAAGTTTTTACTTCTTTGATTTCAACGGACGTGAAACCGGGATTTGATGTTCAAAATGTGGTCATCATAAACACATCCAGCTTTGGCAAATTATCTGATTGCTCCTTCACAAAACCGCTTTCAGTCATTTTCCAAAGTGTTTCGAGTTATTTCTAACAAAACAAATGTAATTTTACTTCTAAATATGCAATAAAATCTTAATAAAACTGACTGAATCACTAACACTTCCAAGCAAATACGAAGTACCTAACCTAACTACTTAGACTTAGTCAATACTTGACTATTTTTTCCCTTCTACAAGGTATGCAACACTATTTACAACGAATGATATATTTAAGTTACAACAAAATACGGTACGCAACCCTACTTACGAGTACCTAAGGAATATAAAATCATCAGAGACACAATTATAATAAACTGTAGAAGGGAAAAAATAGGCACGTGACATACTCTTACGTCACATTCACTCTGCCCGATGACGTCGCTTTTAAAATGTTTAAATATCCCACAGTAGGTATTTTCGCACTTTTTAAAAATTAATTTTTTGCTCCAAATGCAATTATAATCTAAAATATTGATGGTAGCATTATTCTAAAGTAATAAAGTTAATGAAAAATATTTTATACTCTCATTTAAATTACATGAATATTTCCTATTGTAACTTGCGCCCGTTCGAATCTCTATTCTATTCGCCTTTACTAGAAACCTTGTGCATATTTATTTCTTGGTCTCAATCAAGAGAAAATCTTTTCGATAAGTAATCAAATAATGTAGCCAGCGGCGTACCTTCGGGATGGAAAATAAAAACCTTATGAGCCAAATATACCAGGAGCGATGCCAGATCTGCCCAAACTAAAAAATATCACCGTATTCCAACACTTTAGATTAGCATTATGTTAATTTTACGTTTTTTATTACCTACTTAATTAAATAAATTGATTGTAGCATTTTTTTTTTAAAAGGCCTTTTAATTTTTTTTCCTCCGTGAATAATACTCTGCTATTTAATTAACTCGTCCAGTGCTATCGTCTGCGTTTTATTCCTTTATAAAAAATTTCAGCATTGGATTTTCCCACATAACAATATTGTTAGAGATAAATATTGATACACGAAAATTTCTTCAACGAGAATCTTCTCTTATGATCGTTATTTGTATATAAACAAAGAACTCACAACAAGTAAAAGAGTAGTTTAGTTTTAATTCGACTGAGGCATAGATACATACATATGTTTTTTTTATTTATGCCTACATACATATAGTCACGCACATACATATCACACACATATTTCGCTTCTTCTACTTTCATCAGTGCTCTTATACATGCTCGTCGGTTGTTGGTACTCTTGACCTGGACTTTCTTCAAAACAATGTCGATCTGATCAAGCTATGTTCGACGAGGTCGACCTCTACCGACTTGCCCTTTCACCTTCACCTTATTATATCTGTTTTGTTAATCTTTCTTAATTTATCCTTTCTACGTGTTCAAACCATTGAAGCATTCATTTATCTATCTTTGTAACCACATCTTCTTTCACACCGCAGCGTTCCCTTATCTCATTCTTCATTTTATCTAACCAAGACACTCTGACTATACTTCACAGACTACTTAACTTCGCAACATTAATCTTATTTTTATGATTCTCATGCCAAACCCAAAAACATTTACTGTAGGGACCAACATTCCTCAATGAACAGCCAGACGTGTCTTTTTTGACAATGTCGCCCACAATTAACTCCTCACCCCTTTGTCATAGGCCTTTTTCAAGTCTACGAAAGCGCAGTAGACCTTCTGGCTTCTAGCCAATAATTTTTCGGCTATTCCTCGTAATAAAACAGTTGATACATCCGTCTCCTTCTTCTTTTAAATCCATTTTTAATTTTCTCCTTAGTTTCATTCGTCACTCTTTTAATCAATTTCTTTGCATACAGTTTGCGGACGATCTTTTATTCTCATTTCTTGCCTTGTTTACATCCTCAATCAATGCCTTTTGCGTTCTTTGATTGGTTTTTGTAGCCAGTCAATACAGCAAGGCTTTCTTCTTCTCTGACAATACTTCTTAAATCTCTACGCATATTTTCTGCAATTTTATCTTTTCCTTTTTTTACTTACACCACACACTTTAATAGCAACATCCACGATTCCTTCCTTGAATGGCCTCCACAATTCTTCAACACTACACGCTTCATCTAAACTGTCGACTGAAGCAAGTTGAGTAAAGCGATTAATAAGTTTAATACAGTTTATTTATAAGAGCATGTAAGTGCGATTATTTTAGCAATGTATTTGTTACTAATAAAAATTTATAAGATTTTTTTTATTTCTGCTTTAAAAATTTTGTCACCACACTAGAATTTGCGTAATATTATGTACTGAACTGTATTAAATATTTTAATAAATTACATATTTATTTCTGTAACTAACTCATAATTTCAAATCCTTCTTCTTTAAAAACGCATTTATGTCTGGTTTTCTGATTAAATTCGCGAAATAAAATAAACATTTCTCACATTCACGTACAAAAAAATTGGACTTGCTTGCTTTTACATAATGGTATTCACATAACTAACAACGATCTCGATAAGAAATAATGTAGCGTTTTATTGCTCCATTTACAATGAGATAAGTTACAACCACAAATAATGTACCATATCTTAGAAACATTGCTAAATATACTTTATGCTCGTAAAAACTGTACAAACAGCATAAGTCTCATATTTATGGATAGAATAACGCATAAAAGTCACTTCAATAAATCTGTGTTAGTAATATATTCGAACAGATAATTATTTTAATAAGCCCGTTATTTACCATAACAAAAAATAATAATGAATAGAAGAAAAATTGTTTGGATTATGACTTAAAAAAAACTAACAAATTTTATAAAAAAAAATAATTAAAAATAATACATACATATAAAATGCTTTGTTCTGAATGACTAACTGACGGATCAACGCACAGCCTAAACTGCTGATCGTAGAGACCTAAAACTCTGAGGGTGTGTTCTTTGTATGACGTAGGCTTCTTCTTAAAGTGCCCATTTGGTCCGAATGTTGGCAATCATTCTGGCTATCATTATCTTGTTTGCTGCGGCACGGAATAGCCCGGTCGTGGTAGTAGAGAACCACGTTCTTAGGTTCTTCAGCCACGAGATACGTCTTCTTCCCGGTCCTCTATTTCCCAATATCTTGCTTTGGAGAATCCGTTGTAGAATTTCGTATCGACGTCCGTCACGCATAATGTGACCAAGATATTTTAGTTTTCTGGTCTTTACAATATCCATGACTTCTAACTTTTTGTTCATTTTTGTTAGCACTGATTGGTTGGTCACTTGGTCTGCCCATGGAATCTTCAGAATTCTGCGGTACAGCCACATTTCAAAGGATTGTAGTTTTTTTGTGGTAGCCTCCGTCAACGTCCATGTTTCTACTCCATACAGCAACACAGAGAAGACGTAGCATCGAAAAAGCCTTATTTTGGTGTTCATTTGTAAATTTTTGTTTTTGAAGAGTGATGCCATTTTTAGAAATATTTTTCTCGCTTTCTCTATACGGCAGCGAATTTCTTGTGAGTGATCCCACTGCTCATTTATCATGGTCTCTAGGTATTCATATTGTTGCGTTCTTTTGATGTTTTCATTATTAACTGTTAGTTGTACATTATTGATAGGGGATTTGCTAATGACCATATATTTAGTTTCATTGATGTTAAGATCAAGCCCATATTGGTGGCTAGTTTCAGTTATTCGCGTCATGAGATATTGAAGGTTTTCTAGATTCTTCTAGATGACGTAGGCATCCGATTAAAAAAATATTTTTCAAATTCTGCCCCTAGGGGTGTGAAAAACGTGGGCAATTTTTGTATGGGACAACGTGATTTCTTGGGGCTAGTTTTTATAGTTTTATCTCATGATTTTGTCCTACAATTGAAATAAAACTCGTATAAAGGTAGAAATATAAGTGAATCTTATACTTATACGCAAATAACTAAATTGCCCTAAAGATCATAGCCAATATCTTATCGGAGCACCAAAGTAAGAGTTGCAAATTCATTTTAGTCGCGTGAGAAATCTGTACTAGTCGCAACTTTTGACCATCGATACCGAAAAAACTGTCCATTTTTAGGTCTCGGGACCATGGAGCCTATTGATCAGAGAGGTATAAACTACAACATATTTAAATTTTAGCCAATTCGACTGGGATCCATTTCCCATTTAATTTGTGCGGGGTTCTTTGTATCTACTGATCAATATTGATAATTTTTGCTACTCCTGTAACTGATACAATTAAAATGTAATGTAATTTTTTGATTAGTTGATTTAATAATTTTGTTAAAAATTTAATTTTGTAAACAGTTAAATGAAGTGGATTATTAATTAATTCCTAAACTGTTTATTAAATACAGGGTGTTTTAAAAAAAGGTGACCCTGTCTCTAGGATAAGTAAAAAACTAAAAAATAATTGGTGTTTGCTTCGTAAAAAATTTTCGTAACGCCATCCGTATTCAAGATAAAGGGCGTTGAAGAAAAAATTTTATAAACATTTATTTCAATTTTGCCGAAACTACTGGAAACATTGTAATGACATTTTATATGAATATGTTTTAAAGCATCACATGAATTTGTTTTTATATCTGACTTTTATATCTGACTCTCATAGAGGGCGCTAGTTACACGGTTCGTATTAGTAGTATTGAACATAACTTTTTTAAGGTTAAATTTATAAATCAAACTATCAGGTGAACTTAAACATCATTCAATAAAGGTACTTTTGGTAAAACTCGATACTGTGTACCGTTTTCGGTATTTTGAGTTGAAAATTATGAAGTAATAACCAAATTTTTTTTGTTCAACGCCCTTTATCTTGAATACAGATGGCGTTTTGAAAATTTTTTACCAAACAAACCCCAATTATTTTTCAGTTTTCTACTCATCCTAGAGACGGGGTCATTCTTTTTTTAAACACCCTGTATATGTTAAATTTTGAATAATTTTATCAACCAAAAATTTTTTTTAATTTAATTTAATGATTCTGTATAACAATTTAAAAGTATTGAACATTGTACTGGTATATTCAAAAGTTAAAAAAAAAAATTTATAACTAAAAATACTTTTGTTGTTTGTAAGTTTATTGACGATATCCATAATAATTGACAGGTCACAGTCACTGCATGACGTGGCAGTTGTCGAGAGCACTATCTAATCGCAATTTTGTTATTCAAGCTTGAGTGGCACGTTTATCCATCAAAGTATAAAGGGATTTGAAGTACGAAGGAACATAGCCGCATCTACAAAACACCCTCTCGGGTGAAAACCGCGAAAAAAATGGGTAAAAAAATTTGAATACAGCAATGTTATATATCTACAATGTAATAAAGTTTTTCCAAGTTTTCTATCTAAGTTTTTTATAGTGCTTGTGAGGCTTACTTTTCCAGACCATCAACTGTACTTTATCGTGTTATTTTTTGCGTCTCTAAAGTATTGTTATTTTTCTCACCGCTGTATCTAAAATTTTTGTTTTATTTTTGTGCTTGGTGAAAATATTTTTTTGATTATACAAATAATTATTTTTTAAACAATACAAACAATTCAAATTTTATTAAATTCTTTATAAGGGCTGAAAATGCTGTTCATACACTCTCAGTTTGATTTGTGGGACATGTTGTTTTACTTTATGTCAGTATGTCTACATGTATTTTAAAATTTAAGCGAGGAAAAACTACTTTTCGAGCCCTGATGACTAACCAGCTATATGTTTTTGCTTTATGCTGAAATTGTGCATCAACAATTTATTTTCAGTCAAAATATTCATCAAATACTAATTTGTTTTTGTTATATTTTGTGTATCGATAAAGAAGGTATCTTCAGAAACATGATTTGCTTGTCAAATAAACCATTTTATTTTCAAATCTATTGCTTTATTAACACGCTTATATTAGTTTTACCTGTATCGTGTATGTATGTATGACTCTTTGACCTTGATTTTGCCCTACTTTAAGCGATCAGATTTAATTTAAATTTTGCACACTTGTCAAAGACCGACGACATTGCAATCATTCGATTAAAATATCCAATTATCCTGATTACTTTCGCCAGGATTCATAAATTTCTTCAGGGATTCTTTGAATGAGAGTAAGAGAGATAGAACTAGTGCGTGAACTACGCATGTGCGCAGAAAAAATATTAAAACAGTTCATCGCATCGGTGGTTCAGTGGTAAAATGCTTGCCTGTCACGTGGGCGGCCCGGGTTCGATTCTCGGCCGATGCATTTTTTTTGTGCTTTTACCATTTAATGCATAATTTTTTTAATAAGTAAAAAAAAATCAAATCAAAAAGCGAAAAATAAATTATAGTTAAAAAAAAATAAAAAACATGCTTTTAACTACCATAGAAACTATTTGAGGTTAGAATTTTTTTAAAATCAGTCTTGAATATTTTTGGTGATTTATTTTTTAGTGATTCTGGCAGTACGTTGTAGAGATGACTCTCGCAATAATTCGAGGATTTTTTTACTCCATATGAAGTAACCTTTCCATGTAAATATTATTATAATTTCTTGTGGTGTATGTATGGATTTCTGATCACTTCTTTAGATGGCGTTTACTTTTGTGGATGTGACATAATATTTTCAATAGGTAAATACTGAGTACAGTCAACATTAGATGTTTTTTAAAATGAATTTTACAGGAATCTTGATACTTTAAGTAGAAAATGAGGCGAGTAATGGGTTTTGTAGAGTAAAGACTCTGTTTCTCTCTGTGGCTTGGCCCCAAAAAATTATACTATAACTAATTTTTGAGAACGATAAAGCACAGTAGACGTTAATTAGACCTTTAACATTGAGATATTTTTTAAAATAAAATATAGAAAAATACGGAGCTTATTACAAAAGTAATTTATTTGGTCATTCCAAGATAATTTAGAATCAGCAAGAGTGCCCAAAAAGTTAAGAGTTGACAGCCTGTATATTTGTATAACCAAATAGTATACTAGGATTAATGGTGGGTAATTTGTTTTTTTCTGTAAATTTCATATAACTGGTCTTTTTCAGGTTAACTACAAGGTGGTTAGTTTTGCACCATAGCGAAAACTGACTAATTGCAATTTAAACTCTGTGGATAACCTCATCATGTTAGTTTTTGGAAATTATCACCGCAGTGTGATCTGCATAAATAAATGGCCTGCCCTCTTTAAAAAAATCCGTTAAGTCGTTTATATATACCAAGGACAGCAGCGGTCCCAAAACACTGCCCTGAGGTGTTCCTAGTTCAATGGTATTTTTACCTGAGTTTGTATTTTTAATATCTTCCAACTTACTACTTACACTATTGTGATAAAAAAATTAATGGAAAAACTGTAAATTTTTTCGATAATAAGATTTATTAAATTTTACAAATGGTTTTGCAAAAAAGAATGAGGAAATTGTAAGGTGTTTTTTATAAATGCTCCAGGGTGTGACGCCAATGATATGCAAAGTGGGAGAACTGTCCTATTTATTAAATGAAAAGTGAATGTAGGTAGGTAGTGGTAGTTCATAAGAGAAGCATGGATGTGGGCTGGAAAGTGTTAAACGATGGCATAGTTGATAATGGGAAAACTTTCTGGACGGTTCATTTATGGAGGATTATTTAAGACCTTCCTAGCTTTTTGATTCTATTGTCCTCAATGTCTTCAAGAGAGTAAGAACTTCATAACTATGAATAAAGAAATAATCGATTTAACCAGCAAAACTTGGAGTCAGGAGGCGATGAACATTTTCAAGTATTTGTTGATCATATTAAAGTCAATCATTGCAAATTAAATACTAAGAAAAACTATTAAAAATAAACAAAAAATAATTAAAAACACAAAGCTAGATTTAGGCTTTGATACTGTCTATGTATGTAAAAAACTGGTAAATCGAAATTTAAAAGAACCGTCTAAAAATTGCGATTTTCAAGTTAGTATCAACCTTAAACTTAATGCTATCTTCACAACAATATTAATAAATAAAAAAAAAGTTTTAAACCATATTAATTTTGAAATCTCGGCGATCATTTTAAAGGTCGTGTGGTGTAATAAAGAAAATAAAATATAAGACCAGACTTCACAAGATAAATTATTCAATCTATAATAATAATAAGAATGTCGCTGGTACATTACAATTCTATGTCCTATAAAAAGTAATTTATTACAGCAATTTGTTGGTTCATATAAAAGCAGGATTACTTAAAAGGACTCTGGCATTCTCGGTTTTTTTGCGTTAAGAAGTAAATTAGGAACTAACTAATGGTTTAGATAATAAAGATGAAGTTTTGGTGAAGTACAGTTAAAAGCACACTTAAAAATACATTTTAATGAAGTTGTTTCGGAGGTGATTTAATTTCTTCTATAACAAATATTTTTTTTCTGGAAACTTAAGATTATGAAAACCATTAGGTAATAGGTTGATTTATAATAATAATAATAATAAGGTGTGGGGCGGTTCCTTCCGAAATCAGCCAACGGCACTCAAACAATGTCTATTGTGTCTCCCCGTGATAGCATTAGCGATCCGCTATGCCCGTCTTCCTCCAAAAAAGGAGCAGGTCGTTAATCGATAATTGCCTTAATTTTTTGGACCCAAATAAAGCTGAGCCCAGCACAGTCAGCCTTAGTCCGGTGTACGCCGGGCATTGATCAAGGATATGGAGGCTGGTTTCCTTCTCTCAACACTATCCACAATTAGGGCTATTGGCAAGCCCCAAATTGTACATGTGGTATCTAAGAGTATCAGTATGTGTACTGCTAGTCTGGCATACTTCCTACTCAGCTACGTAATGCTTCTGGCTAAGCCCTCTCTGGGAAATTCCCCTATGAGTGCCATTGCCTGTCTGCACTTGTCTGATTTCTGATTTATATTAACTATAAATTTGTACTAGTATTTTAAAACATACATATTTTTTTTGATTATTTTTTCTCATTTAGCCAGAACAAAAAGAAGTATTGTAAATGCTTGTGTAAAACCTGTTTAAATTTAAACTTAAGCTAATAAACTAGTTGATAAATAGTTTTATACTTATAAGAAATATAATTTGTGGGGTAATCTAGGATTTTCCTAACTTTTACATTATTTTAGTTCATGTCCTTCTCAATTATTTTTCGGGGTGGATAGCGGGTTTTAGGACGAAAGAAAACAAACTTCTCGCTCTTCTTAATTCGCCGACGTTTTGATCTTTATTTTAGATCTTTCTCAAGGCTTTTTAATTCGTGGAAGTCTTAAGTCTGTAATGTAAATTTTTTTTGAAATTGTTTCCATCACAGAATCAGGGTAAACATGTTTACAATTAACATTGAGCAAATGAATTAATCACATAACAAAACAACATTAAAACTAATAAATTCTATTCCTTGCCACGTCTTTTTCGTTCTCTATAGAGTACTCTGCCAGCGGTCTCTCTACTGGCAAATTATGCCCGAGCTCAGCCGTAGAGGGTAGAAGAAAAAAAAGAAAATAAAAGTGAGCCGCGCCACCGACTTAGACGGTTCAAGCCGGAAACCCTTAGGTCTTATAGGCACTAGCAGAGCCACACGATAAACAACTAAGATTATGGTGAACCAAATAAATGAAATTATAGCAAAAATATATTGGATACTTTACTCCTACAATAAATCAAAGTACACAGTTCAATAATAAAATTATAACAAATATAGTCAAAATTAACAGCCAACAATAAATCAAAGTACACAGTTCAATAATAAAATTATAACAAATATACTCAAAATCAACAGCTAACAATAAATCAAAAATCCAAAGTTTACGATTCCATAAAATAACCAAAACAAAAGTAAGAGCAACAAACTTTACCAAGTTACCAAAAAAAACGTATACAAGTCAACTTTTTAATAATACTTAATCAAACGTTCACATAAGGCTGCTAATTTACTCATGTTTTTACCATTTACATAAAGATTTACACTGTTAAAACAATCGAGCTTATTTAAAAATATTTCTTTTTACAATGGCTGTCCTTCAAAATATCAATATTGTAGGATATTTACACATAAGTATGAAGAAAACATTTTTACTTGGACACAAAGAACTATTGATAAGATTACTTTAATCAAAGTTCAGCCTTGGCATATTATCCAATGCAATAAATAGTTTTCAACAGTGTACCATATTAATAAATTAAAACAAAACTTAATCGTGGTGTCAAAAACAAATCACGTCAATTAAATATTCTAAAATAAATCACTTGTAACCTTTGGGTATACGAATTCACTACTCCTGTGGCCGGTTTGATTATGGAACGGCACCTGCTAATTAACAATGGCTTCCTTCAAATAAATCCCGCATGCGGTTATTTTAACTCGACACCAAAATCCAAAATATCAACAACGAAGGTAAGATAGAATGGTCAAGTTAAAAATTAAATGGTTTTTCTTCAAAATCCAATTAAGATGGCCCAAATACAGCCAGATATGAAAGAAAATCCGTAGAGGTTCTGCACACTTGCCAATATCACACCGTCCCAAAAATTCTCACCACACCACTCCCAAGACTGCCACCAAACGACTGACTGCTTCCCAGGCCGGATATCAAGAAAAATGACACGGAACCGACGTCAACCAACAATATTCGCAAATCCATGCTCCACACCAAGAATCGAGCTTGCCCGTGTTGATAGCCAGCCCCATCCACACAGAAATGCAAACCAAACAATAATATAACCGACAACACACAACAATCGAGGCCAAAAACCAAAGCAAAATCTAATAACGAAAACCCCCACTCAATCTCCAGCGACCATAGCCATTAACAATCGAATCCTATCACAATTAGGTATGCAACACTATTTACAACGAATGATATATATAAGTTACAACAAAATACGGCTCGCGACACTATTTACGAGTACCTGAGGAATACAAAACTATCAGAGACACAATTATAATGGAACTGTAGAAGGGAAAAAATAGGCACGTTACATCCTTCAATAATATTAAAAGCACATACAGACAGCACAAACAAACTGAGGCAAAAAAAACTTTTACTTTTTGAGTTTTTAAATAAGAAATAAAAAAAGATATACATAAAGGAATACAAAAGTTTCAAAAATTAATGTACTAAATCCTAAATTACCCCATAAATTATGTTAATTTTATTAAATTGGCAAGAAAAATGACCATACATCAAGTTTATTTATGGAGGTAAAAAATTATACACAAAAATAGTAAAATATGTCGTTTTAGACCACATCTTTTATGTAAATCTTGAATTCTTACGTATCGTATTCAATTTTTTCCAAATATCTTTTTTTATGTATCTCTTTTCACCGAAAACCCCAAAAAATAAGTTCGTGAGGCGTAAACGCTGAATTTATGGATGAGAAAATAAGAGGAATATCCCGAGTGGCCTTCACACGCTTTTTTGAACAGTGGCAAAGGTTTGAAAAGGCGATAGGTTCCAATATATATATAAAAAAAATTTATTCTTCTTAATATACATACAACTTTTTTTTTAGATCTAACCCATTTAACGCTATAACAACTGCAGCGTCAGTTACAAAATTAAAAGTAATATATATCCTAAATAAAAAACAATATCGAAAATTGCTCAAAATTGTCTCAATTCGCAATGGGGGAACTTACTTAACATTAAATGTATAAACAGCAACACCATTATCTCCGACAACTTCTTTAAAAAATTACTTAGTATTTACAATTCATCTTTAAAAAAACTTTAAAAAATGCTTCACTACAGTTATTGTACAATTTTTATGCAGGTAGGACCAATAATTAACTGACTTAACATTAAACATTAATGTAAATGGGTTGTAAATCCAAGAATTATATAACCACCTAGAATTATTTGTGGACTGTAGATTTGTAAGATTTGCAGTTAGCGTAAATCAACATAAAGTATGCAAACTGCTTTAATAAAAAGGGACTTACAATAAAATTATACTCGTTGTTTCCAAAGCTAGTAGTAGAAATCCGTACAAAGAGTTTCCGCGATCTACCGTTTGCGATCCAAGAATGAACTTCTGTCCTTTTGGAAGTATCATAAAGTCGTTGCAATGTCTTTCGTTTAATATCGTTGCAAACACATAAATGTCTTATAAGAATTGACAGAAATATAATTACACATACGTAGCGGTTTAACAAGTATTTAAAAAAACTAATACCCAAGGACCGTAAATGTAAAATTGAAAAAGTAGTCTGGGTGCGACCCAAAAGGTCCACACGAGTAACCTTCAGTAGAAATAATGAAAAAATACCATATATTTTGTTGTTATAATTATTATCGTTAATATTAAAATAATTATAAAAAACGATTAAAAATTATTTATAACAAATTATAATTGTCTACAACAATATTCTGTTTATGTCAACCGTATTCTTTCAAACTATTTCCTATTATTTCATAAGCGGGAGATATTTTCAATTGTTTATTACAATTACATTTTTTTTTTAATTATTATGATCAATAATCATTTGTTAGTAACAATATTAAATTGCTATAAACAATGCTTGATTCAATAATTTTTCGCTGTTCAATGCTATTCTCTCAATACTGACACAAGTTTAAAATTCTCCAATTCCTATTTTTGTTTTCTAAAACAATCTCTTTTTATGAAATATTGTCTTCATATTTTTCATACAAATATTCCTAACATGCAATAATCATATTAATCAAAAGATCTTAAAATTATGTATTAAAGATAATATAATTTATAAATTGCAAAATTTTTTTGATTCTCCTTAAAAAAGGCTTGACCGATTTTGCTGGAAATCTAATCAATTCTAAGCTGCGTAATTATGCGTCGAATGCAATTGGTCCCACGTCGATATTATTTTTTGTTCACTTACGTACATACACACAGACGTCCACTTAAAAACTATTGTATTCGACTCTGAGGACCTTCAAATGTAGAGAGAGATATGTCAAAATTCGGGATTCGCAAAATCGGACCGATTACTATAACTTCCCACTGGGTCTTTTATCAAAAATGATAACTCGGGAGAAAGTTAATGTTATTTTGTACTCAAATTAAAACATAAGCGTCGCGCCTATCGGACTTTGAAAAAATAATTTTCCAGTGGACATGATGTAATATTATGACGATCCCGCAGGTCTACAGATGTAAGCGACGGTCATTTGCAAGGATGGTATACCTTGGACGTCCTAGAATTAGTCTTCTATTGAAACCCCCTGTATACCAATAACTCCTACTACATATAAGGGGTGTCTCAAAAAAGGTGACCCCGTCTCTAGAGTTTGTAGAAAAATTTTCGTAACACCATCCGTATTCAAGATAAAGGGAGTTGAAGAAAAAAAATTTTGGTTATTACTTCATAATTTTCAAATCAAAATATTCCGAAAACGGAACACAGTATCGAGTTTTACCAGAAGTACCTTTTTGGTGTAAAATTAAATGATTTTTAAGTTGATTTGAAATTTTGATTAATAAATCTAACCTTAAAAAAGTTATATTCAGTACTACTTGGTGCAAACCGTGTAACTAGCGCCCTATATGAGAGTCAGATATAAAACCAAATTTATAGGATGTATCAGCTTTTAAAACATATTCGTATAAAATTTCATTGCAATGTTTCCAGTAGTTTCGGCAAAATCGTAATAAATGTGTATACATTTTTTTTCTTCAACGCCCTTTATCTTGAATACGGATAGCGTTACGAAAATTTCTTACTAAACAAACCCCAATTATTTATCAGTTTTTTACCTATCCTAAGTCAGGGTCACCTTTTTTTGAAGCACCCTGTATACTACTTTGATCTTTCTTCTTCACTAAGACCAAAATTGTGTCCACTAATTTTATCCAAAAGCGCTAATTAACTTTCAAACATTTACCAAATTTTTCCTTTTTTTTTCGACACAAAGCGTCAAAATTTAGATTCACGAAATTTTTTTTTTTTTAAATTGAATCACGATTTTATAATTTTTAAAAATAAACGATACTTTGTGTACGAAATGTGTAATTAGTTAGTTGCCAAATTAAATAAGTCCACAGTATTTTAGTGTAACAATCACATAATCACCAGATATTATTAATACTGGTGAAATATAGGACGGTAGCTAAACTTTCTAATTAAAGATAAATTGAAAAACTACAAACAAAAATTAAATGAATTTTTTATAAATATAAGATTAAGTACATGCACAAGTTTAAAATTATTAAAATATTGTATTTTATAACTATTAAATACCGATGATTATTATTAACAACATATTTAAAGATATTTTTGTTATTTACCCATATTTTTTTATAAAAAAATAATTTGTTTTCAACTAACGAGTTTGCATACTTATTGTTAATTTTAATTTAATTATAATTTTAGTTTAGTTATGAAATTTTGTGTATATTTATTTATATTACCATCAAGAAATAATTTTTTGTGTCTACTTTAGTGTCTTTGAGTTATTGATCCGCCACTGTTGCAAGCTCACTAGAATGATGGAAAGCATAGCTTTTCAACCAACAGGAAAAAGCATATATATTACACTTTTGTGTACTACGTGTCTCATAAAACATTACAGAGTAATTAGAGATTTAAACCATAAACGATCATAAAAGGTAATTTATATTTGTTTATTATTCAACGCATTTAAGATGTTTATCTAAGTAATATTTTAAATTATGGATGTCGTAGCGAAAACTCATTTGGTTAGAAGTTACGGTTAAATGATGGTCACAAAGTCTATGGGAAATCTAGAGAAAATTTTTATACCAAACAGAGGTTATTTAAGTTATTCCTTAAATTAAATTTAATAATGATTGTTTTATAATCGTGTTTTATAAGCTATTAGTAAAAAAAGTCCAGCTAGGCAAGTACCTAATGGTTTAAATTTATCTTAATAATATTAATAATAATTGGTTCTGAATAACGCCTGCAAAGTCATCAGGAGTTTGGACCTCCTCCTGCAAATGGTCAAAAGCCATAAAGTTGCAGGAGTAGGAACTCTCTTTGATTTTATATTCCGAGTGGAGAGCGCTTGACTCAGTCACTGAGCTTAACCCTCCGCTCGGAGGAAAGCCCGCATTAATGCTGCAGAAGTTGATAAAACTATGCAGCTCAACATGGATAAGCCTCTACATTCTGTCTTCTTCAACAACATCGAAGACAGGGGCTTATTCAAAGATTTGACCTTTGCATTCCTAAAGTCAGGGGGGCTTGAATCGGAAACAGAGGGGTTTATCATGGCATTCCAGGATGGAGTTTTTAATACCCTACATTACCGAGGGTATAGAGGTCCTTGATGAAAGATGCAGGGCCTGCTGTAGGGCGCCGGAAACGCTGATGCACCTGCTTTTATCATGCACGGTGGATGCAGTTTTGGCCTATATCCATAGACACAATGCGGCATTACGAGTACTCTACTATCATCTGAGGCACTCGTACAGTATTGATGAAACTTCAGTGCTACCTTATGCTCCGGGGGATATCGAGTCCGTTGTGGAGAATGAGAGGTGTCAAATTTATTGGAACTTCTCATTCCTCACAGTTAGGAAGATACAAGCCAATAAGCCTGACGTAGTCCTTCTTGATCACCAAACTAAGACGATGTTCGTGATCGAATTTTCGGCACCAGCCGAACCGAAAATTGCCTTAAGAGAAAAGGAAAAACGGACAAAATATAGAGGCCTTCTCTTACGAAAACAGAAAAAGTAAAACTTCACCGTATTAGACTGTGGCATACCAAACTTACACACTTTTATTCCCTATTGGAAGAGCAACAACCTTTGTGTTCGATATGTGAAACAATACTTACGATTGAACATCTGTATGAAAGATGTGTTCATCTTCAAGAGTATCAAAACCGACACGGCCTTAGTAATAACTGGCGTGAGCTACTGGCGGATAAGAGTAAAAATGCAAAGCAAGCACTGGAATTTTTAAAAGAGATAAATTTTTATAATTAAATGTGAGAAAATATTAACAATATCCGGTACTAATATAATAACAAAATAATCCGGGAGGTTTTGGTTGGTATGCCGCTAAGGAGTCCAACACTACCCAAAATTTTCATTGCATGAACATGAGTTTTTCCTCCTCTAAATCACAGAGTTGATGACCATAGCAGTCAATACTCTATAAAAAAATAATATTTATTCGTTTTATTCCAATAAAATATATAAATATAGACATATGGGTCCCTGCTTTATTTATGGTAACCTAAACGCTGTCAAATACCTGCAGCTTTTGCAAAATCAAATATTTTTGATAGTTTAGCTACTTTTTATTAATTTTGAGGAAATTTGGTTTCAATAGGATGGTTATTCAAGCTATAATGCACGAGCGGTAACATAATTTCTCCAAATAACGTTAATACCTACACGTGGTACGATCACGTGGCTCCCAGATCTTTGGATTCAACTCCAAATGATTTTTTTTTTGATTTCTAAAATAATCCGCTTATCGACACGAATCTTAATGGATTAAGGAAGAAAATAATCCAAATTTGTGCTAACATTACACCAAATCCACTCAGCGATATGAGATTATCTGTTTCACAGATTCGACTATAATTTGTTGTTTGACACAACCAGGTAGTTTATTTAAACCTTTATTACATTAGATTTGTAATGTTTTATAAATTATTAGATTATTTTTTAGAAATTTATGTTATGTTTTTCAACTATTATGTATAATTTTTAATTGGTAATTTTTTAAAACCGAAATCTTGCTTTCCTCATTTGATTTTAAACAAAAAACATATAAATAGATAAAAAATTCTACTTGTTTTAAGGTTAACTAATGAGTATATATTATAATATATTATAATCGTACGAACTTATCGTGTACATATTGTACATTTTTACTGAGTAAAATTGTCGTACTATAGGCACTAATATTTTTGGATAATTACAAAAATAAAATTATTATTATTCACTGACGTTCTCGCATAATTATTCTCCTTGTATTTGTAATACTAATTAGTATGCCAAATGATACTTCACCTTCTCACAACATTTTTGGATCGTAAGTTCACACTTTTAAATTTCAGTAACTTAAATTAATAGATTACTTAAGGTTAAAAAAATCCCACTCTACTTAAAATAAGAATATAAAGACCGTTTCAACTCACACTAACACTATACGTTTTCAAGTTTCTTTACCAAGAACAATAAACCAAATTTAATTAAAATGTTTAAATTGGTAAGTTTTTAATTTTAAATATGTTTTTAAATAAACCGTATGGTTTAAAACAAATTTTAAATTTAAAAATAACTATATAAATGCGTAAAAGTATAAATGTAATTTAATTTTAATGTAAGAGATTAAATTAACTAAATTAATAGTTTAGATAATCTTTTAGCTTTTTTTTCAAAATAAATTTTTAATTTTCTGCAAAATTTACTGCATATATTTTGTTAAGAAGCAAATTTTTTTTTGTGAAATTAAAAATAAAATAAATTAAAAATTTTGAAATAACAAAATTATAAAAGATATTCATTGAAGCGCAAATTTAAAAACAAATTAATATAGTATAAGAAACTAATGACCAACTTCATGGATGATGGTTGCATAACAAAAATGATATTTATAAAAAAAATTTTGTAGTGTATTGTTGCTGCTCTCTTGGCCATGTCAGTTGCTTCTCCAGTTCCGGATGCCAAACCTGAACCAAAAGCTGATCCAAAAGCTGACTATTTAGCTGCCTATGCTGCTCCAGTAATTGCTGCTCCAGGACTAGCGTATACTTCTGCATACGCTGCTGCTCCACTTGCATATTCCAGTTACGTAGCCCCTTCTGTTTATCCTAGTGCTTATTCAGTTTATTCCCCATACGCCTCATCCTATGTAGTTTATTAATTTTATTAAATTATTTATGTATTTATTAAAAATGTGGAATTGATCTGATGAAAAATAAAATTTATAAGCAGAAATATTTTTTGTTGTTATTATTTTTAACTTTTTTCCAGGTTTTATTTTGTACGTTACGTTGTAAAGTAAATGTACAACATTCTCTAACTGAACTCGATCAAATGCTTTCTGCAGGTCTATGAAACACATGAAGGCTGGTTTGTTGTATTCGATCGACTTCTCTGCGATCTGTCTTATAACAAAAACGTTATCGGTACATGATCTTCCCGTTCTGAATCCTTGTTGTTCATCTGGCAGAGTTATAATTAAAGACTGGATTCCATGCAAAAGGCATATTTTATTTATTTTGTTTTTGGGTATAGTATACATGTTTCAGAGGTGTGTTGGTTCCTACACTTATGTATGGTAGTGAATGTTGGGTTTGGCAGAAGAAGCATGAAAATAGGATTAATGCTGCGGAGATGAGTAGTTTGAAAAGTAGCCGGAGTCACTCGGTTGGATAAAGTAAAGAATTTGCATACTTTATTCCATATTTGGGAAATTTTGTATTGCACATTAAATGCATATATTGGACATTTTATGGTGCATGTTTTCCAGTCTCCAGTTATAATACTGTTTATTTTACTTGTTATTTTTGTTTTATTAGTTTTAATGTTGTGCTGAGTAGGTTTATGTCTCTGTAGTTCTCTGGTGTTTTTTTATCCCCCTTTTTAAACATAGAAATAGTGGGGCTTGTTCGCCATTTGTCGGGAATTCTGTGGTAAACGGAAAGTATTAACTCAATATGGTATAGATTGAGTAAAGTAGTAAATGATCTATCACTTGTTTTTATAAATTTCAAAGTAATATTAAAAAAAGGAGTATATTCTTAAAGTTCAGCAATTATGGAATGAATAGGAGGAATAAGATTCGTATATACATATAATATATTATGATTTGAACGTTAAAATGCTTTTTATAACAATTATGAAAATACATAAAACTGATTTTTAAAATACTAGCTAATTTTACTGAATGATACCTTTACAATATACATATAGGATTACGTGAGTCGACTATATATTAGAAAACAACTACTTCCTGTCAATATGCCTTGAAGAACATTGAATTATATCTGAAAGATAATTGTGCATAATCCCTTTCGAGAAATGTGCAAATGATTGTTAAGTAAAAGAAAGAATTTATAAATTTATTTACTCGATGTGACCACCAATGGACCTGTTTCGGGGTGTTGCCCCTCATCGGCATGGGGTAGGTCTTGCAAACTCGCATTTAAATTCGAAGAGACAAATAAAAAATTCTTAGTTTTACTAGGTACATATAAAAAACCGAACGCAGAGCGTTAGTCACGACATCCATACCTTTTAACAAGCACCACCCAGATAGCTTGCAAGAAGCATTAAAAGATTATGCATGATTATCTTTCAGATATAATTCAATGTTCGTCATGGCATATTGTCAGGAAAGTAAATGTTTTCTGATATATAGTCAACCCACGTATATCTATATGTATATTGTATAGGTACCTATCATTTAGTGAAATTAGCTGGTGTTTTTAAAATTAGATTAATGTATTTTTATGTTTATTTGCTGACAGAACTAATATTATAGTTTTCTATAATATTTATATTTTAATTTTCACCAAATAGTTTAATTAAGTAGCAAACTATGTCTTAATATGTAGTTTTCTAGGAGAAGAGCAGCAAGAAAAAGTAAAGTAAACCTTTGACTTATAAATTTTTGAAAAAAAATGTTTACAAAAATAGATTTATTGAATATATGATGAGTGGTCCAAAGATCTTGTCCAGAAGATACAATCAAAAAAGTAATAAAATTTGTTTAAGAAAATTTCGATAATACTTTAACAGAGTAATAAAAACTTAGGAAACGAAGACGCAAATTTACCAACAATAAACAGAACAAAACTGTAGACAATTTTGCACGGACTAAATTTCCTTTAGAAAAAGCAAGATGGTAGATCAGAACTTATGCTGGAAAAGACAGTGTTTAAGAAAAAAACGACATATGAGAGCAGATGGAAAACGGATTTTCTGCTAAGATGCTACCTGGTTAAATGATAGAGACATTGTTACGAAAGTCTGGCAAGACAAATCAATTAAAAATCCTATTAAGGAACCCAATTCTAATTAGAATCCTTTTAAAAGCAACAGGTTTAAGCACTTCAATTGAAAAAGGTTATTGTTTAATAATAACCCATATTGGAGTGATCAAGGTTTTGCATATGATGGTTTGCTTAAGTTTGAATTAAAATCCACCAAATATTACCACAAAGAAATAAGTTACAATTATTTCGAAGAGTATTTCTCTTTAATGCTGGATCTAATTTCTAATTTCCATTAGTTAAGTCATAGTTTTGGTTAATGCTGTATTATTTATACATAATAAAAATGTCAATTAGATTTATTTATTCAAATAAAACATATTATTTATTTAAAATATTTTATATTTTATGCCAATAAAATCTAAAATTAGTATTGGTATTATTTTCATCATTTATGTTATCTTCTTTCATTCGAAAAGTGACATGTTTGAATTATACATTATAAATTAAATTCCCAGAGGAATATTTAACAAAGTTTTTTCGGCGGGGGTTTACAGATAAATCCAGTTAAAAATTTCGTCTTTAATTATGTTTTTCCCCACGCGGAATAAATTTGCTTTTAATTCCCAAAGCATTGTGACTGCTCGTAAATGCGAATTTTGAACATTCCACAGAAAGCTTTATTGGTATAAAGTTATTAACTGTCTCTGTCTCGTTCTGTCCCATTTTTGGTGCGGGTTATAATTGAGTTATATATATAATTACTTTAGAGCCCGTTAGATTTGCATATTTTTTTAGTTACTTACAAAGTTTGAAATGAATATTTTTCGAATATAACGTCAGCACTAAAAAAAGTATTTGTATTTAATCTACACAAATAATTATTTTATTCGATAAAACTTTAACCAAATTTAGGGGTTAAAGTTTTAACAAAAGGATTTTTTCTTTGTCTCAATTAAATATTTATAAATTGACAATTCAGCTCAAATAAATTTTTAAATAAAAATTATCGAATAAGTATAGTACAAACTTTAGACAAGGGATTTGACAACATGCAACAAGGTTACTCTGGTCTGAGTCTGGTCACTCGGAAATCAAAGCAACGAGGGGGCTGATAAGTTGGGTAAAAGCTGGATCTAAAACTAAGTTCGTGGGCCCAGAGCTGGCATTACAGATTCCCTCCTCCAGAGCTATTGTGAATATTTTAGGGGATATTGTATCTCCCTGTTTCACGCCTCTTCATAAATTTATTGGATCAGTTCCCCCGAAGGCTTGGACTGTCATGGTTGTATCTCTTTGGGGCACTTAAAGTCGATAAAAGCAAGGAAGACCTGTTGATTATATTCCAGTGATTTTTCTATTATTTACCGTAATTTGTGAATATGATAAATCGTACTGTACTCCCCACGAAAACCGGCTTGTTCCACTGGCTTGAATTCTACAAGCTTGTTAGTAACCCTGTTCGTCATTATTTTTGTCAGGAGCTTGTAGGTACGAGGCAGCAGTGAGATCGGCCTGTAGTTTTTAATATCTTCCTTGACTCCTTTTTTGTAGAAACTTTTACTAATAATGATAAATTTAATTTTGCCATACAAAAGATATATTAACTACCACTAAAAAAGTACAAATTTATTTTAAAATTCAAATTTTCTAGTAAATATAGTAAAAACTTTTACTTGTTTTGGTCGTGGAAATTAGGAAGATCCAAAAATCGTCATAAATATAATTATTGTAAAAAAAAGTATGAATAAACAGGTTTAAAATAAAATTTCATAAATCTTATTATCACTCTCTCCCCAGGGAAGAGAAACAGTAACAGAAAATAGATGGGTGATTAATAATTTTTACAATTTCAAAATCTAATTTTACGGTTTTAGAATCTTAACACATTTGTTTTAAAATTGAGAAAAACACGCCACATTTTACAAATTTAGATAGAATTAACGATATCCCCTACAAGCATGGAAATAATTCTTAAAATTCATGTTCATATTTCACAGGCCCCTAAAGTTTGTGCATTTTTAAATAATTACTCAATTAACACCAAATCACTTTAATTATATTAAACTCTATATTTATATTTTTAATAAGAAAATGACGAAATTACTTTACCATATTTAAATGTCCATACACAATTTGCTTATAATACATTTAATACCAATACTTTTTATTTAATAATAAATTTACCTACATACCTGTATAATAAATAATTATTTAAAATGTACTATCACATCAGTTTTAAGTAAAAACTAAAAAATAAATTAAATAGCTGCTGCAAAATTTGTCCACAAATTTGTTTTAAACTTTCTCCCGAATACTTCTAAAATTTGTAATTTTTTCAAATCAAATCTTCTAGATACCAGTTTGTGACCTGAGCGTTGCTTTGGCCGCTACTCTGCCACAATATTAATCAATACTGGTGGTAATATCGCCTCTCTAGAGGGTACCAAAGTGGATTAAAACTCACCGAGTGGGCAAAAACTAATTGAGGAATCTATTTAAAATTAACTCCCATCGATCAATGACATTTTAAATGTAAATGAATGCATTTGAAATAACAATTTAATAAATATGACTCTATCAATATTGATAAATCCTTTCACAAATGCCACAGTGTTATTTTAATAACTGTTTGATTAAGTTTGTAAACCTTAATCAAAAGAAAACGCTCTGAAGTTTTTTTTTAGCGTTTGGTGTTGGCTATAATTAAATAGCACAACAAACTAAAGTTATACTTTTTTTACTATGGTGGGTCGTAGAAAAAATAGTGAATGCAACATTCATCATTTTTTTACCAATTCACTACTTTAAATGTAATTTTCATGATGATAATACATTTTTGTAATACAAATTTTCCCTTTCCAAATAATTTAAAAAAATAAATCGGTTAATTTATTTTAGAGTATTCTTTTTTATAGTGAGCTAAATAATAATTAAAAAAAATTAATAAAATAAGGTTAAGGTTATAAACATTAAATGTCTAACCTAGCTTAATATGCTACGTGCCAAAAATAATTTGTGAGTTCTCTACTTAGCAATTCACTAACAGCTGTTAATATTTTGTGTCTTGATCTAATTTTTATTTCTAAAAACGTATATTGGCGATGTAATTGCAGTTGCAATATCAAAATTTTTATTTCATTCACAGCACATTATAGTGTTAAACAAATCGGTATTTTTGTCTGCTTTTTTAAGAACTTTAAGGTTGTTATAAAATCGGACAGTGTTAGCATAAAAAGAAGTCTACGACTTTGATTAGACTCGAGACACTTGTGTCTAAATTGTTTTAAAAAAGGTAATAAAAGAGATTATTTTATTTTTTTTGCCTTTCCACTAAAGTCATTTTTGTTATTGTACAAGTCAACAACCAATTAATATATTTTTTTAATAAATTTAATGTTAGGTGTATAAACATTTACATTATTTAGACCAGCTAAATGATTGGATAGTAATGACTTAGATTAGTTTAACTAATAAATTAATTACTAAGTAATAACTTAAATTTAAATGACATAAACTTAAATCTTAAACTGATAATTATCTGAAATGATTTGTTACATCCCACCCCTATTATTTAACCTATACTCAGAAAAGATATCTAAAGTAGCTCTAGGTGACAAAAAACTGGGAATATCTGTGAACGACCAAAGATTAAACAATACAAGGTACGCAGACAAAACTGTAGTATTTGCTGACAATATTGAAAGCCTACAAGAACTTATGACAAGAGTCAAGGATACTAGTAAAAAATACGGTCTAAAGCTTAACAAAAATAAGACCAAATTTTAAATAATCCGAAAAAGACCCAATGTACCGTGCCAACTTACTATCAGAAACCAGCAAATCGAAAGAGTTGCTTCATACATGTACCTAGGCACAACAAAAGACGAAGATTGGGACCATTCTCGAAAAATTAAATGCCGAATTGAAAAATCCCGAGCGGCGTTTCTAAAAATGTCAAACCTCTTTAAAAGCCACGACCTTAATCTAACAACAAAAATAAGAATGCTTCGCTGTTACATGTGTCATACGCCAGAGGAATGGAGACAATCAGAGTTTATAACTTTACCACAGAAGAGGAGAGCTAGTCATTACAAAGATTTCAGATTGATCTATTTAATAAGCCATGCTCTTAAGCTTCTTCTCCGTATTATTCAAAATCGCATATTTACTCGTTGCGAAACAGAAGTAGGTAGAGAACAGTACCGCTTTAGAGACGGTATGGGAATAAAAGATGCCCTTTTCTGTATGCGAACCCTTACACAAAAAAGCTGTGAATTCAGAAAAAACGTATACATCTGTTTTATAGACTTTAAGAGGGCTTTTGACTGCATAAACCACGATTTGCTTTTTGAACATCTTCAGATCATCGGTGTAGAACTAACTGATTTAAGACTACTTAAAAATTTGTACTATCACCAGACTGCGTTCGTCAGCATACAAGGTTGTTCTTGGGGCAAAATTCCAATGTATGTTAATGTTTGGTTGTAAGACATGGACTTAAACAGTCGATATGATTAATCGAGTTAAAGCATTTGAAATGTGGTGTTTCAGGCGGATGTTAAAGATACCATGGACGTCGCATACAACTAACCTAAAAGTACTGCAGATAATACATAAAGATCGAGAACTCTTAAACGAAATTAAAAAGATGAAACTACAATACTTTGTGCACATCATAAGAGGCCCTAAGTATCAAATGCTTCGCCTCATTATTCTGGGTAAAATAGAGTGTACAAGAAGATAGGACGAAAGAAACTATCATGGCTTCGTAATATACGTTACTAAACAGATCTAGACGTGGAACAGCTTTTTAGAACTGCCGCTGATCGTGAAAAATACCAAAATGTAATTAACATGGCGATCGCCAACGCTTGAACACAAGTATGGCACCCGAAGAAGAAGAGTGCGTGTGCACAAAGACTATAAAGCTGAGCGCCCGGCTCAATCCTAAATTCAATTCAATTATTTTGTAATAGTTATTTTTGGAAATAAATCCTCCCTCAAGTTTTTAATTCTATGCAATTTTTAAAGTAATTTTCAAATTTTTAATTATAGGGTTCTCTTGACTACGTTTAGTACATTACTTATAAATTTTGCAATTTAATTTGTTACGCTCCGGCTCTGTGTATGTCGCGACAGCGCGTCGATCACAATTGGGGGACTGCCGGCGCGGCGACAAAAGAAAAAACCGGCAAATTCTAGAATACTGCGTCTAATGGTTCTGAAATGGTAAAAGTATTATTCGAGCACTTTCTAGAGAAAGGTCTATTAGTTTCGAATGGTGGCGATTCTTCTAGAACGATGATTTGGAAATATACAAAGGACAGCGGTCGCGAAAAAGTTTAGTTTTAAAAGTTTAAGTTGAAGTTTTGAAATCAAGTATTTAATGTAATTATAAAGTAAATATCTAAGTGATTTGTTAAGTTTTATTTATTCTAAAGAAAAACTAGAATAAAAATTGTTAAGTTATTGTACTGATTTACCGAACCCAAGGAGAAAATATCGTAACAAATTGTTTGTTTAAAAAAGTTGAAATTTTTAATTAAAATATTTTTTAATTACTACTTTAGTACATTCTTTCTTTTAAAACAACACCATCCACTTATTATTATGCATTACAGTACTTTAACTTGTAACATTTTGTTAAAAAATCACGCGTGCCACTTTTTAAATTGCAACAATTTAGACAATGTATAAACTAAGGTTAAACTAATCCCCTCTTGAAGTATTGACGGCAAATAAATATAACTAATGAAGCTTATATCAAAGTATCAGTTCATAAGTTTCATTTACAAGAACAACAAAAAATTTTAATTAAAATGTTCAAATTGGTAAGTATTGTTTTGTAATATGTTTTTAGTTTAATAAAAAAATTAAATTAAAATTAAGTTTTCTTAGTTTCATACATACATACATATAGGGACGCCTTTTTCCCGTAGGGGCAGGCAGATACCACTTACTTCCACTTGCTTCGGTTTTTACACACATCTTTTGCTTCCTCTACTTTCATTAGTACTCTCATACATGCTCGTCGGTTGTTGGTACTCTTGATATGGCCTTTCTTCAAAATAATGTTGATCTAATCGAGATATGTTCGCCGACATCGACCTCCACCGACTTGTTCATTCACACTCGCCTTATAAATTTGTTTCGTCAATCTTCCTCCATCCATCTTTTTACTACGTGTTTAAACCATCTAAGCATTCCTTTATCTATATTTGTAACCACATTTTCATCACAGCGTTTTCTTATCTCACTATTCTTTACTTTATCCAACCGAGTCACTCCGACTATACTTCTCAGACTACTCATCTCCGCAGCATTAATCCTATTTTCATGCTTCTTTCGCCAAACCCAACATTCACCACTATACATAAGTGTAGAAACCAACATTCCTTTATGCGTAGCCAGACGTGCTTTTTTGACACTTTCTGGCTGTATATAAAGCTATGCAGTGTCCCATTAATTTGTTTTCCTGTCAACACCCTTCGCTCAATGGCACTGTTATACTTTTCATCTCTCGTAAACTTTGAACCCAAGTATACAAACTTATTTACATGTTCCACTCTTTCTCCTTTAATCAGAACTTTATAGTTTGTAATGCTTTCTTCTTTTTTAAAAACCATTATTTTTGTTTTGCTTACATTTATTTTCCTTTCTTTGATTTTTCTAGTTTAATTTCTAGATAAATGTTGCATTTAAATTACGAATATTTTTTATTAAATTATTTGTCATATTTGAAAATAAACTTTAAAAACATATTGATTTTGAGTAATTAAGATATATTGAAAGTGGTAACCTTACTTTAAATATTTTATTATTCAAAAACTTGTTTGTTTTAAAGTGCTTATGTGTATTTCGTCATTTAAAAGTTTCATGCTGATTTTATTTATAATTCAAATTTGACGTATTTTATTTTACGAAATAGAAACAAATTACTAATTACAATAAGAAACAATAATTTTAGATAATATAAAATGCACGGTTTAACAATTAAAAGTTTCAATTGCTCCTGGTTAAAGTATTAAAATTTAAAAAATGAAAATTCGTAAAATTTAAAATATAAATCTTTTGTGATTTGGAAACGATTATTACAACAAATCATTAGTAAAAAATTGTTAAAATGTAATTAAATTTTTTTTTTAAATTATTTTTCCCAAAAATAAAAAAAGTATCTACTAATTATTTTTTTTAGTGTGTTATTGCTGCTATTTTCGCTATCTCAGCTGCATCTCCGGCTCCAGAAGCTAAACCTGCTCCAAAACCTGACTATTTAGCTGCATATACGGCTCCTGTAGTAGCTGCCCCAGGACTTGCTTATACTTCTGCCTACGCAGCTGCCCCACTTGCCTACTCTAGTTACGTAGCTTCTGCAGTATATCCTGGTGCTTATTCTGTGTATTCACCATACGCTGCATCATATGTGGCATACTAAAGATGATTTTAGGAACATATCTAACAATTTATTTATTTAGTTTGTGAATTCAAGTGTGCCTTACATAAATAAATAATAGCATTTAATTTTTATATTTTTTACTGAATTCTAAAATGTTTATGCAAAGCGTATGGGTTTTTTTCGTAAAAAACATGATATATTATATATAAAATAAACCGAAAACAAATCAACGGTTTAAAAATGCAAGTAAAAAACAAGAATTAAAAGATTAAAAATACAGCCTAATTAAAAATAGCCACCACTTTTAATAAGAATAAGCTTTGTGGATACTGTTTGTACCAACATAAGAAAGCTTTTTCAAACGTAAACTCAAAGTTATCTTCAAAAGATACTAAAATAAAAAAGAAAATTTTGATGATTAATGAAATTCTTCATTTGATCGAAGAAAGACGCTTAAAAATCTTAGAATACAACCAGATAAACCGTGAAATAAGAAACAAAATTAGATTAGGAGTGTCACGAAATAAAAGATCTGAAGGCTAAAAATGACATTTTAAATATGCACGAGAAAATTAAGAAAGCTGCTGGTATAAACAAACCTCGACAATCTGGTATTCTTGCAAACAATGAAAATAAAATAATTCTTAAAGTAAACGACAAAGTAAAACAGCGATGTAGCTATATCTAAAACCTTTTTCAATATGAGAGATCGGACTCTCCCGAATAATATACACGAGAAGGCCTTGATATAACTAAAGAAGAAGTCCAGCATGCAATCTTACAAGCTTAAAATAGAACAGCTGCAGGTCCAGATCAAACCTACTCAGAAGTCATTAAAATCTTAAAGGTTAAGGAGTCACTAAACATAATAGTAATGCTTTTTTAATATTGTTTACCAAGCAGGTTTCATTCCTTTCGACTGGCATCAATCAACATTTGTAACGTTTTTAAAAAAGAGCTCGGCAAAAAGATGTAGCGGTTATAGACTTATCAGCATAATAAGATTTTCTCAGTTCGATTTTCGTAACGGGTTCGGTACAAGAGAGGCCCTGTTTGGTATGCAGGTGTTGGTCCAACGGTGTAGGGATGTCTTTGTTCCTGTTTATGCCTGTTTCATAGACTATGAGAATGCTTTTGACAGGGTGATGCATGAAAAGCTTATGAAAATCTTTAAAGACATTGGCCTGGACGATAGAGACCTTAAGGTAATCACTGATCTCTACTGGAACCAAATTGCACAAATCAAAGTAGATCAACAAATTTCAGATAAAGTACGAATCAAAAGGGGCATCCGACAGGGTTGCATCCTTTCACCATTGTTTTTAACATTTACCCAAACAAAATATTTTAAAATGCCTTGGAAAATTGCCGTCCGCAGCCCACACGATAGGTCTACCCTTTTTGCGACTATTTTCATAAAAAAAAAATAATGGATGAAGGAAAATTGACGAAACAGATATGTAAGACGAGTGTGAATGTGCAAAATTGGCAAAATTGCTTTGAAAAAGCGCCAAGTAATGAGTGCCAGAAACCGAGGAGCATGTATAAAAGCGCTGATAAAAGTAGAAGAAGCATAAGACGTGTGTAAGAACCGTAGAAAGTGGAAAAAATTGGTCTCTGCCTACCCCTACGGAAAAAAGGCGTGACTGTATGTAAGAGAATTACTAAATTCTAGAATATGTAATTTATTTTCGGAACTATCTACAAAATGAACGTAATGCTCTTTAATACAATTTTTGTAGCTTTAAAAACTAAGAAAGTTTGAAACAATTATTACGACGTAAGAACTTTGGAGCCATAGGTTAAGTACCAATAATATTAGTTGTTGAATTTAAGGACAGAAATTGGTGGGTATAGAAATAAAGCTGGCTGTAAATTACGGTCACTTATTTAGGCAGTTAACATTTATGGTCACCGAAAACCTGGTAAATACACTTAAACTTCCCTTAAACATTTTCTACTGGAATTCCAATTTGGTTTTCAACAAGGGAAGTATTTTAACGATGCATTTTTATTTGAATTCATTTTAGTTTGTAATTTAATATTTTTTAATAAAAAGTTGTTTGTTAAGAATCCATGTTATAACATTTGGTTTAAAAATACTTTCGTACATGAGATTATTTTTGTCCTTAAAAATGCATCAGAAAAACATTATAAAAATATTAAGTTAATATGTTTTTATCTCAAATATTATTTTCATTTTTAATTTCTGTATGATTTTTAATTTAAATATGGAATCTTCTCTATTTTCAAATAATTTTCAGATGTAACAAAAAAATTGATAAATTGAAAAGTTTTTTTGTTTTATTTATCACAATGAGTTTGCAGTTTACGTTCTTTTTCTATTTAAATACCATTTCAATAACCAATATACTCAACCAAGAACCTTTAATGCTATTTATAATTATCGTTTTACTTATACCAGTGGTGGCAAAACGTTCTCGGTACTTATGCGTGCCACAAAAATAACAAACTTTTTTATAAAATTGCTAACGTGTCATGCTATTGCTAATATTAAAAAAAAAATTATTTGAGAAAGTCGCATTCACCCGAGGTGATTAGCGACGGTACATTCGGTGATTACAAAATTATATTTTATTTAAAAGTCCAATTATTTTTACGTAGTCGATGATCCTGTTAAAGTTGCGATGGTCTCGTAGTGCAGCTTTTGAGTTATCTGGTATTTTATAAAGTTTGCGTTCGTTATGGAATTTTGGAGAGTCTATAATGAAATGCCTAACCGATTGCTGCACTTAACATGTTTCGCACTGTGGAGGTACGCTACGAGCGATTAAAAAACCATGCGTAAGATTGTATGACCGAGGCGTAATCTTGACATGATTGTTTGGCATTTGCGACTGGTTGAGAGGTACTTGGTAGGGTAAATGTTACTTTTAACCTCTACTAGTTTGGTGTTCGACAGTTGCCACGCACTTTGCCAGGATTCCCTGAATTTTGTTTTTATATAGTTTTTGAGATCACTCGCGACATTTTCACTGATAACTTCGGCGTTTTAGTTATTTGGCGCGTCACGTGCACATTTGTCAGCTGCTTCATTTCCACTTATGCCTACGTGGGAGGGTACCCATAGGAGTTTAATAGATTTGTCTGTTTCTGCTGCTATGTGTAGTTCCTTCTTGATCAGTTTATCCACTGGATGTATTGGGTAGAGTCTTCTCTAATATATGAAAGGGTAAGAAGATATATAGAGTTATTGGGGATCGAGAAACCGAATTTGTATCCTAATAAAATAAAAACCCCTCCGCCGGCCATGGTCAATTAATATTTCTCTAACAAACACTTCTCTAAGTTATTTTAACAAAGCAGATACACCTCACCTCCTAATCAATAAATCTTTTGCTTCTATCCTATCACAACATTTTAATTTCTGCCACATATACAGGGATGCCTAAGAAAATACAACTGGCGTAGGTATTGCTATTACCACAAGGAACAATTGTTCACGTCAATTTTAACTACCAAAATATAAGTAGTATTTTTAATAAAAAACTGTATGCCATCCTACAAGCGCTCATCTACATAAAGGAGATGTATGTCTCAAAGGCTCTTATAACAACCGATACTTTGAGCTCCATTCAAACTTTAAATGAATTATATCCCACAAATCCGATGGCTCTTCAAATTAAGATTGAACTATTCCACCTAAAGCGATTAAAAACTACCGTCCAACTACTGTGGGTTCCTTCACATACAGGTATACCTGGAAACAAAGAAGCAGATCATTTTGCGACGCAAGCAACAAATAGTAAAACCGCCAGAAAAGTGACAAATGTAGTGTATAGTGATCTAAAATCGTACTTAAAATTAAAATTAGAAGCTTTATGGCAAAGTGAATGGTAACATTGCCAATCAAAGTTACTTTAAATCAAACCAGTGGTAACACCGTGGCAGCATACATCGAGTAAACGTTCTAATCAAGTTAAAATAATGCGCTTACAACTTGGACATACCAATCTAACACATAGCTATCTAATAACTAAAGCTGAACCATCGTATTGCGAGTCGTACAATACAATAAATACTGTGCAACACATACTAGTTGAGTGTCCTAACCACAAGCAAGCTAGAGCCAATAGCAACAACACAGGTGACCTAAAAGAAATACTAGGACAGTGGTGCAATAAAGATAATATTGTAGAATATTTAGAGGATATCTGTGTACTAGCAAAAATGTAAGACTTATTTAATGTACATAATATTTTATTGTAATTTTGTCGATAATAACCTAAATGGTTAATGCAATGTGTTTGTAAATAAAAAAAAATACACGATAAAATTTAAAAACGAACATAAGAAAAAGATAAATGAATGTTTTGGATAATATTGTATTGTTAATTTTGTCTTTGAGTTTATTTAATGTTCAAGTTCATAATTTGTCACTTTTAACAAAACGTATACCGAGCTAGATTAAACAGTCATTCTATTTCTGAAAATCTCCCCTTTATAAATTCCTTCCTGAAATTAGGTAATAATTTGCAAGCTTTTATGAAAAAAAATTTACAATATACCTAACTGCCGCCAGTGTTTTTAAACAGATATTGCTATTCCGAGTTTTTAATATTTGCTCTTCTGCACTATTTTTAATTGTAATAATCGATCTTTTTTCAAAATTTCTAAAATATTTTTCAACTCTGTAAATTTTTAGTGTCATTTTAAACCTGATTAAAAGTAAGTTGCATTTCAGATTAAGCCATTAACATTTTTTTAAATTAGGAATATCTGGTGATGTTATAAGTATCCAAATTTGATTTTTTATTGGAAGTTTTTATCTGTAATAAATAAATTTAGATTTAAAAAATATTAAAATTTTTATGGCATAAGTCGTTTACTATAAGACTAATATAATATAAAATTATTTTAGTTATTGTAAAACACTTTTGAGACTATTACATATTTTTTCTTTACACTTTAACGAGTTAAAAGGAGAACTGACCAGTTTTCCAAACGCAGTGGTTTTAATAAACTTTATTCGTACTAGTTACCTGACATCATAACCATGAAGAACTGTACTTTTTTAAATGTACGCGAATTTAGTATTCTTTTGTTATTATGTTATTCTTGTGTATTTATTTTTTTTTATATGGGTACATATAAAAATTATTTTTGTATTAACCTATTTTCTCAATTAAGATTTAAATTATACATTAGTATAATATATTGTAGAAGGAGTCGTGAAGGCTATGCTGCCTCTCAAGCACTTCGACCTATTAGATCTTTTGTGCATAACCCTTAATCTATTCGAGGCCTGGGATTCCGAGACTTCGTGCAAAGTTTGTCAGTTTCCTGGGGGCTAAGTTTCTGACAATGAAGGGCTTTAGAAAGGCCGCTTCCAGAAACTTGAGCGCTGGGCAGTCGCAGAGCAAATGTTCTGCAGTTCTAGCGAAGTTATCGCAGTAGCGGCAACTATCACGCTCTGCCCATCTTTTTTAGGTGATGCCTCATAGGGCAATGTCAAGTCACCAGTTTCAAGTCTTTCTTGTCCAACTCGAGAAGCTGTTTAGCTTTCCTTTGCAAAGGGCTTACTAACCTTTTAGCTTGTCTCCTCTTTTTTTAAGTGGGCTTTGGAAAGTCTACAGAAGGGTTCTGGGTCAGAAAATTGTGTATTTGCCCCTTCTTTGGCAAGGCAGTTATCAGTATGGTAAACGTATTTACATTAATTGTTAAGTGGCAATTGGATTTATTATTTTAAATACAATAAAATTTAAATTTTTTACATTCATCTTTGTATTTATTTGTTAATAAATATTTATGTATTTACACATAAGTTTAATTAGTAATAGTAAGATGCAGCATACGGGGAGTACACAGAGTAGGCACTGGGATAGACGGCAGGAGCTACATAGCTAGAATAGGCAAGAGGAGCAGCTGAGTAGGCAGAGGTATATGCAATTCCGGGAGCAGCAACAACAGGTGCAGTATAAGCAGCTAAAAGGTCTGGGTTTGGTGCAGCTTTTGGTGATGGGTTAGCCTCCGGTAAAGGAGAAGCAGCAGCCATGGCGAAGAGAGCAGCAACGAAACACTGAAAATGTAAAAATGTGTATGATTAATATAAAAAAAAATAAAAGATACAATTATATTACCATTTTAAAAATGTATAAAACTAATTATACTTGGTGTCCTAATAAAGAGTAAGACAATTAAACGAAAAATTATATTACAACACTTAAATTATTACAAAACTTTTTTTATACCAAAAAAAGAAATTTTTTGAACTCTTGAATGTCAATAATTTGACACTGTTTAATAAATATTTACTCAAACATTTTTTAACAGTTAGCTTATTAAAAATATTTACTCATGGATATTTTTCAAAAATAAGTTCAAAATATGTGTTATTTTTAAAACGGAAATTAAATATATATACTCGTATCACTGATAGGTACACATAATGTTTCTTTACTGTATTTAACCTATAATATTTTTTTTTAATGCAAATAATTTGTGTCTCATTATGGTATAAGCTTGGATTTAAATAAAAACTAAATAAAATAAAAACATATTAAGTGCAACAAATTATTATTATTATTAGTTGTTAATATATTTTTAACATAAATTTTTATGTAATTTCACTAGTTAATTTTTGCATTTATGTTAATAATTTAATAATATAATATTTATTATTTAATTATAAAACAAAAAATCATTTAAATATATATATATATATATATATATATATATATATATATATATATTGATTTAATTTGAGCATTCCAACATTTCAACATAATTATGTACAGTCCCTAATTCTTTAAATTATTATTACATGAAAATTTTTTAAAAGGGTAAGTAATATTAAAAAGTTACTAACTTATAATAAAAAAGAACTTATAAACTTATTGTCAACACTGTAATTAAAAAAGGAAAAATACTTACGATTTTGAACATGATTATTTTGTTGATAATATTTTATTTCAAATCTAAGAAACTTATAAATTGAATTGGTGACTACATTTCAAATAATATCAATTTATACTACCTTAGTTTTTAGTTATTTGAGTGGGGTTAACCTTTAGCACACACCAATTTGAATTGTTGCAACAAATTTGTGCAAAACATGCATAATCTGATACCTCTGAAATTTGGTAAGAAGGTGAATATACACTTTGAATACTAATAATAAGTTATTTGAATGAACTAAGGAGACCTTAAGTGCACGTAGACATGTACTTGTGCATACCAACACCAGAGAAGAATAATAAGTAGATACATTTAAACAACGCGAATGAAATGCTTGCTTAAACACCAAAATAGTAACATAAGTCAAAAGGTGTGATAATAAATTAATTAATTGTGGGATTTTTGTTAACCAAATACATAAGGTACGTAAATGAAAAAAGTCCATTTTGTAGTTAAAACCATACAAAATAAATATAAATTGTTGTTACGGTTAAATTATGTACTATAATTTATGTTTTTAAAACTTTAAAACTCCTGGCTCTTGAGTAATTAATTTAATTGGATTATTTATATATATATATATATATATATATATATATATATATATATATATATATATATATATATATATATATATATATATATATATATATAATATATATAGCGTGTTGGGAAAAACGCTTGGACACGTCGATTTGTATTTTTAGATGCGCATTTTTTTCAAAAAAAAAGAATTATATAGGGTGTTTTATGTAACAGTGGCCAATACCAAATTTCTTATTTTAAATACAACCCCCTGTATATTATTTATTTTTTGGATTCTTCAGAAAATTCTAGACATAATTCATGTACAACGTCCGATACCTATTTTCAACTGTTTCGGAAATAATAAGTGTTTTCAGATGTATTACAAAAATTAACATTAACATTAATTTCAATGTAAGAGATGTTCAAAATGTTCGCCGCGAACGTCTTGGCAACATGCCAATCTGGTATAGAAATGTCTTCCAACGTTACTCAACATCTCAGGCGTGACTGATCTAATCGCAAGCGTGATTTGTCTTTTTAAGTCATGTAAGTTGAGTGGTTTAGTTTTGTATACAATACTTTTGACATATCCCCACAAAAAAAAGTCTAATGGCGTCAGATCAGGAGATCGTGCTGTCCATTCTATCGATCCGCGCCTTCCTATCAACCGATTTGGAACATTTTGGTTCAAGTACTGCCGGACATTGATTTGGTAATGGGGCGGTGCTCCATCTTGCTGAAACCATAGAATATTGGCAGGAACTTGTGGGTTTGCTGGATCAGGATATAAGTTTGTCAAAGTTGGCACGACATTATTTTGGAGCAGTTCTAAATATTTATCTCCATTCTATGAGTTTTATACGAAAATAAACAAAACTGTTTTTGTATTTTTTTTATTTCATATCAGTTGTTTATCTTGGAAGTGTAATTGACAAGGAGGGTGGCACAGATACAGACATTAAAACTAGAATACAAAAAGCAAGGAGAGCTTTTGGAATGCTTAGCAGGGTCTGGAGTTCGAGAGCAGACACCACCAACACAAAACTACGTATCTTCAATACAAACGTAAAATATGTTCTTCTGTACGGATGCGAAACATGGAAAACCACTAAAAGCTCATCCAGGACTCTGCAAGTTCTTGTGAACAAATGTCTACGCAGGATATTACGTATTTTCTGGCCGGTCCGCATTTCAAATGAAGAGCTCTGGAGAAGAACAAACCAGAATCCAACCGACACAGAGATACGGAAGCGCAAATGGGGATGGTGGGTCACACCCTTGGAAAACCTGAAAATAATATAGCCCGAATGGCCCTGGAGTGAAATCCCCAAGGTAGCCGCGCTAGTGGCCGCCCAAAGACAACCTGAAGAAGATCGATATTAAGTGAAATACGAAAAATGAATAAATCATGGCAAGAAGTCAAAATGCTTGCCAGAAATAGAGTCCGATGGAGAAACTTTGTTTAGGCCCTATGTTCCGCCATGAAATGATGGGAATATATTGATTGATTGATAGTTTTTCTTTGATACTAGTGGATTGAAAACGTAATTTTATTTGAGTTTTTTCGTGCCATTATGTTCTTTTCAAAAAAATATGTTCGTTATAATTTTTTATGACACCACCTTATCAAGTTTAACAAAATAGAGAATTAGTGTTTTTAACTTTATGAGTATGCAGAACGTGTCAAAAAAGACACGACTGGCTGTGTATAGAGAAGTGCTGATCCCTATACTTATGTATGCTAGTGAATGGTGGGTTTGGAAAAACGAGCATGAAAAAAAGTGGACAAAGTGAAAAATAGTAAGATATAAAAACGCTGTGGTGTAAAAGAAGAAGTGGTTACTATGATAAATAAAGGAATGTTAAGATGGATTGGACACGTAGAGAGGATGGATGAAAGAAGATTGATGAAACAGATTTATAAGTCGAGTGTGAATGGACGGAAGTCGGTAGAGGTCGACCTCGGCGAACATGGATCTCGATCAGATCGACATTGTTTTGAAGAATGGCCAGGTCAAGAGTACCAACAAACGACGAACATGTATGAGAGCAATAACGAAAGTAGAAGAAGCGTAAGTGGTCTCGGCTTACCACAACGGGAAAAAGGTGCGACTATATTATTATGTATGTATATATTGTTACAATACGCACCTGTTTATTTATCAGCATCCGAGCACCGACCGCAGTAGGGGTGCATATTAATTAGACCGCTTTGTCGGCCTCGAACGGGGTCTGGCGAGTTCTAGAACACCGTTTCGTGAAGTGCTCCGGACCCTTGAGAAACAGGTAGAAAGGTCTATAGTCCGTTCATAATTTGTCGATAGCACAAAATGTGCGTCCAAGTCATAAAACGGCCGTAATAGTCGTAAAATCATAGGCGGAGGTTCCTGAGGTGTTTATTCATGTCCGTACACAATTTGTTGATAGCTCACTGCAAGTTTGACCCTCATTAGGTTTAGTACGTTTTTGATCGCATTTAATTTACGGCTCGTTGGTGTTTCGGCGTCTACGGCAGTAATTAACGTCTCTAATATTTATTTTGAGAATTTTGTGCAGTGCGTGAGTAACTTTTTTTCATATTCCTACAAACATATACGTACCTTTCGTTCCTGCTTGTTTTGTTTGATTGCTTGCGATGGCTTCGTCATCATCATCAACATCATCAAGTTTTACACCGGTACTGTTGCGTACAGTCAGTAAGTCTGTCTATTCACCAAGAGAGAAGACTATTGTTTTGAATGTTCACGATGCTCTGCTTTCTCAGAATCCCACAAACACTGTTCAGAACATAATCAAGAGTTGTGCCCACATGACAGGCGTAGGGGAGTCAACAATATATAGGTTCCTATCAGAAAGAAAAAAACAAGGTATAGCTAACCCAAATACAAACGAATACTTAAAGAGGGGGAGAAAACCTATTGAAATTGATGAATTTGCCAAAAATGGTATTCGAAGGAAAATTCACGAATTTTTTTACAAAAAAGAAGTACCCAACTTAAACAAAATTTTACAAGAAGTTAGAGACGACCCGGATTTGCCTCATGTCGGACGAACCAAATTGTGGCAAGTTTTAAAAGAATTAAATTTCCGGTGGGAGAAATCAGACCGAAAATCACTTTTGATTGACCGGGAAGAGATAATATGTTGGAGAAGAAAGTATCTAAGATCTATACGAAAATTTCGGGCTGAAGGAAAGCCAATTTACTATCAGGACGAAACGTGGGTAAACGCAGGTCATACTCTCACAAAAATTTGTTCAGATAAAAATATATCAAGCTCCAGGCAAGCCTTTATGGAAGGTTGGTCTACTGGTATTTCCCCACCCTCTGGTAAAGGCAGTAGATTAATAGTTTCTCACATTGGCAGTGAAAAAGGATTTGCTAAGCATGGTTTGTTGGAATTTCAATCCAAAAGCACAAAAGACTATCACGAGGAGATGACAGCTGATGTTTTCGAAGAGTATTTTGAGCAGATGATTGAACATATACCACCAAACTCAATTATAGTATTAGATAATGCACCTTATCATTCACGACTAGTAGAAAGACTTCCAACGACTGCGTGGAAGAAACAGGATATCATTGAATGGCTGCGGAATAAGTCCCTGCCTTACAAAGATGGAATGGTTAAAGCAGAACTTTTAAAAATTGCCCGGCAACACAAATCTAAGTTCAAGAAATACGTAGTTGACAAAATGGCGGAAAGACGAAACATCACAGTCCTTAGACTTCCACCCTACCACTGCGAATTAAATCCAATTGAACTCATTTGGGCACAAATGAAAAGCTATGTGGCTAGAAAAAATACGTCATATAAAATACAAGCTGTACGTGAATTGTTATATGAGTCTTTACAACATATTACAGAACAAAATTGGCGAGATGCAGTAAGACATGTAATAGAAGAAGAACAAAAAATGTGGGATCTTGACAATATAATTGATGCGACTGTAGAGACACAACCGCTAATTATTAACCTGCAAGACGACTCGGATTCCGAAGATGATCCTGTTTATTTTGAATTTGAATAGTTTTGTAAGTAATCGTAGTTTATATCATTTAAAAATAGGTATTAATTAAATAAATGTATCTTTTACAAATTGCAAGTAACTTTTTATTTTTAAATAAAATAAAGAAATTTTATTAAAATAAAAATACAATTTACAGTACCTACAGTTTAAGAATATTAATATATTTATTTATTTAAAGTAACGTAATGTTTTAATCATATACTCTACGACACTGGTCTGTCATTTCCACTCAAAATACCTACATAATCGGATTAAAAGTTCTATAGCTGTATTGTATTTATTCAGATACAAGGTGGGTTAGTCGAAAACATCTTAAACTGCCAGTTTTAGGTTGGTTTTTGTTATTATATCATACTACCTGTCCTCTCTGTATTTCAGTTCTCTAATGAGGGTCAAACTTGCAGTGAGCTATCAACAAATTGTGTACGGACTATAGAATTGTGATTTAGAGGTATAAAAAAAGGAAAGCAACCGCTAAGAAAACAGTTAAGTATTAGTTTAAACAGTATTTATGATTTAAGAAATGTAAATAGTTATAAAAAGTTGTGTATCTAAGTGATTTATATAAGTAGAATTTACGGTAATGGAATAAACATTGTTTTGTTACTGTATCGAGAGTTTTAAATCTCCGAACTCACAGAAGAACTAAAATTCGTAACAGTATCTAAATTACTTAGTTAAGAGCCAAATAAGTAGCCTTTTTGGGCTAATTCTTCTTTCGAGTTTTAAAATTGTAACTAACAATTAGTTGAATTGTTATTTAACTACTTTACTATTAAAGTTAATTTTTTTGCATTAATTAACTTTAATTTTCTTTGTAGTGATGTATTGTAGTAAATTTTTTTGATTAAAACGCAAGCTTTCATAAATAGACAAAATTTTAAATCAATTGTTATTACAGTTATGGATACAATTAAGTATTTATTATTGAATTTATGAAAGTGTGGTACTTTAGGAAAGATTTTTAAAATAAATACAAATGTAAATCTTCCACCGTGCTCTTTTCATTAATTTTTAAAAGCTTTCTTGATGATCCTTCTTTGCATATTATCTGTTATATCCTAAAAAAATGTTCTTAGAGCAATTTTTATTGTTTGCCAATTTTAAGAAAAATTAAATTATTTTTGAAACAAATTTTTGGAGTTAAGTACACTTTTTAAATATTTTAATTGATTTTTTAATGTTATCAAAACGTCAGCCTTTAAATAGTGAAATGCGCGGATGATTTGTTTCAAATGCTTTGTAATATTGTTTAATCCTCCCAACTTGGGCCCCTTGTTTTGCTTTTTAGAATGTCATATTCCAAAATCGGAGATACATTATTAAAATTACTTGACAAAAAGGAATATATAAATAATATAAAACAAAAAATTTATGTAAATACATTTGTTGGTGACTATGCGAACTTTAAAACCATTAAACCAAAAATTTCAGTAGTTTTCATGTTATAAAATTCACTAACTTTCAAACAGTCGTGTACTTCATGAAATTTTAATCGATTTCAAAGTAAAAGTTTGGACATTTTCCACGTTCCAAATCTCCGTTTTAGCTTGAAATACAATGCATTGACATCAGCTTTTAAAAAAATTGTGCCATGAAAATTTAAACAAGTTTTCATGCACTAATAAAATACAATGCTCAAACGGTAAATTTTAAATTCCAAATTTATGTATTAAAACAGCATTTAAAATAAATGAATTTTTATATTTTTGATTTTTGTACGTGTTTTATTTAAATATATGGATATATAATATATAGTTTAAACTTACAGTTTTTAAATTTGTTTAAAAAAATACACACTTAGCAAAATTAACACCACAAAATATTATATCATGCAAATAATGAATTAATTTTATATTATATGATAGCATTTACGCATCTAAGCATGATTATAATTAAATTTTAAAAAAAAATATGGGGAATTTATTCCCATGCTGTGATACTGCATTTTCAAGTTCCCTCAGGTTTTTAGGGGCAAGCAATTGACGTTTAACTTTTTTCTTAACGTGATCCTATTAATGCTCGATCGTATTCAGATCCGGGCTTTTGGTGACCACTCCATAACTGGTATACCAAGTTGATTAAGATAATCGGGTACCTTCCCAGCATCATATGTTATATAATAATATTTTTAAGAAAGTAATTAACATTCATGGATCTCGTACGGACTGGAACTAATTCTGTGCGAGCGTCATTGCACATACCACCTCAAAACATAAAAAAGCCACCGCCGAATGAAATCGTTGCAGAGATATTGCAAGGAGCAAACTTCTCCTTTGGTTTTCGTCAGAATCGTTCATGACCAACTGAATGTTTTAGAATAACCCTAGTTTCATCTGTAAATAATTTTTTTTCAATTATTCTCAGACCAATGTTGATGATTTTGAGCAAAACATAAGCTGGTAACTCTGTTCTCTCAAGTAAGCAAGGGTGCAGTGGCTAGACTTCCACTGTTTATGTTTGAGGTCGTTTTTGATCACATAACTAGTGACAATCGTCTTTCTTAAACAGTATTATCTAATAAATCGTTCATCTCGGTCGATACTGCATCGTTTTCAACCTTGACCTGGCCTTCTAAAATTATTTCCCACTTTATTTAGTCGTCTTCCCATATTACTTATTGTGGAATGATTTTTGCCTTACTAATTGGCAACGTATTGGAAATGTCCCCCATGCAATGAAACTGAAGCATCGCACTACCTATTGTTCAGTAAATTCCTTGCTCGATTCATGTTTTTATATTTTCGGGGTTTATCACAAAAAACGTTTTACTCTTTAAAAATTTATAAGTTTACTTTTAACGAAAATCTATTGCAAGTACTGCAAGTTCTTTAAAACTGTAAATTTAAACGAATTGTTTTAATGGCTGTCATAAACAAATTATGTATAACTTACTATTTAAATACTCTTTAAACTACAAAAACATGAGAAAAAGATTAATTAATTTTTTGGATAATGTTATATTGTTGCGTTAATTTTGTCCAGTTTATTTATTGTTTAGGTTCATAATTTGTCTCTTTGTACAAAACTAGATTTACCAATCAATCTATTTCTCAAAGTGTATTTAAACAGAGTGGGCTATTCCAGGTCTTTTGCACTATTTTTAATTGTTCCCATTAAAATAATCGATGTTATTAAAAAATTTCTAAAATATTTCCCAAATCGATAAATTTTTATTTTCATTTTAAACCCAAATAAAAATCAATTAATTTTCTTTTATTTTAGATCTAAATTGCCAATACTCGCAGTTCTGGTTTTATTAATTTTTGGTTACCTTTTAAACTATTACTTAATTAATTTAAAACAATTTTTTAAAGTATAACAACTATGAGGATAAAATTATTTTTTTTTTATTAGGGCCAGGTAAAGAAAATTTTTACATAAATTATTTAAGTTCTTACTTTCGATTCCCAATAAATATTTTTTAAACAGTGTTTGACACATTTTTTTCACTTAAAAGTTTTTAAAACACTTTGTTTATTTGCATGCGCGTAATGTCCCGGGTGCATAATTTTACAATATTTTCGATAGCTAAAAAGTGTCCATTCAAAAGAATTTTTCAGTAAATATATATTTCACCAAATTAATCAAAAAAAATAAATTTACTACTATTATTTACGTATTTAAAAAAGAAATAACTTTAATTGGATTTAAATGTGGTAATAAAATACAAAATTAAAACATTTTTTTTCTACAATACAGTTTTAATATCTAAACAGTTGTTTACTTAAATGCACTTTTTTTAATTTTTTTTTATAATTAAAACCCTTAAGGTTTTATTGTTATGATCTGATCAAATACCGCAAAATGAACAATTTAAATTTAATAAAATTGCTACAAAAAATCTTAAAGAAATTATGAATAAAACCGACAGAGAAGTATAAATAACAATACCTATAATATTTCTTACAATTAGAATAAGCAAAGACCTTTTTTCCTCTTAGCTTTCAGAATCGATTGTAACTGCATTTAACATCAATCTTCACTTTCAAACATAAAATATTCATGAGAATGGCTTTTATTTACTCTAGAAATCGTTTTTTTACGGTTTTCGTTGCATAACGAATATTTATAGTTACGAAGTACAGACTTTTGTAGAACAATAAGTATTGTCGGTTCCTATAAATAAACCTAACAATTTTAAAAATATAAGTAGTTACATACATACATAAAGTCACGCCTTTTTCCCATAGGGGTAGGCAGAGACCACTTCCTTCCACTTGCTACGGTTCTTACACATATCTTTTGCTTTCTCTACTTTCATCAGTGCTCTCATACATGCTCTTTGGTTGTTGGTACTCTTGACCTGGCCTTTCTTTAAAACAATGTTGATCTGATCGAGATATGTTCTCCGAGGTCGACCTCTACCGATTTGTCCATTTACACTCGCATTATAAATTTGTTTCGTCAATCTTCCTTCATCCATCCTTTGTACGTGTCCAAACCATCTAAGCATTCCTTTATCTATCTTTGTGACCACATCTTCTTTTACACCACAGCGTTTTTTTATCTCATTATTCTTTATCTATCCAACCGAGTCACTCCGGCTATACTTCTCAGACTACTCATCTTCGCAGCATTAATCCTATTTTCATGCTTCTTCTGCCAAACCCAACATTCACTACCATATCCTATACATAAGTATAGGAACCAACACACCTCTATGCACCGCCAGACGTGCCTTTTTTGACATTTTCTGGCTATTCATAAAGCTATGCAGTGCCCTATTCATTTGTTTTCCTGCCAACACCCTTCGCTCAATGTCACTGTCATACTTTCCATCTCTAGTAAATTTTGAACCCAAGTACACAAATTCATTAACTTGTTACACTCTTTCTCCCTCAATCGAAACTCTACAGTTTGTCATGCTTTCTTCTTTTTCAAAAACCATTACTTTCGTTTTGCTCACATTTATTTTCATCCCTTTGATTTTTGGGGAATCATGCATAACTTTAACCATCGCCTGCAACTCCTCTTCAGATAACGCTAATATGACTTGATCATCGGCGTAAAGAAGGCATTTGACGATCAAATCATTCATTTTTAATCCATACGCACTCTCTTTCAGATCTTTTAAACAATTGTCCATGTATAAGTTAAACAGCCATGGCAAAGCCACACATTCCTGTCTCACACCTTTTTCGATGTTAAACCAGTCCGTGCAAGCTCCGTTTATCCTGACACAAGCAGTGAAATCCTCGTAAAGTGATTTCAGTGCACGTATTAAACTACCACTTACCCCATACATAGACAATGTAGACCACAATTCACTCCTCCCTACTCTGTCATAGGCCTTTTTCAAGTCTATAAAAGCGCAATAGACCTGACTTCTAGCCAAGAATTTTTCGACTATACCTCGTAAGGAAAAGACCCGATCCATACATCTCCTTCCTCTTCTAAATCCTTCTTGCACATCCCATATCATCTTCTTAGTTTCATTTGTTACTCTTTTGATCAATATCTTTGCATACACTTTGCCGACTATGTTGAGCTTTACCCAATTTTATACTGTTTAACGCTTCCACAATTTCTGTCGTAGTAATTTTACTTTCATTGCAACTTTTACTCATGTTTTCGAATTGAGTTGTGTGGTTTAAATATATTATAAATTAATATTTTTAACTACCGGTAGAACGTGTTGAGCAAATAAATGATTTTTTATTAATAATTAGCGGACCCGGTAGACGTTTTCCTGCCCGAACGTTGGCTTGCCTGTTTTGGGAATATTACTATTAAACTCAACGTCCCCAAAGATTATGAATTCGGCACTAATATTAGCCGCTTTTGTTAGTTTTTATATTACAACCCCCTCCCACCCCTTTAATAGATGTTTATCGGGATAAAGACTATCCTATCTCTTAAGATACAACAATAAATTCTTCGTTGCTAATAAATATAATTTAAATTTAATATATATGAGCACTTTTTAGTTAAGTTGGAAATATAATTGTTACCAACGAATAACTGACTAACAACAGATTAAAAACAGAATTACAGAATGAGTTGCTAAAAATAGAAAAAAGCGGCCCATGAATAAGAGCTGGAAAGCTGTAGATAAGGTTTCATATGGATGGTTGCAAGTTGAAAGTACCATTGCTGTGACATACAGTCTAAGTTTGTTTTCTCCCTTTTTTTAGTAATTTTATGTATTATTTGTGACCCTTTTATATGTATAAAAGTTTGCTGATAGTCAAATTGTTTTGACCTATTTTTTTTAATAATAAATTGGTTGTTAAATTCTTGCAACTTTTTTATTTATTTAAAAAAAAAGTAATAACAACATTGGAGCTAGTTAAACATGCTACTCTTTGTATTAAAATATACACATACGGTAAAATTTGTTCCAGGCTTTAGTAATTCTTTATAGTAATTTTATTCTTAAAAATTACTTGCATTTCAGTTTTAGTAAAGTTAGTTTATTCAGATATTTTTAGATATACAAAAAGAATAGGTAGATCGGTGACCTGATCTATCAGTTTTCTCGAATTAAATTTAATTTAGAAGAGAAGAGAAGAGTCTGTAGATTTTTTTTTGATTAATCATTTTTAATATCGACACTATTCCGTTAAAGAAATTTACACAATTTTATTAAAATCGGACTATGTATTCGACACTTAAGTATATCAGCCGTTTTTGATAGTTTTTATATTTCATCCCCTTTCACCCACTTTCGTTAATCCGATTGCTACCAAACTTCACAGCGTCACCTACTGGTCTAATCCGAAAACTACCTGAAAATTTCATCAAAACCGTTCAAGCCGTTTTGAAGTCCATAGAGGACGAACATACTTACATTGATTTTTATTTATATAGATTTGCAAAATTAAAAAAAAATTATATTTGATATCAGGTAAAAAACCTAAGAGCCAAACGTTTGCTTTGAAAAAATCTAATAGTTCAAAATTACAGAATAAAAAATATATTTCGTCAAGGTAACAATATTAATATTCCCAAACGAATAATGTTTGGCATACTAAAATTAATAATATCATAATAAGAGGTAAATTAAGTAACTATATAAAAATATAACACATTATTTTACTCACACATAAAGTCCAACTTATGTAAATATCAGCAGACTGGGTTTACCATCATTTTCCTTGCCACTTAATAGTTATACTAATCTTTGAAAGACTAAAATCCAGAAAAAGTTTCCTCGGATGCGAGAGGCTGGACCCTCCACAATATTTGCCGATTTGCGAAAATTTTCCACCAGGACATGAACAGGACTGGCCAACCTGAGGAACATTGAATAGAATAATAATGGGAGTAGCACCTGTGAAAGTTAATAAAATCAAGTGAGGGCAGTTGGAACAGTGCGATGATACAGACCATGGGCCATCTTTTAGCATGTCAACAATACACAGCAACATGTACCCTCGACGACCTCAGGAAAGCAAATAAAAGAGGACTTGACGTAGCCCGATACCGGGCGGAAAAACTTTGGGATGTTCGGACTCGAAAAAGTAAGTACTGATCTTTGGTGACCCAAGGTAGGATAGTCACCTTCCCGTCTATACAAAGAAAAAATTTAGAATCATAACATTAGGTACATAATCACAAAATCACGTTTAAATAAACTTACTTAAGTCCACACAATTTTTCCTAAACTGCCCATCATGCTTACAGTATGGACCAAAAATAAAATAAAAGTAACTTAGTTTAGAAAACTAAGCAAAACCACAAAAATTGTTCTAAAAACCTGTAAGAAAGTTTCTAAATATTCTTTAACTGCTTAATGGGCTTATATTTACCTAAATCTAAAAACATTCACAGTAAACCATTTCAGTTGGAAAATCTCTCTAGCGTTTTTCCATGTAAGACAATATATGGTACAACCTTTTGTGGTCCTTGTTGTCTTTTTTATCAGTAAGGATTAAAAAAGACTTTGTATTTATTGTATAAATTAAAATAATAAATAAATAAATATATAAAAATAATAAATTAATTAAACTAAAGAACAATTGTAGCTTTTTGCAATACATAAAAACATACCAAATTTTATTGCAACTGAACCATAATTTTAAATATCTATAGAACATTTAAAATTATGTTTGTTAATTAAACTTATGGATAGTTAAACATTTTAACATTTAAAAATTTCTTAGCATCATTTTCGGAACAGCATTAGATTTAGTTATTCCTGTTTATGTCCTTTAATGTTACAACAAATTAAAAATGTCTAGTTTTCATTGGTTATTAAGAAAGTTTTAATTTAATTAAAAACGTTGTAAATTTAATGAAAAAATAACCTTTATTTTTTAACATCTATTTTTTTCCTTTTTAGTAGGTTCCATATTTCATCATTAATTCAAATAATGTTGCAAATTCTTATGGTCACTTATTAAATTATTTTTTCTTAATTTATTTCCACGTTCTTTGTTTATAGTAATTAAAACCGCAACGGGAATAATACAAAAAAGTAATAAACATTCACGTATCTCAAGAGACCCAGGTATTTAACCGTAAATTAACTGCGATCCGAACTTTTAATTTTCGTTTCATCTCCTCACATTAAACCCTTAAAACATAATTCCAACCCGTTAACCACCAAAGCTGAGCTAGCTAATTCTTCCTAGGCTTCTCTTTTCCTTTATACGCCATTAAAACTACATTATTAGCCATAAATTTAGGGGTCTCATTCGAATATTTGGTTTTCAAATTTATATAAAAACACGCAAAAAATAAAAAATCCTCTTAGTAATGATTTAATAAAACGAAAATTGTTTTTTATGCTTCCCAATTTTTTTTATCTTGACAAATCCAAAAAAGTACTTATGTTTTAATGATGTGAACGGGTCTTTGAGCTGAAAAAAACAATGCCACTGAAAAATTTTTTAAAAGGTTAGCAAATATCTTAAAAATCTAATAAACAAAAACTTGACTAGGACTACTATACCTTTTGTGTCTCTCTGTGATTTTAAAATAAATTTATTTTATTAAGCTTCTATAATTATTTGCACGTTATCAAAACGATCACACATTTTTTCATTTTTTGTTTGTCTGTCTGTTTGTTTGTCCGGATACATCTCTTAAGTTACAGATTTTAATGTGGTTTTCACAGGTAAATATAACTTGGCTAAGGGCATTATATAGGCTTTATTTGATTTATATCGCATTGTAAAAATAAGAGTTTTTCTTATTTAAAGAATTTTTAAGCCTAAAAAATTACAAAGAAAATCATAATTGCTATCGTTGAAGTCTTATAGACGTCATAACACAAACAAACAACGTTTAAAAAAATACAAAATAAATTTGGTTAGATTTTATTTAGTTCCTTAAAAATCAATAGGTGTTTTTAGAACGCGATATAAATTTTTTTATAACAATTAAAATTAAAATTTAGTTTCTCAAAAATTCATTATATGTCACGGTTCATATTTAAAACGCATATGGGGGTACATAAATAAACTCTTTGATGTTAAATTGGATGTCAAGAAAAAAATTCTCATTTAAAGATATTAAGATAAAATTGAACACACCAGCTAGTATTAAATAAATTGAAAAAACCAAAATTCAGTTCTTTTGCAGAAATTCATTTTTAAATTGCTTATATTTTATCTAAAATATTAGGTGAGTTTCTCTGCTTCATCATTTAATAATTTATACAAATAAGTGCTTATTATAGCGTGCCATTCAAATATAAAAAAATTAAATGCTTTCTCCGGTATTAAATAAATAAATTCGTATCTACATACATACCAAATATTTAGTTAAAAGACTGCAAACCATTAAATCGCTTTAAATCTTTCACGCGAGTTGACAGAAAAATAGGCTGTCAATTAAAACTCAAATTTATAAACTTAAATCAGTTGCGAGATGTAATAAAGTTACGGTGACTAAATTCAACATATCGTCGTGTAGATGTCAAAATCTTGTATCTTAAAATTGGCATATTTTGGGAAATCACTTAAAACTTCCCTTAGTAGAAAATACAACTTTTAAAGTTAGTTTTTTTACTGAAATGTGAGTATTTTCATGAATTGAATTATTTGTGACAATGATTAAATTTAAGGAAAATAAGGTTTGAAATAAAAAATGTGTTTCTATTTTGAAGCGGCCGTTAAATCAACTTGGGAGAGTTCATTCGACTCGGTTGGTCATACTGCGTCGAATTACACTAGTGTCACCATTGTAAGTGGTGTCATGAGGAAGAGACGTTTCTAAAAATTGAAAATTTTTAAAGTGTTGTAACTTTTGAAAGGGCCGTTTGCTCAACTTGGGAGTGGTGCCAATCGACTCGGTTGTACTATCATACAAACTGTGCCCAAACGTTTTGGACGAAGAAAATGTGCCTCTAAAAAATTGGAAAGTTAAAAATTAAAAGAGGCATAACTGTTGAAGGGGTCATTTCCTCACCCTAAGAGGGGTGTCATTCGACTCAGCTTTTTAAGCCGCATCGACTAAATTTGGTGTCTTTTTTTTTGGTGAGTCCCATAAAGTAAACTTGTACCAAATATTTATAAAATTTGGAGACACGTGTTGACTTACGAGGTTATGTTTACAGCATGTGAGATAAAAGGTTTCTAAATTCAAGTGGCGCAGGTGCAATTTCACACGCTTTGAGATACAGGTTTTGTCATCGATGCGGCTCGAATTCCTAACGTGAGCAAACCAAAAAACACAAAACCATCGAAAATTGAGATACGAGGTTTTGACATCTGAGCGGCGATATGTACATAGGTACATATAGTCACGCCTTTTTCCATTAGGGAAAGGCAAAGATTACTTTCCAATTGCTACGGTTTTTACGTATTTCGCTTCTCCGACTTTCATCAGCGCTTTATACATGCTCGTCGCTTGCTGGCTCTCTTTCTGTCTCCACTTGCATAGCGCTAATTGGATGTATATTTTGAACATGGTAGGAGAAAAACAGCATTCTTGCTTTAGACCCTTCGTGACATTAAATGGTTTTGAAAAAGTATTTCCTATCTTAACTTTGCTTTGCGGGTTCTTGTACATATTATGCAATGCTCTTATATATGTTTTACTAAGGTCCGTCTTCGTCAAAACATTAAATAAAAGTTTAAGTGGAACAGTATCGTACGCCTTTTCCAGGTCTATTAAAACGAGATGTGTTGAGAAGTTTTGAGCTGTCTTTTGGTATTTACTTCTTGGATATTCTAGAGTGGGTAATAAAATTATTTTTTATGCTGAAAGTAATATCTTTGTTCACGTATTTCGTCGCGTTGCTTTAACTTTTTAAGTTTGTAAATTTTTGAGTTTAAGTTATATCTTTAAGGCAGCAACTTATGCGTTTAGCTGTTTTTTTGGAATTATCTACCAGTTATTTTTTTTGTTTGCACGTAACATAATTTTATCGCTTGCTTGCAAATATTACTTTTAAAATATTGCGGTATTGGTAGCATAACTAAAATATAATTATACGTATTTCTCCGTAATTTACCAAATTTAATTTTTTAACAGCACCTTTTAAATTTTTAGTTTATTGCCTAAAAAAATATAAGATCAAAAAAGCTCTTAATTTCATATTAAATGTTGCCCTTTCCATTTAAATTACATAGGATTTTGACATTTTTTAAAATAAATTTAGTAGAAAATTAAACGTTCTGCAAAAATGGTATCTTATAATTTTTTAATAAATTCTTTCAAAAGTTATTTAATGTTAAAATTGAACTCATTCTAAATTTTCATACTCTTTTATTTTACGGAAAAATTATTATTACTTAAATGTTATTTTGCTCCTTATTTTTGAAAATATACAATTTTGACGGTTTTATGTTAAAAATTAAAAAAATAACAAAAAATGGAAAAAAGTAAGTATATTGCATAACATTTGGTTTCAGTTTTAATGATTTTTGGGATTTGATCAATTTATAACTTGCATCTTCTTCTTCTTGTGCCTTATCCTCAGTGGACGTTGGTGATTACTATGGCCCATCTGATTTTATTTGCTGCAGCCCGAAATAGATCCATAGATGTCATTCCTGCCCATTGTCTTAGATTTCGCAGCCACGATATTCATCGTCTTCCAGGACCTCTTTTTCCGTTAAGCTTGCCCTACATAATAAGCTGAAGTAGGCTATATTTCTGGTTTCGCATAACATGTCCGAAGTATGAAAGTTTGTGTTCTTTGATTACGTTTAAAACCTCTTTTTGTTTTCATATACGCTGCGGACGGCTTCGTTCGTTATTTGGTAAGTCCATGATATTCTAAGCATGCGTCTGTAGCACACATCTCAACACAAAACACAATATTAATTAATTTCTACGAATTTCATCACTTTGTTGTAAGATTTTATCGATTTTGAATGTGTTATAAATTCTAATTCTCAAATTTTTCAAAATATTCGATATCGATACGAACTTTCTTTAGCTAGATAGTAGTAAATGGCCGGAGAAGGCTTACATATACGCTTAGAAATTGTCCTCCTAAGAGGCTTGACCGATTTTAATGAAATACTCTTTGTATTGAACTTATAAAGATACTTGGATGGTTCTTAGCTATCGTTATAACCGGTTGTCATAAAAGCAACAAAATTGCATAATTACTCAAATAAAAATTTCAGATTAATTTGAAAACTTTAACCGTTTAATAAACAAAAATTTGTGTCTTATTTTAATAAATATGTCAAGTTTTGTGAGAATAATCATAAAAATGTGTGTATTTATTTTTCAAATTCAATCAATGGGATATAGTTTTTTTGAACAATTAAAAATCGTATTATTTTTTATCATAGTTTAAAAAACATAATAATACGAAAATATAGCAAACTTTTAAAATAAATCTCGGGTGTCTTCCGAGTCGATTTTTCAATTTCTGTTTTTTTTTTAACATCCATTCTATTTTGATATCATTCGTTCCTCTCATACAGACCTCATAAACTTCAGCCTCCTGCCGCTAACTACAATGTCCTATTTTTTACTGGCACTGACGCATATCTCTTTTATTTATTAGACCTTTTCTTCGTTTCTGATAAAACACAATGACGGCAAATTCTTACAAAATACCGCAGACTTCACTAGAGGCATTAATGGAGTTTTGGGATAACAAATCAAAAGTACTTGCTATGTGAATGTTATACGATACAACCAACTGACCTCCTAATGTCATTAATAAATATGCCACGATGCCAGTTTTAACAAGGGATTTTAAACACTTTTTGCAAAAAAATTACAGACTGCAAAAATTCTTCATTAACTAATTTATTTATTATAATAGATTTTACAAATTTTTATATTTTTATAAAAGCCATTTGTCTAGCAAAGTAGTATAAATTAATGTTTTTCATGTCAATTTTAAAACTTGCAATGGGATTGTACTTCTTTTAAAGAAAAACATAGTTAAAAAATTTAAAAGCATTTTGAAATTAGAAAGGGAGGAGAGGAACAAAAGACGTAACAGTAAACTCACCCTGGCCAAACAAAACCAAAAAAAATATTTATTGCATATATTTGTAATCAATTTTTGAAAATTCTTCAAAACATTCTTTTAAGTTATAAGTGTCGTTTACCAAAATAAATATGTTACATTAAAAAAGTGCGTGGGTGTAGTGGAATACTGGATTGAAACGAAGTTCTTTTCGTAGTATATTATTATTGATAAACGTATAATATTTTCTCTCACTTTTGTTTTTGCATTTTTCGGCATTGTTGCTTTTTTTTTTTAGCCAATTTGTTAACTAATTGGCTTTAAAAAAATAAGAGAGTAGTAACATAAAAATATAGGTCAAAAATATTGTTATTATCTACTAAGCCACTATTACAATGCATTATTGATGTATATTAACCAATAAAAAAAGGTGTGTGCACTATGTATGCATATTAAAAGTGAAACTTCTAATGGTTAAACGGCTAGGATTAAATTAAATTATAATAAATATATAAGGAATATTATAAGGATTAAAATAAATTATTTATAGAACTACATTCACTACTGTTTGCATATGAATATTATTCTTAATTAACTTCCCAGTAGAAAGTTAATTTTAAGATCCCCAGAGTCGAATGCAATAGTTTTTAAGTGTGTGTGTGTGTGTGTGTGTGTGTGTGTGTGTGTGTGTGTGTGTGTGTGTGTGTGTGTGTGTGTGTGTGTGTGTGTGTGTGTGTCTGTGTGTGTGTCTGTGTGTGTGTGTGTGTGTGTGTGTGTGTGTGTGTGTGTGTGTGTGTGTGTGTGTGTGTGTGTGTGTGTGTGTGTGTGTGTGTGTGTGTGTGTGTGTGTGTATGTGTGTGTATGTGTGTGTGTGTGTGTGTGTGTGTGTGTGCGTGTAGTTTTTTTAAATACTTTTGAACAAACACATGGACTACACAAATAGACTTCTTTTCTCCTCTGCAACATAATGAGCATGCGCGTTGTTTTTGCAACTGCTGTTTTTTAATTCGTGACGGAAAAATCTTACTCAGAAACCTTACACTTTCTTTCGCCTAGCACCCATCTGCCAAGCCCGTACCGTGTGATAAGGAACTTCGTTCCAAAAAAAATGTATATTGATAATGTTAATCTATAAAATTGTAATAGTTTTTAATTTTTTATATTGTTTTGTAAACAGTAGTATATTTTATTTTTAAATGTTAACAAATGTTAGAAATTTTTTTTTGTTGCAGTTCTTGAATTAACCCAGATTAAGTTTTATAACCCAAAAAAAAGATTACCACTAAATAGGATACCATCAAATCCAAATATAACATCATACCAATGTCCATCTATGAGAAACAGCGAAATCTACATGACAGCTTTTTAGATGTTGGGATCCTTATTAAGATACAAAAGAGCTTTTCTTCTGCTAGCACCGACAATGTTAAAATGATATTGAGTTACCGTATTTTTAACATGCTTTGAGCATTAAGCTTTTATTATATTCCGTTTGACTTTATCCAAAGGGGGGTTATTTGCCTGCTTTAGGACGCAGAAAAAAAATTTCGTTTTGGTTATCCCATTACATGTTAGTGGTTTTTTTGTACAGATACTTTTTATTTTAGATTTGTTTTCTTAGTGTGTACCAACAGGGATCACGCAAACTTTCCGTCTAGATTTCCTCAAAATTGTGAAACTTATGCAAAGTTTTTCTAACTTTTAACTCGAAAATTGGTATTGACAAACTTATATTTATTTAGACACAAGGTATTCTTGTGTACTTAGTCTTTTTTTAAAGCTGTAAACGCCGATTCGCAAATTCAATACGGTCATATAATTTTCTACATTTGCAACTGAAATCCAAATGTCATTTAAAATATCTTGTTGATGTTGAGAGGAAGCTTCCACACAAATTGCCCGTTCAATCGAAACTCAGATAACGTCTTCCCAGTATAAATTACAGAAATCTTCGAGTAAATGCAGACACAAAAATCTCTTTCTCATTCAACAACTCCATTTTGTGTTCATTGTTCAGCATAAAAACTCAACAAAAAGCAAATTTTAGGCTATTCACCCACTTGCCATTCGAATATTTAGGACGTGATCTACAAGCAAAAGATGTTAGCGCTATAAAGAGTGTTTTAAAATTAATTTTTTATCCAAAAAAATAAATAAAAGCAGTGTTGTAACAATTTTTTTCGTACGGTTTTTTTTTCAAAATACGGATAATTATTCTTATAACATAATTAAAAAAAAATATGATAATTAAAATAATTTAACAATTTATACGTATTTTTAAAAGATTTATTTAAGTTTGTATTAAAATCGTTAACAAAACCAGGATCGGATTAAGTTAAAACATATAACACAAATTTTTTTAAACCAGTTCCGTTAATAAAATAAAAATATTATAACTGTGTGTCTTATATTTTTAAATAACGATAAAAGATAATTCTCTCATGTCTACGAAGTTAATGATTTAAAAAAATATTATAATTAATTAAGTAAACAAAATCAATAACGCATTCTCCATTTTTTTAAATAATATCCTCAAAAGTAATGTAGGTTGGTGTGTTAAATGTTTTTATCCACAATCACCTTATAATTAAAGTTTTATCCACATTAAGAACCGAAAAAAGTACCACTTAGCAACTAGTGAAATTACTTCATTTCACTAGTGGAATAATGCAAAATACAATCTTGAATCAATCACATTTTACTTATTTATTACTAATATTATCATACATACATATAGTCACGCCTTTTCCCCGTAGGGGTAGGCAGAGACCACTTCCTTCCACTTGCTACGGTTCTTACATACATCTTTTGCTTTCTTTACTTTCATCAAGGCTCTCATGCATGCTCGTCGGTTGTTGGTACTCTTGACCTGGTCCTTTTTCAAAACAATGTTGATCTGATTGAGATATGTTCGCCGAGGTCAACCTCTACCGACTTGTTCATTCATCTTGTTTATCCATCCTTTCTACGTGTCCAGACCATCTAAGCCTTCCTTTATCTATATTTGTAACCACATCTTCTTTCACACCACAGCGTTCTCTTATCTCACTATTTTTTACTTTATCCAACCGACTCACTCCGGCTATACGTTTCAAATTCAAACTATTCACATCCGCAGCATTAATCCTGTATATATATGTATATATACATTAGTCGAAACTTGTCAGTAATAAGAAAAATGACGAAATATTCTTGAAACGGTTCTGGTCACCGTAAGAGATGGAAAAGCATAAGAAGTGAAACGTGCAAAACGGCGTTTTGTGAAAAATGAGCCGGCGGCTGCCACGTTAACGCTTTTGTCTGGCTTCTTTAATCTCGAAACGTTTTGTTTGCTGCTGGATCAAAAAATCGACTTAATTACATTTGGCTGCCGGCAAAATCGGAGTACAAACGAGTCGAAAGAAACACATCAATTTTTTCACTATTGTTTGTGTAAAATAGATTTTTAGGGCTTTTACTAAAAACAATTGTTCTTTTATTGTAACCAAAAAAATACGTTTTTAAAGAAGATAATTTTATTCGCGAATTAACGTGGGTACTAAACATTATTATGACTTTTTATATATTTTTCTGAATGAATTTTTTAAACAAACCTTTGTATTTCTGTTGGATTTCTAATTAAAAATTTAAAAAAAGAGTTTGCAATGCTAGTCAATATTTTGAACCCATTTTTATAATTTTTGTTTGTTTGTTTTGCTTCTTAACCATTTGGTAATGTTTTACCACTTTTATGTGGTGTTTTTTGCTTTATTTTTCTGCCATACTCACAAAAGCTATTTCGTTTCAAACTATTTCGTTAAAATTACACAATACTGACTTTAAAAAATCCAAACACCCAGTAAGTAGTAAGGGAAGAGTGGCATAAAAGAGTTTTAAAAGAGCCACTATGATTTATGCTCTGAGGTATCACCCACAAACATTTGTCAGTTTAACAAGAACAAACGTTGTCGGTGTAACGTATTGAAGATTTTTTCGTTTAAAAGTAACTTTTTGAGTTTATTTTATTTGTTTTCTGACACCCATTTTTAGGGCGCATCCACACTATGCCACGGTTGGCCGTTGGCATTGCCGGGTTGGCAAACCTAATGCGGCAAAGCCAATTGCTGGCCTGCTGTCTACATCAGTTGGCATTTAGTCTCACAATGTCTGCAGAGGAGGATTTACCCTTTTTCTTTTTTTATTTCTCGTAAAAAATGAGACACCAAGTTCTTTATTTTTCTTTCCACTTCCTCCTTTTCTACACAAAAACTAACCGCGGTTCCTATTAGAGCGTCCAGTTTTTTATTCTTGTCTTTGTATTCTTTTAAACGACAGTTTCACAGAACAGGACAATCTTGGTAAAGGTTAATCAATTTACATACTTTCGCGTTTGTCCATTCCACGACAGAATTCAGCGCTGTCCAAGACCAAGACACAACTGAAGCCGCTTTGAACCAACGGTTAGCACGTCCCAACTACCCGCTCTCATTGGCTTTTTTTGTAGTAGACCGATACTCTAGCGATTTTCGTTGGCACCTTGGTGGCACATGCCACTGGCTACGTCCACATAGTATTGGCTTTGCCAACCCGGAAATGCCAATGGCCAACCGCGCCATAGTGTGAAACAACAATATAATTATACTGTAATTTTTTGGATATAGTAGGCCTTTTAATAACGTGTGAGGAAAAACTCAGCTTTTTTAAGGCCTAATTTTTAATATGTTAAAAGACCTATATTCATTAAGTACATTAATAATTCAAATATTTTTTCTACCTACTTCAAAAAAAGAGTTTCTCAATTCGACTGAATTTCGTTTTTTTGTGTTAAGAATATTCTCACAAAATAAACTACCCTTTTTTAAAATTCCTTTATTATTTAAAAGGTATTATAAGTCTTTTAAGTTAGAAACACAGTTGCACATCAAGGCAACCAGATATATCACCACAAATAATGATTAGGCCATGTTTAAAGGTAGGTCCCAGAAACAGTTGAGCAAAAAAATTATGTGTTGTAATAGATAGATTACATTATTTTTGCCAAAAATATTTTTAAGTTTCTTAAATTATTTATTTTTGTTTTTAATTTAGATTATTTTTAATTAACATAAAAATAGTTCTTAAAAATACCATGGCTAGTTAGTATGCAATGACCGATCTCAAATAGCTAATTTTGTGAGATTTTCTTAGATGTAAGCAAATATTTTGTACTTTATAAAACATTTTATATGCCTAATAATATTGTTACGATATTTATTCTTGGGTTCGATAATTTATAACACTCAGTACAAAAATTTATTTCAATCTTTCTTCAGGTAATACAATAAAATCTTAATTGATAAATTACTAAAATATTTCACAAAACTTAAACTTTAACAATCTTTTCATAACTATTTTACTTTAACCTTAGCCCGCAATTTTCTTAAATAGGTGGAAAAAAATTATTCGAGAAAAGGGACATCTATTTTGGAGTTTTCCAAATATTGTAATAGTAGCAATAATATCATTCGCTTATTTCATGCCACCCAAAAACTGCATCATCACATCGATCCAAATAATAAGATATGGCGGACCCCGTTGACCACAATGCGTGACAATATATATTTTTGTTAATTTAATGTTCAAGTCCTGTAATTAGATTTGTTTTTTTTTAAACTTTGGTTATCACTTATAATGTGTTATAAAAGAGCCAAATTTCATTCTTTTTATAAATGATTAAAAGCGCCAAAATATTGTTGATTTTTAAAAATGTTCCAGGACCTTACGTACATAAAGAAATAAACCTTATTTTTACATTTTTTTTAAAACTGGATCTTTTATGCCACTTTTTCCCTAAATAATTTTAATAAAATGTTTTTAGAAAGTTTGTTTAATTAAATTAAAGGTTTTCAATTATAGGGTCCTCTTCAAGGAATGCTTATAATTAAATAATTTATGGTATCCTGAGGAATGTCATTCCAGACTTCTTGACTTTAGGGACGAAGGTCAACTAGGTTATTTGGTAGTTGTGGTAAATTACTAGTCGATTGCCGATCCAATCCCACATAAGTTCGATTGATAAAAGTCTTGGAAGCGAGTGACATGTAAGCAGGATCATGGTATTTTTTTTATAAAGTTTGTAATAACCCTTACTTTATAAGGGCGTGCGTCGTATTGAATTTAAATTTCTGTTAATAAAAACTAGAGGTGACCTGCTACCGTATGTTATCGCACCCTATAGAGAACTTACTTGATTTCGATAATTAGACAGAAGCGTCCGAGGGGGAGAAAATTAGTATAAAGTGTGTAAAAAATTTAGATTTTCTTCTGAGTGTTACATAAAATATGGAAAATATAAAAAGCTTATTAAATCATAAAGATTATTGTTTATTCCGGTTTGTGGACCAATGTCTAGTCCGGTTCGTGGACCAATGCTTATTTCACTAATTCGGCTCGAAGTACCAATGTTAGTTTTAATAATCCGGTTCGGCGTATTAGATTTTGTGTTGTCTTTTTTCGCTTATCTTTCTGTTTCGATTTCAATGAAAGTAAATGTTTACACTGAAACTACGTAAATTTACACTATATTCATACACTTAATTTGTTATAAACCCATAAGGTTGTTGTATTTTAGACACTCGGAAGCTGAATGTATAATGTGGAATGTTCGGAATCTGAATGTATACTGATGAATGTTCGAAAACTAAATGTATACTGACAGAAGTCAACCTCAAAATTTAAAAAAGCTAAATACGGAAATATTTTATTTGAATAATTATTTATTATTACTAACTTGAATTTTTTATCAATGATCTGCACTTTAACTTAGTGCACAGCTGATGGATGACAGTACCGACCTCTCGGAACATTGGTTGGCGTCTATCTGACAGCCAAATCTAACTTCGCGCTCATCCGTCAAATCAAATAGCGCATGCTTCCGCGACTTTCTGTTACTGTTACACATTTCACGAAATAACTCCCACAAATTGCGAAAAAGCGAAAGGAAAGATGTTACACATCAAAAAGTTACTTTTTTGATAAAACTATTAAAAAAGTACAATAGTAAAATTTTTGTTGTGTATTTTTAAGTTTGAAAATTTAATTGCAATTGGTGGATTTTTAACTGGATTTTTTTTTAATCATTTGATATACTAAATGAAAAGAGTAATAAAATAAAAAGCTTTCATATTTATTCTAGATATTCTGCACGTGATTATGATCTATAGTTTCTTTTTTCGAATTTTCAAGAAATACGATCGAATATCCACATAATAGCTCTATTCATTTTACTCAATTTGTTTTCCTTTTGTTTACCCTTTTTAGATACACATGCTTGTTTGCGATGTTACACATTTAGAACAAGGCCGACATTTTGATATCAATATCAGGCTTTTACGAAATTGACTGAATTCCGATTAAATACTATCGACAGGAATCAATAAAATCCAAAAAATTCAAATGTATGTGAATGATCCAACGTCAAGGAAAAATATTGACTTAAAAACTATAATAAGAAAAACAAATAAAAAGTATAAAAAATAAATAAATATTTGTGGAAATGTGTGCTAACAAATTATAATAATATACGTACCCTTTAAAACAATGGGGTCATTAAATTTACGAGTTACAATCTGTACTATAACATTTTTAAAATGCGTGTTTCTTATTATTTATTTATTATAAAATTTGTGCTGATAGTAGTTCAATTAATCAACAAGTTGTTTCTCATGTTATAAATATGTCATAATAAATTAAATATAAGACAATCATGTTTTACTATGATCATGGCTAGTAAGTTAAACTCCAAATTCAAAAGTGATTTTAAAAAGTTTTTATATTTAAATTAGTGGTAACATTATTTTTTTGAAATGTTAACCATAAACTCGAAATATAATTTCATTATGTTTAATATTTTGACAATAATTGATTGTAAAAATAGTTTTATTAACAAAGTTTGTTATGAAATAACATGAAACAATTGTGTGTCTACAGGTTGTTTTCAATATGGTATTTTTTATACCATTGTAGGCATCACAATTTACATTTTTTTGTTTAAAGAAATATTGGAAAAAAATGTTAAATAATATTTTTAAAAACTAGACTATTAATGACAATCAATTTAATTTAAAGTTTTTTAAACATCATAATACAGTGACTTAAAATTGGTAATGTCAAAAGCCATACAAGTAAATAATATAATTGGGTACGCTCCTGTACCAAAAGCGAAGCTATCGGAATATACCAGTATAGTAAATACTATATCAGTAATTAATACTCAAAACAAGTCTATAATGCTACTCAACAAAACCACATCTAGAACAAGTTGTAAGTCATCAGTTCCTTAGTATACAAAATTAACCTTTTAATACGTCCAATATAATCTAATTTAATGAAAACTGAAGTCTTATCAGCTAAGTAGTATTTACAAACACCGTAACAGAAAAAAGGCGGTGCTACACTAAGAAATATAACTGCTTTATGTCATTAAAAAGTTATTAAAAATATATAATGAATGAAATTTTGTCTTTGAGAGGTTCTACCCCTGGAAGCAACTAACGTGGAGTGATTATGTCGTATAATTGCTAGGAAAGAAAGAGACAATGTTGACAGCGTTAAATATGAATAAGGTATACCTAAAAATATTATTATTGTTTAAAGCAAAAGGTGTTGGTGGGGAAACAAATGAATGGGGTCCTTTATAAGCAGTCAGAACATCTCAATAAATTATAGTTTAAAAAAACACGCTTTTAGAGTTAATCAAACTAAAAAAATAAATGTAATTCTTAACATAGGAATAAAATTACTGACGAGAAAATTAATGTCACTGTTCCAAAATCGTGAGGTGCTTTCATTCCAAAACGCAGAGTTAGTTTAAAAATGTCTTACAAAGCACCCCACGCTTTTAGAACAGTGACATTAATTTTCTCGTCAGTAATTTTATTCCTATGTTAAGAATTAATTTTTACTTTTTGGTTTGATTAACACTAAAAGCGTGTTTTTAAACTATAATTTATTTTTCGCGTTTTAGTTCGATTTGTTTTACTCACTAAAAAAATTATGTATTAAATGGTAAAAGCACAAAAAGAATGCATCGGCCGGGAATCAAACGCAGGCCGCCCACGTGACAGGCGAGCATTTTATCACTGAATCACCGATGCGATGAACTGTTTTAATATTTGTTCTGCGCGCATGCGTAGTTCACGCACTAGTTCTATCTCTCTTACTCTCATGCAAAGTATCCCTGAAGAAATTTATTAATCCTGGCGAAAATAATCAGGATAATCGGATATTTTTAACGAATTATTGCATTGTCGTCAGTCTTTGACAAGTGTGCAAAGTTTAAATTAAATCTGATCGCTTAAAGTAGGGCAAAATCAAGGCCAAAGAGTCAGGAACAAACATACATACATACGTACAAGATACAAGTGAAACTAATATAAGCGTGTTAAAAAGGCATGACTGGCTGTGCATACATGAGTGCTGGTCCATATGTATGGTAGTGAATGTTGGGTTTGGCAAAAGAAGCATAAAAGTAAGATAAATGCTGGGAAGATAAGTAATTTAAGAAGTATAGCCGGAGTGACTGTTGGACAAAGTGAAGAATAGTGAGATAAGGAAACGCTGTGGTTTAAAAGAGGTTGTGTTTACAAAAGAATGCTTAGATGGTTTGGACATGTAGAGTGTAAATGGGCAAGTCAGTAGAGGTTCACCAGCAGCGAACATATGTCGATTAGATCGACATTGTTCTGAAGAAAGGCCAGGTCAAGAGTACCAACAACCGACGAGCATGTATGAGAGCTCTGATGAAAGTAGCAGAAACAAAAGATGTGTGTAAAAACCGTATTAAGTGTAAGGAAATGGTTGGTCGTTGCCTTCTCCCACTGGAAAAAGGCGTGATTATTTGTATGTATGTATGTAATTCTCACACCTGTGAAAGGGAGACGTTTTAAAATTTTGATTTAAAATAAAAAAATTAACTATTTGTATATAATTTAGTGTAATAAATTAAAATTGTTATAATAATTATGTGTACCTGTTTTTAAAATATTCTGACAATGATTAAATTACTTAAAAATAATTATGACACTTTTATCATGTAAACGCACAATTGAAATTTAAATTGTTGCAATGGCATTACTAAAAACACTATCCTCCATCGTTTAAATAAGCTGTACAAAAATCAAATAAATTAAATAATAATGTATCATAATATTAAAGAAATTCTGCGACAACCATTTCGGAATTTATTATTCTGCATTACTGGCTATTCGAAAGACAATAATAAAATATTAATTCCAAAGACGATCTTAATAAACATATTTAAAACGATTGCAAAACAAATGTTTTCACTATAATTTTAAAATTATTACTTAGGACGTTATAAGTTATGTTTATTTTTACCATAGATTTTATTAAAAATAAGACCAAAAGAGGTTTTACCTTGTCCCGGATTTTGCTTAATTTATTTGTCATGAAGTTTTTTTATTTCAGCAAAAGAGACTTCATTTTTTTTTAATATTAGTGTATTATTTAGTAAATTTTAACTTTTGTATAAATAAAATATTAAAAGTTTAAGAACAAGTTGTGTTTTTACTGGCATTGCTTACTAAAAATATTAAAAAGAATCATCAAAGTTTAAGATCATTTGGGTATAATTTTATTTAAATACGCGCAATAAATATTTGTACAAGTACCTATGTTCCAAAGGATTAACTATATTTAAAAAAGATACGCTCTGAATGTATGAATAAATAATAACTTTTCTTGTTTTTGTTCCATGCATAAATTTTAATGTCATTTTCATGAATTAAATTTAAAGTTATACGGCAGATATAGATTACCATGTCATTATTGTTTGTTTGGTGTTTTATTATGTAGGTTTTTTTGTTGTATCTTTATCAATATTGTTTTTGATTCATGTAGGCAGAGCATACATACCAAACAAAATTATTGCCAGTCACTAAGAGTTAAAAATACTATACATAATCTTATTGTATACAAAAAGCTTTATGGTAAGACAAAAATTATTTATAATAAGTAAAACAAGTTTTAAAGCAAATCTAATTATCTTACATTTCATATTTAATAAATTGTAGATTAAACTGGTAAAAAAAAAATTTTACGGGTTACACTCTGGGAGTGCCGGCAGAAGTGAAAACTTAAGTATTAACGTTGTGCGCCCTGCGCCGCCTAAACGAAACAGCCGGCGCAGGCATACATTTTCACGGCGCCGTAGAAAGTTCAAAGTCCAAAGCTGTTCACCACACTGCTCGAATATGTCTGTAAGAAAATCGACTGGGGGGAAATGGGCCTAAATATAGACGGTGAAAGATTAAATAACTTAAGATTTGCAGACGATATCGTCCTTATCACCGACCGTATAGATCAAGCGTCCATGATGTTGGAAAAATTATACAATGCTTCAAGGGAAGTTGGCCTAAGAATTAACTTTGCAAAGACGCAAGTCATGACAAACCTAGTCCCCAGTAAAAACATAACTATTGGAAGCAAATCTATTGAACAGGTCACCGCCTACAAATATTTGGGTCATGAGATCCGAATAGGACGGGACAACCAGACGTGCGAACTTCTCCGGAGAGTAGGCTTGGGGTGGGCATCCTTTGGAAGATTAAAGTATGTTTTCAAGTCGGATATTTCCATCAGTCTAAAACGAAAAGTATACAATCAGTGCATATTACCAGTGATGACATACGGAGCCGAAACATTGACGCTTACAAAAAAGTCAGCAAAGAAACTGCTTGTCACCCAACGGGCGATGGAGAGGGCTATTCTGGGTATCTCCCTCAGAGACCGAATACCAAATGAGATTATTCGCCAAAGAACAGGTGTTATAGATGTAATCGAAAAAATAACAACTTTAAAGTGGAACTGGGCTGGCCACGTAGCTAGAAGAACTGACGGAAGATGGTCTAAAAAACTATTGGAGTGGCGTCCGAGGCACGAAGCTTATCGTAGTAGAGGGCGCCCCCCCACACGATGGACCGATGACATCAAAAGAATCTGTGGTAATTGGATACAAATGGCTCAAGATAGAGCAGAGTGGCAAAATAAACGAGAGGCTTATGTTCAGCAGTGGACTACTATAGCTGAGTGATGATGATGATGATGTAGAAAGAGAGGGGGATACTCCCTCTCCTACGCCACGCCAGCTGTCTACTCTCCATCCGTCTTACGAATTTTCGATCAGGTCACGTGTCCTGACGCGAGTTTAACATTTTTTACCCATTACAAAAAAAGTGTACAACGCCGCTAAAGAAGTTTTCACTTCAAAAATTTTTAAAAGGAAAGAAAACATCGAAAAAATTGTTGATTTTTTAAAACTACCAATAAGTGATAAAGTAATATCTGTAAAATACAGAATAAAAAATATTTTTTTCCCACGTGATTAAAAAGGATAAATTTTTAAGTTTTTATTTCTGAGTTAACTTTATAAGCACCTGCCCACTTACCTTTGCTTGGTAGCAGAAAAAATTGACTAGAACAAAATATAATAAATAAAAATAAATCTATATCAATTTTAACTTACATATATACATAGTCACGCCTTTTTAGGTAGGCAGAGACCACTTCTTTTCACTTGCTACGGTTCTTACACACATTTTTGATTCCTCTACTTTTATTAGTCCTCTCATACATGCTCGTCGGTTGTATGTATGTGTGACCTGGCCTTTCTTCAAAACAATGTTGATCTGATTAAGACATGTCCGCCGAGGTCGACCTGTACCAACTTATCCATTTACACTCGCCTTTGTTTCGTCAACCTTCCTTGACCCATTTTTTCTACGTGTCTAAACCATCTAACCATTCCTTTATCTATCTTTATAACCACATTTTCTTTTACACCACAGTGTTTCCTTATCTCACTTATCCAACCGAGTCATTCTGGCTATAATTTTCGGACTACTTAGCTCGCAGCATTTCATGCTTCTTCTGTCAAACCCAACATTCACCACCATACATAAGTGTAGGAACACTCCTCTATGCACAGCCAGACGTGCCTTTTATGACAAAAATATCGCAATTCAAAAAAGTAAAAAGAAATTGACATTAACAGTATGACAATCACCGAACAAAACGCGGAAAACATGAGCCAAACCAAACATGGAGCATGCGCAGATTGTTCCGCACTGAATTGGTCGGCATGACTGTAACCTTTAATGTGCTCTCGTGACAGTGCGTTTGGAGAGAAACCTTACTACTGCGTGACTCGAGACTAAGCGTTGAAGAAGTGAAAAGGGAGCGGGCTGCCGTGTCGGCCAAAGACATTACGAATAAAGGGGAAATACTATAGCTATTTGCTAATTTTATAGCTGGTTGCGTATTGGCGCTCAGGGAAGGCTCGAGGATGAATTTAAAATGAAAACAAAAAAATCATAAGTGTGTTGAAATCGACTGATTCCAACACTAACCTAATTTAAACAAATATGGTACTTGTGTATTCGTAGGAGTCAGCCAAGTAAGAAAATGTTGTATATTTATGGAATAAATCTTTTTTGTAAAATCAAACAATTTAAAATTATTATTAAAGGTATTTTATTTTGGTAAATGGCAAGAAATTATAGTTTTTTTTTAACTTTAAAACTCGGTTGTGCTTATAACAGCATTTACGTTTTTTAAGCATTATCTGTACCTACACGTTTTATTGTGGATGATAAAGAACATTTTTTATTACTCTAGGGATGAAATGTAATATTTCTTCTCTTTGGCTGGACGCTTGAGTGACAGGCAATTATATAACTGCCACGTTTTAATAAAATAATCTTAATCTGGGAATTCTTATTTTAGTCCAAAAAATCAAATTTAAAATTAAAAAAATCATACAGTTTTAAAAAATAAAAGTTGTTGTTTTGAATCTAATGCTGTGCACATAAAATAATTTTAAAAAGTAAGTGAGAGAAAAATAAAAATGTTTACCACAATAAACATAAAATTCATAGGCAAACAATTACTTTAAATCACTCTTTTACACACATTAAATATTGCAATATAAAGGTACGGTTTCTTTATGTACCTTTTAACAAATTACATTTTTAAATATCTCGATTTAAAAATCATAAACAATAAGTTGCTTACTGTGTCAAAAATAATATCACCATTTTTATTAAGGTTGTTTTATAATACACGAAACAATTGTTTTACTATAATAATGTTACAAAATTTAGTTTTTTCTTGGGTTCGGTGATTTTAAACTCTTAATACAGTAACAAAACAATTTTTATTTCAGTACTTTTACTCAATAAATTTTACTTTTATAAATCACTTAGATATTCAACTAATTACAACTATTTAAATTTCATAACTTATAAACACTTTTTAAAAACTGTCCTTTTTCACGACCACTGTCCTTTTTATATTTCTCAATCATAATTCCAGAATGTTTCGCGAAAGCGATAGAACCATCTAGAAGTCTCTAGGCGCGGCAAGAGTTTATTAGACGGAGGCGGAAGCCGACAAAGGGCTCATTAATATGCACCCTCGTTGTGGTCGATGCTCGTATGCCGATAAATAAACAGGTCCGGGTTGTAACAATAATAACACATACTTTTAAAAAACTGTTCCTGGTAATCTTTAAGAACCTAGATAAACTGTATGGAGTTAACTTACTTATTACATATAACTTAGTTGTAATTAATAATATAATAATATTAGGAATATCTGGGATTTACAAAGACAATAAGTAAAAATGACTCCTGATGATTTTCAGGCAGTAAATGCAGGTGTTAATAGAAATCGTTTAATATATCTACTAAAACAGACAAAAAGCTGGTGGTATCGATATTGATTTTAAAAGAATTTAGGGGAAATGGGCTTTCGTCCCTCGATCAAAACATATTGCTATCTATTCTCTTTTGTTCTGATGTAAAACAGTTTTTTACAATTTTAAATTTTTTTATTTATTAATAAGTTTGTAGAGTAAATTTAAATGCAAATATTTCAATTTTAACGGTTTTAATATTCAAATTTATTTTTTACCCCAGCTTTCATGTCGTGCAAACTATGCACACACAAATTTTTCATTTGTTTAAAATTTTTTACGTATTTAAACTAAAAATAAACCGCTTATCACATTTTTCATTGCAATAGGGCAATTTTTTTAGTTATTATTGAACAAATTAAAATAAACATACATATAGTCACGCTTTCTTCCCTTGGGGGTAGGTAGAGACCACTTTTTTCCACTTCCGCTACGGTTCTCAAACACATATTTCGCTTCTTTTACTTTTATCAGCACTTGTTGACTGCTGACACTTTTGACCTGGCATTTTTTTAACAGTCTTTAACAGTTTCGATCTGATTGAGATACGTTCGCCTGTGTCGACTTTTAGCTACTTGCCCATTCACACTCGCCCTATTAATCAGTTTTGTTAAACTTTTTGTGACTATCCTCTCTACGTGTCCAATCCATCTAAGCATTTCTTTATTCATCTTTGTTACCACATCTTTTTTCACACCACAGCGTTCCTTATTTTACTATTTCTCACTTTATCCATCACTTCGGGTATACTACTTATCTCCGCAGCGTTAATCCTTCTTTTATACTTTTTCCACCAAACCCAACATTTACTACCATAAAAAAGTGTAGACTTCAGAACTTCTCTTTGCAAAGCCAGACGTGGTTTTTTTACACGTTCTGGCTGCTCATAAAGAAGGCCATCCATTTGTATCCCTATCAGCACCCTTCGTTTAATATTACAGTAATACTTTCCTCGCAGTTTGTCATGGTTTGTTCTTTTTTGAAAACTTACTTACTTACTTACATTCACTTAAATCGCTTAAACGTTTAGGGCATCGTTTATAATATCAACCATCGCCTAAAACTTTTCAAATAATACTAATATGACCTGATTATTGGCGTAAAGGAGGCATTTAACAATTAAATCATTTATTCTCAATCCATATATACTCTCCATCAAATATTTTAAACAATCGTTTATGTATGGCGAAACCACACATTTCTCTCTAACAACTTTTTCTTTGTTAAATCAGTTAGTGTAGATTACGTTTATCCTGACATAAGCAGTGACATCCTCTTAAAGTTATTTCAATGCTCTTTTTAAACTACTGCTCACCCTATACACAAACAATGTCGACCACAATTTATTTCTCTTCTAGCCAAGAGTTGTTCGACTATGCATCGTAATAAGAGACCTGATCCATATATCTTTATTTTCTAAACCTTGCTGGCAGTTTCATTTGGCACTCTTATAATCAATACCTTTGCATACAGTTTTCCAACGATGCTAAGTAAACTAATACCTCGGTAGTTTTTGCAGTCCTACTGCGAACCTTTTTCTTTATAAAGCGGAACGATAACGGCCTTGCCCCAGTTTCCTGGTACGCTGCTGCTTTCCCACCAAAGGTTAAAAAGACGGTACAGCAGACTAGCTACCATGCCTTGTTCAGCCTTCAGTATTTTAACTGTAATCCTGTCATACACTGCAGATTTCCCCAGATTAAAACAATACTTATAAAGGTTTTAACAATTAAAAAATGTTTAGTTATTCCAAACCAGCCAATCTAATTCCAAGAAATTTGCGAAGTTATGAAGTCATTAAATTGTTTATTTAAATTTGTTCATTTTGGCCATAATAAATTCATGATGAAGTCCTGCTATTTTTTTAGAAACTTTGTATTAAACCGTAACATGGTTTTATAATTAATTTTAAAATCATAATGACCTAAGTAAAATGGATTTAAAAATTAGACAGTTATATTTATACAGGGTGGCCAACCGAAAACAAAACAGAGACATTTGCAGAAACTTTGTAAACATTTTAAAAAACGCTCAGACCCGTCGATTTTTATTTAAAAAGAAGCACTCTTTTCCGGTATTTTTAACTCCACTACTTTTAACCCCAAGCGAGGGTAAGAATTGGCCCAAAATGTTTAAATTGCACTGGGGGTCAAATAAGATGTCTGTTAAAAGCTTTAACAATTCTCTTAACAATAGTCTTTAAATTTTATATTTCCTCCCAATACTTTGAAAAAAATTACATGTTAAAACTTTTATTTTACGCACATTCCGAAGAATTTCCGGAGTAATTCGACACCACTCGTCAACGATTCTTTAACGCAAATTTTCCAACGACGCTGGTTGTGTTTTATAGATTTTACTTTTCAGATGTCCCTAAAATAAGAAAGCGAAAGGCAATAAATCTGGTGTTCGTGGAGGCAATTCAATGCTGCCTCTTCTTTCAATCCAATGCCGTGGAAAACGCTGGTCTAAATACTGACGAACAATCAGCACTGACTTGTTAAAAATAAAAATGATATAAGTCATACTGTGGATTATTTTTAAATAAAGCTTCACAATTAAAATTTAATTTTTTAATAAGTAATGGGCGTAATTTTAAAATTTAAACATTATTGTACAAAGAATTGTAAGAGCTTTTGAAATACATCTTATTCGAGCCCAATGTTATTTAAAATTTCTGGGGTAATTCTTACCCTCGCTTTGTTAGGAAACAGATCTTTAAATTCTGTAGATACAATGTTATTAGTTTTATTTGTCAAATTTTTTTTTTGGACCCCTAATTTAGCCATTAATAAAAGTTTATTTTTATATCTAGTAATACTCTATCAAAACGACATTAATTTTGCTTATTGTAGTCCTGTAAAGGACTACAATAATGATACCAAAGATTTGATTAAGGAATAACATATTTGTAACTGTTTTTTAAATTAATTGTAACCACTTTAGATTTGCGGCACTTATCATTATTTTAATGTTATAAGCAAAACGTTGTGTAAAAAAAGAGTAAGTGTTTTATCTTTACGACAAAAATAATTCATTTCAAGCAAAATTACAGATTCAGTTCTTTTTATAAAATATCCACCCAGTTTTATACGAAAATTTTAAGTGTAAAACATAATTGAAATCATTTTTTACCTAAAAAATTAAGCTTTTGTGATAGTTAATTAAAAAACGGTTTAGGTGTTTCCCCCAAAGTAAAATTTTCCTTTTGAATAAATCACCGTCCTGCCCTTTTTTCCACTGAAATTAACCTTTGTGCTGAGAAGTTTCGCTTTGTTAAAAAACTGCCCAACGTGCAAGAATAAAAAAATTTCACAAAAAATATTTCACGTGCCATTATGCTTGGTATTTTATTTGTAAAACGTATCGTAGTGGCAATTTTATAAAAGTTACAAACATAATGACACATTTCATGAGAGTCTACCTCTATATTCAATCGTTTGAATCAGAGTGATCTATTTAAGCTCAGCTGATTTTCATATGTATATTTAAGAATAATGTTACCACCGCCCATTTGTTAAGACTGAACGAGCAGACCCACAGACTAAATACACAGAGTATAGGTTAAACAGAGAAATCACTTGACGGCGCGGGAAATGTCTAGCGAATGTCCTTGAAATTTTACTACGTTCTGTTTACTGAATGATTTCATGTGAGAGCTTTGGCTAAACATTTTATCTGCGATTTTTCTAAGAAAAAAGCGATTTGAATACTTCCATAAGCGATTAGAGAATATTATTTTGTGTTATTTTTATAAATTTTAGTGAATTTATCATCTTAGTGATATTTAACACTACCATTTTTACATAATCTTATTTTGCATGATTTATTTTCTATTAGTTGAGTAGATTGTTGATTCAAGTTATATTAGTAGATTTTTGCTTGTATTGACGTTATTTTGGTTCTTTGCATGTCCCAGTGATTTCCCTTTTTTACATTTCATATTTGTAGTGGAGTACATAGTTTTATTTCTGCTAAATAAATATATTTTGTTCAATACATATTATATATCTCTTGTTAGTTAGTAGAGTTGTTCATTTGATTTTCATTATTTTTGCTTCTTTGAATCATAATATTGAGCACCTATATATTTTTTATAATGGGCAGGTCTGGAGGAGCTAATTGTGCAGTTAAAATCTGCTCAAGTCGTAGTAATACTGATAACTGTAGGTCTTTGAGATTTTTCATATTCCCAAAACCAATAGATGCAGATAGGATGATGAAATGGAAGTTAGCTTGTGGTAATGATGAATACAATTATTATTGTATAATATATAGCAACTATATTCAATTTTTGTAATTTTTTTCATTATACTTTTCACGCATCCATTGAATACACTGGAGATTTTTCAAAACGCAAGAGAAAATGATAATACATAGATGTTCATAGGGTAATACTTAGATAATTGAGACTGGATGAAAGTTCAAAGGTTTGGAACCCTTTTGTGAGTATAATCATATATTTCTAACCATTATTTATGTTACACTTTCATCATAATTTTCATGTATATACTTTCCTGCTAACTGGTCTGCAATAAATTAATGAAAAATTGGTTCCATAGAAGAGGCAATACATTTTTATCAGATGAAATGGATTGAGAGAATTTGTAGATAATCTAGAATCTAGCTGTATTTTTTCTGTAAGTACTCATGATGAAATATTTTGTTCATAGCACCTTTCAACTATGCTTTTATCATTTTGATATTGATTGGTGTATTTTATCAAATATTTGTTTTAGCATTGGTGGGGCTATTCAGCTCATGGGTGTCCAGTTCATTTGTTAGTAAAGAAGCTGGTTCAAACTATGAAACATCAACTACACTTTTGTATTAGGCATCAATAAATTTTTGAAGAATTCTACTTTTATAATAAAACCTACCTGTTGGGATCTGTTCAGTGAAATAAAGTTATTAAATTTGACTTGTATTTATTCTAAAAGAAAACAGATGTTGATATTTATAGGTTTATTTACCATTGGAACAATGTCTACTTGTTCACTTTATTTGCATAAATTGAATTTACTTTGATTAGTATGCCAATTATCAAATTGTAAAAGAAATTATAAATATTAAAATATCTAACCTTACAATTTTGATATTTTGTTGTATCAAAATACTGATAAACCTGAATTCATAAGTTATTGTGGTTTGGTGAGACTTGGCTTGCTATTGGTTGAAAAGTCGTTCATCTGTCAGGAAAACAATTGACATCGAATCAAAATTCGAAGCGTCGAACGCCGAAAATCGCTATTGTGAACAGAACTTCACATGTCATTTACTCCATCTCAACTCGATCACATGACCGTATCAACCAATAGAAAAAGGCCCCCACGCCATTCATGCGTGGGGGCCTGCTCCTTCCACATCATTCTCAAGGTTATTCAACTATTTTTACTATTTCATTTATAAAAAGAGGGAGTGAAACATCTTGTTGTCTAACCACTAATCTTTGCTAAATATTTTAAATGAATTTGTGTTTATGCATGTGATTCAAGTTTTACGATAATGCATGGACAGAAACATTTTTACTAAATAGCAGGGGAGTCCACGATGCTAAATGGAGATTTACTCCAGCGTCGTAGGGACCTATTAGATTTTAAAGATTAGATGGTAGAAAGAAAAAACTTTTATATTATATACACTCTTTCACCGATGGGGGAAGCGTTTACAAATTTTCAAAAAAGTGAAAGAAAATTCTGTAGAAATATCACGAGAGTGAAAATAAATTGAAAATAATTTGACAGATCTTAGAAAATTTATATTATATACACCCTTTCACCGATTGGGGAAGCGTTTACAGATTTTCAAAAAAGTGAAAAAAAAAATTCTGTAGAAATATCACAATCTATGAAAACTTGTTGCCAAATGGCAACAAGTTTGAGGAAAGGCCTGGAAAATTATTATCTAATTTATCGTACTTTCGTGTGGTATTCGATACAATAATAATCACTTTTGATTTTATATTTTTATTTTAACTTTTATTTTAGCAAAGTAGCCGGATGTATAAACGATGTAATTTGGCGTAATGAACACTTAAAACAAGAAATAAAAACAAGGATTTACAAAACGGCAATAAGACTCATCATGACTTATACAGCAGAAACAAGACCAGATACATCCAAAACAAAACAACTTCTAGAAACAACGGAAATGAAGATACTAAGAAAAATTACAGGAAAGACTTTAATGGATAGAGAAAGAAGTGAGAACATTAGACAAATGTGCAAAACGGAGAGTATCAATGATTGGGTATCGAAGAGAGAACAAGAATGGAATCAACACATAAATCGTATAAGAGAAAAAAGACTAGTTCGTATCGCTAGAGATAAGTTGCCAAACGGAACACGAAGTAAAGGTCGGCCAGGAAAGAGGTGGAGTGACAATCTGGATCGTGGCTAATAAAATCGAAGACAAAACAGGCCATAGACCTAGCATGAAAAAAAAGAAGAAGAAAAAGAACAAAATTATATCACTCGACTCAATATAAACTTAATAGGTTAATTAAATTAGGATGCATTGACGTTTTAAACATATAAAAAAAATTTTACAGGTTGCACTCTGGGAGTGCCGGCAGAAGTGAAAACTTAAGTATTAACGTTGTGCGCCCTGCGCCGCCTAAACGAAACAGCCGGCGCAGGCATACATTTTCGCCGCGCCGTAGAAAGAGAGGGGGATACTCCCTCTCCTACGCCACGCCAGCTGTCTACTCTCCATCCGTCTTACGAATTTTCGATCAGGTCACGTGTCCTGACGCGAGTTTAACATTTTTTACCCATTACAAAAAAAGTGTACAACGCCGCTAAAGAAGTTTTCACTTCAAAAAATATTATTTTTAATCTGAAAAATATTGTCTCCAGATTTCCATAGTTTATGAATAATGCATTATTTTTATTAACGCTTTATTATAAATCATATATTAAACATCAGTACCAGATTTGAATGTTTTCGATTTCTTTCTTCCGCTTTTTGTTTGATCTTCTTTCAATATGGCGCTTTTCTTCCTACCTCGACTTTTTCGTTTTCGGCTACCTCGTTTTCGGTTTTGTCGCTTTTGGCTACGTCGTCTACGGCTTCTGCTTTTAATCTTCGTCTTCGAGCCTCCGTTATCGGCAAACCAAAACCTAATTTAAACCTTCCCACGTTCTCTTTGATTAAACCAGCTTTCAGTCCAGTTTTTAATGATTTTTTAACACAAATTGATGCATTTTTTAACGGCTTCTTGCACTGATAAATTATTTGATCTAAAATTTTGTCGGGGGGAGAACCATTAGAGTCATTAAGACATGCTATGGTGTCCATAACATCTGCTAAAAACGACACCTCTCCTTGGACCATTTTAATGCATCAAAAGCAGAACTTAATCAATAAACTAATGAAAAGCACTTAAATTTTGAATTTAGCTACTAAATTAATTTGTCAAAATAAAAATGTACTTGAATTTGTCAGTTTGTTGAATAAGGTTGTCAAGTTACCAGTCAAGAAAAGTCGCATTTTATATTGCTCCAGTGAAATACATCCCTATTACGAATTTTCGATCAGGCCACGTGTCCTGACGCGAGTTTTACATTTTTTACCCATTACAAAAAAAGTTCACAGCGTGCCATAAGAAGTTATCACTTCAATAAAATTATTATAAATGTTGTGCCCTTGGGTGGAGGATTTTTCAACATTGTTTTGTTCTGATCTGTTGAAAGTTAATGATACTTCCCCACTCTCTAAAAGGTTATTAATTAAATTTGAATAATGTTTATTATCCAATTTCAGTTAAGGTTTCAATAAATTAGATGAACTGTGTCCTTTGATTCTTCATATTGAACCCAAAGTTCTTCAAAATAACGCCTAGTTTTGTTGTTGATCAAATTCATAGCCTCTCTCGTCGCAAAATAATTGAAATTGTTTTCAAATCGACGCGCTGCTTATTATGGTATTCTTACATGCATTGTTAATGATTATATTAGTTATTTCATCGACTGATGATTCACTAAAACGTTTGGGATTCATTTTAGGAATTTCTTGAAAATTTATAACAGACGCGTCAGATCAAAAAAATACGTTCATGTGTTTGTAATTCAATAAAAACAATGTGCATGAATAATTCTCGCTGAAATAATGGAATTATTTAATTTATAAACTTAGCTCGGACTGTAAAGAATTTTCTAAAAAAATTTCCATATAAAAGTCAAGGCTTAAATTGTTTAGTGCCAATAGTAAAAATGACAAACTAAATGTTGGTTAAAATTGCGACATATTTTATACAAAAATACTAATGCTAACAAAATTTACTGTCGTATGAATTATTTCCAGTATATGTGTCAGATAAATTAATCACTTTTATATTTAGACAAACGCGTGTCTCCACACCGCGCCAAGTCTTGTTTCAAGATGTTCGCGATGAATTAAATTTCCAAGATAAATAGCGGTTTCCCAGACGTTAAAAATGATTTTTTTTTTAAATAACACCGTTACGGACGCTTAACTGTAACAGTGGCTTAGAAATAGAATGTGTTAAATGTTTGGTTAGTTGTTGGGTTAAAACTAAAAAGAGCGTTTAGTTTACGATTGTATAAAATTTTAAACGAATTATAATTTATTTTTTTTTATTTTTGTGGAACAGAAGTTTGAATGTGTCAGACAGTTTAAATATCTGGGAGCAATGGTGTCAAGACTGTCAAAACTTAAGGTGTACTAGGCGGTAATCAAACCGATTATCTGCTATGGCTGTGAAACTTGGACCCTTACGAAGCATAAGAGCTCCCACTAAAGAGATTTAAAAGAAGGTTCCTGAGGAGAATATTTGGCCCCGTCAAGGACCCAAACACCGAACAATTTCGAATAAGGACAAATGCGGAAGTCTAGGAACTATATCAAAAACCAGACATTGTTAAATCCATAAAATCAATGCGCCTGAAGTGGGCTGGACATGTCCAGAGAGCACCTGACGACCGACTAATTAAGACAGTGTGGGAAGAAAATTCGGTCGGAAAGAGAACGCTGGGACGACCGAAACTCAGATGAAGGGACAACATCTTAAGAGACCTACAAATTATGCGAATATATGACTGGAAGGAAGTCATGCTGGACCGAGATCGTTGGAGGCAAATCGTTAACGCAGCCAAGACCCTCGAAGGGTTGTAGAGAAGGAACAGAAGTTTAAATTTTTATTTTGCTAAACAATAAACTCATTATTGGAAGTTTTTGAGTTAAAATTTAAAAAACAAATTAAACGTAATTATTAAAGGATAATTTTCATTAGCAGAGTTAGGGATAGAGTAACAAGAGCGAGTAGCTGTTTACATGCAAAGTAAAAATAATAGTAGTGTACAATATAGACATGTTTACCAATTTAATACTTGTTTGTGGATACTTCTGGATTATTAAATTGAATTGGTGAACAGGTCTATATTGTATACTACCATTATTTTCACTTTTTAAGTAGGTATCATAATATCATGAAATACCAGCGAAATTCATAAAATACGGGGACGAAACTCTGCAACGCCAGCTGCATAAATTAATAATGCGTATATGGCAAAATAAGAAAAAACCAACAAGATGGAAAAAAAAAATCAATATCATAAGAAAGGGAATAAAATGAAATGCTTTAATTATAGAGGGATCTCTATAACAAACACCGCATACAAAATCCTGTCAAACATACTTCTAAGCAGACTAACCCCTATGTTGAAAACGTCCTAGGATTTAGAACACAGAGATCTACAGTAGACCTGCTATTTACACTAAGACAGCTTCTGGAGAAAGGATGGGAATATAACATACCCATACGCAACCTTTTCATAGAGTTCCAACAAGCTTATGACAGCATAGAAAGGAACCAAGTATGGAATGCGATGGCAGAGCTGTCGATACCAAGAAAATTTATTCGGATGACCAAAGTGTGCATGGAGGACGAAATATCAAAAGTACGTGCTAACAATAAACTCTCTGGCAGTTTTGAAACGGGCTCAAGCAAGGTGACTCCCTATCACCTGTGCTTTTTAATCTTGTCCTAGAGAAAGCAGTGTGAAAAGCCGGAGTAAAAACAGAGTTACTTACAGCACAAGGATCTAAAGTGCTGCTGGAATACGCAGACGAAATTTACGTTATGGGAAGATTTACAAGCTCCGTAAAGAAAACGTACAACAAAGTTAAAAGAGCCACGAGTAGGGTAGGGACGGGGTTAAAATTGAACGAAGGAAAAACAAAATACATGTGCGTGAACCGAACACAAAGGCAAGATAGATTAGGCCAAAACATCACATTCGGCACTCTCAATTTCGAAAGAGTGAAACGCTTTAAATATCTGGAAGCAATAATCACCGCAGGTAACGACAGATGTAAAAATTGCCACATTTGCAGACGATACAGCACTCCTTGCAGTAGATCAAGATCAGGACGTGTCCTGTATAAAATTGCAGTCATCTACTAATGCAATACTTAAATAGACTAAACAATGGAAAGTCAAGCTTAACGAAAATAAATCGATCCATGTCAAATTTACCAATAAAAGACTAGTCAATCCACCACCTCTATATATCAGTGACATTTTAGTACCATATAGTAACAATGCTCTCTTGGCATGACTTTTGACACTAAGCTCAGATGGAAAGCGCATGTAAAAAAGAAACCGAACTTGGACTAAAAATAGCAACTTTTATCTAACCTAAATTAGCTACAACAATACTTCAAACTAAGGACATACTCACTAGCATGCCTTAGATTGCTCTGCTTTTTACGGTCACTTCACCAACTCGAAAGGCTTCGTCCTCTTGAGTCTTCTTACCAAATTCGCATTGTCGAGGATCTGGATTGCCTCGACGTTAACGTGTTGGAGGAGTCTTTGTTCGTGACTTCTGGCAAACTTTTCTATGGTCTGGTTAACTGTGTCTATTTCCAAATCTCTATGGAGGTCACTATTTTTATAGTACCAAGGCGCATTAACAATGTTTCTAAGTACTTTGTTTTGGAATCGCTGGATGATGTCTATATTGCTTTTACTGGCACAACCCCACAGCTGAATGCCATACGTCTATACAGGCTTAAGGATCTGTTTATATAGTAGTATTTTATTGTAGTTTGACAGGGTGAAATGTCTTCCCAATAGCCAATACATCTTTTTATATCTAATATCTAGCTCTTTTTTTTCTTTTTTACATGGGCCTCCAGCGCAGCCTCGCGTCTAGAGAAATACCCAAATATTTTGCAGAATCTGCATACGGTACTTGAGTAATATTAATGCTAATTCGAATTTGTTGTTTGTTTTTATTTGTAAAGTTGATGCAAACAGACTTAGTCTCGTTCAACTTAATTCGCCATTTTTTAGTCCAATCAATAATTTCATTAACGGATATTTGTAACTTTCTTACGGCTTCTTCATGATCTTCGCCCGGTATCGTCAGCGAAGGTCGCTATCGTGTTCTCTATAAAGGTCGGAATACCGCTAGTGTATAGTAGGTATAGGATGGGGCCAAGCACACTGCCTTGCGGTACTTCTGCCCTAATTTCTTTAAATTCCGAATAAGCTTTCTCTTGTTTTATTCTAAAAAGTGAATAAGAAAATAAATTAAATTTTTTTTATATCTAGGAAATAAACTTTCTCTTGTTGTGTAATGATTTATTCAAAACGCAAAATAAAATTTTCGGAGTCGGCAGAAAGTTTCACGAAACTTATGACTGCAAGATTCGTTAAGCCCTTGTCTTTTCAAAGATAATCGTAGAGTTGCCTCTACGGATTTGCTCGCAGTTTTATCCCAATTACGAGGATCTCGAGTATTAATTTCAAATAATTAAACCTTAACGTAGCCGTTTTAAATTTTAATTAATACAACCAACATTTTTTGTATAACTTTTTGTATCACCGGGTTTTTAATTAATTAAATTTAAATTGTCTCGATCTTTATTAGTTGATTATTTTTTGATAATCTTTGATGATTTTTTGCGAGCTACTAGCTCGTCATGACAAAATTGTTAATAACTTTTTTGTATTTGTACAAAGGTGGTATTTATACTGAAGGAACTGGCGATCCTGTTGTTGCTAGGTGTTATCTGGTATAAGGATCGTAGAGTTTAACATTTTTAAAACGGAAACATTCTCAAAACGATTTTGAACAACTTTTAGTTTGACATAATTGTTTTTTTTAATTTTCTACATTATTAAGAAATAAACAGCACCTATAACTTATTACTTTTTGGGTGTGTTGCAACGAAAAGTTTATTAAATAATATATTATTATATATTAATGACAGTTAATGTATTTATTTAACATTAAAACTAACAATTCCCAGTGAAAAGAATGAAAAAATATCATATGTTTTGTTGTTATAATAATTAAAATTATTACAAAAACGATTTCAAATTGTTTATAACAAATTATAATTGTCATTAACAATATTCTGTTTATGTCAACCGTATTCTTTTAAACTTTTTCTTATCATTTTATAAGCGGGAGATATTTTCAATTGTTTATAACAATTGAATTTTTTTTTTATGATCAATAATCATTTGTTGGTAACAATAATCAATTGTTATAAAAAATGCTTGATTACTAACAATAATTTTATAATTTATAAATTGCAAATTTCAGGTAGTTCCATTTTTTCAGTTTTTTTATTCTCCATAAAAAACACTTGACCAAGTTTGCTGAAAATCTAAACAGTTCTAAGTTGCGTAATTATGCGTCGAATGCAATTGGTCCCACGTCGATATCATTTTATGTTCTCGAGATAATTCCAAAAGTTTACCTTTTTTTTCAGTTTTTTGATTCTCTATAAAAAACAGCTTAACCGATTTTGCTGAAAATCTAAATAGTTCTAAGTTGCTTAATTAAGCGTCGAATGCAGTTGGTCCCACGTCGATATCATTTTTTAATCTCGAGATAATCGAGACGAAAAATAATTCCAAAAGTTTACCTTTTTTTCAGTTTTTTGATTTTCCATAAAAAACAGTTTAACCGTTTTTCTAAAAAACTAAACAGTTCTAAGTTACGTAATAAAGGGTCGAATGCAATTGTTCCCACGTTGATATCATTTTTTGTTCTCGAGATAATCGAGACGAAAAATAAGTCTGAACGAACATACGCACATACGTACATACACACACAGACATCCACTTAAAAACTATTGAATTCGACTCTGGGGACTTTGAAATGTGAAGATATGTCAAAATTCGGGATTCGCAAAATTGGACCCATTACTATAACTTTCACTGGAAAATTAACAATTGTTAAATATACTGAGTCACCCAACACTTTCCTAATCTAATTTTAAATCGTCGAAGTGACATGGCCCGCACTCTTTCGTAACATTAAATCCAGATGCAATAATAATGTTTTCTTTTGGAATTTTTGGATACAATAGATCCGTAAATGTTTTTGATCTTGATGTTAAATTAGACTTTTTAATTTTGAATGAATCCAAAATTATTGAGAACGGTAGATTACTTTGAGATTTACTATTCATTATAAATGTGATTAAAACAGGGTTTCAGTTGATTTGCGTGAGCTCTGAACAACTGATTATTTTAACTTCTTCCCTAAAGACATACATCAAGACTTTAACTTGTGTTTTGGATGAATTGGGTTTCCAACCATGACTGTGTCTTCTTTGTCTTCTTTAATATTTAATGAGCACTGACATTTAGACCTTAAAAAGAACACTTTTTTGTATTATTTTTATTTTATTTTACTTTAGTTCTATCATCAGTATATAAACGAAACGGAACTACCAAAGTATTAGTTTACTCGGCGTTGTCGGCAAACTGTATGCAAAGATATTGATTAAAAGAGTGACAAATAAAACTAGGAAGATGATATGGGATGTGCAAGTACGATTTAAAAGAAAAAGAAAATGTATGGATACGTTTTTTTTATTACGGGGTATAGTCTAAAAGTTTTTGGCTATAAGTTAGATGGTCTGTGTATGGGGTCTGTGAATGCTAGTTTAATACGAGCACTGAAATCACTTTACAAGGATTACATTGCTTATGTCAGGATAAACAGCGCTTACACAGACTGGTTTAACATCAAAAAAGGTGTGGGACAGGGATGTGTGGCTTCGTCATGGCTGTTTAACTTATACATAGACGATTGTTTATAAGATTTAAAAAAGAATGCGTGAGTTAAAAATAAATGATTTATTCGTCAAATGCCTTCTTTACGCCGATAATCAAGTCATATTAGCGTCATCTAAAGAGAAGCTGCAGGCGATGGTTCATGTTATGCATAATGCCCTGAAAATCAAAGAGATGAAAATAAATGTAAGCAAAACGAAAGTAATGGTTTTTTAAAGAGGAGAAAGCATGACAAACGGTTTTTATTAAGGGAGAAAGAGTGGATTAAGTAAATGAGTTTGTATACTTAGGTTCAAAGTTTACGAAATATGGAAAGTATGACAGTGACATTGAGCGTGTTGGCTGGAAAACAAATAAATGGGGCACTGCATAGCTTTATGGACAGCCAAAAAGTGTCAAAAAAGCACGTCTGGCATAGAGGAGTGTTGGTTCCTACACTTAAGTATGTTAGTGAATGTTGGGTTTGACAGAAGAAGCATAAAAATAGGATTAATGCTGCGAAGATGAGTAGTCTGAGAAGTATAGCCGGAATGACTCGGTCGGATAAAGTGAAGAATAGTGAGATAAGGAACGCTGTGGTGTAATAGATAAAGAAATACTTAGATGGTTTGAATACGTAGAGAGAATCGACATTATTTTGAAGAAAGGCCGGGTCAAGCGTACCAACAATCAGCAAGCATTAATGAGAGCAATGATAAAATAAGAAAAAGCAAAAGATGTGTGTAAGCACCGTAGCAAGTAAAAGAAAGTGATATATCTTTACTCCTATGGGAAAAAGGCGTAACTATATGCATGTATGTATGTAAAGAAACTATGTTAGCAATGTATTCCACATAATTTGACAATAGTTTAAAACATGGTTAGCATTAATTTGAAATGCTTGAAAACTACAATCAAGGTTCTTTAGAAGATCGTATAAGATAAAGAATTGTTATTTTATGGGTACGATTTCAAGATGTATTAAAATCACCAAAAATTGCTCACATACGAAACGATTTGAAGCAAATAGTCGTCTGTTGTTTAGGAAAAACTGAACATACTTATCGCATACATGATTTTAGAGAATTGTTATAGATCAATTTTGAATGTCACACAATTATTTATTTGCTAAAGGTTTTTAGAGAGATACGAAAAATTAACCATTTTTAACTAATAATTCTTTTTTATTAAAATGCCAGCTTTTACACCTCAGCAAAAACAGCAGTATATTTAAGCACTTAAAACTTTGAATGCATAGGTCCTTCGACGTATCAGAACAGGCAGTTATTGCGTTTGGAGGTACAAAAAAATACCATCATTGCAGAAGAATATTTCCAGTAAAGTCCAACATTTGACAGTTTTTTTGGTTTATTTGTATCTCATTAAAAAAAAAATATATTTACTCTATAAGTAAAAATAATAGTTTAACATAATGTTGCTCATAGGCATGATTGCTTTCTTTTATCTTTTATGTGTTTCTGCTAAATTAAGAGTCTTCCTTCTCTGGATGTAGCTTGAAAAATTGTCGCGTAAAAATGTTAACCCGATGTTGGAAAAGTTGGAAAATGTAAACCCTAGGGCAAAGAACTACAAAGAAAATAGCAAGGCGGCGGCAACTCTTTGCGATGGTGAAAAAATCTAGAGTTTTGGTTTCATTAGATTTTTGAGGCGGCGGCGTTTATTGAATTATCCTTTTCTAAGAGTTTTATTTGATATATACGAAGGATTTTTATTTTTTTTGCTCGAAAAAATTTTTTCTTTTTTTTGTTTTTTTTTTTTCAAAGAATTAGTTGAGACAATGAACAAAAAACATAGAACAATATATCTGTAAATAAAATTTGTAGAATTAATGTCTTTTTCAGTAATGAAACTAAAATAAAGATGGTTTATAAATACACAGGTTGTCAAGAATCATTTATTGAAAAAAAATATAAAATTTAACAAAGAGATAATGTACAAGAAAGTAAAGTTAAGCTTATAAATTGTCCCTTTATTGAAATCAATACCTGTTTTGTGAAAAACTGTTTAATTTTTGATCCTGAAAAATTGGAAAAATGAATCGAGTAAGGAATTTAATTAAACAAGAGGTTGTGCGGCCATCAGTTTTATTGGATGAGAGGTATTGACAAAGTTATGTTGCTAATTTGTTAGGCAAAAATCGTTCCACAATAAGTCAAATGGTAAGATGATTGAATGAGGTGGGAAATTATTCCAGAAAGTCATGTAAAGGGCAAAAACGATGCGCTAACGACCGAAATAAACGTGTTATTAGACAATACGCTATAAGAAACAGGTTTGTCACTACTTTTGTAATCAGAAAGGAACTCAAAGCTGTCCGGCATGTCACATTTTTTTTAAAACATTTAGAAGACGGGTAAATAAAGCTGGATTAAACAGTATGAGACTTGCTTACTAGAGAGAACAAAGTTGCTAGGTTACGTTTTGCTCTATATCGTCAAAATTGGTCTGTCGATAATTAAAAAAACGTTTTACTCACAGATGAAACTAGAGTTAGCCTAAACATCCAAATAGTCATGAACAAGTTTTTTTTTTTATGAAAATAGTCGCAAAAAGGGTAGACCTATCGTGTGGGCCGCGGACGGCCCGCATTGCGACTATTAGAAGGGGAAGGGATTATAAAAAGGAAATGATTGTGGACACGCTTTTTAAAAAGTTGCAGGTCATAGTTCTCTGGAAAAACTGATTTTGGAAGTTTATTCCATTCCGTAGCAGCCCTGTAAAAGAAGGATTCTTGATAAAGATTGGTCCTTGTAGTGTCAAGCTTGAGAGTAAATGTGTGAGACTGATCAGCGTGCCGATTTCTTCGGAGGAATGTGGCCAATGGTGGTACAAGAGTTTTTATTTCTCTGGAGTATCTGCCATGGAAATATCTGTAGAGCAATGACTGGTCTGCAACTCTTCTTCTATGTTCTAGAGGGTGAAGGGTATCTGTGAGAGTTGAGCTGTTTATCAAGCGAATGGATCTTTTCTGAATGGAATCTAGAAGACGAAGAGAATCCCTTGGTGCTGAACCCCAAATGTGCGAGCAATACTCCAGTAGAGGTCGGATTTGAGCCTTGTACGTCGTCAACAGTTGATCAGGAGTAAAAAACTTTCTGGTTTTCCACAGAAAACCTAGCCTCCGGCTTGCCGACTTTGCGATGTTAGCAACATGGTCATGCCAAGACATATTATTGGCCACCGTGACTCCCAAAACCGAGATGGAGGGACTTGGTTCAAGGGTATTTCCGGACATTGTGATGGGATGATTTGAGGAATTCACTTTTTTGGAAAACGTGGCACTTTGTGTTTTTTGGCCGTTGAACTGAACAAGATTGTTGGTTCCCCACTCGACGATTGCTTTAAGATCTCTATTGATGGAATCAACATGTTCCTGCCTGAGTCTATTTGTATCATTCACCGAAAGTGATCGATAGGATGTGAAAGTTGAGACAAGTGTGCTATCGTCTGCGAAACTGTAAATGGGGTTCGTGGTGGTTTTCAAGAGGTCGTTGATGTGTAAAAAAAATAAGGTGGGGGACAGGATGGAACCCTGGGGGACCCCGGCAAAGACCAGGAGAGAAATTTCCTTCTGGCAATATTCCTGCAAGGATTCCACTCAGCGATGGCTCTGTTATGTTCTGGGGTGGTATATGCTTTGACGCTTGACTCTCGGTTTCACCACTCTTTCCAATGAGTGGGGCGCGCATGCACAATACGGTGTGCGCGGACACGTTTGTGGATTGCAAAGACCCGTTTTTACATACGTATTATTTTAATTTTTGAAATAAACAAGGACCTACGTTACCTTTTATAAACATATTAATCATAAATCGGACCACTACTCAACCGTATGTCTCATAATAATAGTAACTTCGTTACAATACCATCATTGATATCTTAAATTGTTAAGGTTACCAAACCCTAGACTACTCAAAATTCATCCTTTAAAATAAAAAAAATTTAAATTTTGAAATTGAAGGCTTTCGAACTATAAAAACGATACAAAATCCCGATTCGGAGGTGAAAATTTACATTGAGTAAAGTCGAATATGCATGACCTTCAAGTGGAATATGCTGCAGAATAAGAAATTGCCTTATTATTTTGTGGCGGGTGAAGTGTCGCGAGAAATTTCAGAAAAGCCAATAAAAAAAAAAATAAAAACAGGAAAATAAAGTGACTTCAAATCGTGGTTGGATGATGGAGGAAGTAGATATCGATATTTCTCGTCGCATTTTCAGAGAATTTTGTTAGGAATAGTCGCTTCGAATGGAAATTATGGATTCTTCATACCACACCTTTTTGTTTTTTACATCACACAAAATCATGAACTATGATTTTCAGTTTTTATTCTCCCGATATTTTATTATTGTCCATAAACATTTATTTGGGATGTAAATTTATATAAAAATAAATATATATTTAGATAAAATGACAAAATCGCACTATCCAGACACGAGATATATCTTTTATAGTCACATCTACAAGTTAGGTTAGGATAGGTTAAACAAAAAACTTGCCAATTCTAAAATAAAAAAAAATTAAAATAAAGCTTACTGGTATATTTAATGAAATATACTTCACTGAAATCATACTCGATGTGTGGCTCAAGAGTACATTTATAACGCTACCCTAGAAATCAAGTGCAAAGAACTGTAAAGACTTTCGTACGATTTGTCTTATGAGTTACTCTCTTAAACTCTTCTTGAAATTAATCAAAGAATTTATAAAATCTGCGAAGAAAAGATCAGCTCTACCCAGTTTGAGTTTAAGAATGCCCTAGTTACTAGGGAGGCACTCTTTATTTCAAAGAGCTCGAGATGTTAATCATGATATTTTTGCATGTTTCATTGATTATCAAAAAGCATTCGATACGGTTCAGCATAGTGAGATGATGGAAGTTCTTGAATCAACTGGACTGGAGAAACAAGATCTTAGAATTATAGCAAATCTTTATTGGAATCAGACCTCTTTGGTCAGAATAGAAAGTGAAGAATCCGATGAAGTTCTTATACAGAGAGGAGTTCGACAGGGTTGTGTTCTTTCGCCATTCTTGTTCAACATGTATTCAAAATACATATTTCGAGAAGCCTTGAAAAATACCACCGACGGGGTAATGGTTAATGGCGAGTGCATTAATAACATACGATATGCGGGTGACACAGTAATTATCTCACACGATCTAAAAGGACTTCAAAGATTAATGAACAGAGTGGTGAAAGTAAGTAAAAGATATGGACTACAGACTCATCCAAAGAGTTATTAAGTATGTCTATTTGGGAAAAAATATTAACAAAGAATGGGACCACTCTGTTGAGATAAGATGCCCCATTAAAATGGCTCGAACCATATTCCTTAAATGGCAAAATTGTTCAAAATTAGTGGCCTGTGTGGTTTAATACATCAACTGTGAGCTTATTCCGTGCATCAGTGAATAAAGTTCGTAAAGCCATTATGCTCGCCAACATCCGGATTTTTTTTTTTTTTTTTATGTTCTGGTTCCCACGAAAAGGGATATCCTGTAATGTTCAGAGAACATCGTGGAAACTAAGGGAAAGAAGGTAGGAGTTGGTGTTTTTAAATTTCTGGAGGTTGTATGCCTCGGGGAACACCTCCCTAGGCAATGAGTTCCAAAGCCTCGCAATTCGTTGGATGAATGAGTCTTTGGAAAGTGATGTTCTGCAGGTCTCCAAAGTGACCATGAAGGGGTGTGAAGACTGAACTTGACGGGTTAATCTCGAAGAGACTGCCAAAGGAGGAGCGATTGTTGATATTTCAGAAGAGCATCGCCCATGAAAATATCTATAAAATAGAGACAAATCGCCAACTTTTCTACGGTGTTCCAGACAAGTGAGCGAGTTTGTAAGCGAGGCATCACCGACGAGACGAATTGCCCTTTTTTGGACAGAATCCAGTAGCTTCAGGATATGTTTAGGTGCTGCACTCCAAATATGGGAACAGTACTCCAGTACAGGTCGGATCTGTGCCTTATAGATCATAAGCAGCTGACTGGAGGTGAAATAGCTCTTGGCACGAAACAAAAAACCAAGTTTTTGGGATGCACTTTTGGCAATGGACCTCACGTGATTTTCCCAGGAATGGATAGGCATCAACAAAAGAAGAAGAGAAATTAAAGCATATGTGTCACAGGGTATTTGGCTAAATCCATTACTATAACTTCTATTTACAAGTGACATTCTTAAGCTTCACAATGATACAGTAGTCACTATTAGTAACGACACTACAATTATGAATGTGGGAATAATTATGCTATTTATGAATTAAAATTTAAAACACATTTTACAATATTGTTTAGTTATTGCTGTTCTTAACCTGTTTTTTTGTGGTAAGGGTGTAATTTTTTATGGTCAATGGAAAAGTCAGCGTTAAAAGTTTAATATATTAAAAACAATTGTTGACTACTAGGATGGAGCTCCAAATATTGCCTACAAAAATAACGAACTGCTTTTCTTTACACAGATACTGAAACTGGTTTGGACTTGTGATATATATCTCTTGGATTGTAGCAATAAAAGCAATATTTAAGTTATTAAATGATACAAGAGTATACCACTAGGTGTCGTGTAAGTAAAGCATGGGTCGCCCATCCACTGCGACCTTTAATAGGTCTATTGTGGCTCAAGAGTATACCACTAAGGTACATTATCGATGCATCATCATACCGCCAAAACAACAACAATTTTAGGTACCTACAAATGGGTACTATAGATAAGACCATTTTTAAAAGTTGCTTCATCATGCGAACGTCAAGGTTATTCAGCACCCGGACAACAAGCACTTACTGAGACTTAAAAAATCAAATCTCTTTAGTTCAGTCATTGTATTAGTTTAAAGCAGAGCATACTAATCACAATTTATGTAAACTAGTGACTAATAATAATCTAATTCAGAAAACAGACTGACTAACTTCCGCAAACGGATGCCAATTTATATATTAATGTTCTACCAAAAATTCGTGATTAGTCGGGAAGGTATTTGAACATCCTCGTTATCGGCGTGACGTCATCGTACCGCACAGCTCGCTTCCGTAACATATTTTAGTGGCGTATCGCAAAATCGTTAATTCTTCATTTTTTTCTTTTTGTTTTCCTACTAATACCTGATAGTTAAATATGTGTGGATTTATTAAATATTTTGTAATAAGATAGAAATCATCCTTTGTTGTTTATTTGCAGTGGGTTTGGGTTTGGCTGATGAAAAATTGAGTGCAGATTTTGCAATAACTGAATTTATTGACTTACAATCAAAAATTAGCATGTGGCGACAAACTTTTTAAAGAAAAATACAGTTTTAATTTTACTGAAAATTGACATACCTTTTATTCAATACAATGACACTTATTTTTTTTAAATTTAAACAAGACTAACGCCAAACAATCGTCGGATTGTTACGCAAAGACTATAACAAACGTGATTACAAATTTCGGAGCACGTCTTGCCTATCGCTATTCAATTCGGTGTGTGGCTGTCACATGAAGTTATTAAAAGATGCTTATGGCTTGCCAACTTAATTGTACGAAACTATCAATTTACATAATTACCAACTTTGACTCTATATAAAACAATAGTATGAAGTGAGGATAGGGTCAAGGTTGGGTTGGGTTGGGTGAGCTGTCAGTTGATCAATTCTCAACATCCTTATTATCAAATCTGGCTTTACAACCCCTGATGGGCTTTCGCCGACTCCACCACACTTTTTAATCTTTCTCTTCCCAGTATAATTTACAGGCCATCTTGTAAGTTCATGGCTCTTAGGTCTTTTGCGATGTTGTCTCTCCATCTAAGTTTCCTTGATTGCATTAACAAACGTGATTACAAATTTCGGAGCACGTCTTGCCTATCGCTATTCAATTCGGTGTGTGGCTGTCACATGAAGTTATTAAAAGATGCTTATGGCTTGCCAACTTAATTGTACGAAACTATCAATTTACATAATTACCAACTTTGACTCTATATAAAACAATAGTATGAAGTGAGGATAGGGTCAAGGTTGGGTTGGGTTGGGTGAGCTGTCAGTTGATCAATTCTCAACATCCTTATTATCAAATCTGGCTTTACAACCCCTGATGGGCTTTCGCCGACTCCACCACACTTTTTAATCTTTCTCTTCCCAGTATAATTTACAGGCCATCTTGTAAGTTCATGGCTCTTAGGTCTTTTGCGATGTTGTCTCTCCATCTAAGTTTCCTTGATTGCATTAAACCCTGGCGAGCAAAAAGGCATCTGTTTCTGGCTTGTGTCCTGTTAATTATTTCCTCTGTGATATAGTTATTTTCATTTATGTTCGTACCTAGATATTTAGATTGTCTTGCCCGCTCGAAATTGTAGTCTTCAATAGAGAAGTTTTGCCCTATTCTATCTCTGTTACGAACATTCCTACTGAGATACATATATTTGGTCTTGTCCCCGTTTATTTTATGGCCTATTGTTTCTGCTTCCTTTTTGAATCTTAACCAGGCGTCTTTAAGATTAATCCTGCTGTTGCCAATTATGTCCACATCATCTGCGAAAGCCAGTAGTAGGTTAGGTCCTTCCTGGTGGAATATAGCCGTTGGTGTCTCAATCTTGGCTTTTCTTTATATATATTATTGGGTTATGTTAAAGAGTTAGGGTGAAAGCAAGTCGCTCATTAAGCACAGTTCTTGCATTGCTTCCCACAATTTTGCTCTACATACCCTGTCAAATCCCTGCTTAAAATCAATAAATATCTGGTGGAGTTCCATGTTAAATTTCCAGCATTTCTCCATTATTTGTCTAATGTTGAAAATATGGTCTAAAGTAGACCTTTTAGGCCGGTAATAAATAAATAAATAAATTTTACGCTGTTTTAAATTTTAAAAACTTTTCTTAATAAAAAGCACTTTTAAGGTAGGTTTTTATAAAAGCAACCGGTTTGTAAAAGCACCGAATGAGCATGAAATGTATTCAAGTGCTGCTTAAGTCATACTTATTTGTCTGTTAAAACATTGCCACACAAACACCAGTGCTTAAGACTTTAAACGAAATGTTAAGGTTACAAAAATGATAATCCTATATTTTCTTGGTTCGTGATATCGAAATTTATCGACTTAAACACAAATAATCTTAGAAATCCTAACATCTTTACTCTAAGAAACCCCTTTTGCAATACACTGTGTGTAAAATATATCAGGAAATTAAAAAAAATATGGTAGCAAAATAATATGTTACACTGTAAAAAAATCAAATTCTCATGTTTTAGAGTGCAGCTATCTTGTGTGCAAACATATTAAATTAAATTAATGAAATTGATCCTTCCACTTCCACAACACAGTCTATCCAATTTGATATTGCAGCTGTTGCGACAGCAACATCTCGTTTTAAAATTGAACGGAAGTTTCGAAATAACTTCTTTTGTGAAAATGATGAGACTCATCGAATATATGTCGAGGAAATGGATAAAAATACAATTCGAAAAATGGAATGTATTTGATGCTGGTCAAATCAAATAGCAAAAGTCGTAGTTACTAACAGATTTTTATCTTTAAATACGAGTTAGCAGCATTTAATCATAGTGTATGTCGTTTATTTGGTAATACATATAAGACACTGTGAGTTTAAAAAATATTTTGTCAGTTCTATATCATAGTACGTAAAATGTGAGCAAGTCTTGCTGAATATTAAAACATTGAACATTTATGGGTAATATGTTACATAATTTTTATCAATCCAAAACCTATATAATCTTATTTTAATGGACTTAATAATACATAATTTTTTTTGTATTTATTAATTTATTATTGTCCATTTTTTATATTTTTAACTCTGCTTCTCTTAATAGTTTTGTTTTTATTAAAAATTTATTATTTAACTTAATTAGGAATGTTTGTTTGTTGTGGTACAGTTTAACATACATACATTCATATAGTCACGCCTTTTTACCGTATGAGTAGGCAGAAACCACTTTCTTCCACTTACTGCAATTCTTACACACATCTTTTGCTTCCTCTACTTTCATTAGTGCTCTCATACATGCTCGTCGGTTGTTGGTACTCTTGACCTGGCCTTTCTTTAAAACAATTATCGAGATATATTCGCCGAGGAAAAATTCTCGTTACACCTGTCATTTACAACCACCAAGACAAAGTCTCCACGTAGAAGTATACTTTAAAGAGATGAAGTAAATATTAGCAAGGAATTTGGACTAAAAATAAATAACTTTCTATTAAATGGCACTCTATATATTACAAAACATGACGAATCCTGAAAAACCCTGTTTGACGATTATTAAGAAGTAGACGTGAAAAAAACGTGTGGGCTATAATGTATAGGTTAGCATTTGATGTGGTTGTGTGGGTGTCTTTTGATGCTTTTGTATGTTTTATTGAAAATAAAAATTTTATAATGGGCGGACGAAATGGTAAGAATAACTACCCTGTGAAAACGATCGAGGTAATTGCTTTTGTAAGTTTATAAAAAAACTAGGCAAAACATAGCTTGCAAATTCCAATATAAAGTTATTTTTGCCAAGTATTAGCTGCGACAAGAATATTAAAAAAGGAGTTTTGCAGTGTTCGTGACGGGGCTTAAGGAGTAGAGACAGGTAAGCAGAATTGTATTTCATTTCCGAACACATCCAACGGAAGGCGTCTCTCTAGAGGGTTCATTTCAGAAAGACATTGACAAAAACAAATTGTAAATGCTGTGTCTGGCATGATCCATAATATTTTTCAAGATATAACAGTAACATGATAGTATTACCAATGAGAACAATTCGTTTTGACTAAAGGAGTACTAAGGGGTATTTATGTTTAAAGAGTTTAAAGACGTTTTAAGCAATTTATAGGGGGGGGGGGGAACTTATGGTTTCGCGTCACCATGGTGACTTCAGCATCAGCGACAAATGAGTGTTTTCCATGTAGAAGGTGACAGTGGCTGCCAGCAGTGGTCAAAATAATATTATAAAAAATAAATGCTAATATTTTTTAAAACAAATATTAACATATTTATTATTCATTGTTGTACTGCACAGTGATCCTTAAATGAAACAATTAAAATTATAAATAAAATAATACATAATTTAAACAATGCACAGTACAAACAAATTAAACTTTCCACGTTCAAAAGCAAAGGTGACGTGGTAGCTTCTTCTATATGTTTGTCAAAAAGTGGCCCTGTGGCCAGCTTACTTCTATTGGGTTATTTATTATTTAATTATTTAAATTTACCCACAAATTAGCTATGAGAAAGGCAAGGAAAAGACCAAGACTGTGAAAATCTTGGTATTGGTCTTGGTATTGGTCCTACTTAAATACTTCTAGTCTTGGTCTTGGTCTTGCTTATTTAGTCTTGGTCTTGGTCTTGCTGATTTAGTCTTGGTCTTGCGTATTCAGTCTTAGTTTTACTCATTTGACCTGTAACTTGGAATTTTTTTTTAATTTTTCTAAATGCTAACATTATAATAGTATATTTCATTAGGAGTCGAGAAAATAGGCTTTCTCCGTGCGCGAGCGACAAGTTTATGTGGAAGGCGCAGCCGAACACGGAAAGTCGTGCAAGCACGAAAAAAGCATTTATGGACGTGTAATGAACGATACTTTTCATTATATCTACCTGAAAACCACAAATTGTTAAGATATTATCACTAAAAATATCAAAAAATTGTCAAAAAACAAGCATTATTTATTCCGTTGCTAAGAAAATAAACAGAAAAATTTGCGATTTCTAGAGAACTGTCAATAACATATTATTTTATTTTGACATGCAGGTAGGCAGCTGATGACACAAGTGCACCGTAAAATGCACGGAAAAAGCCAACTTTCGGTGCGCTAAATAGGCATGTAAATATAGTGTTTTCAGGTAGGTATAATGAAAACATTTTTTTAGGGCATAAATTATAAATTATACATAAGCAATATTTAACCATTAAAACTTTATTTTATGGCGAACAAAAAAAACTAGAACAAAGAATACTTACTTTAAGAAAATTCTTGCAGATCCTATTTTTCAAACAGTGGTAAAATTTACTGTTTTTTATATTCAGTGTTAAAATGTAGTGAAGCAAAATAAAAATTTAAAATACAAGAAAATATTTAGCTCCCAAAAGAAAAGCATATGTTCAAGTAATGATAAATATTTCAACTAATTATTTCACCGGAATTTATTTTTTTTCGTTTATCCTTGCACATTTGGTCTTGGTCTTGCATATTAGTTTTTGATTTTGGTCTTGATCTTGTTCATTTGGTCTTGGTATTGCTCGTGTTTAATTGGTCTTGGTCTTGCTTTTTCGCAAGACTTTATTTTCTTAGAGTTTTAATGCAATCTAAATATTGAGGTTTTCTCTAAAACGTCCCCCGTGTTGGGTTAGGTTAGGTAAGGCTAATAATAATCGGTATTAATTAAGGCAGTAAAAGTAAAAAAATATAGTCTAACCTAACCTAACATCCTATCCTCACACCAACATTACCTCGTGAAGAACGAATCTAATTTTTTTTAGGGATCCAAAGCCATGCGCCTCCTTAATATTACTTGCGATACTACATACCTACTAGTGGTAAAGAACGAAAGAAAATATTTTTTTTACGTTTTTGAGATATTTTCAAAAAATTTACTTTAGGGTTAGTTTTTAATTTTTTTTAGGGGTCCAAAGCCATGCGCCCCCTTAATATTATTCGGGATATTACATACTAGTGGTAGAAAACATGTCATAAAAATTTGGAGCCATTCTTTGCAATAGCCGCGATTGTAAATATTATTTATAAAAATGGTAAAGAATTGTGTTTTTTTTTTAACCAAAAGTATAAAAAAATAAAATTTACGTAGGTATACTTGTATATCTAAACATTTTTACTGCAGTAGTAAAAGAAATTTTTCTTTCAGAATTTGAAAGGTTGTCTTTTATGTCTAGAGAAATCTTAAAATAAGCGTAAGCCCAAGCTGTTATACAAATAGTCTGGAGAGATTTCTTAAAGACTGATATCGTTCGATATAGAAAATGTCTTTAATCCAGAGAATTGCGTTCCTATTTAAGTATGTTTTTCTTATTTCCTATAACGTCTTCAATACGAAATCGAACTTGTCATATATGTTGCAAAATTATGGCCTAAAAAATTTGATCTTTATTAAAAACCGGATTTGTGTTTTAACAAACAACAATCAGGGATTGTTACGATTATTATTTTAACTAACATTGTATCTTAGAGACAAAATCCGTGGGTTTCCATGAAATTCAATGTCAAGTTGCTTACTATTTTTCTGTCCAACAACAATGACCATGACCATGTTGCTAACATCGCAAAGTCAGCAAGCCAGAGGCTTAGTTTTCTGTGGAAAGCCAGAAAGTTTTTTACTCCTGATCAACTGTTGACGACGTACAAGGCTCAAATCCGACCTCTACTGGAGTATTGCTCGCACATTTGGAGTTCAGCACCAAGGCATTCTCTTCGTCTTCTAGATTCCATTCAGAAAAGAGCCATTCGCTTGATAAACAGCTCAACTCTCACAGATACCCTTCACCCTCTAGAACATAGAAGAAGAGTTGCAGACCAGTCATTGCTCTACAGATATTTCCATGGCAGATACTCCAGAGAAATAAAAACTCTTGTACCACCATTGGCCACATTCGGCCGAAGAACTCGGCACGCTGATCAAGCTCACCCATTTACTCTCAAGATTGACACTACAAGGACCAATCTTCATCAAGAATCCTTCTTTTACAGGGCTGCTACGGAATGGAATAAGCTTCCAAAATTAGTTTTTCCAGAGAACTATCACCTGCAACTTTTTAAAAAGCGTATCCACAATCATTTCCTTTCTATAATCCCTTCCCCTTCTAATAGTCGCAGTGCGGGCCGTCCGCGGCCCACACGATAGGTCTACCCTTTTTGCGACTATTTTCTTAGAAAAAAAAACACTGTTTATAAATACCAGTATTAAAATTAATAATCTAATTTCTGACAATAATTTGTACCATTTAAATTAATTACCCCACAAATAAAAAACATAACTATGTAGAATAAAAATTAAATAAATGTGGTCCAAATAAACTGCTGATATATAATTAATTTTTTCTTCATAAAATAATCGAAGATTGTGTAGGAAGAGACACAAACTTGGATGGGACAGCTTTTTTCTGTTCGACCATAGCCGTCGCAGAGGGGTTTTTGCCACACTATTAACATTTGTTATGCTTAAGCTTATTGTTTATTAGGTAAGGTTAATTTATAACTTCAATAACTATTGTTAAATTAATTTTATTTATTGACTGTTTTCATTGCACTTGTACGTTCATTATAAAAAAATAGCTTTTTTGTCTTATAACCTAAAAAAAAATTAATTTCCACATGTTTAAATAAACAATGTCTAAAATTTAAAATCTATTAAAAAAATAGGAAAAAGAAAGCTTTAACTGTTGTTGTTAATGTATATTGTATTGTATATTTAAATAATTTATTATTACTGCGAGAAATAAACGAGAGATATCTTACTCTCTTGTAAACGGGCATAATAGAGGGAAGTAGAGCCACCGCGCATGTGCGCCTTTGGGGATGAACGCCGAAAGGGGACAATGAGAAACCAGGAAACGTTCTACGCTCTACCCGTTAACGAAGTCACCTCGCTCTCTAAGCATCGATCTCTTAAGCTCAAAAACATGTCGCAACATGTGTTAAAACGGTAATTATTTCTAAGTGAAACCACGATTTCCGGAAAACGACACAGACAACGCTCCACGCTGTCTACATATCACAGGTGAGTCACGTTTATATTAGATAATTCTCGGCCGCAAAAACTTTATTTTCTATATTAATTAATACATCGAGTCTAAAAACTTTAGTCCATTTTTTAACTCTTAACAGTTAAATAAATAAAAATATAAATAAATAAAAGCTTTTTAGTAGATAACAAAGTGAATGCTGCAAAAAAAAATTAACCAACAAAAGTGCTGGACTTTTCGATCAATTGCCAGCAAATCAGAAACTTTTTTTATCTCCTTCAAGTTGAGAATTCATTGCGAAAAATATAATAGCCTATTAAAGGGAATTGTTGGATGCATCGATTCGGAGATATAGTACAAACTTTCTCGAGTGGCTTTAGAAATTTTGAATTCCCCATCGAGCAATGTGAAAATTTCAGATTCTTCTTTAAATAGAGTTTTTATTGAACAATCAGCTTAGTTGAGACGCTCTCCATTATAAAGATTACTCTTTTTTTATTTTTTCTCATTAGTTTAACATCCAGTTTTTAATTAAAACAAATCTAAAGGACCAATTAACCATTAGCTGTTAATGCTTGAAGCTTTCTATAGATCAGAGTTTAAATAATTTTAAGTGTATTTTAATTTATCTAATTGTAGTAGACTAAATAATTCTTATCCAGGTTAAATTATACCACTTATCTAATGAAGGGAGGATTTTGGCACAATTCAGATAATTACCAAAGCATCTTCCATATTTGAATTAGACTCTAAGGAGAAATGTGTTTTTGGTTGAAAGGACAATAAAATATTTTCCTTAAATCAATGATAAGAAACATTAACTTTCTCCTGTGTTTATTCTTAACGTATGATTTTACAGCGAACCGAAAATTTACCTGTACTGATAAAACAATTCAGAGATAAAAGCATATTTTAGTCACGTGAACTTATTTTTGACAAAAGAGATTTCACTTATTTATAAATCTTTTTTAAATGCTACTTTTGTGGTTTATTATACCAAGGATATACCATTACTTTTTGGTTTATTCTACAAGATGTATTGCTTTTTTTTTTAAGAAAAATTTACGAAGACAAACTTAATTTTTATCAATAATAGGTACCATTTACATTACATTTTTAGGTTGGGCCATTGGTATAGGTACCTATGTCACCTAGTTCTTATGATCTTCTGTGACTACCGCTGTGTCTTTAGGGCATCAGAATTTCAGTCTGCTGGTTTTGGCAAACCGCAGGATTTTTGTTGGCCCTGTCTTATTAAGATCACTTAGATCCATTATCATGCGGCTCCAGGTTTGATACCTGTACACCGCTAGCATTGGTCAGCAGCACAGAATGTGTATGCTACTCTCTTCCTCTTCGCTGCATAGTCGGCAGTTTTTCTCAGCCGCCAGCTTAAGTTTGAAGAGGTGCGCCCTTAGTGCGACGTGGCCAGTAAGCAGGCCAAGCGTGCTGCTTAGCCTACTCCGGTTTATCGTCCAGAGTGCGTCTGCCCTCTTCTGGATTGGTTTTTTCATCAACTGTTTTGATGTTCTGCTGCCAGTATTTGCATTTCACTGAGCAATATGTTTTTAATTAAGGATTAGTTTCAACTCCTCTTTCGCTTCGGCAATTGGCAATCCGACCAACTGGCTTCTTGGTTTTACCAGGATCCCATTTCGTGCCAATTCATCGGCTACCTCGTTGCCATTTATCACTGTGTGCCCAGGAACCCATGTAAGAGTGACCTTATTTGCAGTCGCTAAATCAGTAAATCAGCCTGCATGCAGTCTTACACCACCAATGATGTTGTGGGGCAACTCACGAGGGCCCCAATGGCCGCGCGACTGTTAATGAGAATATCAATCTCACTGTTGGGCACTCTGTTTTCTTTCAGTTGCGTAGCATACCTGAGTAGGGCATAGACCTCGGCCTGGAAGACCGAGGCGTGTTTCCCCAGAGGTATGCTTTCCCTGTGGTTGCAGGTTGCTTCAAACACACCTGTTCCGTAGCGTCTCTGTTACCCTGATTCTTTAGTTTACCATAGTTTCACTTCTGGGCTGGTAAATGGTGTTTTCTTAAACCAGTCTTCCCTGGTTAGTATTTTTGTTTTATAGTTCCTTCTTATCAATGTCTTTTTTGGAAGCTTGTCCGATTTTATTGTAAAGGGGTGTTTGCGGAGGACCTCGATCTTGTGTGACCAATCCCGTTGCTCCTTCACCCACCCTGACACTTTAATATGCAGTGTTCCTGGCCCGATCTTTAATCAGGAGATCCAAAGGTGGTACGTTGAGAGCTATTTGTAGTTCCTCTGTGGGGGCGGTGGTCATTGCCCCCGTTACAGCCCTCGAGAATTTTACTTGCAGGCTTCTTAACAGGCTCACAGCCCCGGCCCCTTCCACCCTTGGCCATCAGACTACTGCTGCGTACGTAAGTGACGGTAGTAATACCACCTGATATAACGACAGGCTTACCCTCGGTTTTAGACCCTAGGCTTTTTCCATGGATCCCATGCAATTAATTGAAGCAATTTTAAAGCACATAGCAGAACATTTTTCATTGTGTTTTTTTTTATTTCTCTTTATTAGTCTTTTAAATAATCCAAGTTTGTTTTCTTCAGCTTAAAGGATGCAACAAAGTATAAAGAAAGAATAAAATTATTTTTAAAAATAAAAACCATTGAATATAAAAAATCATGAGTTAATAACTGAAAAGTCAAAAAAATCATTAGTTAAAATATAAAACAACACGCCAAATGGCTCCTATTCTCTATGGTTTACGCCATTTCACTGCAAGTTATTATCATAGCTTGTAGTCTCCGATTATTCTAGTAAAAGCACCAATGTAACGTGTTTAAATTGGGTTTTATGATCAGTTTTATCACACTTCAGCAACTAGGGGCAAATATCTATCTTTTGATCGTTGCGATCTTGGTATCATGAAAACTATTTCTCTTCTAGCAAATTAAAAAGTTTTTTATAAAAATATGGTAGCCAAATCTAGCAATAAAACAAACCAGGGATATTTAACGTTAAAGTAATGTAGACTTTTTATTACAAAGTACCGTACAGTATCATCAATACATAAAAAAGACATTTATCTAATGTCGAAGATGAGATCAAAAGGTTGCATTTAAAGAAATTTTAAGCACAGAAAAGGAATACCTGTCAATAACAGACTTGTAGCTTAATCAAATCTTGGTACTAATGTTGTGACATTAAAAGTACCTCCATAGAAATCAGCATTTTGCATAATCACTCATTTAATACATTACATTACATTCTTGCGGTTGGGCTATGTCACCTAAATATTTGATCCTCTGTGACTACCGCTGTGTCTTCAGAGCATCAGAATTCCAGTCCGCTGGTGTTGGCAAACCACAGGATTTCTGTTGGCCCTGTCTCATTTAGATCACTTAATAAACCACCTTTAAATTATTAATAAGGTGTCCATTACCCCCATAAACAAGCCTTATTAGCATAATCCCAGAAGGAGTTGCAGGCGAAGGTTAATATTATCCGTAAAATTCAAAATGATATAAGAAAATGTAAGCAAGACGAAAGTAATGGTATTTTAAAGAGAAGAAAGTATGACAAACTGCGAGGTGTTAATTGAAAAAATAGAGTGGAACGAGTGAAGTTTGTATACATGTGTTCAAAGTTTACAAAAGACGGAGAGTATGACTGATATCTTAATGAACTGACTCTAAAAAGGACATTTTAAAAAGATTTTTTTTATACTTAAACTGTCAAACTAAACAGTATTTTGCAATTGGTAAAAACTAGTTTATTTAGTGATACAAAAAAAAATATTAATCTGGTAAACAGTTATTACATTTTTACCTACAATAAATTATCGAAATAGGTATTTTATTCAACGATAATATTTTTAAAAACAGAACTTTTCGTTCATTTATTATTTCTACTATTTAGTATTTTGGTGAACACTCTGCTTAAATTGTAGCTTAATAATTATAATAGTTTTAAATGTTTGTTAATAAATACTCAAAAATAATCAGAAAATGTTTACATTTGAATCAAATTTTTTAAATCTAATGTATAAAGTAAGTTAACAACGTAACAAATCCAAATATTAGAGAAATTGGAACAAACAAACAAGAGTAGATTATTCTCAAAGATATAATGCTTTCATCTTGTTTTTAAAAAGTAGCGTCAGAGTTTCTTTTGTAAACGAAATTGTAGTTTCTGCAGTTCAACAAGTTTTGGCCCCTTTCCCGATAATATATATATTACACATGAAGTACATTCCAAGTCACAGCATGCGGAAAATTTCAATCTGCTGCAGAATTTTCATCGCTGTACATTTTCCGCAGAGGCTCAACTAACCTTTTAGAAATGCATCACTGAAAATAAGGTACAAAAGTAAGGAACATTTTTATAAATAACATCCGGGTTACTTTCGCATTCTGCTTTGAATAAATTATAGATTAAAAAACTAAAAAAACACGCTTTTGGAGTTAATCAAACTAAAAAGTAAAAAATAATATTTAATATAGGAATAAAATTACTGACAAGAAAATTAATGTCACTGTTCTAAAAGCGTGGGGTGCTTTTATTCCGAAATGCAGAGCTAGTTTAAAAATGTCTTACAAAGCACCACACGCTTTTAGAACAGTGACATTAATTATCTTTTCAGTAATTTTATTCCTATGTTAAAAATTATTTTTTACTTTTTAGTTTTATTAACTTTAAAAGCGTGTTTTTTAGTTTTTTTCAACTATAATTTATTTTTCGCTTTGTTTTATTTAAAAAGTTTGTATTAAAAGGTCTAAGCACAAAAAGAATGCATCGGCCGGAAATCCAACCCGGGCTGCCCGTGAGGCAGGCGGGCATTCTACCACTGAACCACCAATGCAATGAACTATGTTAATATTTCTTCTGCGCGCATGCGTAGTTCACGCTCTAGTTCTATCTCTCTTACTCTTACCCATAGGATAATTTATAAATCCTGATGAGTAATTAGGATAATCGGATATTTTGATCGAAATATTGCATTGTCGTCGGTCTTTGACAAGTGTGCAAAGTTTAAATTAAATCTGATCGCTTAAAGTAGGGCAAAATCGAGGCCAAAGAGTCAGTTACAAACATACATAAAAGCAAACAAGATACAGATAAAACTAATATAAGCGTGTTAAAAATGTTGTCGTTTCATCAAGAATCCTCACTGTGCTTTATTTCAATAGGTATAGTTTTTTTATAAATGTTTTAAAATTCTATTTAAGATTCTAATGTTTTAAAATGTGTTTGAACTCATTATTGCATTGTAAGTCAATTATTTCCAATTGGAGATATTTTGGGGCCAACTCGACATCAACATGAAAGGGAGATGAATATATTGTAACGTTTTACTTGAATTTACACTCAGGGTTTGAATATATACGCACATTTATTTATAACTTTTCAATACAATTTATGTAAAGTAGTAAACTTCTTCTTCTTATGGTGCCGTCTTCCGTCGAAGGTTGGCGATCATCATGATTATTTGCATTTTGTTGACTGCTGATCTGAAAAGATGATTTGATGAACAGTTGAACCATTCTCTCAGGTTGCGGAGCCACGACATTCGTCTTCTTCCCACGCTGCGCTTCCCTGCAATCTTTCCCTGCATCACCACTTGTAGCATTCGGTATCTCCCTCCTCTCATAGTGTGGCCCAGATATTGTAATTTTCTGATTTTTATTTCGTTATTAATTTCTGTTTCTTTTGAGAGTCTTTTTAGTACTTCTTCGTTTGTAATTCTGTCCATATAAGATATTCTCAGTATTCTCCTGTATAGCCACATCTCGAATGCTTCTATTTTTCTCATCATGACTTTTGTCAATGTGGCCGCTTCTATGCCGTATAGTAAGATGGTAAGTATGTAGCATCTCAGCATACGTATTTTGAGATCGTTATTTAAATTTCTGTTACAGAAAAACTGTTTCATATTTATGAAGGCTCTGCGTGCGATTTTAATTCTTGCTTTCAGTTCGCTAGCATAATCATTGTTGCTGTTAATCCATGTTCTCAAATATTTATATTTATATACCCGTTCTATTATCTGGTTGTTTACTATAAGCTGTGTGTTGTTGTTTCGGGTCTTTGTGAATACAAGGAATTTTGTTTTGCTGAGATTCATGTTTAGCCCGTATCGAATACTGACATTATGTACCTTTTGTACCATTCTTTGTAGGTCGATGGCATTTTCGGCTAGCAACATAGTGTCGTCCGCATATCTTATATTTGAAATAGGTATCCCATTAACTCGCACTCCAGCTTCTTCTTCAGCTAATGCTTCTTTCATGATCGCTTCTGAGTAGATGTTGAACAGCAAAGGGGAAAGCACGCATCCCTGTCTCACTCCGCGCCTGATCTCTATATCTTCCGTCTGTGTAATGTCTATTCTGATGTTTGCTGTTTGATTGTAGTATAAGTTTTCTATAATTCTTATGTCTTGAGTATCTATTTGTTTTTCACTAAGAATTTTTATGAGTTGGTCATGTCGTACTCTGTCAAACGCCTTTTCATAGTCTACTAAACAATGATGATCAACTTCGGAAAACAGATACTACCGCGATCGGTTGTTGAACATTTGTATAACGACGTTACTGTACCGGAGATTTCGAGAGAATTTGAGTGGGTATTCCAGAACGATCATAATTTGACGTGATGCGCCTGGTATCTTCTCGATTGGCTGTGACATCACCGTGGCATATTACAGTGGCGTTTTACAATATTTCAATTATTTTATTATATTTTTCTAAACGACTTTCACGACTTTCTTTTGCATATTTAATGTAGGTAATTGTTATTGGTAAAAGTTAAACAGTATTTTTTTCAACTGAGTTTCAAATAACAATAATTTCTTCTGAAATTCTATGATGTGTCATATTTTGTACTGGTCGACTGGGTACAGTAAATATTGCTCAAACGCTTTGTAAAACCCATATTTTAACAATTTTTGACATAGGGAATTTTCTACATCAAAAATATCCATATTTTGTTACATGACCCAGAATACTCAAAATTTAAACAGTTATGTTATTTTAATTTATTTATTTTAAAGTTTAGTTTAGTTCTTACCTTTACAACTATAACTACTTAGTGATGTAGTCCTTGTAGGTAGAGAAGCTAGCCTTCCTCTACAGTGGGGACATGACTCGTTGCTTGTTTGTTCGGTGCGTGCCCAACGAGCCGATACTGGCGGCGGTAAGGGGGGAGGTGGTGGAGAAGGACTAGCTGAAGGACTCGACCAACTTGGTCCATCCATCATTTGACTCATATGACTGTTGCTGTTACTTAATTTGACTGACGCCATCTAGAACAAGAAAAAAAAGTATTTTAAACTTTATATATATATATATATATATATATATATATATATATATATATATATATATATATATATATATATAATTTACACCACCTTGGGACTTTTAAAAAATTGAATTATTTAATTATTATGTTGAGATTGCATCTTATATTGCAATGTTCAGGTAGTTTCATAAAAATTAAGAAAATCTCTATCTTTATATATTTTTGGAATAACTAATTTATTTGTTTATTATTTACTTTACAATCAGGTCTCATTTTGTTGAAATATTTTAATTAAGTTGACTGGTTTATTTTTAAACTGTTTGCATTTGTTCTACGCAATTAAGGGTTCGATGCAAAATGCAACGTTATCAGCGTGTATGATTCAACTTAAAGGTATCTGTATGGTTGTAGTTATATCTTTCTTTAACAGTAGATAATAGCCAACATGAGAGTCCAACAGGAGGTCAACAAAATAAAAAGAGCTGCTCAAAAAAATCGAAGAACATCCTGGCAACAATGGAAAGCATTATGAACGTTCCAGGAATCGTACTTCCAAAAAGCGTTATAATATAATTGTTGAAAAAAAAGCTGAAACTGGTCGATTTCTATCGACAATTTACAGAATAAAAATTCAAATTCAAAAATTCAAAATTCAAAAATTCAACAAAGTGCTACACTACCCCCATCTCATTTAAATTTTTTGAGGAGGTGCTTATAATTCAGAGGGGGTGCAAGAAGGGGTTAATATTTTCCTACTGTAAATTGTCTAATTGTCAATAGAAATCGACTTGTAAATGATCTCCTGCTACAGAACTTGCCATTATAAAAGAAAAAAATTAATATAGTAGTCATAAAACAATTTAAGAGTAGATAGTAGTCTACGGTAATTACAGCTTAGTTAATCTAGTGTATTTACAGCGACTAGCAACACCGTCGTATATGGAAAATGATGTGCCTACTATTCGTGGTATAATGAGAAGATGGCGACAAAGGGTAGCTTGTGTTTGACAAACACTCATTCCATTCAAGTGTCGGCACCCTGTTTTATTGTAAAAACGTGTATATTAAACGGTAGGTATTGCTGTACATATCATTTCCTTTACTAAACAATTGGCGATGACAATTTATATTTTTAATTAACTTTCGGGGAAAGTTTAGACAGCAAATATAATACTTGAGACATAAGTATTCTAAATTAACAGTCGTAAACCTAATAGGCGGGGAGCTGGTGACACTAGAGTGGGTAAAAAAAATCGATTATTTTTTTTTTACAAGTGAAACGAAAAAATGGGTTGCTAGACACCTTAAAAAAATTCTCACCAAGCATGAGCTCTTAATTTTAATAGGAAGATCCTCCGCATCGCAGTTTTGTATTTTTTTCTCAGTCCACTAGAAAAAAATTCATACCTCATCATTTATCGATTGAGCAGAAAAATGTTCCGGAGGAATTCTTTAGGAAATTTAATGCTCTACAAAAAAGGTATCTTATATTTTTTCCGTAAACCTCACCATTTGAAAGATATTCAGGATTTAATTTTGATTATTTTAAGACAAATTTCATTTTTGTTTATGAATTTTATAACTCGACAATAAATGACTTTTACAAAATGCGCAATACAAATTTTTGTTGGAAATTAACTGCTCTATAAAAATTATGTTTTGGTGATGAAATTAACCGTTCAAAAGATATTCATCATCAAACTTTCATGTGTACGGATTTTAAAAGTTTTTGATGAGATATTCGAAAAATTTCAATTTAATTTATAAATTTCATATGAATTTCATTTCTTGTCATTAATATAAGTATTATTTGAGTTTTATTTTCAAAATTATCAAGATTTTTCTTCAATTATTCTAAACATTTTATTTTTAATCATTAGAAATCACGATCCTAGGGAAAATTTCTCCTCTGGAGAATTTTTGTTTTGTACTCGTATTTTATTTCATCTGTTTCAATTGTGAACTAGCGCCACCTACTTTTTCCTTTATCGTTATGTTGTCGTTGGTTTGTATACATTTATTTCTACAGCATTATTAGTGTTTCCAAAATTTATGATCTCGTATATGTGATCGAACGATTAATTATTTACAAATATTGTGGTTACTACATGAATTAACTTGATATTTATCGCAAATATGGATAAGGAAATTCATTTGATCGGAAAACCTGTGCAAAAATTTGTATTGCGCATTTTGTAAAAGTCATTTATTGTCGAGTTATAAAATTCATAAACAAAAATGAAATTTTTGTCTTAAAATAATCAAAATTAAATCCCTAATATCTTTCAAATGATGAGGTTTACGGAAAAAATATAGGATACCTTTTTTGTAGAGCATTAAACTTCCTAAAAAATTCTTTTGAAACATTTTTCTGTTCAATCGATAAATGATGAGGTATGAATTTTTTTCTATTGGACTGAGAAAAAAATACAAAACTGCGATGCGGAGGATCTTCCTATTAAAATTAAGAGCTCATGTTTGGTGAGAATTTTTTTAAGGTATTTAACAACCCATTTTTCGTGTCACTTGTAAAAAAAAAATAATCGATTTTTTTGACCCACCCTAGGTGACACTAAAAGTGCACTTATATGGTTTCTGTAATTTAGCATAGTAATTAAAAGTATTTAATCATAGGTACAACATAGTCCCAGTGTGCCAGAGTTTATCCTAGCAGAAATATTTTTTATAAATATATATTTTTCTAATAATATTAATTTGCACTTTTCTGCCACGATAAGAGTTGTCAAACCAATTTTTTTTGAAAATATATAAAATTTGCTACAAAACGGTCTATAAGAAATTAATTTCCATAAAAGTGCAAATTTCTTATGATTATTAGAAAAATAAATATTTATAAAAAAATTTTCCTCCAGGATAAACTTTGGTACACCGAGCGTATGTTGTACCTTTGATTAAACATTTAACATCGCAAAAAATATTACTAAAATATTATTAAAAATATTATGTTAAAGTTTAAAAAATATAGGTACGGCTTTCTAAATAATCTTATTTATTCGTGAATTTCCTTGGGTCGTTAAAAAAACCAATAGAATTGCATGGTTTAGATGTTGTTGTGTTCGACCATAGTCGTCAAAACAAGAATATACGGTCACAATTAAGGTTGTAAGGTTCTAATAATGTTAAAATTAATAATCCATTTTTTGATAGCTATTTTCATAATACCAAATTTTTATTGCAGTCGTAAAATACAGGGTGTTTTTAAATTCATGCGAAAAAATTCAAGAGGTGATTGCCTGCATAAAATTATGATGGATCTTTTCTATAACAAAATTTCCTGAGCCCACCTCCTTCCGAGATATCACCCCTAAAAGGTGGTACGTAAAATTAAGTTTAAAATTTTTGCTCTTAAATTTAAGTAACGATAGGAACTTGAAATTTTGTAATTTCCGTGCACTCTCAAAGAACTAACCACCGATATTCTTTCAACATTCCTGTTACATTATAAGGGGGAGAAGGTAGCATTCCTTACCTTATTTAAAACCAAATATATTTTTTGAGATTTAGTTTTGTAAAATAAAAAAATAACTTAAAATCACTGTTTATTTAAAAACATTTCTTAATCCTACAGTTTTTTCTTAGAACCAATAGATTCGGTGAAAAAAAATAAAATACAATATTGTTACGGATTGAAGCCCGTCCCTGTTTGCTTTAAGGTGATGGAGTGGCTTCGGGGTCATCAAAAGAGCAAATGATTTATAGCTGCGGGCGGCAAGAACTTTTAGTTAATTCCCTGTTCTTTCAGTTTGGATTTAAATAAAAGAATTGTCGAATATTGAATTTTGGTTTCAGTTTTGAAGTAAATAGAGAAAGTGATATTGTTATAGAAAGTATAGAGTTTCGTAATTATCTAAGTAATTTATCCAGTAAAAATTTATTGTATAGGAAGATAAAAATAAATTATTGTTTAGTTTTTTGCAATAAGTTGTTAAAATCATTGAGTTCAAGATTAAATATCGCAACAATTTCATGCTTTTTATTCTTTATTAAATAAAGAACTACGTATCGAGAGTGAAAAACAGTAAAGTTGGAATATGCAAGAATAAAATACAATTTATAATAAATATTGGAAATGACCGTTCCCAGCCAAAATACATGAACGAACATACCCATGTCTTATCGATCGTCGAATCCACATCCAGCCTAATCCACCCATCGTTCAGTGAAGGCCTCCTTTAACATCTGCCAGTCTCCTCTGCTATGGGTTTTCCTTATCCGGTCATGTTCAGCCAGTCTCTTTATATCATTCGACCATCTCGTTTGTGATCGTCGAATACGTTCAAATATTTCAGGCGAACTATCGTAGATCACACGCTATTTGAATATGACTCTATAAATCGTTAATATTAAGTATAAGTGTGTCGTAAACTAATGATTTAAAATAACCCCAAAACCAGAAATCACATGGATTTATGTCTTAAGATCAAGGAGATCAGTGCTGCGGCCCTCCTCAACCAATCCAACAGTTGGGATAAGTTGCATCTAAGTATTGCCTAGAAGTCTGACTAAAGTGTAATGGGGCACCATCGTGCATGAACTATATGTTCTGTCTAATATTCCTATTCCCTACCAATGGATTGATCCAGGAGGATCGCAACACTGGCCTCCTCGATCTCCAGAATTAAATCCATGTGATTTATGGTTTTGGGGTTACCCTAAATCACTAGTTTACAACACACCAATAATTGATATTAACGATTTGAATAAACATACTTAAATAGCGTGTGATATTCTAAAAAATACGCTAGAAATATTTGAATATGTTCGACGATCGATGAGACGTAGAGTACGTTCATGTATTTTTGTTGAGGGTATTTATTTTTAATATTTATTATAAATCGTATTTTAATCTTGTATTTTCCATCTTTACTGTTTTCCACTCAATACCTACGTAGTTTATTATTTAATAAAAAATAAAAATCATAATATCATATTTTATTTTTTTTTTCACCGAATCTATGGGTTCAAGTATAAAACTTAAGCAATAAGAAATGTTTTTAAATAAACAGGGACTTGAAGTAATAATTTTATTTTACAAAATTAAACCCTTAAAAAAAATTATATTAAATAAGATAAGGGATGTTGTTTTCACCCCCTTATAGTGTAACAGGAATGTTTTTTACCTCATAAATTTAGAAACTCCCTGTATTTTTGTTATAATTAATTTTCTTTTAACAATCCATTTATCTCATTTAGATAGTCGGTACAACTTAATGATTGTGATAAAAAGACATTCAAGCTTTATGTTCTTCGGCTCAAGCTCATTATATTTGACTATTATTAAATCTGACCTATTTGTTGGCTTATGGCTACCACACTTTCCTGGGAATATTAGCCTAACTAAACTAATTTAGTTAAAGCTAGGTTAATCTGACCGTTAAATTTAAGTATTATTTAAACCTCCACTGTTAGCGAATTTTTTTAATGTTGCCAAAAGGTTTACTGCCATTTGGTCAGAATTGGCACTAAATCTGTTTTGGTATTTTGAGTACACTTAATTTTGTTATCTTGTTCTTGTATGTTTTAATCTGCATATCACTGCAGATAACTAAATTAAGAACATATAATGGAGCATCTGTGATAGTTTTAAAAACATTTAACAAGTCTTTATCGGATTTATGATGGCCCTATACAAATATCTTTATTATCTAGTAGTGCTGTAAAAGAAGATGTGGTAACCAAAATAGATAAAGAAATGCTTGGATGGTTTAGACACGTAGAAAGGATGTATAAAGAAAGATTGTCAAAACAAATTTATAAGGCGAGTGTGAATGGACGAAAGTCGGTAAAGGTCGACCTCGGCGAACATATCTCGATCAGATCAACATTGTTTTGAAGAAAGGCCAGTTCAAAAGTACCAACAACCGACGAGCATATATAAAAGCACTGATAAAAGTAAAAGGAACAAAATATATGTGTGAAAACCGAAGCAAGAGGAAGGAGTCTCTGCTTACCCCTACCGGAAAAAGGCGTGACTATATGTACATATGTATATATGTCTAGTAATAGCATGATTTTTTTTCTATAACCCAGTACATGATTAACAATTTAAGTCCACAATGTTTTCTTTTTTAAATGTGTTTTTTTATGTTCAATTTCCATCAACCAAGTGTGGAATTTGTATTTTGTTGCTGCCATGTGTGTCTATTTCAGCTAGATTATCTTTTATTTTAGTTACGTTTGTGGTGGTGGGTTTATTGCGTAGTGTTACTCTTAAACTTCATTGGTATACAATAATGTGTTTCTTGTAGCAAAAGCTTATATAGTTGATGAGTTTTAATTTCATTATCACTGTCTGCAGCTTTTTTAGCAGTTCAATTTTCAATTAGGAAATATTTTTAAATAAACAGTGATTATAAGTAATATTTTTATTTTACAAAACTAAATCTCGAAAAAAAAGGCATTAAATAAGATAAGTGATGCTAATTTTACCCCCTTATAATTTAAATACCGTTAGTTAGTTCTTTGCGAATGCACGAAATTACAAAATTTCAAGTTTCTAGTTTTGCTTAAATTCAAGAAAAAAACTTTTACTCACCACCTTCTAGCTGTGATATTTTGGAAGGGAGTAGGCTAAAAAAATTTTGTTACAGGAAATATCCATTATAATTTCTTACGCGCAATCACCTCCTGAATTTTTTCGCATGAATTTAGAAAAACCCTATACATATATGTCAGTAATTTTGAAATATCGCTAGTTTTAAAGTTTTTAGAGAATTTTTTTTAAAGAAATTAATAATTTAATAATGTAATAAAAAAAATTCATTATTTACTGTAACAGAATTAGGAAAATTAAATTTTTAGTAATCATCCCATTTACAATTTAACATTATTAATATTCCTATAAAGAGAAGGTGAAATTATTGAAATATTAGCATAAGCTGATTTTATTTCTATTAAATGTTAATTGCATAGAGCTCGATCCATTAACAAATTATCTAATAAATGAGCTCTGAAATGTGGATTACACCAGAAATTACATACTTTAAATTATTTCAAATAGATATGATTTTTTATAAAATATAATCGCGGAATTCAACACAGAAAATATATTAAACAAATATAAATTTATAGATTATGCTGCTTTATCTTGTTGAGTAAACTTGGATGGAAATGTTTAAATTTTGTTCCGGACTGTTTAATTTTAAGTATTTAAAAGATTTTTCAATTTCATCACGTACCGTCACTATATATCAATGACAACATAGTAACAATGCTAAGTATTTTGGCATGACTCTTAACACCAAGTTCAGATGAAAGCGCATGTAAAAGAGATAATAACTGAACTTGGAATAAAATAAAGACAGCACTACTGGCTTGTTGAAAGAAATTTCAAGTTGCCATTGCACAAACAAATTCTGAAATTTGCGGTATTGAGTTATGGGGTCGTACCAAAGATAGCATTATAAAGCTAAATCAAATATTTCATAACAAAGTTCCCAATGACAAAGGCCCCTTGTTACGTACGCGACAGTGACCTACATAGAGTCCTCGGTATTCCAATGGCTAAGTTTGAAATTTAAAGGTTTGCAGGCCAACATAAAGCAAAGCTTCACCTTTATAAAAATAAAGAAGCCCTTCAGCTGCTGGACAATCAGCATCTAGCTCGAAGACGGAAGAGAACCAAGCCATTCAAGCTCGTGTAATGTTATGTGTTTAAAAGGTGAGTATATTACGCGAGTTTGTCTATATAATTTTAATATTTTACTTGACTTTAAATAATGGTTAATTAATAATAATCATCTTAAACCAGAAGAACGGACTGCCTCAGGGAAAATATATATTTATATATATATATATATATATATATATATATATATATATATATATATATATATATATATATATATATATATATATCGTCTTTAAAATGAGCAAATAATGGCGAAATACATGGGCAATTTTAATGTCTGTGCATTAAAAACTCAGGAAATCATAAAATTTTAATACGATTTAAAAATACATGAATGCAGATTAGCTTAAACACAACCATATTTACACAAATAGTCTAAAAAATAATACAAACGAAGCAAAACAAAAGTCAGTGCATAAATTTGAAATAGGTCTTTTTGCATTTTTGACACAAATGAAAATAATTATATCTCCCACTCTGTTGTTTTGACGCAAAGCGATCAGGGGTAAACAGATTTGCAAGATTGCCGTTGTTAGCTTTCGCATCAAATAGATTAGAATGTAATGATTCGTGACTATCTGTTTTAAAAAACAACATTAAATTTATAAAATTGACCACGATCACAATTGTAAACAACATTTTCATAATTTACACTAGATTATAGAGCTTTTCCTGCTTCAAATAACATGTTTACCTTGTTTAAAAACATGCTGGAAGTAATTTAATAAAGCAGGCACGTGGCACCGAGAAAAAGCCCCGTAATTCCGACATTGAAAGACCTATCTAATTTTATAAAAACCGCAAAGAATTGTAAGACGCGTCTTGGAAAGGGTATAAAAATAAAAATAAAAAGCAAAATGGGAAGCTTTTAACGACGGACGAAACCAAAATCGCATCTTTCTAGCCGTTTCAGCTGCTAAAATACCCTTACCTTCACAAATAAATATTTTAAAAACTTGCTAAAGTAGGTACTCCCAAAGGAAATGTTTTAAAACCTAATATTTAAGAACATGCTTTCTAACAAAAAGTCCTTAAAGAATTTTCGATATAAAAAAGTTTCAAAGAGAACCTTAAGTTGTTTTTGTATTTTATAACCAGACAGTAAAACAATATTTTTAATTATGTCTTAAAATTTAGGAATAAATAATATAACAAAAATATTGTGTATTTGCGGTGGCCAAATCCCTTTAAAAAATCTTCAACATTTCTTAATCATCAGACAAATTTCCTTAGTTTTCGAAATTTCCTCACTCCCATCTATAAGTCCGGAACTTTTGATGAAGTAAGAGTTATATTTCTGTGGGTAAGTGATCCAAAAACTCCAAATTACTTGACTGCTTGATTGCTAAAATAGTTAGTCACGACACCAGAAACATAATTATTAAAAACCAATATGCCTTTACTTCAGGAAGATCTACCAGCACAAATTTGGTTAAATATTATCCCTTTTTGTTTAAACAGTTTCGACGAAAACAAACAGGTTAAATCTAGTTATACTGTTACTTTAAAAACAGTTGAGTTAATTTAATCAGGACCTTTTAATTGCAAATCTCTCTGCGTTAGACATTGACAGTAATTGTTTTAAACTGGATCGGATACTTTTTGAGAGGTCAATGTGTCAAATATACTGGTTCTTTGTCATCAGAAATTTCTGCAACATCTGGGGTTCCGTAAGGATCACATATAGGTCCACTACTTTTTCTGTTATTTATCCATAATATATCAAAAGAAATATAACACACTCGCTATTTCATGCTTTCGATGACTTTAAACTCTATGGCAGCGATTTCTTAAGTGGGTTTCACAGAACGATCGATTGTCAAACAACAACAGCGCATCGAAAATGACTGAAATTTTGGTAAGAACCTTTTGAAAGATGTGCAACCTTATTCTCTAGCTTTAATTGACTAGTGATGTCCTCTTCAGTGTAACTTTTTAAACCAGCCTCGTTTTAGTTGTCCCCATTTAATTTTAGTTGTCCTTATTTAATTTAAATGTTAATTCCAGCAGAACAAGAATTTCAGAACTGTCCATTGTTTTTTTATCAAAATAAGAACTATAACCGAAATGAGTGAATAACACGGGTAGTTAAATTAGCTAAAAAAAATAGTAACATTTTTATTGATGTATATACTTATTGTAATTACTAATTGAAAATATTTTAACTATAGAATCCTGAACTCAAAATATAAAGATTCAACCCAAATCACCTAGATAAAATGTGACTCCTGTCTAAATTACAGGGTGGTGTTTTATTTGAAAATTTAAAAATATTTAAGCCCAGTACTTTAAAACTATCCGAAGTATTATTGTCATATTTGGTGGGAAATGTAAGTACTATACATCCTACTAAATTATGTTGAATAAACGTTACTGGCTGCTACCAGAGGCATATGACAGGGGCAAGTGACTGGTTGATCTCTCCCAAATTCTACGCCACTGTCGAAATTGCAATTTGATCACAATTTTTCGATTTTCCAATACTTTCTACGTGAATTTTGTACTACTTCTTCATGGTGATAAAGTTATTATTTTTCGAGATATTTCGGGTTAAACATGAATTTGCATAATTATTTTGATTTAAATGTGTATTAATTATGTCGGTGTTTTGGGACATTTAATCGCATTTATTACGCGAATAAAACTTAGATCTTTATTAACAAAAAACATAATTTTATTTATCGAAATTTTTTCAGCGAATAGATGCATTAAACAATTAAAAACAAATTGTGATTTTAAAAATGTTGTAATCTGAATCAAAGAACAATTTTATAAAGAAGAAAATATTAAAAAGCGCATAAATAAAATTTAGAAACGTTTTATAACAAATTTTCAATGTGACCCCCATTTACCTCAATAAGTTTATTTGTTCTTTCGCTAAGTGATCCTCTAGTTTTAAAAGATATGTTTGGCTGATTGACGATAAAATTAGCGGAATTCACAATTTGCTGTAGTTTTATTCGCGTAATAAATGTTATAAAATGACCCAAAACACCGACATAATTAATACACATTAAAATCAAAATAATTGTGCAGCCTCATGTTTATCCCGAAATATCTCGAAAAATAATAACTTTAGTATTGTAAAATCGAAAAATTGTGATCAGATTGCAATTCCGCCAGTGGCGTAGAATTTGGTAGGGATCAACCAGTCACTTGCCCCTGTCGTACGCCTCTGGTAGTAGCCAGAAACGTTCATTCCACATAATTTGGTAGGGTGTATACTACTTACACTTTTTACAAAATGTGACAATAGTACTTCAAATAGTTTTAAAGTACTGGGCACAAATAATTTTTAAATTTTCAATTAAAACTCAGACACATTTCATCTAGGTGATTTGGGTCAAATCATCATACTTTGACTTCAGGATTCTATAGTTGAAATATTTCCAATTAGTAATGAAACACCCTGTATATGTACATTCGATACATCTATACAATCATTTTAAAATCCAATAAAACGCATTAATTTACTGTAACTAAGTTTTAGTTGATTATGATTATATTTGTAGATAAAGTAAAGCTTAACTATTGTTTTTTGTGCATTAGCATGTCCGGAAATAAATAAATAGAAGCTGTTTTGTTTGTAATTTTGTCACAATTTATTCAACAATAAACTGGCATTTTTTATTTAATGTAATATCATTAAATATTCCTTGGGCTTTTTGTAAATTAATTGGTGCGCTCGAAACTGAATTGACTATTAACCTTCCGGAAGTGGCGCCAGCTCTGTGAGGCTCGACGCATCACGGATTGTTCGGCATTTCCCGGCGGTTTGTTAAAATTTCTTGTACCATCCAGTAGCTTCATAATGTGGCCAGTAGTATAACAGTAGCAAGTGAGAACGGCGCAGCTGTTAGCTTTAAAAAGTTATCGCAGTAAAGATCTGTAAGACTTGGCGTTACCTCCTGTGATAATAAATAAATAAATAAATATTTATTTTTGTATTTTCATTAAATGGGTAACTAATTATACCGAGGGAAAAGAAAAGGCTTTAAAAGATGATGTTTTTAAAACAAGGGATACAGATAGTGAGTCTGAGCAGGATGGTGATGATGATTTAAACGAAAACAGTTCGCCTGCAAAAGTTTAAAGAGCTTCATGTTTTATTGAAAAGGATAGTAAAACGTGGAGAAAACATTGTACAAACAAAACGACAAGAACCAAATAAGAAAATATTGTAGTGTGCCTTTCTGGAGTAAGAAATTACGCAAAAAACGCTAGCACAGTTCTCGAATGTTGGTCACTTTTTTTTACGGACCATATGCTACAAAACATCGTTGCTATTCATTGTCAGAATAAATCAGATCTATACAAGAGCAGCTAAACCGACTGATTTATTTGAAATTAAAGCGATATTTGGTTTGCTCTACCTGGCTGGTACTTTCAAAAGCAGTAAGCTAAATACAAGGTAAATCTGGGATAGAAAAGAAACAGGCATTGAGCGATTTTGGTTAGCCATGTCTGGACGACGTTTCCGATTTTTTCTGGACTATTTAAGATTTGACGATCTATCTAGCCGAAATAAAAGAAAAGAACTCGATAAACTGGCGCCTGTAAGAGAAACATTTGTCTGCTTCGTACAGAATTGTAGAAATGCCTACTGCATAGGTGCTTATGCAACCATAGATAAAAAACGAAGCTTTTCAAAGGCGTTTTGGGTTAACACAATATAAACCTAGTAAGCCCAATAGACAAAGGTGCTATGTAAAGAAGACCCTTAAATCAAAATTCGAGACCAAAAAATAGAGAATGTATCAAACTATATATACCTAGGTCATGTACTATCACTGGGAAGAGAAACTCAAACCCAAGAGATAGAAAGAAGAAAAAGACTGGTTAGGGCAGCCTTTGGGAAACTAAAGAAGACTCTGAAAAATAAAAAAATCCAAATACATTTAGGAAGTCGACTATATAACTAATGTGTCCTACCAGTAATGACGTACGGCGCCCAATCAAGGACCATCACAAAAAAATCGCTAGAAACACTCGGAATAACATAGCGTGCGATGGAGAAACAAATACTTGAACTGTCACCACTCGATAGAAGGCGAAATTGAATACATCAGACGTGTAACCCAGGTTAAAGATATTGGTGAGAAAATAGCTGAGCTTGAATGGAGTTTTGCAGGTCATGTAATTTTAGTTTCATCTTTACATTATGATGATACCATTGACGGGTCGACTGCTAAAAAATACAAGCCTGAAGTTATTACAGACCGCAATGCAACTAAAGGTGGCGCTGATAATTTGCTATCTGCTACTTTTGACGTAGCAAGAAATACCAGACGATGGTCATTTTTTACGCCTTGTATATTGTAGGGGGGTCGTGAGGGCTATGCAGCCTCTCAAGCACCTTGACCTATCAGATCTTTTGTGCATAACCTTAATTCCTTACGGGATTCCGAAAATTTGTAAAAAGTTTATCATTTTCCTGTGGACTAAGTTCCTGACATCGGAAGGCTTTTGGGAAGGCTCCTTTTAGAAACTTGTGCGTCTTGCAGGCCGGGGCGCTGGGCATTTGCAAACGTTCTGCAATTTCAGCGAAGTTGTTGCAGTAGCGGCAACTATCACTCTCTGTTTTGCCCATTTTTTTTATGCCTTACTAAATATAGCTGAAGTAAATTCGCAGATAATTTATACTGTCAATAGTAAGTAATATTCAGTAGCAAGAAGATTATATCTAAAGGATCTCGCATTAGAACTTACTATGCAGCATTTAGAACGTCGTTATTAGAAGCAAAATGTGGAGGAGTACGAGAACGAAGGCAAGATTAAGCTGGTACCTCTACTAATGGACAACCACAGCAAGAAATTGTTTTAGGATCTCAAAAGAGGTGTTTTTTTGTGTAAAAGATTCAAAAAGTAGATTTTTTTGTCTAAAGTGTAAAAAATTTGTATGTTTTTCCCATCTTAAAGCTAGGTGTCTCATATGCTATGATTCTTTGAAAAACCTTTAAAATATAAAATTTAGTATTTATTTTACTAACGTATATTCAAAATTTTCAGTTTAATTCTTGTTTTAATTTTTTTAGTGTATTTCATTTTATGTTTATTATTTTTACAATTTACATTCTAAGATTTTTTATGTTCGATATGAATATGTGACCTGTATGACCGTTTTCTTATGTTAAAAACTGTATTTAATAACCCCGTGTCATTATTTTTACAAAAAAATATGTTTTTTTGTACGGGTCTGTCAGACGCCATCTCTCATTACATAGCCCATTTCCAGAAAGTTAAAGCATATTATTTCACGTTTTGCATTACATAAAGTATGCAATCTGAGCGCAATTCAAGTCGTTCTTGAGTTCGAAGTGAACAGGCTCACGTTCTACAGTGCAAATAAGAAATTCTGACAGTGTTTACATTTTCACCGCTTGCGTATATTTGCGCTAATTTAGTGCTACGTTCACACACCCACGTTCATTTACGACATTTTGTGAAACATAAGCGGGTATACGTTTATAAATTATTTTATTCTGTTTAATTTGTGAGTTTCTGTAATAAACAACATTGTACTAACGAAGAAAATTAATTTTATTTAAATTAGATTGTATCTGCCATTTTTGTATGTTTAGGTTAGGTAGTCCGGTCAATTTAGACAAAAAATAGTGGTCAAATAACAAAAAATCCCGAAGAGCCAAATATTGGTGGAGAGCTGGGGTTTACCATTACAAATAAAGTTTTTAAAATCCCCATTGATCCTATGTGTGAGACAAAATTTGAGGTTTTTTGGATTTTTCTCGAAAACGATAAGTTTTACCAAAAAAAAACTTTTAAACAATGTTTTAGATCTTAAAATTCTCTACAAAAATGGTATTTATAATTTTTTTCTTAAGAGTTACCATTCCTGAGATATCGCGATTCTAAGAGTCACATTATACATGATATGCACATAAAAGCCACGTATATACATAATCAGATACTTAAGATAAGTATAAATACCTATTTGTGTGTCTTTTATATATATATATATATATATATATATATATATATATATATAAATATTATACTATTCTGAAAACATTTATTTAAAAGAAAGTCATTACCTGAATCCTTGAAGGGCTCAACAGCGAACAGAAATATATTCTTCAAAAAGTTTATCTGCTTATCCCAAAATACCAAAACTATATTTTATATAACCGGCTGCGACACTTCGTTAGCAATGTACACAAGGGGCAAAACGTCAGTATGTAAATTATTCGAAAAAAAAATTTGACTGACTGCGCTAAAATATTTACAGAAATTGATTCCACACCTCAAACAATAATTACGAAAGGAATTCGCTTTTTTCTTGTGGTTTATGGAGCTCCAAAAAAAATTACATGCAGAGATAAATACCGATACTTAACTTTTGTAAAAAATACGCGAAACAAGTACAACTATCATGTCTTCCTCCAACATCGGCATCTGCTATTCAACCCTTGTATCGAGTATACTATCAAGTTCAAACATGGCTAGGCTCAGCTGAACCCAGAAGACTAATACTCTGGAACCGATTCAAACTTTACTCTCACCTGCTCCAGAAAAACTCCTCAGCACTATTTTTTGCAATTGCAAAAAAGGTTGTAGTGCCAAATGTTGCTGTAAAAAAGATGGGTTGCTGTGTTCTCCAGCGTGTACCAATTGCCAAGGTTAGTCTTGCTCAAATGTCCAGTTAAGTACAATAAAGGAAGATCTGTGATTTTAATGAAGAGATCAATGACTCAGCTACATTTGAACAATTTATGAACATTCCGCAAGAGGGAGAGGAAGAAGAAGAATCGAAGAAGACATGACTGTTGAAGTAGACTTTCAATAGTTTAAATCTGATTAAAATATCTCAGGAATGGTAACTCTTTGGAAAAAAATCATGAAGACCATTTTTGTTAAAAATTTTAAGATCTGTTTTTGATAAAACTTACCGTTTTCGAAAAAAATCCAAAAAACCTCAAATTTTGACCTTTGACCCCAAATAACTTTTGTAGCACACATAGGATCGATGGGGATTTTAAAAAATTTATTTGTATTGGTAAACCCCAGCTTTTCACTAATATTTGGCTCTCCGGGAATTTTTGTTATTTTAAATGTCTATATTGACCGGGGTATATGGTTATGATTTGCATTTTTGTTAATTGTAGTGGGGTCTCATTCTTAATTGAGTTGTAATTTTTTTAACATCTGGACCAAGTGTTGGTAAATGGTAAACTCTTATTGGAGAAAAACCCCGATAACAAAAATTCATTAAAAAAAAACGGTAATTGTTTAGTTTTAGTCATCCGGTTTTTTGGTAATAAAAAATCGACAAATGGATGACTCTCCGTGTTTTTTTATGTTTTTTTTACGGCGGGTTGATGATAAAAATATTTCAGAATTATCTACACTGAAGAATTTTAATTGTTTTCTGGCTTTCAACGGGCGAAAAAAAATATTTTTTACTTCTGTATTATAATACGCGAATGAATATTTGCTACCGATTTATAAAAATATTTTCTATTTAAACACGGATTTACATTTCGAAATAGATTTTAGCCAATAAAAACACGTACTTTTCATTACAAAACGAATGTTCGAACTATAACACGTACTCGGGACTAATCAAGTGGTATGGGCTAGGAGCCAGTGGGGGGGTCGACCTTCACCCATCTGGAGACATATTTTTTATGAAATATTATTTATTTCGAGACAGTTGACGCTTTCGTATATCTTGGTACTACAATCTTGAGCAAGGGCAGATCCAGCGAGGAGATGAAGAATCCAAAACCAAACTAACCAAAGTATGGAAAAGCCATCACACATCACTTAACACCAAAATGGGATTGATCAGAAGCTTGGTTTTTTCATTCATTCTATATGGATCAGAATGCTGAACTTTAAAAAGACTGATAAACAGAAGATAGATGCTTTCAAAATGTTTTGCTGGCGCAGAGTGTCCTGGACTGAGAAAAGAACCAAACAATCCAATCTGGATCAACTCAAAATTAAAAAGACATTGAGCATTGTAATGGCGGAGAAAATAGCTAAATTCTTTGGTCATGTGGTCATTTGGTCATGAATCCGATAAGGCTGTGTCTTACTAGCAACAGATAAACATGATTTACAAGCTCTCTTAGCAGCGGTTACAGACCATAACCAACAAAAGGGTCTACGATTAAATATAAAGAAGACCAAATGGATAGTTGTCAGCAAAAATAAAAATATAGCCGACAACTTAACAGATATCAGCATAAATGAAGAAATAGTAGAGAGATTACAAAAATACAAATATATAGGCTACTGGGTAAATGAAAAATGGGACTTAACTCAAGAAATCAAAAGCAGATATAAACAGGCAAGAACATCTTTCAAGAACATGCAAAAAGTGCTTACCAACAAAGCTCTAAGAATTCACTTAAGAATACGCCTATTACGTTGCTTTGTCTTTAGCATATTGTTCTATGGGATGGAAGCATGGACCTACACTAAAACAATGTGAGGATTAAGGATTTGGAAATGTGGACTCACAGAAGAATGCTGAGGATATCTTGGATGGTCAGGGTGATGAATGTGGAGATTCTACAGCGTATGAATAAATAAAGAGAGGTACTTAATAGCATTAAAAGAAAAAAGTTAAAGTACGTGCCCACGTAATGAGAAATGCGAAATATGAATTGCTCCACATTATTATTTAAGAAAAAAAAGAGAGAATGCGTGGTCATGGTCGCCGAAGAAAATCTTGGCTCAAGAATCTTTGCCAATGGTATTGAGTAAACACCACGACACTCTTTAGGTCGGCTGTGGACAAAGTAAAGATCATGCGAATGATCGTCAATGTTCTACAAGGACACGGCACTTGAAGAAGAAGAAAAATAATGCAACAGATACTGTAACAAAACTATCAGAAATGCTATAAGCACAAATAAATAATGGGCGATGTCTTAAAATTAAACTTTATATTTATTAAATTATGTTTTTGTCATTCTGATGGTTCTAACAAAGTTCTTAAATTTATTAGCTATTAAGTTAAAAAATAATAACATGTATAGCAATGTCCCATTAATTAAGTGCCTTTTGGCTCTTTCCATCTACGCCCATGCTATCTTTTCAACATTATATGATTTCAGATAACTTCCAGACTTTATGAGTTTTCTTTTTCCATTTTGAATTTTCTGTCGGCACTTTCCTAACTGTTGCTTCGATGTTTGGCTAGTACACTTCTTTTTTTCGTAAGTTATCTTTTTGACGTGCATCTAAATGTCGAGCATTTTATTTTCTGTTTGAAATTATTACACTACTTGCATGCCAGAATTTTTTTTTTTTAAAAATAATTTATCGGATATTTTGCATTAAATTTATTACATGAAGAAATTTCGATCGAGTGTACAGTGTGAAACAATCAAATGAAATAAATTATTTTAATTATTGTGTAGGTATATTAATCAAAATTTGTATCTTTACATTGAACCCCCTTCAAGTAACAGTAATAACCCCTCCATTTTTAAAACAAAGTGGGTAAGGTTATATTGTCAGGTCAAGACCTGGACTGCTTTGAACGCAATAGACGAGGCAAGAATAAATACAAGATACTCAAGTAACTCAAGTACAAGTAACCATTGACGAAGAGACATCAACGGATAGGATCAAAATAGAAAAGGGGTCCACCAAGGAGATACCATATCAGATTTAAAGGTGCTTTTACCCCGCCTAGTTTTAAAACAGAATTTTTCAAGCGATTATTTAGTTACAACGTATGCCAAGTGATAAACCTGTTGCCAAAATAAATGAAAAATGCTAATATTTCTGTTTTACGAAAAAAAGTTTAACTTTTTCTGTTGGAAAACCAACTTTAAATATTATATAAATTCTTACATACATACATACATAGAGTCACGCCTTTTTCCCATAGGGGTAGGCAGAAACCAATTCCTTCCACTTGCTACGGTTCGTACACACATCTTTTGCTTCCTCTACTTTCATCAGTGCTCTCATACATGCTCTTCGGTTGTTGTTACTCTTGACCTGGCCTTTCTTCAAAACAATGTTGATCTGATCGAGATATGTTCTCCGAGGTCGACCTCTACCGATTTGCCCATTCACACTCGCCTTATAAATTTTTTTCGTCAATCTTCCTTCATCCATCCTTTCTACGTGTCCAAACCATCTAAGCATTCCTTTATCTATCTTTGTGACCACATCTTCTTTTACACCACAGCGTTTTCTTATCTCACTATTCTTAACTTTATCCAACCGAGTCACCTCGGCTATACTTCTCAGACTACTCATCTCCGCAGCATTAATCCTATTTTCATGCTTCTTCTGCCAAACCCAACATTCACTGCCATACTTAAGTGTAGGAACCAACACACCTCTATGCACCGCCAGACGTGCCTTTTTTGACACTTTCTGGCTATTCATAAAGCTATGCAGTGCCCCATTCATTTGTTTTCCTGCCAACACCCTTCGTTCAATGTCACTGTCATACTTTCCATCTCTAGTAAATTTTGAACCCAAGTACACAAATTCATTAACTTGTTCCACTCTTTCTTCCTCAATCGAAACCCCACAGGTTCTTATTCTTATTATTATAAATCATGGAAGTGAGACATGGATCCTACTAGATTGCTGGTAGTAGAACGAGAAATCCTGAGGACTATTTTTGGGCCTTGTAGAGATGAAATAACAGGAGAATGGAGAAAAGAGAATCAAGAACTACAGACACTCTATGAAAACGAGAATATAGTGCGCCACATCAAGGCCAATCTTTTAAGATAGGCAGGACATGACCTAAGATCACACGATGAAAGACTGCCTTTTGGGAAAGGCCCGAAAGTAGGAGGTTGGTTGGCCGTCCAAGGAATAGGTGAAAAGACGTAGTAACAAGTGACCTACACAAACTGGAAGTACAACAATGGGAGGTAACTGCGCAAGACCGACAAAAGTGGAGGAGAATATTAAACGCGGTCAAGACTCACCAAGAGTTGAAGAGCCATAGAAGAAGAAGAAGTGGTCAAACAAAATAAGTCTCAGTAATGTACTTGTTTTTCTTTCTTGCATCCAGTGCCTGTCCGTTACCGGACGTTGGCGATCATTCTGGCAATAATTATTTTATTAACTGCGGCCCTAAAAAGACCCGTGGTAAAGGTTGCAAACCAAGTTCTCAGGTTTTTAAGCCATGAGATCCTTCTTCTGACTGGTCCCCTCTTTCCAAGCACCTTTCCCTGTAGAATAAGCTGCAACAGACCGTATTTTTCATGATGTGTCCTAAGTATTTCAATTACGACTTTTGACTTTACTCATGATCTCCATTTTCTTGTTTAAAATGTCGAGTACTCTTTTGTTTGTATTTAAAATGGGCTGTCCAAGTGATTCTTAGTATACGTCGATACACCCACATCTCAAATGCGTCCAACCTTTTACTGGCTGCATCTGTTACAGTCCATGACACAACAAGTTGTTAAGTTCAGAAAGTTGCATTAAAAAAAATCTCGACATTTTAAGGAATGCAGCACCAGCCCTCTCTATTCGATAACGTATTTCGAGAGAATGATCTCAACTCTCGTTGATTGTAGTTTCCAAATATGTTGTAGTCTCTACCTTTTCAATAACTGTATCATTTATAATAAGCTGCCTGGGTGGTGGTGGATTTTTGCTTATCACTATGTTTTTGGTTTTATAATTATAAGAATTCCTGCTGTTGAATCACACAGCGCATTATTAAATATTTATTCTGAATATATGTTAAATAAAAGTGGTGACAACACACACCTGTGTCGCACGCCCCGTTGAATTTTTATTTCATCAGTCATATGGCTGTTAATTATACCATTCCCATCTTCTAATTTTTCTCCTACTTTATTCTGTCTTGTCTTAGGTTAAGTAAACAATTTTTAGGGTTGAGTGGAAGAGCAACTCAGTAGCACTTGTGCTATCTAAGTTAAACTTAGCCATTTGTATTTCAGCTATGTACCACCTTTTTTAGTTTAAATCAAATTATGTATATGTAACTAAGGCTGAGGAACATTATTATTTTTATTATTATTATATAATTTAGGTAAGTAGCTACTTTAATAATTTTTTTTCGTGAAAATTAAAAACAACGCAGCATCGTTATGTTTTTTTGCAATTATCTTTAATGGACATGTTATGTAAACCACTCCAAAAAAACATTCAATTTTCTTTTTGAATGCGATTAAAGTCCTTTTTCGTACACAGCAATTAATTTAGGATTTTCATCTATAATTTTACAACGCATGTAATTTTTTTCAGGTCCACACTTTATCTCTATTAAGTCTAGGTGTATTATTTAAATAAGTTTAGTATTTGAGGTGTTATTTTGTGTTATTATGCATGCAAATCTTGATTAAATTTACATATTTCTGCATATAAAACATGATGAATAGGTACACTGTTATATATTTTCCTATATGCTTTTATCTGACATTTTTAATTATAAGAACCCTAAAATTACCACGGTGAAATGTATGATTTTTTTATTTTTTTTTAAATTCTGGAATATCCTGGAATAAAGTCAAAGGAATTTAAAAAATTTCTTTATAAAAAGCAATAACTATGGTCTTCACAGTGGTAAACACTCCTTTTTCCAATGGATTAAATGAAAGACTAAAACAAACTCTGCTGAACAGAATCAGATGTAAAATAAATTATAAAAATGAAAAATTAGCTTGGCCAACAATAGCAAAAGAGTGTGTTAATAAATACAATGAGACTACACATACAGTTACTGGTTTTACTCCAAAATATATATTGTATGGCACAAATACAGCAATTTTACCAAGTGACTTAAAACATAGAACAACAAAATAAAATTGGATTAGGAAAGAAGAGCACTTAGAAACACAATAATTTCTTATAATTATAATAAAAACTATTTGATAAAAATGGAAATTACCTCGTGTTAAACGTAGAAGTTGGGTATGCGTGAAAAATGAAAACAAACTAAACAGAAAAAAATTGGATGAAATAAATATTGGACCATACGATATCATCGAAAAAGCCGTAAAAAATCAGAATCCAATTTATTCCATATCACAAAACTTATTCCGGTTCCTGCAGCATTGGATGAAGAAGAAAACGAAGAAAAAGACTGTTAAATTTAAGGAAAATTTTGTAATACATTTTTTTCCGGAGAGGAAGATGTAGAGAAACTGTATTTCATAATTTAAATTTTGCCACGCTCTGCCGGTAACTTACCGACTTAAGCAGTCGATAATAAAATAAGGTAAAAAATATTAAATTATTGAAATTTAATAATTACAGGTCAAAATTTGAAAAGTAAAGATTTAGGGTAATTAATTCATTTATTTATACACAGGAGAGATTCCTTTACAATAAAACTTTAGTAATAAAAATAAAAATCCAGTACAGTACAAGTAACCTAACCTAAAATAAAATAAAAAAGGTGCAATAATATACAATAAACAATAGAATACAACAATATTTACCGACTATTAATTGTCAAGTCCAGGGCGTAATTGACACATTTGTTTTTTAAATTGTGAAATAGCTGTATGTATAATGTCACAATTATGGTTATGGTTGTTGTACAGACGCGTATATCTAGTTCTTCTTCTTCTTCTAATGCGTATTCACTAACGGATGTTTGCGATAACATTTTTCATTGCTTCTCTGTTCCTTGCGGTATGTATTAGCGACTGTATATCGTGTAGCCCTGTCGACTGTCTTTCATGTCTTTCATTGTAATAAAAACCAATTTACCTTTAAAACAGTTAAGAAAAATTTTAAAATAAAATTTTTTAAGCATTGTAAAGAATACTTTCCACGACAAATTGTTTTAAAAAATCTAACCTAAATTTCAATGATTTGGGTGTTCAAATTATTTGTTAATAAATGGCTTAGTAATCAAAATTATGTAAAGCACATATTTTAAGGACATATTGGGTGAGATCTCACTGTTACTGGTATGAAGTTCCATGATGTTCTTGGAGATAGTCGTAAATGTGATTTTGAAAAAATGGTCAATGCATCCCAAAATCCAAATATGTAACCATATATTTGTATCTATCTTACTAACCTAAGCTTACCATATTAAAATTGAATTTATTCTTTTGAAAGAGCATTTAAATATTTTTATATATTTCCATTAATACAAAAATTTTTACCATTTTTTTTAAAAATAAATACGTAAAAACTTTTAAAATATAAATTCAGAACTAATATAACATGTTTACATACCACTTTTTTCAAATAATGATATAATGAAGTTCAATTATTATTTGTTTAGTAGCTCGTTATTATTCGAAACATAAATGTTTGAAAACAGACGTTAATAAATTTAACAACGACTCGATCTCTGTAACTAAAATTTTACAATTAATGGTATGAATCGATATTTTAGCAGCTATTAATTAATTTTACTGAAATTTAAATAAATTGTAAGGGAATATATCATATACAAATAAACTATCGAGTTTTAGTGAACCGTTTGATTTTTGTTATAAAATATTCGGCAAATCATAAATACACACAAAAAAAATTGGATTTAACCAATTTCCATATGAATTAAAATTTTTATCACTTACCGTTTTAAATTTTTTTGACATTTTTAATTAAAAAAATTGTTAAAATATCTCTTCTCTCGAAATTCGTTAATATTAGAGCAAGAGCCCGCGACCGCCAGATCTTCCTTATGTTATAAAAGCTGAAAGTTTCTTTGTGCATGTGCTTAACACAGGTAAGAACGATCAGAGACTATGGAGTTTGGATTGTGATTACTTGGGCAGGTCATAGGTAGTAAAGGTGTATGAAATAGTACCTCAATTTCCTTGTAGTATAAATTTTATTTATTTATATTTTCTTTGGAAGAACAATGAATATCGCGCTATCAATTGCCGGACATTTAGCATAATTGCAACCCCCTGCCAGACACCCCTAAATTTAAAAAAATATAATTATACTTACGTTATAGTATAACAGCTGAATTTTATATATGATACTTGGAGAACTAAAAAAGAGTTTTACGGGTTGCACTCTGGGAGTGCCGGCAGAAGTGAAAACTTCAGTATTAACGTTGTGCGCCCTGCGCCGCCTAAACGAAACAGCCGGCGCAGGCATACATTTTCGCCGCGCCGTAGAAAGATTAACGCTTTATTATAAATCATTTATTAAACATCAGTACCAGATTTGAATGTTTTCGATTTCTTTCTTCCGCTTTTTGCTTGATCTTCTTTCAATATGGCGCTTTTCTTCCTACCTCGACTTTTTCGTTTTCGGCTACCTCGTTTTCGGTTTTGTCGCTTTTGGCTACGTCGTCTACGGCTTCTGCTTCTATTTTTTCTTCGTCTTCGAGCCTCCGTTATCGGCAAACCAAAACCTAATTTAAACCTTCCCCCGTTCTCTTTGATCAAACCAGCTTTCAGTCCAGTTTTTAATGCTTTTTTAACACAAATTGATGCATTTTTTAACGGCTTCTTGCACTGATAAATTATTTGATCTAAAATTTTGTTGGGGGGAGAACCATTAGAGTCATTAAGACACGCTATGGTGTCCATAACATCTGCTAAAAACGACACCTCTCCTTGGACCATTTTAATGCAGCAAAAGCAAAACTTAATCAATAAACTAATGAAAAGCACTTAAATTTTGAATTTAGCTACTAAATTAATTTGTCAAAATGACATAAAAAATGTACTTGAATTTGTCAGTTTGTTGAATAAAGTTGCCAAGTTACCAGTCAAGAAAAGTCGCATTTTATATTGCTCCAGTGAAATACATCCGTCTTACGAATTTTCGATCAGGCCACGTGTCCTGACGCGAGTTTAACATTTTTTACCCATTACAAAAAAAGTTTACAGCGTGCCATAAGAAGTTATCACTTCAAAAAGTTATTATAGCAGCCGGACAGTTCAAATAGTTTTTACTTTTTTCCAGACATAGAAAGTCTGCTGTAGGTGCGAGCGCGAGGCAATAGCTGTTCTAGTGAAAATTTAGTCTATTGCGAAATTCAATGGAAAAATAGTTTTATTACGTTTATAGCCATCTTATATAAAGTAAAAAGAATATTATTGAAGATTCTGTAGTTAAAAACAGTTGGTCAACTCAAATATCGACGGTGTTGTATATGGAAACTCTGGTTAATTTTTGTTTTTTACGGTTTTTGTTAGAATTTACAGGTTCAGAAGTTAAATATTTTTTATAAGCTCTCATCAGGAAAAATAATATCTTTATATTAAGGTTGTGTTTTTTTCTGATTAGTCCGTTGCTAAACAACGAACTTTCCCGGACTGAAAACGGCCTAAGTAGTGAATCTCTGACTTTTGCCACAACAATAAACAAAAAGTTATTGTCAATAAAACGATTTCATAGACAATAAGATGGTAATCAAATTTTTTTATGCATTTATAAACATTTCTTAATTTACGATAATGTTGATTGCGATTTCAGAAAAAATAGTATGGGGTCATTCCATGTCAAATCGACCACTTTTGACCACGACCCCTCTCGATTTAGCTGAAATTCGAATTGCCATTAATTTGTCAAGAATTGGCCGATCTAGACGTTTTCTTTTCAAAATTTTCGTAATTAAATGCACTTTTAAAAAAATTCCAAAAAAAAATTTAGTTAATAAAATTTATGAAATTTTTGCCTTTTTTAGAACTTTTTTTTTCTTTTCCTTTTCTTAGCTGGTTTTATTAATTTATGAAAAATGTTAGTATTATTTTATATAACTTCATTTATTTTAATCACTTTATTATGCAGATTGATGTAGTTGGGCTAGATTGTGGGTAAAAAATCAAATTTAAATATTCACGTCACAGATTCAGCAAAATATAAAACTTATAAAATATAAATGCAAATAAAGAATTTCCAGAGAAAATTGAATTTTCTTAACATGTTCATAAAAAATGTGAATAACTACTTCCAATCCTTGAAAAATTTCAATTACACTTCGGCTCACATTTGGACAATGAAGATGAAGAAATTTACTTTATCTTTGCAAAAATTAATTTTAAATATTTAGGGATACTGGTATAACAAATACCAGCCAAACGGAATAAATTTGAAAATAATACGAGGGCAGTTTGATAAGTCAGTGACTTTTTTAATTTCCCGCGCAGTTACTCCAAATGCAACATTGCTGCCGTCAACTATAATCTATCAGTGGGCAACTTTCTAATTTTGAACAAGCTACGTCGTGCAGTTGGTGTTTGATAGCCGTTTAAAGCAGACAACCTCGTGAATTTTTACGAAAATGTAAAAAAGTGAATTTCGTGTGCTGATTAAGCATTACTTTTTACGTAAAAAATCCATCACTGAAACTAAGAAAAGACTTGATAAATACTACGGGCACCATCAATTTCAATGGTTAAGAAGTGGTTTACAGAGTTCCGTTGTGGTCGTACCAGCACTAGTGACGCCGAACGTCCAGATCGCCCAAAAGAAGTGATCACGCCGGAAATCGTCGATAAAATCCATGAAATGATATTGGATGATCGTAGAATGAAAGTGCGTGAGTTGGCTCATGCTGTAGGTGTATCTCAACTGAACGGGTACATTATATTTTACACGAATATTTGGACATGAAAAAACTCTCTGCGAGATGGGTGCCGCGATTGCTCACACTCGACCATAAGCGCAATCGTGTGACCACTTCAAAAGAGTGTTTAGCGATGTTCAGCCGTAATCCGGACGAATTTTTGCGCCGTTTTGTTACTTTGTATGAAACATGGATCCATCACAACACGCAAGAGACCAAACAGTGGGTTACTCGGGGTGAACTTGGACCAAAGAAGGCGAAACAGAGTCTGTCAGCCAACAAGGTCATGGCCACAGTTTTTTGGGATGTACGTGGTGTCATTCACATCGATTACCTCAAGAAAGGTAAATCGATCACCGGCGAATATTATTCAAAGCTTTTGAACAGATTCGACGTTGATTTGAAGCAAAAACGGCCGCATTTGGCGAAGAAGGAAGTGCTGTTCCATCAAGATAATGCAGGAGTGCACACTTGTCTAGTCACGATGGCCAAAATCCACGAATTGGGATACGAACTGCTACTCCATCCAGCATATTCTCCAGATTTAGCCCCCTGAGAGTATTTTCTGTTTCCAAACCTAAAAAAATGGCTAGGCGGTAAGAGATTTAAGTCGAATGAAGAAGTCATTACCGAAACAAACGCGTATTTTGAGAGCTTTGAAAAAACCTATTATTTGGAGGGAATAAAAAAATTAGAAAAACGCTGGACTAAATGTATCGAGCTAAAAGGTGATTATGTAGAAATATAAAATGTTTATTTGCGGAAAAATATTTTTTTTATTCAAAAAGTCACTGACTTATCAAACCGCCCTGGTAGTTTGCATTTTAATGTTGGAAAGTGTTGTTATATTAGTTTTTATAAAGGTTCCGTTCCAATAAGCAATAAAAGATTTCGTAGTCACATTTGATGAGTAGTTGCGGATGTTCAACATATACATAATATGTCAGTAAAATCCCCGAAATTACTAGTCTTTATTTTTCGGAACTGTTTGAGATTATCTGTTCGGACTTTAAAAACAATTTTTTATGTTTTAGTAGTTCCACAAGTAAATAATGCATTCATTGTGTTGTCTCCTCAATATCAAATTCATCCTACTACTTTAAAAAGAGTTCAGAACAAATTCCCAACGTACTTTGCACACACACACAGACACACACACACACACACACACACACACACACACACACACACACACACACACACACACACACACACACACACACACACACACACACACACACACACACACACACACACATACACACACACACACACACACACACACACACACACACACACACACACACACACACACACACACACACGCACACACAGAAACACAAACAGACACACACACACACACACACATACACACACAGACACACACATAGAGACAAACACAGACACACACACACGCACACACAGACACACACACAGACACACAACACACACACACAAACACACACACCCACACACACACAACCAGATATACACACACACATACAAAAACACACACACAGACACACACACTTACAGACACTCACACTCACACAGACACTCACACAGAAACACACACACAGACACACACACACTCACACACACACACACACACACACACACACACACACACACAGCATGTGGCGTTCATCAAAGACTTGCTTTAAGCATTCGACGTGTTCAGTTGCCGCTATGCGATTGAATGGAGCTTTAAATCCAGCAGCTCTGTAGAACTAGTGGCGTTGTTCTCCTGTCCATACATTAAATTGAATTAAGTTCAAAACATTCAGAATAATGAAAATGGTAAAGTTATTGAAATTACTCACCAAATCAGTAAGTGTTTGCTGCAAATGGAAAACATAGTTTTTTTAAATGGAAACCTTCAAAAATATTTAAGTTTAATTGCGCAGTGTGTTTATTTTATAACAAAAAAAATTTAATTTATGTTGTTATTTTAATTTTGATAACCTTTTGCTATTTTATTATTATTATAAAAAAAATGTATTTGTTTAATCAAAAATGTTGATTAATGTAAAGTTTTTAACAAAATTGGTAATGACAAAAATTTCTCCCAGTGCGCCAGTTTTGTTTAGGCTGTCACTGTTCACATCTAAACTTTTATAAAATTTGTTTTTATTTAGCCTTCGCCTCCAGATATTTTAACCATATAAAAAATACTGTCAATACTTGTTAACAATAATTTAAAAACGATTATATAGCTCGAAAAGTAATAAGGTTAAGTTTTAGTGAAAATTTAGCAAAATTATATTTTCCATGTTTTATCTAAGTAAAGCAATATATCATCATCGTTCAACTAAACTTTGCTTTCAAAACTTTGGTGAAACAATGAAAATTTAGTGAAAATATTAAATCTTGAGAAGTGCTCCGTCTCGCCATCATTTATCTTTTTTGTTCTCGTCAAAGACTAGTTTCGAAGTCAGATGGTGCATATAAAAATGACATCAACTTTCAGCTAGTTTTTTTGGTCTTCTAAAAAATTTATCAATCATTAGGAACAAAAATTTAACAAAATGACATAAAATAAAAAAGTATACAATTTTTTTACACGTTTGTTTCTTTTAATAAATAAATTTAAATTAGATAAAAAAATATTATAAAGGTTTTGAATTAAAACAAATAATGGTGCATTTAAACAAGCCGTGTGGTGTCATTGAAAACCCTATAGTAACGAAGTTCCTTACGCTATTTTAAAAATATGTATGTAAATGTTAAATAACAATAGAAAGGTGAGGTGAGGTGAGGTGAGGTGAGGTGAGCCCCGATACCTAACTTATATGTTAAACTTTTACTTTTGTTATACATCAGAACCAGTTAACTATTTAATAGTTATAAATATTAGGCAATCAACTGAGTTTATTATATAATCTTACTTTTTTAAATTATGTAAATACCTTAAAATACGTAACATTTTTTTAAAGCCTAACATAAAATAAAACGTTACATTACTAAGATATGATTTAATACTACTTTTTAACAAACAGAAGTTTAAATATTCTCATTTAGTAAAACTACAAGTTAAACAGATAAAACTTTTGTTATGTAAACAAATTTTTTATAAAAAAAGACAAAATATATTTACAAAAGTGTATAATATGATCATCATCATCATCAGCCTATACTGTCCACTGCTGGGCAAACGCCTCTCTCATATTTTGCCATTCTTTCCGGTCCTGTGCCATCAGCATCCAGTTTCTAGCGAGTCTTCTTGTCACTTCATCGGGCTGGTGGGCGCCCTTTGTTTCTGTATGCTTCCATTCTTGGTCTCCATTGTAATATTTTTTTTGTCCATCGACCATCGGTTACTCTGGCCACATGACCCGCTCAGTTCCACTTCATACGCAGAATGGTCTCGACAGCATCTCTAACGCCTGTGTTGTGTCTGATGGCTCTATTTGGGATTCTATCTCGGAGCGTTATTCCCAGCATTGATCTCTCCATCTTCCGCTGCATGACTTGTATTTTCTGAATGTTGTTCTTGGTCATTGTTAATCTCTCTGAGCCGTATGTTAAAACCGGGAGAACGCATTGGTTAAATACCTTTTTTTTAAACACCTTGAAAGACTGGATCGGAAAACTGTTCTTAATTTTCCATAAGCTGCACAGGTTAAACCTATACGCTTTATTTCGTGTGTTTGATTGTCTCTTCCAATACTTATCCCGTGTCCCAGGTATTTGTAAAGGCCTAGTTGTTCTATGCTATTGTTGTTAATTTTGATAGAATCACTTAAGATGAGATAAGTCGTAAACTGGGTTTTTGAAATATTTATTTCTAGCCCTACTCTTTCTGCCGCCTCACAAAGGTTTTGCATCATAGTCTGTGCTTCTTGCATGTCGTCCCAGTTTATTTTGTTTAACATGCTTTGTAACAAGGTGACGAACAGGGAAGAGCGTATCGCCCTATCTTAGTCCTCTGTCATCTGATAAGTTTTTTAATTTTAAATTTAAATATTTTAAAATATTATAAACCGCATAAACCGCACATTGTTATACACTAACTTAAATTACTTCTGTAAACTCCAAACACCTGTCAAGACCCATTTAAAAGTACAACTACACAATATTTTTAGCTGTTTACGTTTTTATAAGCAATAAAAATCACTTTCAACTTGTTGATATCAAAGGATCAAGATTACCAAACAATTTTATTTTTTTAATTGGACTATACAAATCAATCACTTATTATTAATTAACCCCACCAATTATTTAAATTCAAATGACGTTTTATCATTGGTTTAGTCGTATAACAATTTCCCTCTCCCTCTCTCTGCAAGCAGTAAGTATAGGGGAAGAGAAATAGCGATTAACGCATTCTTGTTTTTGCTGGCTAGCCCAGGTTTTTGTAACGATAAGGAACTTCGTTCCAAAAAGAGACACCTCAATATTCCAACAACATTTTTTACATTGACTACATTAAGGTGCTAACATAGACCCAAGACTATATATAAACCACAACTATAATATACATATATACAATGTGGTCATTTAAAAAGGACTCACCCTTTATATTTTAGAAATGCGACATATTAGAAAAAAATGCCGAAATACGTCAACTTTTAACTCGAGGTAGTAACTTTTTAGCGCCAATATCATATTCATCCACTGAAGGTAACCCTCAAATTTTTTCAAATGGCATTAGGTATCAAGGACTACAAGAACCAATCTTTATCAAGAATCCTTCTTTTACAGGGCTGCTACGGAATGGAATAAGCTTCCAAAATCAGTTTTTCCAGAGAACTATGACCTGCAACTTTTTAAAAAGCGTGTCCACAATCATTTCCTTTCTATAATCCCTTCCCCTTCTAATAGTCGCAGTCCGCGGCCCACACGATAGGTCTACCCTTTTTGCGACTATTTTCATAAAAAAAAAGTCATATCTCATTTTAAAGGTCTGGTTAATCTTGCGTTTGAGACCAGCTTTCCATTGTTATATAATCGTTGTTTAAAATTGGCTTTCTCTAAACTTTTTGGATGCCCCCGTATTAGCAGTTATTTCTTGTTAAAACTTAAGTCTTTCTGTCTTAGTCTTTTTGTCATAACATAATACGGGGGCATACGAAAATTTCAAAGAGAGCCAATTTTAAACAACGATTAAATAACAATGGAAGGCTGGTATCAAATGCAAAACAATATGAATAAATAGAGATTTACCAGACCTTTTAAATGATAAAATTCATATCAACTAAGGACAGAAAATTGTAACTCTGGAAAACAAGATATGTCCCATTTATTTGCCTGCCCTAAACTTGGTGCTTGTTCCAACGAAGACCTTACTGCAGCCAACAACTGCCGAACACTGAAGAAATAGTTGATACTTGGATACCAACGAACAAAATTAACTTTGTTAAATGTTTTTATGCCTTCAACTCGATTGCCTATCAAAAATTTTACCATTACCAATATTTATAAAATAATTATCTCAATGCAAGAACATTCTTAGTAGGCGATAACTACTAAAAATGAAGTTGATAAAGTTAAGTGCAGATAAAATTCTAAGAAGCATTTATTGCTTTACGATTTATTGTAAATATTATTAAGCAACTATCTAAGACCAGACGGGTAAGAAACTCACTGCAAAGTTTTGGTAAATGTGTTTGATAAGAGACCAGAAAGTTTTGATTCTATTGTGTTTGTCAAGCACATTGTTTCCAACTCTTGACTTCTCACAACACTATTGTTACTGTTTTTTCTTAAATCTACTTACTTTGGTCAATCTATTGTTTTATTGTGCTGTTTAATTTTTTTAAAACAAACTTTATCATAATTTTATAATGCAATATTTAAAATGGGATTTGATGTAGTCGAAAAATAAAATATAAGTAAACAAATTTTTAGGAAACAGTAACCAAAACCTATACCTACTAATTATTAGCAGTGTACAGGGTAATTGATTACTGTAATAAAGTTTAGTAGCGTTGTTATTATAAGAGATACAAAAAAAATTGTGTATAAAAATTGTAGGCAGCTTTTAGCTTCACATTTCAAATTTAGTTACAATGTTACAGGGTGTTCCATACCGCGGTACCAGATCAAAGTTATGTTTTTTTAAAAAAAACACTTTATATTTTACCTTAAATCCGCTTTACCTTAAATTTATTTTATTTTACCTAAAAATTAAAATCCACTTTACCTCCCTATTACAACAATATAAGGTTATGATATGTTATACAGGGTATTTAAAAAGTTATAAACAATTCTACGTGGAAATCTTCACAAGTTCAACGGTATAATTAAAAGGAGTACAAGTAAAATAATCTATTACAGTCAAAGTTTTTTAATGATTGTCAAAGTTTATAAACACGAACGAATTTGCGAATATTTGTTACATTGAATACAGGGTAAGTCAAAACTTGAAAACATTATTTTCCCAGTAATTTCAAACGGATCACACCATTTTTATGAAATGTAGCTTTATCTATAAATAGTAAAAAGTCAAAATAATCACTTTTATAAACTTTTTGTAAAGCCTATTCACAAAATATTATTCTCTTGTCAAAATCATTATTAATTAATTCTTGATGCAAGCTAATGCAGTGTTTTGTTGAATTCCCAACACTTCTCCATCAACTGCCTTATAGTAAAAATCTGGTCTACTGTTGATCGATTCTTTCTGAATCCACACTGGTAAACTCCTTGTTGGTACTCTACACATGCAGTCAGTCGATCTAATACACATGCGTTTCTATTAATGCTTTAAAAATTAGACTGGGGATTGAACAAACTTGCAATGAAAATGTATTTTTTTTAATAAGAAAAAGTTCATGTACTGGTATTTGATGGGAAAAGCAGAATATGCAATAGATGAATTTGTAGAAATGCTTTAAAGGTCAGATGGACTATACTTAATGTTTTGTAATTTTCAGTCAAAGAAAGTCGTTTTTGCAAACATTTTATTCTTAAAATAAATGTATCGGTATTTAAATTAAAATTCTTCAATTATTAAAGGTGTCTTTTATACAGCTTAAGTTGTAAAATTAATTGTTTTTTTAACCAAGCAAAGAACAAACAAAAAAATATACCCAATTAGTGGTTTTAAAACAAAATAGGCACTCAATGGTAAAAAAACATCAACAAAATTTGTTGTTTACGTTGCTTTTTAGTTGCTTTTTGTAGTTAACGCTGCTAAAACAAACAAAAGAATTTAAGACATGTCTGATACTAACAACAAAATTACAAGATTACCTTAACACAAGAGGAGATAATAGATAATGCTGACTTAAATGTTATGAGCAAAAGTGGTTAAACGGATCTACTGGTGGCACTATAATAAAATGCTTAAAAATCTAAAAGTTCCACAACTCATGGATAATCCTGACATAGAGAGACTTGAAAGCATTAAATTTTATGAGCTACTGCAACGAAGTGAAAGGGATAAAGCAAAGTTATGGTGTAATTATAAAATACTTGAAGTTCTATTATACTTGGCAACATATCTACATCTCATAAAAAATGCTGACATAGGAAGACTTAAAATAATTAAATGATATGAGTAACGGCAACAAGGTAAAAGTGTTAAAGCAGAGGTATTAGTGGCACTATAATATAAGGATTAAATTTTATAAACTACTGCAACGAAGTGAAAGGGATAAAGCGAAGCTATGGTGGAATTATAAAATACTTGAAGTTCTATTATACTTGGCAACATCTCTACATCTCATAAAAAATGCTGACATAGGAAGACTTAGAATAATTAAATGATATGAGTAACGGCAACAAGGTAAAAGTGTTAAAGCAGAGGTATTAGTGGCACTATAATATAAGGATTAAATTTTATAAACTACTGCAACGAAGTGAAAGGGATAAAGCGAAGCTATGGTGGAATTATAAAATACTTGAAGTTCTATTATACTTGGCAACATCTCTACATCTCATAAAAAATGCTGACATAGGAAGACTTAGAATAATTAAATGATATGAGTAACGGCAACAAGGTAAAAGTGTTAAAGCAGAGGTATTAGTGGCACTATAATATAAGGATTAAATTTTATAAACTACTGCAACGAAGTGATAGGGATAAAGCGAAGCTATGGTGGAATTATAAAATACTTGAAGTTCTATTATACTTGGCAACATTTCTACATCTCATAAAAAATGCTGACATAGGAAGACTTAGAATAATTAAATGATATGAGTAACGGCAACAAGGTAAAAGTGTTAAAGCAGAGGTATTAGTGGCACTATAATATAAGGATTAAATTTTATAAACTACTGCAACGAAGTGAAAGGGATAAAGCGAAGCTATGGTGGAATTATAAAATACTTGAAGTTCTATTATACTTGGCAACATCTCTACATCTCATGAAAAATGCTGACATAGGAAGACTTAGAATAGCTAAACGATGTGAGTTACTGCCACAAGGTGAAAGTGGTAAAGCAAAACTATTAGTGGCACTATAATAAAATACTTTGTATTTATATAAAATATTTTTTAACTTTAACGTAAAATCGCTACAAACTTGTTTAATTTTATAGACCATGTACATTCCTTTCAAATGTTTACAACGTAATGTAATTTAAAGAATATTTATTCAGTGACAACAAATAGGTATTATAAGTGGGGTTATAACCAATGCCAGTTAACAACAACAACAACGTTTGGGTAGAAAGCTTCTTGTGTCACATTGCACAGTCGACGGATTAGATTCTTTTTATTTTTACAAACGTCGGTCGCATCTGCATTTCTTGAAATAACGGTTTTACGGTTAATCCAGTTGAATTTCAAACGAAGTGCGTCTCTAAAAGTAGATATGGATTATACTGAGCGTGCTGAAGAAGCATTGCAATCATTCTTATTTAATAACTCGGAAAAGGAAATGGCCTAATACTTAAAGCTTAGTGATATAGTGTGTGGCCCAAGTTGTTAGTGGCAGTGTATATTATACGTACAGCGGAAGTTCTAGAACTTTTTGATGTTTAATCTGAAAGGTTTTGGTTGTAATATACGCCCCATAAAACGGCGACTTATTCGCGTTTCTTTCAAATGCTGGCGCTTTACCCCCATTTTAACCCAATTTAATAAATATTATATACTTAGAATCTAATTTTCCGTAAAATGTTATGGCAAAAACATTTTTCCGCGTTTTAATTTTTGTGGCAAGGTCGTATATATAAATAATCTTGATCAGAAAATTCTACAAATTGTTCGTGTACGTTTTATAATTATCTTTTAAAAACAATTTTTTAAAAAAATATCAGTACTCTCCGGTGGTCTAGGTGCGACCCGAGAGGTCCACACGACTAACTTCCCAGTGGAAAGAATAAAAAAATACCATATGTTTTGCTATTATAAAAGTTTTGCAAAAAAATCCTGCATGATATAAAATTTAAAAAACGATTTCAAATTGTTTATAATAAATTATAATTGTCATTAACAATATTCTGTTTATGTCAACCGTATTCTTTCAAACTTTTTCTTATTTCATAAGCGGGAGCTATTTTCAATTGTTTATAACAATTAAAAATTTTATTTTAATTATTATGATCAACAATCATTTGTTGGTAACAATATTCAATTGTTATAAACAATGCTTAATTACTACTAACAATCATTTTTAACTGTTATAGCGTCTTCAATGCTATTCTCTCAATACAGACAAAAGGTTAAAATTCTCCAATTCCTATATTTGTTTTCTAAAACTATATTGTTATTATATTTCTCATATAAATATCTAACATGCAATAATCATATTATTTAAAAGATTTTAAAATTCTGTATTAAAAAAAGTATAATTTATAAATTGCAAAATTCAGGTAATTTACAATTGTTTTCAGTTTTTCAATTTTCCATAAAAAACAGCTTGACCAATTTTGCTAAAAATCCAAGTCCCAAGTTGCGTAATTATGCATCGAATGCAATTGGTCCCACGTCGATATCGTGTTTTGTTCTCGAGATAATCGAGACGAAAAATAATTCCGAAAGTTTTCCATTTTTTCAATTTTTTTATTCTCCATAAAAAACAGCTTAAACGATTTTTCTTAAAATCTAATCAGTTCTAAATTGCGTAATTATGCTTGGAATGCAATTGGTCCCACGTCGATATCATTTTTTGTTCTCGAGATAATCTTCACGAAATATAATTCCGAATGCACATACGAACATACGCGCACACACACGCACACCCACACACACACACACACACACACACACACACACACACACACACACACACACACACACACACACACACACACACACACACACACACACACACACATACACACACAGACACACACATAGAGACAAACACAGACACACACACACACACACGCACACACACAGACACACACAGAGACACACAACACAGACACACAACACAAACAAACACACACACCCACACACACACACACACACAGACACACACACTCACACAGACACTCACACAGACACTCACACAGACACTTACACAGACACTCACACACACACTCACACACACACACACACACACACACACACACACACACACACACACACACACACACACACACACACACACACACACACACACACACACACACATACACACACACACACACACACACACACATACACACACACACCCACACACACACACACACACACACACACACACACACACACACACACACACACACACACACAGACACACAGACACACACACACACACACACACACACACACACACACACACACACACACACACACACACACGCCCACACACACACGCCCACACACACACGCCCACACACACACACACACACACACACACACACACACACACACACACACACACACACACACATATACACACACACACACACATACACACAGACACACACATAGAGACAAACACAGACAGACACACACATAGAGACAAACACAGACACACACACACACACACACGCACACACAGACACACACACAGACACACAACACACACAACACACATAAACACACACACCCACATACACACACAGACACACACACTCACACAGACACTCACACACACACACACACACACACACACACACACACACACACACACACACACACACACACACACACACACACACACACACACACACATCGGACCTCCGGCAAATGGGCATCGGGAATAGTTTAGAAGTTATGGAAGACCGAGATAGATGGAGGCAAATTTTTGCCTCAGCCCATCAGGGGCTGTAGCGCTACGGAGTAAGTAAGTAAGTAAGTCATACAAAATAAGGTTATTTTTTTAAACAGTTTAGGTGGACTTACAATAACAGACAAAAGATAAAAAGAGTACGACATATATTTACTAATCTTAAAAATTTGGTTATCCCAAAATATTTTCACCATCCACCAATATTTCCGATTAGTAAATTAAATAAAGTATGTTTTTAATTAGTTTCTTTAACAAATTAAATAAAAATAAGAAGTTATTTTAAAAAAGCCTGTTGCACAAAGAGTGTTGTAATTTATTTTGGAGTAAATGTATTTTGTTCAAGAAAATAGCAAACTTAAGTGCAAGAAATAAAACTTAATCACTTTTTTTCTTATCAAAGAGATTATTGACAATAAAATAGGGTAAACTAGCCATGTCGTAAGGACAAATCGACATTGAAAACAATTGCCAAAAACACTTAGATCTGTTATAGTCATGCTGCGAGGACAGTCTTCTAGATGGGAACAAATTGTCTTCCAGTTGTGAGTGCATTTTCTGGTTCAAGCCGTGCGGAAACAATATCTACAGGGTGTTTTAAAAAAAGGTAATCCCGTCTCTAGAAAAGGTAGAAAACTAACAAATAAGTGGAGTTTGCTTAGTAAAACATTATCGTAACGCTATCCGTATTAACGATAAAGGGCGTTGAAGAAAAAAAATGTATACACATTTAATACTATTTTGCCGAAACTACTAAAAACATTGTAATGAAATTTTATAGGAATATGTTTTAGAAGCTAATACATCTCAAGAATCTATTTTTATATCTGACTCTCATAAAGGGCGCTAGTTACACGGTTCGTACCAAGTAGTATTGGACATAACTTTTTTAAGGATATATCTATTAATTAAAATTTCAAGTTCACTTAAGCATCATTCAATTTCATACCAAAAAGATACTCTTGGTAAAACTCGATACTGTGTACTATATTCGGAATATTTTTATTTGAAAATTAATGAATAAATAACTGATGCTGGTATAAAGTAGTGATAGATTTATTAATTATTATTATTAATTAGTATGCATTAGGAGAATTAAAAATTTTTTGTCGTTTAAATGAGACACCAATGAGGGCACCAAAAAAAGTTTAAATTAATTTTTTTAATATATATATATATTGGTAAATGGGGTTTTATGAACATGGTATTAAAAACTATTTTTCAAAAGGATATATTGCGACTATTTCAAAAACTTTTTGAAAGATAATTTACGGCAATAAAATGTTCTGCAGAATAAATTCAATAAAACTTTACGATTAGTCCCATAAATTTGCTAGAAAAAAAAACAAAATCATAAAATTTACTTTTAATCAACTTTGACCTAAAATAACTTTTGAAAGAGTAGATTTATCAACAGATCTTTTTTGTAGAGCGTTTAATTTCATACAAGAATATGTTTTGGTTTTATTAGTACACCAATCCGTTAACGGGTAGTAAAATTTCAAAATAAAAAAAATATTATGGTATTAAAATGGAATAAAGAAATTAGTGAATAGTGAATATGCAAAAATAATTGCAAAAAGGTGACATTTAGTGAAAACGAATACAAAATAAAAATACTAGTGGTCTGGGTGCGACCCGAGAGGTCCACGCGACTAACATCTCAGTGGAAAGAATGAAAAAATACCATATGTTTTGTTGTTTTAATTATTATAAAAAACGATTTAAAATTGTTTATAACAAATTATAATTGTCATTAACGATATTCTGTTTATGTCAACCGTATTCTTTCAAACTTTTTTTATTATTTCCTAAACGGGAACTATTTTCAATTTTTTTTTAATTATTATAATCAATAATCATTTGTTAGACACAATATTCAATTGTTATAAACAATGCTTGATTATTACTAACAATAATTTTTCATTGTATAGCGTCTTCAATGCCATTCTTTCAATACTGACACAAGTTTAAATTTCTCCAATTCCTATTATTGTTTTCTAAAACTATCTCTTTTTATGAAATATTGTCATCATATTTTTCATACAAATTATGCTTACATGCAATAATCATATTATTAAAAAGATCTTAAAATTCTGTATTAAATATAGTACAATTTATATATTGCAAAATTCAGTATAGCCGGAGTGACTCGGTTGGATAAAGTTAAGAATAGTGAGATAAGAAAACGCTGTGGTGTAAAAGAAGATGTGGTCACAAAGATAGATAAAGGAATGCTTAGATGGTTTGGACACGTAGAAAGGATGGATGAAGGAAGATTGACGAAACAAATTTATAAGGAGAGTGTGAATGGGCAAATCGGTAGAGGTCGACCTCGGAGAACATATCTCGATCAGATCAACATTGTTTTGAAGAAAGGCCAGGTCAAAAGTACCAACAACCGAAGAGCATATATGAGAGCACTGATGAAAGTAGAGGAAGCAAAAGATGTGTGTACGAACCGTAGCAAGTGGAAGGAAGTGGTCTCTGCCTACCCCTATGGGAAAAAGGCGTGACTTTATCTATGTATGTATGCAAAATTCAGATAGTTAACCATTTTTTTAGTCGCCAAAAAAAAAACTCGACTGTTTTTGCTGAAAATCTAATCAGTTTTTAGTTGCGTAATTATGCGCCGAATGCAATTGGTCTCACTTTAATTTTTTTTTTTGTTCACGAGGTAATCGAGACGAAAAATAATTCCGAACGCACAAACGAACATACGTACATACACAAGACTTTTACTTCAAAACTATTTTATTCGACTCTGGGGACATTGAAATGAGAAGATATGTCAAAATTCGGGATTCGCAAAATCGGACCCATTACTATAACGTTCCACTGGGAAGTTAAAAGGTAACAGTGGTTTATAAGGAATTAAAAACACATCTGGCGTTAATATTTTTATAAATCTGTTTTATTTTACATCTTATAATTAACATCATATTAGTAAAAGTTGTACTTATTTTATTTTAAGATCTTATTTTATTTTAATTTTATTATTATTTAATTTTATTTTTATTTATTTTAATAATATCTTAAATAAATTATAAAAAAAACACACAAATACTTTTAATAAGCATTAAAAATGATTGGCTTTTTATTGATCTAATGGGAAATTATTAAGCATCATTTTTAGATAACATGCTAATGTATTACTGTGCACGTGGTAACTCTTGCATTTCACTAGCAAATTTATTGACATTTTGATCCATTTTGCAGAGCTCCAGTTTTTTTGGTGAATGCCATCCATAAGATTAATCCAATAGTTACAGTGTCAATGCAGTCTATGCAGTAAATATTAGCATTTTGATTTGATTTAGGTGATTGCCATTAAAGTAAAATAATTGCGCGCTCATTTGTGCACCACGTTAATGTTAGTCAATAAAACTTTAAAAAAAGTGCATCGAATTAAATACAAAAATAATACCACAAGTCATACTTAAGGTTAAAAAAATACAGCTGCGTTGGTCTTTAGTTAGGAATTCAATGTAAATCGTTTAAAGCAAATTTAAAAATTACGAAATTTTAGACCTTTAGCGACACTGTTTAATGAACTCTTATACGTTTTTCTCACGTAAATTCTAGATTCACTTTAAAATAAATCCTTAAATAGTGCAGTCACTTTGGGGGTTTCACCTAGGAATGAAACGGAGTAAGCTGAATATATTCCAAAAACTTATTTTGGCATTCTAAATGTTTACTTAAAAGTCTTATAATTTCACATGTGAGCGTCCCTACATCAAGGTCAAAGGTCACGAAAATCAGGTTTTTAAATTTCTCACTTTATTTGTCTTAAATCGTATTTGCATTTGTTAAAAAAATGGTAAAGTATAAAATTTTGTTTTAAAACATTTTTTTATACGTTTATATGATGCGGAAACTAGAGGAGGAATATGGGAAAAATGGAGTGGAAATCAACCTCGAAAAGACCCAATATATGTCAACGGCACAAGACAGGATATATCACCTAGAAATAGATGATAACCGACAGATCTCAGGAACAGACAAATTTAAGTACCTAGGGTTTATAATATAAAAAAGTGGAACAACAGAGGAAGAAATAAAAAATAGACTAGGTCAAACTAGGGCATGTATTAATCAATTAAACCCAATATTATGGGATCGCCACAAAACCAAGACTAATAAAACGAGAATATTCAATTCAATAGTTCGCAGCATAATGACTTATGGAGCTGAAATGTGGGTGATCAACAAAAAAAACAAAGGGAAGATTGTAGCCACAGAAATGGACTTTTGGAGAAGGAGTTGTGGAGTGAACAGATTAGATCGAATAAGAAATGAGGAGATCAGGAGAAGAATGGAGGTAAAAAAAGACATACTAGAACACATAGAGGAAAAGAAACTAACGTGGTACGGACATGTTAGAAGAACTCCGGAGGATCGCTGGATACACCGGGTAACTGAGTGGAGTCCATTAGGCAGACGAAAGAGAGGTCGACCAAGGCGATCATGGAGAGACGAAGTGGATGAGGCGATGGAATTAAGAAACCTGCAGGACGGAGACTGGCAGGACAAGGACAACTGGAGACAAGGGCTGAAAGCAGGAAGGCAGCGACAGCTGTAGATATCCTGGATTATATATATAAATATACGTTTAACCGATTTTGAAATAAAGCGTAAAGAGTATGGAGAACTCAGCCATGCCATAATGCAAGGTCAATTAACTATTTAGTACAATATATTTACAATTAATACTTATAAATTAAATAGTCATTTACAATTAATTACCTTTTTTATACAATGAGGACCAAAAGTCCGTCACCCCCTTTAACTTTTGTATTTTATATGGCGCACGCCGTACGATGGTACCACTAATGTCATTAGACGCAAACCAATTTTTCAATTTTTAGAAAAAAAAAATTTTTAATCCCTCTTAATAATCGATTTTTATATAATCATAGACAATAATCTTAATCAAATGAAAGGGGTAGGATGGCCGGCCCCCCTACCACCCCGAGGGCCGCGCCCTCTTAACTATCGATTTTTATGTAATCATAGACAACAATCTTAATTAAATTTAACGATTGTTGTCCATGATTAAATAATAAATAAAATAAAAAATGTGTTTCCATTTAAACCGGCCGTTAAATATACTTAGGAGAGGTCATTCGACTCGGTTGGTCATACTGCGTCGAATGACAATAGTGACACCATTGTAAGTAGTGTCATGAGGAAGAAACGTGTCTCTAAAAATTGAAAAATTAAAAATGGTGTAACTTTTAAAAGGGCCGTTTCCTTAACTTGGGAGGGGTGTCATTCGACTCGGTTGGTCATGCTGCATCGAATGACACGTACAAACTGTGCCCAAACGTTTTGGACGAAGAAAATGTGCCTCTAAAAATTGGAAATTTGAAAACTAAAAGTGGCGTAACTTTTGAAAGGGGCATTTCCTTACCCGGTAGGGGTGTCATTCGACTCAGCTTTTCAAGCCGCGTCGTGTAAAATTGGTCCCATTTTTTTTTGGTGACTCCCATAAAGTAAATTTGTACCTAACTTTTTAATGGTAACAGCTTTTATCGTGCAATTTGGTGTGTTATTACACAAGTCAAAAAACTGTTTTTCGAAAGTTTCAAAATGACAGTTGGGCGACATTTTGAATATTTTTTCTATGGGAAGTGGGGTCAAGTAACACCTCATTTTAAAGGGACTTTTGTTCTTAAATCAACTGCTTAATTTAAAAAACATTTAGGTTTAACGTATAAAAAATTATTTAATAGAAAATTTGTAGATCATTTTATATTATACAAATTTTATAATAAATGCAAATACGATTTAAAGTAAGGGAAGCAAAATATTTCTAAAAAACTGCTTTTTACAACTTTAACCTTGAATATCTAAGGACTTTAACACGTGAGTTTATAATACTTTTAAGACAACATTTGGAATGCCAAAATAAAAGTTTATACAAATATTCAGTTTATTTCCTTTTTATTCCGAGATTGACCCCTTTTTTTAGCGTAAATGACTGGGCTATAACTCTGTTAAGGATTCTTTGTCCTATATCGCTTGAATACAAATTAATAATTAGAGTTTAATTAGTTTTTTAAAGTAAGCCCCAAGAAGCAGCTAACTTTCAAATACTTTTAACAGGAAAACTTTAAGAATAAAAGAAAAACTAAAGGTCAATCAGGTTTTAAAAGCCTCATTGAGTAAAAACTATTTTTATTATCTTTATAAATATTCTTTCTATTTATAAATTAATAAAAAAATATAAGTTTTACAATGTTAATTTGGCATTTCAAAATAAAAATATTGCTTACTCGCCTTTTCTTCATTTTTTTATGAAATTTATTCTTTAATTAGGATGATACCTTTTTGTTTACTACAAATTAGTTTGATCAATGTAAATTTAAAATGATCGACAGGTATTTACTAAAGGCAAAGTACAAATTTACAATATTTTGTTTTTGTTTTTTTGTTTGGTCCTTTAGATAATCGAAGTTTCTACGTGCTCAGAATTTTCAACGAGTTAAGAAGGACTTTAACAGAATTACTGAAAATCATTTTTGTACCAACTTTCAATTGATCTATCAAGAACTTGGATTTCCGGAACTTTTATTCGAGAAAGTATTAAAGAGAGATCCGTATTAATTACGATTTTGAAATGAAAAAAAATTATTTCCGCTTTTACTTAGTCAAAGAAATAATAGTACAAATTTTTGCCAAATCATACTTTTATGACATATTTTTTTTAAGTAACCTTTTAGGTGATGTTCAATAATTCTTTAACAACTTTTATTTTATCAGATTATTAAACAAATAGTTTTAAAAACCAATTCATAAAAGTGGATCACATAATGAAATAACAAATTATCGAGCTATTTGTAATCAATAGCGAGAGAGATATCATGGAACTGTAAACACATTGTAATTATAAATCAGAAACATTGTTTCAGTTTTAGTAAATCTACCGGTACAAATCTGCTTATTTATTAACATTTCATAAAAACTCTTTTGAAAGTAAATAAGTATACTACCAGGTTAATTCCATTTATACATTTATTCGCCATGGATGTTTAACTTATACATAGACAATTGTTTAAAAGATCTGCAAGAGAGTGCGTATGGATTAAAAATGAATGATTTGATCGTCAAATGCCTTCTTTACGCCGATGATCAAGTCATATTAGCGTTATCTGAAGAGAAGTTGCAGGCGATGGTTAATGTTATGCATGATGCCCTGAAAATCAAAGGGACGAAAATAAATGTGAGCAAAACAAAAGTAATGGTTTTCGAAAGAGAAGAAAGCATGACAAACTGTGGAGTTTCGATTAAGCGAGAAAGAGTGGAACAAGTAAATAAATTTGTGTACTTGGGTTCAAAGTTTACTAGAGATGGAAAGTATGACAGTGACATTGAGCGAAGGGTGTTGGCAGGAAAACAAATGAATGGGGCACTGCATAGCTTTATGAATAGCCAAAAAGTGTCAAAAAAGGCACGTCTGGCGGTGCATAGAGGTGTGTTGGTTCCTACACTTATGTATGGAAGTGAATGTTGGGTTTGGCAGAAGAAGCATGCGGCGATAAGTAATTTGAGAAGTATAGCCAGAGTGACTCGGATGAATAAAGTAAAGAATAGTGAGATAAGAGAACGCTGTGGTGTAAAATAAGATGTGGTTACAAAAATAGATAAAGGAATGCTTACATGGTTTGGACACGTAGAAAGGATGGATAAAGAAAGATTGACGAAACAAATTTATAAGGCGAGTGTAAATGGACAAGTCGGTAGAGGTCGACCTCGGCGAACATATCTCGATCAGATCAACATTGTTTTAAAGAAAGGCCAGGTCAAAAGTATCAACAACCGACGAGCATGTATGAGAGCACTGATGAAAGTAGAGGAAGCAAAAGATTTGTGTAGGAACCGTAGCGGAAGTGGAAGGAAGTTGTCTCTGCCTACCCCTATGGAAAAAAGGCGTGACTTTATGTACATATTTTTCCAAAGCATTTTACCGAGTTAATCATAAATTTTTGTTGCACAAACTAAATGATTTGAGTATTTAGCAAAGAACTCTAGAATAGATGGGAAATTATCTCGAAAGTATAGCGTATTTTACCAATATACGACGGTATCGGATTAGTCACCAAAGCATCGACTTAACAGGCGCACTGTGTTGAGAGGTACATTAGTAAATTCCCCTAAGATTTAAACCCGAAATATTTTGTTTATTATTATGCTTTTGTCAAGAGGTTTTATTTTTTGTTGTTGCATTATTGTGAACAGATATCGTTGATGTAGCTCTCGATGAGTTTTTTGGTTAGAAATGGGCATATATTTAATTATGTTAAGGGGAAATGCACCAAATATAAATTATCGGCACAAATTTAATTAATATGTGACACATTTTTCCCAAATTTAAGGAATGGCAGTATTAAGTGCTCGTTGCCAAAACAGACTTATCACTGTAACCATTACATCCAATGTGTGTCATAATAAATTTAGCATATTCCCTAAGTATACTTAATGGGATTAAATTGTCAGTAATAAGGTGAAAGTCTTAGCACACGATGTCTTTCGTGCCTGTTAGCTATCGATAATAATTATGGCTTAAAGCAATACTGTGGAAATGAAACATTTTTGTTCGTTAATCATTCTTTTATTTTCTGTACCGTCCAGGAGTTTGTTGGCTGCTTATTTAAAATTTCCGAATGGTACGGAGCATTATCTAATACAATAACAGATGGTTCATATAACGATGATAATAGTTTCTCTTTTTACCATTTCACAAACATCTCTGTATCCAATGTATCCATATTGCCATGATAATTGGCCGATTTTGATTTTGACGAAAATAAAAGATCCGTCTCATCAACAAAACCATGCTTTTCACCTGCATGCACAATAATGTGTTTTTTCCTTCACTGTCAGTGTGTTTTATAGACTTTATGTTATCGTCCTGCTAAATTCTTTTTGTTCCACCTTTAGCAAAAATCCAGGATTAACAAATGAAGAGCAGTCTTGTTTACAGTGAGTATTATTCCAGCTTTTTTACACAAAGTCTTTCGGTTTCAAATACATCTTTTTCTTTTTCTAATATTAAATTTAAAGACATGTTTTTTTTTACGCTTTTTGCACACAATGTCGCGAATTTTAAATTTGTAAGGTTTGGGAAAGTCAACAGTCTTTGGATGTCGGGGTTTATATTTTTTAACTGTTTTTTCACTATTTCTATTTTTCACTCTTTTTTAAAACTGAGGTTAATTTTGTTTCACCAATACCCATTGCGCGCTTACGTATAAATAAAACTGGTAGCAACGGACCTCCATTGTCCTTTTTCGCAGTAAAATAAGCGTGTACATTCAATATTAATGCATCTACATTTATAACACGTCGCGGCATTTTCGCGGTCTAATGAGTATACATACACTACTTGAAATAACAATCGGTACTATACGATTTAATGTAGGATTTTAATGTAGGTACCCACTACAATGATAACCCAGGATTACCCTTTACTTTTCCAGAAATCTAGCAAAAAAATTAACAAAAAATCTAACAAAAAAGAATCAACAAGCCAAATTAAAGCTGAATAGCTTAAGTTAATTAGTCAATTTTTTTGGATTACTTACCTACTTCTCTTATTATGTATAATATATAAAGTCATTAAGAAAAGATTTGGTTGCAAAATTAACCATGACAACAAATTTTAATAAAATTATTGACCCTTAATTTCCAAACAAAAACTCCCTTATAAAATAAAATTCGTTACCTACGAAATTTGTTTAAAAATATTAATGGAATTTACTTTCGTACTTCTTAAATGTACAGTTAAATACTGGTTATCGAGTTTTTAACGATAATCCGCTACCACCGTATATTCGTAAAATATGCTTTAGGGTCCAATATGTAAAATATGGTTATTCAGTATTTTTCACAACCACAGTTTCATCTGGTGTACTCATTTAGAATCCTTATTTTTTAACCTGTTTGTCAATGATGTTATTCTTTATACTAAATTTATTTTCTTAGCTGATAATTTAAAAGTGTTTAAAGTTATTCAAGACTCATTTGAGAGTGTGACTTATCCAATTTTGCACGGGAGTACTTGTTTCCAAAAATAAAAATCCTACAAATCGTGTAGGTATATAAAGTTAAGCAAGTGGAACCGGTAACTGCTAATACAATTCAGGATTAAGGAATCATTTTGGACTTAAAAATTTCTTTCAAACTTCACATTTTCAATATAACTTCCAGAGCACTTAATTTTTTATCAGATCCGCAAATGAATAATCTTTTTCTTCCCTTAAAATCATTCATTGTTTGGTGGTTAGGTCAGTATTGTGATTCATTATTATTGAATATTAAGTTTTTGTTACAATACTGTATAATTTTAAGCAATTTAGAATTACAAAGATTTTAAAAAAAATTTATTATTATTTTTTAATTTTTAATAAATTATTTAAAGTAAAATTAAAAAAAAATTTCTGCTTTTTTAAAAAAATAAGTTCTGGAAGCAAAATTGCAAAGATTTAATAATTAAAGATGTTGGATTTTTTTATTATCATCCGACTTTTTCCAATCAAAAATTAACTAAGAAAAACTAATTTGCAAATTCATTTCCAATTGCTTCTCGGCGATTGAACCTTTTATCAGAGTTTCATTTTAATAATTATGTCTAGATTTATGACGGAATTTCATTTGGTGAAATTCAAATTTCATCCTGCTTAAATTATTTAATTAACTAATTAGAAACAATAATTATTAAATTATTTATTTACCTAATAAAGTAAAATAAGTGAAGAAAGTAATTTTTTTGATCAATTAAAAACTTCTTAGTTAGGTTTTTTTATTGGAATTTGTAAGAAATTGTAAAATAAGTTATATATTCTAACGTTTTTACTTTAATAACACTCGGGGTTTGAATTAATTTACTCATTTATTTATAACAAATTATGTCAACGAACACAATCATAAACTTTAGAAAATTGACTAACTCCCCTCCGCGAACGAAGGTAAATTTATATACTTAACGTTGAATTGAAAAAAGACGAGAATCTTCTAGACGTATCCAAAACTGTTCTATCGAAAATTCCAGATTGGTCGCGAAGGTTCTGGAACATCCTTCTCATCGGCTGTGACGTCACTATACCGCCCAGCTTACTCACATACATTCCAGTGGCTTATTGCAAAATAATTACAACATATTTTTTTTATTGAATAAAAACTTTATTTAATTTAAGGGTTTTCTTTATTATACAACACTTCACACAGAATATGTGAAAAAGATTTGTATATTCCTACAGTGAATAATTATCATTTTTTGTTACTATTACTATCAACTTTAACTACAAAATTTTTATTTTAAATACATCACTAATACTGAATCTTCTACTCGTATTTCAGTTAATTTAAGTTATAATTTTTAACAAAACTTATAAATTTTTTCTTTTACCAGTTCACGCACAGCATTGATTTTTTTTTGCGTTAACTTCAACTTGACTTCGAATAAGTTGATAAGAATATAATAAGCTCACTTTCACGTAAAATTATTTTTGGAACAAAGTTCTTTATCGCGGCTTACGGGTAGTGCAATTTAGTAGAATTCGTCACGTAACAACATGCATCGGTGGTTCAGTGGTAGAATGGTCGCCTGCCACGTGGGTAGCCCGGGATCGATTTCCGGCCGATGCATTATTTTTGTGCTTTTACCATTTAATATATAATTTTTTTAGTGAGTAAAACAAATCGAACTAAAAAGCAAAAAGTAAATTATAGTTTAAAAAAACTAAAAAACACGCTTTTAGAGTTAATCAAAGTAAAAAATAATTTTTAGCATAGGAATAAAATTACCGACGAGAAAATTAATGTCACTGTCAAAAAAAAATTATTGATCAGTGTCACTACTTTGTATGACATTTTTAAACTAACCTGCGTTTCGGAATGAAAACACCCCACGCTTTTAGAACAGTGACATTTATTTTCTTGTCATTAATTTCATTTCTATGTTAAGAATTATTTTTTACTCTTTAGTTTGATTAACTCTAAAAGCGTGTTTTTTAGTTTTTTTAAACTATAATTTATTGTGTTAGCTCATACGTGAATATTGATTTATAATTGCAATTAAGTTTTGAAAAATGGAAACTGTAGCAAATGTGTGTAATACAGATTTAGAAAAGTAAGTTGATAAAATCGTATAACTTGATACAAGTATTTACTGTTTACATTTGTTCATTGTACATGTGATTTGAGTGTTTACTATTTATTTTACTATTTAAATTATAGGGGGGCAATAGTGAAATCATGTGTTTAGAGTCCAAAAGAGTATGGAAAGCACACACGTCAGAGTGCAAATAAAATACCGAAAACCAATGCTCAACGCCAACAACAATTCCGACAGAATAAAAAAAATACAAAAAATTGAAACGTTGAATTCGAATCTTGCCAGACATTATGTATATATATATATTTTGTATAAGAATCAGCAACAATTATATTTGTTTTTCTGTTTTTTTTTCACAACATACCTTGATCAAAATTTATAAATAGCCTTCTTCGTTCTTATCGTGTGTCCAATGACACCACACGGATTTTTTAATCAGTATTGACAAACTTACACTTATATCCATTTAAACACTCGTGGTATCGTCAAATACTAAAATATAGTTTTCAAGAATTGTGACCATATAAAAATAACGACATGCATTAACCAATTAAAATTAAAAAGTTTCATTGTCATTTGGTACTTTAAAAGTTACCCGGGATAATTTTTTGTCCCAAATATTAATATAGTTGATCTATTTTAAAGGCAGCTTTATTAGTTTTGAATACATTAGCACTTTATGTGTTGTCAAAGGGCCTTTGGTATTTGATTTTTACTGTTCATTAATAATGACCGCGTTTGGGAATAAAGTGTTGGTTAAGTTATTCTTGGCACTTTCATTATCACAGCTAATCAAAATAAATTAATTTTGCAAGAAATTGACGAGCCGATGAACTAGAAAATTAGATCAAATAGAAATTGATGACCTTGAGCAGGAATATTAATTTTATATTTTGGCTTGTTTGATGTTTAAATGTCTATGATGTTCAATAAATTACTTTCGAAATGGCTGCATAGTAATTCATCACAAATTCGATAAATATTAATAGTATATTATGACACCAATGCATAATCAGGCCCCTTGAAGCGTAAGCAAAAACTTTGATGCCAATACGCGAAGAGGATTGTTTGTTTGATTAAAAATGCAGTATTTTTTATTTCCTTAATTTTATATACTTTTATTTAATTTTATTTATTATTAAAAGTATTTATTTAAAAAAGTTTATTTATAATAAATGCCTTAATATTGTATTTGTAGTGGTAGTATTAATAACATATTCTTAAGGAGTAAAATAAATAAAGTAATGTACCTACAAATATTAGCATTTACTTTATCCTCTGCTGGTTTATCCGTTTTTAATATAACAAATTGTAAAAATTAAACTACAATTTGTAAATGTCTGGGTAAGTATATACTATACAAGCAAACGACCACATTATATTAGTTTTAAATTTAAGATTAATAAATAAAAATAAATTGTAAATTTGGTCAAATGGTGCCCATTTATAAAAAAGGAACACAGACAGATGTAGGCAGTAATAGACCAATCACACTTTTAAGTACACTGTCTAATGTTATGGAAAATATAAACCAGAGCCGACTTGTTAAATTTATAGAGAAAACTTTTAAGTTTGATATGCGACAATATGTATTTCAGAAAACAAATCTACTAAAATATATTTCTGAACAACTAAACGAAAACAAATACGTGGCTACTGTTTTTATCGACTTTAAAAAACATTTGACACTGTCGATATAAACTTGATGTTAAATAAGCTGTATAAAATTGGTTTCCGTGGTGTGTGTTATAACCCATTAAAACATACTCTACCAACAGAAAAAACACCACAATTGTCAACAATAAACACAGTGAGGAACAGCCTAAAAAAGTCGAAATCGTACAAGGGTCAGTGTTGGGTCCACTGCAATACCTTCTCTATGTACATAGTCTAAAACTCGTTGGAGAAGTCTATTTCATGTTTGCAGATAACACCGTTCACGTTCGTGTAGAAGAAAATAAATCAGTAAATGAAAACTAACATGAACTGTGATTTAAATAAATATTTTAAATGGCTGTGCTATTATAAATTAAGTAAGTAAGACTGTCTTCTTCTTCTTCTGCACTTCAAGGATTAGGCTTGCAGCCTGTTCCGTCTTCATTCTAGCCATCTTTTTCTGGTTCTACCAATGTCTCTTCTTCCTCGTGGTTTGTAGTGTACCACTTGTTTGACCAATCTGTCTTCGTTTAGTCTTTCAATTTTAATAGGTTTTGGTATATTCTGTCGTTCATAAAAAATAAGATCAATTCGGCCCTTATAGCTTTATTTCTTATATGGTCCTTCAGTGTGCAACCTTTTGTCCTTAGAAATCTCATTTCGGCAGACTGTATTCGTTGTCTATCTTGTTTTCGGAGTGCCCAGGTGAGTCTGTTTATATGATTATTAATTAAACGTGGCAAAGACTTGTGTAAAATACTTTTAAAATTAAATGATGGGCCCCTGAAAAAAGTTTCCAGTTAAAGGAAAGTATCTAGAACTTACTATTTCAAACATTCTAACGTGGAACTTGCATATTAAAAATATCATAAGAAAGATTGCACCAATTATTGGTTCAATACGAAGATATGCTCATTAATTAACTGGAGAGGATGAAAACAAAACATTTTCAAATCATTCTCACCGAGTCACTACTGTTTTACAATTGGCAAGAGCAGGTGTATCGGAACAAGATTTTATTAAAATAACAGGGTAATACCAATTATATCAAACCCTACCCACCGATAGATGAACAACATCACCAAAACATAATAAATAAGATAAGGTTCAATTTTAAAAACGCTACAGGTCCAAGTAATAACACCTTTGGTATTTCCAGCACTTTAATAAGAAGTATCTACATTTCCAGCGCAGAAAATAAAAAAAAACGTGTCAGTTTGACAGAATAAACCTCATAAACTTTATATGATTACTCCTATTGCTAATTATTAAATGTAAATTATTTGTTAGTGTTTAAAATAAATTTGCAGAAAACAATATAATAATATTGTAATGATATTTTTCATTGTTTAAAAGAGTGAAGATTTAATTTTGTAAATGCAGGTAAAATACAAATTTGTATTTTCAGCCTGTTCTTAGCGAGTAATTAATTAAACATGATGTAATAATTTTCTCAAAACAGAGCACTAAATGCTGAAAATTCAATTATGAAAACTAACATAACATATCATAATCCAGAAGTGTATGATGCAATCTGAATTTGAATAGAACTAAACTAATTTGCCAGAATGCTACAATTGCGACGGTACTTGCTACACGTAATGTGTTAATTGCAAGTGGCAAATGCAAGAAATTACCATTAGAGAGCGCGATCGCCCGAAATTGAACGATGAATCATGTCTTTTGATGTCAAGCTGCTTTACCGAAAATGTAAATTTACAAAACAAAAGCTTTGTTACAAACAACGAGTTCTTTACTAATAAAAATTGACTCATTTATCGGATTAAATACCATAAAATACTTATATCAATGGGCGTAAATATCTTTAAGCTGCAGAGAAAACATAATAAACAATTTAAAGTATTAAATTATCTCCGTCCCATATTTAAAGACAATATGCTACTGCAAATTTATATTTACCTTTTAACGCTGAAATAAATAAATTATTACTTGTACTGTCAAACAGCTTTACTGAAAATGTAAATTTTGCTTTACAAAACAATGTTTGTCACAAACAACGAGTTTCTTACCGATTAAAATTCAATTATTCATCGGATTAAGTACCATAAAATGTATATTTAAATAAATATCTGTTATAAGATTTTTCAGTGACAAATCTTTATCTGAAGAGAAAACAAAATAAACATTTTTAAATTTATTATTTATTCTGTCTCGTATTTTAGAACATCATGCTACTGGGGAATTTTATGTTTTCCTTCCAACATCGAAAAATAATAATTGTTTCACTAAAATAATTAATATATCCTCATAAATAAGAAACAAACATTTTTTTAGTAGTTTTATTATAGCTACAGTTGTAAACAATGTTCGAGAACACTATGATCCCCTGGGGATACGGGGAAGATAGAATAGATCCCAGGTATGGTCTGCCCGTCGCAAAAGGCGACTAAAAGACTTCCAATCCAAAGCGTTATGCGACCCGTTGTCACGTGCCTATTTTTTTTTATAGTTTCGTATTCATGGTTGCATAACTTTCGATAGTTGGTTTGTAATTTCTGTGTGGATGGGACTGGATATCCACACGAACGAGGCACGGATTTGAGAAGATTGTGGGTTGACGTTTATTCCGCGCCATTTTTCTTGATTTCCGGAATAGGAGCGGCAGTCGTTTGGAGAGCTTCATCGAAGTCGGAGGTGTTAGTGAAGGTTGTTGGGGACGGTGCGTTATTAGCACGTGTGCGGAACCTCTATGGGATTTCTTTCATATCTGGCTGTATTTGGGCCATCTTAATTGGATTTTGAAGAAAAACCATTTGATTTTCAACTTGACCATTTTGTCTTGCCATTGTTGTGGATATTGTTGGAGTTGGTGTCAAGTTGAATAGCCGTTATCGGGATTTGTTTGAGGGAAGCCATTGTTCGTTAACCAGTGCCACCCCCATAATCTAACCAGCCCCCGGAGTAGTCCAGGAGTAGCACCGGAGTAGGTCACAGGAGTAGGCCACAGGAGTACATGTGAATTCGTTTACCCAAAGGTTATCAGTGATTTGTTTTTAAATATATAATGCCTTGTCTCGTTCGACAACACCAGTAAGTCTTGTTTCAGTTTATAAGTATAGTACTTTGTGAATTCGTATATCCAAAGGTTATAAGTGATTTATTTTTAAATATATAACGCAGTGACTCATGCTGACACCACTATTATGTTCTGTTTTGTTTATTAGTATAGTACATTGTTGGAAACTATTTATTGCATTAGATAATATGCCAAAACTATTGGATTAAAATAACCTTCTCAATAATTCTTTATGTCCAAGTAAAAACATATTTTCTTTCTACTTATTTGTAAATATCCTACAATCTTGATATTTTAAAGGACAACCATTGTAAAGGTATTTTTAAATGAACTTGATTGTTTTGGCAGTAAAAATCTTTATGTAATGAGTTAACTGATATATATGTTTTACCTTTTGTTCTTTGCCTTCATGTAAATGTTTGAATTAGTGTTGTTAATGAGTTAATTTATATATGTCTTACTTTTTGTTGTAACTTGGTAAAGACTGTTACTCTTACTTCCGTTCTGGTTATTGTATAAAGCTGTAAATTTTACATTTTTGGTTTGTTCTAGCAAGAAAATTTTACCATAGCTGTTAACTTTGACTATATTTATTATGATGTTGCTATTGAACTGTGTACCTTAATTATCTATTGTGTGAGTAAAGTATCCAACATATTTTTGCTATAATTTTATTTATTTGGTTCACCATAATCATAGTTGTTTATCTTGTAGCCCTGCTAGTGCCTATAAGATCCAGGGGTTTCCGGCTTATACCGTCAATCCGGTGGCGCAGCTCACTTTTATATTTTTTTCTTCTACCCTCTACGGCTGAGCTCGGGCATAATTTGCCAGTAGAGAAACCGCTAGCAGAGTACTCGTTAGAGAACGAAAAAGACGTGGCACCGTGCTGATGGATGCATGACGGTGGAGGAGCACCGTAGCCAATGGAGCTAACAGGAAACTGGGAGAAATCCAGTAGTAGACAACCTTAGTCCTGTGCAGAGGGCACCTCAGGGCTACAGGAACTTGCCAGAAGAGGTTCGGAAAAATACAAAAACTACTGGAAAAGCATACCAGGAAACAAACATGGGAAATAATACATCAAAGGACCGTGCCATAAAACGACGGCAGAACGGTTACCGATGAACATGAATCAGCTAAGAATTACTAAGGGACTGTATAATGTAGGCCTGGCCTGAGGGTTTTTTGGTCCGGTGCCTCGCAGCGGCGCAGTGTATTTTGTTGTTTCTGGAGCCTTACTGGGCGATCTGCGGGTTGGGTCTTGATTGTACAATGATACAAAACACATAAGCAAGATGCAATGGTCCAACAGGCCTTAGTGTCACCGGACGCAATAGCCAGACGAACCTAAATAGGGGTGGAGTTTTTAGTGAGTAGACTTGACACAGTCAGTGGAGTCTTACAGTAGACTTTGAGCTTTTAGACTTAAAACCTCTCAGTGAAGAAATTTCTCCACTTCTGCAACAACAAAAACACTATGATCAATCAATAATTTAAATTGATAAAGCTCCGACATCGTAATGAGAATATCAGAACATTAATTCGTAAATATAGTTGGCACGCATTTTGGCTAGATCGCGCATAGTGAGTAAATAATAAAATTGCAGGTGGCCCGAGAAACGTATGAATAAATTTACCGATTGAAAGAAAGCAGTGACAAACAATTGAGAAACCCTAAAATTATAATGTTACTTTGGTTGTTTGGAAGATAATATATTTTTAACATTTTATTTTAGTTTGTTCCCCAAATGAAATAATAGAAATCAAAAATGGTAATTTAATTATAATTAGCAACCAATCTTTGTAAATACCTCCGTGTAATTGCTATAAAATGGTTTTTTTATTTTATTTTTTCTAATATTCATATAAATGCCTTATTTTTATAGGTACCTAAACATTGTCACTTGGTTATATTAGAACCTTCATTAAGTGTGGTATATAGATTCATGTTGCTGTTTAGATTTTTGTGCTGTGTTTTTTGCGTATCCTTGTAATTGGGTTTCAAATTAAAGTAAATGTATGCACTGAAACTACGTATATTTACACTATATACATACACTTAATTTGTTTTATACCTGAAAGTTATGTTGTATGATGTTAAATGCTCGAAAGCTGAATTTATACTGTTAAATGCTCGAAAGCTGAATGTGTAATGTTAAATGCTCGAAAGGTAAATGTGTAATGTTAACCGTTCTAAAACTGAATGTTTTTTTATGTTAAATGTGTCGTAGGCAATACTTAAAGCTTTTTTCGTAAACCATAAACTCTTACTTGATGGTAGGTATGAAATGGTCTGTGCCACATCTGTCCCTAAGTGTAAATTTAACAATTATAAACATAGCTAGGGTACCAAATGGTCTTGCTCTTTTATCTGTTTTTAAAAGTGCAATATAAATATATAATAAAAATAAAATTCCAAACAATATCTCTTTGATGATGTCAAACGTATAGTGAGAAATGTTTATAAGGGACTGTGCTCTGAACTTTCGGCATCTGAGGTTATTACAGAAACGGTTGTTTTAACGAAAGTTTCAAAAGCAACCGTTTACATGATTCTGAGACGAACATCTACACCAAGAAAGAAAAGAAAGAATAGTGGCAGGTTTCAAAAAATAAAAAGTCATTTGATTGATCTCCTAACCAAAACAGTGTACAAAATTCATGCAGAGAACATTTTTCCAACTATTGAAAGTCTTCGATGTGAATTAATTCAGAAAGAAATTGTTTCTTGTTCAGCAATCATTTTAAATAAAAAACCATAGATAAGCGTCAAGTGGTAGAATAATTTTTTTGAGAAACGAATATGTAAGAAAAATAACGGACTACGGAAAAATGGAAAGAAACATTGTTTATTTGAACGAAATATGGAACGATACTCATGACACCGTAAAAAAGGGCTGGACAAATAATAATAAAAAATGTTCAAATACCGTAACTTGCAATAGAGAAAAAAAAACATTTTTTTACATTACGGCGAAGAAAATGGATGGATTGACGATGCATTATTAATATCTGCCAAAAAAATTATTGATTCCTCTTTAGAATATCCACGGTGACATGGCAATCGTAATTGCGTAATTGTTTGAGACAACGCCTCTTATCACTCCAAAATAATTATAATTCCCAATTCTACTTGGCGCAATACACAATTTCAAGAATTTCTACTGGAAAAAATATTTATATTAAAAAAAAATTACTACAAGCAAGGGCGGATCTAGCCCTCGCGTCAGGGAGGGGTCACAAATCACAAATATTATATATAGATATATATTTAATAATGCACCCTATCAAATATTATTTTGCACCTTTTGGGACCATATGATTGTTTTTAAATTATAAAGTCAATTTTTCGCTTTTGCCTTGCGAAACGGTCAATAAATTTCTCTACGTCAATTGTTACGTTTTTATAAACAGTCCATTAAATCGACATACGTCTGTATTGTTAATTTGACTCATCATTCCATAGGAAGTCAACAACCAGATGCCAGACTATAAACTGAACCAACTAAATATTGGTTGCTGCATGCGAAATAAGATCAAAAAATGTTTCCCTCAGGACCCAGGTTCGTTTCCACGTTTCCATCTATTGATTACATAATGATATGCAATTAAATTAATTAATTTAAGTACGGTAGTGGGGGGCCGGCCCATAAATGATTAAAATCTCAATCAATATATTTGTCTCCATCATATCAATATGGCCAGCGTTGAATTTTGATAGATACTATATTTATTAGGTAAATTAAAAAGACAACTCAGAAAAAAGCACTAGTTGACCTGTGCTTAGAGGGGGGGGGGTGATGACCCCTACTGGATCCGCCCTTTTTACAAGTTGTTCATATTAAAGAGTATCAAAAGAAATATATTTTAATAACTGTGCTCTCAATAATTGGCGTACTGTGCTTGGACTACCCCCTTATATTTGTATATTAAACCTAATAGAGTTAATATAGGCGCAATTAAAAGGAAATGTAAAAAGAAACAACTTGGCCCCGAAATTTTGGCTGTTTACCAATTAATTAAAAAAGAAGCGAAAATAATTAAAGTGACAAGTTGGAAAAATGTTATTGAACACATAATTGGAGTTGAAAATAAATATGTGAAATGTTTACCAATATTAAGTAAATTAATTATAAATATAAAAAGTACGGATAATGACAGTGATACAATGTCTGACGTTGACTCTAAATAAATTGAAAGAGTGACAAAGTAAAGAATGGTCCCTTTATTGCGGTTTTTAACAAATTGGCTCTTTGCAGAGCCACAAAATACTTTATTATGTTGATTAATGTTGGATTTTATGCAATGATATCTTAAATTTGTTTAAAAAAATTTTAATTTAAAAACTCCCAATCTTATGCGGGTATTGGTAATCGGGTATATTGGCCATCGTAGGTCTGAGTTTATACTCAACTTCGCCATCTCTAGTGGATTGCATCTTCTGGAGATATGCTTTTCCAAGGCTGACGGTTTGTGACATTCGTATGTCATGATCGCAGGTTGTATACGTTTTGGTGGGCGGGGCATATTTGAGGGCTGTTCAGAAATTGGTAATGTTCCGGAGTAAATTCTTGTTATTTTTGCAGCGTTGTATTCTTATGACAGGTTTTAAATCACTTTTTGATGTCTTGCCTACCCGATAATGCATTGCTCAAAAACCACTCTTTAGAGATATAATCTTTCTTTTAGCTAATTAGTTTTGCAGTCTGCAGCTATTTCTATATTATTTTAGCAATAAGGAAATTTAAACAATGACACATGAATGGCTTTCAACGGCTGATCTTTTCATTTTAAGTGTAAAAATTTAAAGGCATTTTAAAATTAACTTCCATAATTTATTTATTTAAAAACTTTTATAAAATATTTATACAGTTTTTTATAAATCAAATCGACAACTACCTAGTAACGGGATTGTCAGTTTTTTAGATATTTATAAAAGAATGAGATAAAAAGTTCCCAAAGTCCGCTCCAGATGTTGCCATTTTACATATACTTAGGTATAATGTTTTGATGTAAATTTTCCCACCGAATTCCAATTAATATTACGACTCGCGAAACCAAAAACTGAGTCACCAATTGGTACCTTATTCGCACAGAAATGAATCTTAAATTCTGGTCATATTAGAACAACTATTGCCTCTCATAAATAACTGTATGTATTCAGTTTCACAGAGCCACTGGCTAGTCGCTCGTCTAAATACTGAGGTTTTAACAATACTGCCAAATGAGCTTAGGTTGGATTTCCACTATATGAAACAGATATATTTAAGGGTCGCTTAAATCTTTAAATTTGTCATATTTAAAAAATTTCAGCAATAAAAAACAATTAATTAATTTATACATAATAAAAACTTTTTTTTAAAAAACTTAAATTATATATGTTAGGACACTCTTGCAATTAAAAAAATAAAAAAGAGATATTAAAATGATTAACCATTAACTTATAAAGCTTAATTAATTATATTAGTAAAGGTACAAAATTTTCGCAGAAAAAGAACAGAAATTTAGTTGTGAAAATTGAAATTTTGAATTTTGGCTAAAATGCGCATGTACAGTGTGTACAAAAAGTAACGAAACTTGCTAATATTTCGATTTTTGTTAGGTTTACAAAAAAAAATGGTAAATACCACGCTTAGTGCAACACGCTTATATTAGTTTCACCTGTAAATTTGTTTGTAACTGACTCTTTGGCCCCGATTTTGCCCTACTTTAAGCGATCAGGTTTAATGTAAACTACGCACACTTGTCAAAGACCGACGACAATGCAATAATTCGATCAAAATATCCGATTATCCTGATTAGTTTCGGTAGGATTCATAAATTTCTTCATACTTTGCATAAGAGTAAGAAAGATAGAACTAAACCAAGTATGCGCGCAGTACCAGTGTCATATCATAATTCACCCAATCCAATATACTGGTGAGAAACTTGCCAAGGGATTAATGGCAAGAGGGTGAGTATAACAAATCAAACTTAAAAGCGAAAAATAAATTATAGTTTGAAAAAACTAAAAAACACGCTTTTAGAGTTAATCAAACTAAGAAGTAAAAAATAATTCTTAACATAAGCATAAAATAACTGACGAGAAAATTCAAAAAATGTTGTTTCTTAAATCCAACGAAAATGGTGGACTGCTGTTTAGCTCCTGAGGTAGCAAGTGTGCTTACCAGGTGTATCTTTTTTTGTCACCCTTCAAACGAATTTTAAATTCACAGCGGGCTCGTAATCCTTTAATATTTTTGTTGCCCGTTTAAATATTTGCCAATTAATTATTCAAAGGAAGGAATTATTACTTACTTTTTTATAAATATTTACAAAATTACTGCAGTTTGTTTAGCTTAAAAATATTTTTCAAGATCAAGGAAAAAAAGGAATTGAAGCGATTTAATTTGGTGTAAATTTTTTCAGAGTTGTTATTTTTCCCCTTTTATATAATTATTTCTAAGTCAACAAACTGCAAACAGAAAATATTTGAATACTTTTTTTTGTTAATTTACCTATAGTACAGTCGTTGTACTTATAAATAATCGAAAAATTAAAATAATTTCTGCTGTTTAATTTTTTTTTAACTATTTAACTAAATAATGATTAAAATCTATACCTAGATTGATAGTTTTTGAACTGAAAAAAATTAATAAAATTTTAGTGCATAAATTTTCACAAGTATCTTGTTTTTTAATAATTGCAGCCCCCTATTTTCTATGAGGCTCCAAATAGTTAACTTAAAATAAATATAATGACACTTATTGTGTTTCATTATACAGAGTGGACCAAAAGTTTGAAAACGGACAATTATCCCGTAAATTGCTAGTCCGAAAGGTACAAAATTTGGGATAAGTTTATTTTGAGAAACGGAGATTCCAGATTTGACATTAGCAATGTTACCAGCTTTGCCATTTCTTTGATATTATTAGTCACTTTGATTTTTTAAATACATTACCCTGTATATTTAGTCATTATTGGAATCTTTTCTTTAATAAGAGTTTAGCTTTATGTAACACTTAGGAAAGCCAAAATTGAGAAACCAATGGCTATACTGGCTATAATGGCCTTCGCAGATAATGTGGACATAATTAATCTTAAAGACGCATTCCTAAGATTCGAAAAGGAAGCAGAAACAATAGGCCACAAAATAAACGAGGACAAGACCAAATATATGTACCTCAGTAGGAATGTTCGTAACAGAGACAGAATAGGGCAAAACTTCTTGATTAAAGAGTACAATTTTGAGCGGGCAAGACAATTTAAATATCTAGACACAAACATAATAATAACGACATCACAGAGAAAAGAGATGCCTTTTTGCTCTCCAGTGTTTAATGAAATCAAGCGAACTTACCAGAAAAACCAAACTACATATATATCGTACAATCATAAAACCTATAGTAAAATACCTGGTCCTGGACACTAACCGCTGCAAACGAAAATCGACTCAAGATATTCAAAAGACGAGTGCTGAGGAGAATATTGGGTCCAACTAGAGAAGAAACAACGGGAATATACTGTATAAAAACCAACCAAGAACTCAAAGAACTGTATGCGGGCAAAAACATATTAAATGAGGTAAAGGCCAAGAGACTACAGTGGGTGGGCCACGTAAGACGAATGCCGGATGAAAGAATGGTAAAGCTTGTGTGGGAAACGGCTCCTCAAGGAAAAAGTCCTCTGGGTCGACCTCGGCTTAGATGGAGAGACAACATCGCAAAAGCCATGAACTTACAAGATGGCCTGGAAATTATGCTGGACAGAGAAAGATAAAAAAGTGTGGTGGAGTCGGAAAAAACCCATCAGGGATTGTAGACCCAGATATGATGATGATGATGATTACTTCTACTGCGTGTGAATTGCACACACACATTTTTTTTTCACTTCAGCGACTGTACTATTATTTATTACAAATGTATTCAAATTGTACTATTAGCAAAAAGCTATAACAAGCTTAACAAACAATATAAAAGCAATTCTTTTGTTAGGAAACGGGTAACAAAATTATTAATTTGTTAACGATATTAAATTTGTATTAAAAGTTGTTTATTTAAAGTTTAATTTAAATGCCAGTTAACATTTATTCGTTATTTTCGAACAATTTACTGTATTTTAAATAAAAATTTTACGCATTTTATCTGTCAATAAAATTATATGATTAATTTACCGTAAAAAAATATTTTTAATTTGTTTTCAAAAACGCATTTCTAAGGATATGCATCTGACAAGTCCATACACATTTATAATAACCTGTTTACCATCTACGGAATAACAACAAAATTATACCTATAATTTAATTCTTTCTTTTCTCGTGCATCATTTTCGGATGATGCGATAATTTCTATTTAATACATCACTGTCTACATTTTTTTTAACGTTAGAAAGATGGTGCCACAATAAATGTCAAAACCTTGTTGGTTACTATCAATCTTACACGTAATAGGAGATTTATTTGAATACCGCTATTTTGTCTAAATCTTATACTGCTCCAGGCACATATTTAATATAAAAAAACACCCAAAAGAAGTCGACCAATTGTTATTCAAATTTCTATACTGTACAACTGTTTAATTTTTTTTTTTTAATAATAAATACCTGTTTAAATTAACGCAACAATGAGAAATTATTAAAAAAATTAATTTATTTTTTTCTGTCCGTATTTAAAGTTTATCGAGTAGGCTATGCATATTTTGTATCGTTGTTAATGACAGCTATCAAAACAATTCGTTTAGATTTAAAGTTTTAAAGAATTGTTAAAAGATAAACAATTGTGAGCAGTACTTCCGATAGATTTTCGTTAAAAGTAAGATAATAAATTGTTTCTTTTTTAAAAGTAATACGTTTTTTGTGGTAGACTGTTTAATTTTTGACCACGAAAAATTATAAAAATAAATCGAGTAATTTAACTGTACAAGAGGTAATGCAAATAAAAGTTTTTGTCTTGTAAGAAGTTATTTTGTGTTCTTGGTAATGTTTTATTTACATTTGTCCAAAAAAAAGACAGTGTAAATTCAGCTAAATTCTTAAATTTTATTTTTGTTTTCAAAGAAATCTTCGACAGCAAATCTCGATTCACAGCAAAAAAATTACGTTACATATAACTGGAAAATAAACTAATTTTGTCTCGTTTTGTTCGTTTAGATTTACAGTTTTAAAGAATTTGTTAAAAGATAAACAACTTTGTGCAGTACTTGCAATAGATTTTCGTCAAAAGTAAGCTTATAAATTGGGATAGATTTTGTGATAGATGTTTAATTTGTGACCCCAAAAACATAAAAAATAGCGAAGAATTTAACTAAACAAGAAATGGTACGGGCTTCAGTTTTATTGGATGAGAGATATAATGTCAAAGATATGTTGCCAATTTGTTAGGCAAAAATCGTCGTATGGTAAGACGTTTGAATAAGGTAGGAAATTATTCTGAAAGGCCCTGGGCAAAAAAAAAACCGAGGTACTAACGACAGAGATGAAAGTTTTATTAGACAATACGCTTTAAGAAACAGGACTGTCACTAGTTTTGTGATCAGAAATGAACTCAAAGCAGTACGCAATGTAATTTTTCTATGACAGTTAGAAGACGGTTAAATGAAGCTGAATTAAACAATAGAATACCAGCCACTGCACCCTTGTTTACTAGAGAGAAAACTGTCGACAGGTTAAGTTTTGTTTGAAATTATTAAAATTAGTCCTGTAGATACTTGAAAAAAGTTTTATTTACAGATAAAACTAGGGTTAGCCTAAACATCCAAATGGTCATGAACGAGTTTGGCGAAGACCAGAAGAGAGGTTTGTTTCTTGCAGTATCTCTGCAACGATTTCATTCGGTGGTGGTTCTGTTATGTTCTGAGGTGGTATATGTTTTGTGATATGTTTTGGTCCGTACGAGATCCATGAATGCTAATTATTATCTTGAGAATATTGTGATGTGATGTTTTTCGGTCCTCTTTTGGAACCCAATTTTCTGTTTATGCAAGACAACGCTCGAACCTACATAGCTGAGAAGTAACTTGATTATCTTAATTAAGTTAGTGTACCAGTTATACAAAGACCACCAAAAAGCATAAATTTGAATCAGATTGAGCATTTATAGGATTACCTTGAAAAAATATTGCACCTAGAAACCTGAGGGAACTTAGAAATGCGGTTCTTACAGCATGGACACAAATTCCTTAAATTGCCATCCAAAATTTATTTGTAAGCATGCTTAGACACATAAATGCTGTGATCCAAAGTAAAGGAGGAAACACACGCCACTAGTGTCGCACTTACACCATAGTAGTGTTAGACAGATCTAGATATAGATCTAGATTAAGTAGGTGTGGAGTAGCAGTGAGGAGGTGACATTACTTACCTTATTGCTTTTCTTAATTGGTTTTTTTAATTTTCCAGAACTTTCCATGTCTTCCTAATGTTTTAAACTTAATCAAAGTCGTAATTCGAAAAAGAGATATAATTATTAATAACATTTTCGTTGATATTACAGGGGTCGTGACTCAAAGTCGTACGTCGAAAAGGGGGGAAATTATTAATAATATCCTCGTATCGTTGATTATACAGGGTCGTAATGAAAACGATGCCAAAAAAATACAATAGTATCTCTGTTATTAATAAAGTGAAATAAAGGGCACTAACTGACGTCAGGCAAAACTTTCCACAAATTACATTATTCTCGTATAGTTGATTAAACAGGGTCGTAACAAAAAAAAGGCAATATCTTATTTTCTAGTTAAATAAAAGTGGGACAAACGGCACTATGATATTCATGTAACGTTCATGTACAGAATTGTGATAAAGACTTGTCAAAAAGGCATTAGCATATATCTCTGTTATTATTGGTCGGATTGAGACAAACGGCACTGGCCATTTGTGACGTTTGTAACAGGGTGATGATAAAGATACCAAAAAGGCCTTAGGATGTATTAGCATGTTATTATTAAAGTGGGGCCAATGGCACTATGACATTTATGTAACATTCATGTACAGAGTCGTGAGAGGCTTGTCAAAAAGACCCTAGCATGTATTTATGTTATTATTGGTTGAATTTGTCTTTTACAAAAAATGACAGCAGACCCTTCGCAATTAATAAAAAATTTCACCATAGCTTTAAAGCTCGCTATGCCTCTGGATTATTTAAATAATTCACATTTGCGATTTACAATTATTTTAAAAGTATATTTAATATTTTTATTATTAACACAATCTACATAAAGCCTAAATAATATGTTTCCAATTATTTTGGAATATTTTTTGTCTTAAACGTAATTAAATTACTTTAATGGGTATTTCGGAATATTCTCAATAGACATTACGTAGATTGATTATAATAGACTTTTTGCATCCCATGATTCCAAAGAGAACTTTTTCGCTCTTGTCTTGATACATTCTCTACATACGTAGCAAACTTCATCTGCTGGGTACAGGCACTTAATGTCGTATTTATCAAATTTTGTTGTTAATGAAATATTTACTGCTCTCCCACTTAGCAATAGTATTGGTTAAAATACCTGTTCTTTTATACCTCTATAAAGACTGTTTGGTCCCAGAAAGTGCTTAACAGTTTTAAAGTATTTCGGAAAGTTTTAAAAAATTATGGCTAATAATAAAAACTTCTTAAGACTTTTTACAGTTTCAGAATAAACTCCAGTCAGCATTGAATATGAATCGAGAAAGTTAAAAAAACGCGTGAAATTTGAGATGCCATTATACCGACCACAAAAGCAAAGTTTTGGTGATACAGTAGCTTTTTTTACTTATTTTATGCCCGATGAAAATACAATTTTTATGCAGGAATATAAAATAATATTTAAATTTGTTATATAGTGTTAAATATTTTTTTGAATAAATAATTCAATAGATAATCGAAATCCTGTGAAGATTATCAAAGACAAATCACAATTATATATTGAAGAGACAAAAGTTATTACACGTATGTAGTTTTAGTTACTCACAGTTTTTAAACTGCATAATTGCGAATATCACTGGCACCGTTACTCTAATGATTCGTCGTCATTTATCAGCAATCACGAAATTCAATTTGGCGAGAGATCGTCAGTGTGAAAAAATACGAAGTTATAGCAGAAAGTTTTTCGTTATTGAATGTTAGTTTTTAATGATTTCCATTGCGCGGCACATACAGTTTTAAGTTCGTTAACTGATGTTCTTCGTTTGACACGATTCAGGAACATTTCATTCAAAATTAATAACTTCGTGAACGGAATGATTTATCGTAGCGATAACTGCAGTTTAATTATTTTTATATAATTTTACCACGGTTGTTATTAAAAAAAAATCGACAGAAAAACAAAAATATTGAAAAAATCATTACCTGTACTGCTCACGTATTTTTTTGTAACAGTATTGCTTATTGTGAGCAATCACTGTTATTTTAGCTAGTATTGTTTAAGCGCAGTTTTAAAATAATTTTTTTTTACCAAAAATTTTAACTTCGTGGATCTCTGAATTTATTTTGGTAATTATTTGAAAGTGGAGTCCTATAAAAAAGCGTAAAATTAACCTTTTTGAAAGTGGGTTTATTATTAAAGAAAAAAATTAAAAAAAGATAACCGAATCAATAGTTTTTTTAGTTTAAAAGTGCATACAAAAAAAACACTCTTGACAGGTATTTGCTAAAATTCTATTAAATATTTTTAAATTTAATCATAAGAATACATATGAAAACAAGCAAACTGAACATATGTTACGATATTTTCTTTTCGGGTTCGGTTATTCTAAACTCTCAGTTCAGTAACTAAACATTTTTTATTCCAATATTTTTACACAATTAATTTTACTTTACAAATCACTTACTTAGATATTCACTTTACAATTACTTTAAATACTTGACTAAGAATTAATTTAACTTAAAAACTTTTAAAACTAAAACTTTTTCGCGACCGCTGTCCTTTTTATATTTCCAAATCATCCTTCTAAAAGAATCGCCACTATTCGAAACTATTGGTCATTTTTTAGAAAGTTCCCGAACAATCCTTTTACCATTTCGGAACCGCTAGATGCAGTTTTCTATAATTTGCCAGTCCTTTTTTTGTTTCAATCGCCGTGCTGGCATAATAAAGCAGTCCATTAATTGTGATCGACTCGCTGACGCCGACAGACACAGGGCCAGCTCGTAACAATATCATAACTTTGAATTTTTGAATTTCTAATTTTTTTTATTTATCAAAAAAATGACTTATTAAATTGATTTTTTTACTGTAATCAAAGCGGATATTATTTTAAACTGATTTATTTTATAGGTACAAATTATAAAAAAAAAAGAACAGCGCATAAGATATTTGTTATATTATTTAAACCAATTATTATTAATGCAAGTGCTAGTGCTACTTTTACTAATAAAAAATTAAAAATAAATGTTTTTTCCATTATAATGATTTTTTTATGGCTAATTCACTTAAAAATTATACAGTGATAAATTTTAAATATTTACAATAATAATTTTTTTTAAAAATAAAAAAATTACATAAAAATGTTTTAAAAATAAAAAGGGGAGAATTAAAAAGCCGTATTTTTGGGAAACTTGCTTTAAATGAATTCTTAAAATATCTCTGGAAAAAATGCGGCTGAAACCAAAAAGTTTCATACAATTTACTACAAAATGGACAAAAGCTTCCAATTGACAGCATAAAATAACGTCTATTTTAATATATAATATTTAACTCTACATATATACATAAAATTAATCAACATCATCAGTAGACTTATTCTTATGTTTAATTAATTTACTATTTATGCATAAGATATTAATAAAAAGCAATTTTAAAGTCAGTTTAGTCGCATATTAATCCCTTGGATTTAAATATTGTTATCAACAATTAAAAATAGCTCCCGCTTATGAAACAATAAGAACAAGTTTGAAAGAAAACGGTTAACATAAACAAAATATTGTTAATGACAATTATAATTTGTTATAAACAATTTGAAATAGTTTTTTATAATAATTTTAATAATGATAATTATAACAACAAAACATATGGAATTTCTTCATTCTTTTCACTGCGAAGTTAATCGTGTGTGGGTATTATAAATAGTCTTGAAAAAGAAAATAAAGATTTGTTAAAGCTTAGATAAATAAGTAAGAATATAATTTAAATTGGTCATTACTGACTTCATCTCAATTATAATTTTCACTGAATATGGCGCAGTAAGTAGATATGTCATTATTTACATACATCCAGGAAAAGTATACGGGAAAATGGAAAAATAATAAAAATTTTAGATACCATATTCAGAAACATGTTTATGTATTCTATCGTGTTTATACCTCCGGAGATATCACGTTCGATAACCACCTACATACTCTTTTTCCTCTTGAAATATACGCTTATTACATTGCAAACGAGAAAATGAAACCAAGCGTAAATTCTTCCCCGATCTTGATAAAGAACACAACGGGATTCAGTATCGCTGATAAACATGGTAGCTATGTTTAAACAATGATGTAAACTAGTATATGGATTCACAGGAAATCAGTTACTATTGGATAATAAAGTCGATTTGGAGTGACGTTTCGTTTTTGGTTGCACATTATCTGCCGAAAAAAAAATTATTTCCAATTTTTTAAAATTGCTGTGTTTATCAGGATTTACTTGAAATTATATGCCGTATTCTTATTTACTAATGTTACTGTCCCAACTAAAAGTGTTTTTAAACGAACCAAAGCCTTTAGAATAAATAGATCTGTGAGTTCGTTGATAAATAAGGTGGAATATATCAGAAAGCAACTTTTAAAATCATATTTTTATTTACTTATTTAAAAAAAGTGTTAGTGGAAAATTTGCAACCGCAACTCGTTGCTTATGCTTTAAAGGCCTAATTACACTGGTCTACATTGGTTTTGTTACCCTAGAAATAAGATTGATTTTGGATATATTTATGCTTACAATTCATAAAACCATTACTGATTTTGTAAGATTTGCTTTCATTTTCTTTTTAATCTTTATTTTCATTTTACATTACAAAAATCAGAAAACGAGAAACAAAACAACAAATATATTTATAATGCCAGTTTTGTTTTAAAAAATTAGGATACATCGAAGTACATTACATTACAATCTTGCGGTTGGGCCTTTGGTCGGCACCTATGTCACCTAGATCTTTTGATCCTCTGTGACTACCGCTGTGTTTTCAGGGCATCAGAATTCTGGTCCGCTGATTTTGGCAAACCTTAGGATTTCTGTTGGCCCTGTCTCTTTTAGATCATTTGGATCCATGATCATGCGGCCCCAGGTTTGATACCTGTACCCCGCTAGCATCGGGCAGTGACACAAAATGTGTATACTGCTCTCCTCCTCCTCTTCGCATAGTCGGCAGTTCTTCTCGGCCACTAGCTTAAGTTTAAAGAGGTGCGCCCTTAGTGTGATGTGTCCTGTGAGCAGGCCAAGCGTGCTGCTTAGTCTACTCCGGTCCATCGTCCAGAGTGCGTCAGCCCTCTTCTGGAGAGGTCTTTTCATCAGCTGTTTTGATGTTCTGCAGCCAGTATTTGCATTCCACTGAGCAATATGTTCTTGTTCAAGGATAAGTTTCAGTAAATGTTTTGCTTCGGCAATTGGCAATCCGACCAACTGGCTTCTTGGTTCCACCAGGGTCCCGTTTCTTGCCAGTTCGTCGGCTACCTCGTTGCCGTTTATCCATGTAAGAGTGACTTTGTTTACCGTCGCTAACTCAGTGAGGGCTTGCATGAAGTCCCACACCACCAATGATGTACATCGAAGTAAACATTTTTTTTTTATGAAAATAGTCACAAAAAGGGTAGACCTATCGTGTGGGCCGTGGACGGCCCGCACTGCGACTATTAGAAGGGGAAGCGATTATAGAAAGGAAATGATTGTGGACACGCTTTTTAAAAATTTGCCGGTCATAGTTCTCTGGAAAAACTGATTCAGTAGCAGCCCTGTAAAAGAAGGATTCTTGATGAAGATTGGTCCTTGTAGTGTCAAGCTTAAGAGTTAATGTGGGAGACTGATCAGCGTGCTGAGTTCTTCGGCCGAATGTGGCCAATGGTGGTACAAGAGTTTTTATTTCTCTGGAGCATCTGCCATGGAAATATCTGAAGAGCAATGACTGGTCTGCAACTCTTCTTCTATGTTCTAGAGGGTAAAGGGTATCTTTGAGATTTGAGCTGTTCATCAAGCGAATGGCTCTTTTCTGAATGGAATTTAGAAGACAAAGAGAATGCCTTGGTGCTGAACCCCAAATATGCAAGCAATACTCCAGTAGAGGTCGGATTTGATCCTTGTACGTCGTCAACAGTTGATCAGGAGTAAAAAACTTTTTGGCTTTCCACAGAGGAAAATGTCGAAGACGTATGTTATATTTCTTTTTATATGATTTTTTTTTATAATTTTTCGGAGACAATATTTTTTTAAATACCAGCAGTAATCTGCCATTATGTGACAATCCCATCGACCCTGAACCCTTTCCTCCATCACTATAAGATTCTGGTGGAACCGTTTTCACTGTTCCTTACTATAATTTATTAAATTATCCAGAAATGTATTCAGAAGATTGCGGAGATAGTGTAACTTGATACTCATATTTGCTCCTACAGTCTGAAAGTTTTTTCAGCATATTTTGTACAATTTCTTCATAATTTGGTGCTGTATGGTTTTCGACTACCAGCACAAAATTTTTCCAATCTTTACTTTTTAAAACAGTCATACCTTTAATAAAATCTGTGACTGTTATCAATTGCCGTATTTAAGGATTATCAAATATTCCACCTCTCAACTTTTCCATACTAAGCTTCGGAAATTTTTAACAAATTTAATTAAAACAATCTCCTTCCTTGTCCAACGCTTTTACAAATTGCTTTATTATTTCTTACTTAATATTTAAGGGTGGAAGTATGATTTTGTTTCTGCCCACCAACGGCTCTCTTATTACATTAGCTTTACCGACTGTTCTTGTTCCCAATGAAGTTGCTTTGCTCTACTGTCCCACATACAAATAAAGCAAGGGTACTTTATGTATCCACTTAATTGACCAAGTAAAAAATTAACCATTTTCATTTCCACACAGATTGGCCATTGATGCTTCGAGTAATTATTTTTTTTTAAACTTATTTTACATTTTTATCATCTTCTTGGAGATTTGGTAAATGGGTAATTGATATTGATGTAAATTTATTTCCATTGTGCAGTAACAAGCATTTTAATCTTCTTTTACAGCTGTTAATAAAAATGCGCCAATCAGTAGGTTTGTATTCTTTTAAACCCATGTCTAGAAGCAGCTTCGCAATATCATTACAATACACCAGTCCTACATTTTCACTAAAAAATTGTAAGAACTCACTTTTTCGCGTTCTGTATATTGTAATTGTAACTGTTGGTACTAATAATATTTTTTCTTTCAATCTTGAGGCTAACAGTTTTGATCATTATTTTGATAAATTGAGATCACGTATTAAATCACTAAGTTATTTTTGAAAAAATAACTTTGGCGTAGATGTTTCACCCTCCCATTCACTTCCACTGTTCGACTGTCCCGATTTCTGTGAATTTGGCAAAATTATTGTTTTTGAGGGTATGCGAATCACTTTTGAAATGTAAATAGGCCGAGTGAGATTTTTACTGTGTAGAACAGGACATTTTGTAGACTGTAAGTCTGGATACCTCCACGTTTGATTTCGGTTGATTTCGAAGGTTTTAATCAACCACATTAAAAGTTTTATTTCTAACAGAAAACAAATAATTAAAATAAGAAAATAATTTAATAAAGCTTGGTAGTTTATAACCTTGATAGCTTATAAGCTTTTTTCTACTTGCAGGCTATTAAAAAGTCCCTATTTTTAAGCGACTTTATTAATTTAAAATGTATGGTATACTCTTTTTAATTAAATTTATTATTATTTTAATATTTCTTTTATCCCACAAAGAACTACCTTCTAAAATTGACTTGGGTTTATTTCGGATAATATATATAATACATAATATTTTTCCAAATTAGCAAAAAATATTTTCAGTCGCTCAAGTTCGTAAAATAATTTTTATGGGCTCTTAAACTCCCCAACTCACTGATACGGGTTGTAAATTTATCAAAATAAACCGACCTTTATTTTATGTGTCATCAGCATTATCATATTTTTTCCCAAAAATAACATACTCTGCCAAAGCACTTTCATCTCCATCAGTTCCTACTTTCCACCACCATTTTCTTTTGTCTTAGAGATGAGAACCGTGTCGTTTATGTGAATATTATTGTAATAAAGCACTTTCTCGGAAATTTCATAATTGAATTCAGAAATGCATTTCGGGACTTTACTTGAAGGACTTTGAAGTGGTAGGACAATTTTTTAAACAACTAATTATAAATTAAGTTAAGATACTTTTACTTCTATTATCAATACTTTTGAAAAATACTATTAGGTTTCGGAACCCAAAAAAAAATAATCAACCTTGTAAATAAACTAAAACACTATAACTTCAATTTAGTTTTGATTGAGGGAGAAAGAGTGGTAGAAGTAAATGAGTTTGTGTACTTGGGTTCTAAGTTTACGAGAGATGGAAAGTATGACTGTGACATTGAATAACCACAAAGTGTCAAAAAAGGCACGTCTGGCTGTGCATAGAGGTGTCTTGGTTCCTACACTTATGTATGGTAGTGAATGTTGGGTAAGGCAGAAGAAGCATAAAAATAGGATTAAAGCTGCGGAAATGTGTGGTCTGAGAAGTATAGCCGGAGTGACTCGGTTGGAGAAAGTAAAGAATAGTGAGATAAGAAAACGCTGTGGTGTAAAAGAAGATGTGGTTATAAAGATAGATAAATGAATGCTTAAATGGTTTGGACACGTAGAAAGGATGGATAAGGAAAGATTGACGAAACAAATTGTTAAGGCGAGTGTAAATGGACAAGTCGGTGAAGGTCGACGTCGGAGAACATATCTTGATCAAATCACCATATTTTTTTGAGAAAAGGCCAGGTCAAGAGTACCACCAACCGACGAGCATTTATGAGAGCACTGATGAAAGTAGAGGAAGCAAAAGATGTGTGTTAAAACCGTAGCAAGTGGAAGGAAGTGGTCTCTGCCTACCCCTGTGGGAAGGAGGCGTGACTTTGTGTATGTGTAGTTTTTGAAATTAAAACCGCGATTAATAACTTGTACAGATATGGAAAAAGTTTTGCGGAAAATACAAATCTGGAAATGCACGAAGATCAGTCGACCAGCACAAAATATAATAAAAATTTGCGACAAACAATCGTGTAATTAATTACACCAATTTGAACTGTCCTCACCAACATTGTCTGCGTCGCCAAAAATCAGTGATATTACTTAATATAAATAAATAGTGGAATAAAAATTTTACAAATTAAAAATATAACATTAACTTTTTTAAACTAAAAATTTAAACTTCAAAACAATAACGTTACAAATAACAACGCAATGAAGGTTCATACAAAACGTTCACAACGATGACTATTCTGTAAATAATATGTTTTATTTTCCTTTTCCATCATGATTTCAAAAAATTCCATGTTTTACAGATTTGGCCATTGTTTGGAACAACAAGGTGATTAGTTTAACATTTATTGCGTTGGATTGGTAACGTTTTTTTTAGAGTTTAATTTTTTACATTATTTTTCAGGAGTCAATGTTATGTTTTTTAATTCGAAGAATATTCATTTTATTTTTGCCAGCAACAATTAGTAATATTGTTTAACATGAACCAACATTGACCTCAGTTTAAAGAATACGATATTCGACATAAAACATAAGAAATGAAGTGATAAAATAAAAAAAAATATTTAAAATTTTATAATTTCAACGACCAATTATGCAAAACAGCAATGACCACAAATAGGTAACTTTATTTGCCAGAAAAGAAGTAGTAAAAAAAAATACCAATATCATCGGCCTCATTAGTTCTGGACATGTTTTTAATACAAATAATTCACGAAACTTTAAATGATACTAAAACACAAACTACAAAAAAAACCAACAAAAAAACTACTTATTTTCTGAGAAGACTTAAGTTTAATTTTTAAAGACCGTAATAATTTTTTTTTACTTAAGATATAATATTTATACATACTAATACCAAGATCACACGATGGTAGACTGCTGCCAAAATCTCGAGAGACAACCTACAAAATGATGTTAAAATAAAATGTATTTTTAGCCATGTTATTTTTTTATCTATAAAAGTTATTGTTTTTTAATAAAATTAAAAATTAAAAAATAAAAAAACTGGATTTTGTTTATAAAATAAAAATATTTTAGTAATCGTCGAAGTAAGGTCTAGAAAATTGTTATTTTAAAACATGGTTAAACTACAGAGCACACAAAACATAGCGTATTATATTTTAGCTACGTGAGAAAATTGCAAATTTGCTTTTTAGTCGCCCTTTATTACAAGTACAATAATTGAGAAACATAATTTACTTGGTAAACTTCGCTTACTCATAAAAATATTTTTTATTATAAAAAACAAAAAATTGATTACATTAAGGACCCTGTCCTGAATCATGGCAATTTTAACCATAAAGTAACCATAATTTCTAAAATCCTTGGTATACTTCAAGCAAGCAACCTATCGGGAGATTCGAAAAAATGAGCCCATAATAAAAGGAAAATTTAACTAGAGCACACTGTTAATTCTCAAAAAAAATTTAATTATGCATTTTAAAACGCTTAAGAATTTTGCTTTTATATTTTATTCTTATCTATTATAAAAACGAAATTCAAGAACCTTACTGCACTATTAGGACATCATGTAGAAAGGCCCCAAATCAATAATAATTTTCCACAATAAACCCAGCAGAGCCATTTGCAAATATCGAAACTACAATAGCTTAGTAATTTATTACCATATTAGCGAATTTATTACCCTTCATTAAAACGAAAAAACCAATGGCTCTGCTTATATGTATAAACCTAGCAGAGCCACACCTTGAAAAATGTTTTTTTCATATTTGATATAGGTAATAATTTGTTACTAATTTATTACTAATTTATTACAATATCCTCGAATTCTTAACGGAATCGATGATTTTTTTCTTTAAAATGGAGAGTAAAAAATTTGAGGGTATGGTAATAAAATAGTAACAAATTATTATCAAATAAATAAAAAAAAAAGAAGTTCCTTTTTTTCTCCAACTCCATAGGTAATTCGAAATGAAATCTGTATAATTTAATTTTTATTTTATATTATTTTTTCAAGGCAAATAATTTAAGGGAACGAATTACATCAAAAAGTTTTATTCAATATTGCAATATGTGGGAATGATTTCGTGAAATGGGACAGAAGTGTGTATTAGAAAGTCGCGGAAGCACATACTATTTGATTTGACGAATAAGCGCGCGGTGTTAAAGTTGGCCGTCAGATAGCTGTCAACCAATTTTCCAAGAGGTCGGTACTGTCAGCCATCAGCTGTGCACTTAAGTTACAGTGTTGTGTATAAAGTTTGCTGTTATGTGCGTAAACTATATAAATAAATATTTACTGTTGATAATAAGTCTTAATTATTGTTTGTTATAAATAATGATTTTAAATAATACGTGACCCATTTTTTTCAGAATATAATTTAAAAATTGCTTATTACTAAGGTGAGATGTCAAATGTTTCACATATGCGACTACTGTAAGGCTCACTCGTTGTATTTTGATTTTGCCGGAATTATTGTTGGCGTTGAGCATTGGTTTTCGGTATTTTACTTGCACTCTAACGTTTGCGCTTTCCATACTCTTTTGGATTCTAAACACATGATTTTACTATTGTCTCCCTATAATTTAAGTAGTAAAATAAATAATAAACAGTCACATCACATGTACAATAAACGAATGTAGAAATAATGGGTCGTCCTTTCATCCCACTTGACATGGGTTGCAATGAGCCTTACAACAACCACAAAGCTTGCTTTTTTATAGTGCACATATGTTTACGATAAACGAGGGTGACAAATTTCTGATTAAACTCAAACACTACTTATTATTTTTATGTGACGCTTTTTTGATTTTTCTATACCTTTTTGCGACACCACATTTTTGCGTTGACGCCTCTCGTGACGAGTTTCAGAATAACTAAAATGAGTACAGATTTTGCCCGCAAGTAAAAAATATACCGCTTGGAGATGCAGGAAATTTGCTTTTTATTACGGATGCAATATTAAGTTTAATTTTATTTTTATTAATATTTAATTTTAAAACAAAATTGAACATTGTTTAGTCTTTAATTTCATAATAAATGAAATCATTTTTTTGCACTCTTTTTTTTTAATGTCAAAATAAATATGTAAAGTGTTTTAAATATGGCAATCCTTATATTATGCCACTAGCTTCCTAATTGTAGAAATTTTAAAAAATCAAAAAACATAAAATGAAAAAACTAACCGTAAGTGGTTTAAACTATAGATCGTTCCAACAAAAAATATCCGAAATTTGGGCACTTTTCTCTACCAAAAGAATATAATATCATTGCTTGTGGCTGTGAGCATTTATTTTTTATTTATAAAATTACTTTTGATTAACAGGTGTTCCATTAATTTTTCTACTAAAATAATGCAAGAAAAAAAATCCAAATGCCGCACAATAATTCCAAATTAAAAGTGTCCTTTATCGCAACGAGCTTTCATTAACGAGATGAATTCTTCGTTTGCTTTTATCTTTAAAACAATACTTGTCTGCCGCTCCAACACTTCCAATTCTCAGCTAGACCATTGAGAGTTGGGACAGACGCTCGTTAAAGACTCGCTGCTTTTCTCAGTTTAAAGTTAAAAGACTTCATTTTATCGCAAGCCCCAAAAACTTGACACGGTGCCTGGTAATGAAAACGACAGCCGAATTTAAAATGAAAATGAAAAAATTCTTGTTCAATAGCGGTATCTAACATCAGAAAGAATATTTCTAGAGGTGAAAATATTTGAATAAAAGTTAAATTTGGTTCATATATCTACCGGTAAGGTTACTGACAAGAAGACAATTCATAAATAAATTTCCAACATTTTTAAAATTTATTGATTGAATTTGTTAACTGCATCAAAAAAAGGAAGGCTTATTTAAAATACATAACAACAAAAACGCCGGAAGCCTATGATGATTATAAGAGGGTACAAAATGCCACCTATACACTAGTAAGGCAAAAAAAAACAGTATAGGGAATCCTTCTTAAGAAAAATGAAAAATGACTTTAATGGCTTCCAAAAACAGATGTGGAGATTCATCAGACGCCAGAGCAAGTAAATTTATTAGCACAAACCACATAACGAAGGAAACTTGGGTTCAGTATCTTAAAGAACTATATAAAAAAGAAGATACGGAAAGCATACCAGAAATCACAACTAACAAAGTAACTACATACAATACAATGAAAAATAATATCACCAAAACATTACAAGGTACCAACTTATGTTGATTGAAAGATTTTTGGTAAGTCTCATAAGGAGACTGCCAGAGAAAATATGAGTTTATTTATTGTTAATTGTTTATATTTAAATAAACTCATATTTTCTCTGGCAGTCTCCTTATGAGTTTAAAAAAAAATATTAATGTAGAGGGAGTATAATTTGTTTTATGAACATAAAAATAACAAATTAAAAAAAAAATGTTTGTATTTTATATTAATCAGTTTAACCATTTTTTAAAGCAGTATAAAAATTTGTAAACAAATTATTTAAGTTGTTAAATTAATATTTTTTTTCTGTGGCGGGAAAACCGTTTGACAAATCTATTTTTACAGGTAACAACATATCACTTTTTATAAAATTACTTTTTTCCCCGGGAAAAAGCGTGATAAATTATGTACCTACAAGGTTTTAAGTATAATCATAAACTTGTAAACACAAATTTTTTTATCAAAATTAATTTAGTAGTTTTATCGTAATTGCTTTAACATATAAACAAACAGACGAACAAAAATATCCAAAAATCGTTAATTTGGGGACATTTTAATGTTTTGTAATAGTAGAAATTATTAGCATTTTAGTTATTACTACAACATTAAACAAAAAATTTGTTTAAACTTAATTTTTTATCACCATGAACAAATGTAGCTAACTTTATTCGTTTTTTTTTACCACAAACTGTTTTTATCTAAAAATAAATATTAATTATTTTTCATTCTTATACAGACAAAAAATTAATTTTATATTTTATTTTTCTGCATTTTAAAAAATGTTAAATTACTTACCAAATTAGATACCGACAATAAATTAAAAGAAGAATGGTAAAGTTTAAATAATAGGAATTTTTAATAGGAGAGGATCAATTTGTCTCATAAATCGCTCTACTAAAAGGATCTCCACAGTAGGATTTTATCCAACTTTCTTATCTCTAAGCAGAAAAGTACTCTGTAAATTCTAATCACATTTCAAGTTTTTGAAAGTATTTTAAGTATTAGATGAACCTTTTGTAAATCTGAGCTTTCTGAAAATTGCTTAGGATGGTATTTTTATTTTTTAAATTTAAAGGAAAGGTTTAGTCAGGATTTAGTCGACAAGAATGTTAAAAACTTTTTGGATTAAGGGCCGGTTGCATAAAGAAAAATTAATCGTATGATTATCTAATGCCACATCAACTTTGATGTTACGTTAAATGTGTATTGTGTTGCATAAAACTTGCTGATGTTACGATTACCATCCCATTAACTAATGATGGAAAGACGTTGCAACAGCGCTAATATTTGCGTTCCCAGCGTTAACCTCGTTTTTGGTGCTGTCATTTTCACGTGTATCTGATCTGTGCTTTCACGTTTTTAATTGGGAGATTTTAATATGGAGATTTAAAAGCAAAAAAGGGGCTTAACTATACCGAGGTGGAAAAAGCTACGTTTCTGGAGATTGTTAATAAGTACCTACGTATATAGTTTTCCATAATACAATACAGCTGTGTAGATAGGTACCAATATCTTCTTCAAACTATTCTATGATCTTTTTCAGATATGAACATATAATAGAATGCAAACAATCAGATATAATATCAATCAGAAAAAAACAGGATACATGGAGGATTATCAAAAGAGAATGTAATAGCTGTTTTGGTATAACAGGAGATTGGAAACAATTAAGGATTTTATAAGACAAACGACTAAAAAAATTGTTTGCATGGGTACCTACTATCACCCAATAAATATTCTTCAATATTGCTTGTAATGTGCTGTTATTTTCGGATTTTCAAGTTCGCATCACAAATTACTTGTACATTAATCGAAAAATAAACTTTTCGATTCCTGTAAAATTCTGCATTTAAACCTCCTGGATATACAACTTTGATGTGTGTACAGTGCAACAGAAGTAGCTTGGCGGGCGAAGAAACAGAAAATCTGCGCAAAACGAAAACATTCGAATAACGATCCGATCGCCAACGACAAAATTATCAGTTATCGTGAGTTTCAAGTACAATATGAGGAAGAAGTTTACGAATTTGAAGTATATTCAGCCGAATATTTGTTATTTAAGAGGCTAGTTGCCCGCCAAGCTACTTATGTTGCAATGTACAATCTAACGCACCAATTACTCTAGGAAACCCACGAATTCCATAAAAATCAAGAACAACCTGATTGATTTCCTCGGCATTGGGCATGTTAATGTATTGATTTTTCATTCCTGCTACTACCTGCGTTACCCAATGAACTATACGACATACCGTGGATTTATGGATATTAATAGAGTGTCCTAAAATCATGACTGGATTTTAAAGGAATTCTTTGGACCGATGTTTTGTACTTTTGAAACGCTGACGTACTATGTTGGGATGAGCAACTTCACCAAGGATTTTTGTATTTTTAATTTTCACGAATGTGTGTCTCGCAAAACCCATAAAAACATTAATATTAAATATATGGAGTCTAATGGAAGGATTTCCATTTAAACCGAGTCACATGCTTGTTTCTCAATCTCCCGCTAACGCAGGATTTAGTCGGAAAATACATTAATGTCAAATAATAAATTTAGGCTTTCGTAGTGCAAGCAAAAAAGCAAAATATAGGTACATTCGATACACACTGCACCAACCACAACATTAATATGCTTTTATTTAACAGAATACTCCTGCATAAAACTTGCATTACGTACATATTTAATTATTGTTATTAATTTATTGTTTAAACAAATTACTTTATTCTTTATTTTATAATTTTTATATTTTGTGTAAATAATAGTATATTCTTTAACGAGCGTATAATGATAGCTATTATTCTCGAGGATGAAAATTTTGAAACGAGCCGCAAGAGAGTTTTGGAATCATCCTAGAGAATAGTAGCCATTATACGCAAGTATAACACTATAATTTTTCTCAGACCATCGCAGACCATCAATATTACTCGTTAAATTCTCCATCTTATTGTCGTAATCGAATAGTCGAGATAACAGTTCAACAGAATGTACATGACATTCGCGATATCGAGTTAGAGAAACAGAGCACACTTATGAAAAAGCTGTTCTATTGCAGCTGCCTCATTGATCTCAGCCTGTTATATCCTTAATATTGAAATTGGTAATTGGTTGTTAGCTTTTGAATAATGTATCCAACATACCTAAGGAATCATATCCATTCATTAATAGATTAAGCATATGTAATCGTTGTAGAATCCAATGGTCGTAGATAAAGTCTTATTATTAAACTTGCAAATAAAAGTTGTTAAGAGTAATTCGTAAGTGAATTGATCAAGAAATTTGACAGTTTAAATGAAGCATGTAAAGTTAAAGAATTTGGCAGCCATTCAAGAAAGAAATCTTAAATGTTGCTATTGAAGTGTGTGGTCTAAATAAAAAAAAAGCAAATAATAATAAATAAAATATGTGTAGAGGTTCAAAAAGCAATGTTAAAAAAAAGAAAACCTGGCTTGATTGGCAAAAGGCAGCGTTTAAAGATTTAAACAAGGAAAGGAATGTGTATAAAAGGTTAAAAAGAATGGCAAAAGAGGTAGTGGCATATAAAATAAGAATAATAAAAATAAATATAATAGCAGGTTATCTGATTACTCCCAGAACAACATTACATTCATCTGGAAGTCAAGCAGTGACACAATTGCTTTAAACAACCTTTTCTGATTATTAAATATCTACTTGTGGTACGAACACGTAGGCTCCTAGATCTCCAGATTTATCTCTAAGTCATTTTATTTGATATTTAAAAAAATCCGCTTATCGGCACGAATTTAAGGAAGATAAAAAACTTAATGAATCAAGGAAAAAAATATCCAACTTTGTGCCAATATTACATCAAATCTATTAAACGATATAAGATTATCTTTGTTTTACAGATTTAACTATTGTTTGGCACAACAAGCTGGTTTATTCAAACATATATCACATTAGATTTGTAATGTTTTTTAATCCATAGAATATTTTATTTTTAAAATGAATACATTTATAAATATTATGGAACACTATAATACTATTATAGAAAACTATAATACTATTAAAGAAAAATATAACATAATTTTTAACAGCTAATAAGAATAAAAATAAAAAGTATGATTATCTACATACATACATATAGTCACGCCTTTTTTCCACTTGCTACGGTTCTTACACACATCTTTTGCTTCCTCTACTTTTATCAGTGCTGTAATTCCATCTCGTCGGTTGTTAATACTCTGGACCTGGCCTTTCTTCAAAACAATGTTGATTTGATCGAGATAAGTCCACCGAGGTCGACCTCTAACGAGTTGTCCATTTACTCTCACCCATCTCTTTTAAATATTTTAAAAAATCGTCTATGTATAAGTTAAACAGTTATGTCAAAGCCACACAACCCTGTCTCACACCCTTTTCGATATTAAACCATTTGGTGCCAGCTCCGTTTATTCTGACACAAGCAGTGGAATCCTTGTAAAGTGATTTCAGTGGTCGTATTAAATTACCGCTCACCCCATACATAGATTATCTATAAGATGTAATTCAATGCTCGTCGTAGGCACATAGACAGGAGTGTAGTTGTTTTCTGATATATAATCGACCCACATATACGTATAGGTCAACATGCGACAAAATTGGCTGGTTCTTTAAAAATCAGTTTTATACATTTTTTTAAATACTTTTTGAAAAGAAAAATTATTTCATTTCTTGCAAACGTCGTAGTCTTTTTCCTGATAATTTAACGTTTTGCATTGAAATATCTTTGTTCCACAAACATTTTTCCATATCTGTATATATCTTTGGTCAGAGTTCGTTTAATAAAAAAAAATTCAAAACCCCGTGTGTTAATAACGACAAAACTTATCAAACACATTTATAGGACATTTAGACTTAAAATCAAATTACGAATCAGCTACAACAATATTTCAGATTACATAGGAAACATCCGTATAAAGAAAGCATTTAAAAATTTAGTTATTTTAGTACAATTTTTAAAAGTATCCACTCATCGCTGTATAGCAGTTACAAATAACTTGGTCACGCACACTAGCAAAAAAAGAATGATTAAATTTACACCCCACCGTAGTTTTCAATTAATTTAGTGTTACAGGAAATAATTTGTCTGTGTCCTTCCTTTCGCAATTCGCACGTAACATTGAAAATTGTGTTTGCCGATTGTATCGCACTTGCAAGCAATTCATTGCCGATGCCAAGATTGGAATCGTGGGATGATTTGCCGAGAAAAACAGGAAGTTTAGAAAACGGGAGTAATTCATAGAGAAGTTGTACACTCCACGGAATCAAAAGTTGATTAATGCCGGCTGCCGGTATTCCAACCTCTTGATTTGTTTCGTTTTACGTAATTTTTTTAGAATAAGTAGATTAGGGATTCGTAAAAACAATTTTTTACATGAACTATCCCACAAACGATTTTTAAATATAAAATTATACAGTTTGCCTCCGTAAGTTGGAACCATATAGAAAACTATTTTATTATTAATTTTAGGAAAGTTATTTTTCATAAAAAGTTTTGCATTTTCACAAATATAAAATACGACCATAAGATTTTAAATTTTTTCAGTCATACAAGAGGTTTCTCAGAAAATATGAATTTTTCCCAAGTATGTGGTATTCTTATTTGCAAAATAAATGCATTACGTGTTTAAATTGCAAAATTTTTAAACAAAATTAAGAAATGAAAAGGTTATCCTGTTTTTAATAATTACAAGAGATAAATGTTCATTTATAATGTAGAAAAATTGTTAATAAATAAAAAACCCTATTTTTTGTTGTAAATGGATATTACTAAATTTTTAAACGTGGTTTTTGGTTCTGATTAACTTTTTTTTCAACAATTTTTGATATTGTCAAAAATAAAGGTACTTACATCTGGGCAATATTTATATTTTTTTACATAAGTAGTATACGACTAAAAAATGATTGCATTTTAGATTTTGGAACATACAGAACTTTTTATGAGGAATTACCTTTTTTCCTTAAACTAATAATAAAAAAGTTTTTCATATGGTTTCATTTCGTACATTTGAATTACAATGGGACTTACAAAAAGTAAACCCTACAATTGTAACTTATTACTTAATTCATTAAGACCGATAATTTTGTGTGTAAAATAATAGGTTTTTTTTAACAAAAATGTTTTGAGGAAAAAATATTAAGTAAATGGGTGTCACAAAACGGCCATACCATATCGGGTACAGTATTTGCTTGCTATAAACACTAGATTTTTTCGTGTAATACATAATAAAACATTCCACACAGACACCATCACACTTGACACAATTTTTATTTAATCATTAATTAATTTAGGTAAAAAACAAAGCAACAAAGTTTTTAATGTGAAACATCTAAGTCCGCGGGTGAGAGTAAAGCGGCTGCTACCGATAGTTTTCCGTCCGACCCAAAATACCTTGGCAAAATTTGGCAGACAAAATTTGAAACAACCATAACGCTGAAAATGGTGCCATTCGACGCGTGGGGCCATGAAACGTGCAGCGCACATGGTTTTGCCGATTTTAATTTTTGACGGTAACCTTTTCCTTTTTACCCTTCGGTTCGGAAAAGTAAAAAGGGTGAATAGGTCCGAGAACTGATCTCTCCATTCCCTTAAAATAAATTCAATAAACAATTTAAAAAACCCTGAGTAAGTATTAGTTAGTTTTTTGAAAAGTAGAATTTATTAGTTTATTGAACTTTTATTAGTGATTGAACAATAAATTAATTTTAATAACATAAAATTTAATTAGTTTTTATTAAAGAATAAGATAATTTAGATTTTTAGATTGAGTAAAATAAATTAATTTTTTTGAGATTAAGTGAGATTTATTAATTTTTTTAATATTAGTTAGTTATTTGAGATTTGGTAAGTCATTAGTTTATTAGTTTATTAAGATTATTTTTTATTTAATGTTTGCCAATTGAGAGCCCATAATAAATAGTAAATGTACCCTATACCTACAGATCGGAAACATTTTTGTCAATATTTTCATTTGAATTGCAACTAAAAATTCATTAAAACATTGGTTTTCGATGCATGTAAATTTTTGTATCGTTAATAAAAGTGGTCTATTGTAGATTAATTATTTGTTGCATGTTTGTAATATAAAAATAACTGAAAAATAATACAAATATTTTAGATTTCTATTACATTATTGCATGGTTCACAAAATCATTTTATTTAAAAGCAACTACATTTTTAAAGAATTTTTTTACATATCAATCAATGAATAAAAATAGAAACAAAATTCACAAATATAGCTATCTATACAGGGTGAATCACTACCATCGGGACGGAAGATTATTGCGAAACGAAAAAATATATAAAATGTTTGTCACTATAATTTGTCTGTATAATATATATATATATATATATATATATATATATATATATATATATATATATATATATATATATATATATAAATAGTGTTGGCCACAATTGTGCTTTATAATTATTTAAGAACTGATATTCTCTCAAATGCCAGTACACAGGAAGAAATTGTTGAAATGGCAAACAATTTTAGTTAAAGTAATTTTAGTCCTTTAGCACCAAATCGAAGTAGTAATAGAGTAAGATTATTATTGTTAGTGACCACTTCCGGTAAAATCTATCGGAGTAGAAAGAAACGTCAAAAAAGCTTGACGGTTGCCGAATTCCTGCTTAAAAATAAGCAAAGAAGTTTACGCGTATATACCTAAGGGAAAATATGTAATCATATTTAGGAAGTAAAGGTGCGCTTAGGTGGGAACGAATTCGATTTAAACGACTGTAAATAACATTTAGCCTTTAAAGATCTTTTTCTTCGAAAAATCATCTCTAATATTTGTAGACCATTGCGTTGAACTTAATTGTCTTTGAAAGCAGCTGGGTTCACTCAACAACAAAGTAACAAGAGCGGTTCATCTTTTAATGCATTATAAAGTACTTTACACGACGTACTTTACAGACGTAAAAGAAGAACTAACGGAAATTAGATACAACATAGAAAATCTAGACCAGGAAAGCATTAGAAAATTATATCAGAACAGATTGGACATGAAAATAGAGACAACAAAATTTAGCAGTATAGAAGAACAATATAAACATATTAAAAAATGTATGCATTCGGCAGCAGAAGAAGCACTAGGTCAAAAGGCAAATATAAAAGACAAAAGAAAACCGTATTGGTGGGACCAAGAAATAGAAATAGAAATAAACGAAAAAAGAAAGAAATACCAAAAATACCTAAGCTCAAAAACTATAGAAGACAAAATAAAATTTAAAGAAGCACAAGCGAGAGTTAGAAAATTAGTTTGCAGAAAAAAGAATGAGAAATGGGAAAGAACATGTTCTAGAATAAATACGTATCTGGGAGGTAGAAGAAGTACAGAAAGCTGGAGAATACTAAAAAACATGAGGAAAGATAATACCAAGGACATAATCTCACCAATAACAGCACAAAATTGGCAACAATACTTCGAAAAAATGTTAACTGAAGACAGAGAAGAATTTAAGAACACAGAATATATGAATGATAGAATTAATACGCAAGGATCCCCTATTAGAATTAATACAAAAGAAGTGAAGGAAGTATGTAAATCCTTAAAAAATAACAAAGCCCCGGGTCCAGGAAATATTGTAGGAGAATTATTTAAATACGGAACAGATAAATTATATAAAATGCTGCAAGATCTATTTCAAAGGTGTATTAATCAGTCCGAAGTCCCAGAAGAATGAAAAATATCACATATGTCAACAATACACAAAAAGGGGGACAAAAGCAAATGCGACAATTATCGAGGAATTGCCGTAACAAACACAATCAGTAGAATATATGGCAAGATCTTAAAAAACAGAATCGAAAGGGAATACACGGAAATGGAAGCAGAAGAGCAAGCCGGATTTAGAGCGGGAAGATCAACGATTGACCATCTATTCTCACTAACACAAATTATAGAAAAAAAACTAGCATTCAATCAAGAGATCCATATACTGTACGTTGACCTAAAGAAAGCATACGACAGCGTACCCTTAATTAAACTTTGGGAAACTCTGGAAACTTCCAACATTAATATTGAACTGATAAAAGGAGTAAAGTCATTATACAATAAAACCAAATCAAGAATTAAAGTTGGACAAAACCTAACAACAGGGTTTAATATCACAAAAGGGCTGAAACAAGGGTGTTGCTTGTCACCAACATTATTTAAAATATATTTGGAACGGGCAATAGCGAATTGGAAACGGAAATGCCAAAACATGGGCATACCTTTAGATGAGGACACAACATTATACACATTCTCATTCGCAGACGATCAAATTATAGTCGGCCAAGACATAGACGACACAGAGTATATGACACGAAAACTTATAGAAGAATATAAAATTTGGGGACTAGAGGTTAATGTAGAAAAAACGGAATATATGTGTATTGGGGGAGTGCAACAGGACTTACAATTATCAAATGGACAAAAAGTCAAACACATGTCAGCTTACAATTACTTAGGAATGAGAATATCAAAGGATGGGACACTCGAAGAAGCAATATTGGACAGAAATATGAAAGGAAGAAGAGCAATATCAATGTTAAACGGAGTACTGTGGGATAGAACAATAAGCAACAACAACAAAAAAAGAATTTACGACACGATAGTGAAGAGCATAATAATGTACGGTTGCGAAGTATGGCCTTTGAAAGAAAAGATCGAAAGAAAAATTAGAGCCACAGAAATGGATTACTGGAGACGAGCAGCGGGGAAATCAAGACTAGAAAGAGTTACAAATGAGAGGATAAAACAAATAATGGGAGTACAGCACGACATCACAGACGAAATAAGAACTAAACAGTTGATATGGTACGGGCATGTTCAAAGAATGCCACCAGACAGAATCCCAAAGAAAATATTACAGTGGAACCCCAGAGGAAGAAGAAGAAGAGGAAGACCACGAAAGAGCTGGAGAGAAGGAATACAAAAAAAAATGGAAGAGAGAGATCTGAGAGAGGACATGTGGACGAATAGAGAGGAATGGAGATTAGGAATCGCAAGACGCCGACGCACGTTTTAACGCGATATATATATATATATATATATATATATATATATATATATATATATATATATATATATATATATAAAGTACTTTACAAACTTTCATCAAAAAATTTAAATTGGTATTTTTAGCTACCTATTTAAGACAGCAATCATGGAAAATATCTTAGAGCTAGTTAAAGATTTAATTTTAGTAAGATTGCTTGACAACTTGAGTAGTGGGAATGCAGTTGTAAATAGGTACTAAAGAGTTTTGCTAGTCAATTATTAATTATTAAATATGAAGTCTTATTTATCATCTGTCCCAAAAAAAAGCTGGTTTATAATTAAATGTGCTGAACCATTATCTATCATAATTATGGATTTTATTTTTTTTAAATTGTAAAGTAATATACCTACTAAATAATATATTTAAACAATGCCGGTAAAATTTTTTTTTCACCCTTTCTTATGGGTTTATTAAAATGTTTAACAAGCCTCACATACTCTCGATATTTTCAGGAAAAAAAGGAAGTTTAACTTACCTCAAATGCAAATCCAGGTGAAATTCATGCGAGTTATATCATCACATACCGGAATATATGGAAATGGGAATAAAGCCATTGCAGGTATTGAATATTATACAAGTTTCTGGATTTCACACGTGTACAGTGGTAACGATATTAAAATGTACAATTTTCGTGTTTTAAGTTTCTCTAAATTCAATTTTTTTATAATTTTAATGGGAATTAAGTTTATTTCAGATTAAAATATTACAGATTTTGTTTTAAATATTTATAAAAATATTATGCGGATGTATAACCATAGCACGCAAAAAAATTTAAGTATAATTATTCTCCACTAATCATTATATTTGTAGTCATTAATTTTTGTAATTATATCAATGATTTTGGACAAATTAATAAAAATTGAACAGTGAATTAAAAAAAAAAGTTACTAATAAAATGATATTTTTTAAATTAAAATAAAATAAAAATTTAAAATTTGAAAAAACTACAATACCCAATTGCGTGTAGATAAAAGTGTCCAAATTTTGGATACTCCTTGTTGGAACGATCTATCGTTTAAACCATTACGTTATAATTTTTATATTAATATAAACTTTTACTATTTTCAAAAAAGAACACTTTTCTGTTACAAAAATTTGCAATTAAAGTAAAACTAAATTTTTTTATTTTTTTTTTCAAAGACCTGAGATTTCTAGAATTAGAAAACAGGTGGCATAATTTCGGATAAAAGACTTTACTAATTTATTTTGACACTTTAAATCGTTTGCATAAATTACAAAATGGAACTATGCGATTAATAATAGGTTGCGATAGGTATACAAGCGTTGGTTTTTATTCATAAAATCAGGACAGGTCTAACACCAATATATTTACAAAAATTTTTTAAAAAATTTAAAGAGTTGCATGGATATGATACAAGGGGAAGACAGGGTTTTGTACTGCAAAGAGTAAAAACAGCTGCAGGACAGAACTTTATTTTCTAAAGGTATAAGTAAATATAATGGTCTGGATCATTATATTAAAGATACAAAAAGCATAATTTCCTTCTAACGGTTATTGAAAATAAATATGTATAATATCTTCTTTACTATTGTTTCACAGATATTAGGTTAAGATAATGGTGAAATTTTTTATAATATTAGTGTAATATCTTCTTCTACTAATGCGTATCCACTAACGGATGTTTGCGATAACATTTTTCATTGCTTTTCTGTTCCTTGCGGTATGTATTAGCGACTGTATATCGTGTAGCCCTGTCCACTGTCTGATATTTCGCAGCCAAGACATTTTTTTTCTTCCAATCCCTCTCCGGCCTTCGATCTTGCCTTCGATCAACAGATGCAAGAATTGATAATTCGTGTTTCGCATTATATGTTGTCACGTGCCTATTTTTTTCCTTCTACAAGTTCCATTATTAATTGTCTCTGATGAGTTTCGTATTCCTTGTTGCATACCGTACTGTGTTGTAACTCAAATATATCATTCGTTGTAGTTAGTGTTGCATACCTTGTAGGGGTGGGATTCGATTGTTTGGTTTGAATTTCTGTGTGGACGGGGCTTGCTAACAGCGCGGACGAGGCGATTGTGGAGCACGGACTTGAGAAGATTGTGGGTTGACGTTTATTCCGTGTCATTTCTTGATTTCCGGGCTAGGAGTGTCAGTCGTTTGGGGATAGTCTTCGAAGTCGGATGTTGGTGAAAGTTGTTGGGACGGTGTGTTATTAGCACGTGTGCAGAACCTCTATGGGATTTCTTTCATATCTGGCTGTATTTGGGCCATCTTAATTGGATTTTTAAGAAAAACCATTTGATTTTTAACTTGACCATTTTGTCTTGCCTTTGTTGTGGATATTTTTGGATTTTTTTTGTCGAGTTAAATAGCCGTTATCGGGATTTATTTGAGGGAAGCCATTGTTAATTAGCAGGTGCCACCCCATAATCAAACCGGCCCCAGGAGTAGGCCACAGGAGTAGGCCACAGGAGTACATGTGAATTTGTATACCCAAAGGTTATCAGTGATTTATTTTTAAATATATAACGCCGTGTCTCATTTTGACACCACGAGTAAGTTTTGTTTTAGTTTATCAATATAGTACTTTGTGAATTCGTATACCCAAAGGTTATAAGTGATTTATTTTTAAATATATAACGCCGTGACTTATTTTGATACCACTATTAAGTTTTGTGTTAGTTTATTAATATAGTACATTGTTGGGAACTTATTTTGACACCACGATTAAGTTGTGTTTTAGTTTATTAATATAGTACATTGTTGGAAACTATTTATTGCATTAGATAATATGCCAAAACTAAACTTGGATTAAAATAACCTTCTCAATAATTCTTTATGTCCAAGTAAAAGTATATTTTCTTCCTACTTATTTGTAAATATCCTACAATCTTGATATTTTAAAGGACAACCATTGTAAAAATATTTTTAAATAAACTCGATTGTTTTGGCAGTGAAAATCTTTATGTAAGTGGTTAAAACGAGTGAATTATCAGCCTTTATGTAAATGTTTGAATTAGTGTTATTAATGAGTTAATTTATATATGTTTTACTTTTTTTTGTAACTTGATAAAGTCTGTTACTCTTACTTCTGTTCTGGTTATTTTATAAAGTTGTAAATTTTAAATTTTTGGTTTGTTTTAGCAAGAAAATTTTACCATAGCTGTTAATTTTGACTATATTTGTTATGATGTTGCTATTGAGTTGTGTACCTTAATTATTTATTGTGTGAGTAAAGTATCCAACATATTTTTGCTATAATTTTATTTATTTGGTTCACCATAATCTTAGTTGTTATCTTGTGGCTCTGCTAGTGCCTATAAGACATAGGGGTTTCCGGCTTGAACCGTCTAAGTCGGTGGCGCGGCTCACTTTTATATTTCTTTCTTCTACCCTCTACGGCTGAGCTCGGGCATAACTTGCCAGTAGAGAAACCGCTAGCAGAGTACTCATTAGAGAACGAAAAGTCGTGGCAATGTCCCAAATATGCCGTTTTTATTTTCTTATTCAATTCAAACAATTCACGTTGTACGCTGAATTGTCTAAGAACTTCTTCGTTTATCAGTCGGGCCGTTCAAGGTATACGAGGTATACGAGGATTCTTCAAAACATTTCAAAAGCCTCTAATTTCTTAATTACAGTCGCCTTCAATGTCCAACCCTCCAAACCTTAAAGAAGCACCGACCAAACGTAGCACTTCATGAATCTGAGTTTTAGGTTAAGGTCAAAATCGAAACAGGTAAGCACTTTTCGAAACCTCAAGAATGCCCTGACGAGCTTGTTCAATAGTGTAATATGTGATGTACAAAATAGCTAAAGTGCTAAATACAGGGTATTTATTGTTAATACTATAAAAAGGAATGTAAAAAACATTTTTTTTCTAGAATGATTATTCATAAAATTAATTAGGTACTTTTCAATATTAAATTTGTTTCAAAATAAAAAAAAATATTTAATAAAATAAATATCCAAATTTTTTACAATTGAACTAGATATTACATCTGTAATAAAAAGCGAATTTCCTGCATCTCCAAGCCGTTTTTTTTTTCTTGCAGGCCGACAGCAGCGGTGTCTGTACCGGGGTATTAGTTGGTTCGAGACCACATTAAATACGCAAACCCCAAAAACATTCAGCCAGCTTCTGTGAAAAGCGGCTGGCTGAAATTTTGATTATTTTATTTCGTGCCCGAGATGAGAGAAGAGACCTCTTTTCTGGTTCTGTCAAAAATACAAAATGACCCAATCTCAAATTTTTGCAGAGATTTATGTTATTGTTTTGATTCGTTTTTATTTTATTTTTAAACCATTTTTGTGAATATAGTTCCGTTAAAACTTATCTGCATTCGTATATTTTTAAATCATATCAAAATTACATGATTACGGATCTTTTAATACACAGACATAAAAATTGTGCACACTTGATTTATTTCGCCATTATTTGCTCATTTTAAATAAGAAAGTGGTTAATGTTTTTTGGTAACTGTATTTTTAGTGCATGAATCTTTGATAATAAAAAAATAAGTTATATTATTTGCAGGAAAGTTGCATGAATTCACTATTGAATTTGATGGACAAGTTAAAGTCGTTGGGTGTCGTGCCATTTTATGTGAAAAGAGCTCATTATTCTCGGATTTTACTGTATAGTTATTGTTTTTTTCTTATGAAAATAGTCGCAAAAAGGGTAGACCTATCGTGTGGGCCGCGGACGGCCCGCACTGCGACTATTAGAAGGGGAAGTGATTATAGAAAGAAAATGATTGTGGACACGCTTTTTAAAAAGTTGCAGGTCATAGTTCTCTGGAAAAACTGATTTTTGAAGCTTATTCCATTTCGTAGCAGCCCTGTAAAAGAAGAATTCTTGATGAAGATTGGTCCTTGTAGTGTCAAGCTTGAAAGTAAATGTGTGAGACTGATCAGCGTGCCGAGTTTTTCGGCCCAATGTGGCCAATGGTGGTACAAGAGTTTTTATTTCTCTGGAGCATCTGCCATGGAAATATCTATAGAGCAATGACTGGTCTGCAACTCTTCTTCTATGTTCTAGAGGGTGAAGGGTATTTGTGAGAGTTGAGCTATTTATCAAGTGAATGGCTCTTTTCTAAATGGAATCTAGAAGACGAAGAGATTGCCTTGGTGCTGAACCCCAAATATGCGAGCAATACTCCGGTAGAGGTCGGATTTGAGCCTTTTACGTCGTCAACAGGTGATCAGGAGTAAAAAACTTTCTGGCTTTACACAGAAAACCTAGCCTCTGGCTTGCCGACTTTGCGATGTTAGCAACATGGTCATGCCAAGACATATTATTGGACACCGTGACTCCCAAAATCAAGATGGAGGGACTTGGTTCAAGGGTATTTCCGGACATTGTGATGGGATGATTTGAGGAATTCACTTTCTTGGAAAATGTGGCACTTTGTTTTTTTTGGGCGTTGAACTGAACAAGATTGTTGGTTCCCCACTCGACGATTGCTTTAAGATCTCTATTGATGGAATCAACCTGTTCCTGCCTGAGTCTATTTGTATCATTCACCGAAAGTGATCGATAGGATGTGAAAGTTGAGACAAGTGTGCTATCGTCTGCGAAACTGTAAATGGGGTTCGTGGTGGTTTTCAAGAGGTCGTTGATGTGTAAAAGAAATAAGGTGGGGGACAGGATGGAACCCTGGGGGACCCTGGCATTGGTTTTAAACGCATCAGAAGAAATACTGTCAACTGCCACATGTAACGAGCGATCTTGCATGAAGCTCAAGAGCCATTGGCGAAGTTTGGTTGGAAGACCGTAGGCAGATAATTTACTTAACAATGCCTGGTGCAAAATGCGGTCAAAAGCTTTAGATATATCCAAGGCTATTGCACGGGATTCACCAAACTTTTCAATAGTGTTTGTCCAGAGCTGAGTGACATAAGCCAGCAAATCTCCAGTAGACCGAAGTTGTCGAAATCCATATTGTCTGTCATGAATTATTTCAAATTTATCCAGAAGTCAGTCAGGTAACGAAAGTATACAAGTTAGTAAAGACATATTGAGTTTGAAATGTAATAAACTAAAACAAAGGCATTTTAGAGTTTAAGGAGGTGTATAACATTTATGAATTTTTATATATATATATATATATATATATATATATATATATATATATATACATTTTAAACAATGCAAGTTATACACACAATAAACTTTTCACGTAAAAAAAGGGTTCAGAAGAAACGGTGACGTCATAGCTTCTTTTTTTATCTGTTTGTCAAAAAGTGGTCTTGAGTTCACTTTTATTAGGTTATTTATTATTTAAGGATTTTAATTTACAAATTATGAAATTTTAATTTTGGATACTACAATGAATTTGAAATTCCACAAAAATCACTGTTAGTTCATAGTTTTTACTTCGGTCGGCCAATTTTTTTTTAATATACTACTTATTATTATTAATCTTTCTAAATCTGCTAAATTCTGTTTTTTAAAATTACATTAGGTTTTCTCAAAATTCCATTAACACTGCTTTCAAACAATTAATATTTACAATGTAATTTTTTACATGGTAAAAAGGGCCTACATTTTAATTTTCCACCGAAAACTAATTTTAAAAAATTAAAATTCTTTTAATGAAGTTTCAGTTATTTTTAATTTTTAATACAAATTTACTTTAAGAAATTTTTTTAAAGTCTACACAAACTTTCATTCGCAAATTGCATGTTTATTTAAAATCTTAGAATGTGTAAAAAAATGTTTGCTCTCAAAGAAAGAATTCTCCTTTTAGATTTTCCCCCATTTCAGTTAAAAGTTAAACAAAAACAGCTAATGGTATGTTTTTTGAATTTTGTTATGTAACAAAGAATGGCAGGTATTAAGTTTTCTTAATGCATTTATTTACTTTCCAACTCTATTGGTGCAGTTCTGTGTTAAATATAAAGTAACGCGGTTAGATCGTCCATATATGTAGCGTTTTTCATTTGTTCTCGTCATCGTCGTAAATATCTATCATTTCCTGACATATGGCGAATAAAAATAAAAAAACAAAAACACGATTATCTAGATACAAGAAATTAACATAGTTACCATTCGACAGATATTTCACTGGGAATAAGAAATTTTACAAAACGCGGATTTTCCATATAAGGCAGTTATTACTAAGGAATTGAAATTATCCACGACTTATTAATAATTTATAATGTGATCCTTTGACGTCGAAAAACACATTGGCGTGCTAACAATGGTTTAATTATTTTCAATTTTATCATCTTAGTTGTCACATTAATCTAGTTAATTAAATTACGCATGTTATTTTCAGTAGGATGCTCAAAAATTACACGCTTTACCAGTAGATGACGCTAGTAGATAGATAATTATAAAGCTCTTAGATTGGATCATTAAAATAATTATGTACATTGTTCAAGGGAATTTACGTTTAAATTTTTTACCTACTTTAAGTAATAATGCCTGATGTAAACTTGACAGTAACGACTTGACAGTACTTGATAAAAAAGGTGTTTGTACTTATGTACACGCGTTAGAACTTTTTTGGCGTAAGCAAGAAAAAACATAGAGAATTTCATTTCAATATTATGAGATTTTAGTAAATAATTAAATTTTAAAGTTGCAAGTTATTAATAATTTTCAAATAATTGTAAATAAATGAATTACAATTTAATAATTGTAAAATATTTTGATCAGGTATTGAAATTTTTTTTTAATTACTTATTAAAAAATAATTTAATTTGTTTCGAATTATTTATTAAAATTACTTTTAAAATATTTAATTATTTATTATTTAAATTAGTGATTATTTTTATTAATATACTTAAAAATAATACTAACAAAAAATTAACCTTAAATGTTTAAAAACACAACAAGAAAAATTAATAATTAGATAATAAAGGTATTCAGAATTAAGTATTAATATGAATGACCCGTGTTTTCTTGGATTCTTTACGTCGTCTAGTCTGTATAGGAGTTAACTTGTAAATTTTAGATTTGTAGATTGTAGGGTGGTCGTGAAGGCTGTGCATCTTTTTAAGCACCTCGACTTTTAGATCTTTTGTGCATAACCCTTAATCTATTCGAGGCTTGTGATTCTAAGACTTTGAGTAAAGTTTATCAGTTTCCTGGGGGCTAGGTTTCTGATATTGAAGGGCTTTGGGAAGGCCCCTTCAAGAAACTTGAGCCTCTTGTAGAAAAGCGCTGGGCATTCGCAAAGCAAATGTTCTGCAGTTTCACGAAGTTCTCGTAGAAGCGGCAACTATCACTCTCTGTTTTGCCCATCTTTTTCACGTGGTACCTCGGAGAGCAGTATCCAGTGAGGAGCCCCGTCACCAGTTTCAAGTCCTTTTTTCCCAACTCGAGAAGCTGTTTAGCTTACCTTGGCGAAAGGTTTACTAGCCTTTTCACTTATCTTTGTCCTGGCACTTTATGCCAGTGGAATTTTATTTCATCTGTTTCCCAGCGTCGAACCTCTTTTTTTAAGTGAGCTTTGGAAAGTCCACAGAAGAGTTCTGGCCAGAAAATTGTGTCTTTGTCTCCTTCTTTGGCAAGGTTATCTGCTTTTTCGTTGCCTTTAACTTCCTTGTGACCTGGAACCCACATCAAAATTTTTTATAGAACATAACTTTGTCGTAAATGTGACATTAATTTAAGAAAAAGTTAAAATTAATTTAAAAATTTTTATGGATGTTTTTTAAACTAGGCTAGGGTTTCCATTAGCAATATATTTTGGACCAAAATTTTACACAAAATTAAAAATCTAGCTACACCATTGGAATAATCAGTTATTTTATTTATACTATAAAATGTTAAGATTAATTGCTGAGTAGTTATTGACTTAAGTGATTGAAGGTTTTGAGATATAATGTGACAGAATCGAATTAAATTACCCACACTAAGGCAAGTGAGCTTCTATAATGTTACACTTAAAAAACAGATCATTTTTTATCAGCATCGTTTCATTGCTCTGTAGCTTATATTTTTCTAGTCTGTCAGTCCCCTATTTTATTTATATTTTTTATTTATTGTTAACACTTTATAGGATTATTAAATAACAAATATCTTAAAGAAATAAAAAAAATATTGCCCATTTACCTGATTTGTTGATAGTTACCTTACCAATAAAATGTGAATTAAAACATGCTTTTTTATAATTGTTATGGAAATAGTAAAGTTATAGTATATTTTTGTTAAATGTTTTTAAGATTTTAGTATAACACTGGTATCTATAATTGCGATTTACTCTTGGGTTCGGTGATTTTAAACACTTATTACAAAAATTAAACAATTTATTCTTATATTTCCATACAATAATTTCTAACTTTATAAATCACTTAGATAATTACAATCTTTATACAATCTCTTTATACATACATACATACGCCTTTTTCCCGTAGGGGTAGGCAGATACCACTTTATTTACTTGCTACGGTTCTTACACACATCTTTTGCTTCCTCTACTTTCTTCAGTGCTCTCATACATGCCTGTCGGTTATTGGTACTCTTGACCTGGCCTTTCTTTAAAACAATGTTGATCTAATCGAGATATGTTTGCCGAGGTCGACCTCTACCGACTTGTCCATTTACACTCACCTTATAAATTTGTGTCGCCAATCTTCGTTCATCCATGCTTTCTACTATCCAATCATTTCTTTATCTATCTTTGTAACCACATCTTCGTTTATACCAAAGCGTTTTCTTATTTTACTTTTCTTTACTTTATCCAACCGAGTCCCTCCGGCTATACTTCTCAGACTATTCATCTTCGAAGCATTAATCCTATTTTCATGCTTCTTTTGCCAAACCCAACATTTACTACCATACATAGGTGTAGGAATCAACACTTCTCTATGCACAGCCAGACGTACCTTTTTTGACACTTTCTGGCTTTTTATAAAGCTATACAGTACCCCATTTATCTGTTTTCCTGCCAAAACCCTTTGCTCAATGTCACTGTCTTACTTTCCATCTTTCGTAAACTTTGAACGCAAGTATACAAACTCATTTACTTGTTTAACTCTTTCTTCCGTAATCAGAATTTCAAAGTTTGTTATGCTTTCTTCTCTTTCAAAACCATTTCTTTTGTTTTGCTTACATTTATTTTCATCCCTTTGATTTTCTTGGCATTATGCATAACATTAACCATCGCCTTTAACTTTAAAGAAAGTATTTGACGATCATTTATTTTTAATCCATACGCACTCTCTTTCAGATCTTTTAAACAATCGTCTATGTATAAATTAAATAGCCATGGCCTCGTCACACATCCCTGTCTCACACCTTTTTCGATGTTAAATCAGTTCGTGCAAGCTCCGTTTATCCTGACACAAGCAGAGGAATCCTCATAAAGTGATTTTAGTGCTCGTATTAAACTACCGCTCACCCCATAAATAGACAACGTCCTTTATAATTCACTCCTCACCACTCTGTCATAGGCCTTTTCCAAGTCTATAAAAGCTCAATGGATCCTCCGACTTCTAGCCAAGAATTTTTCGACTATACCTCGTATTGAAAATACCTGATCCTACATCTCCTTTCTCTTCTAAATCCGGCTTGCACATATATATATATATATATATATATATATATATATATATATATATATATATATGTATATATATACGTATATATATTTATTTATTTATTTATTTTGAAAAAAATATATAAGTAAAGACGAGGTGTCTCGTAAAAAAGATAAAATCATTATCAATAAACTTTTATCAAAATTATATACCAAGCAGCTTTGTAAGTACCTATAATAACAAAAGGTAATTTTATTGTTCTCATTTCTATAAATCCCTTAATAAGACATTTATGGGTAGAACAAGAATGTATTAGCAACACCAGAAAGACACATTTCCAGTTTCTTTTGGACAGTCGGTAAAGTTTGTGCTTAGTTTAGCACAATTAGCCATTCGAACATTCACCACAGTAGACAGCCCTCGACAAAGCTCAACAATTAATCACCGTTTGTAATGAGCTTGCAAGAGAAATTCTTGAGTAGTTGGATTTCAAACATTTAAATACCCACTTATTTTAAATCAACAATAGTGTTTTACTTAAGATTTAGAAGGGTTGATAGTCAGATTGGGCATTTGTTAATGTATATTCTAAATACTTTGTTACATGTTATATTATAATTTGCTGCTAATTATCACTTAAAACTATTTGAATTTTTAAAGTACAAAACATTGTATTGCCATACAAAATATATTACGAGTACAATATTTTTAGATTTGCAATAAAATTAAAAGTATTAAATACTGGTATTTTCTAAATCCTAGAAAGGTAGATAGATAGAGTATGAGGAAGCTTGAGGACTAATTCACCAAGTCTTTTTCAAATCTTCAGTTGATTTAAATTACATTCTTTGGCATAACCTTTATATTAAAGCTATCATCTTTAAGACTAGAATCTCCTTGTAGCATTCTGCCGAAGGCTTATTGTTGCAAACAGTGAAGAATCGCATTCTAGCCAAATCACCATACTGATATAGGATATGTTCTACTATTTCATTTTATTCTTTATGATTTGGTTTTCATTTCAAATTTATGTTTTTGATAGGATATCATTACTTTTTGTACAGAAATTATTAATAGTTACTTATTTATAATAAAATTAATACCAAATAGTTTTTGTTATTCTACTGTATTTTTCTACGTTTACGGGGTATAATTGTTTTTTTGTGTGTTATTTTCTATATTTTCTTGTACCTTTGAAATGTTCGAATGAATTGCCCATTCAGTATCCGGAATTTTTTTTCGTGTTTTCTGTTTATACTTAATTTGGCCAAGTCGAGGTGGTATAACGTGCGCAGGCGGTTGTACTCTACAATAGAGCTGTCTTGTGCTTTGATTAGACTTGGATCTTAATTGATAAGATTTACTTCATTTAAGGTATTAACTCTGGAAAGGTTTTAACTCTGGAGAGTCCAACGTAAGCATGCCCTTTACTAAATATCGCTAGGCTTCCCACCCCGCTGCTCCACGGCCGCCGCACCGTGCACCGAGGTCCGAAATAGCTATTTTATTTAATTATTTATCAGTAATGATCTTACACTATTGATTTGCGCTAAATATTAAAATAATAATTAATACTAACTCTCAGTTAATAACGTAATAAATACTAAAGTTCGATTATACTCTTAATTATAAGTACTTAAACTGATATGTTTGGATTAAAAAAAAAGGTGGTGTTCCACTCGTTATATATTCACGTAAAGACCTTAAAATCCACATAAAGACCGACTGTCATCATTTTTTATTTCTAATTCTTACATTACAAGCAGTATAAGTAAACATTTTTGATAAAATGATTTAATTGAACATTTTTGATAAAACGATAAAAATTTAAAAGTTTCTGCTTTATTCGTTTGTATTTACCTATTTACCTATCAGGATGCCAATTTGAACTTTTTAGGTAATCTGGAACTGGGTTAAAGTTTTGATCTATCGGTCGGTCAGTGATAAAACGGATAACTTTGAGGTGGGTTTATGAAATTTGGAGCACATATGTATCGCGCAAGTCTCAATATATGAGCCAAATTTGACATGTTTATGTGAAATTGTTTATGAGTTATGAAGGGGTCAAAAGTGGCTTCAATGGTTCGTGTAATATTACACACGGTACCGCTCGCCATTCTGTTAGCTTGAACTTGGCTTGACACGCTACCGCGTGTCTAGATTTGAAACAAATATTAAGATGATCTTTAAGGTCATAGTCAAGGTCAAATCCAAGGCCACCATTGAATTCTTTGCATAAACTTAAACCAAGAAAGACCTCAATATTTTTAAAAAATGTTTCCAGACTTTTAAGACACCCAGTAAAAGAGAAAAGCTTAAAGTATCGATTTTATATTTTGGGCGCGAAGAGCAAATAATTTTTAACTCATTTTGATGTACGTGTATACTCAAATATATTTGTAAAAATTACACAAAAAGAAGGGGTTAACCGATAAACAAAAAACAGTAATATTACTTGAAAAATGTTGTTTCCTTTGGGCGTTCGATGAAATCTTTATTCTTTAAGACCCATAATTTTCGGCTATAACTATTATTTTTAAAAGATAGAATAAACAAATATTCTGTTGGACTGCATGACTGCTACTAGGACGTAAATACTGTAAGTACGTCTAATAAGCATGTTTCCTAATTGTTATGCGGAAGATTTCTTAAGGTAGTAATTTTGTTGTCAACTAATAATTTATAGAAGCGCAATAAATCTTATACATACGTGATAGTGTCTGCGTTTTCTTGAACTGATCTGAAAAATATTGAGATTTGTAAATAGTAATGTGTTATGGCATTTTTAATCGAAATAGGATATTTAATTATTCAATATTTTATGAACCACTTCAGAATAATTAATTTACAAAAATCATATTTATTATGAAGGCAACAAGGAACTTTAAAAATAATTTTAAATATTTAAAAAATATAATAGACCACAGAAGGTAATTTAATTATCGAGTTTCGCACTTAAAAAATTTTGTACTGATAGCAAAAGTCAGTTCTTCTAAATAAATCCAAATACAATTTATGCGAAGTGTCGAGAATACTCTTTTTTTTTACCATACCTCACAAATGTTCGATTTTGGAATTAATTTCTTTACTTTACTTGTTTTTTACAGTTCCAGTGTTTTTTTATAAACGCTCTTTAAATCATAATGTATTTTAAGGTACTAGCCGTGAATCCAATGAAATTATCGGTGTGTGTTAATTCGTAGATAGACACTTCACTAGACAAATGTCGCCTTTAAAACATTTTTTGTAGATTTATTCTCTTAAAAATGTTTCAGTAATATATAAAAAATGATAATGGCAGCGTTACTGACTTATTTTGGTGTACTTATGTTTAGATTTTTTATTTTTCATAAAGCCACTACTATTAAAGATTTAAAATGTGTTTATGCAGTGCTTTGAAAGATCCTTTAAACTTTGTTCGTAAAAAAGTATATTAATGCAAGTCACGTTTTTTCCCGTAGGGTAGGCAGAGACCACTTCTTTCCACTTGCTAAATGCACATCTGGCTGTGCATAGAGGTGTGTTTTTTCCTACACTTAAAATAGTAGTGAATGTTGGGTTTGGGCAAAGAAGCATAAAAATAGGATTAATGCAGCGGAGATAAGTAGTCGGAGAACTATAGCCGGAATGACTCGGTTGGATAAAGTAAAGAATAGTGAGATAAGAGAAAGCTGTGGTGAAAAAGAAAATGTGGCTACAAAGATAGATAAAGGAATGCTTAGATGGTTTGGCCTCGTAGAAAGGATGGATGAAAAAAGATTGACGAAACAAATTTATAAGGCGAGTGCGAATGGACAAGTCGGTAGAGGTTGACCTCGGCGAACATATCTCGATCAGATCAACATTGTTTTGAAAAAAGGCCAGGTCAAGAGTACCAACAACCGACGAACATGTATAAGAGCATTAATAAAAGTAGAAGAAGCAAAATCTGTAAGAACCGTAGCAAGTGGAAGGAGGTGGTCTCTGCCTACCCAAAGGGAAAAAAAAGCGTGACTATATGTATGTATATATGTCAGTTATTTTACTAAAAAATTCTCATCTTAAAACAAGTTAATTTCTATGCTTTCCTGCTCACCTATCGTGGAATAGTATATTATTTAACAAGTAAGGAATGAAATTCATTTCCACGAGTATGATGTTTGCAGCACTCGCCTTTTGTGTGAGTTATACACTACACTTTTTTTACGGCATTAACATAAAATAGCAAAATTATCTTACTATAGAAATTTAAACTTTTATATTAATTGTACTACTGTAATGCTCACCTGCCACGCGGGCGGCCTGGGTTCGATTCCTGGCCGTTGCATTCTTTTTGTGCTTTAGTTTTTTTAAACTTTAATTTATTTTTCGATTTTTAGTTTGATTTATTTTACTCACCAAAAAAATTATGTATTAAATGGTAAAAGCACAAAAAAAATGCTACGGCCGGAAATCGAACCCAGGTGGGCCCGCGTGGCAGGCGAGCATTCTACCACTAAACCACCGATGCGATGAACTATGTTAATATTTGTTCTGCGCGCATGCGTAATTTACGCACTAGTTCTATCTCTTTTACTCTCATGCAAAGGATCCCTGAAGAAAATTATGAATCCTAGCGACAGTAATCAGGATAATCGGATAATTTGATCGATATATTGCATTGTCGTCGGTCTTTGAGAAGTGTGCAAAGTTTAAATTAAATCTGATCGCTTAAAGTAGGGCAAAATCGAGGCCAAAGAGTCAGTTACAAACATACATACAAGCAAACAAAATACAGGTGAAACTAATATAAGCGTGTTAAAAAGCAGCTTTGTATAAAAGCCGTAAAAAATTATTTTGTTTTGTTAAAATACTGAATAAAAATAATGGTAGCAAAAATGAATGTGTTTAAATATTAGAGATGTAATTTATTTATTTGTCTAATTTATACTTATACTTGGCAAAATTGTTTTTTTGCAAAAACCTTTCATAAAATATAGTCGAGAAATTTTGATATCATTGCAAGAATATTTGTCGTAGTGTATTCAATGTTGAAACATCAGTTTTAAATAACCCTTGATAATTATTGTGAACTTTATCTAAATTAAAGCGGGAATAGCTTTATCACAGTTGCTTGATCATTAGTGTTTATATTTCGATATGGTTATGCATGTATTGCTGTCAAAATCCTCTTGAATCTGACAAGACCGTGTACACTTCAGAGCCGCTTAGTTCATTATCCTTATGCCTTTGGCTATCGTCCGTCACCATTTTGTGAACTTAACAAAGTAGTTTTACAAAGGATCCTGCATAAACGTTTACGCTGGTGGTGATAGCAGTCATCAATGCTTAACTCTTTAACGAGCACTGGTGTACATATTTGCAACAAATCGTATAACACAGCAATAACATTTGGTAACTATTTAAAGTGAATTTTTAAACATTATTACAATTTTTGATTACATATGAAATAAAATCCTTTTACTACAAAATATTCAAATTTTAAATATTATTCGTAATCATCTATCTATACATATAAAATGCTTTGTCCTGAATGACTGACTGACGGATCAACGCACAGCCTAAACCGCTGATCGTATAGACACTTGAAGGGTGTGTTCTTTGTATGACGTAGGCATCCGATAAAAAGGTTTTTTCAAAATTCTGCCTCTAATGGGGTGAAAAACGGGGGCAAAGTTTCTATGGGACAACGTGACTCCTTGGTCCAATCTACTTTAAATTTTGCTTAAACATTCTTTACGAAATTGATGGAAGAAGTGATTCGTATTTTATTGAAACTCATTGTCCAACGGGGTTAAAAAGGGGTAGAAAGTAATTTTGTGGGTGATTTGCATCGAAGTTGATATTAATACTTCTTAGTGCTTTTGAACAGTGGCCGTGGTGTAGTTGCTAGCGCGCCAGCCTCTGCACCAAGAGACCCGGGTTCGATTCCCAGGTCAAACCAACGAATTATAAGCGACCGCTGCCGTTCGGAAGGCAATGGCAACCACCGAATGTATTCTGCCTAGTAAGGCCCCTTCTAAACTAGCCGTTCGGAACCGGCATTTAAACTGTAGGTCCCTTCTATTCATGCAACACTGATTGAGCGTGCACAGAGAGGTCGCCGACGCCCCCCAGGGGGTATGGCACAACAAGAAGAAGTGCTTTTGATTTAAATAACATTTTATTTTGACACTTGTTTGAAAACTTTATCCGATTTTATTTAAAAAAACGTATAAAAGCTTGGTGCAATGCCATCTCTTTAAAATTTGAATGTCAAATATAAAAGAATATTAGTGGCCCTCAGTGACAAAATTGAACCTTACCAAAAATATGAGAGTCCATCTTAGGGGAGATGTTACTACCGGACAGTTCTCAGACCTGTTGCATAAAATAGGAAATAGTGATTTCCCGGAACTGGATAATAATATAATTCTCCCTACAGGGTTAGGTTCAATAGTTTTAACTGTAAAAGAGCTTATAGCTTAAATTTACCCAAACATTAATAATATTCACGATAAATCTGCAGAATGGTTGTGCGAGCGTGCCCTCCTAACACCAAAAAACGAACAAGCCTTAGTCATTAATGAAATACTTTTAAAATTATTCGAAGGGGTCGAATATCAATATAAATTCGTCGACTCAGTAATTAACACCGATGATGCCATTCATTATCCGGTCGAGTTCCTGAATACACTAAAGCCTCTTGGTGTCCCAACTCACCTATTAAAATTAAAAGTTGGCGCGCCAATTATGTTGCTGCGCAATATAAATCCACCAAAATTATGCAATGGCACCGGAATGCAAATAAAAACATTGCATCGCAATCTAATCGAGGCAACTATACTGACAGGTTGTTCTGGAGAAGAGTCTATATTTATTTCTAGGATTCCCCTAACACCATCAAATTACCCATTCGAATTAAAGAAAATGCAGTTTCCTATCAAAGTCTGCTTCGCCATAACCATAAACTCTTAAGGTAGCGGGAGTAGACTTGAGAGAAAGCTGCTTCTCCCACGGCCAGTTGTATGTGGCATGTTCCAGAGTAAGCGTACAGGGTAGCCTAGTGATTCTAGCAACCATAGGAAAAACAATATATATTGTTTACAAATAAATACTGAGGTAGATGTAGTATTTCGATTTCGTTGTAAAAAGATAATACCCCCGTGTCACTTTCATCAGATCAAAGGCCGAGCTTCGTATTCATAAAATATAACAAAATTTTATTTTATTTTCATTTTTATTTAACCTTTAAATCCATACACTATAATAAAGATTGTTTTTTTTTTTAAATATTCAAACATTCTAACATAATAATTTATATGTTATAACAAAATTAATAACGTAAAAAACCAATTAAAAATCCTATTAGAACCATTTTCGACTTTCACGCGAAAGAAGTTACGGGCAAAAGCTAGTTTATATACATAAATGCTTTTGCCACTTGATTTTATTAACCCTCGTTATTACTGATTAGTAATAATGAAGACAATAATACTTTATAAATTTTTCGTATACAGGTACCATCTACGTGATCAAGTTTAAGTACGTAGGCATGGATATATCGGACCACCACAATCCAATAAATGATCTACGAAGTCAGAACAAGGCAACCACAATAGCAGGATGCTTACGACAGGTGGTATGGGCAAATAAATATATGTGTATTGGCGGCAAGGTCAAAATTTACAAGACTTGCGTTAGGCTAATCATGACTTACGGTATTGAAGCTCGAGAACAGACAACTAAAACAAAAAGCATGCTGCGTGTAACAGAAATGAACACCCTAAGAAGCATACTCGGAAAGACAAGAAGAAACCGAGTTAGGAAAGAGGTTATAAGAGATGAATGCAAGTGCAGGACGTGGTGAGATGGGGGCGGCAAAGAAAACGACAATGGTACGCTCATGTAACCCAAATGGCAGAAGATCGACTACCGCGGATAGCCTTCCAGAACAGACCAGCGGGAATTAGACCCATAGGAAGACCACCTAAGAGATGGAAGGACAGCTGGCAATCGACATCCCAAGAGATCCTAAGGCGACCCAATTAACAGATCGACAGATCTAATTTAAGAAGAAGAAGAATTGTTTGCAAGTTTTTAGGATTTTTAATATTTACCTAGTCTAATAACACAAATTGAAAAAATAATTTTAAAATATCTGTAAAAAAGGTTAAAATTTTTATAATCTTATTTTCTATTGGGGACCGCTATGCTTCCAATGATTTTTTGAAACTCATTATTTCATCGACCTAATTTAAAAAAACAATTTTCTAAAAAGCTTTGTAAGCGAAAATAAATAAATAACCTTCATAAAGGTTTTAATTGTGAAAATTTAATTAGAAAGACCCCAAAGTAAAATCGTACTTCTTTTTGCACAGTATCGTTATAGCCTTTTCGTAGACTATTAAAAAAATATATAAAATCTTAATTTTAAATATGAAAGCACCACTGTTTGTGTTTCAAGAAATGTAACATTGGCTAGATTTTAAACCGTTAACATCTGCGATCGTTAATATATATATATATATATATATAACAATGCCTGCATCGCGATATGCCTGGGTGTGCTTCACTTTCTTAATCTTTTATTCACAATAACAAAATTAATTATAATTATCAGGCATACTTTTTGTCGTGTGCACAAGTGCATCATTTTATGGTTAATTCTTGTGTTTGTTATCACAAGATTCTAGTCCAAACATACTTCAAGTAGACTTTCTCTGTTTTCATTTACTCTGCTTTTCCAGAGCACTGTTATATTCATCACGCTTCATTCCTGCCCAACTTTTTAAATCGCCCAACATTACTATTTCTTTATTTTGGCTATACTTATTCAGAATAACCGTCACATTATCACAAAACTCCTGCCTTTTTTTTGGGCTTTTAAAGACTGGTTCCACTGCGCATCTTGAGCTCACATATTTAAAGTCATTCACAAATTCATTTCTTACTGATCTCGTAATTTAAAGGGCTCGAATTAAACCCAAAGGAGACATAACAAATATAGCATTACTATTCTTACATTTTGGTTACACTTATTTAGTATATCTGTCACATTTTTCCAAAACACCTGCCTCTCTTTTTGAGCTTTCCAAATTCACTGTGCATCTTGTGGGACATAAATACATAAATCTCCAGTAAAAGGATGCAAGTAAGACCTACCTTCAGTATTACCCAGAAAAGTCTGGGGCTCACACATTTGCAGTCAGTCACACACTCATTTAATTAAGTAGAAAGTATCAATCACACCAACGCCGTGACAACCTCTGCTGGTTATTGTAACTCCTCACCGGTAGGCTGGAAATGGTCCATTTGTAGTGGTTTCGCATCCTTTTCTCTTGGTTTCATTTACATTCGTCTTTCCCTCATAATTTCGTAAGTCTCTTTAATTTTATCATTTAATCCACTTTGTACATTTAAAGTAGCAAAGTGACTAACCGCAGTCCGCTTTTCGCCCCCATGGGAAACAAGACGTGACGGGTGGCGAACCACTCGAATTCTGCGCAGCATATTATTTCGAAAATGATCCACAGCTGCCTAACAAAAAAAAAACCCATTTTTTGTAGACCTGTGTTACACTGATCTTAAATAACCTTCAGAAAATTCGTAAATTTACCAAACCACTGATTTATAGTGGTCTTCGGTCCATGAGGAATTGATGTACAACAATGTACTGTTGCACAGATAGTTCAAATCGAAGATTATGATGTTTGTTTTACCCAGTGTTGCCAGTTGTGAAGATAAAATATAGCAACTCTTGTGTAATAAATTATTGGTGGTACGTCAAAAAAATTAATCTATAATTTGTATGGTAATAATCAGTCCCGTTTTTTTATTTATGTTGCATTTCAGAAAATATTTTTTTTTCAGATTGCTTTTCTTAGTAGGGCAATTTGTAAAAACATTGATTTACGTTTTGCTGTTCTAAAAAAATTATTTTACGAGTAAAAAATGGTAAAATTTGTGTCCGCAAAATTTCGTTTAAATGCGAAAAGTTACCGAGGAATGAAATCGAGGTAATTTTAATGCAAACGGGGAATTAAACTGCATGTATATTCACGTTACGTTGCCAGTATTTAAACCAAGCTTCCTGTATCAATTTAACAAAGCTTGAAATACTCAAAATGAAATTAGGTTCACCTGCCGATTTGCATGATACATTCACAATGTTAGGGCGGTTTCACACTTGCGCTGACAAATATCAATTCGGTGAATATATTGTTACGATCTTGGGTTCGATGATTTTAAACACTCAATACAATAACTTAAAAAATTATTCTCATTTTTCTATACAATAATTTCTTACTTGATAAATTACTTTCTATACAAACTTTTTAAAACTATAACACTTTCAAAATTAATTTCAAAAGACTTTATTCGGGCAGTAAACTACACTATGCGTGAGAAAAAGTGGCACTTTTCTTTTTAGTAATATAAATAGCTATTTCAGTTTCAGAAGTTTCACTTTCCGCAGCGGAAAAATAAAGATATGTCAATTTTAATGTAATTATATACAGAGTAACTATTGGCCTACGCCTCTGTCTTTCAGGCTGAGGTCTATGCTATACTCAGGTGTGCCACGCACCTGACAGGAAACAGAGTGACCAACAATGAGATTGATATTCTCACTGACAGTCGCGCAGCCATCGGGGCCCTCGTGAGTAACACCACAACATCATTGGTGGTGTGGGACTACATGCAAGCCCTCATTGAGTTAGCGACGGTAAACAAAGTCACTCTTACATGGGTTCCTGGGCACACAGGGCAAGAAACGGGACCCTGGTGGAACCAAAAAGCCAGTTGGTCGGATTGCCAATTGCCGAAGCAAAACATTTACTGAAACTAATCCTTGAACAAGAACATATTGCTCAGTGGAATGCAAATACTGGCTGCAGAACATCAAAACAGCTGATGAAAAGACCTCTCCGAAAGAGGGCTGACGCACTCTGGACGATGGACCGGAGTAGACTAAGCAGCACGCTTGGCCTGCTCACAGCACACATCGCACTAAGGGCGCACCTCTTCAAACTTAAGCTAGTGGCCGAGAAAAGCTACCGACTATGCGGAGAGGAGGAGGAGAGTAGTATACACATTCTGTGTCAATGCCCGATGCTAGCGGGGTACAGGTATTAAACCTGGGGCCGCATGATCATGGATCCAAGTGATCTAAAAGAGACAGGGCCAACAGAAATCCTAAGGTTTGCCAAAATCAGCGGACTAGAATTCTGATGCCCTGAAGACACAGCGGTAGTCACAGAGGATCAAAAGATCTAGGTGACATAGGTGCCGACCAAAGGCCCAACCGCAAGATTGTAATGTAATGTAATGTAACTATTGGGACATAGACTAAAGGCGGGTGATTTGGACCAAAATATGACGATCGGATTAAATATAAAACGGATGAAATAATCGTGTGTAAACAAGAGTGCCATATCACTTAAAAATGATGTCTGCGTCATATATTTTCCAATCAAAATTACTAAAAAGTTTCGTCAAAAAAAGTCGATTTCATCATCCTCGGCATCGCCTCGGTCAACAAACCTGTGCTCTGAGACATTTCTTACTTAACTGCCCTAAGTGAGTAACATACTATTTAAACATTAGTATTTTCATAATAATTGGTAGATTTCATTTAAAGTTTTGTATGTTGACATAAAATATAAATTTGTATGCGGTCGTAAAAAATAATGTTTCCAACTAATACGTAAAGTGCCCTTTCCGTCCTTAAATGCTTGCCGCCCGTTCAGTTCAACGGCAGTGGCGTGCGTGAAAGTATCATTTTCCACACTTGTTAGGAAAATAACTATTTCCCAAATTAATAACTTACGTGTAGTATTGTAAATAACTTATAATTATTGTTACATTTCTGTAACAACACATTTAGGCCCGTATTCATAGTGCTTAGTACTTAAGGCGGAATCGATGCTTCGAGTACAGATTGTAATGCAAATTTGCACGCAAATCTGTACTCGAACCATCGACTTCGCCTTGAGCGCACGGACTTTGAATATGCACCTTAATACTACTACAGTTTAACAAAGTGGTAGCACCAAAAAGATAACATTAAACAAGGAATAATAAGTTAAACTATAATTCAATTAAGTATTACAGTTTTATAAGGGCAAGAGTTTAACAATGCATTTAAATTTTACGAGGCATTTATTGCAGGGTTGCATTATTTAATTATAAACACGAAAACAGCTATTAACTTTATGGACGTCATAAGATGTCGCGCATTTTACTATAAAGATCGTATTATATAGTGGATATTAAGTATTTTAAATTTCTTTGATAGCTGAATATTAATTTGCTTATGAATTTATCAGTTCTAGCGGTTAAATTTATGAGTAAACTAAAATCAAATTAAATTTAATGCACACAAAAGGACCGTATTAAATGGTTACTTAATTTTGTATATTTTGAACGTAGTTCCTTAACGCGGCTTTATGGGTAGTGCGATTTAGGGAAAATCGTCACGTATGCATCGGTGGTTCAGTGGTAGAATGCTCGCCTGCCACGCAGGCGGCCCGGGTACGATTCCCGGCCGATGCATTCTTTTTGTGCTTTACCATTTACTGCTTTATTTTTTAAGTGAGTAAAACAAATCGAACTAAAAAGCGAAAAATAAATTATGGTTTAAAAAAACTTAAAAACACGCTTTTAGAGTTATTTAAACTAAAAAGCAAAAAGTAATTCTTAACATAGGAATAAATTACCAACGAGAAAATTAATGTTACTGTCAAAAAAAAATTAATGTCAATCAATGTCACTGCCTTGTATAACATTTTTAAACTAACTGTGCGTTTCGGAATAAAAACACCCCACGCTTTTAGAACAGTGACATTAATTTTCTCGTCAGTAATTTTATTCCTATGTTAAAAATTATTTTTTACTTTTTAGTTTGATTAACTCTAAAAGCGTGTTTTTTAATTTTTTTAAACTATAATGTATTGTGTTAGATCATACGTGAATATTGTTTTTTAATTCTAAATAAGTTTTAAAAAATGAAAACTGCAGCAATGTGAAATACAGATTTAGAAAAGTAAGTTGATAAAATTGTATAACTTGATACAAGTATTTACTGTTTACATTCGTTTATTGTACATGTGATTTGAGTGTTTACTATTTAAATTATAGAAAGAAAATAGAGAAATCATCTGTTCAGAGTCCAAAAGAGTATAGAAAGTACAAACGTCAGAGTGCAAATAAAATACCGAAAACCAATGCTCAACGCCTACAACAATTTTGGCAGAACCAAAATAAAACGAGCAAGCCTTACAGTAATCGCATATAATGTGTTACATTTGACATATCACCTTAGAAATAAGCAATTTTAAAATTATATTATGAATAAAATGGGTCAGGTATTATTTTAAATAATTTTTTATCACAAACAATATTTCTTTTTAATGAAAATTGTATTTTATTTAATTGACACTAGGCATGACAGAAGTTTATCTCAAAATTTAAAAAAAATAAATATTGAGTTAATTTATTCGAATAATTATTTATTATTAGTTACTTGAATTTTTTTCAATGATCTGCACTTTATTGAGACTTATGATCAACGGTAAATATTTATTTTTATAGTTTACGCATTCAATAGCAAACTTATACAAAACACTGTTACTTAAGTGCACAGCTGATGGCTGACAGTACCGACCTCTCGGAAAATTGGTTAACGGATATCTGACGGCCAACTTTACCACCACGCGCTTATTCGTCAAATCAAATAGCGCGTGCTTCCGCGACTTACACACTTCCTGTAACAATTCACGAAATCACTCCCACAAATTGCAAGAAAGCGAGAGGAAAGATGTTACACATTTGTTACACACTTTTGTCCCATTTCACGAAATCACTCCCACAATTGAATGAAACGTTCTGATGTAGTTCGTTCCTTTAGATTATTTGACTTAAAAAAATAATATAAAAAATAATTACATTCTGAGTTAAAGAAAAAACGATTGGAACAAACGAACTTCGTTCCCTACGGATGTCCCCAACCGCACAATTTTTTTTAATTAGTTTTTCTGCTATCGACTGCCTGTAGATATTAACCTGGTGTTCTGCGTAGAGGATGTTTCTTAGTACTGTTTATTTGAACCCACCAAATTGTTTTTGTTATTTTTAGGATGTCTGTATTTTTGTTTTGAGCTGTTGGCTCTGATAATGGAGTTAAAAAGATTAAACTTTAATAATAAATCAGTGCGTTAGTGTCGGAAAAAGTTTTGCTGTAAAACTTGTAGAGCGCGCTAAGGAATTTATCAAGCAAAACACTCTCTGTTGTTGCTGCGCAACGAAACTATCAGAAATAAATATAATGAGATAATTTTGGGGGTCTTGGGGTATTACAGCTGATAAATTTACTCATGTAACGAATGATGTTTTGTTACGGTTCTATTTTGCACTGTTATAGTTATTTATAATACTTAAAATTTTGTATTCTTAGTTAACAGATCAATAGCTCCCCATGTATTCTATTTTTTCGTAATTTTGCAAATGTAAACTATTATGATTTATTACTTTGTGTATAACAGCGTTCATCTTTTTACCTGTTGGATTATGATATGTCATCAGTGGCGTAGCGTGGGCCATTGTCGCCTGGGGCGGAATCATAATTTGCCACCCTTTTGACGTCATAAAAATAATGATAATGGTCTTGGTGAGAAAAGAAAAGTACTCATATAAACAAACTGAGTGAAAAATATTTATTTCGAAATCATGTAATTTAGTATGTCGGTGTTCAAAACATATTACACAAATAGTATAAGTCTAAAATTCAATTTTTCGGGCTTTACGCCCAGCAAAATCATTTATAACTTCGTCAAAGTTATTTTCGTTCGTTACCCTTTATTCTATTAACAAAATGGCCAAATCACTCAACCTTATGGAGCTCATGTTAGACCTCAAGTAATTAAGTAATTTTTTATGAATTTCAGCTTTGAGAAGCTACGCTCACATAAATTAACACTGAAAGCTATAGTTTAAAAAACTCGAAGCATAATTACGATATTAGATAAGCATTGCATTGCTGAATAAATTCTAAAATCTCGAGAAATCCTTTCATGGCATTGTCTTGAGCATTAGCATCAGCCAAAGCAACGAAATTGCGTAACCTCTCCCTCTCGATTTCTATCTCATTCACATCGATATCTCACAGTGCTCTTCTCCGAACTTACTCTTGTATTCTGGGTCCAGTAACTAATTTGGGAATGCTCTTATATTGCGCCTTAAAGTATAAAATGCTTTTGGTGTAAAAATAATAAACTGGCATATTTAGTAATTTATTTTGGGGCAGTCGCGTTCGTGTTGTTTATATTTTCCGTGAGACTTATAATAAAAAACAAACTAAAACTTACTTACTATTAAAACGGCAGCGTGGCGGGAAACAAAACTGCAAAATATTGTTACAAAAAGAGGCAATTGTGCCGCCCTCCTAATCATGAAATCCGGGTTGGTCCGCCCCCCACCCCCCTCGGTACGCCACTGCATTTTATGATGTTTTCATTGTTTACAACCTAACCAAAATAAATATATAATGTCAATATCAATATTTAGTAATGGCACATTTAGCTCAGAGTACTAATCCGTCAATATTTTATTCTTTGAACTAGGAACACAGAAATAATAGAATCAATACGAGTTAGTGATATTCTATGCACCAATTCATTCGTAACCGATGAGTTGTTGCCTTTGTTTATCCTGTGACATAGAAAAGGAAAGGTCATCTCTTTGATGTCAGTGGTTCCGTCTGATCGAAATGACAAATATTTTTTTCCATCTGTTTTGTCTGTTTCAGTATTTTTAAGTTTAACCGTACTAGTATAGTAGCAGTATTAAATGACTGGTGGACATTTTCTCAATCAAATTTTCAAGCATCTCTGAATAGATTTAAAAATTTTTAACAGATTATAATCCGTTAATTATTGTACCATTTTTAACTGTTTTTATTTTTAACATGTTTAATAATCTGCATTGCGGAATTTCTAAGTCATATTTCTAAAGCCAAGTACTATTGTAAAAAGGATCCCACCAAAAACATAAATGTAAAACGAGAGCCAAGTTTATTATTATGATATATTATGCCATGGTTGTTGACTTCAACGACAAAAGTAGTGAGATCTAAATGGGTGCCAAGTTCAATGGTCAGTCCTGAAATTTATTTATAACATAAAATATTTTACATACATACATACAGTGCAACAGAAGTAGCTTGGCGGGTGACTAGCATCTAAAATAACAAATATTCAGCTGAATATACTTTACATTCGTAAACTTCTTTCTCCGATTGTACTTGAGAATCATGATTACTGAAAATTTCGTCGTCGCCGATCGGATCGTTATTCAAATGTTTTCGTTGTGCGCAGATGTTGTGATCTCTCGCCCGTCAAGCTACTTTTGTTGCACTGTACATATAGTCAAGCCTTTTTTCCGTAGACGTAGGCAAAGACACCCTTTTACTTGCTACGGTTCTTACACACATCTTTTGCTACCTCTACTTTCATCAGTGATTTCATACAGGTTCGTCGGTCGTTGGTACTCTTGACCTGGCCTTTCTTCAAAACAATGTTAATCTGATCCCTTAATCCCTTTGATTTTCAGAGCATCATGCATAACATTAACCATCGCCTGCAATTCCTCTTCAGATGACGCTAATATGACTTGATCATCGGCGTAAAGAAGGCATTTGACGATCAAATCATTCATTTTTAATCCATACGCACTCTCTTTCAAATCTTTTAAACAATTGTCTATGTATAAGTTAAACAGCCATGGCGAAGCCACACATCCCTGTCCCATACCTTTTTTCATGTTAAACCAGTCCGAGTAAGCTTCGTTTATTCTGACACAAGCAGTGCAAAGCAACTAATTAGGCACTGCAATATTACCTGGACTACGTTAGAGATAACTTCCAAGAACATTTAAAAAAGTGTCAGGTTCGGAAATTTTATTGCATCTATGATGATAAGCAGATGTCATTAATAATAAACACATGGCTTTAATGCTGCTTTTTAATACCCTTTAATATCCCTTTTTCTATTTATGGTCATCTTGTACATTATAAAATACCCTTAAAATTACTTTATTACTTTTTTGTATGTCTCTCCAAAGTAATGGAATTTTTATGTACTTAAACTGCTAATGATAAAACCTGGTCTTTTTTCAGATTATCAGCAATTTTCACACCGTTATCAGGAAATTCGTGAACATTAAAGGTGTGGGAATTCATCAGTTGGTATTAGATTTTCTTACAGAAAAGATTTGTACAGCTTGGTGAATTAATATCAGATACCTGCAGAAAATTATTGATTCCTGGTAAAATTCTTGTGACTTGTGACTGTGTAAACATACATACATACGTGTATGACACGTGGCATGCATCAAGGAAGGCTGCAGATAATGACGAGGTGAGTATCATAAGAGCAACTGAAAAAATTCCACCATACATTCATCAAGGATTCTCTACTATTTTGTTAGTTTCCGGCTAAAATTTGACTATTTTTGGCCTTTTTATTCTAAAATCGTCCAAAACTTAATGGTCTTATGGGATCTTTGTTATTTTTAAACCTAATATTGATATAAACCAGCATTACTTACAATTTGAAACCCGTCCAAGAAACCGGAACAAATTTTTAGCTTTTACTTAAATACATAAAAATAAGTAAATTTTTCACAGGGTACTACAAAAATGCCATTGCGGGGATTTTCGGAAAATTTGAATATGTTTTTATAGAAGGTCTAATGAGTAGAAAACTGTCAAAAAAAATGTGAGCGATTTTTTTTTACCCCAAACCGTAACTTTCTTGGACTATATGTTAAAAAAAAGTTGTAAAAATTTTAATTACTAATTAAGTATTGTGACTCCTAACTGGATTTTATTAGTTCTTAAATTGTTTTATAATTTAATCAATAAAAAAAACTATTAACACCCAAGCAAAATTGTTGTTATTTGTACAATAAAACGTCGAGAATTCCATTTTATTGCACTATTAACTCCGAACAGAACCTTGATGTGCGTTCGATGGGTTGTACCCAAAAATCCATCAGGTATTTCCGCCATCACCTTTAAACCTCGAATGACAAAGGTGGATGGAATAAGAGAACGACGAGATAGAAAGAGAGTCGATAATGAATGATCAAACCGAATCCCCATTTAATGTAATGCGGTGTTACACTGTGTAATAGCAGGGAAAGTTAAATGTCGTTGCCTTACATTCTAAATTGAATGTTACAGATCAATAAGTAAATTTTGTAGCTAAGACCGATTACAATGCTTTCATGTAGGGTCGACGGTTTTACGTATGGTTTTAGTAAAATAAAACGACATTACATTTTTTTTTACTTTATCACTTTTATTAAAAACTAATGCTATTGTTACAAATCCGGTCCTGTCAGCAACCGAGAAATCGACTGCACCGAGGGTCAGTATTCGACCGATCACTTTGTTAGCCGACGAAGGGGTACGACAAGGTCAAGCAACCGCTGGAACCGCGTCGAATAATGGAGAAACAGCTAGAATGATCTGGAACTGTAATATGGGAAATATAAAAGGGAAAACGATCATAACAAGAAAACAGTTTTAGCTTATGTGTTTACGAATTATTAAATGTAAATAGTTATATATAGAGTTGTAAAATTTGTATTGCTTAGTGAATATCTAAGTGGGTAATGAAAATAGAAGTTATTGTATTGAAATAAACAGTGTTTTGCTATTGGATCGTGAGTTTCAATCGCCGAACCCAAGATAAAACTAGAAAAATCGTATCACTATGTAAGTCCGGTTTGTATAGGAGCATATTATACAGTGCTTTTATTTCAAAACCAGCCAGTCAAAATAACTTTTAATTTTGCGTAAATGTAAGACAAACAAAAAAACATACATACATACATATAGTCACGCCTTTTTCCCGTAGGGGTAGGCAGAGACACTTCCTTCCACTTTCTACGATTCTTACACACATCTCTTGCTTCCTCTACTTTTATCAGTGCACTTATACATGCTCGTCGGTTGTCCGTACTCTTGGCCTGGCCTTTCTTCAAAACAATGTTGATCTGATCGAGATATGTTCGCCGAGGTCGACCTCTACCGACTTGTCCATTTACACTCACCTTATAAATTTGTTTCATTAATCTTCCTTTATCCATCCTTTCTACGTGTCCAAACCATGTAAGCATTCCTTTATCTATCTTTGTAACCACATTTTCTTTTACACCACAGCGTTCTATTATCTCACTATTATTCACTTTATCCAACCGAGTCACTCCGGCTATACTTCTCAGACTACTCATCTCCGCAGCATTAATCCTATTTTTATGTTTTTTCTGCCAAAACCAACATTTGCTACCATACATAAGTTAGGAAACCAACACTTCTCTATGCACAGCCAGACGTGCCTTTTTTGACACTTTCTGGCTGTTCATAAAGTTATACAGTGCCCCATTCATTTGTTTTCCTGCCAACACCCTTAACGATGTCTGACCCATAATTCAAAGAACTTTGCTAAAAACTAGCAATAAACACTAAAACCACTTATCGTAATAGAAATAAAAGATAGTAAGGCAAGTAGATTAATACATAGAATAAAGTTTGTCTAGTTACTAATAATAAAAAGATAAATGACCGAAACTCTTTTAAACTGTGTCGAGGATGGTTTTAAGAATTGGTTTTCTTTTATTTGTTATTTAAAATACGTAGATGGCTGCATTTAAAATTTTAAATAATTAAATACATAAAAACTTTAGGTAATATAAACTTTCTAAAACAAATTTGAATAAAAAAACTAAAAGCATCTTGTTTATAGCCCAATAAATAAAAAGAAAACAAATAAAAAAGTGATGGTAAAATTTAAAAAGAGACATTTTAACATGTACTTAATAATAATTTTTATTTGTGATTATAATAAATACTGTTCAATGTTTTAAAACAATGTAGTTGACTTTTAACTTTGCTAATCATTTTAATGTTTTATAAATACCAAATAGTACTAATTTTATGATAATTTTTGATATTTTACAAAATTATTTGTCAAATTTTGCCGTGTCTCTGAAAAAAAACCTAAGATTTGCTTAGTAAATAACTACTGGTAAAAGTTTCAAATTTGTCATAATCATAGAACACTCCAGACTTCTACCATTGTAACTTGTAAGGTTTTACTGGAAAATTCCATGATTTACCATAATCCGAGCTTCTACAGTAACATATGCATTAATATCGTCATTTTATTTAATTTTTTATATTTTTTACTTAAGTGTTATCCCAAAAATGTATATTAACCAAAAGCCGTCTGCGGTTTCGCCCCTTTGTTGAATCGCAATTCATTAGCAAAATTAATTCATCATCCTGCGGTTTGAAGGTGAAACATAGGTTGCTGCAGAATCTGATATTGAATAATTAAACACGCACTTTAAGGGTAAAGTGTCTAGGAACCCCAGATATTGCGAAAACGAAAACAAAATTGAATTTATGAAAGAGCATTGCTGAAAATTATTTTAATGTACTCGCCTAGTCTGGTTCGTTTTAAATAATATATCTTCGTTAGTACGTATTGAGATTTAAAAGTTTATTTCTATATTTACTTTTTGTGTATGATTTTGTAACTAATAATTATAACTTCTATTTAAATATTGGTCCATTAAAAATTTATTATTTTTGCCATCTGAGAAACGAATAATCAAATCGTCCAAGAAATGGTTTGTTTAATCTTAAAACATAGTAGGAAGCCATTTCTGACTTTGTTGACGTTTTAATAGCAAGCATTTAAGGTTAAAGTTATTATAAATTAACACATTCACGTGTTAACACATTCACGTGGTAACACTTGTCCATTTTAACGACATATCATTTTTTGAGTCAAGTGGGCTAATACGTCCACACACAATTCTTTACCGATCAAAATTTTTGTTCATTGTAGAATGTTTTTCTTTAAAAATTAAGGTGCAGAAGCACGAGTAGGTATTAGTATAACATCTACAGTAAGGACCAAGAGTCCGTCACCTCCCCTTTAACTTTTGAACGGTAACAACTTTTATCGTGCAATTTGGTGTGTTATTACACAAGCGAAAAAACTATTTTTTGGCGTAATTGTTTTTAAATGACAGCTGAGCGACATTTAAGTGGGGTCATTTTTAAGGTACTTTTATTCTTAAATCAATCAATAAAATTAAAAACATTGAATAAATCGTATTCGCGTGACGGTTGACCGGTTTTTAAACCTCCCTTTTACGGTGAAACATTCAAGAATTTATTCTGAACGTACTACAAAATATGACAGTTAATTGTGGCTATGGTTTTAAAATCTGACATTTAGTTATCAAATTATAAAATTTATGGATACAGTCTATCGATGTGTAGGTAGCTACCTGTTTTGTTTTCACCACACCTATATGATGTAACTTATAAAGCGACGTTACTTAAATATTCCTTGACTAAATCAGTAAAGAGTGTGATCAATGGATTATTTAAACTGACTTGCCAGTTTTTTATTTTTAAGGGTTTAAGCAACTGGAATTAATTTTAACCGGACAAAAATTATTTTTATTTAAATCTAAATCCAGTCTAATTCTTGGGAATACCGAAATCCAAATTTAATGTATCGCCAAAATAAGTAACTTAATAAAATGCATCTTTCTACTTACCCAATAGAGTCATCCAGCAAGTTAATCCAATTGTTCTCCACAAGGAAGTAATTTTTCCGATCTGTAAGATCTGTAAGAAATATCGAAGATATTGAAATATTTCAGCTTAGTATTAGATTCCAAAGATAGGCAGCATAAGATAATAGTTGACTGCAACTTATATGAATAATGCAATGTGTTTAATAATATATAATTAACAAATTTTGTTGCCTTGCACTTGGCATATAACTAAATGAAGGGTGATTCATAACTATTGGGACAAAGGCTAAGGTCGGGTAATTTGGACCAAAATATGACGGTAAGGCCAAATTTTCCTTAATAAAATATTGCTGTGAAAAAGGATACGAGGCAATAAATTTAAAATTTTGTTTTAAATTTATTAATAATTATTTAAATTGGCAGAAAGGCATAGCTTTGGACAATGAATATTATTTTATGTATTATTTTACATTGTGTTGTAGGGGACGCCTTGTAAATGAGTCATGATGATAAAATCGACTGGTAACTTTTTTTGACAAAACTTTTTAGTGTGATTTTAATTAAAAAATATGACGCGGGAATCATTTTTACGTAATATTTTGGTACTCCTGTTTAAACACGATAATTTCATCCGTTTTTGAAAAAAACGCAATTAAACAATTCAGAGCCTCAAAAGGGGAAGTTGTAAATCACCCTGTATATGAAATTTTTAAAATAGAACTTTAAAGGCAATAAAATAGATCAGTAATATCTGTAAATTAGATAGTTAAAGCAAATTTTACACGATTGCTGTTGAGTTTATTAAACATTTGCTTCTCACATCAACTAACGAATATAAGAAAAAAAAAACCTGTAATTATTGATAAATAGTTAAAAAATAAGTTTAAAATCTTTTTTATTACCTATTTAAATTTTTGTACAACTAATATTTGTTTTAAATTAAGAAGTGCACCAATATTTTTTTACCCTAAATATCTACTTTCGTCCGGAAATACCCTTGAATCAAGTCCATCCATCTCGATTTTGGAATTCACGGTGTCTAATAATACGTCTTGGCATGACCATGTTGCTAACATCACAAAGTCAGCAAGCCAGAGGCTAGGTTTTCTGTGGGAAGCTAGAAAGTTTTTTACTCCCGATCAACTGTTGACCAGGTACAAGGCTCAAATCCGACCTCTACTGAAGTATTGTTCGCACATTTGCGGTTCATTACCAAGGCATTCTCTTCGTCTTCTAGATTCCATTCAGCAAAGGGCCATTCGGTTGATAAACAGCTCAAATCTCACATTTAACCTTCACCCACTAGAACATAGAAGAAAAGTTGCAGACCAGACATTACTCTACAGATATTTCCATGGCAGACGCTACAGAGAAATAAAAACTCTTATACCAACACTGGCCACATTCGGCCGAAGAACTCGGTTTGCTGATCAGTCTCACCCACTTACTCTCAAGATTGACACTACAAGGACCAATCTCCATCAAGAATCCTTCTTTTACAGGGCTGCTAGGGAATGAAACAAGCTTCCAAGATCAGTTTTTTCAGAGAACTATGACATGCAACTTTTTAAAAAGTGGGTCCACAATTATCTTCTTTCTATAATCCCTCCCCATTGTAATAGTCGCAGTGCGGGCCGTCCACGGCCCAAACGATAGGTCTACCCTTTATGCGACTATGTTCAGTAAAAAAAAATTAATGTACCCACAATATCGAAGACTTTTTCTAATTTTATATTTTACAGTAGATGTCTGTTGGTACAGCACTCTTTGTTAGCTCTGAAGGGAATAAATCACGAGTTTATGCTAATTATTAATTATGGAAATTTTTATATTTCACAGACTTATCTGTCAAATGCAGTTTTTTTTTAATGATTACGTCAACAGACATAATTGCAGAGATTGAAATGATTCGAATCCTGTAATTATGGGAGGACAGCATTTTTAGTATACAGTTGGTCCAGTTTTTCTAGCTGGTTACTTGATGGGAGAATCTAAGCTTGAAGATTTGATCTTTCCTCGGATTGTGGATATAATTGAAACCAACGATTATATTGCAAAAATTGACGTGTATTTTCATCAGGACAATGCTACTCCGCAATATGCATCGCCTGTACCTTTTTAAATCAATATTGGGTCCACCCCTGTCACATTGTGTGGCCTCAAGGCGCGAAGCGCTGTGCAAAGGACTGATTAATTATTTCGGCGGTATAAAAGTCCCGACATTTATAGCCGCGGGCGGCAAGAATATTTGTGTTAATATCAGAAAGAACGAGAAAGAATTTTAGTTCTTTCGTGTACTATTTGTTAAGTATATTCAAGGCCCGAGACGCAGAAGAGTTTTAGTTTAATTTAAAAAGTGAATGTTATAAAAAGATTATTTTAAAAAGTTTTGTAAAATATCCAAGTTATTTATCAAATAAGGATTTAGTGTATAGAAAGAAAATAAATTGTTTAGTTTTTGTACTGAGTGTTATATACTATCACCAAGAATAAATATTGTAACAATAATTTCCCAAACACTGGATTGATAAAATGCGACCATTAAATGACTTGTCAGATCCTCAGATTTATTCCCCTTAGACTTTTTTGCGGTGTCATATAAAAAGTGTTATTTATAAAAGAAATTTACCTCTTTAGAAGACCTTCGTCGCCGAATAGTGGCAGCATATGGTGAAATAACCTGGAAATGCTTTAGAATCTTCGGAAAAATGTTAAAAAAAATGTATTAATGAATGGGAGCAAAAAGGTTTTTTATTCACTTTACCAACAGATTTTTTACATTAATTTTAAAGCAGAGTGAAAATTTTTGGGTAACTTAATTAACTTCCAAACGTTAAATCAAGAGGAAAATAACATTATAATAACATTCTGTTGAAAAAACTTTATAACAAACATTTATAATATCCAATATATTATTTTTAACATCACTACCTACTAAGTGGCTATTTTTTGTGCCATAATATTATTTTAATCTTAACGGACATTAACTACAGTGAATTTAATAAAACCAATGTTAATATTACAAAAACACTGTAATAAATAAGCATACTCGTATCATATCATGAATGACGTCATGTAATTTTACGGCTTATCTATTTTAGTTTTATAGATATCGAAAATTAACTCCAAGTTGATGTTTGGCCAGAAACAAGCATAAAATATACATTGGTTTTGAGTAAAATTGTATTTATCTGATGCAGTATATTTCATAAGAAGTCGAGAAAATAGGCTTTTTCCGTACGCGCACGACAAGTTTACGTGGGAGGCGCAGCTGAACACGGAAAGTCGTGCAAGTACGGAAAAAGCATTTATGGACGTGTACTGAACGATATTTTTCATTATATCTACCTGAAAACCACAAATTCTAAGATATTATCACTAAAAATATCAAAAATTGTCAAAAAACAAGCATTATTTACCCCGTTGCTAAGAAAATAAAGCATATTATTTTAAATTGACATGCAGGTAGGCAGCTGATGACACAAGTGCACCGTAAAATTTTCCTTGTGGGCACAGGGAAAGAGCCCACTTTCGGTGCGCTAAATAAGCATGTAAATATAGTGTTTTCAGGTAAGTATAATGAAAAATAGTGTGTAAGATACTTTTTATTGCGCTAGAAAAATACACTAATTTATTACGAAGTACTTATTTCATCATAAATAAATAAAATTTTGTTGACTTTTTAATAGGAAAATTTTAAAACCTGTTTGTATAAAATTATAGCTCTCTCTACTGCATAGTGAATGGTAGATAAACAAAATTTAAAATTTAATTTTGAAGTACTTTTTCGATACTATCAAAATTATAACGACATTACTTTGGTTCTAATACTAAATTACTCGTCCCAATTAACACTTTCCAAGTTGGCCTCTTTAATCAAATTCTGTTAAAATAGAATAGAGTGGTTTACGAAATATATAAATTCATCTACCCAGGTAATTATTATTTCCTGTCTGACTAAAAGAAAACAACAATGAAAATTTGCATCAGCAATTTTGAGGTGCTACGCTTTGAATATTTTGGAGGCCGTCTTGCGTTGAAAATCAACGCATTCTATCAAATAATGCAATTAGCAGAAAGCTTTGAAGCTTAAATAATGCAATTGTGAACAGAAGCTTGTAATAATAACAACCAAATAACGCTTAAGCGCTTTTTATTTTCATGGTTATAAATTGCAATGACTACCATGACAAGCATGTTTATTTTTTTAAAAGGGAATTTTTTTATTAAAGGGTAAGTTTAATCTTTAGATGCCATTTTTTTAAAATCAAAATAATAATCTTCATTTTCATCTTTTCTAAATTATGATAATCGTTCCATAAATATTAAAGTAGAAAAAGAATTTTGCGCACCTCTTTTGAAAATGGATTTTAATGTGTTGGCTGTGAGAAATTTTTAAATTTTGCGCATAATCAACAGAGAAATTCATTAATAAAAATGAAAATTTATTAATAATATCCCGTAAGCTTAATTAAAGTGATTTTTTTTTAAATTTAAAAACAAAACCAAGGTAGGGGTAGGCAGAGGTAAGTTTTTTTCACTTGCTACGGATTTTATAGATACATTCGCCGAGGCCGACCTCTAACGACTTACTCATTTACCTTCGTGTAAATCTGTTTAATCAATCTTCTTTCATCCATCCTCTCTATGTGTCCAAACTATTTAAGCATTCCTTTAACTATCTTTGTTACTGCTTCTTCTTTCACACCACAGCGTTCCCTTATCTCACTATTCCTATTCTTATAATACACATCTTCACTATCATACATAAGTGTAGGAACCAACACTCCTCTATTCACAGCCAGACGTGCCTTTTTTGACACGTTCCGGTGGCTTATAAAGTTATGCTGGGCCTAATTATTTGTTTCTCTACCAACATCATTTGCTAAATAAAATGCCACATTTATAATTTCTGTTTCTCGTAAACTTTAAACCCAAATATATAAACACATTTACTTGTTTTACTCTTTCTTCTTTATTCAAAATCTTGCATAATACTAACCATCGCCTGCAACTCCTCTTCAGGTAATACTAATATGACCTGATTTTCATACGCATTCTCTTTTAAATCTTTTAAACAACTGTCTGTGTATAAGTTAAACAGTCATGGAAAAGCCACACATCCCTGTCAAACATACCTTTCGATTTTAAACCAGTCTGAGTAAGCTTCGTTTATACTTACACAGGCAGTGAAATCCTTGTAAAGTCATTTCAGTGCTCAAATAAAACTACCGCTCACCCCATACATAGACAATGTCAACCCCAATTCATTCTTTACCAATTTGTCATATGCCTTTACCAAGTCTTCAAAAGCACATTAGACTTTTTAACTTTTAGCCAAAAATTTTTTTACTATACCTCGTAAAGAAAAGACCTGATCTATGCATCCCCTTTCTCTCCTAAATCCCGCTTTGCACATACCAATAAACTTACAATATTTGCAACGCTTTGCCTTTTGTGAAAATAGTTCGTTTCTGTAAAATTTACCGTAAAAATTTTATTTATTAATTTGTATCATGTGATAATAGTTATAATATATGACGAGCAATAAAGAATGGAAAATTTCTTTGGGTAACTCGACATCACGTAAGTAAGACAACGTATGTGTAACTAACAAATGCGCATTTGTGTCTAATCTTCCTTCATAGAAAAACCATTGAAGGGTCACACTTGTAAAGCACTCTTAGTAACAACAACGAATAAACTTTTCCATACACATATCACAAAAACCGCGTGTTACCGGTGCCAGTGGGACAGCATCCTGGCCACTCAAAAATTCTAGAATAAACGACGAAAACAAAGGTGAGTGGCTTTTCTTTTAGAGAATCTCTTCATAGTCTATTTTATTTTTGCTTGAACAGTTGAGGCAGGTATAATTTATTACAGTTAACGAAAATGTACTGTTACGATTTGCGGAGTCCATCCCTGTCGATTTTTGCCTTGAGGCGACAGCGCGTCGACCACAATGAAAAAAAAATGTTTGATCCTCGAAAAGTCTAACAATTATGAAACGATTACTAGAAAGAAATCGTTTTTATCCATTTATTATCCAGAATAATTAAATAAAATAGATATAATATAATAATATAAAAAAGGAATGTCACCGATCAAGTTTTTAGTTTTTAAGTTTTTGAAGTTAAGTTTTGAAGTAAACAAAGAAAGTGATATATTGTTTTAGAAAGTATTTTGGTAATTATCTAAGTGATTTAACAAGTAAGAAATTATTGTATAGAAATATTAGGATAAATTGTTTAGTTATTGTATAAGTGTTTAAAATCGTCGAACCCCAGATTAAATATCGTTACAATAAATTAAATCTGTTTAAATGTTTGACTCCAAAAATAATTTAATAAAAATTTAAATGTTGGCATTAAAATTTAAATTTATGTTTATAATTAAAATAAATTTATTTCAGATATCTATACATAAAAACAATATTTTTTTCTTCATAAAAAAATCACATAAACCTAATGTATTTTTGGGTAATCAAAGAAAAATAAAAAGTTTCGCATGATAGACATAATTTTCAACGCCTTTTAGTACCTTTAGCACGTACAAAACCCTACTTCTTTTTATCTTAGGTACATTAATGGCAGCCACCACTAACAATCATAAATAAGTACACCATCAATAGAAAAAAAAAAGAAGTCAGAGTAGGACTGACAAAATAAAAATTGTTTTACCACGAGAAATATCAAGCAGTCGATTTTTAATTTCTGGAGAAAGGATACCTTTTTTTATACCTATTTTATATTTAAATTTCGACCAAAACTTTTATGTTTATATTTCACTGTAATTAAGGAAAAAATATATAATTTTTTTAAAATAATTAAAATAATTGAAATACAGCGAATATTTTACAATAAAATTGTATAAAATTGTAAAACTCCATTACATGTTTATAGGGTGTAAAAGTGTAAATGTTTTTTAAAAAATCTATTACACATATTCTTACCTATTTTATACAGGGTGTTTCAAAAAAGGGTGACTCTGTCTCTAGGATAGGTAGAAAACTAAAAATAATTGAGGTTTGCTCAGTAAAAAATTTTCGTAACGCCATCCGTATTCAAGATAAAGGGCGTTAAAGAAAAAATATATACACACTTATTACGATTTTGCCGAAACTACTGGAAACATTGTAATGAAGTTTTATGCAAATATGTTTTAGAAGCTGATACATTTTTTTTTTATGAAAATAGACGCAAAAAGGGTAGACCTATTGTGCGGGCCGTCCGTGGCCCGCACTGCGACTATTAGAAGGGGAAGGGATTATAGAAAGGAAATGATCGTGGACACGCTTTTTAAAAAGTTGCAGGTCATAGTTCTCTGGAAAAACTGATTTCGGAAGCTTATTCCATTCCGTAGCAGCCCTGTAAAAGAAGAATTCTTGATGAAGATTGGTCCTTGTAGTGTCAATCTTGAGAGTAAATGGGTGAGACTGATCAGCGTGCCGAGTTCTTCGGCCGAATGTTGCCAATGGTGGTACAAGAGTTTTAAAGTCGTCGACTCGACGCCTGTCGGCTGCCTTTATAACTGTTTCGGAAGCGTACCAGAAAATGGAGAACACTAGGGCATGGACCAGTCTTTCCAAATTTTATGTAATTGGCTAATTGCTGTTAGGCCAAGTTGAGTACGACGGCGGATCTCCATCTCGCAGCTGCCGGAGGAGTGGATAAGGGCACCCAGATAAACAAACTGATCTACCACTTTACAGTTGGCAATGTGATGTGGTCTGTATGCTGTCTCATCCGATCTATCAACTATCATTACTTTAGATTTAGATAGTTGATTTTTAGACCATACTCTTTTGATGTTCTCTCGAGTCGTTGTATCAATTCTGTAAGTTCTTCTGCTGAGTTAGCGATCAGAAGAGTGTCGTCAGCATATCTAAGATTTGATATTTTTTTCCCATTTATGGCAAAGCCTACTTTCCACTCATCAAGTATATTTATTATTATTATTAATATTAATATTATTATTGTTATTATAATTATCATTATTATGTGTAAAGTAAATTTAAAGTAAAGTTTGGTTATAAACTGTTCCATGGCGTATTTTTTATGTCCATGAAATTTTTTTTGGTTTTTTTGTATAATTTTTTTTTATACATACGTCTATTTTTGTTATTTATTAGTCGTGCTTAACCATGTTTAATGCATGAGTCCGTTACTGTTTTGTAAAAACACGTACCCTGTTCATGCGGGTATTTTTTTTATCCCAGACTCTTTCTATTTTTTAGTCACGAATAACTCTTGACAGTCTTTACTTATGTTTTCCTTGGTCCCTTTGCGATAAGGATTTTATTGTTCTTAATCCATGTAGAAACTCCCTACGTCGTTACGTCCATTGCCCGAAAAAGAAAAGTCGTACGTGTTTCTTTTCCAAACCTTAAATCAACGAACGTTGCTAATTTTCCTTTAGCTTAAATTAAAAAATAATTAAATATATTATCTAGCGATTTATTTAAATAACTTGATTTAACAGATTTTCAATAATAAAATAAAAACATTTTGCAAACCTGTTCACTTAAAAAACTCTGCGGGATAGATAACATTTCAATAAGTTGTAAATGTATGCTATCAAGTTTGTTTTAATCCTAAATCAATATTCCCAAATATTTAAGGACAAAGACGTTTTTCCATGTGAGTAAAAAATCGGTCTTGCGAAACCCATTCCGAAAAAAGTTTTAAAACCATCGATTCAAACTTATGGACCACCATTTATCACAAACAAAACAATGAAAAAATATGTTAAAGCTAAAGCTCTTATTTTTCTTGAAAAAGAAAAATATCCGAAGACCCACTGCAAGATATATTTCGTTATTGATGTAGAGAGAGAGGTTTTTCTATCCTCACTCAACCATAGGGGTTTTCATATCTCAATAGGTTTTGTGGTTCACTGAGTAAAAATTTTTTACAATTTTCGTAATTTATATTCACAGTTCACAGTTCCAATAAAAACAAATTAATTTTATTATCTTTTTATTTTAATGTAACAAAAAACAAAATAACGTAACAACGGCATCCAGAAAAGAGTCAATTGTTATTATTTTGAGCCCAAAAAGAGCACTTTTGGGTATGGGAAAATCAACTTATTGAGATTACGCAATTTTTATACTTTATTATTATACAATAGTTTTTTTTATATTAAGACTAAAAGCATGTACTTTATTTTTTAAGTTTCAAGACAACGTAACATTCACCTTCGAGTGTGAAATATTAACACTTATTACGAGAAAGTAGCATCACCAACTTCTTTCGAGCAAGTACTATAAAACAACTTTTTTCAAACAAGGATTATTCGGGACTTTAAAATGTTCACATTCGGGATTAAAATATAATCGACTGGTTTAGAACTAGTACTACTAACGACTTTAAAATGTTCACCTTTGGAAGTAAACATTAACGACTGGTTTCAAACGAGAACTTTTGACGACTGACTTTTTTTAACAAAAGATTGTTTTCAATAAGGCACATACATACATAACATACATAAAGTCACGTCTTTTTCCCATAGGGGTAGACAGAGACCACTTCCACTTGCTACGGTTTTTACACACATATTTTGCTTTCATCAGTGCTCTCATACATGCTCGTCGGTTGTTAGTGCTCTTGACTTGGCCTTTCTTTAAAACAATGTTGATCTGATCGAGATATGTTCTCCGAGGTCGACCTCTACCGACTTGTCCATTCACACTCGCCTTATAAATTTGTTTCGTCAATCTTCCTTCATCCATCCTTTCTACGTGTCCAAATCATCCAAGCATTTCTTTATCTATCCTTGTAACCACATCTTCTTTTACTCTACAGCGTTCTCTTATATCACTATTCTTTATTTTGAATTTAAATTTTACCAAAATTAATAATTATAAAATGTTTAAATTATTAGAATATTTATAGTCTCTAATTTAAACGCCCATAACCTTAAAAAATTATTTTGTACCCTCTCAATTCTTTGAATATTCCCTTAATAAAACGAACACCTATCATCATACAATGATTATACTTAATAACCTATCAAACGATAAAGCAATACAATATTTTTGAATGGAAAAGGGTAAATTCATAGAAAGAACTTTTAATAAAGCCTTATTTGTAATTAGAAATACCGAAAATAACAAAATTATTTGTTTATTTTTTTCTTTACTTTCACAAAGTTTTCTCATGGTTTGCATATTTTAAAAGCTTCTGGATTCCATTTAGGAGTAGAAAATCCGTCTGATAATAATCAACAAGACATCTTTTATTATTGGTACATTACAAATCAGATCTTTAACTGTTTACAAACAAAAATAACATCATAAATACAGTTGTTTATATACATATAATTGAACACTTTTTAATGTTTAAAAAAAGCTATAATTTATTACAGCACAATTAAACGACTTTTGTGAAAAAAAATTGAGATTTTTCAAAAGAGTTTGCCGGTATTTTAGCCCAAAAAAGTGTAAAAGAGATTTACTGGTGCATCCTGCATTACCACTGGATTCACCATTAACTACGTGATAGATTTCTTGACCTAGTTGGAAATATATCCGCATTTTTGTCGTATCTGACCAATCGCGAGAACAAAATTGGAGATTTGACAATGCTGTCCGCTATCTACTCATCAGTAGGGTTAGGTTGGATTGTTTTCCCCACAGTATGTTTCTATTACAGTAAAAGGACCACATAAGACCATAGCCGGTTGTATATTTGTAAACTGCAGCTTCAGAAACCTAAAATTTGCCAGCTGGAGCTACAGCTATGATTTTCTGCTTTCATTAACTGTGGCATCGTCTTTATCTTAAATGTGACATCTGTGAATATTTTTGTTTGATTCTTTAATAATAACGTTATTTTAAAACTGCTGTAGTGTTTGCAGTATTATTAATTACTATAGCACGTTCAATACATAATTAACTGCATATTTATTTAATAAAAACTAAATGGTATGCTTTTTGACGGGTAGGATAATTAACAATATTTAATTGAAGGTATATTTAAGAATATAAATAATAAATGTAAAAATTAAACTGTTTATTAAGTATTATTATTATTATTATTTGAATATACATACATACATATAGTCACGCCTTTTTTACAAGGGGAGAAGCAGCTTCCTTCCACTTGCTACGGTTTTAACACACATCTTTTGCTTCCTTTACTTTCATTAGTGCTCTCATACATGCTCGTCGGTTGTTGGTACTCTTGACCTGGCCTTTTTTCAAAACAATGTTGATCTGATCGAGATATGTTCTCCGAGGTCGACCTCTACCGACTTCCATAAATTTGTTTCGTCAATCTTTCTTCATCCATCCTTCCTACGTGTCCATACCATCTAAGCATTCCTTTATCTATCTTTGTAACTACATCTTCTTTTACACCACAGCGTTCTCTTATCTCACTATTTTTTACTTTGAATTTGAATTTAACGAAAGGTTAATTAATTTGCATAGGTACAGTGCAACAGAAGTAGCTTGGCGGGCGACTAGCCTCTAAAATAACTAATATTCGGCTAAATATACTTCACATTCGTAAACTTCTTTCTCCGATTGTACTTGAGAATCACGATTACTGACAATTTCGTTGTCGCCGAATGTTTTCGTTGTGCGCAGATTTTGTGATCCCTCGCCTGCCAAGCTACTTCTGGTATACTGTAATTATTTTGAATTATTATAATTTTTTTTATTCATTTAGGGAGGTCTTTTGGTCAGCGATATTGGTTTGGGTGGTTTTCGTTGCTGCCTCTATTTCGTTTGTCTGAAGGCATGATCACGTTATTCACAAATAGAATACCAAGGTCATTGGTATTTTGTAATGACAGCTACGAGTAAAGTCCGATTAACCAGTTCATCTGATGAGTTTTTAAGTTGAAACTATTGTCGTTTGGCTTTTATTTTCAGGTCAGTATTAAGTCTAGGTGTGATCCTTATTATTTGACTTGGTTTTTCATTGGTTTAGTTGTATTATTGACAATAATTTGCGTGTTGATTTTGTGCTTCGTGGTACGGGTCACTTGTGTGAGCTTGCCAGTATTCATTTTTATTCTCCACTCTAGCCAATTTTTTAATAAGTTTAGGTGGTGTTAAAGGTACTGCAATGCTTGGCATGATCTGGGTCTGAAGACATAATTGCTGTATTGTTTACGAAGATAACAGTCAATTTTTTGCTAGTAGTAGGATGGTCAGCAGTGAACAGAAGGAATAAAAATGAACATAGGACGCTTTCTTTTTTTTTTTTATTTTTACGAAAATAGTCGCAAAAAGGGTAGACCTACCGTGTGGGCCGCGGATGGCCCGCACTGCGACTATTAGAAGAGAAAGGGATTATAGAAAGGAAATGATTGTGGACACGCTTTTTAAAAAGTTGCAGGTCATAGTTCTCTGGAAAAACTGATTTTGGAAGCTTATTCCATCCCGTAGCAGGCCTGTAAAAGAAGGATTCTTGATGAAGATTGGTCCTAGTAGTGTCAATCTTGAGAGTAGAGCAATGATTGGTCTGCAACTCTTCTTCTATGTTCTAGAGGGTGAAGGGTATCTGTGAGAGTTGAGCTGTTTATTAAGCGAATGGCTCTTTTCTGAATGGAATCTAGAAGACGAAGAGAATGCCTTGGTGCTGAACCCCAAATGTGCGAGCAATACTCCAGTAGAGGTCGGATTTAAGCCTTGTACGTCGTCAACAGTTGATCAGGAGTAAAAAACTTTCTGGCTTTCCACAGAAAACCTAGCCTCTGGCTTGCCGACTTTGCGATGTTAGCAACATGGTCATGCCGAGACATATTATTGGACACCGTGACTCCCAAAATCGAGATGGAGGGACTTGGTTCAAGGGTATTTCCGGACATTGTGATGGGATGATTTGAGGAATTCACTTTCTTGTAAAACGTGGCACTTTGCGTTTTTTGGGCGTTAAACTGAACAAGATTGTTGGTTCCCCACTCGACGATTGCTTTAAGATATCTATTGATGGAATCAACCTGTTCCTGCCTGAGTCCATTTGTATCATTCACCGAAAGTGATCGATAGGATGTGAAAGTTGAGACAAGTGTGCTATCGTCTGCGAAACTGTAAATGGGGTTCGTGGTGGTTTTCAAGAGGTCGTTGATGTGTAAAAGAAATAAGGTGGGGGACAGGATGGAACCCTGGGGGACCCCGGCATTAGTTTTAAACGCATCAAAAGAAATACCGTCAACTTCTTGTGGTACACCTGAGTTTATAGATTATTAGTTGAATAAGGATGCTTCGACTTTGGTTTGGAAGTGTTTATTATTTAGTTAGAACATTATAATGAGGATAATTTGTTCAGTTAATCTTTATTTTAGTTTGTATAGTTATCCCTGTCAAACGTCTACTGCATATCTAGAAATGCAGAAGTACAGGTCTTTTTTTTGCTCACAGGTCTTTTTCTAAAGCTAATAAAAATGGATGCTTTAATAGTATATCTAAACAGTTATTTTTTCCATCCTATTTTCAATTAGTATTTTATCATTCTTTTTTACGTTCCTGTGTATAAAAAATTATATTAAATTATGTTATCGTTCTAAGTATACTGCCAATTATTCTCAATGTAGATTATTTACGGGCGAGCCAAAAATCAACCTATAACAATATATTAAATATTTTTTATTAGCTTTTCTATGGTACCGCATTATTATAAAGCAATAAAACTAGCGTCAATAACCCCCCAAAACAGATTTGTTTAGTCAGCAAGGTCGTGCTCAACGGGGAGTCCAGATAATAAAATTTCTTTTAATGTAATAAACACGGAACAGAATTTTGCACTATGAGTAACTATTAACTTTTTTGTTTCTTAAGCTAAGAATAATTTTTAATCAGATAAAACAGTCGCACAGTTGTTTAACTGTTTTGTTAATTATTTAAAATAAGTGTAAGAAAATTAAGCTCCCTATAACATTACATAAAATTGTATAAATTTAAGTTGAAATGAAAAATATTTATACAAATACAGTACACTATCTGTAAAGCATATTTTACGAGTATACGGTGGTTTCGGATTATCCTTTAAAACTCGATATACAGTATTCAACTGTACATTTAAGAAGTACTAAAGTAAATAACCCTAATATTTTTAAACAAATTTTGTAGGTAACGAATTTTATTTTATAAGGAACTTTTTGTTTGGAATTTAAGGGTCAATATTTTTATTTGTTAGCACGGTTAATTTTGCAATCAAATCTGTTTTTAATGACTTTATTGTACCTTATCAGAGAGGTAGGTAAGTAATCCAAACAAATTTCACTAATTAACTAAGCTATTAAGCTTTAAGTTGGCTTGTTGATTCATATTTGTTAGATTTTTTGTTAAATTTCTAAAAAAGTAATAAGTAATCCTAGGTTATCATTCTAGTGGGTACCGACATTAAAATCGTATATTATCGATTGTAATTTCATGTAGTGATTGTATACCTAATAGACCGCGAAAATGCCACAACGTGTTTAAGATGTAGATGCATTAATATTGAATGTATACGCTTATTTTATTGCGGAAAAGAACAATGGAGGTCCGTTGCTACCAGTTTTATCTATACCTAAGCGTGTGTGTGATGCGATGGGTATTGGTAAAACAAAATTAACCTTAGATTTAAAAGTGTAAAGGATGGAAAAAGTGAACAAAAAGTTAAAAAATATAAACCCCACCGACATGCAAAGACTGTAGACTTTCCCGAAGTTCACAAATTTAAAATTCGCGACATTGTGTACAAATTACGTAAACATGTCTGTTTAGATTTAATAATAGAAAAAGTAAAAAAAATATGTTATTGAAATATCTAAAACGAGTCTTTGGAGAAATTTGAAACATATAGGGTTTAAGTTTAAAAATGAGGACAACCGAAAGGCTTTGTGTTTACAAAAAAATTGAATTTTTAAGAAATTAAACTTACTGTAAAAAAGAATGCTCTTCATTTGTTTATCTGGACGAAACTTGGATTTTTGCTACAGGTGAAATAAATAGAATTTAGCAGAACGATAACATAAAGTATATAAAACACACAGACGGTGAAGAAAAAAAACTTATTATTGTGCATGCAGGTGCAGGTGTTGATGGGGCAGGTCTTTTATTTTTGTCAAAATCGAAATCGGCCGATTATCATGACAATATTGATACAGAGATGTTTGTGAAATCGTTAAAAAAACTATTACTATCGTTACATGCACCATCTGTCATTGTATTAGATAATGCTCCGTACCATTCGGAAATTTTAAATAAGCAACCAACAAACTCCTGGACGGTACAGAAAATAAAAGAATGATTAACGAACGAAAATATTTCATTTATATATTTTATTATCGGTAGCTAAAAGGCACGAACAAAAAAATTTACAAAGTTGATCAAATTTTAGTCAGTTATGGACATCGTGTGCTAAGACTTCCGTCTTATCATTGCTAATTTAATCCCATTGAGTATATTTGGGATATATGCAAAACTTATTATGACAATCAAAATAAATAATGAGGTTTATTTTATGTTTTACATAGTAAGAAATATAAACTAAGAATTATTTCATTGTTTAGCTACTGTTCCCGTGCTTCGCTTATTTACGTGTTGGAAATTTTTTGATCGAAAAAAAATAAATCACTTTATTATAGCATGTTGCTGTCTTAGTCGATAATTTAAAAATGTAAATACAGGTGTTAAATCTAAATTAATTAATACCTCAAGAAAAAACCAACTTACTTATTACAATGAACATGCCCCATATATTTACGGACAAATTCATAAAACTGACATCTCATTAGAAATAATATTGGTTAATTAACGTACAGGGTGGCCAACCGAAAACTAAACAGAGCCATTTGCAGGAACCTCGTCAATATTTTAGAAAAACGCTCAGACCCATCTATTTTTGATTAAACGGAGACACTCTTCTGTTTATTTTTGACTTCACTATTTTCAACCAAAAGCGAGGGTAAGAATTACCCCAAATTTTTTTAATGACCTTGGGGGTAGAATAAGAAGTCTTTTTCCTGCAAATGGCTTTGTTTCGTTTTCGGTTGGCCACCCTGTATAACATTCGTGTGATTGTTGCACTTGGCTTACGCTTCGTCCTACAATATTTTTCAATTGTGTGAAAAATGTCGCTATCCGCACTCGTAATGTAATATTCTATTAAATGCATTTCTAAAAAACTGTCAAAAAATTAGTTACTTTTATTATATTCGTATTGTTTTACTTTTATGGTAGCTACCTGTATTTAAATGTATACTTGAAAACTGCCTGTTTTTACTGACGTATGTAATATAATTAAATAATACCGATAATTATTTTATCATATATTTCAATTAAAGATTGCAGCATTAATCTTTTAATGACTTGCTTTTTTGGCACTTGCTTTGAATAAGATTAGAACTGTTGAGATGCCAATATATCAAGCAAAATTAATAATTAACCAAGATAAATATCTTTTATAACGATCCCTTAACCACGCTACTACCTGCACACAACAATATTTCAAACCGACTGTGATTTATCACGGTGAGATCCTCTTTCCGAATATTTCTTCATCCATCCCTATCATCCATATCCCTGCTGATATTCTACCCCATTTTCCCATACCTCCATAAATTTACATCAAATTTTAAATGTTTACGGTAGTTAGTAAATTTGGGAAAAGGAAGAGGCAATGATTTCGGTAAACTAAGATACGGTTATTGACATGTCAAAAAATTGTAAAGCAAACATGTATAAGCAAGTTAAAATTATATTTTAATAATTATTTCACAAAGTTTTTTTTAAACTATGATTAAAACTATATAAAAAATATCAGTAGTCTGGGTGCGACCCGAGAGGTCCGCACGACTAACTTCCCAGTGAAAAGAATAAAAAAATACCATATGTTTTGCTGTTATAATTATTAAAATAATCATAAAAAATTATTTCAAATTGTTTATAACAAATTATGATTGTCATTAACAATATTCTTTTTATGTCAACCGTATTCTTTCAAACCTTTTCTTATCATTTCATAGGCGGGAGCTATATTCAATTGTTTAAAAAATTAAATTTTTTTTTAATCAATAATTATTTGTACATACACATACATAAAGTCACGCTATTTTCCCATAGGGGTAAGGCAGTAGGATATTACCGGGGGTGTACAACAGGGCTTTGTTCTAGGACCTTTGTTATGGAACATTATGTATGATGGCCTACTGAGACTGACATTACCAACTAATGTCGAGCTGGTGGCATATGCAGATGACGTGGCTGCAGTGATCGTCGCTAAGCACTTTGAGGAAATAAACCTGGCATTCGACATTACATTTGGACGAATAAACCAGTGGATGGATACGGTAAAGTTGCAACTAGCTAAACACCAAACTAAGGTAGTGCTAACCTAACCTAACCTAACCAAACTGAGGTAGTGCTCATCACCAGTAGACAAGCAGTGGAAACGATCAACTTGGAAGTTGGAGAGCAAGAAATCACATCGCAACCGTACATCCGGTACCTGGGAGTGATGCTTGATGCCCGACTCAACTTTAAACAGGAAGTAGAACACGTGAGTTCCAAGCATCGGTCATGAGAGCAAGCCTAGCACGGTTGATGCCAAATGTTGTAGGTCCGAAGCAAAGTAGGTTGATGCTATTATCAGTGGTCACATTAGTACTGAACTATGGGATACCTATCTACAGGGATGCCTTAGAAATTCAAGAATCATGGAGAAAGGCTGGACCAGTATTTCGACTGAGTGCCTTAAGTGTAGCCAGTGCCTTCCACACAGTATCGGAGGAAGCAGTGTGCGTCATTTCCGGAACTGTAACTCTTAGACTTTTGGCTGAGGAAAAGGTCGACTACACTGAGCGCTGAGGAAATTAGAACAGAGGAACGGCAAAACAGCATAACCGATGGCAGCTCAAGTGGGATGCCGCAGAGAAGGGTAGGTGGACATTCCAAGGATCGATATTTGGCTGAACCGGAATAACGGTGAGGTCAACTACTATCTTACGCAGATACTGTCAGGACACGGCTGCTTCCGAGCATATCTTCACCGCTTTAAGCACGATGATTTCCCGGGGTGCCCGTCCTGTCCAGGAGTCGATAAAGAAGCGGAGCACGTATTTTTTATGTTACCGCGTTTTACCATGTGGCGAAATGACTTAGAGACAATCCTCGAACAGTCAATAATACCCGAGACACTAGTGAACGCCATGCTGACATCAAAGGACGCCTGGAGTGCGACCAGCGCTTATGCAACGAAAGTGCTTCAAGACCTGCGTTTCATTGAAAGAGAAAGAGCCAAAACAGTAATGCCTAGAAGATAGAAGTGGTGACTTCAACTACTAGAAGGAAGAGCAACAGCTAGATCCTCTCCCCGCGAAGTAACGCCTAACGGCGGTTTCCGCGGGGATTCAGAGGCCAGAGACAGAGGAAGGTTTTAGTCAGTAGGAGCATTGTCGATATTATTGACATTGTTGAGTCCGACATAACCAGGTGAAACACCTAAGCCTGGAATACGTAAATGTATTTTTCCAAAACCTCTAAGACAAAAAAAAACACACACACACACACAGACGTTCACTTAAAAACTATTGTATTCGACTTTGGTGACCTTGAAATGTGGAGGTTTGTCAAAATTCGAGATTCGCAAAATCGGACCCATTACTTTTACTGGAAAGTTAATACTTAAAAATGATATCTTGTAAGGTTTTATTTGTCGAGATCGAAACATTTTTACAGTCGTTTAAAAAAACAGTTATTGCAGTTAGTAGTAGTAGTAGAAGGATGTTCAAAATCTTTCATTAGGACTGTAAAGGTAAATACATAGTAAAGTATTGCGTCAAGATTTGACTGAAACATACTAATAAATAAATAAACTCAAAGTAGAGTATTGCATCTGCAAAAAATGGATTGTATCAACGAAAGAATTATACTAATTTGTTTTCGAAAACATCTGCAGGACTTGGAATGGAAGTATCGGATTTGTGTGGTAAATTTTATAAGATAAAACAGACTTGTTTTAAACCATAGAAAAAGTTGACTTAACTTGTTACGAATCCCGACCAACATCTCAAAGGCCGGACCTGTCCATTTCATCTTTCAGTGTTCTGGCGCATTCGCCAAAATCAATTATTCTAGATTCGTGTTTTCTGGAGATTTGGGATATGTTCCATGACAATATACAGTACTTTACAAATAACTTTTAATTTTGCGTTAAAAACACGTCGAATTTTAAATCAAAAAGAAGATTTAAAAATATTATTCTGCTGTTTTCAAGTGGAACCCCTTTAACATCCATCACCCCTTCTTTAAAATGTCAAATAGCAACCCCTACCTTCTGAAACATTAAATGAAAATCTAAGAAAAATACAAATCAGCCATTCATAACCAACAATTTATTCTATTAATTTATTTTGCTTATAACACTGTTGGATAGGCAGATGTCTAATTTGAAACCAATTAACTTGCTTCTAAATACAAGTAACTTTTTTTGATATTGTTTGTCATTTTGTTTCTTTGTTTTAAAAATATTAATGGTATATTTAGTTAGTTATTCATGACGTTAAATTAGCCATTATTAAAAGCACCTTGAGTTCTGCAAGAACGAACCTGCATAATAAAAGAAACCAACCATTTTTTTAAAAAAATTTATTATAAAACAGTGGTTTGCTTAATAAATATTTTCATAAAATATTTTCCACAGCGGGTTACAAAACAGCCAAACGCAATAAAGGATTTTATTTTGTGTAAATCATTTCGGATGTTACAAAAGCATTTATTAACAAACGTTTCATTTATTTCAATAAAGCTATGTCAATCCAAAATTCAGTTTTACATATAAATTATGCAGCTTATATTTGAATCCTCCCCAGTATTGAATTCAAAAACCATATGGAATTGTTTCTTGTAGAAAAGTAATTGGAGGAATGCCAAACAGGTACACTTGCATTTTCAATTACGAAATATACAATAAAGTAGTAAATTAAACAATACATTAATTATATGCCTGCAACAAGTAATTGTCATGGATTACCCACATGCAACATATCTTAAATAAAAACAAAATGATGCTAATGGCCACAAAAAGATTTATTTGAAAGTTTTGGGGACTCTGAAACCGAAAATAGCTCAATGGCTATACACCGCTGTGATAAGTCCAAGATAAAATATGGCTCTATTTTCTGTTGGACCAAAGTTTCCAGTTTCAGATATCTGGGATGCTTATTGAACAGTAAGTGGGATAGCGAGCAGGAAATAAGGTCCCGCATCGAGCAGGCTAGGGCTGCATTTAGCAACATGAAGAAGGTTCTTACATCTCGAAACTTGTCAATACTCCTACGTATTCGTTTACTACGGCGTTACGTATTTCCAATTCTGTACTATGGGATGAAAGGGTGGACTTTAACAAAGGCAATGTGTAACCGAATAGAAGCATTTGAGATGTGGTGCTAACCTGCTACGAATACCATGGGTAGACAGAGTCCGAAACACAAAGGTGTTTGCCCGTCTCCAGAAGCAACTAGAAGTCATGTTTACAATCAAAAAGAGTAAGTTGGAATATTTTGGACTTGTTATGAAAGAAGATGTCCAGGAAGAAGACGCACGTCCTGGCTGAAAAAACTGAAAGAGTGGCAATCTCAAACCATAAATACACTCAGCAGTATACAAAGGCTGGCTTGCCTATGTATTACGGGGAATATGAGAACAACCCCCACTGCTGCTATGGAACCAATGCTAAACCTCCCACCTCTAGATATTTATATCCGGAGCGAGGTACTAAAACCTATGGGCGTACAACCATAAAAAATATAATCAGACACCCATTGCTGGAAATGGCAACTAATTATATGAGTGCAGAAATATCTTATGAAACAAACTATCAGATTTACGCAAAACTCAGGGATGACAAAGGAAATGATAATTAACCTGGTGAACTCACCTGGTACACAGATGGATCTAAAACCAGCGAAGGAACAGGCTCAGGCGTCTACCTATTAAAACCCAAATATGAGCAAACAAACTCATTGGGGAAACATGCCTTGGTCTTCCAAGCTAAAATACATGCCATAAATGCTTGTTCTGTTAAAAATCTAGACGAAAATATAAAAAGAAAACATTCCTTATTAGATAAGATAGTCTAGCGGTACTCAAAGCTTTGGCATCACGGAGAATAGACTCAAAAATTATCTGGAAATGTGCCGGAAACCTACAAACCTTGGATAACTATAACAAGGTCACCTTGTCGTGGGTGCCAGGGCATAAAGGTATTTCTGGCAACGAAGAAGCGGAAAAACTAGCTAGGCTTGGCTCTGGAACACCATTTATTGGGCCAGCACCAATAATAGGGATACCCAAAGCCAGCGTTAAAGTAGCGATCAATGGCTGGGTCCACTCTCAGCATTAGCTGAAGTGGGTACAGCCAGAGCGAGCTAGGAACAGCAAATTAATGCTGAAAGAACCCTCACCTAAGCAGGCAGGGAAGCTGCTCTCGCTAAGTAGGAAAAAATTTAGAACAGTTTGTACCAGACACTGGTCTTTGAGGAAACATCTGCACAATATAGGCGTGTTTAACACAGAAACTGCATGCAGATTATATAATGAGAGGAAAGAAATAGCTACTCATATTATCTTCGAATGTGAAGCCACTGCCCAATGAAGGCACTACCTGGTTTGTATACAAGACCTGAGGCAATAGCAGTACATGAGTTTTTACTCCTTAACAGGAGAATTAAAGAAATGGGAATAAACTAAGAAGCTGGAAAGGTACAAAAAGCAGACAATGCTACAGTGCCTATGAAAAAATTAGACCTCTTGCACAACTCCTATTTACTCATTCATTCATTTATTCAACTGCCTGCAGAATCAGAAAAATACAAAATTTATGAGACCCTTTGAGGCGCCATTACAAATTTTGATACCAATTTTATAAAATAAAGTTCTAATATTCGTGATTTATTTATTCCTTAAACGAATTTTAATATTAAATATTTTATTACATAAAAAATGACGCAATCAATTTAATCAGTCCATAGCAACTTTACAAACAAAAGATTAAATTACCTTCCAATTAACCAAAATAACAGTATTGTTCCTTATAAGAAAACAGCAAAATACCTGAGTTTAAATATGAACATTAAACTTAAGTGAAAGAAACATGTTAAAAAAAGGACTAAACAATTAAAGAAAAAGTATCAACATATGCATAAAAACTACACATGATAATGAAATGATAATGATAAAAATGAACGCATAAAAACTTGATGAAGTCAACGGCTATAAACAATAAAACAAAAGATACAGATACTAATGCTTGTTTCTAATAAAAACCAATCCAAAATTAGGACAGCAAAGGATCGGAATACCTGAGTAGGTAAAAACGTAACCATTTTAGATATTCAATCCCCAAAGGATGTAAAGATATAAGAAAAACAACGTCCTATAAATATATAAACATGTAAGAATTGAATAAACAAAGGTGTGATTTGAAAAGAGGTGGTAAACAATTTGTTCGCAGATAATTTTTATTTATTGCTAAGAATTTATTATTACCGTTTTGTTAGGTGTTGTGTAAAAGTAGGAAATCATACAACAAATAAATTTTCGGTCATGAGTGGTTTAAAACAAGGTGATGGACTGTCGCCCCTACTTTTTAACATGGTCCTAGATATGGCTATCAAAAAGACGAACATCATGACGGAAGTATCTATCAACCAAGGGTCACAGATTATCCTGGCCTTTGCCGATGACATTGATGCGGTCGGTAAAAGTATTGTCAGAGTGAAGAAAAGCTTCCTGAAAATTAAAAAGGAATGTAAGAAAGTGGGCCTAAAAGTTATTGAGGACAAAACCAAATACATTACTCGCTGACAAACCAGGGACAGAATCGGTCAAAACATAACGATGGACACCTATAACTTTGTATGTATCAGACCTCTTAGCGATGCGGACTCTTTTGCAATATTGAAAAGCATGGAGAAACTTTAGCTGTGGCATTAGATATCTCCAAGGCGTTCGATCTAGTTTGGCACCAGGGACTCCTCGCCAAGCTTCCATCTTATGGCTTGCCCCCTCAGCTGTGTTCTCTGCTTGCTAGTTTTCTCTCAAACAGGTCTCTCCATGTAGTGGCCGATGATAGTACCCTCCATACCGCTTTCTCTTCCAGGGCCCCTATATCAGCCCGTGAAACCAGAAATGAACGAGGAAGAAATGTTAACAATATAAATATGGACTTAGCAACAATTCTCGAATGGGGATCCAATAACTTGGTAGAATTCAATGCAAACAAAACAGTAGCATGTCTTTTCTCTAGAAAAGCCGATCTCACTGTGCCTAACATAACTTTGTCAGGAGTAACCATACCACTGAAGTCATCCATATCGATGCTTGGTATTACTATCAGCAATAACCTTTCCTGAGAAAATCACGTGAGGTCCATTGCCAAAAGTGCATCCCAAAAACTTGGTTTTTTGTTTCGTGCCAAGAGCTATTTCACCTCCAGTCAGCTGCTTATGATCTATAAGGCACAGATCCGACCTGTACTGGAGTACTGTTCCCATATTTGGAGTGCAGCACCTAAACATATCCTGAAGCTACTGGATTCTGTCCAAAAAAGGGCATTTCGTCTCGTCGGTGATGCCTCGCTTTCAAACTCGCTCACTTGTCTGGAACACCGTAGAAAAGTTGGCGATTTGTCTCTATTTTATAGATATTTTCATGGGCGATGCTCTTCTGAAATATCAACAATCGTTCCTCCTTTGGCAGTCTCTTCGAGATTAACCCGTCAAGTTCAGTCTTCACACCCCTTCGTGGTCACTTTGGAGACCTGCAACATCACTTTCTAAAGACTCATTCATCCAACGAATTGCGAGGCTTTGGAACTCATTGCCTAGGGAGGTGTTCCCCGAGGCATACAACCTCCAGAAATTTAAGAAGAACACCAACTCCTACTTTCTTTCCCTTGGTTCCCACGATGTTCTCTGAACATTACAGGATATCCCTTTTCGTGGGAACCAGATAATAAAAAAAAAAAAAAATTAAAAATGGTCTCAAGACTGTCAAAACTAAGGTATACCAGGCGGTAAACAAACCGGTTATCTGCTATGGCTGCAAAACTTGGACACTTACGGAGCATAATGAGCTAATATTGAAGAGATTTAAAAGGAGCATGCTAAGGAGAATATTTGGCCCCGTCAAGGACCCAAACACCGAACAATATTAAATAAGGACAAATGTGGAAGTCCAGGAACTATATCAAGAACCGGACATGGTTAAATCTATAAAATCAATGCGCCTGAGGTGGGCTGGGCTGTTAAAGCACCTGACGACTGACTAATCAAGACAGTGTGGAAAAAAAGTCCGGTCGAAAAGAGACCTACAAATTATGCAAATATATGACTGGAAGAAGGCCATGCTAAACCGAGATAGGTGAAGGCAAGTTGTTAACGCAGCCAAGACCCACAAAGGGTTGTAGAGCTACCACGAAGAAAAAGAATATTACCGTTTTGTTATTAAGTCAAGCCCAGGGTTGTTGGCGTTCAATACTTTTGATAACGGCGGATGTTTAATAAATAAATTTAAAAATTGGTGAATTATATTTAATAAAAAGTAATATGCAGTCTTCTCAGTCTCCAACCTGTTCCTACGTGTATTATATAATAACACAGCTCCACTAAAGAGTTGTTCGCTAGGAACACTGGCTGGTGGAGAAGTTTTAAGTTCAACATGATAAACGTTCCACCAATTAAGTGGATTTTCATTTAAATCCAGTTTTTTTATTGCAATTAATAGCTAATTCTTTTCGGAGAAGAGCATCGGGGCAAATGTTGTCACCTTTATCTTCACTAACATTTCGCATCCGTAAAAGCTCCGCATCGATTAATACGGATGCGAATACAGGTGTAGATGTCTGAATTAATGCGAATGTTTCGCATTTGCGGATGTGGATGCGAATAACCGCATGACCCCTGGTCAAGCCTTTTTCCCGTAGGGGTAGGCAGAGACCACTTCCTTCCACTTGCTATGGTTCTAACACATATTTCGCTTTTTTTACTTTCATCAGTGCTCTCGTTAGTTATTAATACTCTTGACCTAATATTTCTTTAAAACAATGTAAATCTGATCAAGATATGTCTGCCGAGGTCGACCTCTGCCTCTGCAACATACAATTATTAAAGATGATTTAATAAAAAACATTCCAGATGATATTAAAGAAATACTTATTTCTTTATTAACCATCAACTAGCATTTAATATAATTTTACTTTGGTGTTTTTTTATTATTTACTTTTTGCTGCTTTTATTTTAAAGTGTGTTAATTAAATCATTTGTTTGTGTTCGAAAAAATAAATAAATACCATAACTATTTTTAGCAGCACAACGCTCCTTGCATTAATAAAGATATGAATCTGCATTGCATTTTGCATGCCACTGAGTACGCCATCAATAATTTAGAAAAAACTACCACGCGTTCTAATGAACATGCCTTGAATGTTCAAAATCTATTTTACCTATCATAGAAGTATACTATCAAATTTTTAAAAGGCTTAGAACACAAAACTGTTTTTACCATTAATGTTTGATGTGGACGCTAGTTTAAATAAAAGGCAACGTAACTACTTCAAGTCAATAACTTTACTAAAAATTTTTTTTTTAATTTAATTATTTTGCAAATAATCAAGCTAACCCAGAAACAAAATTTTTAATTTCAGTGAAATATTTAATGTTTCTACTAAATATTATAAATATAAGGCTTAAACATGTTTTGCAATAGCCATATTCCAATTAATTACGCTTTAACTATTATTATTTAATAATAATACTGGTATGTTTTACTAATGCAGTAACAAAGCTTCCATTGTGTTTGTTAAAATACATTTAAATGTTACACAAAAAAGTCTATAAAAATATTAATAATAGAACAAAAAAAGTTAAAAACAATATTTTTAATTAATTTAATAGCTTTTATGTGGTTAAAATAAAGAAATTTTAAATTTACTTCTACAATACCCACGCAAGATGCTAAAATAATGTTTTAATTAGATTTATTCAAATAGTAATATTTTAATTAACGAAAAAGTTATTTTTAAACTTCTTTTGTTGGAAGAACTTTCCTATACATTTTTCTAAATTATAAGTAGGTAGGTACATTATAGTATTAAAGTTTCGTAACAATAATATGTAATTGTATAAATGTGGTTGAATAAGTTAAAAGTCACTTTAAAGTCTATTTTTTTTTATTACTGTATAATAAACCTGGTCAAGGATCGTTCCAACCAGCGATATTATCTTAACCAAAATAATTTAAGAAGTGCTTTTAACTAAAATTCACCAATCGGTGTCTCTCAGGTCCGAACACTGTGCTCTGCTTAAAACTTTTCTTGATTTCTTTATTTACCATTTCTGCGCTAAAGTCCCTGTGAAGATGTGTATTTCAGATATACCAAGGGGCGCCCACGATGTGCCGAAGTACTTTGTTTTAAAATTTTAAAATTGGTGCTATGATGGTTGATCTGGTACAGCCCCAGAACTGTCAACCATATGTCCAAATGGGTTTTAAAATCTTAGGTTTTGTTCTTTTCTTTTCTTCCTCACGAACTCCTTTTATCTCAGCTTTGCACATAGATTTATTCCTAAATACTTTGCTGTTGAATTTATTAGTGGCACTTTGTTACTTTTGGGTTTTTTTTTTACATTTGCCACTGTTGCTAGGAAACCAAAGTCATTTAAAATTTTTTTACGTTGTTTATATCTGGGATATCGTATGTATATAGTAAAAATACCACTGGTCTAAGCACACTCTTATTTGTTTTATCTGAAAGTATTCGGTTTCCTTTCCGAACCGAAGGGTATAAAAGAAAAAGTATTGGTTTACCCCCAAAAATCAAAATCGCCCAAACCATGTGCGCTGCACGTTTCATGGCCACACGCGTCCAAGGGCACCATTTTCAGCGTGACGGTTGTTTCAAATTGTGTGTGTGTGTGTGTGTGTGTGTGTGTGTGTGTGTGTGTGTGTGTGTGTGTGTGTGTGTGTGTGTGTGTGTGTGTGTGTGTGTGTGTGTGTGTGTGTGTGTGTGTGTGTGTGTGTGTGTGTGTGTGTGTGGGTGTGTGTGTGTGTGTGTGTGTGTGTGTGAGTGTGGGTATGTGTGTGTGTTTGTTGGAAAATCTTTTGGGCACAATATCTTGAGACAAAGAGGTGGTAGGTCAGTTAAACTTACAGGGTAGGAGTTTTACACGAAGGACAGACAAAGTTCGAACATGGGCCATAACGGTACATTCGATCCGTTACATAGGATTCCAGTTATTCAGAATATTGTTTTGGTAGTATTTGTTTCATTTTGTTCATGTATGTAATGAATATAAAAATTCGTATTTATAAAATATCATAAAAGCACATTTTTTAACCAAAACGCAAAATAATAGATATCTTTAAAATCACTTCGTTAGTATTATAATTGAACTGGTATGTAACCTGTTATTAATAATTTAAAAGGAAATTATATTAGTTGGGTACTTGGTAAGATTTTTTATTTACAAATTGGAAAATATTACTGTTTAAGAACAAACTACTCAACAATAAGAAAGATTGGCGAATAATCAATACAAAAGTAAATTTGTCTACATCGCCTTTCTAAAAAAATTAAATACTTATCCAGATTTTAAAATTATACCAACATTATTTTAAATATTTTCTAATGCAACCAACAATAGTTCAGAAAATAAAACGCAACGTTTTTGGCAATTTGCTTTTAAAATGTGCGTGCTTCTGTATCGAGCAATAAAAAATTATTTGGTAAAACTTAAAGTAAGTATTTAAACTAAAATTCTTATGGGGTGTCCTTGATTGTTACAAATAAATAAGATTTTGAAAATAAATATATTTATTATCGGCCCAACTATTGCTACGCGACTGTCTTGAACGTTTAACTAGGATACGGATTAACAATTTCTGCTTCCATTATATGTAAAATAGAGAATTAAAAAAGTGCATCGCATGCAAAATGCTGGATCGTAAGATATCAGTATCAATCACATATTTACATTTACTAATGAACCATGAAACTCTGAACTTGGTAACCGACAGCCATTTGAATTTTACGTCTTGATAGAAGACTAGAATGGATAAATAGCGGCATACTGATTTTTTCAATGGATGTTTACTTTATAATGTTATTTCTTTAACAAATTCTATTTTAAATACAGGGTGGCCAACCAAAAACGAAACAAAGCCATTTGCAGGAACCTCGTCAACATTTTTACAGTATTTTTGACTTCACAACTTTTAACCACAAGCAACGGCAAGAATTACACTAAAATTTTTAAATGGAACTGGGGTCAAATAAGATATCTTTTGAAAGCTCTGACAATTCTCTTTATAATGGTTTTTAAATCTTTTATTTCCTCCCAATACTTAAAAAAAAATTACATGTTAAAATTCCAATTATTATAGTTGCTTACTTACTACTTATTTGATTAAATATTTAAACTGATGACCGCCCGCTTCTATACAATAATAAATATTTTGTTCAAAACGTTCAGGTACATTCCGAAGAATTTCCGCAGTAACGATTCTTTGACGCAAATCTTCCAACGACGCTGGTTGTGTTTTATAGATTTTAATTTTCAGATGTCCCCAAAAAAAAAAATCAAGGAGCGATAAAACTAGTGATCGCGAAGGCCATTCAATGCTGCCTCTTCTCCCAATCCAATGCTGTGGAAAAGTTGGTCCAAATACTTATGAACAATGCGGAGGAGCACCGACCTGTTGAAAATAAAAATTATCTTCGTCATACTGTGGATTATTTTTAAATATATCAGTCAAGGCAGGGTCAATAGCGTCCTCCAGTAATGGCAAATACATTTCGCCAGTCGAATTGCCTGGTAAAAAAAAAGGACCCAACAGTCGGTCACCACAAATGCCAGCCCATAAATTTAATTCGTGAAAAACTCTTGGGTTTGAATAGGGCCGTCCCGTGCAAAAAAAAACTACATTGATCGGAAAAACATATAGTAAAGAGGAACTGTGGATCGTTCCCTGCTCGTGCTCTCATTATTTCGCAAAACTGCAAATGGCGGTCATAATCATCCTCATTAAGTTCATGGATTAAACGTATTTTATATGGATGGATTATATTCTTCTTTAAAAGTGTTAGGATGCTAGTTCGATTGATCCTAGACACAGATGCCAGCTGCCTCGTACTCAACGTAGGATCAAAATGAACATGTCCCAAAACTGCACCGTTCGTGATTGTTTGCAGATAAGTTTCAAATTTAAAATAGAATTTCTTAATAAGTTATCATCTTAAATGCCTCTTAAAAATCTTGGGGTAATTCTTACCCTTGCTTGGGGTTAAAAGTAGTGGAGTCAAAAATACCGACACAAAAATGTCCTCCTTTAATCAAAAATCGACGGGTCAAAACGTTTTTCTAAAATATTGACGAGGTTCCTGCAAATGGCTCTGTTTTGTTTTCGGTTGGCCACCCTGTATTTTAAATGTAATTATATTAATAACTATATAAATAACTTTTAATTATCAATATTTTTTATTACTAAGAATTGTTTACCTAATTTGTGTATTTAATAGGGTTAAATAAAGTACGTTTTATTAAAAGGGAATAATTTATTTATATTGCTAAAAAAATGTCTCAAAATAAATTTTTTGTTGGTGAGTGTATTTTAGAGGAAATTATAGTGTGATGCTATTTTTTGTGATTAAAATACAAGCGATGTCAAGGGTTTTGTTTTCCAAAGTAAAATCATCCACATCGTTCATACATACTTCATTGTCTCCATTAAAAGCGTGTTTATAACACCGGACTTTTCATTTTATTCATGTCGAATTTTGCATATTACCACTGGATCAGTGAAAGAAAAATTCATCGCTGTAAATATGCAGCTAAAAATATATAAAAAGTATGCATTTCACTAATGCCTAATTTTTTATCCCGTGATTAATGGACCTAAACTATAAATTTGTAGATTAGAACTGTGTCATAGTACCAAAATAAGTTTTTTAATATCTTTGATGAAAAATTAAGTTTCCTTTACAATTAGACATCAAAATATGTTCATTAAATGATCGAAACCTTTTGAAAGCTGGTGTTCAAATTTCTTTCAAGGTATCAGAAAAAAAAATTTCAGTCCATACACGTTTTTTTTGTCTTTCCTACATTCACACAAAATCAAAAGGTCTGGCTGGTTTTGAAATGAAAGCACTGTATGTACGTTATAAATTGCTAGGATGACGAGAGTCAGAGATATAACAATAAAACCACATTTTTCATTCTTCCTGGAGGGGATATTCTCTTAGGCATTTAACTAGCGTGTTGTTCTAAAATAGTTGGTGATATTGCCCGGTGGGAGATTTTCTTAGGTCAGCAAGGGTTGGTCTTTTTTCTCCCAGAATATATTCTCTAATTGACTCGATAACACAACAGTCGCAGAGCAAGTGTTCTATATATTTTCTAATAGGTTTTCGCGATTTCTTTGCAGTAAATTTGTTAATGTTGTCATAAAAATTGGGTTCAATTTAACTTTTTTTTAAATAAGCTCATTATTTTGTATCTCTATTTTCTGTTATTTTTTTTAAATAAAGTAAAACACTTTTATTGTTTTAGTTTTACTGAAAAAGTCTAAAGGTTTCTCGAGTTTAGAAAGCATTAATACTCCGAGAGAAATAAATATACCGAAATGTTTATGTTAAACACTTGTTTTTCTACATATTTTTGATCAGAAATTTTAGGCCATGAAATGTTTGGAGCACTCTGTCAAGTATGGTTTTTAAACTATAAACTTCGTTTAAAAGTTTTGTAAGTAAATACATCAAATTGTAATAAAAATATTCCTATATCGACCCTTTATTGGATCTTTACTTTGTAGAATTATTTTTTACTTCTTTTGTCAGAAGTAACAAGAAATTTTGTGATCAACAGGTTCGTGTTGTAACTTTTAATAGCAATTAGATTTTATCTAAATGTTAAAAGACTTTAACGTTTTAAAGACTTAAAAGTTGGGTATTTTGTTAAAGTCGTCACTTAAATCTTACGTTTTAATGAGGAAATATTTAATTTCTAATTATGTAGAGTTGTGCTACGTAAACTGGGATTACCTTTCCTTCTTTGGTGTGGCTTTATTCACACTTTAAATTCTTAAGTCATAACAGTTATGTTACTTTATATTTAAATTGAATGAAGTACGCATGTAATTACGATACTATTATAAAAAATAAAAAGCCAACGAAGACTGAATTATTCTTTAACAGATTAAAGCGTATTTTCTATACTTTGTATTTATATTTGCTATAAATATAAAATTATTAGAACAAAAGACTTTAATAATGACGTTGTTTTTTTAACACAGCACCATTACCCCATTAAAATATTTTTAACTAAATTATTATTTGATTATGTTAACAATTACTAACTTTCCAGTGGAAGTTATGGTAATGGGTCCGTTTTTGCGAATCCCGAATTTTAACATCTCCGCATTTCAAGGTCCCCAGAGTTGAATACAATAGTTTTTAAGTGGACGTATGTGTGTAAGTACGTATGTGCGTATGTTCGTATGTGCGTTCGGAATGATATTGACGTAGGACCAATTGCATTCGACGCATAATTACGCAACTTAAAAGTGATTGGATTTTTAGCAAAATCGTTTAGGATGTTTTTTATGGAGAATAAAAAAACTGAAAAAAATGGTATACTTTCGGAATTATTTTTCGTCTTAATTATCTCGAGAAAAAAAAATGATATCAACGTGGGACCAATTGCATTTGACGCATAATTATGCAACTTAAAACTGATTAGATTTTCAGCAAAATCGGTTGTGCTGTTTTTTATGGAGATTTAAAAAACTAAAAAAAATGGTAAACTACCTGAATTCTGCAATATATAAATCATACCATTTTTAATACAGAATTTTAAGATCTTTTGAATAATTTTTTTTTTTGCTGCTGAAACTAACAGATAATATGATTATTGCATGTTAGGAATATTTGGATAAAATATATAATGACAATATTTTTTATAATAATAATACTTATAGCAACAAAACATATGGTATTTTTTTTTATTCTTTTCAGTGGACCTCTCGGGTCGCACCCAGACCGCTGATATTTCTTAAATAAGAACTGACCAAAGGGACCTTGGCACCTGGCGATAAAAAAAACTAATATTGGGTCAAATAATCGAGTTGGTATGTGGTGTTACATTGATATTTAATTTAACTATGTCTATCCATGTAAATAAAAATCAATTGCCGCATGTATAAAAGAACTTTACTTAAGAACGGTTCAACCAATTTGGCAGGATTTTGTGATGTTGTGTTCGTAATTGCCAGGGAAAGATCTGTTACAACAAAATTTTTTTAAAAATCCAGAAAAGTCAAAAATTTTAATAGAATTATTGCATAAAAATCTCAATAAAAAAAAATTGACAATCAGTTTAACAGTTCTGCTGTTAAATGTTTGAATAACAGCAACAAATTCCACATTGAATATTGATATTTTGCGAAGAAGACATAAATTGAAACCGATAGTTTAGTTCATTAAAGATTTTCGTTGTTGATGAGGATGCTAAAAGAAACTTTAAAGTACAGCCGGGTGGGTGGATGGGTAGAAAATAAAGAGGATAGCAAATAGAATAAGAAAAATTATCCACACACAATAATAAATGATGTAAAAGACAATTTATCATAGTTCGATCTGAAAATAACAAACCAACTAGGACAACTTTGTCGCACGTTTGGTGTTGACTTTCGTACACTTTAAATATATAACACACAAAAAAATATAAGGGTTATAATTCTGATTAATAAACTGCTAGACTTTCGTACATACATGCCTATGATCCCGCCTTTTTCCAGCATAGGTATTGTAAATTTCGGAATGATAATAAATGTTTGAATAGTGTACATTAAATACCTTCATTACCGATGATTTGATATTTTTTATTATGCTAGCCAATTGTTTTTGTTAGTCCTAAGTTATGTGCTGTTTAAAATTTAAATAAATTTATTCAAATAACAGATTCATAGAAATTTCTACTTTCGTTAATGGTTACATAATAATTTTTTATGTATTAGTGGCAGACAAGTGAATATTATAGGAATTTTATCTAAATTTTTGACTATTTTAAAACAGTAATATGGAATTATTTAAATTGACTTCAACCAACAACAATATTTAGTTATTTATAAAGCAAATACTGACAAGACAAACAAACAATGGAAATATTTAGGCACACGACAAAGCAACAGTAGCCATTTTTGATTCATTGATTCATTTTGCGAGGTTTGTAGGTATGACGTCAGGGTAAAGGTCAATTTTTTCTACTGTAACGTGGCTGATAACATACGTCAAGCAATGTGTATAAACAAAGAAAATGGCGAACAGATTTAAACAAATAATGGAGCTATTAAAAAAACAATTATTCAAGACATAATTCGTATTAAGAAGGTGCTTAATATTAACCTTTAAAATTCAAACTTCAAAATATTACGCATAGGACTAACTTGGGACCCCATTTTAATTCTTATTTAGAAACCGGCTTTTTTTTGTTTTGATTTTTTTGATAAATGTTAATTAAAAACTGGCCTTAATTAAAGTGATTTATTACAAAAAAGAAACGTATGTAAAAATAATATAAAGTTCCTAATCGACCCCAGTCAAAAAACTAAAAGACGAAATTTTAAATTGAATATTGGGGGTATTCACTATACACTACAAACAAAACCAAAAAATACGAACATATAATAAAGGAATTAAAAGGAATTAAAATTTTAAATAATAAACGATTTATTTACAAAAAACAGAACTATAAGGTTAATAAAGATGCAGCATATCTTTTATTTAAACTATAGATTGCCACACTCCTCTTTTTACGAGTAGATCTGTTAATTTAACGTTAACACATTTTTGCAGACAAAAATTTATTATTGTTATTTAATTAAAGAAATGATTTTCCTCATGTCATTTCCTCCTATTAATCCTTAAATATACGAGTATAATTTTTAAGCAAATTTTAATATCGTTTCCTTTCAGACAACTTTATTGTCAATTTTTAAATGGATTACATAAATTATTAGATAAATATCATGGTGGAACTAAGTGGTAAAATAAATAATTATAAGTGTCTGTAGCTGTCATCTATTATCGCGTGTTTTCGGAACCCGGTCGTTTTTTCAATTAAATCTTCTGTGAATTATAATTAGCTGTGGAAAGTTAAGTCTGACAATTATTTTTCAGATAATAAGGAAACAATATAAATAAAACATTCATAAATTTGTGATTCTAAGAACTTTCGGAACAAAAAAGTAACTTATTTTGTTTTTAATTTAAAATAATTGATGAATATTGATTACATACCTACTGATACAAACTGTATACAAAGATATTGATTAAAAAAAAAAAGTGAATGAAACTGAGAAGATGATATGGGATGTGCAAGCAGAATTTAGAAGACGATGGAGATATATGGATCATTACGAGGTATAGTCGAAAAATTCTTGGCTAGAAGTCAAAAGGTTTATTGTGCTTTAATAGACTTGGAAAACGCCTATGACAGAGTGGTGAGGAATGAATTGTGGTCGACATTTTCTATGTATGGGGTGAGCGGTAGTTTAATACGAGCACTGAAATTACTTTACGAGGATTCCAGGATAAACAGAGCTTGCACGGACTAAATTAACATAAAAAAAGACAGGGATGAGAGGCTTCGCCATGGTTGTTTAACCTATACACAGACGATTGTTTAAAATATATAAAAGAGAGTGCATATGGATTGAAAATGAATGATTTAATCATCAAATGCATTCTTTACGCCGATGATCAAGTCATATTAGCGTCATATGAAGAAGAGTTGCAGGCGATGGTTAATGTTATGCATGATGCCCTGAAAATCAAAGGAATGATAATAAATGTAAGCAAAACTAAAGTAATGGTTTTTGAAAGAAAAGAAAGCATGACAAACTGTGAAGTTCTGATTAAAGGAGAAAAAGTGAAACAAGTAAATGAATTTGTGTACTTGGGTTCAAAGTTTACGAGAGATGGAAAATATGTAACATTGAACAAAGGGTGTTGGCAGCAAAACAAATGAATGGGGCACTGCATAGCTTTATGAACAGCCAGAAAATGTCAAAAAAGGTACGTCTGACTGTGCATAGAGGAGTGTTGTTTTCTACTCTTATGTTTTGTAGTGAATGTTGGGTTTGGCAAAAGAAGAATAAAAATAGGATTATTGCTGCGGAGATGAGTAGTCTGAGAAGAATAGCCGGAGTGACTCGATTGGATAAAGTAAAGAATAGTAAGATAAGAGAACGCTGTGGTGGTAAAGAAGATGTGGTTACAAAGATATATAAAGGAATGCTTAGATGGTTTGGACACATAGAAAGAATGGATAAAGGAAGATTGACGAAACAAATTTATAAGGTGAGTGTGAATGGACAAGTCGGTAGAGGTCGACCTTGGCGAACATATCTCCATCAGATCAACATGGTTTTAAAGATAGGCCAGGTCAAAAGTACCAACAAACAACGAACATGTATGAGAGCACTGATGAAAGTAGAGAAAGCAGAAGATGTGTGTAAGAACCGTGATCTCTGCCTACCTATGAAATTTTTAATACTATACTCTAATAAAAAGTTTTAACAGGTTTATTTTTTTTAATTTTGTTTCATACAAATAAATGTCTTAAATTTCTTTTGCTTCAGTATGAATCAATATTTTGTAGCAATCTTTTTTCAATTTATTTTTTGTTTGTTCGACAACTTTTTATTAATCGTAATAAAATCTCCATTAGAAACGTTCGTAAGCAACAAAACATAATAAAACCAATAAGTCCTTTGGTTTAATCTTTAAATAATCCTCGATAAAATTGGCAACAGCAAAAACAAAATCCAAGAAAAAATCAATTAAGGTGGAGTAGTGACCACATAATTAAATTCTTTTCTTTAGACTTAAAGCGGTAGGAAAAAAACAAATATACAAAAGTCTGAAGTTCTCCAACTTTAGATTTGGAAGCTATTACCGAAGACAATAGAACTAAATTTTTTGTAACAAATATAAATGAATTTTTAAAAAAAAAATTTAATTATGACAACAAAAAGGTCGACAAAAGTTATACCATGTATTTGGAGTTCCTAAGTGTATAATATAATTGTTATCGACCTTTTTGTTGCCGGCAGCTCCCATGTCTGGGTTTTCTGTTGACTGTTTTTCCAATGCTTGGGCTTTTAGTTACCTGCCTTTTTGTCAATTGAGATTTTGTTCGTCGACTGGTGGTTTTTTTGGCCTCCAGTTAAATACTACTGTATACTTGGGCTTTCTACTTGGTGTAAAGAACTTTGCAGTAAAATTTAGTACTCAGCAGTCCATTAGTTTCCGTTTTTTAAGAGGAAAACCCATTTAGCAGTTATGTTAAGAAGCATATAAGTTTCCATTATATGCTGGATGAAGTTTGGATGATTTCCATTGGAAACTCAACAATCATTTTCCTGCGATTGTAAACTCAGACGCAGACGTTTCCACAGTAGGAAAAATCGGATTTCCTTTTATTGAAGACATCCACCGTGAGAATCTTTTTCTTTTATTATTATTAGTAACTTCTAAATTTATTTTATTTTGTTTTTTCTTCCAGCAAACGTTGTATACAATTTTTTTTCTATTTTTAATAAACCTGTATTAATAATTGTAGGTTTTTTTAATTGTTTCTGGGTGATAATAACGAAGTTTGTACAACCGAAACACGTCGATTATTTAGCTCGTTTTGTGGTACCACATTAAAATAATACGATTGGAGTTGTTTGGGGTCAATTCATTTTTAGTGATTTTTCTTTATAAAATCACTTGGTGCCCTTACGTGGTTTGGTAATTTTAGTTTTATAGTTAGTTTAATATATTCGAAAATATAAGTCCGTGAATTGATCTTTACATCCCCTCAAATTTAATCTAATCGAGAAATCAAGGAATCACGGAACCCTGAGCATAATATTTTAATCTTTTTTCTTTAGGTTACTTAGCTGCTAATAAATAGTTTAAATATTAAAATTTAAAATACATTATATTTTATTTGTTCAATTAATTTAAATTATAATTATTTGATTCTTTTCCATTTCAAACACTTAGTTAAAATTATTTAAAATTATTTTTTAGTACTTGGACATCAATTTATTATTTCGTTTCACATTTTTGGTAAAATTTAATTTAATAAAATATTCTTCTTCCAGTGCCTGTCTGTTACCGGACGTTGGCGATCATTCTGTCAATAATTATTTTATTAATTGCAACCCTAGATAGACCCGTGGTGGAGGTTGCTAACTAAGTTCTCAGGTTATTAAGCTATAAGATCCTCCTTCTGCCTGGTCCCCTCTTTCCAAGCACCTTTTCCTATAGGATAAGCTGCAACAGACCGTATCTTTCGTTATTTCTCATGATGTGTCTTAAGTATTCCAATTTCCGACTTATGACTCTACTCATGATCTCCATTGCCTTGTTTAAAATGTCGAGTACTCTTTTGTTTGTATTTAACATGGGCTGTCCAAGTGATTCTTAGTATACGTCGATACACCCACATCTCAAATGCGTCCTACCTTTTACTGGCTGCATCTGTTACAGTCCATGACTCAACTCCATATAGGAGCACAGGAAACACATAGCATCGCAAAAGTCGTATTTTAGTTGTTAAGTTCAGAAAGTTGCATTAAAACAATTTCGACATTTTAAGGAATGCAGCACCAGCCCTCTCTATTCGATAACGTATTTCGAGAGAATTATCCCAACTTTCGTTGATTGTAGTTCCCAAATATGTTGTAGTCTCTACCTGTTCAATAACTGTATTATTTATAATAAGCTGCCTGGGTGATGGTGGATTTTCGCTTATCACTATGTATTTGGTTTTATTCATATTTATATCTATTCCATAGTCCTGACTGTGCATTAAAAGCTAGCTCATCATATTATGTAGGTTCTCTAGTTTGTCGGCAAATATTACTGTATCATCCGCAAATCAGATGTTGTTGATTAGTTTACTATTTATGAGAATTCTTGCTGTTGAATCACACAGCGCTTTATTAAATATTTCTTCTGAATATATGTTAAATAAAAGTGGTGACAACACACACCCTTGTCGCACGCCCCGTTGAATTTTTATTTTATCAGTCATCTGACCTTTGTTTTTAACTTGTGCTGTTTGATTCCAGTAGAGATTTTTTATTACCCGGAGGTTATTGTTGTCAATACCTATCTTCTTCAACACTTCTATTAACTTGTTATGTTTTACTGTATCAAAAGCTTTCTAAGAGTCTACAAACCATGCATGTATGTCACAGTTCATATCTCTGCATTTTTGAAATAGAACTTGTATGAAAAACAATTTCTTTCTTGTTCCTGTTGCCTTTCGGAATCCAAATTGACTGTTCACCATATGCTCTTCACATTTCGAGTATAATCTCATATCTAGATTTTTTAAGAAGGTTTTAAGAAGATGACTCATGAGGCTTGTGGTACGATAGTCATTGCATCGTCTTGAAGTGGATTTCTTTGGTAAAGCAATGAAAGTAGATTTGAGCCATTCTCTGGGAATCTTTCCAGTAATATATATTTTATTGAATATTTTAGTTAATTTATCAATACTTTTGGCGTATAAGAGTTTGAGAAGTTCTCCTTGCATTTCATTAGGACCAGGAGTTTTCCCGTCTTTATTTAGAGAGATGGATTTACGAACTTCTTTTGTTGTTATGGAAGGTCCTGTGTTGTCTTAAGATATTTCCACTTCTGGCCGTTCATCTTCGAAAAGTTCTTTTATATAATTTTGCCATGTTTGTAGTTCTTCCTTTATATCTGTGATGGTTTGATAAAATAATTTAACAGGTATTAGAAGAACTTTTCGCTACAAAATTAGCAGCTCTTGAGTTGGAATAATTTAGTTTTATAAAAGTAACTTATGACGTTACACACAATTGGCTTTAAAAAGAAAACTTTAACGTAATTTTCGCCCAACATTTGGGGTATTTGTAAGTGTTTTTTACAGTTTTTTTTTTATACTGAAAATAGTCGCAAAAAGGGTAGACCTATCGTGTGGGCCGCGGTCGGTTACAGAAAATTGGCACCCAACTTTAGAAAAACAGTTTTATTTAGAAAAAAAAGCAACTGAACAATATTTAATAGGAACATTAACATAATAAATAAGCTTTATATTACATTTTAGTGATTGCCAGATAATTTTTAAATAATTATTATAAACCTAATAATTAAAAAAAATTGTAATTAACAAATCTAAATTTAATTATATTGTTAATGTTTGGTAAAATCCCCTGAAACCTCTGTTATCTTTAAATTTGTGCGCCACTGGATTAACTCAATTAATACGTTTGCTGCCTCATACTGTACAAAATCCATTAAAGGATTATCCCGCAGTTTTGTAGCATGTATGGCCCACAAATTTTCATTCAATGAAATATAAATTTCTGAAACCGCAGTCTATAGCTCTTTGTTGTACCTAAGGTGTATAAAAAATTACTTATCGCCATTAAAGCCGATTACACACAGTTATTTAAAATTCATAGACGGCTTGATTTAAAATGTTATTTAAATGTTTTAATAATGAAATTAACGCAACAACATATTAAATCATACAAATTACATAAATATAGTCACGCCTTTTTACCGTAGGGGTAGGCAGAGACTTCTTCCTTTCACTTGCTACGGCTCTTTCACACGTCTTTTGCTTCTTCTACTTTTATCAGTGGTTTCATACATGCTCGTCGATTGTTGGTACTCTTGACCTGGCCATTTTTTAAAACAATGTCAAATCATGCAAATTCGGATACTTTGAAAATGAATTAGCTTTAAAACATTATTTTTCTATATTGGAATTAAAATTATTTTTAAGAGTTAATAACAAGATTGACCTAATGTTAAAAAAATTTTACGGGTTGCACTCTGGGAGTGCCGGCAGAAGTGAAAACGAAAGTATTAACGCGCGTGAAAATATTATTTTTAATCTGAAAAATATTGTCTCCAGATTTCCACAGTTTATGAATAATGCATTATTTTTATTAACGCTTTATTATAAATCATATATTAAACATCAGTACCAGATTTGAATGTTTTCGATTTCTTTCTTCCGCTTTTTGCTTGATCTTCTTTCAATATGGCGCTTTTCTTCCTACCTCGACTTTTTCGTTTTCGGCTACCTCGTTTTCGGTTTTGTCGCCCGTCTTACGAATTTTCGATCAGGCCACTTGTCCTGACGCGAGTTTAAGATTTTTTACCCATTACAAAAAAAGTTCACAGCGTGCCATATAAGAAGTTATCACTTCATAAAAATTATGGTGTAAATAGGACACTTGTAGCAAAACTAATGGTACAAGTTTAGTAGGGTGTGTTGCCTTCTCTTTTTTGGATCAACAGCATTTTTGTGTCTAGTCATGCTTCCTAATAAATTTTGGATAATATCTGGTATACGAACTTGACCAAGAAAATTAGGTACCTTCCCAGCTATGTAAGATTGAGCGTTGTCTTGTATAAACAGGAAATTAAGTTCTAAAAAAAGGATCAAAACGTATACAATATTCTCAAAATAGCCATTAGCATTCATAAATCTCGTGGAGAATTTTTGTTTGAAACCAAATTGGTGGTCTGGAATGATATTGTTTATAGGTGATACCTATCTACTTCTTTAATTCTACGTAACAGTATCTGCTCAAATTTTTTTGACTTTATTGGCAATAGATTTATCGGTCTATAAGAAGTAGGTTGTGTGGTTAGTTGTCCCTAAACTTAATGAAATAAATTTTATGCAGTTTGATGTGCATCCATACCATTTTCTCAAATTGCGCAGCCATGATATTCTTCTCCTTTCTACACTTCTCTTTTCCTGGATTTTTCCTTGTATAATTATTTTAAGCATGGTGTATCGTTCTCCACGTGTAATGTGTCCCAGGTATTGTAGTTTTCTGGTTTCTATAATTTTCATTCCTTTGTTTATTCTCCTTATGACTGATATCTTCAGGATTCTCCTATAAACCTACAATTCCAATGATTCCAGTTTCATAATGGTTGCCGCTTCAGCGTCCAAGCTTCCATGCAGTGGAGTAACGTCGAGAAAATATAACAAAAATATATAAGAAATATTGGTATTTTCAAATTAATTAATAATGTATTACAAGTAGGGGGTTGCAATTTAAATTCTTCTAATTAAAGCAAGTATTTAATTAAACATTGAAATTCATTTGCATGCTTTTGGTATGTACCCAAAAAAAAACAAAATTATTTACGGTTTTAACGAAATAAAAAAATCCTATAATCAAATTACGTTCAAATTTATTTGAAAAAAAATTACATATTACGTGGTGCAGTGAGTGAGAAAATAAATATTGTGAATATTGGATAGGTATGTGTCGACGACTACATGTTTAAAATTATTCAATTTATCAATATCACGTAAAATTGATCGAGCAAAATTGCAATTTTAAAATCTTATTGGAATTATTTTGTTGTATATTTTATATTTTGGTATCCTTAGAAACCTAAATAACGAAAAATGTGAAAATGGTATGAAATAACTGTACACGATCACATTTTTGCGGCCAAACAAATAGAAAAAACATAGCTCAGTTAGAAAAACTCGAAAAAAAAAATTGTAATATTTTTAAAAGAAAAAAGTAAATAAAAAACTTTAACTATAAAAATGATATCCAAAAAAAATATACATAAATTACATAAACAAAAATAATGAAATTTTAAAAGAATTCGAAACTAAAGATGAAGTAAGACAATAAGAAGCCCTAAGCACTACCTTTTTAACATATTTATAGATCCCATAATTAAGAAAAGTAAACCAGCAATAAAAAAACTCCAACCAGTGACAATAAGAGAATGTGCTTTTGCCGATGACTTGGTAATAATGGCCGATACCGAAAGAGGACTACAGAAAAATACCCAGAACCCTGGAAAGAAATGGAATGAAAATAAATATTTAAGAATGGATCTTACGAAATCATAATAATAATAATAAATGTATGTAACACTGATATCTCTACGTACCGCATTTGAGGTATATTTAAATTTAGCGCGCATCAAAAACTTTTTGACTTTACCACATATAATTAACATAGTAAATTTTTATAACCAACCGAACTGAGCATTGGCAATTAACCGACCTTAACGTCTTGTTAAAGTTTAAGAAAAAGAAGAAAAATTAAATTTTTAGTAATTATTTGCTAATTACTCTTACACATTCTAACAGATCGTTTTGTAGGTAAACGTAATGTTAGAAATATTTGTTCTTTCCCGTTGATACCATATTTATTATAATCTGAACGGTACTTTTGAGGAAATAAAATAAAATCTGTGATTTCCCATCAATGGTAAAGACAAAATATCTCTATTATTAATATTTCTTTTCTGGTTCCTTGTAGCTCTTTTAAAATTTAACTAAATATAATTATAATTAATTTATTATAATGTACAAATATGCAAAGTTTTATTAAATTTTGAACGATAATCTAGACACGCGGTAGTTGACCCCCTCATAACTCAAAAACTATTTTACATAAACATGTCAAATTTGGCTCATATATTAAGACTTGCTAGATACATATGTGCTCCAAATTTCATAAACACACCTCAAACAGTTATTTAGATATTAACGTCCAAAAATTGTCATTTTTATCACTGACTGACCTATAGACCAAAACTCTAACCCAGTTCCAGATGGCCTAGAAGTTCAAATTTGGCATCCAGATAGATAGTTGGGTTAATGCAAAGTAATAAATTGAAAACTAGTAAATTTTTATTATTTTATTATAATTTTTTAATTAATTCCATTAGGAACACTTACTTATCGTGCCTGTAATGTAAAAATCAGCAATAAAAATTGATGACAGCAAGACTTTATGTGGATTTTAAGGTCTTAACGTGTATATACAACGAGTGGAATACACTCTTTATTTTTTTTAATCCAAACATATCAGTTTTAGTACTTAAAAGTAAGAGTATAGCTGAACTTTCGTATTTATTACGTTATTAACTGGGATTTGGTACTAATCATTATTTTAATATTTAGAGCACATCAATAGTGTAAGATAATTACTTATAAATAAATAATTAAATAAAATAAGTATAAACAGAAAACGCGTAAAAAAATTCCGGATACTGAATGGGCCTTAATTTTTAAAAGAAATGATATTATGATATTTTAATAAAATATTTCATGTTGTTATAAATAAATTTAAGGACTGACCATTAAACTTGGCACCCATTAAGATCTCACTTCTTTTGCCTTTGAAGGCATATATGATAATATTGAATTTGGATCTCATTTTACATTTATGTTCTTGATGGGATTTTAATAACGACAGTAGTACTTACATTAAGTCCTTTTAACTGTCTTCTGCTAAATAATCCTTAAGTGTAATCTATCTTTCTGACAGTTTTAACGGAAACACTAACATCTGTAGCTTGCAAAAGTTGCCTCTGAAACTCTGGATAAGATACAGTGTGGTTTTTTTTGGTATTTGTACCAGTTGTGTTAAGGTAACTTTTTCGTCACTTCTTTTTGGCCCATTTTTTATGGTGCCCACCTTCAAAAAAATTTAAGTACGTTATAAAAACGAGTTGTTTAACTTCCACGATTGCTGCAACCTTTTTGTTTTACATTCCCTGCTTTACCAAAGTAATAATTCTTCTCCCTATTTCTGATAACCCAACACAAGGCATTTTGTCAAATATCGCACAGTATCAATTTATCAACCAGACTACAATTTTCAACTGAATAGAAATATCAAGGACACAGCAAAAACTCTTATGAACTTTTTATGAATGTCACTGTTTTTGTTATTAAACACATTTATCTCTTGTTTGCATATTATGTTTTTTGCAATAAAAAGTATTTCTCATAAATATTAAGTAAATTCCAATTAAATTGGTTTTGATTTGTTTATTTTAAAACAAAAATAACTAATATTTTAAATATACAGGATGGCCAATCGAAAACGAAATAGAGACATTTGCAGGAACCTCGTCAACATTTTAGAAAAACGCTCAGACCTATAGACTTATTAAAGGGTTTTTTGACTCCACTTCTTTCAAAGCGAGGGTAAGAATTGCATTGGAGGGGCCGAAAAAACATGAAATTTTCGACCTGCTTTCGGTTTTTGGTCTATAACTTTTTTCCTTACATTTTACAGTTAGTCATTAATTATTAAATTTTCTACAATTTGCACTAGCTAAGCATATTTTTTCACTAACTAGTAACCGAGATACAGCTCTTAAAAAAAAGGCAATTTCATCAAATTGATCAAAAATGACTAAAAATGCAGATTTTCACTCAATATTTACTTAATTACTCATCCAATTCAATTGTATAATGACGAGGTAAAGAGGCGGGGTGGGTGGTAAACGTTTTAGATATCCATGACCCCCTCTTCTGAGCAGCATTATTTTTTATTTTAAATTTAGTCGGCCGATAAGAGTAAATACATGCAAAAAAATAATAAACATAAATATAGTTATCATACAGCAAAGGAGTATTTCCGTCCATGTTGAAAAACGCTAAAGTCCAACCGATTCCGAAAAAAAGAAAGAGGACAATTCCTGCGAATTATCGCCCTATTGCATTGTCATATCCAAAGTTATGGAAAAAGCGATAAACACAGAACTCATCAAATATCTGGAGAAATTTGAGATAATTCATGACAGACAATATGGATTTCGACAACTTCGGTCTACTGTAGATTTGCTGGCTTTTGTCACTCAGCTTTGGACAAACACTATTAAAAAGTTTGGTGAATTCCGTGCAATAGCCTTGGATATATCTAAAGCCTTTGACTGCGTTTGGCACCAGGCATTGTTAAGTAAATTATCTGCCTACGGACTCCCAACCAAACTGCGCCAATGGCTCTTGAGCTTCATGCAAGATCGCTCCTTACATGTGGCAGTTGACGGTATTTCTTCTGATGCGTTTAAAACTAATGCCGGGTGCCCCAGGGTTCCATCCTGTCCCCCACTTTATTTATTTTACACATCAACGACCTCTTGAAAACCACCACGAACTCCATTTACAGTTTCGCAGACGATAGCACACTTGTCTTAACTTTCACATCCCATCGATCACTTTCGGTGAATGATACAAATAGACTCAGAGGCAGGAACAGGTTAGGTTAGGTTAAAGCAATCGTCGAGTGGGGAACCAACAATCTTGTTCAGTTCAACGCCCAAAAAACACAAAGTGCCACGTTTTCCAAGAAAGTGAATTCCTCAAATCATCCCATCACAATGTCCGGAAATACCCTTAAACCAAGTCCCTCCATCTCGATTTTGGGAGTTACGGTGTCCAATAATATGTCTTGGCATGACCATGTTGCTAACATCGCAAAGTCGGTAAGCCAGAGGCTAGGTTTTCTGTGGAAAGCCAGAAAGTTTTTTACTCCTGATTAACTGTTGACGACGTACAAGGCTCAAATCCGACCTCTACTGGAGTATTGCTCGCATATTTGGGGTTCAGCACCAAGGCATTCTCTTCGTCTTCTAGATTCCATTCAGAAAAGAGCCATTCGTTTGATAAACAGCTCAACTCTCACAGATACCCTTCACCCTTTATAACATAGAAGAAGAGTTGCAGACCAGTCATTGCTCTACAGATATTTCCATGGCAGATGCTCCAGAGAAATAAAAACTCTTGTACCACCATTGGCCACATTCGGCCAAAGAACTAGGCACGCTGATCAGTCTCACACATTTACAATCTTAATCAAGAATTCTTCTTTTACAGGGCTGCTACGGAATGGAATAAGCTTTCAAAATCAGTTTTTCCAGAGAACTATGACCTGCAACTTTTTAAAAAGCGTTTCCACAATAATTTCCTTTCTATAATCCCTTCCCCTTCTAATAGTCGCAGTGCGGACCGTCCGCGGCCCACACGATAGGTCTACCCTTTTTGCGACTATTTTCATAAAAAAAAAAAAAACATGCTGCATAAAAAAATATGTACATAGCTTGAAGAGCTTTGAAGCTTTGAAGATTTCAATTATAATTCAAATTGTTAGCTTTGAGCTTCTTGTCTGCTTTTGTAGCTACGTGCTGCGCTGCAACATCCAGACTTTTATTTGCAAGAAAGGACTTTAAGAATGCCGTTGAGAGCTGCATTCTTCTGCGTGCTTTGGTTAAAGTCGAGCCCCAAACTGATGAAAGTTTATCTGAACATAACCAGGTTTGCACTTGGTTGTACGTGAGGAAGGTATGGTATCTTGCTGCATCACTGGTAGGAGGAAGTCGAGTAAGTTGGCACTTTGGTTTTTCCGCGAACTTCATAAAAATCTGACACCGTTTTAAGTCCAGGTTATTAGTGGATCTTTTTTATATTCGATAGTTGCTTTTTAGATTTTACACCATGCAGAATTTTTTATGAAGAATACCTTTTTTTGTAAAATTAATAATAAAAAGGTTTTCCACATGCTGCCAACTTGAGTAGACACACTGTTTATGTATATTTATTAAATTTGCTAATAACTCATCAGTATAAAGGTTCCTATATATTTAAGATGCATAGTGAAATATACATTGTTCGTAAACTGAAAGCCCAGGCGGAAGGTGATGATCCTTATCATTGATTTGTATTAATTAAATGTTTTGTTGTTCTACTATACTAAACCCTATGATTATTTCATTTGTAACCCACATTGTTCCAAATTTGCATACCCCAGTTATTACTAAGCATTTATATGGTGGTTCTTATTTAATACAACGTCTTGATGAATGGTATTAAATCCATTGTGTAGGTATCTTAAAACATATAATACGAACCTTATATAATAGTTGACTCAATAATACTAGTAAAACACAGATCATATAAAAAAAGGTATTGTATAGGTACATATATGAATATTTAAAAAAATATGTCCAGAAAAAAAGTGATAAATAAAATTACACACATAACATGAACCAAAATAAAACAAATAACTAAACTAGCCAAAATATAAAGGTTTTATCGATTGGTAGATCTGTGTAAAACCGATTAATGATAACATTTACAAAGAGTTATGTATTTATTATTCACAACCGGCATTAGTTTAATATCACACTCTTACCACACCAGGCATACCAGTAACCCTCATCATCTGTCACTACTTGAGAGAAAAACTCTATATTTATCTATCAGGTTTTATAATCACTTACCTACTGATATTAAATCAAAGCAACACTTCCAAGCAGTGTAAAAACCTCTACCTAATTGAAATGGAACCTTACAGGGCTGACGAATACCCCAGTAAAATAATCTGAAGCAAACCATTTATTTTTTTGTGTGATATTTTCTTTTTTGACTGGCTGCTACATTTTCATAGGTAATAACGTACATTATTATTATTATTATTTTATTATAATTGTGTGTTGGCAACAGAGGCAATTGGCACCACTTCACAGCTAGAGTGATACATTCTGTGGTATTTCAGACCTACTTATTTTATTTATATTTTATTAAAAAGGTTTAAATCTGTTATGAACTTTACTACCTTCTCTAATTCTTCTGGATCAGTTAGATTATCTTTTAGATTATTCGCTAAGTTAAATTGTGTATCGAGACCTTGGTAGCTAATTTACTTTCATGAATACAACAGAGACAATAGAAGCACTATTCGCCTTTAATGTTCCGAACGTGAATCAACCACTTCAGTTGCTTTCTCAATTAGAACAAAGCATTTGATAGAGTTCGTAATATTTTCACCACAGTGCCAAAATAAAGCATGATGCATTTGTAGAAATGTAGAGACAAAGGATAATGAGACAGGGACGTGTTGTCGTCATCCTTTGACTTAAAAAAAACTTAATTTTACTCGGCACCTTTTAGGGGTGATAATTTGAGAGGGGGTGGGCTAAAAAAATTTTGTTATAGGAAAGATCTATCATAATTTCATATTAATTACCTCCTAAATTTTTTCGCATGAATTTAGAGGTACTACACAACTGCTCGCTTGGAACACTGCTATGCGAAGCAGAAAGATACTTCAAGAATACTTTTTTCAGGGTTGCATAGGGACAAAAAGATATTATTTCTGTCATTGCAATATCCACTTTATCGAAATTAAGATATTTTGATTTAAAACACGAACACTGAGTTTCGGTGCAGCCGACGGTTTGGCCGATTTTTCGTCAAAACCGAAAATAGATTTTTGGCCGAAACAAGCCAAAACCGAATTTTTGGTCGGTCATTAATTATTATTAACATTAGATATCTTATTATCCAATTACAAAGTCATTACAAGACTTACATACCTGTACATTCACTTAATCCCTCTTTCCGGCCGGCCAGCAAGAGGAAAACTGTATTGAACAAAAGTGTAACTCGTACATTAATTATATTTATTTTAACATTATTTATAACTTACAAGACTTTAACGATGACTCAATTTACTGCGCATGAAAAAGATTTGATAAAAAAATGTTATTATTAAGGAAATAAAATACACAGAAATGTGTAGATTTATTTGCAGAAACTTTTGCAGATAGACCTATACCTACAAACCATCATAAATATTCAATTTTAAACATTCTTGGCGTTTAAAAACAAATTGTAAAAAATGCCATAAAAAACAGGTATCCCCAGAAAAAAAATCAAAATAGAACTACGTGGTATTATTGAAGTTGACGCAACAAAGAGCACTCGCACGATTACCAAATAATTGGATGTTAGTCATAGACAATTGTTTAAAGGATTTGAAAGAGAGTGCGTATGGATTGAAAATGAATGATTTGATCGTCAAATGCCTTCTTTACGCCGATGATCAAGTCATATTAACGTCATTTGAAAAGGTGTTGCAGGCGATGGTTAATGTTATGCATGATGCCCTGAAAATCAAAGGGATGAAAATAAATATAAGCAAAACGAACGTAACGGTTTTTGAAAGAAAGGAAAGCATGACAAACTGTGGAGTTTCGATTAAGGAAGAAAGAGTGGAACAAGTAAATGATTTGTGTACTTGGGTTCAAAGTTTACGAGAGATAGAAAGTATGACAGTGACAATGAGCGAAGGGTATTGGCAGGAAAACAAATGAATGGGGCACTGCATAGCATTATAAATAGCCAGAAAGTGTCAAAAAAGGCTTAATGGTGTGTTGGTTCCTACACTTATGTATGGTAGTAAATGTTGGGTTTGGCAAAAAAAGCATGAAAGCATAGGATTAATGCTGCGGAGATGAGTAGTCTGAGATGTATAGCCGGAGTGACTCGATTGGATAAAGTAAAGAATAGTGAGATAAGAGAACGCAGTGGTGTGAAAGAAGATGTGGTTACAAAGATAGATAAAGGAATGCCTAGATGACATAGATGAAGAAAGATTGACGAAACAAATTTATAAGGCGAGTGTGAATGGACAAGTTAGTAGTGGTTGACCTCGGAGAACATATCTCGATCAGATCAACATTGTTTTAAAGAAAGGCGGTTTAAGAGTACCAACAACCGACGAGCATGTATGAGAGCTTTGAGGAAAAAAGAGGAAGCAAAAGATGTGTGAAAGAACCGTAGCAAGTGGAAGGAAGTGGTCTCTGCCTACCCCTATGGGAAAAGGGCGTGACTTTATATTATTATGTATGTAGTCATACTGCTTTTAGTATGCTTTTAGTGTTTAAATTTTTATTTTTTTTTATTTTTACTAGTAGTTATTTAAGAATTTACAAAAAAATGTTTTAATACTTTAGGTACTTAGTGGGTATTTATCCATTTTGCAGACATAAAGTAATTTAGCTGCAGAAAAACAAAAATGCACAGTTATAATTCATTCGCAACACTTTAAAATAATTGAGTCTTAACCTCAAAAACGTGACATAAAGATACATAACCGTTACATACACGGAACAAAGCTCTATATCTACCGACTAATACAGCTATAACAATGGTGTATAAATACTGAACAATGTTAATTATTAGGACATTTAATCGATAACAATCTGATTGATATCTAAAAGTCATTATTTTAAAAATATAATTTGCAATAATCATACGCTTTGGGCTCGTTTGTTGGTCTCGCGACCTGCCATAATAATATCTTCTTATCTAATTTAAAAGAACGCGTATTTCAGAGTGAATCAGCAAAAAAATGTTTACATTATATTGACGAACACTAACTAGAGGTTGTTCCGAAACTATCTTTCATCGTGTGTTTAATTTAAAACGACGCTTGTCATCGACTAACAGAAATTACCAATTATTGGTTTATCGGACACTGATCTCTTTTTTAATTAATTTTACGTCTGTTATCATCACCTTTTTCTTTGTTTTTTTAATTTTTTTTTAATTTTATAATTGCTCTTATTAGATATAATATTATTGTCTTGAAATCTTTTGTAAATTAAAACAGCTAAAGAAATGACTATTAAAGATTTATAATCAAAAAAGCTTGTTGAAAAAGATAAAGAATCTGCAACCTTTTGACGACTAATAAAAGTTATTTTTGACAGCTCTTATTTAGTAACCGTTTTTTAACATCCCAGTGGAAGTAATAATAATCCGATTTTGCGAATCCCAAATTTTGACATATCTCCACATTTCAAGGTCCCCAGAGTCGAATATAATAGTTTTTAAGTGGACGTCTGTATGTGTATGTACGTATGTGCGTATGTTCATATGTGCGTTCGGAATTATTTTTCTTCTCAATTATCTCAAAAACATAAAATGATATCGACGTGAGACCAATTGCATTCGACGCATAATTGCGCAATTTAAAACTGATTAGATTCTCAGCAAAATCGGTCAGGCTGTTTTTTATGGTGAATCAAAAAACTGAAAAAAAAGGTAAACTGTCGGAATTATTTTTCGTTTTGATTATCTCGAGAACAAAAAATGATATCGATGTAAGAACAATTGCATTTGACGCATAATTATGCAATTTAAAAATGATTAAATTCGCAGCAAAATCTGTCAAACTGTTTTTTATGGTGAATCAAAAAACTGAAAAAAAAAGGTAACCTTTCGGAATTATTTTTCGTCTTGATTATCTCGTTTTTACATAAGCTGTATTATCTTATTTCTTCTTAATTAGCTATAATGGAAATTTAATTAATCGTATTCTAAAAATACATAAGAAAATGTAAGTAGGTACCCGGCTGCAAAATAATAAATATTGTAAAATTAAAGGTATTGGTAAACCATGATTAGTTGGTTTCTGCAAGCCTTCAGTTACAAGAGGCAAAACATTTTCGGTATCTCGAAAATATCTCTGGTACACGATCTGGTTTATTTTTTTCCCCAACATGATTTAAAAAGTCTTTAAACCTATTATTTTTATCGAGCACAGACAACATTTTTTATAATGCCGAAAAATTCAAAATAAAAAACTAACAATTTTTCACTTTCAAGACATCAAATGTAAAAAATTAGGTAGAAATCAATACCGAAGGTAAGTCCAACCAGAACTTGATACTTGAGTTTTCATTTGACAGTTCTGACCATTGATTTTTGACTATGAACCGCAATTCTGTATTCCAGCAATGAGTTTAAGTATTACTTGAGACTCGACTATGAATACTTGCCTTGGTGCACTAAGCTTTTTTCAAATTATTATAAATTTGCCTCAAAACTTTTATTATTTGCTTTCATTTATTTTTATTTAAGAATATCTATGTATATGCCCTTTAAAACTAATTATTTAAACATAATAACTATAAAACAGATGAGCACTTTAAAATGTGTGATAATAACCTCAGCTCAATATCAATATTTTCCGACAAAGTTGGTTATACAATTAAATTATTTATTTATTTATTATAAACTGGAATAACAATAAAAGGTTAGCCGTCACACTATTATTTTTAAGGTCCAACAACCAAACGTAAACGTGATTTTAATACAGTTATTTTTAATATTTATTTACTTTATATGTATAATTAATAACTTTATTCACATTATAATTCACGAAACATAAATATTTAACAACTTTAATTATGCCTTATCGATTAAGAGAGCTGGTTAAATGCTAATTATTTTATTTTGGTAGGTATATTAATTTGAAATTAGAAGAAAAAATTAATTGCAGATTTTGCAAATAAATTTGACACTGTAATGGAATTTTAATGTTTAATGTTAATTAATTGCAAATATGTGCAAATCAAATATTTAAATCATTTATTAAACCGTTTTTATCAAACTAATTTGTTTTAATAAATAATTTACCAATTGAAGAATGAAAAAAAAACTTTCTTTGCTGTGTATTTATTGTAATAATTTTAACTTAAAAAAAGAATTTTATTACATTGGTTTTTTCTGACCTGTTCTTATGTTATAAAGGATAACATTGTACAATAGCGAGAAACTCCTATTGGGAAAAATTGAATGAGCATAATAGCCCATTAACCCCCTAATAAGCTATTAATATTCTTAAAAGGGACCAATATCACTGCGTGCCTGTGTCAATTTATGATGATCTTGACCACTTGACTTATTAATAATAATAATAATACCTGAATATTTATGATAATATTTTTATTTTATTGCATATTTTTTTATATAAGTATATTATGTCATAAAATGTTTAGCATTGTGGACTATTTAATTTACACCACGGCGTTCTCTTATCTCACTATTCTTTACTTTATTCAACAAAGTCACTCCGGCTATACTTCTCAGACTACTGATCTCCGCAGCATTAATCCTATTTTCATGCTTCTTCTGCCAAACACAACATTCACTACCATACATAAGTGTAGGAACCAACACACCTCTATGCACAGTCAGACGTGCCTTTTTGACACTTTCTGGCTGTTCATAAAGCTATACAGTGCCCCATTTATTTGTTTTCCAACACCCTTCGCTTAATGTCACTGTCATACTTTTCATCTCTCATAAACTTTGAACCCAAGTACACAAATTTATTTACTTGTTTCACTCTTTCTCCCTTAATCAGAATTTCACATGTTGTCATGCTTTTTTCTCTTTTAAAAACCATTACTTTCGTTTTGTTTACATTTATTTTCATGCCTTTGATTTTCAGGGCATCATGCATAATATTAACCATCGCCTGCAACTCCTCTTCAAATGACGCTAATATGACTTGATCATCGGCGTAAAGAAGGCATTTGACGATCAAATCATTTATTTTTAATCCATACGCACTTTCTTTCAAATCTTTAACAGCAATGGCAAACCACACAACCCTGTCTTACACCTTTTCGATGTTTAACCAGTCCGTAATAAAAAGACCTGATCCATACATCTAAATCCTGCTTGCACATTTCATATCATCCTTTTAGTTTTATTCGTTACTTTTTTAATCAATATCTTTGCATACATTTTGCTGACTAAGCTGAGTAAACTAATACCTCGGTAGTTCTTACAGTCCTGATGTAAACATTTTCCTATGTAAAGCAATGACTAATAGTAGAAATATAAAAAAAATTGATACAAATCTTTGAAAGGTTGTTATTAATATTTTTATAACAGGCGTTATGAGTGTAAAATTAAATTTTAATTATTTGTTGAACTGTTTTGCCCATACCGTTTTATAAGCACATGCAAATTTTTTAGCTCGTTTATATTTTTTTTAATTTAAAACACCTTAAAACCCTTAAAAAAATATTTATGCACGCCTGTAAAGAAACACAGTCTTTAACCGGAACCACTTTATACCTTCTTTAAAAAAAAATCGTTTCCTATTTTTTTTCAAAAGAACTTTTCGACAATATTTTTAGTAATTTCGAGTTTTGCCTACTAAAGAGGAACAGATGTAATTGGATGTGAAAGTGAACGAACATAAAAAATATATGAACATTTTTTGTATTTGTCAGAGCGCTGTTCGATTGTTCCTATTGTATTATACTTCTTTTTCTTTTTTTTTAATGATTCTGGGGTATTTAGAACGGTGACGAATGTAAATGGAAAGACAGAAAGAATATTAATGAAGAATAATCTGGCAATTATTATAGATTTTTTTTTATTTGTTTATTTAAAAATTTCACACTTTTAATTTTCAATTAAAACTCTAATTGTTTTTTTTTACTGAAAATAGTCGCAAAAAGGGTAGACATATCGTTTGGGCCGCGGACGGCCCGCACTGCGACTATTAGAAGGGGAAGGGATTATAGAAAGGAGATGATTGTGGACCCGCTTTTTGAAAAGTTGCAGGTCATGGTTCTCTGGAAAAACTGATTTTGGAAGCTTGTTCCATTTTGTAGCGGCCCTGTAAAAGAAGGATTCTTGATGGAGATTGGTCCTTGTAGTGTTAATATTGAGATTAAATGGGCGAGTTCTTTGGCCGAATGTGCCAGTGATGGTACAAAAGTTTTATTGAAAATATGAAAATATCTGTAGAGTAATGTCTAGTCTGCAACTGTTCTTTTATTTTCTAGTGGGTGAAGGGTATCTGTAAGAGTTGAGCAGTTTATTAACCAAATGGCCCTTTCCTAAATGGAATTTGGAAGACGAAGAGAATGCCTTGGTGCTGAACCCAAAATTTGCAAGCAATACTCCAGTAAAGGTCGGATTTGAGCCTTGTACGTCGTCAAAATTTAATCACGAGTAAAAAACTTTCTAGCTTTTCACACAAAACCTAGCCTCTGGCTTGCTAACTGCGATGTTAGCAACATGGTCATGCCAAGACATATTATTGGACACCGTGACTTCCAAAATTGAGATAGGGGGTATTTCCGGACATTGTGATGAAATGATTTGAGGAATTCACTTTCTTGGAAAACGTGGCGCTTTGTGTTTTCTGGGCGTTGAACTGAACAAGATTGTTGGTTCCCCACTTGACGATTGCTTCAAGATCTCTATTGGTGGAATTAACCTGGTCCTGTCTGAGTAAATGGGGTTCGTGGTGGTTTTCAAGAGGTCGTTGATGTGTAGAAGAAATGGGGTGGGGGACAGGATGGAACCCTCGTGGACCCCGGCATTGGTTTTTAACGCATCAGAAGAAATACCGTCAACTGCCACATGTAAGGAGCGATCTTGCATGAAGCTTAAGAGACATTGGCGTAGTTTGGCTATCTCAGAGATTTGGGTTGATTTTTTGGGTTAAACTATTAAATTGAAGCTGGATTTAAGTGTTGTTTTTGACGTTTCAGTTTTATTGTCGCTGGATTCTTTCTAAATGCCAGTAAAGACCAAGTGTGTCCAGTAATCAATTTTGGTTTGTTTTTGAAATTTTTTAGTTTTGTTGTCACTGGAATTCTTGTATGAAAGTCGAAATATCAATATTGTATTATGTGGGTAAACGTGTTCAACCAATTAAGAAAGGTAAAGAGATTTCTAAAGCTGGCTACATGATTTTATGTGAAATTGATGATCTTAATGAAAAAATCATCAAAAGTTTATGCATGAGATCCATTTCTGAGCTGCCTTAGAAGGAAATTTATGTTAAGATATATTGTAATCGAATTGCCATATGTAGAGCATTGTGAAACAGAGCATATTTTTCGCGATTTTATCTTCATATCACCTTTTTTAATCCTTTGCATTTTCGGATTTTGTGGTTTATTAACACCAATTCTTTACAAAATATTATCTAAACATAACACTTTTAATACTTAAATTGCTCAACATAATATAAAAAGATAACTTTTCACCCATATAAACAAATGAAGGTTGGTTTGTTATTCACACCTTGAGAAGTATATACAATTATTAATAGATGTCGCCCACTCCGTGATTTTTCCCTTCATTGGATTGGATGAATTATAATATGACATTGAAACTGCACGCATGCGTTGATCACCCTCTCTTTTACTCTCATGCAAAGGATTCCCAAAGTAATTTATTAATCCTGGCGAAACTAATCAAAATAATCGGATATATTGATCGAATTATTGCATAATCGTCGGTCTTTGACAAGTGTGCAAAGTTTAAATTAAATCTGATCGCTTAAAGTAAGGCAAAATCGAGGCCACAGAGTCAGTTACAAACAAACATAAAAAACATACTGGATACAGGTGAAACTAATATAAGCGTGATAAAAAAAGAGAGTGTTTAAAAAACTGGTGCTGACGTCATCATTCAAAGGTTATTTACCCTGTATGATAGATATTTCTTTTAAAAAATAGTAAATTAAAATAAAAAATCGACCTGTTTCTGGATTTTTTCATATTACTGTTTATTTTGCTAATAACAAATTTATGCGTTACTTTATAGACGCACTGTATAATCTGACAATGTTAAAGCTAACTATTTTTATTTAAATTTTATTAATTAATATTTTTCAACATGAAAATTTTTCAGGACATAATCAAAGTTTTAAAATATGTTTTTATGATCATAAATCAATGTGTTTTAAATTTTTACTGCTCGTTATACTCCGTAAAACTTGATTATCAGACTGACTGTGTTTTTTTTTAAATCGCTATGTTTTACAATTTTATTATATTCAATTGTTCTGTTCCAAACAGTGCAACAGAAGTAGCTTGGCGGGCGACTAGCCTCTAAAATAACAAATATTCGGTTGAATATACTTCACATTCGTAAACTTCCCCCGATTGTACCTGAGACTCACGATTAATGAAAATTTCGTCGTCGCCGATCGGATCGTTATTCGAATGTTTTCGTTGTGCGCAGATTTTGTAATCTCTCGTCCGCCAAGCTACTTCTGTTCGTCTGTACACTATAATCATTTTAATCATCTATCACTAGCTAAATATTTCATTCTATAATTAGACGACAGTTTTTGTTTAATGGATTTTATTGTCACTCTACATTAAATGAATGTCAGCACTTTCTTAGTTAAATAAACTTCGGTAATTTAAGTTTAAAATAATGTATCAGTTAAATCATTAGACAGACTAAAGTTGAGTTTTAATGGTTTGTATAAACTTAAATGTAAATTTAATCGATTTATTTATTACCGCATTAGAAATTTTGCATACATCATCAATCAGCTAATATTAAGTAACTACCTAGTTATAGATATTATTCATAACAAAATTAGGCACAATGGAAGCTTAGGTCATGCATACACAATAACGTCAAATTGAATGTTTAACATATTCTTTAAAGATGTGTTTTGCAGACTATAATGGTATTTTTAGATTTAAACGTGACGTATAACATTTATAATTTACTAGCGGATACAGCAGACGTTTTGCCCGAACGTTGGCTTGCCTGTTTTGGGAACTTAGCGACCCCGAAACTATGAAGTCTACACTTATATCGGCGTTATTAACAGTTTTTATATTTCATCCTCTTCTTAATTCTCTAGTAGGGGTGCTAACAAAATTAGAAATATTATTGTTTAATTTAGCGACCCCAAAAATTAATAATTCGTCACTAATATCGGTCATTTTTAATAGCTTTTATATTTCAGTCCCCTTTCACCCCTTTCTTAGGTGTTTATCGGGATAAAAACTCTCCTATCTCTTAAGTTGAAGCAATCAATATACATTTACAAAATTTTATTAAAATCGGTTTAGTGGTTTAGAATAACGGACAAACAAACAGAATTTAATTTTTATATATGCAGGAAGGCCAACAGAAAACTAAACGGAGCCATTTGGAGGAACTTCGTTAATATTTTAGAAAAACGCTCAGACCCGTAGATTTTTTATTAAAGGGAGACACTCCTGGTATTTTTGACTACACTATTTTTAACCCCAAGCGAGGATAAGAATTAACCTAAAATTATTAAATGGCATTGGGGATCGAATAAGATGTCTTTCAAAAGCTCTTACAATTCTCTTTACAATAGTCTTTAAATTTTTCATTTCCTCCCAATACTTTGATTATTATTCTTTAATAGTTTTTTCGTTATTTTTTGTTTATTTTTATAAAATTATTCGTAAATATTATTTTATAATTAGTTAATTAATTTTATGCAATTAATACTCAAGTACATAAAAGTACTAAGAATTTAAATTAAATATTTAACCAAAAAAAATTATAAAAGTCTTTTTTGGTATTTTTTTAACGTATTTTTACCATTTGTAGACGTTTATTGTATATGAAAAATTTCCTTTTTCTGCAAAAAATAACGGGCTTAAGGTTTAAACTTCAGGTTTTTAATAAATAATGCAGTGACTTATTTTTTTGTGTATACAAAACCACTGGAATTAAATAGATCAAAAAAAGTTATTATTTATTAGTTTCCGTCATTAGCTAGGACCCTTCTTGATGTAATCTAATACAACAGCAAGTGGATAAATACAAAAGAAACTAGGCCAAATAACAAAATAATATATAGTCGAATAATTTATGAGTATACAAACGTATTTTTAAATAGATTAATTTAATTAATTAAGCCATCTACTAACACAATTAGATATTAATAAATAAAATTGTTTTTAAATAAGATGTACCTAAGATCTTATCTAAAATATCTCTAAAAACATATCTGTTGTAAATACCTTAATCTTGCTTAATTATGTAATATTTATTTTGTTTAAGTAGACTTTTGTGAGACATATTTTATATCATTTTTTAAAAACTAAATGTAAAATGTTATTGTTAAGTACTATTTTTTGCCTTTAACCTAATAATTACTCAACCTTATTAATTAAAACAAAATAATGTATTTTATTAAGTATTGTTACGGATTTTGGTCAGCAAGTACTCCTCGTGAGTCTTTATCTGACCTGATGGCACAAGGTTTACAAAAATGCCGAAAGAAAAATTTCTTTCGGGAATGTTTGGTTGTACATATTTAAGAAACCGCGGCATCGCGAAAAATTATTTTTATGCAGTCACGTTCCGTAATTTGATCAGATATCATCTTTACATTTTACAGTGACTGTAGGAATTCTCGTACCTAGATCTGCCATTGGTTCGCCAAAATGTAGAGATAAAATGTCATTCGAAAATCAACCACATTCTAAGGAAAGAAAAATAAACGGGGATTGAACAGAGGCTGTAAGCATTAGTAAATCACATTTTTAACGTATTTAGAAGAAAAACAACAAAAACCAAAAAAGTTATATTTCTACATACACATGTAAAAAGTGATAAATTGCAAATGTTCGGATTTTGTCTCACGTAGGTTAAATTTTTAATTTGACTATTGTTTTGACTGGATAACAAGTACATCCATATCTAAAAATAATATTTTTAAAAAGAAAAGTCAATATTGCTTTAATTTTTTAACCAGTTAACATTTATTATTTTAACAATCACGGATTTTTCTACTCAAAGTTTTAACTAAAATTCCAAATAATATTTATTGGTAAAATAATGTAAATTTAACTATGTTAGTAAGCAAATGTAATCCTAATTATTTTAACTAGCTACAAAATTATTTGCAAGAGTTGCCATGGTATAAATTTTATTAATTTAAACAAAAAAATAGGAAATTTAGGCACAAACTTTAAATACATATATACATATAGTCACGCCTTTTTCCCGTAGGGATAAGCGCTTCCGCTACGGTTCTTGCACACATCTTTTGCTTCCTCTACTTTTATCAGTGCTCTTATACATGCTCGTCGGTTGTCCGTACTCTTGGCCTGGCCTTTCTTCAAAACAATGTTAATCTGATCGAGATATGTTCGCCGAGGTCGACCTATAGCGACTTGTTCATTCACACTCGCATTATAAATTTGGTTTGTCAATCTTCTTTCATACATCCTTTCTACGTGTCCAAACCATCTAAGCATTTTTTTATCTATCTTTGTTAACACATCTTCTTTTACACAGCTTTCCCTTATCCCACCATTTTTTACTTTATCCAACCGAGTCACTGCGGCTATACTTCTCATACTACTCATCTCCGCAGCATTAATCCTATTTTCATGCTTCTTCTGTCAAACCAAATATTCAATTCTATACATTAGTGTAGGAACCAACACTCCTCTATGCAATAATTATTTTTTTTAAAATATCGAGAGATATCGAGAACTAAGCATGCACACCATTTTTAATGTTAAATAAAAGTACTTTTTTCATGTATAATTTTATATATTTGTCCTACATTGTCTATTTATTATTTTCCTTTAGATCAAAAAAAAATTAATTAAAAAAAAAACAGAGCTTAACCCCAAAAGATTATTTTTATTTAGTTATTTTGCAATGTTCTGTAATATTTTTCTTCTACTTTGTTTTAATTATGTTCATTTATTATTTTTAAGTTTTGTTATTTTAATTGCATCATAAATTGCATTTTGCAAAATAAGTATTTACCTCCCTCGCATGTAGGGAGATTTGGTAATGAAACCACTGACACTCTAGCCAGAGAGACCAGTTTAAATCCTCTCAGTCAATTGATTCGCCGTGTGCCACTCAAAGCAATCAATCCTAACTTAAGCCACCAGAATTACGAATCAATCTCTCGTAAGAAACAGACAATCCTAACCCGTCTCAGGATTGGCCACACTAGGTACACACATCAGCATCTACTAAAAAAAGAAAATCTTAAAAGATGTGTCTCTTGCTATGAAGAACTGAGTGTAAAACATTTAATATCGGAGTGTCCCGACTATAAAGAGATGAGGTTAACTTCAGGAATGCCCGAAGAACTTGATGATGCCTTGAACCCGATTAATATTTACTCGCTACTGAAGTTCCTGAAATCCACCAACATTTTACAACATATATGAAATTTATTGTACCATCCCCGCTAATATCCTTCGCAGTTAATGCGGTTTCTTTAAATAAAAAAAAAAGTATTTACCTACTTTAAATTAAAACCAAAGTTTATTTAGACGAACCAGAAATTAATTTTAAGTAATTATTTTTAGTTATTTTACAATGTTTTATTACAATCTTTTTGTTTATTTATTTTTATTTATTTTTTTGAGTTTGGTTATTTTAATTGCCTTGTTAATATCTGTATGATTTAATCCATTTGTCTGTACAATTCCCGATTTATATATTTATTAAAAATTTGGACAAAACCTAGCTTGATCCTGAAACATTGTTTTTAATTCATTTATAGTAACTTCACTGTTAATGGCAATCTTTTAAAAAATTTTAATTAAGAATAAATACATTTTTTATCTAAATATACGGATAATTTTATACATTTTTCTGTACGACACCCTGTTTATTAAATATTTACTTTAAATTTTTATGTAGACAAAACAGGGCTTAGCCGTAAAAGATTATTAGTTATTTTGTATTTTATTTTGTTTTAATAATTAGCAATTATCATTGTTTAAGGTTTAGTTAATTCAGACGTTTATTGCAAACTGTTGAACCATAAAACTAATCTTTTTAACAAAATCTACAATTTTTTTAACATGTATACTAGAAATTTAAAATAACTATTAACAAAATACAAATAACTAAAAAATTTAATTTGTCTTACCCCAATTAAAACCATTGTTTATCAGCATAATAAATTAACCAAATCTTTTTGTTTCAAAAAATGTTGACCAGTATTTGTTGATATTAATATTAAAATATTCATGCAATTTATATTGATAGAGCGTAGGAAGAATAAAATAAATAACACCGTACCTAATAATAACTGTCGTTTTTCGACCTCACAACTCGATTCTTCCAATAAAAAATAACCCCGAAAACACACGTCCACCGGCAATAATAACAGCAATCCATCTTTGAAATCATTCCGAAAATCCCAAAATAGCACGTGCCAAAATGTCTCGCGAAAACAAAATCTCAGTGAGCCCTGACTCGAACCGTTTCAGCTTCCATCCGCCGTCGAAACTGAGTGAGCGTTGAGTTGAGCCCCACGGCCTGCTGGGATGAACCGCACCGCCTCGGCCTGCTAAGATGAGCTGCTACACGCGGAAACGCGTAGTGGATCCCCCACCACTCGCAAGCGCTGCGATATCGCGGAACTTGAAAATTTCATTCATAATACGAAGAGTTGTTTATCGCTGAACAGGTGGACTTTCGTTGTGGCACCAAATAAGTTCACTAATTTATGTTTTCGTAATTAATTTACTTTAACAAAATGATCTTATTTTAAGAAAAAAATTTCGAAAAATAATTTTTATTAAAAAATGAACTAACCCATTAAATATTAGCTTTGCTTGCTTGTTTAATGTACTAAACGTATGGTAAATATAATGAGATGAAAAATACTTAATTGATATATAAAAAAAGGTTTTGGCAAACAAATAAATTTTGCAGTAATATAACAAAAATAGTTAGATTGTGGCTTATGTGTTTAATCTGTCAAATTTATTTTAAAAATGAAAATATTTTTATTGGTTTTCTAAAAGCAAATATGAGTTGTAAATAGTTTATACAATAAAAAAAAACAATATTAGTATTATTGACTGACTAACGGATCAACGCACAGCCTAAACCGCTGATCTTAGAGACCTGAATCTTAAAGGGCGTGTTCTTTGTACGACGTAGGCATCCGATAAGAAAGGATTTTCCGAAATTCTGCCCCTAAGATGGTGAAAAACAAGGGGCAAAGTTTGTATGGGACAACGTGATTCCTTAGTCCAATCTACTTCAAATTTTGCATAAACATTATTTAACAGAATTGATGGAAGACGTGTTTCGTATTTTATTGAAACGTCTCTTTGCGGTGTTTAAAAGGGGTAGAAAGTTATTTTGTGGGTGATTTGCATCGAAGTTAATATCAATACTCCTTAGTGCTTTTGATTTAAACTACATTTTATTTTGACACATGTTTAATTTAGTATGCATTGTTTTTCGCAATTTTCTTACATTTATAAATTTGTCTGTGTCTATTTTTAAAAATGGGAGCAGAGTTGGTTAACATCAATGGAAAGATAATATATCTTACTATTGTACCAATATTGGGTGATGGCGCATGCCTTTTCCATACGCTTTCCTTTTTGTTGTACGGCACACAAGAACGCTCAATGGATATTCGTAAAGAAATTGTGAGTCATGTGACGAACAATCGGGATGAATTTGCTGATATGTCTCATGACAGTTATGGCAACAGTTATGGGACAAAAGAAGAGTATACATTAGATATGTAACAACACTCTATATATGGCGTTTTCTGCGAGTTAGCTCGGTCAAATATACCTGCGATTCAGGATAGGTCCAGCTCGAACCTTTGCAAAAGCTTTTAGATTTTCTTTACCATTTAATAAAAAACCTCCACCCTGAGCATGATCACTTCATGGCTCGCATACGGCATTATAATAGTTTTTTTCAAATTACCTCATTTAGAGCTAAAACAAAAATACAGGATGATTTTATGCCTACACTCAAAGTGCACGGCCAGATGTATCATTTGGATTGTTTTGGTTTGGTTGGCTTCCGCCTCCCCCGTGTCACTTTCACTAGATCAAAGGCCAAGCTTCGTGTTCATAAAATATAACAAAATTTTATTTTATTTCCATATTTATTTAACCTTTAAATCCCTACACATAATAAAGATATTTTATAAGTATTCAAACATTTTAACATAATATATACAGAGTGTTAGTAAATAAAAGCGACTTACTTCAGGGGGTGATTCTATAAAAAAATAATGACAATTTGCTATATAAACGTTTGTCCGCAAATGCTTCGTTTTCAGAGATACGGAGTGTTAAAGTTTTTGATAGGTAGGGGAGGTACCTACGCAACATTGGCCTGCTCGATCGCCGGTTTTAAATCCTTAAATTTTTGCATTTGGGGTTTTCTTAAGTCATTAGTTTATTTCACTCCCGTCGAAAATGTTAAAGACCTGAGGAATCGAATCATAGCTGTGAGACAATAAGAATTACACTAGGAATATTTGCGCGAATACAACAATCAATGAGGCGAAGAGTTGAATCTTGTGTCACGCCTGAGGAAGGTCATTTTGAACATTTGTTGTAGCTTTGCGCCTATTTAAAATTTTATTAGTGTTATTTTCCGTTACAGGTCTGGTTTAATATTATTGTATTAGATAGTTCTTGATCACGTATTAAAGAAATGAAAACGCGTTAAGTTGTTTTATTTTTTTGCATAAAAAAGGCGCACTATACGAAAAAAGGCTTGAGAGATTTTTGCCACAAATTTACCGAGGAATTTAAATATGATTTTGAATTTAAAATATCTCAGTGTCGTACCATATTTTTTTTTAAAAAAATGTATGCGCGCAAATGGTGAACATAAAATTCTTAATTGCATGTCAAAAAATGTGCAATAACTATCTCTTAAAACCCACCAAATTTTATTTGCATATCTCGACCGGTTTCAGAGCAATAAATAAATCGTCAGTTTTTAAGAAAAATTTTTAACACCCCGTATCTTTAAAACGAAGTTTTTTTTATGAAAATGGTCGCAAAAAGGGTAGACCTATCGTGTGGACCGCGGACGGCCCGCACTGCGACTATTAGAAGGGGAAGGGATTATAGAAAGGAAATGATTGTGGACACGATTTTTAAAAAGTTGCAGGTCATAGTTCTCTGGAAAAACTGATTTTGAAAGCTAATTCTATTCCGTAGCAGCCCTGTAAAAGAAGGATTCTTGATGAAGATTGGTCCTTGTAGTGTCAATCTTGAGAGTAAATGGGTGAGACTGATCAGCGTGCCGAGTTCTTCGGCCGAATGTGGCCAATGGTGGTACAAGAGTTTTTATTTCTCTGGAGCATCTGCCATGGAAATATCTGTAGAGCAATGACTGGTCTGCAACTCTTCTTCTATGTTATAAAGGGTGAAGGGTATCTGTGAGAGTTGAGCTGTTTATCAAACGAATGGCTCTTTTCTGAATGGAATCTAGAAGACGAAGAGAATACCTTGGTGCTGAACCCCAAATGTGCGAGCAATACTCCAGTAGAGGTCGGATTTGAGCCTTGTACGTCGTCAACAGTTGATCAGGAGTAAAAAAATTTCTAGCTTTCCACATAAAACCTAGCCCCTGGCTTGCCGACTTTGCGATGTTAGCAACATGGTCATGCCAAGACATATTATTGGACACCGTGACTCACAAAATCAAGATAGAGGAACTTGGTTCAAGGGTATTTCCGGACATTGTGATGGGATGATTTGAGGAATTCACTTTCTTGGAAAACGTGGCACTTTGTGTTTTTTGGGCGTTGAACTGAACAAGATTGTTAGTTCCCCACTCGACGATTGCTTCAAGATCTCCATTGATGGAATCAACCTGTTCCTGCCTGAGTCTATTTGTATCATTCACCGTAAGTGATCGATAGAATGTGAAAGTTGAGACAAGTGTGCTATCGTCTGCGAAACTGTACATGGGGTTCGTGGTGGTTTTCAAGAGGTCGTTGATGTGTAAAAGAAATAAGGTGGGGGACAGTATGGAACCCTGGGGCACCCCGGCATTAGTTTTAAACGCATCAGAAGAAATACCGTCAACTGCCACATGTAAGGAGCGATCTTGCATGAAGCTCAAGAGCCATTGGCGCAGTTTGGTTGTGAGACCGTAGGAATACTTCTAAAGTTTATTTGAGAAAGAGGATACACAAGTACAGGCCCCATTTGGAGACATGAGTGAAAGTTGTAATGAAAGTGAAATTAGTACGACAGAAATTGTGAAAGTGTTGAACAGTATAAAATTGGGTACAGCTGCAGGGTACGACAGAATAACAGTTAAAATGCTGAAGGCTGGACCAAGCGTAGTACTAGTCTGCTGTACCGCCTTTTTAACCTTTGTTGGAGAAGTTATAGCGTACCAGACGACTGGTGCAAGGCTGTTATCGTGCTGCTTTACAAGGGAAAAGGTTCGCAGCAGGACTGTTAGAACTACCGAGGTATTAGTTTACTCAGCATACTCGGCAAATTGTATGCAAAGATATTGATTAAAAGAGTGGCGAATGAAACTAAGAAGATGATATGGGATGTGCAAGCAGGATTTTTTTTTTTTTTTATGAAAATAGTCGCAAAAAGGGTAGACCTATCGTGTGGCCGCGGACGGCCCGCACTGCAACTATTAGAAGGGGAAGGGATTATAGAAAGGAAATGATTGTGGACACGCTTTTTAAAAAGTTGCAGGTCATAGTTCTCTGGAAAAACTGATTTTGGAAGCTTATTCCATTCCGTAGCAGCCCTGTAAAAGAAAGATTCTTGATGAAGATTGGTCCTTGTAGTGTCAATCTTGAGAGTAAATGTCTTGGCACGACCATGTTGCTAACATCGCAAAGTCAGCAAGCCAGAGACTAGGTTTTCTGTGGAATGCTAAAAAGTTTTTACACCTGATCAAGGCTCAAATCTGACCTCTACTGGAGTATTGCTCGCACATTTGGGGTTCAGCACCAAGGCATTCTCTTCGTCTTCTAGATTCCATTCAGAAAAAAGCCATTCGCTTGATAAACAGCTCAACTATCACAGATACCCTTCACCCTCTAGAACATAGAAGAAGAGTTGCAGACCAGATATTTCCATGGCAGATGCTCCAGAGAAATAAAAACTCTTGTACCATCATTGGCCACATTCGGCCGAAGAACTCGGCACGCTGATCAGTCTCCCCCATTTACTCTCAATATTGATACTACAAGGACCAATCTCCATTAGGAATTCTTATTTTACAGGGCTGCTACGGAATGGAACAAGCTTTCAAAATTATTTTTCCAGAGAACTATAACCTGCAACTATTCAAAAAGCGGGTCCACAATCATCTCCCGGAACTAGTGGTCATATTCGACTTTGCTTTCTGCTCAACGACCTTTTTTACGCTCTAATGAGTCACTTGTGCCAGTACCATCGACATCATCAACTTATTTTAAACCGGAAATTATGAAAAATAAAGAAGAAAACTATGACACGAATTTCACACTTAGTCAATTAACAGATCCTCAACCTTTTAATCAGAATGAGTTAAACGACTTAGAAAAGGACCTTAAAATTATCGAAAGAGTTTTATAAAAATTTGGCATCCTATCTGAAAAAAAAATTACCTACACCAGATATGAAAATTACATTTTATCGTACTCGAAAAGAACTGTCATGTTACTCTCGAAGAAAATCTAGTTAACTGTAATGATGTTAAAAGTTAAGAGTGCAAAAAATAGGCTTGCAGTAAGCAAAATGTAATAAATTTAGCTGTGGTCAATCGAGATCGAATTATGTTGCCATCGCTTCAAATTAAACTTGGCATTATGAAACAATAGTGGCAATAGTGCTGCCTTTATATTTCGCGCACGGTCCTTATGCACTGAAAATTAAAAAACACTATTACTTAAATAAAGAAGGGTTCAATTATAAAGGTGTTCAAAATGACCACCCACAACATTTATGCATGCCTGAAAGCGGTCATTAAAAGAATTATGTAATTTCGTATTCTCTCTTTAATTTCAAACCTCGTTGTAGGCGTTTTTTGCACTTCGTTCTTAAAATAACTCAAAAAAAATTAGTCCATTTTATTGAATTCTGGTAACATGTGTGGCCACCGTACTGGTCCACCTCTTTAAATCCATTTTTCAGAAAACTAATAATTAAGTTCTCCTTAAACTACTGCATTTTGGTGAATTGGAGCACCGTCATGCAAGAACCACATTTGTTCACGTATACGAAGTGGAACATCTTCCAATAATATGTGTAACCAATTTACTAAAAAATCTAAATACATCTCTTCATTTATATGCTCCTCAAAAAAATATGGTCCCACTACATAGTTACCAACAATACCTCTCCACACATTTAGCGACCATCTAGTTTGACTGTGTGTAATTATGTGGTATGGATTATTTGTCGAATAGTAGTGAAAGTTATGCCTGTTAACAACACCACTTTCATGAAATGTAGCTTCATCTCCGAATAGTACAGAGTCAAAAAAATCTCTTTGTTTATTTACTTTTTGTAAAGTCCATTCGCAAAATACTATTCCCTTCTCAAAATTATTTTAAAAACAAAATGCTTTTAAAAAGAATATTTTAAACACAGTAGTAACTAAGTTCTTGTTCTTTTGAATTATTTTTAATACTTGTTTATGGATTTTCGTTAACTGCCACAAGTACATTCATTTTTTTTCCTCTGTCACAGTTGTTTTTGTTTGTTCTTGTTATTCATAAGAATCATAAGTAACAGAACCGGTGCGGTTAAACCTATCCTTCATTCTTTTGAATCTTGCCGTTGTAGGTTGTCGCCTTTCAGGATATCTTTCATAATAAATTCTTATTGATAGTAACGCGTTTTTATTAAATTCCCCCAATATCCAGATCATATCTACCATTTCGTCACGAGTAAAATTCATATTTGCTAGTTTATAGTGTAACACATCAATGGATTAACAAACAATAATGGTGAATTGTCAGTTTCTGATAAACCAATCACGGCCAACTAACAATTGATACGTTTAGATACCTAATTAATACTTTGCATTAAAAAGTGGAAATATTTTAAAAATTAATAACTTAAGGTATAGGAAATGGTTAATAAAAATAAAAGTATAGTTAGTAGTCTTTAACAGTGATATAAAATACAGGGTAATCCATTTTAAACTTGTATGTAATTGCATCGAATCTCTGGAGTGCCTTAGTGCGAACAACAGCGTGACTGCTGTGGGTACCTGGGCACCAGGAGGTGGAGGGCAACGGACAAACCGACATCCCCGCAAAACAGGGAGCCGAATCTGCGTTCAAGGGACCAGAACCAGTCTTTGGAGTAGCTACAAGTGCCACCAAAACAATAATTTTGGACCAAACGAAGAGAAAAAGACTCACGATCTGGTCCGATATACCAGGGTTGACTCATTTGAAGGCGTTCTTACCTAAACCCTAGGAAACACAACCAAGCAGATCCTAGAATGGAGCAGGAACGACCTGCGAATTTGAACGGAACTGCTTACAGAACACTGTCGTTTAAAATACCACCTCGGAAAGATAGACCTGAATCAACAATTGGACTGTCGGTTTTGCTGCGTGGAAGACAAAACTGCTGAACACATACTATGTTCATGCCCCGGCTTGGGGAAAAACAAGGTTTATGCCCCGGCTTGGAAAGAATAAGGTTCAATATATTTGGTTTTACCAACTTAGAACCCACCGATTTCAGAAAATTCTCACCCCTTACAACCATGAACTTTGAAAAGGGCTGAATTGTGCGGTAAACTGTAACCTCTAGGGGTGAGCCACAATAGACCTTTTAAGGGTCACAGTGAAGGGTTACCTACGCCCCACTTGCATGACACCTATCCTAACCCAACCTACACTGTATTCGGTTTAATAAATATTTGCAAATTCGTTCGTGTTTATAAACTTTAATGATCTTAAAAAAACTTTGGTTTCAATAAATTATTATTCTTATTCTCCTTTTTAATTTTACAGGCCGTTGAACTTGTTAGGATTTCCACATAGAATTGGTTATAACTTTTTAAATACTTTGTATAACATACTATAACCTTGTATTGCTGTAATGAGGAGGTAAAGTGGATTTTGTAAAGTGGTTATTGAACACCCTGTACCATTGTAACTAAATTTAAAACGTGAAGCTTAGAGCTGCCTTTAATTTTAATAAAAAAATGTTTGGTATATTTTATAATAACAGAGCTACTGAGCTTTATCACTCTAATGAATCACCCTTTATTTGTTAAATCAATGTATAATTTTTTGAAAGCTTTCCAGTTAAATGGTTGCTTTTAACTTTTTTTTAGTTAAGATAGATGGTGCGTAGGTAGTTGCTTTGCTGAAAAAATCCTCTTTTGTCATTATAATTTCCCCTTTCTATTTTATAAAAGATTTTAGGCAATTTACTTTTTTGTTTTAAAAATATAGCCACTTGCCTATTTTCTATTTTTTAAACGCTCAACGCCATGCATGTTTTTTCCTTTGTTCGAAAAATATTACGACACTTTCATCCCAAATACAAAACCCATAACCTATCCGGCCGATTGTTGCATCTTTTGCTGTTTTTAAAGGCTTTTGCCCGGTGTTTTTTGATCAGATGACTATCGATTTTATTTTGGAGTGTAGTGGTGAATCTATGTTTTTTCTATTGTCCCATTCTGATGCAAAAAAATTTGTTTATTCCATTAAAACAAAGCTTTAAATCATCATTACATTGTTGTTTTTTTTTTCACAAAGTAATACACATTTTTTTTATATCATTATATTGTATACACTGCCTTTTAATACAAATAAGAAAAAATAATTGTGGAACATAGAAGTTGGATTGCAAAATGTTAAGTTGCACGGCAACCAGTCGACCAGCACAATAGTTATTTGTATGTTTAGGCCGCGAAATACCTTTTTAACGTACCGAAAGAACAGTTATCGCCGAGGCCGCTTGCGGCCGAGGCAAGATAATCATGAGGTCGTTAAAAAGTTTCGCGGCCATGGCATACACCAGCGGTTCTCAAACTTTTGTTATTCACGCCCCCCTGTTTTAATTTAAAAAATGTTGCGCCCCCCAATCCGTAGACCTAGGAATTTGGACTAAAATAGGCAACATTGTCTCGTCGAGAGCGCCAAAGATGCTGTCGGAAAGTTCGCGGCGTTCGTGCCACGTATTCAAGCTTCCTGATCTTTCTCGAACTGTCTGAACGCGACTATAAATACAGAAGAGCACATACGGTATTCTCAGTCTCTCAGTGAAGGTGTTTTAACACTAAGCAAGCATTATTGTGAAGTGTGAGTGTATAAGTAGATGTAGTATGGATAAATTTTTAAAACGAAAACTTGAGGATGACGGGGCTTGTACATCGACAGGTTCAGGTGGAAATCGTCCGAAATCTAAAACAAGAAAATATGACCCATCATACCTAAATTTGTGCTTTACTAGCCTTGAAGTAGGTGGCGAAGAAAAATCACAATGCGTTATCTGTTTAAAAGTATTGGCTGCAGATAGCATGAAACCAAATAAATTACAGAGGCATCTAGAAACGCTGCACAGAGAATATGTCAATAAACCGCGAGATTTTTTTGTGGAGAAACTCAGATTGTTTAAAAAACAAAAATCCAGCTTCCATAGAGTACTGGCAGTAAATGAGAAGGCTCTCTTGGCATCATATAAAGTGGCATACAAAGTAGCTAAATGCAAAAAATCGCACACTATTGCAGAGCAACTTATTTTACCCGCTTCCAAAGACATTGTAGAAATAATGTTTGGTGAAAATTTTACTTCACAACTTAACAATATTCCTCTGTCAAATGATACAATCTGTCGACGAATTAACGATATATCAGTTGATATGCAGCAGCAGCTTGAATCTGAGCTTACTGGAAACTTGTTTGCTATACAACTTGACGAAGCAACTGACTCTAGTAATGATTTCCATTTGATTTGCTGCATTAGATTCTGTCAATGTTTTAAAATATGTGAAGATTTATTGTTTTGTAAACAGATTAAAGGAAGAACTACAGCCACCGAGTTGTTCAAGATTACAAATGATTCTATTACTAAAATGAATTTGCAATGGAAAAATTGTGTTGCGATTTGCACCGATGGAGCTCAAGCCATGTCTGGTAAATACAACAGTTTACAAGCGCTAGTAAAAAAGGAATCCTCAGAAATTATCTGGACGCACTGCATGATACATCGGAAAGCGTTAGCATCAAAATCGCTAAGCCCTGGACTAAACATGATTTTGACAGTAGTTATTGAAGTTGTTAACTTTATAAAAACCAGACCACTAAAAACAAGGATGTTTTTTGTTCTGTGTGAAGATATGGGAGCTGAGCATCAATCTTTGTTGTTTTATTCCTCATCCAGATGGTTGTCACGCGGTAAGACGGTTAAGCGTGTCTTTGAATTAAGAAGGGAAATAGCGATATTTTTAAGCGAGGAAGGTCACAAGCATTCAACAGATTTTTTCGACAAATTATTTTTACTGAAGCTTTCTTATTTAGTAGATATTTTTGAAAAACTTAATATACTTAATCTTCAGCTGCAAGGAAAAGACGTAAATATATTTGATTTAAGTCAAAAGATTGATGCTTTTTGTAAGAAATTGCAGTTATGGCATAACAAATTGAAAGAAAACAGTTTGGAAATGTTTCCCACATTTTGCGATTTTGTGCAAGATTCCCCATTGAAAGATATTCATAAAGCTGTGATGCTAAAAACCATAGGAAGCCATTTAGAAAACTTAACTGAGAATTTCAAGCGAAACTTCTTTGCAGAGAAAGATATCAAGTTGTCAGACTGGAGCTGGGTTTTAAATCCATTCGAAAATAGACCTGTGGGACTATCACTGCAAGAAGAAGAACAACTGATAGATATTTCAACAAATCCCTTACAAAAATCAAACTTTGTTAACAAATCTTTAACAAACTTCTGGACTGAACTTCCGAACGACTACTCCGTTATAAAAGCCAAAGCGCTTAGAATTCTGTTGCCTTTTCCAACGTCCTACCTTTGTGAAACTGGATTTTCTGCACTTGCTGTCGTGAAATCTAAATACAGAAATAAACTTCAAGTAGAAAATGAACTCGGAGTGGCCATCTCTAACATAGAATCAAATTTAGAGAAGTTGTGCGCCTTAAAACAAGCTCATGTTAGCCATTAGTCCTTAGAATGTTTCTTTGTCATCATTAAGTAAGTAAAATTTCAATAAATATTTTTTAAAAATCTATCTGTAGCATTTTATCATTACCATTTTATTTTTAATCTGTACTGCGCCCCCCCCCCAATCATGTAAACGCGCCCCCCTTAGGGGGCGCGCCCCACAGTTTGAGAAACGCTGGCATACACACTATTTTTCGTGCAATCGTTAAAATTATTAGACTAAATAATTGTAAATAAATATATAATTGCTCTAAAATCAACAGCAGTTCAATTTATTTAACAATATCACCGTGTGCTATGGAAATGATATGTTTCAATATATACAAAATATTTTGACAGTTCTTGACAAAACGCAAAATGTCTGATACTGATAGCGATATTTCAGTACCTTCCACTCCTGAACTCAAAAGCGTTGTAAATTCGGCGCTTTTCTTTTTAATACCCAAAAAATCTAAACGGCAGTACGAAAAATGTTACGGCGAGTTTAAAGATTGGTGTGACAAACAGAATGTTAAGACGATGTCTTAAAACATTTTATTGGCTTATTTGATGCAGAAATCAAATGTTGTAAAAAGTTCAACTTTATGGAGCATTTATTCCATGCTGAAGTGTATGCTGAACATACGAGACAATATCGACATCAAGCAGTTTTCAAAATTAGTACCATTTCTGAAAACAAAAGCAGTAGGTTATCGAGCAAAAAAGTCTAAAGTTCTTACGCGTGAGCAAATTGATACATTCCTGAAAGAAGCTAATGATGAAAAATACTTATTGTTGAAGGTAAGTGTTAAGAGATATCATTTACAATTTTCTTATTTATTGTACTGATTTTTGTAGGTGTTTTTGATAATGGGAATATCTGGTGCCTTGCGACGAGATGAGTTAGTAAAAATGGCCATTGAAGATATTCCGGAAGAGAATGTTGTATTAATAGTAACCGTTCCTAATACCAAGACGGATAAGAAGCGTGTTTTCACTGTTACTAATATTGATTCCATAAAAATTTAACGTAAATATGCAGCTCTTCGACCAAAAAATATTGTTAATAATCGTCGTTTATTCTTGAGATACGTAAACGGTAAGTGCACCGCACAAGTTGCCTAGTGTGATTGCTAAGTATCTCAGATTACCAAATCCTGAAACATACACGAGTCACTGTTTTCGGAGAAGTTCTGCCACGCTCTTTGCCAATACTGGGGCTGATATGTCAATTCTTAAACGTCACGATGGATGGAAGTCCATGACAGTAGCGGAAGGATATTTAGAAGACTCGAAAATAAGAAGCAAATTTCCAACTCAATTTCTGGCGATATAGTAGGTATCTGGTTTGAATGTAGGCAATAACCATTATTCAGAAACACTAGATGTAGTTGCTTCAACTTCTAGAGTGAATATAAGTAATAATACAAACTGTACAATTAATGTTAATATTCATCCTAAATAATATAAGTACTTAAGCATTTGTTGGTATTCAATAAAAAATAATCTTTGTCTTTGTAGTATTTTAGAAATGTCAAATTTGGAAGTGACGTTTAGTTTCGCGGCCGTTGCTATGGGTAACTGCTATGGGACTGTGCTGAGAACGCGTAATATGACTTCGCGTGCGATTTCACGAAAAATATATTTTTTATTTTTCGTATGTCAAGTTTATGGAGTATTTGAATAGTTGGCAATGCATATTTTGGCGGTTTGTTAATGACAGCAATCAAAACAATTTCTTAAGATTTACAGTTTTAAAGAATTTATTAGAAGATAAACAATTTTGTGTAGTACTTGCGATTTATATTTTCGTTAAAAGTAACAATTATTTCATTTTTGCATGCACCTTTCGATGATCTGAACATGGAGCAAATTAGTTTGGATCGGGAGCAGTTTTTTCGTGTGGTTCATTCGTCGAAAAAGTCTTTATTACAGGCGATATTCGTGTTCGAAAATCAGGTACATGAAAATTCAATTTTTTTTACAAGAGAGCTGTTTTTTCTGCCGACGTCAGTCAATGGAGGTAATTGCTTCGAATTGCATTCGAATAAACTTTGCGGGCTGGGGTGGGCTCGGTATTGTAATTGAACTATAATGTCAGCTACTCTTGGCGTATTTATTATCTATAAATTAATGCCATACAAATTACAATATAACCAATAATAATACGTGGTATATAAAATTAAAATTTAAGATGACAGAAAAAACTGTCCCCGAAAAAAAAAAGAAAAGGCACCTCTAGTAATGAATTTATTCGCTCGTACATTAAAACGATAAGGGCATTACAGTAGAACGCCGATTAACCGAATCGCCAATTATCCGAATCGGTCCTAAGCGTAATATAAAAAACGAGAACCAAGTAATTTTTGGAAAAAATGGAAAAGTTTTGCTAATTATTGACAATGCACCAACGCATCCATCACAAGTTTACATCTGCGCATGAGAATAGTTAGATGCTATGTATTCTCAGTATTACTGTACGGCGTAGAGGCATGGACACTCTCGTAAGCTGCTAGCAAGAAAATTGAAGCATTTGAAATGTGGGTGTTCAGGCGAATCCTTAAAATTAGCTGGACAGACCATGTGACAAATAATGAAGTTTTAAGAAGAATGGTAGTAGACAGAGAACTCATGTAGACAATTAAAGTAAGAAAACTTACATATCTGGGACACATCATGCAAAATGAGAAACACGCATTACTCCAACTCATTATCCAGGGTAAGGTGAACAGTAGGAGAGAACCAGGGAGGCGAAGAGTATCATGGTTAAAAAACCTACGACAGTGGTACGGCAAAACGTCTACTGAACTCTTCCGAGCGGCCGTTAACAAGGTTTGATTGCTATGATGATAGCCAACGTTCGCTGAGCGGATACGGCACAAAGAAGAAGAAGATCCATCACTTAAGCTTCTCGTGAGAGAAGAGGGAAAATTTAAGTGTCTCTTTTTACCACCTAACGTCATAAGTCTGCTGCAGCCCATGGACCAGGGTGTTATTGAGTGCACGAAACGACTTTAAAGACAACAGTTGCTTCGTAAATTGCTTTTAGCTGAAGAGAACGACGAAGAACGGATTTTGGATTCGTACAAAAAAATCAACTTGAAAGACTGTACAGGATTGCAGATTCCTGGAACATAGATAAAAGTGTTTTACTGAAACGAGCTTGGAATAAAACAAACGGCACATAAACAAAAGAGCAACTCGAGTTAGAAAAGCAAGAGAAAGAACGAGAATCAACCGCTAAAGTTAATGAAGACGAACAGGAATTACCGTCAGTGGAAGAGTTTGTAAACATGGCTAATGAAATCGCGGAATGTTCGGAGTGTGATGTCGCTGATATGGAAGAGTGGTTGCACTGTGATAAGAACGATCAAGGGTTCCAGATACAGACAGAAGATGATGATGATGGAGCGGCAACCCGAATGCGACGGTGTACAACTTCTTGCCGTCCGGTGCCTGCGTGACCTTGCCGCACGGAAACAAGCTTCAACGTAGAGGCAACTTACTCTGATCGAGATGTTCAAGTGAGCGTTATATTAGAACTGTGTTAGTTAAACTTAATAAAGTTTATTTTATGTGTGACAGTTCGTTTTTCTTTATTACCAGTCTATGTCTGATTATCCGGTCCCAATTAATTCGGATTTTTTTTTTTTATGAAAATAGTCGCAAAAAGGGTAGACCTATCGTGTGGGCCACGGACGGCCCGCACTGCGACTATTAGAAGGGGAAGGGATTATAGAAAGGAAATGATTGTGGACACGCTTTTTAAAAAAATGCAGGTCATAGTTCTCTGGAAAAAATGATTTTGGAAGCTTATTCCATTCCGTGGCAGCCTTTTAAAAGAAGAATTCTTGATGAAGATTGGTCCTTTTAGTGTCAAGCTTGAGAGTAAATGTGTGAGACTGATCAGCGTGCCGAGTTCTTCGGCCGAATGTGGCCAAGAGTTTTTATTTCTCTGGAGCATCTGCCATGGATATATCTGTAGAGCAATGACTGGTCTGCAACTCTTCTTCTATGTTCTAGAGGGTGAAAGGTATCTGTGAGAGTTGAGTTGTTTATCAAGCGAATGGCTCTTTTCTGAATAGAATCTAGAAGACGAAGAGAATGCCTTGGTGCTGAACCCCAAATATGCGAGCAATACTCCAGTAGAGGTCGGATTTGAGCCTTGTACGTCGTCAACAGTTGATTAGGAGTAAAAAACTCTCTGGCTTTCCACAAAAAACTTAGCCTCTGGCTTGCCGACTTTGCGAAGTTAGCAACATGGTCAAGCCAAGACATATTATTGGACACCGTGACTTCCAAAATCGAGATGGAGGGACTTGGTTCAAGGGTATTTCCGGACATTGTGATGGGATGATTTGAGGAATTCACTTTCTTGAAAAACGTGGCACTTTGTGTTTTTTAGGCGTTAAACTGAACAAGATTGTTGGTTCCCCACTCGACGATTGCTTTAAGATCTCTATTGATGGAATCAACCTGTTCCTGCCTGAGTCTATTTGTATCATTCACCGAAAGTGATCGATAGGATGTGAAAGTTGAGACAAGTGTGCTATCGTCTGCGAAACTGTAAATGGGGTTCGTGGTGGTTTTCAAGAGGTCGTTGATGTGTAAAAGAAATAAGGTGGGGGACAGGATGGAACCCTGGGGGACCCCGGCATTGGTTTTAAACGCATCAGAGGAAATACCGTCATCTGCCACATGTAAGGAGCGATCTGGCATGAAGCTCAAGAGCCATTGGCGCAGTTTGGTTGGGAGACCGTAGGCAGATAATTTACTTAACAATGCCTCGGCGATCTACTGTAATTGTATTTGATGGTATGTTGTTGAATTTCTCTAGTGCAGCTAATAAAGGTTCCTTGGAAAAGTAGATGGATTTCATTTAAAATTAATTAATTTTTTAAAGTTTTTTTTTAAATTCATAAACAAGTAATGACCAACGCTTAACGAAGCCTATAATTTAAATGATAAAATCTTAATACTTCTCTTTCAATATTTCTTTAAAAATTGAAAATATTTTGCGTTTGGTATAGATTTAAAGTATGCAGGGAACGCCAAAATAATTGCTTTGATTTGATGTTGCGGCCAGAGAAATACAATGCGACAAGCTTGGGAATGCTGTTTTTGAAATGGCTTCCAGAAATATGATTAATGAGAGGAGCGTTTCGATTTAATGAGGCTTTTTCCTGGATAGTGACCACTGTAAAATGAAAAACGATTCAAAGTTAAAGCTGTAATGATATTAAAGTTTTATAACATTGTTGCCAATAAAATAAATTAAATCAAAAAAATTTCAGTGGCAAGTACAATTAAAAAGATTTTATAAGCATTAAAAAACGAATGGTGTTAGGTAAACATAGGAATATCGCCCATTGGAGTTGATTAAAACGACACAATTTACTAAAAGGTCGTAAATAGTAGTTCAGCTTATTGTTTGTTAGTGATACAAAGTGTTTCTAATATAGTTAAAAGATGAGACAAAGGAAGCGTTCTTCTTAGTTATATGCTTTCGTGCAGGACTAAGAGAAAAATACTTACGTATAGTGTAACTGAGTTGTATATTATAACTCAGAAGAATGATAAATTTTTGATCGATTTTTAAAAATTGCTTTAATTTAAAGTGTATTGCAAAGAGAATTTATCGTTTAGTAACCTAAAAAACAACTTGATTAGAAGTAAAAGATGTTGTACAGTAGGTAGTAACAACAATATTTATAACTTCGTTCGCGTCAAATTTAGTTTTATCCCAATAACTTTTTTCTTGATATCCGATTTAACATTAAAAAAATTTCTTATAGCCCACCATATGTGTTTTAAAAATGAACCGTAACATCTAATGCCACTTATTACTCTTTTAAGAAACTTAACTGTAACACTTCTCTGGCTAAAAATATCTTAAAATAACCTTAAATTTAAATAAAATATAGCCTATATTCTGCTCTTAGCTAAGCTCTATATACCCGTGAAAACCGCATTAAAATACGTTTAGTAATTTCAGAGATGTGCCCGGGCAAATAAACGTACAGACAAACAAAAAAACTAAAAAATGCGCGTTTATGTTTTGGTGAAAGCGGTAATCATATGAACTTAAAAAAATGAATTTTTTTTGAAATCACAGACAAACACTTCCATTTTATTTATATGTATACAGGGCGTTTCAAAAAAAGGTGACCCCGTCTCTAGAATAGGTAGAAAACTGAAAAATAATTGGGGTTTGCTTGGTAAAAATATTTTCGTAAGGTCATCCGTATTCAAGATAAAGGGCGTTAAAGAAAAAAAATGTATACACATTTAGCCGAAACTGACTCTCATAGAGGGCGCTAGTTACTCGGTTTGTACCAAGTAGTATTAAACATAACTTTTTTAAGGTTGGATTTTTTAATTAAAATTTTAAGTGAATTTAAACATCATTCAATTTTACACCAAAAAGGTACTCTTGGTAAAACTCGATACTGTGTACTGTTTTCAAAATATTTTGATTTGAATATTATAAAGTAATAACCAAATTTTTTTTCTGTAACGCCCTTTATCTTGTATACGGATGGCGTTACCAAAATTTTTTACTAAACAAACCCCAATTATTTTTTAGCTTTTTATGTATCCTAGAGACGAAGTCACCTTTTTTTAAAACACTTTGTATGGTTCGGTGTTAAAGAAATTATAAAATTTAAAATAAAATTTTTGTTAGTAAACCAATATTTAAAGGTGCATAAAAAATTTATTGTTTATTTATGAAAACTATGAAAAATATAATTCCAACCTCACAAATGAAACCACATCTTTATTCCTTCAATATAAAATAGTATTGTAGCAGCTCCATATTTGATTTTTTTTTAAAATAATCTTTTATTTTTTTTATTCCAGCTTCAAAACCATATCATTCCCAAAGCAAGTATTTTCATGCGCTTCAGCAAACATGTCAGAGTAGTTGTCTCTTTGTTTTTGTTCGGTTCAGCGGTTTTTGGGAAGACGAAAAAAGGTTTTTATGGTGATTTTGTTTACGTTAGTAATACAAAGTTTACTTTATACAATTTGATCAATACTATCCGCGTTAGAACTACAAAATGGCACGTAAAAATTTAAATAAATCCTCATCGATATAAATAATGCATTGTATCACATATTGATGTAAGTAATAATAATATCTATATTTCTGAGTTTTAATTTTTCAGCTAAATAAGAGGGTTACCAAAAACAAAACAATTATAAATAAAAATAATTTCATTTTTTTTCAAAATATATTCCATTAAGATAAATAGAGTTTGAAACAATCAGAGAGGCAGGGTAGCCAGCGCAAAAATAGTTTGTATCAACTGCCTTTGCTTCAGAAGTGACTCCAAAAGCACTAACAAACAGAGGCGTAGCTTGCCTTGACGGGCCCTGCATCAAAAAAAATTTGAGGAGGGCCTTCTATCCGACTGCGGTGAAGCCCAAATGGAGGGTTAAATTTTTTTACAAAAGAAACATTAATTATAAGTAATTACTTATTAATGCTCCTAGGAGCCAAGTTAGCGAACAACAGCTGTGGGTACCTGTGCACCAGGGGGTGAAGAGAAACGAGAAAGTCGACACCCTTACAAAAAAGGGGGCCTAATCTGCGTTCACTGGACCAAAACCGGTCTTTGGAATCACTACAAGTGCCGCCAAAACAATTATTTTAGACTGGGCGGAAAGGAAAATACTCACTCGAAAGCGTTTTTACCTAAACCCTCGAGAAACACAAATAAGCACATCCTAGAATGAAGAAGGAATGACCTGCGATTTCTAACGGGACTGCTTATAGAACACTGTCGTTTAAGATACCACCTCGGAAGGGTAGGTATAAATCAACAAACGGACTGTCGGTTTTGCTGCGTAAAAGACGAAACTGCTGAACATAAACTTTGTTTATGCCCCGACCCGGAAAGAATTAGGTTTAACATATTTGGTTATACAAACCTAGAACCTACCGATTTTAAGAAAATCTCGCCTCATACAACCATGAACTTTGTGAGAAGGGCTGGATTGTGCATTGAACTGTGACCTCTAGGGCTGAGCCACAATAGACCTACTAAAGGTCGCAGTAGAGGGGTGACCTATGACCCACTCACATGATACCTAACCTAACCTAACCCAGCCAAACAATGCCTTTTTTAATAAATCATCCAAAGCTGAGATAATTTCAGTTTCTCGAGATTTTCTGCCTCTATAGACAGTACTATCAAGTCTGATAAAAAAAAAAGATTTAAAAAATTCGGATCTCTCTGGTATTGACGGGAATGACTGCAGAATTGAATTAAAGATTTTTTTAAAAGAATAAATAAAATGTAGTTGAACAAAAATTTTACATATTTTATGATCTAAAAGGAATGGCATATTAAAAAAAAGAGCCATTTTTTTTGTAAAAATTTACAACTTTTTTTGAGGTGGGTAAAAAATTCTGAGAACTGTTTTTCATAAAGTAGAAAAATATATAAAAACTTTTAGAATAATCGAAAGGGATCGGGGTCAAAAGTGATCGATTTGGCATGGAATGACCTATATAAGTGTTTACATTCTTTTTAACAAAAAACAAATGAACTAGCTATATACATATTCAGAGGTCACGATGCAGTTGTGTTCAAAGTGATGAAACAGTGAAACTTTTATGATTATTGTAATTGGATTTCATGTATGTTTATTACTGGATTACCACTGTATATTAAATTTTTTACATTTTTGTAAAAAGAGTAGTCACTTTTGATTAATAGCAATGTAAACAAATATGTATTTATAATCATAGTATATTACACATTCTCAGCAAAATTTAATTGGCATCTAAATATTTTTGAAATATTAAGGTAAATAAGAAAAAAACGAGGGTATTAAATGTCAAAGCAAAAAATAAATAGGTATTTAGGAAACCATTTCCTATGTAAACATTTAAGAAAAATGGAAAATACTTCTAAACTCAAACCGTAAAGGTAGTTTGATATTTTTTTGCTGTTAGTTAAAAACGTCTTACCTAAATATCAAATATTTTATTTACTTTGGGCATTAACATTTCTCCTCAAAGTAAATATTTTAAAATAAAAATTTTAAAACTTTAAAGATTATTCATTTAAAAACCAATTTAAATATTTTAAATCTACCAGTACCTATTTGAAACACATTAAAATTTTAAAATAAATAATTTAAACAATTATTTTGTTTTGCTGCTGATAAAATTGTAATTAATTTTTAAATATTTTAAAACAAATCATTTTCTTAACAAAACTTTGTTTAGATTTAGGACATATTTTGGTTGTTTTTTACAATGTAGTGGTGAGGAGTGAATTGTGGTCGACCTTGTCTATGTATGGGGTGAGTGGTAGTTTAATACGAGCACTGAAATCACTTTACGAGGATTCCACTGCTTGTGTCAGGATAAACGGAGCTTGCACGGACTGGTTTAACATCTAAAAAGGTGTGAGACAGGGATGTGTGGCTTTTCCATGGCTGTTAAACTTATACATAGACGATTGTTTAAAAGATTTAAAAGAGAGTGCGTATGGATTAAAAATGAATGATTTGATCGTCAAATGTCTTCTTTACGCCGATGATCAAGTCATATTAGCGTCATCCGAAGAGAAGTTGCAAGCGATGGTTAATGTTATGCATGATGCCCTAAAAATCAAAGGGATAAAAAAAAATGTAAGTAAAACAAAAGTACTGGTTTTTAAATTTAAACGCCTCTGTTACTGATATTTTTTCTTCTAAACCTAACCGAAGACATTGCGATCAGATTGTCACAACTAAATTAGGAATATACAAAAAATAAATAAACTCTAAAATGAGTTCCTCCAAATTAAACTCAAAGTACCTATCTACTTACCTACTTTAAAGCTATAGCAATGTCCAAAGAAATCATAGTCAATCAGTGCTATTTGCATTGGCCATCTATTATTTTTTACTTAAAATATTGAAAATGTATCTCGTAATGTGACGCCTTTATCGGATGACAGGCAAAACTATATTTCATCTACTTTTTAAAATTACCTCAGTCGGTCATTTTGAAAAACTGACAGTGAAGCGTCAATCCTACAAGATTTTTAAAAAAGGAATAAACCGTTTAAAATGAGTATTTGATTAAAATATTTTTGAACTTGTTTAAATTTTAAAATGCTTGACTTATTTAAACAAAAGTTTTGTCAAAATAAACGAGATTAGGTAAAATTAACGTTACAAGTAATTATTTGAAATTGTATCCTTAAAGATTTCAATTTTGTCTGTTTTTATTATCAGGTGTGTAAGTAACTTATCATTTCCGCCCCAACGGATAACATTTCGCAACGTTATCTTTGTAGAAACCGTTGTAGGACATTTGCTCAGATACTCATTCAAGACCTCATTCGGGATCTCATATAAGAACTCGTATTCTCAGGACTTTACGACAGGGTTAATTGGGTAGACACATTCTCGAGCATAAGAGAGAGGGAGAGAGATAGAAGTAATGTTCTTTCGGTTTAAATTCATAAAAATCAATGATCCACTGTATATTTTAGAGTTTCCTTTTTAAATAAAACCAATTCTGGTCATTGTTGAAAGTAAAGTTTTTACGTCCAATGTTGTTTTTTTCTTTATATTTTTAGTGTTAGTTTAATTTTAGTTTTGGTGATAAACAATAAAATATCAAAAAAAGTTGGAAAGGAGATATTGTCAAAAACTGCTTTTAGGCGCCATTTTTCCAATATGGCGGCGCGAGCGGCAAAGATACGAGGTGGCAAATGTGAAATTCGAAAAGAGCACATCGAAATCTATAAAATTACCCATTTTAAAAACTCCCGGAAAATTTTATTTATTTTTTGTTTTCTGAAATATGTTATAACAGTTTACTATCATCTCCGGATATGTGACTCCCCCTGCCAGAAGGCTTGTATCATCAACATATATAGTTATAAATTGATTCTCTGCTAATTTAGATTTGCATAAATCATTCAAAAATATAACGAACAGCAGTGGGCCCGCTACACTTCCTTGCGGTATACCTATAGATGTTGTTATAATATCAGATTTGAAGTTTTTCGAGTCTTTAGTAATACTGACTCTCTGTTGTCTGTTTGCTAAATATGAATGAAACCATTTCAGAGCATTACCTCTTATTCCATATTTCTCTAATTTAATTAACAAGATATTATGATCCAGACAGTGGTATGCTTTTGACAGGTCAAGAAACATACCCAGAGCTAGCTGTCGTTTTTCCATCAGACCAATTATGTTCTGTGTATATTGGAAGATTGCTTGTGTTTATTAAATATACACTTTGTCGTCCTTGGTACATAAACAACTATTATTTATCCACAATCACCTTATGAGAATCACCTTATGTTATGAGAGGCGAAAAATACCGATTACTGCAGAACATCATGCAGGGTAAAATTTATGGTAAAAGAAAGCCGGGCCGCAGAAAAGCATCATGGCTCAAGAATCTACGTGACTGGTATAAACTCAACTCAAGCTCTCTGTTCAGACTTGCCGTCGACAAAGTAAGGATAGCCTTATTGGTGACCAACGTTCTAGCAGGACATGGTACTTAAGAAGAAGAATCACCTTGTAATTAAAGTTTTATCCGCACTTATGAACCGTATAAAGTACCACTTTATTCACTAGTGGAATAATAAAAAATACAATCTAAAATCAATTACATTTTACTTCGTTTCCATTAATAACAAGCTTGTAGTTGTCGTCGATTTCAGAACACATAGTACCTGCCGAAATTTTTGATAAATCTCTAGAATTAATGGATGTCTCCTCTTGTAAAGAACGATGAGTACCATGAGAACCTTGGATTTTTGCTATATCAAGCAGATTAGATATACAATCGTTGTATTGCATGCTTGTTTTAGATACATTTTAATTGCTTGAGAAAATTAAACATTTTTGCGTGAATAAAATGCTATCTAAAACACTTAAACGACAAATAAGTATTATTGGTTGTAAAACAGTTTTATCGTTTTCCTACCGACGTTTAAGAATAAAACTTGATTTTAATTGGTGAGAGGATTTGATAATAAAATTTGAAATTGTTTTGCTGTTTTTAAACTTTTTTAAATAATACAGAATTTTTTATAACATCTTTTTAATAACATAGTAATATTTATTAATCTTTTATTTCACAAAAATGTATTCTTTAATGTTTTTTTCCCTGCACTAAGCATTTGGACTATTTTATCAAGCAGATCTGGAAAAACATTTAAAAAAAGAAATTTTAATGCAAAACTTTAAGGGGTAAGGTATTTGGTCGACCAACACAAAATGTAATATTTATTTGCGATAAATACTAGGATAGTTTACGAATTGTTGTTCCTAACATAAAAGCAAACAAGAATGAAACTAATTTCTTTTTCAACATTTTTTTTTATTAAAAATAGTCGCAAAAAGGGTAGACCTAGATTATTAGAATGGGGAAGGATTATAAAAAGGATCTTTCAGATCTTTTGCGCATATTCGAGGCCAGGGATTCCGAGACTTCGAACAAAGTTTATCAGTTTTCTGGGAGCTAAGTTCCTGACATCGGAGGGCTTTAGCAAGGCCCCTTCCAGAAACTTAAGCCTCTTGCAGAAAAGCTCTGGGCATTCGCAAAGCAAATGTTCTGCAGTTTTAGCGAAGTTCTCGCAGTAGCGGCAACTTCAAGTCTTTCTTGTCCAACTTAAGAAGCTGTTTAGCTTTCCTTGGCGAAAGGCTTACTAGCCTTTTCGCTTGTCTATGCCCCGTCACTTTATGCCAGTAAGATTTCATTTCATCTCTTCTTTAAAGTGGGCTTTTAAAAGTCCACAGAAGGGTTCTGGGCCGGAAATTTGTGTATTTGCCCCTTTTTTGGCAAGGCAGTCTGCTTCTTCGTTGCCATTAACTCTCTTGTGACCTGGAACCCACATCAGAGTTACCTGATTGTTATCTCAGAGATTGTTTACAGTCCCAAGTCAGCTTAGACTCACAAGTTTATGACTTCAGAGCTTTTAGTGCTGCTTGACTATTTAATAAAACATAGATATCTGCCCTTTGGGTGTTCCTTTCGATGCACTCCTGGGCACATATCTCTTTGGCATGTAATTCTGCTCAAAAGATAGTTGGGGTGTTACCAAGTGATTTTAAGAGCCGAAAATTCGGCCCTGTTACGCCCACTTCAACCCTTTCCTTTGTGCAAAATTGGTGGTTGTTTGTAACCACTTCAAACTGCATTTCGAAGTCGTACCTGACTGGCCTAATATCTGTCGTCTTAGACATGGATTCTAGGAAAATATTTTCCAAAATCTTCAAATGTCCAATCCGATTTCCTGCAATAAGATTTATTGTCAGGCATACTGATTGCTGATTGCACGTAAATGTTGCCACTGTGATTCTCAGACAAGTTAGTCGCTGCACTTTCTGCAGCTTGACTTGTGCCGAAATTTGTTGCATATACTTAAATTATTTACATAAATTTTTTTCTTCAGTTTTTACAAATCTTTTATTTTTACTGTTCTATCTTTTTTTTCTTCGGCATCAATAAATACAAAATTTGGTTTTCTCATTAAGCTAAAAATGGTTTTAAATTTGTATATTTTAAAATTAGCTTTTGAAAATTAAAATAATTGATTACACCCAAAATGTTTTGCTACTCATATGTAGTTCCACCCAATGGGAAATTATATTTTAAATAAATGTAGTCAATGTTTTCGTCAGTTAATTGTCCCATAAAATTTTGTAATAAACCCTTATTATAGCTTGATGACAGGAGATAAATAGAGTGGTTGTACGCTGCAGCGACAATAATAATAGTAATTTCTCTGATATACATAAAAGCAAATTGCTTCTAAAACAAGTTGTCTATGTAAATGTGTTTCAGGCAATTCTCGCCTACATATATTTTCTGTTTGTAATTATAAATTTTAGTAGAAACCTAATCAAAATTTTTCTCAACGTCGATTGGCTGAAAAAAAATATCATAATATCAAATATAAGTGCGTTTTTAAATATAGGTACCAACCATTTTTATTATAGTAAAGTATTTTAACTAGATGCTTTAGGAATATGTTTTTTAAATAATACGTATTAAAATTTTATCATTTCATTCATAATTACTGTTGCGCATAGTAGTATTTTATACTTATTTTAAAGAAAGGAAAAAGGAACGTAAGTTGAACATACACTTACCAAAATGATTTCTTCTGATATTTCAATTGTCTTGTAGAAGCAGCAGTGGTTGGCGGATATTAACACTACATTTTGTAGAAGATTTTTTTTTAAGAGGATTAGGAATATGTTGACCAGATGCCCGGGCATGGCACAAGGCATCACTTCACCCGGGAAGTGTCGGGATGGTCGCCCCTAACCAGACGACCGACCGACTAAACCCTTCCATTTGTTTTTTTTTTCAACAAGGTGCCAACCGTCTCCTGAAACTGTTGTAGGCATTACTTTGGGAGGCGGGAGGAATAGGTGTTCTAGTTATTGTTATCCCTTCTTTCTTTCAGTCTAATATCATTTTATTTCCTGTCTATTACCAATTTAGCGTAGTTAGTAACGGCTCTCCAGTTCTCTTCTGTCTCCAGGATTTTGGCAACTATGTTTTCAGGGGTTATTCTCCCTATGTCGTTTTCCAGTGCATTTCTTTTGATTTCCCACCTTGAACATTCGAAGAACGTGTGTTCTACTGTGTCAACTGTGCTACAGTATATGCATAATTCAATTTCTGTGTGTCTGAAACGTTTTCTGCATTCCTGGAAGCATCCATGTCCTGATAATAGTTGTGTGAGGTGGTATGTCACTTCACCATGTCTTCGTCCTGTCCATATTTCTAGGTTTGGTAGCAGCCTTTGTATCCAGCGTCCTTTATCAATGTCTTCCTGCCACTCTTGTTGCCACCTTTGTACTTTTGCAGTTTTGTTATCCATCCCATGTTGCATCTTGCTTCTCTCCTTCGGAGTTCCCGCAATGACTAATAGCGCTCGAGTAAGGATCGTCCTGTATGCACTCACGAGAATAGATGGCCTGGGAAGGTGTTAAAATGGATACCTCCGGAGAGGAGAAATAGAGGAAGACTTAGAAGAAGCTGAAGAGATGAAATAAATGAAGCGATGGAAACAAGAAACCTAGCCGAGGAAAAATCTCTTGACAGGAGAATATGGAAACTGGGGACAGTGAGGCGGCAACAGCCGTAGAAATCCTTATAAATATATATATATATATATATATATATATATATATATATATATATATATATATATATATATATACACTACTTATACTTACTACTATTACTACTATATATATATACCAAACTGTTCAGCGCCTAACGGCGATGAATAGTAGTAAGTAGTATCGCCCACTGTTCCGGCGGCAACCGGCAGGCGATGTAGCAGTGACATGTATGTAATTTTATAGATTATTTTCCAACTTTTATGTGATACAAACTTTATAAATGATACACACTTACTGGATTTTTTAGTTCTCCTGCAACTTCCACCGTTATATTATACTTCTGCTGTTGATTATGATAAACATCGTCATTTAAATAACAGCCACCATGCACAGTGGCGGTACAGGCACAATGATCAAAACGGCGAAATACTAACTCAATGGGCCGAAGAAAACAACGCTTACCTTGTCTTCGACGCTAAAGAAAAAGATTTGTTTAAATCAGCAGCCTGGGGTGGCGAATATAACCCCGACCTCTGCTTCGTAACAGCTAATGAACAAAATCGCACTTTGGAAACATCGCGAAGAATATTATCAGACTTTCCGCATAGCCAACATCACACAGCAATTATTTAAATTGGAATAAGTATTCCATTAGTTACCTCCTTTTTCCGCCCAAAGTGGAACTTCTGGAAAGCAAATTGGAGCGGTTTCTTGGAAGATCTGGACAAATGCCTGGTATGGATACCCCCTGTCTCCAGCAGCTATAAAAGATTTATTGGTGCTGTAATTCGTACAGCCAAGAAGCACATTCCCAGAGGTTTTCGTAAGAAGTATATACCAGGGTGAAATGAGGTTAGTAGAGGTCTATATAAGGAGTTCTTAGAAAGCAAAGACCCAGAGAGAACTTATACACAGTCTTGATGCATGGTCCTTGTTACGTAAATTAGTCAGTAGCCCCAAAAGACAGTGAACATACTGGGATGATAAAGCAAAAACATGACTCAAGCATGCCTCATTGCCTGATACTCAGCTCACTTTCTATTTCTCTGTGAACAAAATCAATGGGGCACTAAAGAACACAAAAACAGGAAAAGCTCCAGGCTGGGATAATCCCATAATTTCTGACCCTTTCTGGCAAATATGCAAGAACGTGGTTAGTTAAATTTTTCTCTAATATACTACAGTCAGCTAACGTTTCAACGGATCGACGGACGAGAGACAAAGCGTAGGTACATAAAAGTTAAAATTGTGAAATGTGTTCTCTTACGAAGAAAATTTGATCAATAATAAAATATGTTGTAGATTTTATGCGATATTTTTTGTAGTATTGAATAATAAATTTAATTTTATTGGCAGTTATTATTAACCAGTTGATACCTTATTATCAGTAATAGCATACTTACAGAAAATAATAACAGAGAAAAATATTTGTATAACATAAAAAATATTTCTAAGAGTTGTAATAATAAATTTGATTATTAAAAATGTGATGGAAGAGTTTTCTTCAACAAACATTTTATTGCCTTATGAATGTTTAACATCCTTCCGCCATCTAGTTGCAATGAATCAGTATGTTGTACCTTTAAATTAGTATTGATTTTAACTGCTGTAGGAATCTGTATTAAATCAATATAAAAAATTCAAATTTTCAAATTTTATGCTTTATCAATCTGGAAACCGACTTAATAAAATAAAAGCAATTTTAAGCTACATACATAATCTTTAAACCATTAAATTAAAATGTAGAAGTGGGGTTTATTTTTTGTGGTAAAAATGTTTATCAAGATAAATAATTAATTGTGGTATCGAGAAAAAAAAAATTTAAAATTGTATGTAGTTTTATGAAGCCTTATTAAATATAAACTGCTTTCACTTTAAAACCAGCCAGCTTTTAAAATTACTAATAAACCACAATATTGTTTCTTAAACCTAAACAATTATCAAATAGCTCACTTTAAGCTCAAAAAACCCAAAAACGTTTAAAAAACCAAAATCGTTTACCAAGCCCACAAAATCTTATGAAAGATATGTCATTTGTTGTAACACGTACACGTTACCCATCTCAAGCAGTGACGTCACGTGTAGGTTAAAAAGTGGCCACATGCTGCACATCGCCCATTATAAATTACACATATTACGAACGAATTATTTGGCAAATATGAAGTTCTCAGCTTCTCTAGTTTGTACACGATAAAATAGTCTATAAGGAATTTCAAAAGGAATTCTATAAGGAATTTCAAAAAATTTCAGCAAGCTTAACATTACCTACATTTGTCGTCGACGCTTATTAAAACCTTAATTTACCACTAACTATACAAAGCTCAAAGAAGACCACATATTGAGCGTATTTTCGTATTTAAAGCGATATGTGTGTACAGAAAATTTTTAATTCATTTCACAAGAGTGCTTTGCAACAATTTAAGCCGTTTTTATATTTTTTAGTACACCCACACCATTTTTGTGTACCTAGGAATCTCCTAGAGATCATTGATGCGCGGATATATAAAAAATGTAACGAGAACAACAGAGAAACACAATTCGGGTTCGGGAATGGACTGGGAACGCGGGAAGCATTATTTGTTAACAGATATTGGACTGGATGGAAAAGAAATCAGAATTATCGCTAACCTCTACTGGGGCCAAAAAGCTACAGTCAAAGTTGAAAACAGACAGACAGAATACATTAACATCAAAAAAGGTGTACGGCAGGGTCGACGATCCTGTTCAATCGTTATTCGGACAGCGATTTTAAAGAGGCTGTAGAAAACACAAATCGAGGCATCAGAGTTAACGGCGAAATCATCAATAATATCCGCTATGCTGACGACACCGTCTTATTTTCGGACAGTATAGAACGGCTACAAGAGTTATTATTCAAAATTAATCAAACTAGTGAGAAGTACGGGCTAAGCTTAAATGTCAATAAGACCAAATATAGGGTGATTAGTAAAAATCCAATTCAACCAGGTAACTTGTATATAAACAATAAGCCAGTTAAAAGGACACGTTGAACGAAAACTGGGGTTACTCACAGGAGATAAAACATAAAATTGAAATAGCGAGAAATACGTTTATACAAATAAAACAGCTTCTGTCATGTCAAGATCTGAATCTGGTCCTTAAAAAGAGTCATGTGTTTATATACTCCACTCTTCTATACGGTATGTAGAGGCTTGGACGATGTCAGACGCTATGGAAAGAAAGCTAAAAGAATAACCAACGAAGAAGTACTCCGAAGAATGGGATGTGAGCCTGAAATCATGCTTACTGTGAAACGTAAAAAATAAGAGTGTTTTGGCCATATCATGAGAAATAGCAAATACAGAATTCTCCAAAACATAGTTCAAGGCACAGTTGATAGCCGACGAGGGCCTGAGAGAAGAAGAGTTATTTGGCTGGCTAACTTGCAATAATGGTTTGGAGCAACATCTACTGAACTGATCCGCATAGCAATGATGATAGCCAACGTCCGTAATCGTATAGAGCAATAGAAGAAGAAGAGGCATCTCCTTTGTTAATAATTCGCCATAAAAATTAATATAAAAGTTTTTACGAGCACCGATGAAGTCACTGAGAAAATCACTTGTTAAAATACAAATAATTGTTGGTTGTGTAAACAGTCTCTTATCTATTTGGCTGCTTTACAAGGGTGGTCTGAAAAGTTTCCGACTTAACAAAAATACATTTTTCCCACATTACCTATTTTTTATTGACGAGTGCTGCCATCTTCACGTAAAGGTCGGAAACTTTTCAGACCATGCACCCTCGTAAATACTGTTCTGTATTTTAAATATTTCTACTTCTTCATATTCAGTAATCGTTTGTTATTCGAAATGTTCGTAGAGTCAAAATAAAACAACAAAAAAATAAAACAATTTTATTACTAACGACTTTATCGTCCAACAAAATTAAAAATGTTAAGAACAAAATTATAAACAACGTCCCTAACAAGAGGTAAGTCTCTAGAAATTGTTTGAATATCGCAGAAGAATGAAGGCCGGTAACTGTGCGTGCTGTGCTATCCGCTGAACATGTGAATTTGTTTATCAGTTATCTCTAAAGTACGTAATTGTTCTACCGAAAGTTCTGAAAATTGATTTGGTCCGCATATGAAGAAGAAAATGTCGTTTATCGTGTAACCAGTGTCTTGAATGTGTTCCTGGATGGCATTGTGAATCATCTCTTTATTCACATGACCGGAGAGGCCTGTCCAAGATGCTGATGGCTCAGAAAGAACGTGATTCACAATCAATCTGAAAAATAATTGTGCTTAAGTTTTTTATTTAACAAGACTTACACCGACACTGTTATTTTAGTCCAAAATCTATTTATTAAAGTAAACAACCACAAAAATAATCCCCTATATAATTGTATCCAGTACAATTTGTCAGTAATACTTTTACTTCATTTGATGCAGGCAATAGAGAATTTTTTCCTGCACTAAATTACAGAAAATATTTTTTTCATAATTACGTTAAGTATCACGTACTGAATGTAAATTCACAAAATCCTTACAAATTTTAATGGCGGAAGTGCCGCCATTTAGCTAAACGATCTTTCACAGCTTGCAGAAGTCACAGGAAACCTCAATGCTAGGCGAAATGAAATCTTCATGACAATTAATAAATGCAATGTAATCTGCTTCAGCGGCCTACAGGCTGTGGGTCCCTAGCTAGGATGCTGCTAAATAGTAGATTACTTATTACTTCTATTATTTTTAAAATAAAATGAGTGAGTTTTTATTAAAAACCCTTTAATTTTAAGTGTTTTTAAAAAATTTAAGGATAATTTTTATTTATTTATTCTTAAGTACACTTTTAAGTTAATACATTTTTTAATAAATAAAGTTTTGCTACAATCTTTGTAAGTTTTTTAATTCTCTTCATTAAAATCAGAGTTGAAAAAGATATTGATCAAAATAATTACTAATTCAAATAATTGAATATTTTATAAGTAATATTTATTTTTAATAAACAATTAAAAACAATTTTAATTATTTTTAATGAGTTTTGAAGTGATTGAGAAACTTAACTATTTAGGATCACTTATCACAAACAAAGGCGGCTGTGACGGAGAACGCAGTCTGGCCGTAGTACGTAACTCAACAATAAAACTAACGCGAATATGGAAAGACTTCTGCAATATCTCAACGCAAAAATTTGAAATTATTAAACTTCTTGATCTTTTCTATTGCCACCTATGCCTCTGAGACCAGGATTTAAAAAATGGCCAATCAAAGAATGATAGATGCTTTTAAAATGTGGGTCTACAGAAGAATGCTGCGAATATCATACACAGAACACCGTACTAACGTGTCAATTCTTAAGAAACTAAAAATCACCACAAGGCTATCAACCAGGATAAACCAATCATACCCACGGTATTTTGGACACATTGCAATAAGAATGAATGGGCTAGAAAAACTTATTGTTGAGGGAAAAATCAATGGTAAACCACTAAGAGGAAGGTCTCCGACGCGCTGGGTATATTAAACCAAAGAAATCATTGGTCACAGTCTGCAGAAAGCTTCTCTTGCAGCTCAAGACAGAGAAGGATGGAGAACTACGATCCAAGCGATTAAGACATGATGTCACCATACTCTCTCGAGGGTAAAAGGACAAGAAAAAGAGAATTAAAATTTATTTATCTACAATTATTAATTGAAAATTATTGATAACTTGTCACTCTAAAATTTATTTATTTACTAAAATCTCAAAATATTAAATATTTTTATCACGACACATTTATTGTGAGTACTTTTTACCAGTCATACATTCGAATTTAACGTATAAAGATATCATTCAAAATTCTTACCTACTGTCCATTTTTTCTATATTGCCAAGTTGGTTTTTAAATGGAATGTCTTCCTCAGTTCGATTAAAAAAAAGAACCCTTATGAACTGACTAAAAACCAAATTGAAAGTTAATTAAAGCACATAATTTAAAATAAAAATGCTTTTGATTTAATAAATCTTAAGTATTAATTTATTGAACAACCTCTATAAGCATTGATTAATTTTTTTTTATGTGCAACATCTTTCCTCTCACTTTCTTGAAATTTGTGGGAGTAATTTCGTGAAATGGGACAGAAGTGTGTAAGAGATGTGTTTCGTGAAATGGGACGAAATTGTGTAACATGAAGTCGCGGAAGCACGTGCTATTTGATTTGATGAATGAGCGCGCGGTGGTAGAGTTCGCAGTCAACCAATTTTCCGAATGGTCGGTACTGTCAGCCATCAGCTGTGCACTTAAGTTACAGTGTTGTGTAAAAAGTTTGCTGTTTTATGCGTAAACTATACAGATAAATATTTACTGTTAATTATAAGTCTCAATAAAGTGCAGATCATTGATAAAAATTCAAGTAAGTAATAATAAATAATTATTTGAATAAAATATTTCAGTATTTGGCTTTTTTAAATTATGAGGTTGATTTCTGTCACTCCTAGAGTCAATTAAATAAAATACAATTTTCATTAAAAAGAATTGTTGTTTGTTATGACAAATCATTGCAAATAATACCTGACCCATTTTTTTCGGAATTTAATTTTAAAATTGCTTATAACTAAGGTGAGATGTCAAATTTTACATATCATATGCGACTACTGTTTTTTTCTGTAATTGTTTAAACGTAGGATCACTGTGCAGTACAATAAAGCGTTTTTAACGTTGTTTGTATAATACTGCGAGTATGAAAATAAATAAAATTTCAGTTATTTGTAATAAACTCATCTGGTTAAAATAAAAAAAATGTATATATGTATAACACACCATTTTTTTACTCTCCTTTCTAACAAAAAGAGCATCAACGGTAACATCGGCGTTATGCCAGTACCGGCTGCTAATATCAAATAAGCGACTCTTTTCTCCAACCTTCGAAGCTCGAAATCACCAAGAGGTTTGGTCATATAAACAATATCTTGTACATTTTTATTGGTGATTAGTCGGCTTACGACACCGTTTTCGTAACTCTTAATCATAAGGCATATTTCATCGGTGGAGTCTTCGTTTAGACTAAAAGTGTCGAATAGGCTCAACGGGACGGGTGTATAACTCCTTGACCATTCTTTTTCTAAAAAAAATAACTTATTAATAACTAATAGCAAACTTTTACAACTAACAATGTATAAATTTTTATTGGCATTCAGTAAATTTAACGATACAGAATAACGTTTTTAAATTTAAATTATTTATTATTAATTAAATTCAATCATTGTTTTAACTTTAAAAATGGATTGAAATTTTTTTAAAATTATTATTGTTCTTCTTCATCTTATAAAAGTATTATTTTTTATTCTTTTTAAATGAATCGTGTAACTGTTTTTATTATTTTTGTTGCACTAAAATCAAAAAAATCTTGTTTTTAAACTAGTCCTTATTAACCAAATAACAAGTTATTATTCGTATAAATTAACAAGTAATTTATACCTTTTAACAGTAACTGGCATCTTAGGAATGTCTATGTAAATACAGATTAAGTTCAAACGTACATCTAACGTATTTAACGTATCTAAATTCATACGAAAAAATTCAGAAGGTAAGTGCTGTTTCGAAATTATGATGGATCTTTTCTATAAAAAATTTCCTCAGACCACCTTCTTCCGATATATCACCCCTAAAAGGTGGTGAGTCAAATTAAGTTTTTATTTTTTTCTCAAATTTAAGTAAAGATAAAAACTTAAAATTTTGTAATTTCTGTGCACTCGCAAAGGACTAAATAACCACCGGTATATTTTCAACATATCTGTTACATTATAGCATCCCTTATCGTATTTAATATCAAATCTTTTTTTAGAGATTTAGTTTTGTAAAATAACAATTACCTCTTGAATTTTTAAGCATGAATTTAAAAACAACCTGTATATTATTAGTTTTAATGATCGGTCAGTCAGTCAGTGACTAACAAAATTAAGAAATTTTGACTAGTTCTAATTCTTAAACTACTGGTTCAAATTAAATGAAGTTTAAAATATATCGTGTTTATACGATGCCTGCTTGGTTACTGAAAATTCAGGCTTTTAGCTTTATCAAAAAGAAGTTATAGAGGCACGAAAATGGCCTGAATTGCTTCGAGAAAAGGTCGTGCCGCCTTTTTGCTCGAGTTGGCAGGGGCACTGACGTGCCCCCAGATATCTAGATACCTATCTACACCTATTATTCCATTATATTATACATATACAAGTACACTGATTTATTCACTGCAAATGTAACTTTGTAATCCTGTATATTTATATGCAGTTGGTGTATCCAGAAAACTTGACCTAAATTGCCAAATATTTTAGATTTTCCTTGATAAATACACTAAACACTTATTGTATTCTAAATTTGAAGCTTCTATGTCAGCTAGAAGTGCTTTAGAGTTTTGATGATTGGTCAGTCAGTCAGTCAGTGACAAAATTAAGAAACTTTGACTAGTTATAATTCTTAGACTATTGGTTCAAATTGAATGAATTTTAAAATATACTGATATCTATGTACCTATCTACACCTATTATTCCATTATATTATATATATATATATATATATATATATATATATATATATATATATATATATATATATATACAGGTACACTGATTCATTCACTGCAAATGTAACTTTGTAATCCTATAAATTTATATGGGATCACAAAGTTATTTATGCAGTTAGTGTATTCAGAAAACTGGTCCTAAATTGCCAAATATTTTAGATTTTCCTTGATATATACACTAAACACTTATTGTATTCTAAATTTGAAGCTTCTATGTCAGCTAGAAGTGCTTTAGAGTTTTGATGATTGGTCAGTCAGTCAGTCAGTGACAAAATTAAGAAACTTTGACTAGTTATAATTCTTAGACTATTGGTTCAAATTGAATGAATTTTAAAATATACTGATATCTATGTACCTATCTACACCTATTATTCCATTATATTATATATATACAGGTACACTGATTCATTCACTGCAAATGTAACTTTGTAATCCTATAAATTTATATGGGATCACAAAGTTATTTATGCAGTTAGTGTATCCAGAAAACTGGACCTAAATTGCCAAATATTTTAGATTTTCCTTGATAAATACACTAAACACTTATTGTATTCTAAATTTGAGGCTTCTATGTCAGCTAGAAGTGCTTTAGAGTTTTGATGATTGGTCAGTCAATCAGTGAGTGACAAAATTAAGAAACTTTGACTAGTTATAATTCTTAGACTATTGGTTCAAATTGAATGAATTGATATCTATGTACCTATCTTCACCTATTATTCCATTATATTATATATATATATATATATATATATATATATATATATATATATATATATACAGGTACACTGATTCATTCACTGCAAATGTAACTTTGTAATCCTATAAATTTATATGGGATCACAAAGTTATTTATGCAGTTAGTGTATCCAGAAAACTGGACCTAAATTGCCAAATATTTTAGATTTTCCTTGATAAATACACTAAACACTTATTGTATTCTAAATTTGAAGCTTCTATGTCAGCTAGAAGTGCTTTAGAGTTTTGATGATTGGTCAGTTAGTCAGTGAGTGACAAAAATTAAGAAACTTTGACTAGTTATAATTCTTAAACTATGGGTTTAAATTAAATTGAATTTGCAATATACCGTGTTTATACAATGCCTGCTTGGTTACTAAAAATTCAGGCTTCTAGTTTTATCCGCAACGAAGTTATAGGGGGACGAAAATGACCTGAACTGCTTCGAGAAAAAGATGGTACGGCCGTGCCGTTTTTTTACTCGACTTGGCGGGGCCTCTGCCGTGCCCGCAGGTTAATATAGTTTTCAAGGTTAACTTAAAGAAGTCATCACATTATGTTTCAACGTTTTATATTTCTCGGTACGACACTTTTATAATAAAATTAGTATTTTAAGTGATATAAACAAATATAAATATTGCCAACTATCATGTTAAAAATTTTTTAAAAAGCTCTAATAATGGGGAGCGTAATAATAAGATGATTATTCAATTATAAAGCACTTCTTTGCGTTTATATCTCTTGTATTTAATATAGTACCACAAAAACATAAAACATTATAGAAAATATGTTGTTAACAGCTAGTCATATGAATATAAAACAAAATTATTACTAATTATTAATTATCCATATTAATTATTTAATTATTTATTTTTGTTCAATAATGAATGTTATTAAAAATGTTTGTATTTCAATATTAATACAAAAATATGCTTACCATCAATATTAACAAAAACTCGAACATGTTTTCCAATTGGTACTACTATTCTGCAACCATCTGTCCTTTCAAATCTCATTAATAAGACGTTGTGTGTAACTTGCAACGTTTCTTTAATGGTAAATTTAAATTTCGAACTCGTATTACCAGAAGATACGGTATCTCCATTCTGTTCCAGAGTTCCATAATTATCCCATATACCGCTAACTTTTTTTTTAAATGTAAATTCTATTTTTCCTGTTTCCCAACTTATTTTTATACTGCACGGCCATTCCACGCTATCCTTTAATACCAAATGATTCCTGAAAGTTACATATTTTTATTTTATTTCAAATCGTACTTCTTTAAATTTTTATTTGGATATGGATCATTATAGTCATCTAACAAAACAATTATTATATTTTAATATACATGACTAAAATGCAAAACAACTACTTTCTTGGAAATGTATTAAACGTAAATTTATTGGATTTAGAAATAATAAATATTTTAGTAAAAAATTGACGTTTTACTGGTATTTAACAAAATCTATTTATTTCGTGATACACTATAATTAGTCAATTTTTACTATCTACACCCATTACTGATGGACAGCTCAATGTTATCCCAGAAAAATATTTTAAATTTTGTTTTACAGGGTAAAATAAAATAAACGTTAATTTTGAATTTTAAAAAATGCTAAAAACTATTTTTTTTTAAATGACAATCATTTTTTTTACCCTGTACAATTCTATAGTAGATTTAGAAAAAATATTCTTAACATTTCCTTATACCTAAGTTAAGCATTTTCCGAGATTTTTTGGTTTTTTTATTTTTATTATTCGTATTTAGCCTTTGTTACTAATTTTAGCAATAAAAAATAAACGTTACCTGACGAATTAAACTTTTAAACAATGACAACTGGACTCTTGACAAATTATATTCATAGCGCTGTAAGATGGTAACAGTTATTTAATATGATAATGAAAAATAAAAACCAAAAAATTTCGGAAAATGTTTAACTTAGGTGTAGGGGAATGTTAAGAATATTTTTTATAAATCTACCATAGAATTGTACAGGGTAAAAAAAATAAGAGTCCCATTTAAAAAAAAATTAGGTTTTAGCATTTTTTATAATTTAAAATCAACGTTAATTTTATTTCACCCTGTAAAACAAAATTTAAAATATTTTTCTGGGATAACATTAAACTGTCTATCAGTAATAGATGTAAATGGGTAAAAATTGACTAATTATAATTTATCACGAAATAAATAGTTTCTAAATAACAGTAAAACGTCAATTTTTATACTAAAATAATTATTATTTCGAAAGCCAATAAATTTGGGTACAGTACCTTGCTATAAAAAGTTATTTATAATTAAGTAAAGCAATTCAAAAAGTTAAAAATTTTCGGGGTGTTTCATTTAAAATATCGAAGTTGACGTCAACATCCGGTACAATCGGAAGTCGCCGAAAGTCGAGAATATTTTCATTTGATAGACCAATGCCGAAAACTCCTTATTACAATTTTTCAGATTTATTTTCTAACTAGTTTTGCCAAAACGTCTAATGTGCCATCGAGAAAAATCACCCTGTACAAATATTTATTTTATAAATACAAGAAGATTAAAACAAAAAAATAATGAACGTGTCTCAGTCACATCGCCAAAAAAGAGGTGGGCTACATGAATATATTTCATTAATACTTAATAACTTACCAATATATTCCATTAGAGTAGGTAAAACAAATGTCTATATGCCTATCATCTTTCGATGGACACACCTCTATCAAAGGATTTGAAAATGAATTTGTATAAAATATAAGCGTGATATAATTCAGCTTCTGTATCCAATCAAACTTCGGCATTTCCAAAACAAAATCAGGGGCCTTTTTAACTTTTTCTTCGATTAAATCTTGAAGAATAATTGTTTCTTCTTGCTTATTTTGTTCTAGTAGTATAACAGGTGCAGATTGCTGTTGATCTTCCACTTTGGAATGATCAGTTGATTGTAGCTCCTCTTTATTTGTTACATTATTTTCTATTGCTTTACCGAAAAATAGTTTTTCTGTGTCCACCTCTGGATCGATAGCTGCCAGTTTACCAACTAAACATTTTTGCAGGATTTGTTCGTAGTTTACCCAAGGGTGTACCTAAAAAAAATAAAAAATCGTTTCTAGCAAATAACAGACACATATATTAAAGCAAAAACGGAGTTTTTAAATAAAGTAGCAGTAAAAGTTTATGCCCTTGTGGCATAAATAAGTAATGGCTTTTGACAATTATAATTTTAAATATCAGTGGTCTGGGTGCGAACCGAGAGGTCCACACGACTAACTTTCCAGTGGAAAGAATGAAAAAATACCATATATTTTGTTGTTATAATTATTATTATTATTAAAATTATTATAAAAAAGGATTTTAAATTGTTTACAATAAATTATAATTGTCATTAACAATATTCTGTTTATGTCAACCGTATTCGTTCAAACTTTTTCTTATCGTTTCATAAGCGGGAGCTATTTTCAATTGTTTATAACAATTGAAATTTTTTTTTTAAATTATTATGATCAATAATTATTTGTAATTAACAATATTTAATTGTTATAAACAATGCTTAATTATAACTAACAATAATTATTCACTGTTATGGCGTCTTCAATGCTATTCTCTCAATACTGACAAGTTTAAAATTCCCCGATTCCTATTTTTGTGTTCTAAACCTATCTCTTTTTATGAAACATTGTCATTATATTTTTTATAAAAATATTCCTAACATGCTATAATCATATTATTCAAAAGATCTTAAAATTATGTATTAAAAAAATAGTATAATTTATAAATTGCAAAATTCAGGTAGTTTTTTTCATTTTTTTAATTCTCCATACTAAACAGTTTGACCGATGTTGCTGAAAATCTAATCAGTTCTAAGTTACGTAATTATGCGTCGATATCATTTTTTGTTTTCGAAATAAGCGAGACGAAAAATAATTCCGAAAGCTTACCATTTTTTTCAGTTTTTGATTCTCCGTACAAAACAGTTTGACCGATGTTGCTGAAAATCTAATCTAAGTTGCGTAATTATGCGGTTAAATGCAATTGGTTCCACGTCGATATCATTTTTTTGTTTTCGAGATAACCGAGATTAAAAATAATTTCGAAAGCTTACCATTTTTTTCAGTTTTTTTATTCTCCGTACAAAACAGTTTGACCGATGTTGCTGAAAATCTAATCACTTCTAAGTTGCGTTATTATGCTTCGAATGCAATTGGTCGATATTATCTTTTATTCTCGAGATAATCGAGACAAAAAATAATTCCGAACGCACATACGAACATACGTACATACACACACAGACGTCCACTTAAAAACTATTGTATTCGACTCTGGTTACCTTGAAATGTGGAGATATGTCAAAATTCGGGATTTGCAAAATCGGACCCATTACTATAACTTCCACTGGGAAGTTAATAAATACAAGTTGTTTTTAAAAAAATAAAAAGTAGGTACTTAAAAACAAAAATAAATTATTTAAAATTATTATTTACTACAAAAAAAATTGGTTTAGTTACAATCTTAAACTATTAAACTTGATATAAATTTCGGGTTTTTTGATTTCGATTAATATATTTACCTGATCAAAAAGGGTGGTAGCGTCTATTCCTGCTGCTTTCATGAGTTCGTCAGATCCGCCAGGATGAAAGGGTAAGTAAGCAGTCGCATTGTAAACTTTTCCTCGTATCGCAAGCCAAATATCATCTATTTTATTGTGTTTGCTTAGTTCCTGTTTGGTTACCTAATATAAGCAAGATTTTATTAGGCTGATTAAGGCTGATTAAAAGTTACAACAAACTTAAACAATAAAATTTAAATTAGTTCTAAAAATTTTTATGCTTTTAAGTAAATTATTAAAAAATATGTCACAGTAAAGGAGTTAGGTCTTTTCTAATTTGTCCCCGCTTTTTCAGTTTCTTTTCTATAGCCAAAGGCTGGACCGATGTTAATGAAATTTTTAGCCAATCTTAAGATTAGCCCGGCAAATGATCGTGTGAAGTTTGGTAGCAACTCCGCATTTTTAACCCCGTATTTTTAACCCCAAAACGTGAACTTTCTTAATTTATTTTCTTTAGTCATCGGTTGGACCGATTTTAATTTTAGGCAATCTTTAAATTAGGCCGGCGAATGATCGTTTGAAGTTTGGTAGTAACCTCGCATTTTCAACCCTGCATTTTCAATCCCGCATTTTCAATCTGAACGTGAATCTAAGTTATTTAATTGATTATTATTTTGACGCTTTATAGTTTTTTGTATTTTTTTTATACTAAAATTGGATCAATACCGAATAGATTAACATGGCCCCTGCACAAGAGGTGTTTTTATATGAAAAAAATTGTTAAATATTTACAGTTTTGCGTAACATCCTTGCGCAGGGGCCTTGCTAATCTTCTCTGTATCGTTACAATCGTTACAATTTTGGGAGTTTTCTTGTAACGATATTTCTTGTAAATTGTAACGATACAGAAAAGATCAGCAAGGCCCCTGCGCAAGGATATTACGCAAAATTGTAAAACATTCAATAAATTTTTTCATATAAAAACACCTAATAAAACAGTACAATATATTTTAATGTTAACGTTTGTCCTTCTTGCGCAGGGGCCATGTTAATCTATTCTATATCGATCCAATTTTAATAATAAAAAAAACACCACAAAAAGCCGTAAAAACTAAAAACAGTTGCCTTCTTTTTAAGGGTAATGTAATTAGGCAAGAGAGAGAAAGAAGAAACGAACATATGCGGTATTTTATGCATATTAGGTAAGATGATTTCGTAGAAAAATATCTTATTAAAAACAGGAAGTAACAATAATTAGCAAATTACGTACATATAATAATAAGTTATAACATGTAATGTACTCGTATATTATCTTGAAAACATATTCATAAGTTTTTATAAAATTCATTCTTAGCTTGGTCTATAGAAATAAAATTGAAAATGCGGAGACATGAGTGAAAGTTTCAATGAAAGTGAAATTAGTACGACAGAAATTGTGGAAGCGTTGAACAGTATTAAATTGGGTAAAGCTGTTGGGTACGACAGGATAATAGTTGAAATTCTAAAGGCTGAACAAAGCGTGGTAACTAGTCTGCTGTACCGCCTTTGTAACCTTTGTTGAAGGAGTGGTAGCGTACCAGATGACTAGTGCAAGGCCGTTATCGTGCCACTTTACAACGGAAAAGGTTCGCAGCCTGACTGTAAGAACTACTGAGGTATTAGTCGGCATAGTCGGCAAACTGTATGCAAAGATATTAATTTAAAAAGTGACGAATAAAATTGAAAAGATAATATGGGATGTGCTAGCAGGATTTAGAAGAAAAAGGAGATGTATGGATCAGGTCTTTTCATTACGACGTATGGTCGAAAAATTCTTGACTAGAAGTCAGAAGGTCTATTGCGCTTTTATAGACTTGGTAAAGGCCTATGACAGAGTGGTGAGCAGTAAATTGTGGTCCACATTGTCAATGTATGGGGTGAACGGTAGTTTAATACGAGCACTGAAATCACTTAACGAAGATTTAAATGCTTGTGTCAGGATAAAAGGAGCTTGCACGGAATGGTTTAACATCGAAAAGGGTGTATGTGTTGAAGTTTTACGAAGAATGGGATTAGACAGAGAACTCATGAAGACAATTAAAGTAAGAAAACTTACATATCTGGGACACATCATGCGAAATGAGAAATATGCATTACTCCAACTCATTATCCAGGGTAAGGTGAACAGTAGGAGAGGAAAGGGAGGCGAAGAGTATCATATTTAAAAAACCTACAACAGTGGTACGGCAAAACGTTTAATGAACTCTTCCGAGCGGCTGTTAACAAGGTCTTGATTGCTATGATGATAGCCAACGTTCGCTGAGCGGATACAACACAACGAAAAAGAAGGAAAAGTCGACCTCGGCGAACATATCTCGATCAGATCAACATTGTTTTGAAGAAAGGCCAGGTCAAGAGTACCAACAACCGACGAGCACTGATGAAAGTAAAGAAAGCAAAAGATTTGTGTAAGAACCGTAGCAAGTGGAAGGAAGTGGTCTCTGCCTTCTCCTACGAAAAAAGGCGTGACTATATGTATGTATGTATAGGGACGTATTAGAAAAGACCCAGGGAGTTTTCCTAAAAGCTGCACACATTACAAAATTTTCACAAAATATGCAGTTATAAGTTGTTAACGTTGATCCAACAAATCAGTGTTAGTAAAAATAAGTTACTACCGCCCAAAAAGGGTATAAAACTTTTAATTTAAACTTGATTTATTGTTATTTTTATAAGTGTACTTATAAAACAATTTTTAATGTAAAAGATTGTTTTAAATAAGTATAACAATTGCACATTTTTCTTATACACCACGGACGCTAAGCAACACTGTTGAGTTATTTTAAAGTTTATTTATTTTATGAATTTAATTGTTTTTACCAAAAACTATTACAATTTTTTAGAAAATTCAGATTTATCGATTTTTTAACACGCTTATATTAGTTTCACCTGTATGTTCGGTTGTATGTTTTTTGTATGTTTGTTTGTAACTGATTACTTTCGCCAGGATTCATAAATTTCTTTAGGGATCCTTTGCATGAGAGTAAAATGATAGAACTAGCGCGCAGAAGAAATATTAACACAGTTCATCGTATCGGTGGTTCAATGGTAGAATGCTTGACTGCCACGCGGGCAGCCCGGGTTCGATTCCCGGCCGATGCATTCTTTTTGTGCTTTTACCATTTAATACATAGTTTTTTAAGAAAACATAAAGGCGAAAAATAAATTATAGTTTAAAAAAACTAAAAAATACGCTTTTAAAGTTAATCAAAGAAAAAAATAATTCTTAACATAGAAATAAAATTACTGACGAGAAAATTAATGTCACTGTTTTAAAACGTGTGGTGCTTTGTATAACATTTTTAAACTAACTCTGCGTTTCGGAATAAAAGCACCCCACACTTTTTGAACAGTGATATTAATTTTCTCGTCAGTAATTTTATTAATGTTATATTTTTTAGTTTGATTAAATCTAAAAGCGTGTTTTTTAGTTTTTTTAAACTATAATTCATTTGTTAAATATATTCCCATTTCCAGTTGCGCGATTTTTTATTTGTAATAAGTAGATTGTCAATAATTAAGTTTGACATATTCTCGTATTAATAAGGTATTTATCTGTCAAATCACCTTGCCATAAAAAATTTTCTTACCGATAAGTAACCTGCTTTTGCTCCCAATCCGGTAAGGTCCTTTCCGGATGCCCCAAGGCGGATCCAGTCCATGAGCGAATGTCCGGGTTGAAGAGCGCATTTGTTACGGGGATTTCCTAAAACAAAGTGGAAAAATAAAATATTTAACAAAGAGACTGCAGATAAAAGAGATCATTTACTTTTAAGAGTGATAAATCTTTAAGACATTCCATTACAATTTAGTGGCATTACTAATCGACTGTCCAAATGTCGATATAACAGGGTTTTTAAGGGACACGAACCATTTGTTACGAAAGCCGTAAATTATACGAGCATTTAAAAAAAATGACCGCGATTACCAGAGCCTTTGTTTTTAACACTCTTATATTAGTTTCACCTGTATGTTTGTATGTTTGTTCGTAACGACTCTTTGGCCTCGATTTTGGCCTACTTTAGGCAATCACATTTAATTTAAACTTCGCACACCTGTCAAAGACCGACGACAATGCAATAATTCTTTGCATAAGAGTAAGAGAGATAGAACTAGTGAGTGAACTACACATGCGCATAGTTGCAATGTCATATTATAATTTAACCAATTCAATATAGTGGTAAGAAACGTGACGAGGGATGAATGGCAAAAGGGTGAGTAAAACGAATCGAAGTTATTCCGGGCTTCTTAAATAAAAAACACGTACATTGTCTTGTTAGAAAATGGGTTGAATTAACATTAGTAGGTGTAGTAGTGCAACAGGCTTCGTATGTCATCATTGGCATTCAAATTTGTCGATATAAAACAAAAGGTGACCTGCTACAGTATGTTATCGCACCCTATACCATTATTCCCTGTGTAAATTTAAAAGGATACTTTTTTATTTTACGTGTAAAAGCCACGTGTACCAAATTAACACATTTATTGTTAAAAGTGTTTATTTGTTCATATTTACACAATATTTTGTGTGAGTGTATATACACTGATGTGTTTTAAAGGATGTTCTCTTTCAACGGGTCGACGGATACAGCGGGGGAAGGTGACACGACGACGCCCTTTTGCATTGCGACGTCGTGGTATTCAATGCGTCGTGACATACAATGCGTTGATTCGTTACGACAACGCAACGCAACACAACGATTTTAGTATACCAGACACTCGAAGAATAGCACAGTAGGAAGCAGTTAAAATTAAGCAGAGAATGAATTAGGCATTAAATTCTATATTTACGGTCTCTTTCAAATATTGTTCTTTCTCAGAGGGTGGGTATCAACCCCATCTTTCTAATTACGTTTTCATACCGCTTTACGTGGTAGGTATCAGCTCTACTTGCATCATTAAATTGTTAACCACTGTACCCTTGTGCAATTACATTTGTTTAAAATTTTATAAGACTTTCTTGTGTTTGCAAAGATATTAAAACAAAATACATAGCAATCGACTTAATGTTGCATCCAAAAGGGCAGAAGTTCATACTTGAAGGAGAAACGGTCGATCGTATAAACTTACAGTAGGAATTCGTATTACTTGCATTGGAACCAACGAGCATCATCTTAGGGTAAGTCCCTTTTTATTAAATCCGTTTACATTCTTTCCAGTCGATCTACGCCATTTGCAAACCTCTTAAAATATACAGTCCACAATTAATCTCGGTGGTTATGTAATTCTTGGATTTACAACCCTTTAGAATTAAATAACAACCCTTTCAAGCCACGGCGCTTACAAAGAAATTAATTTGAACTTATTATTATTTTAAAAAGATCTTAACAGGTGAGCAACTGCTCACAAAAGTCGTCTTTTACTTATGACAGAACTTTGTTTTAATTTAATAGATTTCAAGTTTAAATGCAGGGACCCTACCATAGTCTACAAATCTGTAAATTTGACTGGCACTTATTGTTAAAAAACTATTAATAGAAAGAAAAACTAGCGTGGGCTTCATCGAGAATCCTTGTGGAATTTTTTATTTAAATGCGAGAGTTTGTCTTGTGATAAGCAGTCAGCTGCTGTGTTATTTTTTACAATTAAGGTCAACATGAGAGTCTAAAAGCTCTAAAGCTAAGCCGTAAAACAAAGCAATCAATCGGATGGAATTTCTATTTCAAGTGAAGTATTTAAAACTAGTTTTACTGCATTGTGCATTTACGTGAAAAGCTTGGTACTAAGAGATCCTTTTGACACCGCAAAACTTAACAATTTTATGTATTTTAAATGACTGAAAACTTTCTGCTACCATCAAATTTTAAGACGATTTTATTCCTAAGAGATTATTTTACATATTTATTTAGATTTAAAGCTGTGAAAGTTTTAATTTTCGACAATTTGGCATCGGTAAGTCAGTAAAATGGCCGCAATATTAGTTTTTTGCTACTTCAGGCCAGAAAGGTATTATAATAGATGAAAAATTAGTGCCATTATCACCGCTATACTTTTACAAATGCAATAATTTTGTTCTGACTGACTTTATGATACCGCATGAAATTTTCTTGCTTCAGATTTAACAAAAAAGATCAAAAGGTCTACTGCGCTTTTATAGACTTGGAAAAGGCCTATGATAGAGTGGTGAGGAATACATTGTGGTCAATATTGTCTATGTATGGGGTGAGCGGAAGTTTGATAAGAGCACTGAAATCACTTTACGGGGATTTCACTGCTTGTGTCAGGATAAAAGAAGCTTATAAGGACTGGTTTAACATCGAAAAAGGTGTTAGACATGGATGTGTGACTTCGCCATGGCTGGTTAACTAATCCATAGAAAATTGTTTAAAAGATTTAAAAGAGAGTGCGTATAGATTAGGAATGAATGATTTGATCGTCAGATACCTCCTTGACGCCGATGATCAAAGCGATTAAAGTAAAAATATAAGCAAGACGAAAGTAATGGTTTTTGAAAGAGAATAAATCATGACAAACTGCGAGGTGCTGATTAAATGAGAAAAAAAATGAGTTTGTATGCATGGGTTCAAAGTTTACGAGAGACAAAAAGTATGACTGTGACATTGAGCAAGGAGTGTTGGCAGGAAACAAATTAATGGGGCCCTGTAAAACTTTATAAGCAGCCAGAACACGTCAACAAAGGCATGACTGGCGTTTACTTATTTTTCTTAATCAGAGAGAAAGTAATAGATCATCGTCCAATGTTATGAAAACAAGTTACCGCCCATTCAATTCATCTGATAAAAGGAAACTGACTGATACCAAATGCGTCAAAAACAATATTTGATCGACAAAAAGTTATGTTATTTTAAAGTGAAAAACGTTTTATCAATTTTCCAGTGATATTTCATTCCTTTTATGTTATGTTTAATTGCAAATGTTCCGATTTACAGAATTTTTTCAGCGCACTTGAAAAAGCAATTTCTAATTTGTTACAAGTCTACAGGGTAGTACAAAAGCTTTTTTTTTATTAAATTAAAAATAATATTTTTTATTAAATTTAAATTTTAACTTAACCTTAAATTAGTCGTACGAACAAATTAAGTATTTATTCCAAGGTAGTCCCTACACAGTAAATCATTTTGATAAAAAAGGTCGCGTCAATAGATTAATTCAAGCATGGCCTACTTGAAAGAAGAGGTTTGACGCTGTAAAATAGATAAAATTAAATCTCTCTGAAATCTCTCATTTAAATATTTTGGTCACGTGATACGGAAGGACGGGATGGAGAAAATTGTGATCCAAGGGAATTTGGACGGCAAAAAAACAAAAGGCAGATCTCCTGTAAGATTCTTGGACCAAATCAAGGACCTTACAAATATGTCAATAGTAGAAGTAATGAGAACCGTAGAGAATAGAGAAGCAACATAAATCAAGACGAGGAAGCTAAAATATGTATTTGAAATAATTGTTTTAAAGGTAGGGTTGATTGATGTCAATCGATTGATCAAAACAATTGACCATCTAGGGTCTCCTTAATATTATAGAAGCTCGTGTCATGCTGAATACAAAAGCTATCAGAAAAATAATTGTTTTCCATAAATTGGCACAAAAACCAGATAAAGTTTAATGAATGTAATAAAAGTTTAACTAATTGTTTGCACAAACAGTAATTTTAAATATAAATTTTTTATAGCATTAGCGAGAATCATTTAAAAATTAAATTTTCCTACATTCACATTTAAATTAGATAAAGTTGAACAGCATCGTCTACAATTTAGTTAATTTTCTCTATTCGTACTCTTTTTCTTTTTCTCTTTCTGTTTTTCTCCCAGCTGAAAACCGAGAACGCCACGAATTGTTTTCAATTACAAGAATTCGTTATCCTTGGTTAATTTCAGATGATTATACAGTTATGACAAATACTTTCAAGACAAGGTTATTTTGAATCTCAATGAACAAGAAGCGTAATGATAATATTTTTAAATTAAAATAATTTAAGTAATATTTTTTCTGTTCTGTTCGAAAATATTATTACAATTATGGACACCAGATGCCTGACCTTGTTTCTTCAATATGTTTCTCTTAATTTTAAGTTTATTCACCACACTTTGTAATTTCTAATATGTATATCTGGGGGCACGGCAGTGCCCCACCAAGTCGAGCATAAAAACGGCAAGGCCGTACCATCCTTTTCTCGAAGCAGTTCAGGCCATTTTCGACCCCCTATAACTTTGTTGTGGATAAAACTAGATGCCTAGTAACCAAGCAGGCATTTTTTAAACACGGTATATTTCAAATTTCATTTAATTTAAACCAGTAGTTTAAAAATTATAACTAGTCAAAGTTTTCTTAATTTTGTCACTCACTGACTGATCATCAAAACTCTAAGGCGCTTCTAGCAGACATAGAAGCTTTAAATTTATACAATTAGTGTTCAGTGTATAAATCAAGAAAAAACTAAAATATTTTGCAATTTCGTTTCAGTTTTCTGGATACACCAACTGCATAAATAACTTTTAATCCTATATAAATATATAAGATTACAAAGTTACTAGGATTACAAAGTTACATTTTCAGCAAATTAATCAGTGTATCTGAATATGTATACTACAGGAAAAAAAGTAAGACTATCTACAAAAAGAAATGAAATGCCATTAAAAACATAACGTAAAAATATCAAGTCTCGCAACTCAGATCTTCTACTGTAAAAAGTGTGATCTATGTCATACCAAAAATAATTTATTTAGTCCTTACTTTTATTACATAATTAGCTAACCTAAAAACGTCTTACAGTGACCATATCAATATTAAAAATCTTTTATGTTTTAAATAAATAGATTGACTTGGCCATCGCATGAAATCACAATGTATCTCACAAGTAATACATATTATATTAAATTAGATTGTTTAGTGCGATTGCCAAGTCAATCTATTTATTTAAAACATAAAAGATTTTTAATATTGATATGGTCACTACAAGATATTGTTAGGTTAGCTAATTGCGTAATACCTTAAGACAGTAGAAGAACTGAGTTGCGTAGCTTGGTGTTTTTTTTTATAAGTTAATATAAGTTAATTATTAGGTAATCAAATAAAAGTATTCTAACGAATATAGATTAACCATAAAAACATATTATTTATATTAATACCCCACTTAGCTTTGCTGTGGTTATGCTGTGGAATGAAAGAAAAAGAAGATAAAATATTTGTGACTGAATATCGTTGTATATTTCCAAAATAAAACAAATTAATTAAATATAACATTCAGCGTGAAATTAACTCACCTTTATATAATCACTTTTCAGATAATATCAAATTAATTCGAAACTTACACCTTTTTTCCGCACTAACGTTTATTTTCACTATCTATTAATACTGTTGGTCGAGATTACCGCTTATTGATGTTTAGTGTTAAAACTACAAGTTTTTGACATATTTGAAAACAAATGAGTAAAAATAATAATGTTTGGTAGGTAGGTATTTAAAATAATTTAATTTTAAATCCTAATAAAATCTTTAAATCCTTGTAAAAACCACTTCTTATACGTGTTTAACAGGAGAAATCATTTTTAATCCTCTTTTTTTTAATTTTTTTATCTAAACCTCGTAAACTGCTTGGAGTTTTCTGTTTACGTGGGAACTTGAATAAAAAGGTTTCTATTATAATGCACCGTTGTGTGAAAATTTCAAGCCAATCCAACGACTATTTTTCGAGTTTTATGAAAACAAACATACGAAAGCTAAATTTTTATATATTAGAAGATTGGTCCAACAAAGATAGCTACGTACCAATATTTACAACTGATAAGACGCAGCAACGTTATTAATTGGATGTATGTTTACATTCCTTTTTTTTAATAATCCAATTAAACAATGGAGCTATGCCCAAAAGTGTGATTTTAATATTTATACTCAAAAAAACGTGTGATGTGTAATAATTTTATTTCAAGAAATCTTTCTTTAATTGCTTCTGAAAAGTTTGCATGCAAATACCTCTACAAGAACAGGGATCGGTTTTAATATAATTCCATATTTTATCAAATAATTAATTACATTTAAAAAATTACTATAACGGTTGCTATTTTTTTTTCAGGTTAACAGACAAAATGCATAAAATGCATTTTAAACGATTAACCAGCTCTTCTGGTGTCGAAAATCGTTGACCACGCAGTTTGTTCTTTACATGTTTGTTTTTTGTACCTAAGAGTGCTTTAAGTAGTTACTTTTAGTCACAAAAGATTAGACAGCAGATTAGAGCAAATTTAATTCATTAAAAATCTTACAGCTAATGTTTGTTGAGTTCTCCCAAGTGGCATTTCTCAATTTTTCCTAGCCGGCTAAGACTTATCACGTAATATGCATATTACTCTGTTTTTAAACCCATAAATATTTGCACTAACTTAAAACGTTTGGTTCTCCCGAGTTTTCTCACTACTTTATGCTAATCCAGGAGTTGAATGGCCTCGACGTTTACATGGTTATGAAGTCAATTTTCATGTTTTTTTGCAAATACTTTTATTTCATCTGCAACCAAATCCATACCTAGATCTCAGTGTACTTTTATGTACAGGGGAGCATTGACAACCCTTAGGTTCTTTACATACGGAAACAAAAATAAATCGATTGGTGTCAAATCGGAGCTGTACGGATAATAACCAACCAATTCAAAGTTTTAAGTACTCAAAAAGCCATCTGTTTGATCTGATGTAAATAGCTCGCAATATCATAATAAGAATAATCGGTTGTCGCCTGTTTGTTTTCTTGGTTCATCCGACTTTGGCTAACAAATGAAATAAATGAACTTATCGTTCTACGACTTGAGTGATGCAACGGCATATTAAATTGAAATCGTGTTGTGTTCCATGTTTTTATTTAGTCTTTTGGTCCAAAATGATCACAAAATAGAAAAGTGGAGAACGTAGACATTAAGAATCTGCTGTAGAACGGCATACATCCCTAACACATGGGGTGATGGTATGGGATACAAGAACATATAGTAACAGGTTTAAATTAACAAACATTTTAATACAAAAGGTATTCTGCGCTTTCGTTGACTCTATTTTCATGGACTTATCGCTATTCAGACTTGACCAAACTAACATGCACGGGATTTTATGAAATATAATAAATATAAATAAATAAATTATCCCAAATTACCTTTAAGTTGAATCCACTGGGGATACAAGGAAAATAAAATAGATCCCAGGTATGGTCTGCCTGTCGTAAAAGGCGACTAAAAGACTCCCAATCCAAAGTGTTATGCGACCCGTGCTGATGGATGCATGGCGGTGGGGAAGCACCGTCGCTAACGGAGCCTACAGGAAACCGGGCGGAATCCTGTAGTAGACAGCCTTAGTCCTGTGCAGGGGGCACCTCAGGGCCGGACCACCCCTTCCCCCATACTCGTTGACTGCAAAGAAGAACTGAGAACGCTGGTAGACCGTGATCACGTCAAACTGATACGGGTTCCAGGACGCCAGGAAGTTGCAGGTAATGAGAAGTAGACGAACTCGCAAGAAGAGGTTCGGAAAAACACAAAAACTACTGGAAACGTATACCAGGAAAAAAACACGGGAAATAATACATTAAAGGACCGTGACATAAAAGAACGGCAGAACTGTTACCGATAAACAGGAATCAGCTAAGACTGTATAATGGAGGCCTGGCCTGCGGGTTGTGTGGAGGGGATCCGTGGGCGGTAGAGCGCTTGCTGTGCTGCTGCGGTGCGCTGGGGAAATTGGGCGGTTGTTGGGTGACTACATTGTTCCCACCCAGTACAGAACTTGTACAAGGTACGAAGGTACTGGATTGGGTACAGCGTGGTTCTAGGTCCCGGGAACTGCCTGTCTTTTTCGGACCAGTGCCTCGCGGCGGCACAGTGTGTGTTTTGCTGTTTTTGGGTCCTTGCCGGGCAGTCTGCTGGTTGGGTCTCCATTGTACAATGATACAAAAACTCATAGGCAAGAAACATTGGGCCAATAGGCCCAAGTGTCACCGGAGGCAATAGCCAGACGGACCTAAATAGGGGTTGAGTTTTTAGTGAGTAGTCCTGACACAGTTAGTGGAGTCTCACAGTAGACCTTGAGCTTTCGGACTCATAACCTCTCCATAAAGGATTTTCTTCACCTCCGAAAAAAAAAACCTTTAAGTTGACCTTTGTGACTAAATTTAAAAAGCCTGGAATGACATAAATCATTGAATTTTAAGCATGCCTCGAGAAGATTTTAAACTCATGAGAAACCGCCGCGGATCCACTCATTATTGAAGAATTTTGTTAATTTTTAATACTTTTTTTTTAAATGTTTCTAATTTTTTTAAGTTTAATTGAATCTATTGGAATAACTCAAGTAACCAACAAACCTGATTAGTGAAATGAAAAGAAAGAGCAACAAATTAAAGAAAAAAAACAACTCTATATTAAACTTCTACAAACAAACGACGGGGAGATCAGAGAAAAATACAAAAGATCTAACAGGAAGTTAAAAATCGAAATGGTTAAGAAAAGCAATCAATCGTGGGAGAGGAAGTGCGAATACATAGAACATCAAATAAAAAGAACCCGGAGTTTAGAAGCTTGGAAGATCATAAAAACGATAAAAACATCAAAAAAGCAAGGATCGAACTTGGGTATACCACTTTAAAGACCTATTGGAGGAAAAACGGCATGAATTCCTGGAAGAACAACATCAAATACAAAATCTAACTTATACAGATCTCCAGATAAATTAGGAACAACAAGCCGTAAAAAAACAAAATTAAAGAAATCTCCTGGACCTGGAGGAATTTACCCGGATATATCAACTATCCACAAAAAGGGTTCGAAAGATGATCCCAGGAATTGGCATAGCAGTTATTCTAACAAAAGGCAGAATATATTCCAGGATTTTTAGAAATTTATTAGAAAAAGAAATCAAAAATAAACAACCGGAGGAACAAGCAGGTTTCCGAGTTGGAAGAACCACAACAGATAACCTTTTTACTCTAAAAATAGCTTTGGAAAAGCGTGCCCAGCGAAATAGAGAGACACACATAGCTTTTATAGATATTAAAAAAGCTTACGACAGCGTCCCAATATTACAATTGTAAAAAGAAATGGAAAAGCTCGTCGTAAGGCCACCATTAATCCGGGCCGGGCCGGGCCTATTATGGTTGAACCATCACTGACTGAATCTTTTCACACAACAAAGGGACTGAGACAAGGGTGCTGCCTAGCTTCTAGATCATTTAAAATTTACCCGAACTAATCCCTTAAAGGGTGGGCTCGTAAATGGAAAAACATGTGCCTACGGGTAGGGGATGACACTCTATATACAACTGTATTTCGGAGACGATCAAGTGGTAATTGCGGAGGACCAACAGGATTTAAGCTATATGGTCAGAAAGCTACATGAAGAATGTTCACGAGCTGGTCTCACGACACATCTAAATGAATGTGAGTACCTTATTGTGGGCAGCAATGAATGCAACAACTTATCCTTAGAAAACGAAACATTAAAAAACGTTAAGAAAGCTAAATACCTAGGAGTAATATTTAACAAACAAGGAACAAATAAGTAAGGACTAGATCCAAGAAAGAATAATCAAAGGTTAGAAAACTATTGGAGCCCTAAATTCCGTACTTTGGGTAAGAAACACTAGACGAGACACACAACTTAGAACTTACAAAACAATCCTTCAGAGTATATTGACATATGGTTCGGACACACAAGAAGGATGGATTCAACAAGATGGCCAAAAAAATTATGGATACCACCAGAAAAACGAAAGAAGGGACAACCAAGGAGAAGTTAGAGAGCTGACGTTGACGAGGCTATGGAAGCAAGAAATTTAGAATAGGATATGTGCTACGACTACGACGGAGAGGCGGCGACAGCTGTAAAATCCGTATATATATTTAAGTTTACTTGAATATATATTAAGTATAAATTTTATTACAACTGATAAACTTTTAGGTACTGTGTTTTTAAAATTCAGTACATTTAAACATAATTTAGTTGCTTAATTAAAAGATGTTGTTGACTAAACTATACATTAAAATGAAGTGGTGTGGTCTTGTTAGTTACTCAAAATAGCAAAAACAATAATTGCTTTAAAGTTTCCACTTCCCGAATTTCATTACCAACTTAGATACACCATTGTTGCCATGAAGTAAAGCCCCTAAGACTTCCTTTAAAATGAAAGCATACATGATTTATTACTTGCTGTTTATTGTCGAAACTAAAACCGAGTAAGATAGTTCATACAAAATATTTATCGTAGATAGAAAGGGATGTTTTACGGTTTTGTCGAATGATAAATCTTCACGTTGAATAAAATTTCACGGTATTTCCTAATAAAGCATTCCTCATCGATTTTGCTCTCAATTTCAAATTGAACCGGTCACTTGCATTGACAGGAAGTATTTTTCGCTGTTTTGGTGAAAATGTTCGACAAAGGGTGAACATTTTATGAACTTTTTTTACTTTTTCTACATTTTAAGCGGCTATAAACGCCAATTCGGGTATTTTTTAATTAAACTTGTTTCATTTTATTACTTTTTCACTTTAAAAACGACATTTTTTTATTTAAGTTTATTTCAATTAATGAGTTTTTATTAAAATGGTATTTTAAAATAATTCAAATCAAAATATGAGCATAAAATCATTATAAATTTAATTATACATAGGGCTTCAATTTGCGCAGACTATCATATTACATGGTATACATTATGCATTTGTTGCCTGGCAACTTGTCTAAAAGCAGATGCATTATGTTGGAGAAGGGGGGATCTGCTGTGGCTTCTTTAACAGCTATTTACAACAGTGAAGACACCTTTAAGAATATGACACTGGCAACAAGATATTCTAATATGTAATTAGTATTTGCTTATTCGTTTGTTTTAATATTTATAAGAATATAAAGCGTGAATAAATGGATTGTCCTAGACAAAGTATGGTATGCAACTTAAGAAAAACCATAACTGTTAGAGAAATACATGCATATACCTTTAAGTTGAATCATACACGGTGACAACGTTTTATTTTGTATTAAATTCTTAATTTCTTGAATAAAATTTTAACAATTTAAAAAAAAGTAAATAATAAACAAATAAATTAATTATTCAAAAAATATACAAAGATAGCGATTTTCCTAATTTTTATGAAACTACCTGAACGTATAGTCTTTGGAGAGTGAGTAAAAGTTTTTGTAAATTTGTAAAAGATGAAACAGTTTTTGTTAGAACCCACTTACTTTTGTATTAAGTAATACTAAATCTTTCTCTTTTTGTCGCTATTAAAAAACTCAACAACTATTAAAAACGAATTTTTGGTACAGACTAAACGTCTAATTTGATTGGTATATAAAATCGATCTAAAATATGAGTCGCTCTTTACGATTGTGGGATTCTATTATTATTTATTTATTTCGAAAACGATAAATAGAATCAATACTGAAATTAAACTGCAAAATGTAAAACAAAGAATTTTTAAAAATTATAAAATATTCCGTGACAGTACGTGCAAAACATGCATGTTTTTATTTGTTCGTAGATATCATTTTGCAGAGTAAACTATGTAGTGTAATTCCATCTAGTTGGTAAAAATAATCATTAAAATGTAAAAATAATTTTAAATCAAATAAAACTGGTTATTATTAAAATATATTTGTTTAAATTTTGCACAAAAATTAGTTAAATGAAAATTTTAATATTATTTTTAGCTAAAGTAAATTATAAAAAGCTAATTTTGTACATATCAGACAAAGAACACTTATTTTAAACACTGGAGACTTTATTTATTTCAAGATTCTAGGTCGACTGGAAGTATCCTTTAGGTTTTGATTCCCTTGCGAGTAGTTACCAGTTTCAAAATATGCGGCTTAAATTGCTGTTTCTTTTGGTTGCGTTGACATAGAAGTTTAATTTTGTTACAGCTTAAAGGTATTATATATCTGAGTATTTGATATGAATTTCAATATAATACCACTACGCGTTCATGAAGAAAGGGGTAGTTAGTTTAAAATTATCAAAAAAAATTTATTATATAATATAACTAAAAATTTATGCTTTTTGCAATTTTTCCTTTATTTGTGCTGTAAGATGTTGTCTCGTACCAAATTTCACGGGAAGTACCCTGTAGGTTTTGATTCACTTGCGAGTGTCGAAAATTTGCGGCATTAACAGCTCTATCCTTTTATTGCGTTGGCTTATAAGTTTGATTTTTTTACGGCTTCAAGGGACAGTAGACCTGAGTATTTAATATGAATTTCAGCTTGATACCTTTACACGTTCCTAAGAAAAAGGGTCTTGACAGACAAACAGACGGACGGACAACAAAGTGATCCTATGGGGTTCCGTTTTTTCCTTTTGAGGTACAGAACCCCAAAAACTAAAAGGTAATATCTGTACATAAATATCTTTATATATTTAAGATATTTAAAATATAAATAAAAAACCTCAAAGGAAAGAATGGGATCATATTTTTGCCACAAAATGGAACATCAAATACAAAAAACATCTCATGTGGAATATTTTAATGACAAAAGAGCCGTTTTATGCATCTGGTATACGCAGCTTGTATGTATATCTACATAAACATAAACTACATAAACTTTTTATTTATGTAAACTTTCAGGCGCAAATATTCTAATAAATGCAGCACAGAATATTGAAAGAAAGAAGGGATTATTTTTATTTTAAAATGAAAAATTTTACAATCGCCGTTTTGGTCATTTCAGAAAATGTAACAGCAGCGCAATAAATTTGTTGGCCAGCGTGGAATATTTAACAAACAATTTACATACATAAATTAGTTTTTAAAATGTGGGACAGCAGCATTTCAACTAATAAAGTAAAAGCTAAAATGCATTAAACAAATGCATTTAGTGTATGCAAACTTGGTTGGAGATTTATGAAATAAAAATAAAATAAATTTAAAAACGTTGGATTTTAGTTAATTTATAACAACATAATTTTAAATTAAATTTTGGACAATAAAGGGTATATTTTTACTTTTTCAAAACGAAGGGTGAAAAAGGAAAATTATTGGTTTCAACCCAAAAATCAAAATCGCCAAAATCATGTGCGCAGCACGTTTTATGTCCCCACGCGTCGAATGGGACCATTTTCAGCGTGACGGTTGTTTCAAATTTTGTCTGTGTGTAGTGTGTGTGTGTGTGGAAAATCTTGTGGGCACAATATGTTGAGACAGAGAGGCGTTAGGTCACTAAAACTTACAGCGTGGAAGTTTTGCCCGAAAAACAAGACCGAGTACGAAGATGGGCAATAACGGTACATTTCTTTAGGTAGCTGCCGTACATGGTGATCCTTAAATTTACCGTATTTTGTATTTTTCACACGATAACTTCAGAAGGAGAGCTAGGGCGATGAAACTTTCAGGTATTTATTTTTTTTAGTTCTTTGAACCGTTGGGTAACTATATAAAATAGAAAGAGCCCTCGGTTTGGAAAAGTTACTTTTGCTACGACAATACTGTTTATTTTTTTATTTGAATTTTGTACCTTCTAAATGACAGTTTCGAATCATTTTATTGTTATTGTTCGCAGCTATTATTTTAAAGAAAATCATAAATATTATTGTACGGAGTGAACCACAGAAAACAGTACACCCCGATATTTTGCAGTTTTCATCAGACTTTAAGGAAATGCTGAAACACGTCTATATTTGTTTCAATGGCGACACATTTTTACGATACAGATATATGTCATTTGTTAATCCCCTTCTTTTCACTTCACTAACCCACTAGTTTCAAATGGGAAACCTTAACAGCAAATTGAAACGAATTTTTTAAAAAACTAGTAAATTGATACTAAGACAGTTTGTTTAACATTGTTATTAAATAAATTTAGGTATTTTTTGAAAACCTTTAAAATGGTATATTCAATTGCAGAACGAGTTAAGATTATTTTATTGATGTGACATAATCAAAACCTTTTTTTTAAGAGATGTTGCATTTTAAATTAATTAAGACTTTTTTTGCAAAGACAGTGTAAATATCGAAAAAAAATCATAGATGATCATATGCCCGAATATTCCATCTAAATGCCTTTTTATTAATGTGTCACATTCCCCATTTTAAATTAAGGGGTTAAGAAGGTGAAAGAGAGTGGCTATAGATAGATTAAAGGGGGGTAGTTAAGGCTATGCAACTTCTCAAGCACCTCGACCTATCAGATCTTTTGTGCAAAACCCTTAATCTATTCGAGGCCCGTGATTCCGAAATTTCGAGAGAAGTTTATCAGTTTCCTGGGGGTTAAGTTTCTGACATCAAAGAGCTTTAGGAAGGCCCCTTCCAGAAACTTAAGCCTCTTGCATAAAAGCTCTGGGCATTCATTCGCAAAGCAAATGTTCTGCAGTTTCAGCGAATTCCTATTACCTGCATTCAAATTGTGGTAATTCCCTTTTTTATTTAATCCAGTTACATTATTTCTAGTAATCTACGCTAGTCACACCCCTTCCAAATATACAGTCCACGTCTAATCTCGGTAATTCTTGGATTTACAACCCTTAAGAATTATCTACAACCCTTTGAAAACACGGAGCTTACACCGTTTGTCTATTTAGATCGGAACAAAATAAAAATTTTTTAATTATTAGATTTATGTCAAAAAGTTATTCCACACAAAAAGTTCTGGGTGGTATAAAACACTACCATCTCGATATACATAAAAAACATGGTTTTTTATGGTAAATTTTTAATATTGAATATCTGCCCATAGTTTTCAATTCTAATAATTTTCGATATTGTCAATAAGATGGTGGTATTTCAGGTTTTATACCTTGCAAAAATTTTTATAAGGAATAATAAAATCATCATTATCATCAAGTAGCACTACAACACTGGGTGGGACTTGGCTGACTGTCCAACTTTTTTCCAGGTGTTGTCTCTACAACGTATTCTGGGTCTTCCAGGCGGCCTTCTCTCTAATCCTGTAGTCTATGCCTGCCCGTCTTAGTCTCTTGCCCTTAATTTCTTGTACCACATCTCCATCCTTATACAATCTCCCAATTTCGGCATTTGTTCTCATTCTATATTCATTTGTTGTAGTGTCTCAGACCCAAACGTTAGTATGGGTCGGACAATGGTTTTGTAGATTTTCACATTTGATGTTCTTGTAAGACTTTTCGATTTCATCAGATTATCCAGTGAGTACATACATTGGCTTGCCGCTTGTATCCTGCTCTTTATTTCTCCCGTGATGTCGTTATCTGCTGTGATTATTGCTCCCAGATACTTGAAGCGTTCCACTCTTTTAAAATTGAGGGTGCCGAATGTGATGTTTTGGCCTAATCTATCTCGCCTTTGTGTTTGGTTTACGTACATGTATTTTGTTTTTTCTTCGTTCACTTTTAACCCTACCCTACTCGTGGCTCTTTTAACTTTGTTGAATGTTTTCTTTACGGAGCTCGCGGATCTTTCTATAACGTCATTATCGTCAGCGTATGCCAGCAGCAAGTAACTCTGTTTTTACTCCGGCTTCTCTCACTGCTTTTTAGGACAAGATTAAAAAGCACAGGTGATAGGGTGTCACCTTGCTTGAGCCCGTTTTTTGTTTCAATACTGCCAGAGAGTTTATTGTTGACACGTACTTTTGATATTCCGCCCTCCATGCACACTTTGGTCATTCGAATCAATTTTCTTGTTATCGAGAGCTCTGCCATCGCATTTCATACTTGGTTCCTTTCTATGCTATGCTAATAAAATCAAGTTTCTAAGATTGGTTCTGACTAAAGTACACACTATATAAACGTAATAAAATTGGACTAAATAAAAAATAATAGCTTACATTGAATTTCTTAGAAATAAAAAGGATGATATTTGGGCAAATTATTTGTATTTTTAAACAAAATGGAACTACATTTGGTTGTAGCAAAATGTGGTTTTATTGTTATATCTCCGGCTTTCTACATTATTGCGAGATATATACCAATATTTAGTTCTAATCATAAGATTTTTTAACATAAAAGTTTTATCAAAATCGATTTAGTAGTACTTGTGTGATGCTTTAAGAATCAAACAAACAAACAGACATACTAATAGACTATTTATTGTAGAAATTTTTAATTAACAGACACACTTCTTTTACAGTTTTATAATAAAAAAAAAAGAGATAAAGAAATAGATCCCAACTTTAAAAACGACACAGTACGAGATTACAGAAACAACAAACAAAAATAGGAAGAGAAGCAATTTAATTCAGCAAACATTTTTTTGTTTACTTTAGGTTTACAATATAAAATGAATGTGATTGTCATTGTTACTGTTAACACAACAAAACTTTTCTACTCCGATATCCTTATCGTTATAAAGAAATCTGGTTAATTTTACATGTAACGTTTCTTCTTATTGGATAGTTTTGTTCAAACACAGTTTGAATTTATCTACATGACCAGAGGTAAAAAATTTTAGGAAGCCAAACAAGTAAATTTTTTTCTAACCTAACCTCTATCCAAACTGATTACGAAAAACTCTTTAAAGAGATAAAAATTCACGATAGAGAACTTTCGCTGTGACTCTAATGGCAATTTTCCTTTCAAAGAACAATAACTTTATTATATTCTCTTCAAAACCCGAGAACGGAAAAAAATAAAACTGGTCATGTGCGTGTTTTATTCGTTAAAAGGGGTTTTTATTTGTGAAAATGTAATGTTACATGCTACAATTACCAAAATGTATTGATTTGTTAATAATATAAAGAGCTATTACTACAAAAAAAATATATGTAGGCAGCAAATAATAAATCTCCTCTTAAAATGTAATATTTATTTATTTTTAAAACTTTATTTAGCTCTGTTAACATAATAATGTTTTTTTTACCAAGGTTTTACTGGCGAAATTAAAGAGTTCTTTCGTTAATTAATAAAAAAGGCAAAAATGTTTGTTTTAGGCTATTTTGCAATATTAGGAGCGTGTTAAAATTACATTAATTGTATTATAAATACATATCACTGTCGTCGCTATCCTCCTTCGAATTGTAAATTATAACAGGATAAACTGCTTCATTGCGGTTTTCACGAACTCACCATTGCTCTATTAAATTTTCACATTTTGTGACACATTTTTCTCAAATTTCAGGATTGGCAGTATCAAGTGCTCGTTGTCAGGTTTCCAAAACCATTCGATCCAATGTGAGTGTCATAATAAGTTTTGCATATTCCCTAAATATGCTCAATGGGAATAAATTGGCAATGATAAGGCGGAAGTCTTAGCACACGATGTCCATAACTAAGTATAATTTAATCCAATTTGTACATTTTTTCTCATTCGTGGCTATTGGCTATTGATAATAATTCCGGCTTGAAACAAAACTGTGGAAATGAAAAATTTTCGTTCGTTAGCATTCTTTTATTTTCTGTACCGTCGAGGAGTTTGTTTGTTGCTTATTTAAAATTTCCGAATGGTACGAAGCATTGTCTAATACAATGACAAATGGTTCATGTAACGATGGTAATAGTTCCTCTTTTAACCATTTTACAAACATCTTTGTATCCATAATGTCATGATAATCGGCCGATTTTGATTTTGATTTTGACGAAAAGAAGAGATTCGCCCCATCAACAAAACCATGATTTTTACCTGCACGCATATTAATGAGTCTTTTTTCTTAACCGTCGGTGTGTTTTATTGACTTTATATTATCGTCCTGCCAAATTTTTTTTGTTCCACCTTTAGCAAAAATCCAAGTTTTGCTCAGATAAACAATTAAAGAGCATTCTTGTTTAAAGTGAGTATAATTTCTTAAAAATCGGTACTATACGAATTATATGTCAATACCCACCACAATGATAACCCAGGATTAATAATTAATATTCCAGAAATCTAATAAAAAATCTAACAAAAATAAATCAACAAACCAAATTAAAGCTTAATAGCTTAGTTAATTAGTGAAATTTGTTTGAATTACTTACCTACCCCTATTATTATGTACAATAAATAAAGTCATTTAGAACAGATTTGGTTGCAAAATTAACCGTGCTAACAAGCAAACAAGAAGACCCCTATGAAATAAAATTTGTTGTCTACGAAATTTAAATTTGTTTAAAAATATTGGGGAAATTTACTTTCGTACTACGTAAATGTACAGTTGAATACTGGTTATCGAGTTTCCAACGATAATTCGAAACCACCGTATATTCGTGAAATATTCTATATAATGGGTTCTAGTATAATTTTTTTTAAAAATATAATTTTAGTTAAGTCTATTTTAGTTCTATTCTTTAAATAAGAATATGGGTAGGCAAACTAAAAGGGGTACCGTATCTTAAAAATGTTTTATTTCTTTGCCAGGTGTTTCTTTATAGCTTCCTTAGCTTTTTATTTCTATTGCACCACTAACTTTACTATCTGCTAACTCGTAAAGCGGGTAGCGGGTAGATACTTATCTGTGAACCCGACAGATAACAGATCTACTTCAGGGATGCGCCCCTGCCAGACGCTAGCCTTGGTTTATCTCCCAATACCATACGGGGGAAACCATTGTTCTACCCTCAGCTCCTTACCAAACCTATACCATTTGCTCTAAATATTCCCTACCCCCTATCAACCCGCCTGGCCAGCGTGATAGGAAAAGGCTAAAAACCTCGTATAAATGATGTCACAAACTTTACCACGGCCCTCAGTCTCCGGCAGCATGAAGATCCCCGGTTACGGTAGCAATCGGACAAGACAGAATGCAGAGGGTGCGAAGAATCCCCGGAGTAGATCAGGCTACCACAGTAGACAAAAATTGCTAATTTTACATACAATCAAGACCCTTATAGAAAAATCAACAGAATATAATAAACCTCTCATCCTTGTTTTCGTAGACTATGAAAAAGCTTTTGACTCAATCAGCCAACAACATATGCTCAAATCATTAACAGAATGCAGAATTGATTACAGGTACATTGCACTGATTAAGGGTATATACGAGAAAGCAACGGCGTGTGTAAGATTACATAAAAACACAAGAACATTCCGAATAGAACAAGGTGTACGTCAAGGAGATACCCTCTCTCCAAAGCTGTTCACCACACTGCTCGAATATGTCTGTAAGAAAATCGACTGGGGGGAAATGGGCCTAAATATAGACGGTGAAAGATTAAATAACTTAAGATTTGCAGACGATATCGTCCTTATCACCGACCGTATAGATCAAGCGTCCATGATGTTGGGAAAATTATACAATGCTTCAAGGGAAGTTGGCCTAAGAATTAACTTTGCAAAGACGCAAGTCATGACAAACCTAGTCCCCAGTAAAAACATAACTATTGGAAGCAAATCTATTGAACAGGTCACCGCCTACAAATATTTGGGTCATGAGATCCGAATAGGACGGGACAACCAGACGTGCGAACTTCTCCGGAGAGTAGGCTTGGGGTGGGCATCCTTTGGAAGATTAAAGTATGTTTTCAAGTCGGATATTCCCATCAGTCTAAAACGAAAAGTATACAATCAGTGCATATTACCAGTGATGACATACGGAGCCGAAACATTGACGCTTACAAAAAAGTCAGCAAAGAAACTGCATGTCACTCAACGGGCGATGGAGAGGGCTATTCTCGGTATCTCCCTCAGAGACCGAATACCAAATGAGATTATTCGCCAAAGAACAGGTGTTATAGATGTAATCGAAAAAATAACAACTTTAAAGTGGAACTGGGCTGGCCACGTAGCTAGAAGAACTGACGAAAGATGGTCTAAAAAACTATTGGAGTGGCGTCCGAGGCACGAAGCTTATCGTAGTAGAGGGCGCCCCCCCACACGATGGACCGATGACATCAAAAGAATCTGTGGTAATTGGATACAAATGGCTCAAGATAGAGCAGAGTGGCAAAATAAACGAGAGGCTTATGTTCAGCAGTGGACTACTATAGCTGAGTGATGATGATGATGATGAACTCGTAAAGCAGTTCTTGTAAAATGTCATTTTTATTTTACAAAATAAAAATCTAATAAGAGATTATAAACTGTCAATGTACTAGTCAATATAATAGAATATTCACAGCAATTTTTATAGGGTACTACCTCACATTTTCTTTTTGTAAGCCAATGTTTCTTTACCAAATATTAGCTTTTCCATTAGTTAGAAAATATAATTAAAATATATGAGCATTAAAGTTCGCTTAATGGGTATATGAAATGCCACTGGTAATTACAACATTTAGCCGTGTATTACTGATTGTTAATTAATCCCATAATTTGCATACTATATCGTTATAATTAAGGTAAACTAAACACAGCATTTGATGGCGCTACGATAGTAAACTTGAATTTCCCATTTTGCACTGCATAAATTTGCATAAAACACACTAGATGTCGTTGTCGGAAATAAATTGCTTTTGTACCTTTATTGCTGAGTAGTTTAAATATACCCAATATACAAAAAAGTTGTATGAAAAATTGTAAGATATTTAAGTGGCACGCTATAGGAGTACTACAATTACTCTAAATGTCTTTTATGTGGTTTCAAATTTATACTACTGCTTTCAATACCTTATTTACCACACCGTGGAAGCTGCTAAAGGAATATAAATTAATGGCCAAATTATCAACCATTAGAGATATGCCAATGACATAGTGCTGGTTGCTACGCACATACGTACATGCACACACAAACGTCCATTTAAAAACTATTGTATTTGACTGTGGGGACCTTGAAATGTGGAGATATATCAAAATTCGGGATTCGCAAAATCGGACCCATTACTATAACCTCCCACTGGGGGATTAAAAAATATACCCACAAAATAAAAAGCTTTATATAACTTTATTTTCAAAGCTTTCAAATTATAAAACTTGTTTCTTTGTGAAATTGTTCAAAGCTTCGTTATTCCCTAAGAAGCTAAGAATTTTTGATCCATGATATTCCACGAAGACGATATCTAATTACTTTAAAGTACCGTAAATGTCTCAGTTAATATAAGTGTTAATTTATTAATAAAAGTTTTAAAAAGTTAAATGAGAAAAAAATTTTTGACCATCTAAAATCATTCCATCATTCCAAGGATGTAAAAGACAATGTTGAGTCCGTCAATTTAAAAAAAATGTTTGTTTAAAAGTTTTTGGATTGATGTTTGAATACAAAAAATAATTAAGTATAAAAAATATTGTATTAGCAACCATAAATAAATCTAATTATGAATAATTTCTTGTATAATTAAATGAAGAATCCGTTTTAATAATTTAATATTCAACCATGATAAACCGATTTAAATTTCTGGTGACATTGAAGAAGGTCTTTGATGAACGCAAGTATTAATTTATTTCCATATTGGACAGGAAAGGGGCAGTGAATTGGTTGATTGAGGGTGTATTTTTTTTCAAAAATGATTAGCAAATGACAGGAGGTTTAACAAACCCTGCATACTGTTGAGAAGCTTTTATTATATCACAAATAAGCTTTAACTTTTCTACTCACCACCACATCAAGATATTTTTATTTGGTCTAGGAAATGTTCACAAACATTTTTATGATAAAGGTGTGCATCTGTCAATTTTTTATTAAAAAAATTAATATCTCGAAAAGTATATATGTTAGATGCAACGTACTCTAAACAAAATAACTATAATATTTTACGTCCAAAATTGTAATAATATACACGGTTTTCTATTTAAAACAACAAAGTCCACTTTTGGTGTAACCAAAAGTAGCGCGTCTGCCATATTTTCTTTAAATTTGTTATAATTTGTGATCCTTGTCTACAAATTTTTATAAATATCATCCAAGTAGTTTCCAAGAGTTTAAGCTCTTCGTGACACACACTGTATATAAAATAACCATTCTTAAAAACATATATTAAAAAAAATCATAAGTGCACCAAAGTGAACAAATAAATCGAGTATTTATAATTATAATTTGTTATTACTAAAATATTTTTGTTGGAAAATTATATTTTGCAATTTTTTTATAGTAAAAAAATGTGTGCTGCAGTGTCAATTGCTTTTAAAATATGTACTTTTGTTATGATAAAGTCCTCTGTATATTTGAATCAACGTTGCAGGACTTGTAAAGTAAGCATTGCTGTTTAGTTGTATGAGATTATTGGCTAAGTCTTAAAGTCTGGGTAGTAAAAATATGAGTAATATTAAAAAAAAATTATAGCTGTCTGGCCATAACTGGAGCTATGTCCAGCACATCAACGGCAGGGATGGAATACCTCCTGATTCTCCATCCCCTTTTCTTAGAGTGGGAGGCCAGGATAGTTTCCTACATATTCCTGTCTCTGAAAAGGCAAATGGAAGAAGAGCGACTCGAGCATCACTCCGAGATACTGAGTAAAACAAAAAACCACTAAATCTTCGAGATGATTTTTGACATGCTTGCCACAATAATATACGGTATAAAAGTCCTTCAAAGTCCTCTTTCCAAAGAAAAATGAATGGGTGAAGAAACAAATCCATTTGGAGTCAACCTGTTCCTGTCTAAGTCTATTTGTATCATTCACCGAAAGTGATCGATAGGATGTGAAAGTTAAGACAAGTGTGATATCGTCTGCGAAACTGTAGATGGGGTTCGTGGTGATTTTCAAGAGGTCGTTGATATGTTAAAGAAATAGGGTGGGGTATGGAACCCTGAAGGACCCCAGCATTGGTTATTAACGCATCAGAAAAAATACCGTCAACTGCCACATGTAAGGAGCGATCTTGCATGAAGCTCATGAGTCATTGGCGCAGTTTGGTTGGGAGACCGTAGGTAGATAATTTGCTTAACAATGCCTGGTGCCAAACGCGGTCAAAGGCTTTAGATAAATCCAAGGCTATTGCACTGGATTCACCAAACTTCTCAATAGTGTTTGTCCAGAGCTGAGTGACATAAGCCAGATAATCTTCAGTAGACCGAAGTTGTTGTGTACCATTATAGCAGCTGATTAAAAATTATCTTTTTTCTTTGTAAATAAATCATCAGTATTTTAAAAATATCTTTAAAAATTTATGTTTTAGAATACTGTCTTTACATTTTGTTTAAAGTTTCTGTAATATTTTTCCGTAGTCGTTTTGTATTTTTAGGCAAGATATGAGAAAGTTCCTAGACAACGATATGTTTCAGTTCTGAAGTGACTGTCAAACGCGTTAACGTCTTGTTAAAATTTTTCATTTCTCTGAAAGCACTGTAATTATAGGGCGGCGAATCTACTTATTCAGTTATCTAATAAATTATTTCCATAATTTTTAAAACAATAAAAAATTTTAGCTACACATTTTTTTGGATTGTGCGATTTAACTATCTAGTGTAAGATATGTAGTTAATGGATATTGACGATTTGTGGACATATACGTGCAACACACCTAATAAATATCGATTTCGTGTTTTCGCTTATAGAAACAATGAATGCGAAGTTCTTTGTTAGATATAGATCATTAAGGTTTTTATGATCCCACAAAAATCGTACGACTAAGTTTTAATTTTAAGTTAATATTATGTAAGGTACCTATACGATAATATTTTAAACATTTTAATAAACAAAAATTAAATAAACCTTAAACCTTAAATATAGTCCCGCAACATATTATGATGTACATAACGCCACTATAAATACTTTTGGTCCCACTATTTTCTATTTTTAATATTTTGCTTTTACTATATTTGTAACATTTTAAAAGATGTTAAGATGAACACTAGCTTATTATATTTCTAAATAATTAATTCACATATGAAAATACTAAAAGCATATGCTATTCTAAAGCAGGAACCTACACCTAAATTGAGGATTTTAACAAAAATTTTGACAAAAATAGTATAATTTAGAAATTGCAAAATTCAGGTAGTTTACCATTTTTTTCAGTTCTTTTATTCTCCATAAAAAACACTTTGACCGATTTTGCTGAAAATCCAATCAGTTCTAAGTTGCGTAATTATGCGTCGAATGCAATTGGTCCCACGTCGATATCATTTTGTGTTCTCGAGATAATCAAGACGAACAATAATTCCGAACGCACATACGAACATACGTACATACACACACACGGACTTTCTCTTAAAAACTATTGTATTCGACTCTGAGGATCCTGAAATGTGGAAATATGTCAAAATTCGGGATTTGCAAAACTGGACCCATCACCCATTTATTAACTTCCCACTGGAAAGTTAATAAATTAATAAGTGATAGTCTTCTCGCTTTTTTATAACAGGTCTACATTGTCTTTACATGGATATAATTAAGTTGTATATTTCTTGTTGCCTCTGGCGGTACTGAAAGTTCCTGTAACCCCTTAAAACTCTTTGTTGAAGCAAGTCTATTAGATTTAATTTCGGAGATTTTGCAGACCACAGACATAATATCGTGCATTATCAAGATGAATTAAGAAATGTTTACAATTGCTGCGGCAAATGGAAGCACAGTTAGTCAAAGATGTTAGCTATTAGCACTTAAAATTTTTAGCAACAAAACAAGATCGTTCCTCAGAGCAGCTCGCTCAAAACCGTGTATATGCTTCCTCATTCTGCAATCGTGCTTCATTGCCTAGTTCTCTTCACACTCTAACACCCTTTAAGTCGGGAGGTATTTCAAATTTTGTCTCATTAAAAAAAAAAATGGTCTTTATTGGGCATTTTGCCATTACACGTGTTTCTCAGCCCAAGTTGAACGAACAGCGTAATTGCCTTCTTTTCAAGACTGACCTCTTAGCAGCCTTCGATCTTAATGAGCAAAAAAAATTGATTGAAATTTTTGTTATTTTACATTTCATAGAGTTTTTGCAGATCTATAATCTAAAAAGAACATTTTTCTCTCAGCATCTTTATATCCAATTTATTAGTAAGAAAAGGTGTTAAACTCATATTAATTATCAGCCATATCTAGACTCCAATAATGCAAATGCAAAAAAAAGAAAAAAATTAAGTTATGCGATCTACTATTTTTAAATAAATCAAACTATTTCTTCTTTGAAAGTAGAATTCCCATATTCTTACATTATTGTATTAATGAAAGCAATTACGTTTTATCTTCATGTACGAACAGAAAAATTACACTACTGAGGCGACGGTTTTATTTGTTACAATATATTTTCAACGTTACTAACTAGATAAATCATAATTTTCTTGGACGCTTTAGACACCAAATAAACTTTTGGAAAAAAAAGCTAATGAAAAAAAATAGTAATGTTAAAAAAAATAAATTATAAATTTAAATAAATTTATTAATGACATTGGTGACAAAATTAAACTAAATTTTTTGCTGTATGCTGATATCTAAAAATTTTTTCTTCCATCATTAATGACTGACTGTGAGAAACTATGGGAAAATATTAATTAAATCAGCCAAAGATGCAGTCGTAATAATTAAGCGTTGAATCCTACCAAATGTTGCGTAATGTCATCAACATCTGATCCAGTTATATTTGACTATAAGATAGACAATCATTATTTGGACAGACCATCTAATTTTAAGGATCTTGGAGTTACTTTCGACCGAGAGCTGTCTTTCCAAAACCACAAAGACAATATAACTACGTCAGCAAACCTTATGTATGGATTTCTAATCAGAGTAGGCCGCGATTTTAACCATATAACACTTAAAACTCTTTACTATGCATTTGTGAGATCAAAGCTAGAATATGCATCGGTTATCTGAAACCCATACTATCAAGTGCATATCTATAAACTAGAGGCAATCCAAAGACGCTTCCTCAAATACCTAAGTTTTAAAGTAGATCGGACTTATTCACCAACTGGCATGGCACACGAGAGTTTACTGTTAAAACATAGCTTTTTCACTCTGGACAGAAGACGAAACTTTTCTGGTGTCATTACGCTACACAAAATAATTAGATGTTAATGCTTACTACATTAGATAAACTTTAAAATTCCACGTCAGGCATCTCGATACACAGACTCATTCTACACTACCACGCCACGAACGAATATATTTAAAGACTTCCACTGTTCATACTATGTGTAGCAACTATAACTTATTAAGTGACCAGCTTAAAATATTCTTTTGTAATGTGAGGCAAATTAAGAGCTATTATTATCAGCAGTAAAATTTTTGTATTAATCTTAAGCATTTTACTAATGTTAATCTGATTGTGTAAATTGTGTATTAACTCTTAAGCTTTTCTATTGTTAGTAATGTTGTGCAAACGTTAACTTTGTTCCTGTTCTGTAATTGGAAATCTTTTTAGAACAGTCAAATAAATAAATAAATTTACTTCGGATCAAAGAATTTATACGCCAAATCATGCTTCTAATTAAATTTTGGATGATATATTAAGGAATTTGTTCCCATGATGTAATAACTTCATTTTCAAGTTCCCTCGGGTTTCTAGGTGCAGGTATTTGACAGGTATTTAACAGATATTTAACATTTTTCTTGAATTAATCCCATAAATTCCCGATCGGGTGCAGATCCCGAATTTTTTGTGGCCACTGCATAACTGGTATACCAACTTAATTAAGATAATCGAGTACTTCCCATAGATATGGGGTCAAAAGTTGTCTTGCAAAAACAGGATATTGTGGTTCTAAAAAAGTACCAAAAAGCATTACATATTCTATCACAATATTCTCAAGATAATAATTAGCATTCATATATCTTGTATGAACAGAAACTAATTATGTGTAAGCATTAAAACTCACACCTTATCCGAACATAACAGAGCCACCGCCGAATAAATTCATTGTAGAAATATCGCAAAAAGCAAACCGCTTTTCTGGTCTTCACCAGACTTAAAAGAAATTGTGACATTATGGACAGCTTTAAGTTCGTTTCCAAACACAAAACTCGTTATCTAGTATTAAATTTGACAAGCTCACTTCTGCGACCTGTAGATTATTCAATTTTTTAAATATTCACTAAAAATGCATGTTTTTTACTGTAGATGCAAACAACAATTGTATCTACAATATAATGTAATAATACAAAAGTTTCCAATATTTGGAAAAAATAAAGTTTTTTAGTTAAACATTCTACTACTATAAATAATCAATAATAGAAGTTCTTAAGGAGTGTGGTGAAAAAGTAGGACTACAAATCTCCTTCCAGAAAACCGAGTTCTTTTGCTCAAAGATAGACATTCAGAGCCTTGACACCAAGTACGGCAGGATCAATAGAGTTACACACTTTAAATATCTAGGAAAGATCCTCGAACCAAACGGAGGAGAAAAGATGGCCCAGCAAATACGACTTCAGAAATTGAAAATGGCTTTCGGAAGAACCTGCAAAATTTACAACAAGAAATGTTTGTCATTACACACCAAAATTAGACACTACAACACAGTTGTTAAACCCCAAATACTGTACGCAAGTGAGACCCTGTCTTTATCCACCAAAAGAGACATGGAGTATATCCTAAAAGAAGAACGGAAAACCATAAGGAAAGTGCTGGGACCCAAACACACAGATAAGGGCTACAGATTACACTCCAGAAAAACCACCGAAAATCTGTCCAACCTAGCGGCCGATGTAAGAAAGAGGCGATTGAGATTCTACGGACATATTAGTAGACTCCCTCCAACTCGCCTCGCAAACAAGATCTTAACTTACATCAAGGGGGTCAAGTCGACGACACCATGGATAGCTCAGGTACAGGCTGATTTACGGAAAGCACAAATAGACCAAGAAGAGATACAGGAGATACAGAGATACAGCACATACAGACGTAAGATTTACCAATGGAAGGTTGTACCAGAGAATGAAGTGCCCAGGAAGACCGGAACAAAATGGTCCCAAGAAAGGAAAGAAGACATGGGAGAAAAGATGAGAGAAATCTGGAGGATTAGAAAAACTACCTCCCAAACGAATCGTTTTGCTTTGCGTGATCCTAAGGGGTCTACTCGCAAATAATAATAATAATAAATAATCAATTAGTTTAGGTTAGGTTATTTTTTTGTTTATGTAAATGGTAAATGTTAAAGTTAAATTTGACTTTTAATGAAGGAGATTTAAATATGACACAAACTTTGCTAACAGTGTATATACATGATGCAGAACTTTGCCCTAAAATTGTGTATACGGAATTGTCAGTCCTTTAAAGTTATAATAATAATTTGGTTATAAAATCGGATGTAAATGTAACTTCGAAATTCTGCAAAATTTCCTGATAAGGGTTTCAAGATGTCGTCTACAACATCAATAAAAAAAAATGGACTGGGTCGGGGGACCCAGGACAGAGGTGAAACTTCACTTTCTTTACATTAAAACAACATACTTACATATAGTCACGCCTTTTTTCCGTAGGAGTAGTCAAAAACCACTTCCTTCCAGTTGCTACGGTTCTTTCACACATCTTTTGCTTCCACTACTTTTATCAGTGCTCTCATACATGCTCGGCAGTTGTTGGTACTCTTGACCTGGCCTTTCTTCAAAACAATGTTGATCTGGTCGAGATATATTTGACGAAGTCGACCTCTACCAACTTGTCCATTCACACTCGCCTTATAAATTTGTTTCGTTAACCTTCCTTTATTCATCTTTCTACGTGTCCAAACCATCCAAGCATTCCTTTATCTATCTTTGTAATCACAGCGTTCTCTTATCTCACTATTCTTTACTTTATCCATCCTAGTCACTCTGGCTATACTTTTTAGACTACTCATCTCCACAGCATTAATCCTATTTTAATGCTTGTTTTGCCAAACCCAACATTCACTACCATACATAAGTGTAGGAACCAATACTCCTCCATGCACAGCCATACGTGCCTTTTTTGACACTTTCTGGGAGTTTATAAAGCTATGCAGTGCCCTATTTATTTGTTTTCCAGCCAACACCCATCGCTCAATGTCACTGTTATACTTTCCATCTCATCTAAACTTTGAACCCAGGTATACAAATTCATTAACTTGTTCCACTCTTTCTCCCTTAATCAGAACTTCATATTTTGTCATGCTTTCTTTTTTTTCAAAAACCATTACTTTCGTTTTGCTTACATTTATTTTCATTTCTTTGATTTTCAGGGCATTATGCATAACATTAACCATTGCCTGCACCTTCTCTTCAGTTGACTTAATATGACTTAATCATCGGCGAAAAAAAGGCATTTGACGATCAAATCATTCATTTTCAATCCATACGCACTCTCTTTTAATCATTTTAAACAATCGTCAATGTATAAGTTAAACAGCCATGGTGAAGCCACACATCCCTGTCTCACACATTTTTCGATGTTAAACCAGTCCGTGTAAGCTCCGCTTTTCCTGACACAAGTGATTTCAATGCTCGTATTAAATACCGCTCACCCTATACGTAGATAATGTCGATCACAATTCACTTCTCACCACTCTGTCATAGGTCTTTTGTTTTAACGTTTGTAAATAAAGGTCTAAATAATAATCACTGTTCATTGACGTAGTGACAAATGACAAACATCTGTATCGTAAAAATGTGTTTCTCTTGGACGTATTTCAGCATTTTCTTGAATTCTTATGAATCATGCCAAATATCGGTGTGGACTGTTTTCTGTGACCCACTCTGTATATATTGTATTCGCCGGAAACCAAGTTTGTTTATTTTTTATTTTATATTTGAGTTAAAATAATATAACGGATCTAAAATTGTTTTAATAAAACAGGTTAAATTACCAATATTTCGTAAATTATAATAAATCTAATTTATGTGAATCGATATTATTTTAATTGGAAATAAACAATTATTAAACGGTATCATGTGAAACAAATGGAATTTGTATCAACAATGAATATGCACCGCTAATTGAATCTCAACACTGGGTCTGTTTATTATTATTTTAATATACAGAGTGAAAGATTCACTATAGCAATTTTGAAAAAATCAATACTAACAAATTTTTTTGGTGATTAAAACCAATAAAATATAAACTATGATTTTTATATGTTTTAAATGTTAAAACAATAGAAAATACAGAAATATACAATGTGTGTTAGAAATACAATAAATTAAATGAACTAATTTTTAAAGAAAGATAAAAGGAACGTAAGTTGAACATGCACTGGCCATAGTTCTTTGCTTCTGACATTCCAATTGTCCTTTCTGAAGCAGCGGTTGTTTTGTTGAAGCGGCGTTGATTGGCGGTACTAGCAATATAATATTAAATTGAATTGGAGGCAGCGATAGCGGTTAGCAATAGCGATTATTGCAGGTTTGAGTGCAAATCATTTCGTATTTCTCAAATGAATGAATACTTTGTACTTTTACTGGTACTGGTCCCTACAGTTATGTATGGTAGTATATGTAAAGTTTAACAGAAGAAGCATAAAGCATGCTGCAAAGATAAGTAGTCTGATAAGTATAGCTGGAGTGACTTCGATGAATAATGTGACGAATGGTGTGATAAGGAAACGCTGTGGGGTAAAAGAAGATGTAGTAACAAATATATATATATATATATATATATATATATATATATATATATATATATATATATAGTTCGGACGCGTAGATATGAGGGATAAAAGAAGATTGATGAAACAGATTTATATTGCAAGTGTGAACGGGTAAGTCGGTTAAGGTCGACCTGTGAAGTTTTGTAAATCAAAAATTTGTTTTTTTACAAAAAAAATCTTAAAATGTTTGTTTTAACCCTGCACAAGTTACCAGAACCAACCAGTTTTTCTCTTTTTATTATTTAAAATATATCCAGGTTAAAATATTTTTGTTTTATTTAAGCTTGTTACTTCCTTTTTCAGTAAAAAAACGAATCTTACGTATTTTGAAACTAAGTTACGTCTTGCACAAAATAGATTTAGGGATGTCGAGTAGCAAGCGGGTCAGATCGAGATAAAGTAGCTTTCCAGTAAAGTGCAAGGTAACCAGAAAAAAAAGAAATGTAATGAAAATCGAAAGAAAAAAATGGGTATCGAAAAATACTGACTTAAGGTACGTTTAAAATAAAGTTAACAGATTGGTCGTGCACAGCAGAATTAAAAAAGGGTTCAATATTGTATGTATGACTATAATAAGTGAAAATAATAGTATGTTACAAAAATATTTTAAAATTCCTAGAAGTGCATTCTATGTTACTATGAATTTTACTCAAATATCAAGCGTTCGTTTCTTTAAAAAAAATCCGTGTAGTGTCATTGGACACGCTATTTATAAATTTTGATCAACGTATTTTGTAAAAAAAAAGAAAAACAAATATAATTGTTACTGATTCTCATACAAAAGATATATAATACCCGGCCAGATTTCAAATCAACGTTTCACTTTTTTGTATCTTTTTTTGATATTGTTGTTAGCTTTGAGCATTGATTTTTGGTATTTAATTTGCACTCTGACGTTTGCGCTTTCCATACTCTTTTGGACTATGAACACATAATTTTACTATTGTCTCCCTATAATTTAAATAGTAAAATAAATAGTTAACACTCAAATCACATGTACAATAAGCGAATGTAAACAGTAAATACTTGTATCAAGTTATACAATTTTATCAACTTACTTTTCTAAATTTGTATTACACACATTTGCTGCAGTTTTCATTTTTCAAAACTTAATTGCAATAATAAAACAATATTTACGTATGATCTAACACAAAAACACATATAACAAATGCGTTTTTAAAAAATTTCCACGTGTCTGTACAACCCTGTGTTGAGGTTAAATAATAATAAATTACATGCATACATACATATAGTCACGCCTTTTTCCCGTAGGGGTAGGGAGAGACCACTTTCTTCCACTTGCTATGGTTCTTACACACATCTTTTGCTTCCTCTTTTTTATCAAAGCTCTTATACATGTTCGTCGGTTGGTGGTACTCTTGACCTGGCCTTTCTTCAAAACAATGTTGATCTGATCGAGATATGTTCGCCGAGGTCGACCTCTACCGACTTGTCCTTTCACACTCGCCTTATAAATTTGTTTCGTCAATCTTTTTTCATCCATCCTTTCAACGTGATCAAACCATCTAAGCATTCCTTCATCTATCTTTGTACCACATCTTTTTTTACACCACAGCGTTCTTTTATCTCACTATTCTTTACTTTATTCTAACCGAGTAGTCTGAGAAGTATAGCTGGATCTGCATATATATTCTTTTTTGGGTCCGCCTCTTTTTTGTCGACCCATTGGTTGCCATTCTAGAATTTGTGTAGGTAGTCTTGATGCTGTCATTCGTTGTACATGCCCATACCATGTAAGCAGTTTGGCATTAACGTCTTAAATTATAGATCCTTTCATACCCATCCGTTGTTTTACTATCTTATTCCTAATTTGGTCACTTCTGGATATAAATCTTCTCATCGCTTCCATTGGACTTCTGCCGAGCAATATATTTATTAACAAAAAAGTGCCCAAATATGATAGTGAAATACACCTTTTACACAGTATAACTATTTTTATATGATTATTTTTATATAAAAAAAAAATCCTAATAAAACAAATCCTTTTATGTATAGAGTAAATGCGTGAATCACATACAAAGAAAATCTTTTATGTTAACTTTGACTGTTTAAAATAACATGTGTTTAAAATGATAATGATCATTGTTAATTAACACTTAGCTCACTTTATAAAAAATCAATAAAACATTTTGTTAGGGGAATATTGTTCCTTCAAGTGTCTTTGTTTTATCCATAATTGTTTAAAATTTTTAAATTAATATTTAATGGAATACAAATTTTCTATTCTTTTTATGGTCTATTTTTAAGCATCGTAATGGCACGAAGCTTTATTTTTACAATAAATTAAAATTGTTAGTAATTAAGATAGTTACAAAAATAAAACTTTTATTGGAAATTTCTTTCCCTTTGGAATTTCTTTTTTAATTTTTTTAATAATAATAGTTTTTAAGTTATTTTTAAAAAATCAAAACTTCATTTTTTTAATATTAATTTTTTAGTTAAATTTTCAAGTGATTTTGTGCAAATTTAAAACTTCACCAAAACAGAGAGTGATAGTTGCCGCTACTGCGAGAACTTCGCTGAACCTTTAAAACATTTGCTATGCGAATGCACAGCGCTTTTCTGCAAGAGGCTCAAGTTTCTGGAAGGGGCCTTCCTAGAGACCTCCGATGTCAGCAACTTAACCCACAGGAAACCGATAAACTTTGTACGAAGTCTCGGAATCCCGGGCCTCGAATAGATTAAATGTTATGCACAAAAAATCTGGTAGGTCGAGGTGCTTGAAAGGTTGCATAGCCTTCACGATCCCCCATACAATCTACAACCTAGCCCTGACCAATATTTTTACGAGCAAAAGCAATAATTAACACCATTTTGAACTTGTTGTGAAATAAAGTATACTAGCTGCTTAACCTGCTAATAAATAAATAAGAAAACGATAAAAATATTAAATGTCTTAAAATATGTCGCATAAATAGTCTTTTACTACCGGCAGACTTAACTGTCTAATGGCAAAACCCACGTATATTCTCCTTTAATATTGGTGCTGTAAATTTCATACAAGATGGATACCGCTACTAAATTTATTCCTCACATTAATCTATCTAACGATTTTCCATTAAGAGTAAATTTTAAATATCAACGGATAAAAAATATTTCCCCTAATTTTTTAAACGCACTAACCAACAAATCTTTAAAACCTTTCAATTAGTGACAAAGAGTCGTTTTATCGATAATTAACAGTAACCGTTAGACCATATTAAAAAATACTTTATAATTAAATTTAAATTTGCAAAGCGTAAACAATTAAAAAACGTAAAATTGTTAACGGTATTTTATAAAAATTGATTTACAATATGTAACTGTAAAATATTATAATTTAACATTGCTCAAAAAAGCTTTATTAAGTTAACAACAATTAAAACATTCACATTATAATACTTAACTTTACAAACGGAAAGGTTTGCAGCAGGACTAAAAATTACAGAGGTATTAGCTTTCTCAGGATCGTCGGCAAACTGTGTACGAAAGTATTAATTAAAAGAGTGACGAATAAAACTGATGATATGGGATGTGCAAGCAGGATTTTGGGAAGAAAGGGGATGCATGGATTAGGTCTTTTTCTAACGAAACATAGTCCACAAATTTTTGGCTTAAAGTCAAAAGGTCCCCTGCGCTTTCGTAGATGCCCATGATAGAGAGGTAAGGAACTAATACGAGGATTCCAGTGCTGACACAGACTGGTTTAACATCGAAAAAGATGTTAGACAGGGATGTGTGGTTCCGCCATGGTTAATTAACTTATACTTGGCCGTTCCTTTGAAGAAAGTGCGTATGAATTAAGAATAATTTGATCGTCAAATGCCTCCTCTACGCCGATAATCAGGTCATATAAGCTTCATCTAAGGAGGAGTTGCAGGCAAAGATTAATTTTATGCAAGATGCCCTTAAAATTAAAGTGATAAAAGTAAATAAGCAAAACGAAATTAATGGTAATTAAAAGAGCAGAAAGCATGACAACGAGCTAATTAAACGAGAAAGAGTGTAAAAAGAAAAGGAGTTTATATACTTGGGCTTAAAGTTTACGAAAAAAGAATAACTATGATTTTGAGCAAATGGTTTTGAAAGAAAACAGGAAATCAAGCGCTGCGTAGCTTTATGAGCATCCAGATCGTGTCAAAATAGGCACGACTGGCTGTGTCTAGAGGGGTGCTGGTCCCTTTACTCATATATATGGTAGTGAATGTTGGGTTTGACACTAAAAGTATTAAAGTGCGATCAATGCTGTGGAAACGAGTAGTCTAGGAAGTATATTTGGAGTGACTCTGTCGGATAAAGTAAAGAATAGTGTTATAAGGGAATGCTGTGGTATAAAAGAAGATAAAGCAACAAATATAAGTAGGGAAATGTTTAGATGGTTTGAAACGTAGAGGGAATAGATAAAAGAAGATAGATAAAACATATTTATAGTGCGAGCAAGTCGGTAAAAGTCGACATAGGCGAACGTTTTTCGACCAGTTTGAAATTGTTTTGAATGTGAGGCCAGATTAAGAGTACCAGCAACCGTCGAGAATGTATAAAAGCGCTGATGATCTTAAAAGAAGCGAAAGACGTGTAGGAACCGGAGCAAGTAAAAAGAAGTGGTCTCTAACTACCCCTACGGGAAAAAGGCGTGATTATAGTATGTATGTATACAGGGTGTTTCAAAAAAATGTGACCCCGTCTTAATGACAGGTAGGAACCTGAAAAATAATTGAGGTTTGCTTAGTAAAAAATGTTCGTACCGCCATCTGTATTTAAGATGAAGGGCTTTGAAAAAAATATGTATACACATTTATTATGATCTTGCCAAAACTACTGGAAACATTGTAATGAAATTTTATACGAATATGTTTTAGAAGCTGATACATCCCATGAATTTGTTTTTATATCTGACTATCATAGAGGGCGGTAGTTACACGGTTCGTACCAAGTAGTATTAAAATAACTTTTTTAAGGTTAGACTTATTTTTCAGAATTTCAAATAAACTTAACATCATTTAATTTTACACCAAAAAGATACTCTTTGTAAATCTCGATACTATGTACCGTTTTTGGAATATTTTGATTTAAAAATTATAAAGTAATAACCGATGCTGGTATAAAGTAATGATAAAGATGTTAATTATTATTATTATTATTATTAATTAGTATGCATTAGATGAATTAAAAAATTTTTATCGCGTAAATAAGACCTTATCGATAAAACGGATACATGTAGAAAAATTTGGATTGAGGACTGTCCTTTCTTGTAATGTTTGACAAAAATCAACTTTAACTGGTAGATCGTCTTGCAAGGGCTTTTGGACTTGTCTGTAATGAGAAGGATGTAGCTGCTGCTCTTTAAGTATCCTCCAAGTACTTGAAGATGACGTATTTATTAGTTTTGCCATATTCCTTACGCTAACTGTTGGATTTTGATCAACTAAATTTAAAATAATATTTTCTTTATTCATGGTATTTTTACTTGGTAACTTTCTTCTAGGAAACTTCTGCATAACGCGTAACAGCTGCACTAGAGTTTCCTAAACACTCGCCTAAGGTTAATAACATGTCGGTGTATTTAACATTTAAGTACATTTTTATTAACAATATCTAATTTTACAAATAACAGGGTTTTAAATATCTAATTATTGTTGACTTATTGTCATAACTATCAATAAATGTATGTTTTTTATGGCAAACTTAGAGAAAATCAAGATATACCATTTTGAATGGATTTTTGTAAAACGTTACAAGAAAGAAAAGCCATTAATCCCAATTTTTTAATATGTATCCGTTTTATCGATGAGGTCTCATTTACGCGACAAAAAATTTTTAATTCACAAAATGCATACTAATTAATAATAATAATCAATAAGTTTATCATTACTTTATACCAGCATCGGTTATTACTACATAATTTTCAAATCAAAATATTCCGAAAACGGTACACAGCATCGAGTTTTACCAAGAGTATATTTTTGGTGTAAAAATTGAATGATGTTTAGTTCACAATACTACTTGGTACGAACCGTGTAACTAGCGCCCTCTATAAGAGTCAGATATAAAAACAAATTCATGGGATGTACCAGCTTTTAAAAGATATTCGTATAAAATTTCATTACAACGTTTTCAGTAGTGGCGGCAAAATCGTAATAAATGTGTATAATTTTTTTTTCTTCAACGCCCTTTATCTTAAATACGGATATCGTTACGAAAAATCAATAAGCAAACCCCAATTTTTTTTTAGTTTTCTACCTATCTTTGAGACGGGGTCACCTTTTTTTAAAACACCCTATATAATTGAGTATCAGAGAATTTCTCTTTAAAAACTGTATACCGTGCTTTCTTTAAAACTTAACACAGGATAACTTGTTAAGTTAATTTTTTTTAATAAAATAGTTGTGAATAAATACTTATGCTTAATAAGCACGAGATTGTAAGAGGCTGTTAAACGGTCAACTTTTTTGAACTAAACCGATAATTTTATTCTGTAGCCTTTTACCAAAAAGTTTGTGATGTGATAACAGTTGGTAATGTTTTTTTATTTTTATCATCTTCTTGGGGAACTTGGACTTTGTCGCTTTTTGTCAGAGTTACTTACAGAACAACACTGTTTATTTAAACCCTGGAGTGATTACTCAACTTCGTGCTGCTATTGAACAAGATACGTATTTATGATTTGTCTTTTTCATTGCGAGTGATATTTCTTTTAACCCTCTGAAAAAAACATTTTGTCAGCGTCATTTGGAATACAATCCAAAGAAGTGTGTAATAAACTGAAAATGAGAATGATAGATGTCTTATCCGACACTCGCAAATTCGTGATTTGACTTTCAAAACAAGATGCTTTTATTTTTGTGAAATCCAGTACCGACAAGCAATATATTATATTGAGAAAAAAAATAACCGAGCGACGTAAACGGAAACTTTTGCAAACGCATAAAAAGGACTATTTTTCGCACGAGTGAACCCTTTTTGTTGATCGCATTCAGGTTTAACTTGCAATTGAAATTTATAAAGAAAAAACACTCGAGCGATGTGACAAAAAATAAATATTTTTTTGATGACATTGCTTGCCGAAGATATATATCTAAATAAATTGGGTTAAAATTGGCGACTAAGTAAAAAATAAAATACCTTACGCAATAAAACAAATTTATTGATACAAGGGTGAATCGAATACAATCAATTTTTTTGACTAATCACGAGATGTCAGTGCAGGTCGTTGCAATGCAATGTATTAATAGTAAAGAAAATGCTCGGTGGGTTGTTTTACTAAGTTTCTTTGTCAGTAAAGATGATTTATTAATTCACTTTATTTTCAACAAAGCGGATGTCGAGTGCAGATTTAAACCGAATTGGTTACCATTCAACCACACCTTTACTTCTTTAACATGATTACATATTTCTTTGGTTCCTAACAATAATAATTTATCTGGACAACCATGAGTGACCATCAAGTTCCACCGTCCATTGCGCAACAGTTTGTAATGTAGGTGATGTTATGGTTGTCAGGAAATCAAGTCCGAGTGGGTTTGAACTTAAACTCGTATATTTTACAAAAATAACTTTTAACATTAATTGATTAGTATGTACAGTGTATATAGTGTTATACATAAGGGTAGATCGCTGAGATCAGCCGGCCTTTCTCGCACGGTACCTGACTGAAACTGACCTGGAGTGATGCTACTCGAACGACATTCGACCACCCGCTCCGGTGGGGTATAAATATAAAAACATCTGATGTCATAGCTGGCTCGCTCGCACATATATTGGGTTTTTCCACGTTTACTATCAGGGTCACAACTAGTAGGATTTATTCTACCACTTATCGGTTATGCTCCAGTGCCTCTATTGCTTAATTGCACACCCTAAACTGACGGGTCCTTACCCTCGTATGAATAAAAATGCCTACAATAATAGTTCTTTTTAACCAAGAAAGGCGTAAAACTTTTTGGTGAAAGGTTAAGTACGGAAACGACATCCTGTTCAAGATCCAAGTGTTTGGTTATGATAAGAATTTTAAGAGAGGACGAAAAAGTGAGATAAATGTAAGTCATAATTGATGTTATGCACCAATATTCTCACTTCTGACATGGTGCAATTCGCGATCTTATCGAAGGTGACCGGCGGCTTACTTATTCATAAACAAAATCTTATTAAGGGAGGAAAAGACGCGGTGTCTCCATCAAAAATGTCCTTTTTTTCATGACAACGCCCTTCAAAGATGCACTTGATAGGGTAATATTCGACTTTGATCAAGATGCGCAATTGGCTAATGATTTAACCTCAAAGTTTCAACGAGAATGAAATGCACAAGCATCCGAACTGCAGGGAAAAATTTATAGAGCGAGAAGTAAAGTATGTTAAAAAATGATCAACAGTTTTTTAAAATTATTTTATAACTAATAAATATGTATAAAACAAATCAGGTTTATATTTAATAAACCTTCCCTTTCATCATTTTATTCAAGGTCTAATAATGGCTCTTAATATCAGAAAGTAGTTGCCTTAATTTAGTTAAATATAGTCAAAAATGGAATGAAGCTTTGTGGGCTGAGTAATATAAATAAAGCAATGAATTAAATAGTCATGTTTTAAAAAAAATTTGCTATAATTTAACCTATCTCAAAAAAGAAACATTGAATTCTAAAAAACTACCACCAAGTGGTACCTTAAAAATATTATAATTGGTGACCAAAATAGTTTTTTCAGAAGAAGATCTACTACTTATTTTTTGCTTTATCAAAAGGATATAATCAACGCTCTCGAGAATAATCTGTAGGTGGACTCAATATACACATACTTTTTAAAAGCATTTGATTAAGTCAAACATAGTTCATTCATTGCAAGGTTTATATCTCTGGTATTTAAAGAACACATTTTAGAATGGATCAAATCCTACCTTAGTGGTAGTGCAGTACGTAAAATATTGTACCTAGTTTAGTATCAGATCCAATTAAAAATTCTTCAGGTGTAACCCAGCGTCATACATGTCGTTCGTATAAAGGTTGCTAGGTAACGGCTTCAATAAACAAGATTTATGTTAAATTTTATTATGAATTGTTTAATTAACAAAAATTATTTTAATTGTGTACAATACACAAATTTACCTAAAAACAACTTAAACAAAAAAGTTATTTAAAATAAATATTAATTAAATGAATACACCAAAGTAACGAAGATTTATAACTGGTTGTTTATGCTTTAAAAGCCTGATTATGCATCACAGACATAATATTAATTAAAAATTTATCAAACATTATTTTTTGGGTAGGTAGGTAACATGTTAGTTAAATCTAAGGTTCTTTAAATACTTTGTACTTTATAAATAGAATTGATCCTTGAATTTTTGACTTTTCCCTAAAACAACGTCACTTTTAGGAATCGTAAACGCTTATTTCCACTTCCTTGAACTTATTCGTACGGTAATCATTAATGAGTTTAAAAAGTTTAACTGATTAAACTATTTTAATTAGGAAGGACTTTTTGCTTGCGTTTTAATTAGCGCAAAATAATTTAAAACATACTAATGAAGGACCTGAAATACTGCTGTAAGCTACTAGAGAAATAGAATTAAACAAAAGAAAATTTAAAAAAAAACTAATTAAACCAATACATTAATGAAAAGTGATTTACTTTTTACAGATATACTTCAATTAAGATATATTCACTTAAAACACAACGATCTCCGGATGTAATGTTTTAAAAAGATTAACCACTGACTGCTTAGCGAAGAAGGATTATCTGCGAAATTTAGAATTATTTAAAAACAGTTGCAATAAGTACAGTAAAACCTAAAACTGTTGCTAGTTTTCTAATTTTTTTAAGAACAACTGGCTGATTTGTTGAATTAATGATTTTTACAGTTTATACAAAAATGAACAGAAGCAGTTACCATTTAACAGCTGCAATAGCAATGGGACTCTTGATCGATAGCAGGAGTCAGCGCTATGTAGCTAGAACTCTCGGAATAAACCAGTCGACAGTTTCTAGAGTTGCTCAAAGGTACCGGAAAACTGGTGAATTTATTCGGAGGCAAGGACAAGATCGCAGTCAAATCTTAAGCTGATGACTGATTTGTTCGTCCAAGCAAATTGTTCAACATATAATAAGTGCAATTTTCATTTTAGCAATAAGATTTATTCAGTATTTGTTAATTGAATGTTAATAAATAACTAATTAGTGTTGTTATTAAAATTTAATGTTAATGTATTGTTTTCAATTTATTTTTTTTAAATAAGAACAGTTTTTTATGTCATGCAATAATTTTGCAGGTCAAAGTATAATTTTCCAAATTTTTTTTTAAGGACCCGACGCCTTTTGGTACACTTTAATTCTGACAAATATGGTGCAACGTAATTTTTGTTTCTATCTTAACTTAAATTTGACAAAAAAAAATAAAACTTAATTTCACTCGCCACCTTTTAGGGGTGATATCTCGGAAGGGGTAGGCTGAGGAAGTTTTATTATGAGAAAGATCCATCCTAATTTTATACGGACAATCACCTCCTTAATTTTTTCACATAAATTTAAAAACACCCTGTATTTCCAAACTGTTAGATCAATCATTGTCGACATTTCTCTTTCTAGTATCAAAATAATAGATAGAAGATTACAACTTGGTCAAAGAGTGGCGGTAAATAGTCACGTTTTGATGTTTTAGAATTTAGCAACCGTAACTGATTAAATTGTTATTAAATCGTGATCGAAAATTCAAACCTCTCCAAAGCGTAGCTCAATCCTAATGGAAGTGAAAATGAAATATTCAACTAAACGTTAGGTAATATGAACTTTATGAGTTAAATATAGAATGGACGCTGTCGCCATCGCAGTCTTTAGTGCATGAAATGGGAAAATTTATATCAATAAATTTGATCGTAGCATTCCGACCGAAATATCGTCTCAAATTGTACAATAAACATAATGAGTGTTCTTTGTACAAGTAATTTTATAGCTGCCGAAGAGTTATTAACAGTAAATTAGACAACATGTATCTGTAGTAAAATATTTGTTAAAACGCGGGTTTATATACAGGGTGTTTCTAAATTCATGCGAAAAAATTCAGGAGGTTATTGTCCGTATGACATTATAATGGGTTTTTTCTGTTATTTTACTCACGACCTTTTGGGGGTGATATCTCGGAAGGGGGAGAACTAAGCAAATCTTATAGGAAAGACCCATCATAATTTAATACGGGCAATCACCTCCTACATTTTTTCGCATACAAAAAACTAATTGTATGATTATGTCACTAGGTTAGAATGAAATATTTGTTACGAGTGTAATATTCCGAGCCCGAGCGAGGAACCACAAATATCGACGTGTAACAGACGAAATTTTCTCCACGATCAAACAATTTAAATAAAAAAAAATTAATGACAACAGTATCACCTCTCATCAAGCCTACAATATATGCTAAATAATCCAGAGCAAATTAACAGCTTACTGAAATTCCTTAAAGATGTGCAGCTTTATAGTAAAATTTAACTAATCCATTATATATGACCTTATTATATTTTATTTAGCTATGTAATCGTTTTGTGCAAGTGGCCATAGTAGCCGAGCACGTTAAATAAAAAATACTTTAAAGAACTCATTTTTATAAAAAAACTTTTAAATAATATTTTTTAAGATTGACGCGTCGCCAATTTAATTTCAAACTGACATTTACTTTAAAGAGTTTATATAACATCCATGGCAATCGCTATTGTTTAAAACAATTACGGAATATTCATACCGTAACAAGTGATGGAATGAAAATACATGCAAATGCCGTAAAAAACAACTGTTAAAGACTGAATATTCTCACTCTAAAGTCTGAATGTTGTCATTTGATAATGAGTATATTTCAAGTATGGTCGTGGAAAAAATAACATTAAAACACAAAAAAGTATAACGAAAGAATTAACCATTAATAAAGATAAAGTAAAGCAAGTAGACTCGCTATAAACCACGTTGTTCAATCTTGCACTAAAATATGTGATAAGGAAAATTAATGCAGGTAATCTTAGAACATGGGAAGGACAAGTTATTGCATATGCAGATGATATAGTGATTATATCAAAGACAAGAAAAATCATGGAAAACATCTAAAACGAAACTGTTAAACAAGGAAAAACGATGGGATTAAAAATAAACCAAGAAAAAACAAAAATTATGAGTCTGGTAAATGAGACAATGCAAGGAAGTATTAAAATTGGAATACATAAATATAAAGAAATTGCAGAACAAGGAAAAACGATGCGATTAGAGATAAACCAAGAAAAATACAAAAATAATGAGACTGGGTAATGAAAGAATGCAAGGAAGTATTAAAATGGGAATATATAAATATGAGGTAGAAACGTTTAAATATCAGGTAACCACAATTAATAGAACAGGAGACAGGAAACTTGAAAAAACAGAAAAAATATTTACTACAAATTAAGCCGTTTATGCAAACACAAAATTATTAAAAAGCAAATTACTCACATTAAAATACATGCTATATACAAGGTCGTTCTAAATTACAGCGAAGAAAAGATTAAAACCTTCTAGTTGGCGTAGGAAAAATTTTTGGTGTCAAAAGCAGACACTATTTATATTAAACACAAAGAAACACTAAAAAAACTAAAACACTTATGGATGAAGTAAATTAGAATAAATTTTAATTGCTCGTTGTTTGTATAATCGGATTGTAAAAAAAATACTAAAAAACACTACAAAAATTTCATTCAATTTTGCTAGTTACACTTATAGCGATATGCGAAAATACTTAACAATGTGTCGTTTTAGATTTATAGACGCTATTGACAATGAGAATGATACTAAACGCGAGAAAATACGCATTTGGAGACACAAAATTTAAAATTTATGTTCACACGGATAAGACTCCGCTTTTCACATACCATTTATGAATTCAATATCGCAACTTTGTTTCAACTGAACTACCATTACGTAAGTTCGCACTTTAAAAATGTCATTTGTCTATTTTGCATCCACTAATTAGGTAAGGTAAAGTCACCAAATTCCGCACCCTATCCTAATGTTTAAAACCACTAGTGTTATTTATTATTAAGATACGGAACTATAGTCCGTTCATAATTTGTCGATAGCACAAAATGTGCGTCCAAGTCATAAAACGGCCGTAATAGTCGTAAAATCATAGGCGGAGGTTCCTGAGGTGTTTATTCATGTCCGTACACAATTTGTTGATAGCTCACTGCAAGTTTGACCCTCATTAGGTTTAGTACGTTTTTGATCGCATTTAATTTACGGCTCGTTGGTGTTTCGGCGTCTACGGCAGTAATTAACGTCTCTAATATTTATTTTGCGAATTTTGTGCAGTGCGTGAGTAACTTTTTTTCATATTCCTACAAACATATACGTACCTTTCGTTCCTGCTTGTTTTGTTTGATTGCTTGCGATGGCTTCGTCATCATCATCAACATCATCAAGTTTTATACCGGTACTGTTGCGTACAGTCAGTAAGTCTGTCTATTCACCAAGAGAGAAGACTATTGTTTTGAACGTTCACGATGCTCTGCTTTCTCAGAATCCCACAAACACTGTTCAGAACATAATCAAGAGTTGTGCCCACATGACGGGCGTAGGGAAGTCAACAATATATAGGTTCCTATCAGAAAGAAAAAAACAAGGTATAGCTAACCCAAATACAAACGAATACTTAAAGAGGGGGAGAAAACCTATTGAAATTGATGAATTTGCCAAAAATGGTATTCGAAGGAAAATTCACGAATTTTTTTACAAAAAAGAAATACCCAACTTAAACAAAATTTTACAAGAAGTTAGAGACGACCCGGATTTGCCTCATGTCGGACGAACCAAATTGTGGCAAGTTTTAAAAGAATTAAATTTCCGGTGGGAGAAATCAGACCGAAAATCACTTTTGATTGACCGGGAAGAGATAATATGTTGGAGAAGAAAGTATCTAAGATCTATACGAAAATTTCGGGCTGAAGGAAAGCCAATTTACTATCAGGACGAAACGTGGGTAAACGCAGGTCATACTCTCACAAAAATTTGGTCAGATAAAAACATATCAATCTCCAGGCAAGCCTTTATGGAAGGTTGGTCTACTGGTATTTCCCCACCCTCTGGTAAAGGCAGTAGATTAATAGTTTCTCACATTGGCAGTGAAAAAGTATTTGCTAAGCATGGTTTGTTGGAATTTCAATCCAAAAGCACAAAAGACTATCACGAGGAGATGACAGCTGATGTTTTCGAAGAGTATTTTGAGCAGATGATTGAACATATACCACCAAACTCAATTATAGTATTAGATAATGCACCTTATCATTCACGACTAGTAGAAAGACTTCCAACGACTGCGTGGAAGAAACAGGATATCATTGAATGGCTGCGGAATAAGTCCCTGCCTTACAAAGATGGAATGGTTAAAGCAGAACTTTTAAAAATTGCCCGGCAACACAAATCTAAGTTCAAGAAATACGTAGTTGACAAAATGGCGGAAAGACGAAACATCACAGTCCTTAGACTTCCACCCTACCACTGCGAATTAAATCCAATTGAACTCATTTGGGCACAAATGAAAAGCTATGTGGCTAGAAAAAATACGTCATATAAAATACAAGCTGTACGTGAATTGTTATATGAGTCTTTACAACATATTACAGAACAAAATTGGCGAGATGCAGTAAGACATGTAATAGAAGAAGAACAAAAAATGTGGGATCTTGACAATATAATTGATGCGACTGTAGAGACACAACCGCTAATTATTAACCTGCAAGACGACTCGGATTCCGAAGATGATCCTGTTTATTTTGAATTTGAATAGTTTTGTAAGTAATCGTAGTTTATATCATTTAAAAATAGGTATTAATTAAATAAATGTATCTTTTACAAATTGCAAGTAACTTTTTATTTTTAAATAAAATAAAGAAATTTTATTAAAATAAAAATACAATTTACAGTACCTACAGTTTAAGAATATTAATATATTTATTTATTTAAAGTAACGTAATGTTTTAATCATATACTCTACGACACTGGTCAGTCATTTCCACTCAAAATACCTACATAATCGGATTAAAAGTTCTATAGCTGTATTGTATTTATTCAGATACAAGGTGGGTTAGTCGAAAACATCTTAAACTGCCAGTTTTAGGTTGGTTTTTGTTATTATATCACACTACCTGTCCTCTCTGTATTTCAGTTCTCTAATGAGGGTCAAACTTGCAGTGAGCTATCAACAAATTGTGTACGGACTATAGTACAGAGAACAAGTAATTTTGCCATATTGAGCTGCGGGGTCCAAGCTACAAGCATATGTGTGGGCAGACCAAAAAGAAAAATAAATTAAAAAGTAAATTTTTTTTAACAAATAATTGTTGTAATTTATAGTGTAAATATTTATTTATTGAATGATAAAGTGTTACCTATGTTTTATCGATTATATGCAAAGATGTGAACAGATTTATTAAAATTCAGTTCAAGTTTTGTTTATATTTTTTAGGTTATATTTAATGGTAGCTAGTCAAACAATGTCAATGTCAAAAAAACTAAATTTATGGTTGTTAGCAAAATTAATGTTGGCCCGGAAAAAATAACACTTGATGGCGAGAATATAGAAAGAGTTCAGCACTTTAAATATCTTGGAAGCTGGATCAATCAGTCGATGGATCCAGACGAAGAAATCAAGGCTAGAATAGAAATAGCTAGAAGAGCATTTTTGAATCTTAAGCCGCTACTCTGTGCCAAGCAACTTAACATTCATCTGCGGGAAAGGTTTGCAAAGTGTTATGTATGGTCTATTCTGTTGTACTCTTGCGAAACATGGACGTTTCACCAAAAAATTATTGACCGCATTGGTGCATTCGAGATGTGGCTGTACAGAATGATGCTCAAAATTCCGTGGACAAGCCGAACTACCAACGAGAATGTACTCATCAGAATGGGGCACGACAGAGAGTTCTTAACTACAATCAAGCGCAGCAAACTGAAATACTTGGGACATGTGATGCTTGGACCACGCTTATTGTAAATGGCTTCGAAATTTCCGACAATAGGCAGGTTTAACTGCTAAGGAACTTCTCCGCGCAGCTCAAGATAGAGATAGATACAAAGAAGTAGTCAATATGGGAGTCGTCAACGCTTGAGAAAGCAAGACACTGTAAGAAGAAGAAGTCAAAAAGCCTAATTTCGTATTCCACAGTGTGCCTAATTTCGCCCCAGAAAAAGTATTTCTACTGTCTGGAGATGGGAAAAAGTACATACGAGAATGGCATTCGAGTTGGCAATGCGAAACAATATCCCTCATCCATTTTTAAAAATCAAAAAGAAGGCGGGATCCAATTGGCTACGTTTAATTTTTAAAAAACATAATGTGCTTTCATTTAAAAAATCAGAAACTCTCTTTAGAGCAGGAATGCAAGGATTTGCTTAGCCCGTGCGTTCAATATACTACAATATACTATTATCATCTGTTTGTTTAAAAAAAAAAGAGGAGCTAATTTTATATGCTGTGTTTAATTAATTTAATTATTTATTATTAATAATAATTATTATAATTAATGTGAGTTACTTTGATTTAGATTGCTGCATTTAAAAGTATGCGGTTTAAATTTAGAAAATAAATGCTTCTTTTATTTTTAATTATATGTCACATGCTCCAGATTCGGTAAACCGTCTAATCTGCAGAAAACGGACAAACAAAAAATGCTACTAGATTCACAATTTTAGTAAAAAACATATTTTATTTATTTTCTTTTATTTCACAGCTAGCTACAGCAACGAAAAGTAGGGTATTAAATTGAATGATGTGATTTCTTGGTAAATCTATGTTCGCCAGAACACTTTTATTTAATATCCTAATTATTATTATCAAACTTAGCCACAGCAAAGCATAAAAGTAGGTATGTAAAATTAATAATTTTGTATCAATTTTCTAATCAGAACAACATTATTCCTTCAGGATGTGACAACGTGGCATGACAGACAATGTTATTGCATGTTCAGTCTCTCCCAACTTTACGCAGCTCGTAGCTTCAGATATTCCTGTATATCGTCAAACACGTAAAAGCATGTACGGTCTAAAAAAATAAATTTTAGTTTAATAAAATAAAAAAGACGCTTTTAAAATAATCAAACTAAAAGGGAAAAAAGTAATTCTTACCATAAGAATAAAATTACTGCCGAGAAAATTAATGTCACTGTTCTAAAAGCGTGGGGTGCTTTCATTCCGAAACGCAAAGTTTGTTTAAAAATGTCATACAAAGTACCCCACGCTTTTAGAACAGTGACATTAATTTTCTCGTCAGTAATTTTATTCTTATGTTAATTATTTTTTAATTTTTAGTTTGATTAACTCTAAAAGCGTGTTTTTTAGTTTTTTTAAACTATAATTTTTAAAAAATTAAAACTATACTTTTATGCAACACTAAATACAAACTACCATTTGTATTACTGTCAATTGCTAGTGGCGCCACCTACTAGATAATAGGCAAACTACTTAATTTGGAAAGTATTTTTGTTTCGTTAAAGAAACTTCGCACATGCGTAGTTCACGTACTAGTTCTATCTCTCTTACTCTCTTGCAAAGGATCCCTGAAGAAATTTATGAATCCTGGCGAAACTAATCAGTATAATCGGATATTTTTATCGAATTATTGCATTGTCGTCGTTTTTGACAAGTGTGCGAAGTTTAAATTAAATCGCTCAAACATACAGTAAAACTAATACAAGCGTGTTAAAAATGGTCGCTATCTGTAAATCGAACGTATTAAAAAAATGTTTTTAAACTACCAAAACATAAGAAATGCACCAACAAATTATAAAAAATTTTCTGAGATGTCAAGCAACTAAATATTTTTTTATGGACCAGTTAGAATAATTTAATTGAGACACAGTTGTAAAAAAAATATCTTCAATAAAAAGTATCAAAATAAAAACAAGTTACACAGGGTAAAATTCAAACAAAATGTGTCAGCAGACAAAATCAATATTGATTTAATACGCACACAACCCCAAACAAAACTTTAATACTGGAGAAATTTCAATCTCAAATACATTTATTACAAGACGAAACATCAAGATCACAAAGACGATTTTCGATGTACCAGAATTTGGTAATCTCAAGTGATTAAATCGTCATCAAATCCCCCAATCGAGACTCTACGTTTTGAAACTCTGAACGCCACCAAACGGATGTACACGTCGATATCAAACTTGATGAACGACGCGGGTTGGGCAAATAAAAAGTTTTATGTCATTCCAGAATCCTTGAGTGGCGTCGGTATCTAATCTGGATGCTTTAAGATGTTTCGTTTTAACGACATATATTTTTTTCGTAATTGATCATTATTATAAATTATTAAATAACAATAAAAATTATAGTTCAATAAATACCAACATTTTTCTAAAATTTTATTAAGTATAGTTAAATAAATAACCGAAATACTAACCAAAAAACTCGACAGCTATCAGCCCAATGAGCAAGCCGGTTTCAAAAAAGGATTTAGCACTTTGGATCATCTGCAAGTTATAAGAACAATTATAGAAAAGACAAATGAATACAACCTTTCTCTTTGGATAGCTTTTGTCGATTATGAAAAAGCGTTCGACTCCATCGAAATATGGGCTGTGTTAAACGCACAAAGTAACTGCCGAGTAGACCACCGTTACACAACTTTGATTAAAAATATATATGGCTAGCGGACCCAGCAGACGTTGTCCTGCCCAAACGATAGCTTGCTTTGGGGATATCACTATCAAACTCAGCGACCCCGAAAACTATAAATGCGACACTTACATCGTCGTTTTAAAAATATTTTATATTTCATCCTCTTTCCAACCCTTTCGTAGTAGATATCATTGGAGATATCACAATCAAACTCAACGACCTTGAAAACTACGACTTCGACACTAATATTGGCGTTTTGAATATTTTTTTATATTTCATCTTTCACCCACCCCTTCCGTAGCGGTGATAACAAAATTAGGAATATTACTATTAAATTCAGCCACCCCAAAACCTATGAATTCGACACTAACATCAGCCGTATTTAATAGTTTTTAAATTCCATCCCTATCTCACCCCTATCGTGGGGGTGCTATGTTACCATCAAACTTAGCCACCACAAAAACAATGAATTTTACACTAATATCGGCGTTTTTAATAGTTTTATATTTCATCCTTCTCCCACCCCCTTTGTATGGATGCTTACATATTTGGGAATGTCACTATCAAACTTAGAGTTCCCAAAGACTATGAATTCGACACTAATATCAGCCGTTTTTGATATTTTTTACATTCCATCCCCTTCTCATCCCCCATCGTTGGGATGCTAACAACACTAAAACCACCCCTGGTATGTATAAAACAACTTCTGAAAATTTCATCCCAATCGGTCCAGCCATTTGGAAGTTTTTGAAGGACATACATACATACAAACATTTTTGTATGGAAATATAGAGAAATGTTGTTTTTAGACTTTTTCAGGCAATTTTTTAAATTTTTCTCTTCGTAAGAACCATTCTCGTATTTCAAAGAATATTATAAAAAAAGAATTAGCGAAATCGGTTCAGCTGCTCTCGAGATTTGCGCTTAGCAACACATTCAGCGATTCATTTTTATATTATAGATAAAGAAACTTTTCGAGTTGCATTGAAGGACTGTACATACAAAATAAACTTGGAAGAGGAGTCAGACAGGGCGAATCCATCTCACCAAAATTGTTTACGCTTGCTTTGAAGATATGTTTAAGAAAATTGATTGGGACACCAAAAGAATACAGATAAATGGAGAATAACTTGAGCCACATTCGTTTTGCAGACGATATCGTTCTGTTCGCACAAAATTAGCAGGATCGCAAGCAAAAGATAAGAGAGCTAAATCGGAATTCAAAGAACGTAGGTCTTAAAATAAACACCAAAAAAACTAAATACATGACAAACGAAAATAACACACAGAATAGAAACATCAAAATCAATAACACAAAGCTAGAACGAACAGACTCATATATCTACTTAGGTCAAAGAATGAAATTATCAAAAGGTATTTTAAAGGCAGATTTATCTCGAAGGATATCGTTGGTATGGTCAACCTTTGGAAAGCTTAGAAATGTCTTTTATTCAGATCTCCCAAACACTCTCAAAACACGAATCTTTGATTAGTATGTTCTCCCAACTTTAATATACGGCACAGAGACATGAGCGATTAACAAAGAGATTATTTATAGATTACAAACTGCACAACGAGCAATGGAAAGGAGAATGATATGTGTAACTCTCCTAGACCGAATAAACAACGAAGAAATTCGGCGTAGATCTAAAGCGACGGATGTCGTGGAACGCCTATGCAAATTGCGATGGAGTTGGGCAGGCCATATAGCTAGGATGGAGGACTCTCGTTGGATACGTAAAATAATAGAGTGGAGACCGTGGACTAGTAAGGGAAACAAAGGACGACCTCAGACCAGATGGACAGACGATGGACGACTAGCTGACAATGATGATAGTTGAATTCAGAGATATATTTCTCTTTTTATAATTATATATCAGTATTTTTAATTATCTATATATATTCACAAAGACACCGCATTTAACAATACCCAAACGCAAAGTTGTCAAGCTGCAGAAAAATTTTACCCAATCATGTCAACATTACACTGAAATTTTTTTGCTCAAGTTGATATCCAATAAAATCAGTCGATTTGTGGTCATCTGATCGAACACAACCAATCAAAACAAAATTATACTGAAAAAAGCCCATGGGTTCTTTTCACCAAATCATGTCATGTTGCTATGGATACATACCTACATTTCCTTTCAATTCGATTTTGACAATTCAAATATTTCAATATGTCACGATTTGGTTGTGATACTCAAGATAATATTAATGAAATTATAGCATCGAATATACCGAAGAATACTGTTCACAATAAAAATTTTGTGTGGAAAGCGTTCATGGACTTTTGTGATGTAAGAAAATATTTTATTTCCATAATCAGCAAAAAAATTTCTATCCGAATAACCCTCGAACATTGAAGAATGCTCAAAAATTTTATAACATCTATCTCAAGCTTGTTGCTTATAGGCAACAGACCTCCGCCTACGGCGTCGGTCTGTTTCCAAGCAACAATCTTTCGAAATCTGTTATAAAATTGTTTCGACAATTATCAATGTCCTTGGGTTATTACTACTAATAATTGCATTCAGTGCAATTATCAATCACGATTGAGTTTGACAACTTCATTCCAAATAAATTTTAAAATGTCACGTTTTGGCATTGCGAATGTTTAAAGTATAAATGCCAATCGAAGAAAAAATTCCCAGAAATACAACCTACAGTCACAATTATATTTGGGGAATAATTATGGAATTTTGCTGCGAACGAGAACATGAATTAAATGAACTTAAAAGCTTAGAAGAATTGGCGTTGATACTAAAAGATTGGGCGGTCAATATAAAAAGAAAAAACGGGGCCGAATTTAAAGAAGCAACGGTAAAGATAACGCGGAACGTTTTGTGCAAACTTTTGCAAGAAAATTACTATAATAACTATAATATTATGATTGACCCGTTTAAAAATATAGTATTTAAACCAGCCCGAGATGCCCGCGATGCAATCAGAAAGAAACTACAAGCAGATCCATGTAAACGTAACTCCAGTTCAGTTTTGTTAAATTTGTCTGAAGTTAACAAAATAATATTGCTATGGAATAAAAATACTCCTGAAGGTCTTATTCGTAAATTTTACCATATTGCTGCTGTAGAATTAGCGTGGCGAGGAGGAGAGGCTGTTGCTTAGGTATCTGGTGGATTTTTTTCATATCAAGAAAAATAATGATGATTCTCCAACAAATCGCATTAAATAGAATCTGGTGTTCAGTAAAACGTGGCAAGGTTGTTGTAAAAGCTGTACAAGTAGTAAATAGTTGGTTTTCAATTGTGAAAGACAAAGCTGCCCCGTACATCTTTATTATCATTTTTGGACTTAGCACACCCAAAAATATAACGATCAAGCATACTTATTCAAAAAAAATTATTTTTGTCTTGTATATTTTTTAAATACACGTCTTTAATTAATTTTTCCGAGAAAACAGCGTAAAAATTTCGGATTCCTGCCAATTACAATTGATATTGCTTTATAAAAAAAACTCACCGAAGCTTGATACAAATTAATTATTTTTTTAACCGCGGCAGAAAAATATAATGATCATGATACGACTCTGTGTCAACTTCAATTAAACTTCTAAAAACATTAGCCACTACTGTCGCCAAAAGATGTTTTTCTAAAATCTGATAATTTTCGTATAAATCACTTCGGTACGAAACTACTCTTATCCTTCTGACCTCTTTCTTGACAACGGCACCGTCCCGATAAAATTACCCCAACGAAAACCTGGAAAACCTGGATAAAAGGAGTGATCTACGGCTTGGGATAAAATAAAATGCTAAACTTGTAGTATAGTCGAACCCTAAGGAAATACTTTTGTAGCTACAATACCTCCGTTGAGATATTTCACATCTGTTTCGTAAACTTTTACTTATTTTTTACTGAATTTTTTCTCTGACTAAACATAAACTGATACTCGATATATTACCCTTAATTTAAACTAGATATTTAGGATATTTTAAGTTCTTTTCAATTTTTATTTTAAAATGAAACTGTTTCAAGTTTCAAACAAAATGGCAAGGGTTTTCACAAAAAAATTTTAAGAAACGAACATTATCATTAGGATTTCGTGGTATAAGATTTATAGACCAACGGAGGAAATTGAGAGACGACGACTTAAATGGTATGGACACGTAAAACGCATGGAAAATGATCGATTGCCCCAAAAAATATTAAATGGCAACCACAATTCTGGCGAAAGCGCGGAAGACCACCAGAAGAGTGGTTAAAACAAACAAAAAAGGACATGAAGAGGAGAGGATTAAAAGAGGCAGATTGGCATGATAGAGAGGCATGGAGAAGAGGATGCTGTAATATATATAATATAACTTTTGTTTCTCTGATTTTTAGGGCATCATGCATAATTTAACCATCGCCTGCAATTTTTCCCAAATTATGCTAATATGACCTGATCATCGGCGTAAAGAAGGCATCTGACGATCAAATCATTCATTCTTAATTCATTCGCACTCTCTTTTAAATCTTGTTACAACCGTCTATAAGTTATGAGTTATAATAAGTTAAACAGATATGGCGAACCCACATATTCCTGTCCAACACCTTTTTCAATGTTAAACCAGTCCGTGGGAGCTCCCTTTATCCTGACGCAGGCATTGGAATCCTCGTGAGTGATTTCAGCGCTCGTATCAAACTACTGCCCACCGCATACATAGACAATAAAATAATTATATACTGGGTGATTTATTTAACTATTGGGACAAAGGCTAAAGGCGGGTGATTTGACACAAAATATGACGATCGAACTAAATATGCCTTATTAAAATATTGCTGTGGAAAAAGATAGAGGGCGTTAAATTTAAAATTTTGTTTTCATTTTTTGCTAATAATTTCACTGTAAATTTATCAATTGATATAAAAATCAGCAGAAGACAAGGAATATTATTTTATGTAAAATTTTCATTTTGTTATATATATATGATATAACTTTTATGTCGAAACTTTTTAGTTATTTTATTAGAAATTATGACGCAGACATAAATTTTACGTTATATTGGTACTCTTGTTTAAAGACGATAATTTCATCCGCTTTCTAGAAAAACGCAATTGACCGATTCAGAGTCTCAGAAGGGGATTTCAAGTAGGTAGCAGACAACAAAAATTTGTAACGTAACGCTTTTATTTCGACGATAAAGCAGAATTAAAAACAATTTAACATAAACAGAGCAAACTCAAATTAAATATTTTACGAGGCCTCTTCCATTTTCAATGCCTTTTCTAAATCTATAGTTATTCTATAGATAGATAGATATAACTATAGATAGAATAGATATATATATATCTATTCTATCTATAGTTATATCTATCTATCTATAGTTATGTATAATTCCTACTTAAATTAAATTAAAATTTTCAATAATATTAAGATCACCTTCTCTAAAGATCTATTTTTACTTATTTTTGTCTTGTTTTTCACATCACATCTTCTTCTTTTTTGTGTGCCATGCTTGTTTTTAAACGTTGGCTATCATCAAGCTATCAAGGTTATCATAGAGTTGACAATTTGTTGGAAAGCTTCTCGAACGGTAGCTACATGAAACAATTCTTCGACTGTTCGACCCGTCTAATGTCTAATATTACGAAGCCAATAAAGCTGTTTTCTGCCAATTCATCGCTTTCCTTCTAGTTTACCCTAAATAATTAATCGGAGCAAGTGATATTTATACCCCCTCATCATATGTCCAAAGTATTCAACTTTTCTTATTTTGATGGTGTTTGTAAAAAAAGTAGCACCTTTGTTAAGAATAAAACGAAAATAGTTTTTTTTTGCCATACTCTCTTAACTTCTGCTTGTTTTGTAATTAACGCAAACTTTAGAGAGGAAAGTTGCTTTCAGTTTAGTCTACATTGTTAAAGTTTAAGAAATTCAAAACTTTTCAAAATTCAGCTGCAGCTTTTGAAGTTGGGTAGTTCATCTTTGGATAAAAATATAAAGTATTCCAAAAGAATATTGCCTGGCACAAGTGTGTAAAAGTTTTAAATTACTCCATGGGGTATATACATTTAAATTTACGTTGATAAAGTGTCGAGTAAACGGATTTTTTTTTTAATTTACAGAGTTTACCAAATTTTTCATGGACATGCAAAATTTTCCGGCGAATACGTATAAAATTCCCGAAGGACTTTCAATATATTTTCGCACAAAATGACAAATGTTAAGACTGATTTATTACTTACAATGCAATCAAATGGGCAAATCCCCAATATTAAATTTTTACATCCAGAAAAATATAAAAAATTACTTAATATTTTAATTTTTTATTTTAAATTCAGATGACTGATGAAATAAAAATTCAACAATCATTATTAGCACATTTAAAGGGAAAGACGTGCTCATTCCACACATACCGATGATTACCAACGATTTGCCCTTTGACTTCAAGCGGCTTTAGTTTACTTTGGGTCTTGTTTTTGCGATTATAATCAACAAAGCACAAGTGCAATCGTTAGGTATTGCTGGTTTACATTTGGAAAATTCATGTTTTTCGCATGGCCAATTGTTTGTTGCTTGCTCTCGAGTTGGCAATCCAAAAAATTTATACATTTATACGCCAACCAAATCGACCAAAATATTGTTAAATACATGTTTTTTCTTGAGCGTAACAACGCGCACCGGGTACCGCTAGTACTTTATAATTCTAAAATTATTTGACTCCAATTTTTTGGCGTCTCCCTAAAAATCGACTTACGGAGGTTCTTCTGTAATTGTTTAGGAATATAAAACTGCAGCAAAAACATAAAATTTTTTAAAGAGGCCAGTCCTGTAGAAATATTTAAAGTTTAACTTTAGAGCTTGGCACCCGGCCAAGACGCAGCAAATATGGAAAACATGACAATAAACGTGGCCATACGTCATACTTACCAAATTATAAATGTCTTAGTGGTTTTATTTTCTCTGACAAATATAAACTTTTATTTCGGCAACATCCAATGATAAATTTTAACATAAAGTAATATTGCTATTAAATTTAATATTGTTAAAAATCCAACCCCTCCAAAAGTTAAACCAAATTTTATAGATGAAACGACATAATTATATGAAAATATAACGGCTATGTCAGTAGCGATTCTACCTCTAAATATATGTGAACGAACATGGCGTAACGATAAAAAAATTTCATTATACCTACCTGAAAACACTATATTTACATGTCTATTTAGCGCACCGAAAGTGGGCTTTTTTCGTGTGCCCACACGGAAAATTTTACGGTGCACTAGTGTCATCAGCTGCCTACCTGCATGTCAAAATATTATAATATGTTATTGACAGTTCTCTAGAAATCGCAAATTTTTCTGTTTATTTTTTTAGCAATGGGGTAAATAACGCTTGTTTTTTTACAATTTTTGTAATATTTTTAGTGATAATATCTTAACCATTTGTGGTTTTCAGGTGAAGTAATGAAAAGTGTTGTTCATTACACGTCCATAAATGCTTTTTCCGTGCTTGCTCGACTTTCTGTGTTCGGCTGTGCCTCCCACGGAAACTTGTCACGCGCGCACAGAAAAAGCCTATTTTCTCGACTCCTAATGAAATATACTATTTCATTAATGAAATATACTATTTCATTGTACCTACCTAAAAACACTATATTTACATGCCCATTTAGCGCACTGAAATTGGAATTTTTCTGTGCGCCCGCACACTAAATCACCCGAATGTTTATTTTTGCAATAAATTGAAAAACGTTTTTGAATAGACAATGAAGAGATCTTTTAAATGATTTATCACCACCTCCTATTTTGGGGTTTTAAAGGGGGTTTAATGTATGTATATATTTATGGCTTAACACCCCAAGTGGGGTTGCGCCACTTCCTAAAAGCTTTCTAGATAATATTTTCAGGGCTGATTAGACCCTGTATTGTAATTTTTTGATTTTATTGCATGTTTTCTTCCAGAGTTTCTGTTCTTTGCTTTTACCTTTTCGTTTAGAGCTCTCTTACATTCTTCGTTATACCATTCCTTCTTTATTTCCTTGCCTGCTTTCCCTATACTTCTCTTTGCTGCCTTGTTTATTGTTGTTCTTATGTCATTCCATGTATCCCCAATGCTTAGTTCCTCACGGGTTATTAGATGTTTATCTATATTTTCCACAACATTCTTATTTTTTTCTTCTAATTTGTTAACGTTTCATTTATTTTTTAGAAATGTAGAAATGATTTTTTTGATTTTAGGATGTCATTGCATAATCTAAAATTTACGTGTTTCGACATTTTTTATAAATATAAAAATGAATAAAACTGATTTTTAAAGTACCAGTTAATTTCGCTGCATGTTAACCTATACTATAGGTAACTGTGGGTCGATTATACATCAGAAAACAACTACACTCCTGGCTATATGCCTACGACTAGCATTAAATTACATCTGATAAATAATCGTGCATAATCCCATCTCGGGTGATATGCACCATTTATCAGATGTAATTCAATGCTTGGCCTAGGCATATAGCCAGGAGTGTAGTTGTCTTCTGATGTATAATCGAGCCACATATACCTATAGTAAAGGTTAACATGCAACGAAATTAACTGGTACTTTAAAAATTAGTATTATACATTTTTATATTTATTTTTGCTGTCAAGAATTTTTAGAGTTTTCTATAAAAGTATTATAGTTTTCTATAATTTTAATATTTTTTATAAATGTGCACAATATTTGTAATAATAAGATTATTTTATTTGGCTGTTCCACAATGTATATATATATATATATATATATATATATATATATATATATCGGTTCAAATCACTAAAAGTTTATTTTGTGTTGGTCAAAAATTATTTTTTTAATTAAAAAAAGCAAAACAACATTTTTCAGATATTTTAACATTGCAACTTTAACGTTTGAATGTGTTTAATGTACTGAAAGATAATTGGAAAAACTGTTCCATTGTATAGGTAACATCAAGCCTGCAGGTGATTACCTGTGACAAAAGAAAACTTGTTATCCAATATTGATCTTTATACCTTCCAGGTTTATTGTTTACATTTGAATTGTAATTTACGACATATTGCATTATGTAGGTAGCATAATGGTTAAAGCAGAGACGGCGTGGCGTGCGTTTTGTTGCTTTTTACAGATTACAAAATAAATAACGTGACTGTGAAGTCTTACGTGAAGCTGACATTTTAACTAAAATGGCTGTATGTATATTGGATAATAAAGGAAGCTGTAAAGCATGGTAAACGACTAATTTTCTTTGATGCACAGCATTTTATTTCTTTATTACAATTAACCCAATGTTAAGTAATGATATCACGTTTACGAGAAAATAAAAAATCAAATTGTCCTTAAACAAGCAGATGAATATCTAAGTCAAAACGAATTTAAATTTACTAGTATTACAAATAATATTGGCAACAAGTGACGAGATTGGATTGTTAGTTAATTAGCAAACTTGTTTATCATAAGAAAGGTTTCCTGAAACCACCTTCATATAAACATAATTCATGTTTAAATCATCGTGCAATATCTTTTTGTTGCCCTTTTAATGTTGACCATATTTGATATTATTCTTTTTTTTTATCGATCAATGAGAAATTTTGTTCAAAGTTAAATTACTACCAGAAAAACTTATCTAAAGTCTTACTTATATAGCAATCCTTAGACTCTAATTACTTAAAAATTTAACAACGTATACACTAATAGCACTTTACTAAGCTTTGCACTGACTCTTAAACTAATTTAAAAGGCTCGGTCCTCTTGAGCCTTCTAATCAGCATCATATTGTCGAACAACTGTGTATGGCGTCAACATTGACATGATGGATAAATCCCCGTTCATGACTTTCAGCGAATTTTTCAATGGCTTCGCTAACACGTTTTAACTTCCCGGTGGGAAGTTATAGTAATGGGTCCGATTTTGCGAATCCCGAATCCCCGGAGCCGAATACAATAGTTTTTAAGTTGACATCTGTGTGTGTGTGTATGTTCGTATGTGCGTTCCGAATTATTTTTCGTCTCGATTATCTCGAGAACAAAAATGATATCGACGTGAGACCAATTGCATTCGATGCATAATTATGCAACTTAAAACTGATTAAATTTTCAGCAAAATAGGTCGACCTGTTTTTTATGGAGAATCAAAAAAACTGAAAAAAATGGTAAACTACCTAAATTTTGCGATTTATAAATTATACTATTTTTAATACAGAGTTTTAAGATCTTTTGAATAATATGATTATTGCATGTTAGGAATATTTGTATGAAAAATATGATGATAATTGAATAGTGATAATAATAATTAAAAAAAAATTTTTAATTTTTATAAACGCTTATGAAATGATAGGGAAAAGTTTGAAAGAATACGGTTAACATAAACAGAATATTTTTAATGACAATTATAATTGGTTGTAAATTTAAAATCATTTTTTATAATTATTATTATTATTTTAATAATAATAATTATAACAACAAAACATGGTATTTTCTCATTCTTTCCAATTGGAAGTTCGTCGTGTGGACCTCTCGGGTCGCACCCAGACCACTGATATTTACTTTTTGGAGGTCACTGTTTTTGTAGTATCAAGCAGCATTTACAGTGTTTCTTAGTATTTTATTCTGAAAGCGCTGATAATAACAATATTGGTCTTTTTGACACAACCCCACATCTGAATCCCATATGTCTATACTGGTTTAAGAATTTCTTTACACAGAAGTATTTTATTATAGATTTACAAAGTAAAATTTTGCTATCATTTTGATGCTAAAACGTCGATACTTTCTGACGATTTTTCCGTTTTTCCTTACTGTCGTAATATTTTCAGGATGAGAGGCGTCCTTTACGTTCATCGTTTTCCACTGATTCTTAGCCCTCCAAATACCCTTTGTGTCACAAAAAAATTGCAAAACGGGACATGCAATTCTCTCCGTACACCTGTGTCAACATTTGTTGGCATTCAAGCGGTTTTTTTATTAAGTTTTACCAAGAATTTTAAATTGGTACGCTGCTTGATTTTTTTTTCGGCATTTTTTGACGCGATGCTTGTACAGGGTATTTTTATTTTTATTACTAAAGTCCAACTGCTATGAGTGACGAGAGACGTGTATTTTCCTATCCAGTAAAAAAATTAATTCCTTTATTAACGGGGTTAGAAAATGAAACGTCTTTCGTTACGAAAAATGTCACTTTGTGTCAAATGTTTCATAAAAATCAAAATTAGAAATTGTTTTGCATGAAACACGTTTAATAAATTCAAATGTGTAAATTTCGTTGCATAAATATCTACCATTTTAAACGTTTATTTTTAGTGGAAGGATAATAAAAAAAAATTTAAGCCAATGTTTATTGTTCAGTACCCAGGTGGAAGGGTGATCTCAAATGGTAGGAGTATGTGATGCACATACAATTTGTATCTTTGAGGTAGACCCCTATAGATACACCAAATATTACTACCAAAAGAATATAAATTAATATCAAACCTCGTGTGTCTCGTGTTGTGTCGTCACTTTTACATAGTACATACATAAAGTCACGCCTTTTTCCCATAGGGGTAGGCAGAGATTACTTCCTTTACATAGTACATACATAAAGTCACGCCTTTTTCCCATAGGGGTAGGCAGAGATTACTTCCTTCCACTTCCGCTACGGTTCTTACACACATCTTTTGCTTCCTCTACTTTCATCAGTGCTCGTCGGTTGTTGTACCTAGTATGTCAATTAAAATGGCTTTTTTAGTTTTCGTTCCAGTGAAACGAGTAAGTAAAAGTCCATTGTCCGTTAACAAAAAAGATTATTATTCTTAATGTACAAACACAAAAATACTCAGTATAGTGTTAATACTGTGGAAATGTGTTCGCAAATGACGGGAGTTTTAACATGATCAATATATAAATTAAGACGTAAAAGAAAAAGTGGGGCTTTGAAATCACCCATATCATCTCCAGAAAAAAAACTGTGCATATCGATGAAGACTACAAACTTGGAATTGGAATAACATTGCATTCGTTTTATTTCAAATAGCAACCCTCGACAAAATTCTAGGAGCCTTGAAAGAAGACCAAAATAGTTCTTCAACGATAAGCAGGAAGAAATTGTGCAAAACTTAAAAAAATTAATTTTAACTGGGAAAAACAACATCGCTCTAAATCTAAAAATATAAAACTATATGCTAAAGGAGACATTAATTAAGATAGATAAAACAGTTTTAAAGTTAGAATAAAATATTTATTATTTAATAATAGGGGATATACTGTTGGAAAGATGTGGCAAGACAAAAATATTTTCTCGACCCTTCTGTTAAAACTTAGCAAATTCAGATAGGTCTTGGTGAATGGTTTTTTGGTTTTATAGGCTGTCGTAGGTCTGAAATAATTCGATGTTTTGCCATCTCGAGTGGATGGAATCTTCGGGTTCCAATGTATACACTTCCAAAAGTGCATGGAATACAATAAATACGATAAGGTGTTACAAAAACTTTGGTAGAAAGGGCAATAAGAATCTATAAACCAGAACATTTAAATGAGGAACTAAATCAGCTTAAGGACGCACTTATATCAAATGGATATAATGTAAAAGATATTTATATATATATATATATATATATATATATATATATATATATATATATATATTATATGTAAAAATTATAGAAAACTGTAATGTTATTACAGTAAACTATAAAAAGTTTTTAACATTGCCAACTGTTAAGTGTAGATCAGTTTGTTTATCTGGGTGCCCTTATCCACTCCTCCGGCAGCTGCGAGATGGAGATCCGCCGTCGTATTCAACTTGGCCGAACAGCAATGAGCCAATTACATAAAATTTGAAAAGATCGACATATATCCATCAATACCAAAAAATCACTGGTCCATGCCCTAGTGTCATTTTCTGGTACGCTTTCGAGACATGGGTTATGAAGGCAGCCGACAGGCGTCGGGTCGACGCCTTTAGAATGTGGGTATGGCGAAGATTGCTAAGAATACCGTGGACGGCACATCGCACCAATGTGTCAGTGCTGAACGAGATTGGACCATCAAACCGTCTCAGTAGCTTGAAATCAGCGCGAATACTGAACTTCTTCGGACATATAACTAGTCACGACAACATTGAGAGACTGATTGTCCAGGGCAAACCCCTTGGCAAAAGGAAACGCGGACGCTCCCCATCTAGATGGACAGATATTGTATTAAAAGTAACCGGGCGTCCACTAGTGGAAGCCATTAGAACTGCTGCTGACCGTGGGAGATGGCGAGAGACTGTAAGAGGAGTTTTAAGTAATAACACCTGACATTAACTTGTGATCACTACACGTCGTTCTCGACGTTAGACTAAGAAGAAGAAGATGGGAAAAATGCGTGACTTTATGTATGTATGTATGTATAAATATATACGCAGCACTAACTAATCAATTTATCTTTTTACTGTACTTTTATTACACAAGCCTTTAAAATAAAGTATGGATCTCAGGAGAAACGTAATGAGCCTACTGCATTTTCATGTCCTTACGGACATTACGACTCTTGAGAAAGAGTAACGGTCCGTTCTGAATTTATGTTGACCGTAGCTCCTACGTGAATACGAACTTAAATTACCTTTTACATTATAAAAAACGTTTACCCAACAAATAAATTAACAGAAAAAAAATAAGTCGACTACTGCAAATAATTAGGTAAAAATGTTAACTTTATGATAAAGCAAAAATATTTACTGGTATTAAAACAATGATTAATACCTAAAAGAAAATATTTTTTTCATGTATTTAATCAAGTAATGACGTGAAATCCATATTATTTGTGGTGATGTAGCAAAAACGTAACTAATGACGGCAAACACTAATGTAGTACCTAGTAATTTACAAGGCTGGAAAATACTGTTTTCACGACTATGGAGAAATGTTAATAAAAATAAAATAGTTATTAACTGGCTTTTCGCAAAGCATAAAAAATATAGGATGTTCTAGTTAAGTGATAAAACTGCAGATTTGTTTTGTATTCTGACTTATAATCCCAATTATAAAATATAAAAAAATTGATTACATTTGAAAAGATACAGGCACCTGAAGTCATGACGATTTTAACATTAGAGTGACCATAACTTTTAAAATACTTAGTATACTCCAAAACAAACATGCTTGATTAGATAGTAATAGAACACTCAGTATATTTATAAATAATTTTGGATAATTTATTTTGAGATGGTTAAAAATTTTTCCGAGTATACTACAAGTTAAATAATAAAATACCAAAAATAACCAGATCAGTCAAAAGATAAATCATAGGTCCCACATCTCATCTTCCATATTATAAATGACCCAAGCTAACAAAGTGTCAAACCCTTTTGTTACATTATTTGGCGAACCAAGAAATTGAGTTGGCATGGGTTAATTAAAGTCAGAAGCGATTATATACGAGCACACAAAGAACTGCTCTCTAACCCGAATTTTCTTCCAATTGTAAAATGCAGTATTGTAAAATGTACATCATTTTAAAATTACACGTTTTAGCAAAAAAATTTTGGAAAGAAAAAGAATGTAGTTAAGTAAAAATGATATTTTACCACAAATATACTTAATATATAAAAAATATATACTTACAAATAAACCCAATCTAATCCAATCCCACAGACTCGTCTAAATGGAACAATAATAATTGGGAATTTAAAAAAAAAATTAATGATTTTTTTTATGTATTTTAAATTTTTTTCATTAATTATATTGATATTTATTGTGAAGATGTTTTTCAATCACTTATAAACAATTAAAAATTGATAAAATAAAGAAAATCACGTCACTGTAAGCGCGCCACGATTGGTCACCATACTTGTGACGTCATAATGTTAAAGCAATTCTATAATAGAACAGCATTTTTTTTTTTTATGAAAATAGTCGCAAAAAAGGTAGACCTATCGTGTGGGCCGCGGACGGCCCGCACTGCGACTATTAGAAGGGGAAGGGATTATAGAAAGGAGATAATTGTGAACACGCTTTTAAAAAAGTTGCAGGTCATAGTTCTCTGGAAAAACTGATTTTGGAAGCTTATTTCATTCCGTAGCAGCCCTGTAAAAGAACGATTCTTGATGAACATTGGTCCTTGTAGTGTCAATCTTGAGAGTAAATGGGTGAGACTGATCAGCGTGCCGAGTACTTCGGCCGAATGTGGCCAATGGTGGTACAAGAGTTTTTATTTCTCTGGAGCATCTGCCATGGAAATATCTGTAGAGCAATGACTGGTCTGCAACTCCTCTTCTATGTTCTAGAGGGTGAAGGGTATTTGTGAAAGATGAGCTGTTTATCAGTTATTATCAGTTATTATGCTTGACTTGACAAAATATCTCCAATTAACTACAAAAAAACGATTTGTTAGCTATGTATAATGAAGGATTTTTTCTTTTTATTCTTCAGGTGCCTATCTGTTCCAGACGTTGGCTACCATATTGGCTAATCTAACCTTATTTACAGCTGCTCGGAATAGTTCGGTGGTTGTCATGGAGAACCAAGTTCTTAAATTTTTTAGCCATGAGATTCTTCTTCTTCCGGCGCTTCTCTTTCCTTTCACTTTCACTTGTAATATGCACTGCAAGAGATTATATTTGTTTTAATTTCGCATGATGTGACCTAGATATTGTATTTTTCTTGTTTTAATTATATTCATGATTTCTTTTTCTTTTGACATTCTTCTAAGGATTTTAATGTTAGTTACATGATCTGTCCATGATACCCTTAGCATCCTTCTATAGAGCCACATCTCGAATGCTTCGATCTTTTTCGTCATTGCTTCTGTCAGTGTCCATGACTCCACTCCGTATAGTAACTAGGAAAACACATAGCAGCGTAACATTCTTAGTTTTGTGTTCATGGTTAGGTCTCGACTTTTAAAAACTGCTGACATTTTAATGAATACATTTCTGCTCTTTTCAATTCGGCTTTTAATTTCTTGCGAGTGGTCCCATTGATCATTTATGATGGTGCCAAGATATGTATATCTGTCGACTCTTTCAATTGTTCCACCCTCTAATCTTAGTTGTAAGGTGGGAACGTTGTTCTTGCTTATGATCATATATTTAGTCTTATCCATGTTGATATTCAGTCCATATTGGTGGCTACTGGTTATTAGTCTATCCATTAGTTGTTTCAGGTCTTCCATATTATCTGTAGATATTACTGTATCATAAGCGTATCTGATGTTATTCAAGCGCTGTCCATTTACCAGAATTCCTTCTTGTGCATTGTCCAAGGCTTCTCTAAATATGTGTTCGGAGTAAATATTAAATAATATTGGCGACAATACACATCCCTGTCTTACTCCACGTAAAATCTTAACTGTCTCAGTTTGGTCTTCTTCCACTCTCACACTTGCTATCTCGTTCCAATATAGGTTTATGAAGGTTTATAAAGGATTTATAAAAGCAAAACGGCTGAAATTTTGATAAGTACCTGTCAAATGATGCGCAACCACATTCCCCAGCTTTTATTCACGTTAAGTTCGAAAACTTTTCAGACCACCCCTGTAGAATCAGGAGACACCATCGAAAAAGTCGCTTCTTCATTTATCATGATTCACACATCAAGCAATTGACGCATACATGTCATTTTCGTATTGACCTGATTTACGAGTACAGTTTATCGTGTTTCCAAGTACGAAACAAATAATTCTTGGACAGCGATTTTTAAACTTTTTTCGTTTTTTAACAAACATCTTACATAAATATCGAGAGAGGAGTTCGCCAGAGATGCCTGTTGTCCACCATACTATTAAATGTATATGCGAAATACATAATGAAACAATCATTAGAAGATCAACCAGAGGAAGCAAACATAAATGGAATCGTGATCAACAACATAAGATACGCAGACGACACTGTAGTCATTGGAGAATCCGAAGAACAACTGCAGGCACTGATGAAAACCCTAACGGACGAAAGCCTGCGAAAGGTTTTGGAGGTGAATGCGTCAAAAACTAAAACCATGGTTTACAATCATGATACGCAAGAACAACTTATAAATGTCATAATCAACGGCGACATCCTCCAAAATGGCCATAGTTACTTATACCTGGTGACGGGACTCCTCACTGGACACTGCCCTCTAAGGTATCACCTGAAAAAGATGGGCAAAACAGAGAGTGATAGTTGCCGCTATTGCGAGAACTTCGCTGAAACTGCAGAACATTAGCTTTGCGAATACCCAGCGCTTTTCTGCAAGAGGCTCAAGTTTCTGGAAGGGGCCTTCCTAAAGCCTTCCGATGTCAGAAACTTTACTCAAAGTCTCGGAATTTCGGGCCTCGAATAGATAAAGGGTTATGCACAAAAGATCTAATAGGTCGAAGTGCTTGAGAGGCAGCATGGCCTTTCCGACCCACCCTACAATCTACAATCTATACCTTGGCAGAGAAAAAAACTACCAACTTAACCACGCGAAGGAGATTAAAAGAAGGATAGAAACAGCCAGGTTTCCTAAAAATGAGAAACATACTATGTAATCCAGTTTTATCACTAAAGGTTAGGCTAAGAATAGTAAAAGGTTATATATGGTCCCTTCTCTCATATGAATGCGAGACATGGACGGTGAAGCAGGAGAACTCCGGAAACTGAACGCCTTTGAAATGTGGATATATAGTCGAATGCGCCGTATAGCCTAAACTACCAGAACAACAAATGAAGAAGTTTTAACTAAAATGAATACCCGCCCCCAGTTAACGAATACAATGAAAGTAAGAAAAAACCCCACCTGGTACACCTAATGCGATACGAGGAATATGACCAATTACAGCTGATACTGGAAGGAAAAATAAAAGGTAAACGAGGTATAGAAAGGAATAAAGTCCTGGCTTAGAAACATAAGATATTGGACAAACATAAATGGTAATGCCCTAATCCATCAAGCTCATAACAGAGAAGAATTTGCCACGGTGGTCGCCAACCTCAATAGAAACGGCACATGAGAGGAGGTAAGTGAAAAAGAATGTTGGCTAGAAAGTATGCAAAGTGTGTAAATCTTAATGAAGAATATTTTAAGTCAACAAAACGGTTGATTAATTTTTTTTATATCGTTTATATTACATTATATTTTGTCTTTAACGTTTTTCAATTTTTTATAAAATTCTTTCCATACCCTAATTTAAGATGGGCCACTTTTAAATCATTAAAAAACTTGTAACTGGCAAATCTATTATTAAAAAGGCTTCTGGTTGGACTCGGTCGAGACAAGTACGTGGTTTAAGCGTTAAAACCAAATAAATAAAGAAATAAATGTAAGGGTTGCAAGATTTAACTTGACCCTTTTTTGAATGCTCTTTAGCTCTTATCTCCGCCCCCATAAACAAACCAACAAATAGGAAATTATTTTTTATAAAAAAAAAGTCTTTTCCCAGTATTACAATCACATTTTATTTTAAAAATATAAGAAATAAATTGTATAGTCGGAACTTCGTTCCTTACGTTTTTTATTTCACTCCGAATGTAATTCGAAATAAAATCTGTATATTTTTTAATAATTTTTATTTTATATTATTTTTTTAAGGCAAATAATCCAAAGGAACGAATTATTTTAGAAAGTTTCATTTAATATTGCAATTTGTGGTAGAGATTTCGTGAAATGGGAGGGAAGTGTGCAACAGATGTGGCGCGACTTTCGGACAATCGCTAGACAAAGAGGATACTTGAGTGGAGACCGCGCCAAGACGCATACAGAAGTAGAGGCCGCCCACCAACCAGATGGACCGACAAGATCAAAAGGATAAGGACCAACTGGATAGAGGCAGCACATGATCGGCATGGATGGAAAAAGCTACGGGAGACCTATGTCCAGCAGTGGACGCGATTGGTCGATTGATGATGATGATGATGATGAACAGAAAGTGTGTAACAGGAAGTCGCGAAAACACGCGCTATTTGATTTGACAAATGAGCGCGTGGTGGTAAAGTTGGCCGTCAGATAACCATCAACCAACTTTCCGAGAGGTCGGTACTGTCAGCCACTTAAGTTACAGTGTTGTGTATAAAGTTTGCTGTTATATGCGTAAACTATATAAAAAATATTTACTGTTGATAATAAGTCTTAATAAAGTGCAGATCATTGATAGAAAATTCAAGTAAGTAATAATAAACAATTATTCAAATAAAATAATGCGGTATTTAGTTTTTTTAAATTTTGAGGTTGATTTCTGTCACTTCTAGTGTCAATTATATAAAATACAATTTTTATTTAAAAGAATTATTGTTTGTTATGAAAAATCATTTCAAATAATACCTGACCGATTTTTTTCATAATATAATTTTAAAATTGCTTATTACTAAGCTGAGATGTCAAAAGTAACACATCGTATGCGACTACTGCAAGGCTCGCTCGTTTTATTTTGATTCTGCCGGAATTGTTGTTGGCGTTGAGCATTGGTTTTCGGTATTTTATTTGCACTCTGACGTTTGCACTTTCCATAAAAAAACTAAAAAACACGCTTTTAAGGTTAAACTAAAAAGTAAAAAATATTTCTTAACATAAGAATAAAATTACTGACGAAAAAATTAACGTCACTGTTCTAAAAGCGTGGAGTGCTTTCATTTCGAAACGCAGAGTTAGTTTAAAAATGTCATACAAAAAAGTGACATTGATTAACATTTATTTTTTTTTGACAGTGACATTTATTTTCTTGTCAGTAATTTTATTTCTATGTAAAGAATTATTTTTACTTTTTAGTTTAATTAACTCAAAAAGCGTGTTTTTTATTTGTTTTAAACTATAATTTAGTTTTCGCTTTATAGTTCGATTTGTTTTACTCACTTAAAAATTATTTAATAAATGGTAAAAGCACAAAAAGAATGCATCGGTCGGAAATTAAACCTGGGCTGCCCGCGTGGCAGGCGAGCATCCTACCACTGAACCACCGATGCATTTCGTTACGTGAGCCGCGTTAAGGAACTTTGTTCCAAAAAATTAACATTTAATTTATATGTTATATAAAAATGTATAATTATGATTAAACAAAGAAGTATTCAAAGCTTTTACAGTATTAAACTTTAAAATTTATGAATATAAATAAAATCATTTCTTGGTAATATAAATGTTATTATTGATTATAGCAGCATGTAATTTTCTGCAATGTTTTATTTAATTTACAGAAATATTTTAGTACTTTCCTATTGCCATGGCAAGTAAGTACTCCCTTCACTTATTGAAACTTAAATGAACAATAAAATAAACATTTTTTTACAAATTTATTACAATTTTTAAATCATTGCAAACCAAACTTTGTAGTGTACTGTAACAACTAAGGAAAAATTCATAAAAGAATACGTAACGAAAAAGTTTAGGGTTATTTAAAGACTAAACTTCTTTATCGGACGATAAATCTTATACAGTAGCAAAGCTTTTAGACTGTCGTCTACGTGTTTTTTTTGTGTGTAAAAACCAAAGGTCATTTTTCTTTGACAACGTCAAATTGAAAGTTCATAGCTACATTCGGTACAACAAATGTATAGTAATTTTTTATGTTTAAACAATGGTTTATTGCCAGCTGGATAGTTAAAAGTATAATGGATGTCAAAAGTTTAACGGAACGTTGAAAACAAAGAATTTTCCTGGATAAATGTTTAGTTGGGTAATATTTTCATTGGGGTTCCAGTGGGAAAAGTAAGAAGTATTATTTGTTATGTCATTTTCAATGTGAACAACATTTCTCGACGGTAAAAGTAAAAGAGGTAGAAATAAACGAAATCATTATTCAAAACTGTATAAAACAGCGGATTTTTATTGACAAAAACTCGTTAAAAATTCCGCATCAAGTTATTGAAGCAAAATTTCTTAATCCGTGCTATTTGTTAGAGTAAAGTTTTGAATTTTCCGTCTTAAGAAAAAAAAAGGTCAAATGTTGGAATCACAGATTAATTTCAACACTTTAATAATTTGAAACAAATTTATAATGCGAGTGTGAATAGACAAGTCGGTAGAGGTCGACCTCGGCGAACATATCTCGATCAGATCAACATTGTGTTGAAGGAAGGTCAGGTCAAGAGTACCAACAACCGACGAGCATGTATGAGAGCACTGATGAAAGTAGAGGAAGCAAAAGATGTGTGTAAGAACCGTAGCAAGCGGAAGGAAGTGGTCTCTGCCTTCTTCTTCGGAAAAAAGGAATGACTATATGTATGTATTAATTTCTTTTGTTCTAATTAAATTAGTTTCGAGCCGTCCCTAAGCGTAAACGCCTAAAACCATCTAAAACCGCCTACCACACACGGTCGATAAAAACTTGCTTTTCGAAAAAGTGCTGGGAGGCAAAAAAAATTTAAAAATGATTTATCAAACCAATGGTGTTACAATACTTATTTAATTGTAACGCATAGGAAAGTTTGGAGGGTTTTAGGGGTTCAAAACCCCCGTAAAATTCTTATGGGCTGTACAGATTTCGTGGTTTTATATGAAAAAGATGCTCTTAGGATAAGAATGCCATATATTCATTTTCATTACAAAATGTTAAATAGTTCATGAAATATTGGAATTAATCAATTTTTATTTTGTACTCTCCTAAGGGCTGTAACTTTTTTTGTGTGCACATTTGCATTAAAGTTAGTTATTTTTAATCAAGTTATTTTTGACTACAGAATATGTGGTTTAATTTATGAGCTACCTTTTTGTTTCAACCTGTATATTTAGATATACAGGGTGGCCAACAGAAAACGAAACAGAGCCATTTGCAGGAACCTCGTTAACATTTTAAAAAAACGCTCAGACATATCTATTTTTGATTAAAGAAGGACACTGTTTTCCGGTATTTTTGACTCCACTACTTTCAGCCCCAAGCGAGGGTGAGAATTACCCCAAAATTTTTAAATGACATTGGGGGTAAAGTCTCTTTAAAGCTCTTACAATTGTCTATACAATACAATTTTAAAATTTCGCCTATTACTTATTGAGAAATTAGATGTAAGTAAATGTTAAACTTATCTGCATACAATCACGAACGGTAAAAATGTCATTCATTCGAATTAGGTACGCCAATGGTATACATTTTTTTTGCACGGGACTGTAAATTGCCACAATTGCTTGCTATTGGTCCGATTCAAATATAAGAGTTTTTCACGAGGTGCATACACAGCAACCGGAGAAATTAAATGTATGGGCTGGCATTTCCGGTGACCAACTGGTGGGTCCTTTTTTTCTACCAGGAAATTTGACTAGCAAAATGTATTTGCAATTACTTAAAGACGCTATTAACACTGCCTTGACTGATATATTTAAAAATAATCCACAGCATGACGAAAATAATTTTTATTTTCAACAGGATGGTGCTCCTCCACATTATGCAGAGATTGTTCGTCAGTATTTAGACCAACGTTTTCCACGACTTTGGATTGGGAAAAGAGGCAGCATTGAATAGCCTCCACGATCGCCAGATTTATCACCCCTTGATTTCTTGTTATGGGGACATCTGAATTTTGAATAAAATTTTTATTATTGTATGAAAGCAGGCGGTCATTAGTTTGAACATTTAATCAATTAAGTAGAAAGTAAGCAACCAAATTAATTGGAATTTTAACATGTAATTTTTTTCAAAGTATCGGAAGGAAATGTAAATTACAAGACTATTGTCTGAGCTTTCAAAAGACATGTTATTCGACTTCCAATGCCGTTTAAAAATTTTGGGGTAATTCTTACCCTCGCTTGGGGTTAAATGAAGCAGTCAAAAATACCGGAAAAGAGTGACCCCCTTTAATAAAAAATCGATGGGTCTGGGCGTTTTTTAAAATGTTGACGAGGTTCCTGCAAATAGCTCTATTTTGTATTTTATTGACCAACCTATATAAAATTTTTATTTAAATAAAAAAAAAATGGTCAACACAAGTGAAAACAGTGGTTTTTTTTTCAAATTAATTTTAGTATTAAGAATTAAAATTTTATAATTTTTAAATAAAAACCATTATATAATAAAAACCTTATTAAAGTGTTTGAGGCCACTTTTTGAAAGACAGATAAAAGAAGAAGCGTTGCTTCTGAACCCTTTGATTACGTGAAAAGTTCAATGTGTGTGTACTATGCATTATTTAAATTGTATTTTAGTTATTCCCCAATATTTAGATCAATACTTGCGTTTATAAATTTAATATTATTTTTTAATGTTTGACCTCTGCAATATATCATGCAATGAGAGCCCTATATAAACCAATTGTACAGTTTTGGTTTAAGGGTTGGTTCTTTTAAAATAACTTGAACCCATTCAAAAATAATATTTCCGTTGTACCTACGGCTCATATTTGAACCCAGCTCTACAAAACTTAGTTTAAGAAAGTATATGTTATTTATTATTCAATGATTTTAATTTAAAAATTATAAAATTTTAATTTTAATACTACAATTAATTTGAATATCCAAAAAAAAACACTATTTTTTCATCGTTTTAAGCTTTCACTTCTGTCGGCAGTCCCAATGACAGCCAATTTTTTTATATTTGTAGGTCAAATTCTTCGCTCAGATAATATTACCAAAAAATATTGGAAAGTCAATCAATGACATTTATTATACTTTTTCAATCCCAAAATGAAATTTCTGTTACCGCCAATTTCAGTTTGTTCATTTTATTATCGACAGCGAACAAATTTCTTATTCACTTCAATCCTTACTGTTGATTTTATTACTCTATAAAATTTATAGTATTCCCAAGACTGCGGATTATATTAAAACTATAAAATATGTTTAGCAATTAGTAAGGAGATCGTAAATTTAATATTTCAGAAAATTCATTTAAATGTTTCATGAAGTTCGCTTGACAAGCATAAAATTATATTTCATCGACTCTGGAAAGTATCTTTATGATTTTCATAACTTAACTTATAACGTTCGCACGAAATATAAACTAAGACTAACATCGATACAAAATCAAAAAAAAACTGCATAAATTTGGGATATTTCTATTGAAAATATTTTTGAAATATCACATTATTAAGCAGAAGAAATTACTAGTATTATTTCATCTGATTTGTCTATTAGCCCAGTAAATAGAGGATCCAAAAAGTGGTTCAGCTAACATTAATTGCGACAAAAGATGTTTTTTCTAGGATCGTTTGGTATGGTGTATGTATTCATGTATAATTTAAGATTTGCAGACATCATCATCAAAGCCGATCGTATGGATGATCACGCTGTATTATCATTATTATCATCATCATTATTCTTCTTCTCATGGTGCATCTCCTATCGGAGGTTTGCTATCATCACAGCTATTCGGACCTTATCGACTGCAGCTCGGAAGAGTTCAACATTGCTACAATTAAACCAGTCCCTTAGGTTTTTAAGCCAATACACACGGCGTCTTCCAATATTTCTCCTTCCACCAATCTTTCTCTGAACTATCAGCTGGAGAAGTGCGTATTTGTATATGACCCAGATATTGAAGCGTTCTCTTTTTTATGGTGTTAATGACTTCACATTCCTTATTCATCCGATTTAGGACTTCCATATTAGAGATCTTTTCTGTCCAGGGAATACGCCACATTCTACGGTGGCGCCACATCTCGAATGCTTGTAGTTTATCTGTGTGATTCTTCTTAAGAGTCCATGCCTCCATTCCATACAAAAGCGCGGAAAACATGTAACAACGCAGCATCCTCATCCTAAGTCCAATCTTGGTATCTCGACTGGTGAACAACTTTTTCATTTTCGTAAATGTTGACCTGGTTCTCGTTCTTATTTCTTTTGTTTGTTTTATCATTATCATTGTCTTTTGCTAAATACAATTTTTTTTATGATAATGGGATGAATACAAATCAAAGTGAGAAACATTTATAAATTATAAAAATTCTATGCACTGTACATAAAAAAGTTTAAATTGAAAGTTGTAGAAAATTTTATTATTTACAAAAATTATCTTTACTATTTATGTCGTACGATACACGGTTTGCAAGATATTTAATGAAACGCGTTTTCCAAGATGGCGACTATGGCGGCGTCCCCGCATACCGAAATCCTGATATTCCACTCAGGGGACACCCCCCACACTGTCCATAAAGAAATTTGGCGTTGGCACTCATTGTACAAAAAATTACCCATTGACTGGCCTATTGTGCATCTCGGAATTTTGCATTGAAATGTTTATGTATCGCAATTCTTTTTCCAAATCTGTTTGTTTTTATTTCCAAATTAATAATACATAAGCGTTGCTCTGTCATATGCAATCCGAATATACGTATAATAACATTGTTAAACTGCCGCGGTGAATAAATTATGTAAATTTTGCCAAACATAATATTTTATATTTAAAAGAAAAACTTCAAGAGGGACAAAATATTCATGAAAATACAATTTAATTTTGCAAGTTTTGCTTCTATTGCGGAATTTTTATCTTGAAAGGAATATTTAAGAAATTTCTAGTAGTTACATCGCGCCGTTTTCAGTTTTTTCTAGCAAATTTTAAACAACCCGAATTTTATATTCTTTGCATTTCCAAATAGCGTTACTAATACCTTTTTAACTAATTTCGCAAACAAAGCATTTGATTTCAAATAGTTAGCACTTTAAATAATTTTTAATTACGTTAATAACTTTATTTAATAATTAGGTATATATATATATATATATATATATATATATGATGATGAAATATCAATCCAGGATTGCATACGTTTGTTAGTTAAAAACCGTTTGGTTTTTGGCAGACGTTTCGCCAAGATCTCACTTGGCATTTTCAATGCGTAGTCTTCGCTGGTCGGCTAAGTCCTTACTTTGTATACCTAGGTTCAAAGTTTACGAGAGATAAAAAGTATGAAAGTGACATTAAGTGAAGGTTGTTGGCAGGAAAACAAATGAATGGGGCACTGTATAGCTTTATAAACACCCAGAAAGTGTCAAAAAAGGCACTTCTGGCTGTGCATAGAGAAGTGCTGGTTCCTACAATTATGTATCGTCGTGAATGTTGGGTTTGCAGAAAAAGCATGAAAATAGGATTAATGCTGTGGAGAGTAGTAGTAGTGCTCAGTAGTCTGAAAGGTATAGCCAGAGTGACTCGGATAAAGTAAAGAGTGAGAGTGAGATAAGAGAACGCTGTGGTGTAAAAGAAGATGTGGTTACAAAGATAGATAAAGGAATGCTTAGATGGTTTGGACACGTGGAAAGTATGAATAAAGGAAGATTAACGAAACAAATTTATAAGGCGAGTGTGAATGGACAAGTCGGTAAAGGTCGACTTCAGCGAACATATCTCGATCAGATCAACATTGTTTTAAATAAGGCCAGGTCAAGAGTACCAACAACCAACGAGCATGAGAGCACTGATGAAAGTAGAGGAAGCAAGAGATGTGTGTAAGAATCGTAGCAAGTAGAAGGAAGTGGTCTCTGCCTTCCCCTACGGGAAAAAGCCGTGACTATATGTATATATGTAAAAAAAAATTCTTTGGCGTTAAATATGAATTGTTATGCTTACAATAACCGCAGCAGCTGCTCATTAAAAAAGATAATTAATTGCGAGTCGTACCAATTTTAAAAATTTGCAGCTTAGTAACATTTAAGCTTTTGGACTACACAAAATAAAAAAGTTGCGTTACTGACTCAAAAGTTTTTCGTATCTAAAACTTTTAAAACTTGCATAACAAGCTTGCTAAACTTTGGTTCAGTGGTTTACGGAAATTTCATTTATTTTTGTATCTAGCAGTCGCTAAAATGAAATATTACAAATATTTTGTTATTATAGAAGTTATTTTTCTCAAACTAGTTATTATTCGTACAGATTTACACTAGGCGAATACTTGGAATTTACTGTGAAATATTACAATTATTATTTTGTTTCAATCATAACAGTTTAGATTTTTTCAAATAATTAATACTCATACAGAATTGTACACTTCTTATTAACTGAGATGACTGGAGTTTAATTTTTAGTACGATAGGCCCAATCGATCTAAAATATTTAGAGCCTCTTACCATTTCCGGTTATACCGAAAGCTGACTTTTTTTAAATAGAATACTCTATATATGATTACGTATTTCCCCGAGTATTTTAAGAGATATGACCAATTTTATTACGAAATATTGTTCGATTTGACACACTGTATTTTTATAAATAATAAAAACGTACACATTCTGATTGGCACAAATTTTTAAGTTTTGTCTTTTTAAATAAAACCTTAACATTTTGTGGATACTTCTAAAATTTCCGTGGCACACTATACATTAATAATCAAAATCATAATACAAATCATTAATACATACATTAAAAGCTAAATATCTCAATAACGATTTGATTTATGTATAGTGAGTGGCTATGCATCGGGATTCCTGTTAATGATCTCCAAATTTGTTTCCGCTACAACCTAGCGAACACGCTTCTGGTCTGCCTTTATTATTCGTGTAACCAAAGGTGCAGAAAGCCAATTTCTGATGTAAATTGTTCAACGCTTTCAACAAAAACCTACATGTCTCTGCTATAGCCTTGACTATAATTCTTTTGTCATGGACTTAATTCACATTTTCTTTGGTCACCACAGTTTTGGGGACTCCTGCAACTGGTCAGGACATTTTTCCCAGTTTGAAATGTTGTGACCAGTTCTTGATTACCTGGTACGAAGGGGCAAAGTCACGCAATACTTCTACCATTTCTTTATAAATTTTTTGTGGTAATAACCCCTTTTTATAAAAGTACTTTATTGCACCTCTAATCTTAATTTTATCCATTTTTATAAAATCACGCACACCTCAATGAAAAATAAATGATATTTAAGATACACAAACCCTGTTTTCCAACTACCAAGCATAATGCGACTCGGTGTCGCACAATGCCGTGGTGTGCTGATGTTCAATTGGAACATCCATTGGTTTTTAAGTCTTCCAGCAGAGTGCACTAGGCTCAGTGTTGGAAAAAGAAACATTTATTGATTATAAATGTAGACATAAAGTTGTATATAGCAATTGGTTGATAATTTTTGCAATGCTGACAAAAATATATTCCTTTTAAATAAATTGGTTTAGAGTTGCGGTCATGAAAATGAACATTTATCCACATTTTATATGCAAAATAGAAAAGTACCTTCATCCATACATATTTTTTAACAAAGTTTTAATTCACTCTTTATTCTTTTATAAGATTACTTTGGATGGAATAGAAATTATCTCAACAATAAAAAAATTATTAACAACTATATAAATAAAATTTTTATCAACGCCAACTTAAAGTAAAAAAACATCTTATATTATATACTACTAAGTTGGTATCCGTCGCGCATTACGCTAAAGCAGTACTTTTTAAAGTGTCCGATTGAGCGAGGCGTTGCTGTAGTTGGAACACCCTATATTAAGCATTATGCCGCGCAATGCGCTCTTGTGCTGCAATTGAAAAACTACCATACTGATGCGCTGATGCTAATTGGCACACACTAATGTCATACAAAAAGTTTTTGCCAGACACTTTATTTAAATGTGTCATTCAACGCTAACTATCGTAGGAACAACAATCCGTGAACTATCCTCGTATGCAGATGGCCTAAATTATTTAAAAAAAACTTTTATTCATCATTTTTTTTTTAGTTACGTTACTTTATGTACACTCTGTATTTTGTGCTGGTCTACTGACTACCATCCAGAGCGTTTTTTTGCATTGAAATGCCGTTCCGCAAATAATGTTCCATGTCTATATTTTTTTAATACTAAGTACTGAAAAATAAAAATTCTTTTTATTTAAAACACCTAAAATTATTCAAAATTGTCTATGAATGAGTAAAATATTTTTTTTGTTGACACTTTGTGACCTGAATTACTCACAAAACTTTAATTTTATATCGTAGCAAACGCGCGAAGAAAGAGAGAATATACCCAAAACATAAGTGCCATTAACGACATTTTTATTATTCTCTCATCATCCAAGCGTTAAAACAATAATGAATGTCTTCTTTTTCTTTAGGTTGATTTGCAGATTTTAGCTCGATCTGTTTACCTACTTGTAAGCCTTTAATGATAAATGATGTAATGGGCATGTATTTCGAACCAAAATCAACCCTTCAATATTCACGATCTACATTTAAAATTAAACTGAACGCAATTGTCCCTATAAATTTTATTTTAACATTAAACAATATAAACTGTTCTATTGCTGACTCTAAAAAAAATTAATTATAGTTTAAAAGAACTAAAAAACTCGCTTTTAGAGTTAACCAAATTATAAAGTTAAAAATAATTCTTAACATAATGTTACGATTTTTGACTCCGTCTTTGTCGACCTTGCCTAGAGACGACGGCGTCGACTGAATTTAGGGTGCTTGTTATGCCGACCCTCGATTTGACTGGTAATTTCTCGACGTGTCTAGCGGTTTCGATATGATAAAAGGATTATTACGAAACCTTGAGAAAAAGGTCGATTACTCTGGAATTATGATTTAGAGGTATAAAAAGGAAAACGGCTCTAAGTGAATATCTAAGTGTTTTATAAAAGTAAAATTTATTTTGTTAAAGTATTGTAATAAACATTGTTTTGTTACCGTATCGAGAGTTTAAAATCACCGAGCCCAAGACAGAACTAAATTTCGTAACAATAAGAATAAATTTACTGACGAGAAAATTAATGTCACTGTTCTAAAAGCGTGGGGCGTTTGAAAAGATACTAACTCTCGATTGCCACACTTGATCGGAGCGCGGTAAGAAGGGGGAGAGTTGTCCTCAGAACTTGCCTAGAACGTTTCATAAAAATCTGACTCTTGATTGCCACACTAGACCGGAGCAAGGTGAGAAGGGGTGAGAAGAACTCGCTAGAACGTTTTAACGGTTTTAGACGTTGGCGCTCAGGGAAGGCACAAGACTAATTTAAATTAGAATTAAAAAAAATTATTAGTTTGTTAAAAATAAAATTTCAACAAATACATCTCAAAAATTAAACATGAAAAATAAACTCTAAATTAACAAACACACTTTAACACATACGAAAAAAATAATAAAGGTACTTCTGATTTTAAAATGTATCAACATTAAATTGTTTCGTTAAAAAATATCCCAGATAAAAGTATCCTCCATAAAATGTTCTAACTGTTCAAAAATTTCCAATTTTCCTGCCGCAGTGTGGAAATTCTGGTGTCCATATAGTGTCTCGGTTTGGTAGCTCAAAGACACCGTGGTGAAAAAACTAGTCGCGCTATCGTAGTGTCTTTAAGCTACCAAACTGAGACACTGTATGGACACCAAAATTACCACAATAAGGCAGGGTTGCCATATTGGAGCGATTTTCTCCCAAATTTGAGAAATGTTCTCCCAAATTTGGGAAATTTTAAAAAAGTTGAGGGATTCTTTGGTGGAACAATGTATTGTTGGTACCTTCATTTTAAAATCAAAAGTTCCTCTATTTTTATTAGTTTATTCGTTTGTGTGGTTGTTAATGTAAAGTTTACTTTTTATGTATCGTTTTTAAAATTATAATGTATTTATTTAAGTAATGTTAATATATATATATATATATATATATATATATATATATATATATATATATATATATATATATATATTTTTATACTTACACACATACAGAAAGTCACGCCCTTTTTCCCGTAGGGGCAGGCAAAGACCACTTTGTACGGTTCTTACACACATCTTTTGCTTCCTCTATTTTCATCAGTGCTCTCATAAATGCTCGTCGGTTGTTGGTACTCCTGACCTGGCGTTCCTTCAAAACAATGTTGATTTAATTGAGATATGTTATACTGTCATACTTTCCATATCTCGTAAATTTTGAATCCAAGTATACAAACTTATTCACTTGTTCCACTCGTTCTCCCTTATTCAGATCTTCACAGTTTGTCATAATTTCTTTTCTTTCAAAAACCATTACTTTCGTTTTGCTTACATTTATTTTCATCCCTTTGATTTTCAGAGCATCATGCATAACATTAACCATCGCCTGCAATTCCTCTTCAGATGACGCTTATATGATTTGATTATCGGCGTAAAAAAGGCATTTGACTATCAAATCATTTATTTTCAAACCATACGCACTCTCTTTCAAATCTTTTAAACAATTGTCTATGTATAAGGTAAACAGCCATGGCGAAGCCACACATCCCTGTCTTACACCTTTTTTAATGTTAAACCAGTCCGTGTGAGTGTTATCCTGACACAAGCAGTGGAATCCTCGTAAAGTGATTTCAGTGCTCGTATTAAACTACCGCTCACCCCATACATAGACAATGTCGACCACAATGCACTCCTTACGACTCTGTCATAGTCCTTTTCCAAGTCTATAAAAGCGCAGTAGACCTTTTAACTTCCAGCCAAGAATTTTTCGACTATACCTCGTAATGAAAAGACCTGAATCATATATCTCCTTCCTCTTCTAAATCCTGCTAGCACATCCTATATTATCTCCTCAGTTTCATTCGTCACTCTTTAAATCAATATATCTGCCTACAGTAGAGTAATAAATTAAAAATATTAATTTTAGGGGATTGTAAACTTTAAATAAATTACAATAAACCACGAAGGTTTGATGTGCTCAAAAATAAGATTTAGAAAAACTTGGGGGATTTTTGTTAAAAAAGTTGCGAATTTGTGGGTTTTTTTCATTAATTTTTGGTTAGCCGACCTGGCAACTCTGCACTGCGAAGGAGATGTTACTGGTATTGAGACTGGTTGCGACGTGATACAACGCTATACTAATTAATGGTGCAGGCGCGTGGTTACGCCACCAGAAAAATTTGGTGAACGCGTCCGTACTGGTTGCTCCACTAAATTGGTTGCGCAACCAGCCAGACACCACGTAAAATACTCTCTATAAAGCTATTGAATTTTTTTTGATTTCAGGGACTGGTTGCGCCACCATGGTGTCCTGGAGAAATATGGCCGTTAGTGGGTCTGTTCTGCAGACGTTGCATTTATTCGTACCGTCTGTCTGCAGAACCCTTTAGCATTATTATTTAACTATTTTTTTTAAATTAAAAAACCAATCTAATTATGTATCATTACAAGGAATAACAGTAAGTCATTCTAAAATTATAGATTTTTAGATAAACAATATTGAGCATTTTTTATCTGAAGATAAAACCCCTTCGGATTACACAAATCCGATTGCGAGTTACGTAAAATTAGAAACAAAATGAATTCGCAGGATGAAGGACATGTTGTGCTCTGAGGATTAGTGGCTTTTAGGGAATTATTTAAAAATGCAACATAGTAGTTTACTTGGAATAAATGACAAGAATACAGTTAAAACCAAATTTAAGTAGAATTCACTTACGGAATAATTTATTACATAAAAGAATAAATTTAATTAAATTATTTACCAATTTAAACTATTAAATGATAATAATTGTTATTTCTTGTATAATAAAGTACACCAAAAAAAAACTGGAATCCATAATAAATGAAACATTTCAGAATAATTGTGATCTATATCTATGGGTTATTTTTTAAAATAACATCACAGATAAAGTAATTGGAAGCTGTAAACAAAACGTTTTTTAGCAAAAATATATGAAACTGGATTTTGCAGTGTTATCAAATTAAATACAAGTTCAATTTTTAAAAATAATATAAAATGTACTTCTCAGCTGTACAAAAAAATAAAATTAATAAAATTTTAACGATTTTTAAACATCACTAAAATGCTGTATTGCTATTACTTATTATTTTATTATAAATCTTTGTAATATTTTAATATACAATATTAAAATAGTCACTGACCAATGGCAAATATTACAATCAAAGCTTGAAAGAGTTGTAAAAAAAGGAGATTTTAATTATTATAAAATTATGGCGGGTATTTAAAACTACTTTAAAATGAATAAAAAAACGGGTTTTCTTTCCCATAAAAAATGTATTGAATTAGGATAAAATATTGAGGGTTTCCGATATTTTTTCTGACACCGGATGTCGCTACGTAGGCGTGTGGTCTAAACATATCGTACTGAATTTCGAAAATTCATCGTATTTGCACTTTTTTTTAAATATAAATATGGATTACGGACAAAGAAGATTAGCTAAACTAAAGATTAAGCTTAAATGCAGAAGTTAAAATCAATTACCAAGTAAAAAAAAAAGAAAAGAAAAACTTACGCTGCCCATATTTATTTTCACAATTTGTTTGGCACTGTATTTTTGTTTAAAACAGGTCTGGATAAATAATAAATAATTACACATAGTTAAATTAAATGATTAATTAAAAAATCGAAAACGTCAGAGTATATATATTTGGGTCATGCCATAAGGCTCGGTAAAGATAATTAAACAGCTGAAATTTCGAAAAGGATCAAACTCAGTTGAGCAGCTTTTGGTAGACAAAACTATATATTCAAAAGTACAATTTCAAACTGCCTAAAAAGATACGTCTTCAATAAATGCGTTTTGTCTGTCATGACATACGGCTTGAAGACGATGACGATGACGGTGCAAAGTGCAAACAGAGTACGGGTGAGTCAGAGAGCTATGGAATGAGCTATGATGGGAATCAGCCTTCGAGACTGCATTAGAAACGACGATATCCGACGACAAACGAAGGTAACTGACATCATCGAGAAAATATCTAAAACTAAATGGTCTTAGGCGAGACACCTAGCTAGAAAACCAGACGAAAGATGGGCAAAAATACTATTATACTGGAGACCACGCATAACAAAATGTTCAGTGGGACGACCTCCTAAGAGATAGACCAACGACATAAGAACCATCGCTGGTAAAAACTGGATGGGAGAAGCACATGACATAAAATAATGGAAAATGTGGAAAGAGGCCTACATCTTGCAGTAAATGAATGACAGCTGAAGAAGAAGAAGCAGAAATTAAGTAGTATTTAAAGTAGTTTATGATAATGCAAATACTAAAAATGGTCTGTTAATAATTTAAAAGATAATTAAATGATAAAAATAATCGTAAACTACAAGACGCTCATGTATTTTGACAGATGATTAGACCTTACACTACAGTGCTGCCACCTTGTGGATATTATTACAAAAAAAACCTTATTTTACAAAAACAAAATCAATTTGCTTCAAAACAATTACAGTTAACTATAAATGGAAAGATAAAACGGATAAAACCACTTAAAAAGAAAAAAACTTTTCAAATAATCATTAACTTTAGATAAACGATCAAAACTTTAAAAGAATGCTTAAAGTCTGTGATTTATTTTTAAATAAATGGCACCGTTAAAAACTTGGTGATAAATGAATTTCTGAGATGTATACATGTTATCTGGAAGCTCATTATTACTGGTGCATTTGTGAGCTACCCCAGCACTAATAATGAACTAGAGTACACTAAAGGTAAGCGCCCACTGATGCGCGCCGAACGAGCCGCACGCATCGCAAGAATCATATCATCGCAAGAATCATACGGCAATGCGGTTCGTGCGACTCGAGACAGTGAGCGCATTTTCATTTAAACCAATGCAAAGTATAATTTCTTACGATTCTTGCGATGCGTGCGGCTCGTTCGGCTCGCATCAGTGGGCGCTTACCTTAATCCTCCTATGAACAAAAAAACTTGATGTGAACAACTTTTAAGGAGTCAGTTGCTAAAGGTACATGAAAAATTAAAAGAAATAATCAATTAATCAAGACTCTTAAAAACATTTGCATTAACTAAAGTAATATAACCTATGACAGAGGTGTAAAGAATTGAATTGTTTAATACGAGGACTAAAATCACTTTGAAAGAATTTCACTGCTTGTGTCAGAATAAACGGAGCTTACACGGACTGGTTTAACATCAAAAAAGAAAATAGACAGGGATGTGTGGCTTTGCCATGGCTGTTTAACTTTTACATAGACAATTATTTAAAAGATGTAAAAGAGAGTGCGTATGTATTAAAAATCAATGATTTAATCGTCAAATGCCTCCTTTACGCCGATGATTAGGTCATATAAACATCATCTAAAGAGAACTTGCCAGCAATGATGCATAATGCCCTAATAATCAAAAGAAGAAAGGTAAATGTAAGCAAGACAAAAGAAATGGTATTTGAAAGAAAAAAAAGCACAACAAACTGCGAGGTGATGATTGAAGGAGAAAGAGTGGAACAGGTAAATGAGTTTATGTACTTAGGTTCAAATTTTACAAGAGACCGAAAGTATGCCTGTAACATTGAGGGAAAAATAGTGGATAGAAAACAAATCAATGGGGCCCTGCATATCTTTATGAAACATGACTGTCTGTACATATGCAGAAGCATGAAAATAGGATTAATGCTGCGAAGATGAGTAGTCTGAGAAGTATAGCCGGAGTGACTCGGTTGGATAAAATAAAAAATAGTGAGATAAAAGAACGCTGTGGTGTAAAAGAAGATGTGATTACAAAGATAGTACCAACAATCGACGAACTTTTATAAGAACACTGATAAAAGTAGTAAAAGATGTGTGTTAGAACCGTAGCAAGTGGAAGGAAGTCTACCCCTCTGTCTACCCCTACGGGAAAAAAGCATGACTATATGTATGTATGTATGTAAATGTATATAATATTTGGGTAAATTTAAAATGGATTTGCATAATTTCATTTATGTTTAAGCTTTCTATATATTTGTGTGGCTGTTTTTAATATTGTAATCACTCGCTTTTATACAGGATCTAGGTTGAGACTGTAGATAATTTATTGATTATGTTTTGGATTAGGTGTTTTTTTAAAGGGTCACCAGTAATCTTGTCAGTTAACATTCTGTTGATCTTTGCGTGTCTAGAAAAGCTTAAAATACTGTAATGACAGTTTCCATATTATTTAACCGACATTTAAAATGATCCACGCATCAGGTACCTTGCACGATTGGTAATGAAATTGACTAAAATAAACGAGATATAATTTTATACTTTATTTATACAAAGTTTTGGTTAAACAACAAGCCTTACTAAAAAGTTTATAAAACAACAATGATAAAGAAAAATATTTTTTAAATTTTTATTTAATGTAATGCAATATTACTGACGAAATAAAAGCAAGTAAGTAATTCACAGATTTTCTTAACGTTCTTTTTATTATTGCAAGTTTTTTTACCATTTCTAACCACCAATTAAACTCAAAAATATTCAGTTGTATCAAATTTTACTGCATTAATTGCATTTAAAAGTCAAAAATGATAACATTTATCATATTATTCGTATAAAGGTTGCGTTACATACATAAAAAAAATAATCAGTACGAAAAACGTAAAAAAAAACTGACTTTAAAGACTTGGTTTTCTTATGGATGCCATTGTCAAAATTGGACCAAATTCAAATGTGGCCATACGGGAAGCACCAGCTTTTAAATAAAAAGAGAATCATTAAAATCGGTTCAACCAGTCGCAATTTCTGAGGTAACAAACTTAAAAAAAATCCAGTCGAATTGAGAACCTCCTTCTTTTTACTTTTCCGAACCGAAGGGTAAAAAAGGATAAGTATTGGTTTACCACCAAAAATTAAAATCTCCAAAACCATGTGCGCTGCACGTTTCATGGCCCCACGCGTCAAATGGCACCATTTTTAGCGTGACGGTTATTTTAAATTTTGTGTGTGTGTGTGTGTGTGTGTGTGTGTGTGTGTGTGTGTGTGTGTGTGTGTGTGTGTGTGTGTGTGTGTGTGTGTGTGTGTGTGTGTGTGTGTGTGTGTGTGTGTGTGTGTGTGTGTGTGTGTGTGTGTGTGTGTGTGTGTGTGTGTGTGTGTGTGTGTGTGTGTGTGTGTGTGTGTGTGTGTGTGTGTGTGTGTGTGTGTGTGTGTGTGTGTGTGTGTGTGTGTGTGTGTGTGTGTGTGTGTGTGTGTGTGTGTGTGTGTGTGTGTGTGTGTGTGTGTGTGTGTGTGTGTGTGTGTGTGTGTGTGTGTGTGTGTGTGTGTGTGTGTGTGTGTGTGTGTGTGTGTGTGTGTGTGTGTGTGTGTGTGTGTGTGTGTGTGTGTGTGTGTGTGTGTGTGTGTGTGTGTGTGTGTGTGTGTGTGTGTGTGTGTGTGTGTGTGTGTGTGTGTGTGTGTGTGTGTGTGTGTGTGTGTGTGTGTGTGTGTGTGTGTGTGTGTGTGTGTGTGTGTGTGTGTGTGTGTGTGTGTGTGTGTGTGTGTGTGTGTGTGTGTGTGTGTGTGTGTGTGTGTGTGTGTGTGTGTGTGTGTGTGTGTGTGTGTGTGTGTGTGTGTGTGTGTGTGTGTGTGTGTGTGTGTGTGTGTGTGTGTGTGTGTGTGTGTGTGTGTGTGTGTGTGTGTGTGTGTGTGTGTGTGTGTGTGTGTGTGTGTGTGTGTGTGTGTGTGTTAGAAAATCATGTGGACACGATACCTTAAGACGGAGAGGCGGTAGGTCACTAAAACTTACAAGGTAGAAGGACAAGACCGAGTTCGAAGATAGGCCACAACGATAAATTTCTTTAGGTAGCTGCCGTACAAGGTGATCATCAAATTAACCGCATTTTGTACTTTTCGCACAATAAATAAGAAGAAGAACCAGGGCTACGGCAATACTGTTTATTTGAAGTCAGTTAATAATAGTTCCAACAATGTTTTCAATAAACAATTATTGGAGAATTTTTTATAGTAAACGTATCTTGTGACAAAAAATACCAATGACAGAAATTTGAGCAAAAACTTGTAGTGCGTGTTTTATGAGTTTAAGGTTAAATAATGTAGAGCCAAAAAAAACAATTTGACAATCTTAAAGACGCCATGTTCTAATGAAAAGACAGAACCAATTTAATTAATTGCCAAACCATGTCAAATGCTTTAATAACCAAGTATTTTTTAGCACTTACTGTGCTCCATAAGTGTATTTTAAATATAAAAACAAGTAAACTACTTAGATATGGATAGTTTATGTAAGTCTTACAAGTATGGTGTGTTGTTTATGTTTTGGTTGCGATGTTTATACTGAATTGACTAATTTTTTTAATATTAATAATTTCAATAAAACAAATTGGTGGGATAAAAATTTTTTGCTGAATCTTCATTAATAATTATATAAAAATCTCTTAGGTCTTTAAAAAAGTGTAAGCTTAAATAAATTATAGAACTGGGTCAGTCGCAAAATTGAAATATAGATTTTAGACTAAAAGCATATTTTCGGTATTTCAAAGATTATCACTTCGTTATTGCCCATTTGGCTTAACTTAGATAAACTTAGTTTAGTGACCTATATTTCTGATATAACTAGCGGAAGATGTAGTTCCTGATGAGAAGCAAATTAATAGAACAATTTCCAATAACCAATTGAATAAGTCGAAGAAAGGTTTTTTTTTCATTAAGAAAAATTTGTTTTTTAAATTGTTTCCCTCAACATAATTAATGCAGGAGCATTAATTTAAATCTTTATTAAAGAACATAATTGAACATAAGTAGAAATCAGGTCTTAACAGTTAAAGGTCTCCTTGCTAATCACAGTCCAATAAGGTATTACCTTCACAAAATGAGAATGTACGATAAAAAACTTTTCTGCAAAAAATGCAGCAAAGATAAAGAAACAGATAAATTGCAAAATATTGAATTGCAGAAGACAGGCAATATTCGGACAGCTCAGGCTATCCCTCGAAGAGGTTGAAAACCTGTAGATAATAATAAAGGGAACAAAAGTTATGAAATGGGTGTAACACCTTCCAACTGAAAAAAACAAAAACCCCAGAGGCTAAAATGTAGCTGTGCCAGCGCTCATTGCAAAAAAAAAATGTTAACATACCAAAAAAGTTTATTTTCTTCAAACGATTTGTTTACCAAAAACATTACGATTAAATATTTAAGTTCTTGTCAATTTTAACAGATAGGCAAACAACTTCGAAAAATGTTTGTACTTCATTTAAACATTTCCAAACATGCGACAGAACAACTTTCCAATAATAGATGCATTAGGAAGCCGACATTTGACTTAGATAGTTGACAACTTGGTAAATAAAATGTTCGTTAACCACTTAAACATTCCTAGAAAATGTATGAAAGGCAGAAGTGGAGTTGTAACATGACCCCGAGCGAGTGGGGCGCCCACGGGAGTTACCCGCATAATGGTAAAAATAAAATAATAACCTCTGAGACATTTTAATACACGACCAGCTACACCACTCACAAATTTTTTTTTAAATTTTATACATTAAACATATGTGACGTATTTGCACAAAAAGAAAATGAAAATTCACATTGTAATTAGTTACACGTCTTGAATCAAAATAAATGTACCCAATTCTTTGGTTTTGTTTTAAATAAATAACTGTGAGTGCACCATTTTCACATATTTTTTGCGAAAATGAAAGAAAGGAAAACGTGTAAATGCATAAATTTTTAAAGATATTTTTTGATTAAAAAGTTTCAAACTCATCAAATATTTGTTCAATACGAGGCTGCGTTTTAAATTTTAAATGCAGCTGCTTAAAGAACGTGATTAATAGTCGTGTTTTTCAATCAATTTAAGTAAATAGATCATCAGTAAAATGTAAAAATATCGTCAAGTCTTGTGGTGAGGCATGTAACCGGCTTCACTTTATTTTGGGTTTACGCCTCTGGTACGAAAATTGGAAAATTTGCGGAAAGCACAAATGGCTATCCCTTAAGACACTATTTATAAATTTTTGTTCGGGCCCTAGGAAACACATTAAGTACAACCTTTGATCACCGCACAGAGCACGTTGTTCCTCTCGGGTCGAAGACATATGGTCACCAATCTCCAGTGTCACTGATAGCAAGCATAACGAAACTGGTATTTTGACGCGAACCGGCCGGCATAAAATCGCAGAAATTAATGTAACGCAATTTCATGGGCAATAAGATTAAAAATTGTTATTCATTTATAAAAATTCCATAATTTATGATAATGTTGATTGCGTTTTCAAAAAAAATATGATGTCAACCTCGTAGAAAAAGCACATTCCCGGACTTCAATGGTCGTTGGCCTATGCTTAACGGCTCGGCGAAAAATTTACATTGTCACTATTAGATACACAATGTACCATTTTCTCAAGATAAAAATATTTTAGTATCCACATTGCAGTGAACATTTTTTTTTAATTTTTTACTGTTCAATAGAAATATGAAACTTAAGTTAATTAAACAAAGTGCAGTGTACTTTTAAAATATGCTTAGCAATTTTAATTTTTACCTTTTCACAATTTTCTTATTCGATAAGTAGTTAAAGACTGTGTCCAATACTGAATATTATTTTGTTACCTGATAAAACTTTCACAAAAAATCCCGACGTCTCAGCATTGTACATACTTTATTAAACAAAATTGATTTAAAACATTGCACTTTAAAATATGTAGAAGCATAAAATAACTGCACTCACGAACCTAATGGATTTTAAAATAGCAGTCATGCCAAATAGCTAAAATATACCGCACAATGCTTTCCATCATTTAATTAAAAGCATACCTAGGTACAAACATAATGCAAACCGGTTAGATGAGGCGAGACACGATCCTAAAATTCCAGTTAAACTATTATTAATTATTGTCATTATTTTACATTTTCCTTAATTTTGCAAAGATCTTCAAATAATTGGAGCTGACTAAAACACGCACATTTCCACTAATTTTCATTTAACGTTTTAAAAAATTATGAAATGACATCCTGCAATGACATGATTCGACATGATTTGCTCATGGAGATTTTACGTCAAAAAGAAATGGACACTCGAGACATTAACATTATTAAAAACCTATATTACAACCAGAAAGTAAACATTAAGATTAAAAATACAAAAACTGAAGATATTGAAATTAAACGCGGAGTCCTACAAGGTTGTATCTTACCGCCGCTACTTTTCAACCTGTATTCGAAAGCTATTATGAGAGAAACAAACGGTGTGGTCATAAATGGAAAGCCTATCAACAACATAAGATATGTGAACGACACAGTTTGCTTACAGAGAACATTGTAGACTTACAAAGAATTGTTTATAGGGTGTGTACAACATGTTCTAAATATGGCCTGAAAATAAACCAAAAATACCTTTGAATCAAGTCCCTCCATCTCGATTTTGGGAGTCACGGTGTCCAATAATATGTTGCTAACATCGCAAAGTCAGCAAGCCAGAGGCTGGGTTTTCTGTGGAAAGCTAAAAAGTTTTTTACTCCTCATCAACTGTTGACGACGTACAAGGCTCAAATCGGACCTCTACTGGAGTATTGCTCGCACATTTGGGGTTCAGCACCAAGGCATTCTCTTCGTCTTCTAGATTCCATTCAGAAAAGGGCCATTCAGTTGATAAACAGCTCAACTCTCACAAATACCCTTCACCCTCTAGAACATAGAAAAAGAGTTGCAGACCAGTCATAACTCTAAAGATATTTCCATGGCAGATGCTCCAGAGAAATAAAAACTCTTGTACCACCATTGGCCACATTCGGCCGAAGAACTCGGCAAGCTGATCAGTCTCACCCATTTACTCTCAAGATTGACACTACAAGGACCAATCTCCATCAAGAATCCTTCTTTTACAGGGCTGCTACGGAATGGAACAGGCTTCCAAAATCAGTTTTTCCAGAGAACTATGGATCGAAATAGTGCGTAACGCGTTTCTAAGAATGAAGCAGTTCTTTTTTAACCGATCGTTGAATCAAAGACTAAAAATACGAATGAGAAAATGTTACATATTCTCCATTCTTCTCTGTGGCATAGAAGCAACGACACTAAATAAAACATCGTTTAAAAAATTAGAAGCCTTCGAAATGTGGTTACACAAAAGAATATTCAGAATATCGTATATAGATCGAATCACTAACGAAGAAGTACTCAGACGACTAGGAAAAGGGACAGAGCTTGTAAATGAGACAAAAATCCGAAAACTACAGTACCTAGGCCACGTTATGAGAGGAGAAATTAATACTCTGTTACAAGTGATTATGCAGGGCAAATTTGTTGGCAAACGCAGCATAGGTCGAAGACAAATGTCGTGGCTGCGCAACTTAAGAGAGTGCTTTAACTGTTCGTCAGTTCAACTTTTTAGGTCAGCGATGGATAGAGTTAAATACTTATACTCATACTTTCCACCTATCGTAAACTTTGAACCCAAGTACACAAATTCATTTACTTGTTCCACTCTTTCTCCCTTAATCGAAACTTCACAAATTGTCATGCTTTTTTTTTCAAAAACCATTACTTTCGTCTTGCTTACATTTACTTTCATCCCTTTGACTTTTAGGGCATCATGCATAATAATGATCATTGCCTGCAACTCCTCTTCAGATGACGCTAATATGACTTGATCATCGGCGTAAAGAAAGCGAAGAAGAAGGCGTAAAGAAGACGATCAATTCATTCATTTTCAATCAATACGCACTTTCTTTCAAATCTTTTAAAGAAACGTCTTTGTATAAGTCAAACAGCCATGGCGAAGCCACACATCCCTGTCTCACACCTTTTTCGATGTTAAACCAGTCCGTGCAATTTTTTTAAAAAAAAGTATTTTCCAAATGTTTTCGCGCAAAAATTTCTATTAGTATATTAATTTTATAGTGTGTTTTAATGACCTATGAAAGTTTTATGAAAATTCCTTTGGCTGACTTATTCCGGAATTTTTCCTTATTCCAGTCCACTGATTATATCGAAGTTAAGTAAACATTTTTTCCTTGTTAAAAAAGGGAATTTACAAACCCCAGATTTTTTACACTTTATAAATTTTATTTTTTTAAAAATACTATGGTAGTCGTAAATTGTAGTCTCTTCAAGAAGTAAACAAGTTAGTAAAAAAACGCAAATATAATTACGTTCATTGACACTTCTGTTGAATTTTTTATTTATTTAGGTTTACCACACTCCAACAGCAACCTCACGTATTCTTGAAGTTTATTCTGCAAATTGAAGACGAGACTAAATGTCTCTTATCCTTCAAGTCACTGAGTTTGGAATGTATTGTGTAAAGTTTACCTTTTGTTGTACCACCAAATAGATTAATTTTCCAGTTTCCTACTTTTTGAAACATCCGTGTGTGTTAACTACGTAATAAATCTTTTACAGCTAAGTAAAATATCGTTAAATTTCAGGAATATCTGAGGGAAGTTTTCATTTCCTATTTAGACGGCAAAGGCACAAAACTTCAAAACAATACTCAAAAAGGATGAATAATGAGAATGAGATTTTCATCGAAGTGGATTCGCTTAAAAACTAGGTCATGTTTAAATTGCAATTATAATCCAATTCAAATTAAAATTCACACTTGGAATTTCAACTTTACACCTAATTTAATGCTATTTAATGAGTATTACAATGCATAATTTACTGTTGTACACATTTAATTTTAATTTCTGTTAGATTGCACTTTAAAAAAGGAAAATATATCAGGAGCAATATCTATTATGCGCAAGTCCCAAAACGTGTACTAAAAATTCAATGATAAACTTTTTTCTGCTCCTTAGGCCGAAATAACAGTCTTTTTGGCCGCATGAACGACTTTTGTAACCTGCTTATATTTGCGGACAGTTTAAAGTATACCAGAGTGGGGGGTACTTTGCAGGGATGTGTACGACGGCAGTCTACAGAGCGTGTGTTTCCATTTGGCTAAACGTAATCTTACATCTGAATAAAATCAACAATGTCTTATAGCTACATTGTTGTTGGTGAAAAATAGAAAAAAATAAGATTAATAGATTAAAAATGGCGCCCAGATTCCGGTCCTGATCGCTGATACGGTAAACGTATTGTCAAATCAGATCCAGCAGTTTAAGTGTTGTTTAGTGAACATAGTTCTCAACAAAAGTAACAAATCAATACGGGGACTTATCTATACCATTCGCACAGGAAAGCTTGTCACGTGCCTATTTTTTCCTTCTACAGTTCCATTATTAATTGGGTCTCTGATGAGTTTAGTATTCCTTAGGTACTCGTAAGTAGGGTTGCATACCGTATTTTGTTGTAACTTAAATATATCATTCGTTGTAAATAGTGTTGCATACCTTGTAGGGATAGGATTCGATTGTTTGGTTTGCATTTCTGTGAAGATGGGGCTGGCCAACAGCACGGACGAGGCGATTGTGGAGCACGGACTTAAGAAGATTTTGGGTTGACGTTTATTCCGTGTCATTTCTTGATTTCCGGCCTAGGAGTGTCAGTCGTTGGGTGAGAGTCTTCGAAGTCGGGTGTGGGTGAGAGTTTTTGGGACGGTGTGATATTAGCACGTGTGCAGAACCTCTATGGGATTTCTTTCATATCTGGCTGTATTTGGGCCATCTTAAATGGATTTTGAAGAAAAACCACTTAATTTTTAACTTGACCATTCTATCTTACCTTCGTTTTTGATATTTTGGATTTTGGTCTTCTTCTTCTTCTTACGTTAGGACTACGTCCTGTGTTTGCCTCAAAGGTTGCCCAAAAACAATTGGGACGATGAAGACCAGCTATCATACCATCTTTTTGGTGGGCGTCCAGTTGGGCGTGGTGTGTTGGGCCGCTTCTATCTCACAATTTTTGCCAGCCGGTCGTTTGGCATTCTGCTAACATGGTCTCTCCATTCTCTAATGGATTTTGGTGTCGAGTTAAAGTAGCCGCAAGCGGGATTTATTTGAGGAAAGCCATTGTTAATTAGCAGGTGCCGTCCCATAATCAACCCGGCCACAGGAGTAGTGAAGTCGTATACCCAAAGGTTATAAGTGATTTATTTTTAAATATATAACGCCGTGACTTATTTTGACACCACGATTAAGTTTTGTTTTAGTTTATTAATATAGTACATTGTTGGAAACTATTTATTGCATTAGATAATATGCCAAAACTAAACTTGGATTAAAATAACCTTCTCAATAATTCTTTATGTCCAAGTAAAAATATATTTTCTTCCTACTTATTTGTAAATATCCTACAATCTTGATATTTTAAAGGACAACCATTGTAAAAATATTTTTAAATAAACTCGATTGTTTTGGCAGTGAAAATCTTTATGTAAATGGTTAAAACATGAGTAAATTAGCAGCCTTATGTAAACGATTGGTTTAGTGTTATTAATGAGTTGATTTATATATGTTTTACTTTTTTTTTGGTAACTTGGAAAAGTCTGTTACTCTTACTTCTGTTATGGTTATTTTATAAAGTTGTAAATTCTAAATTTTTGGTTTGTTTTAGCAAGAAAATTTACCATAGCTGTTAATTTTGACTATATGTGTTATAATTTTATTATTGAACTGTGTACTTTGATTTATTGTGAGTAAAGTATTCAATATATTTATGCTATAATTTTATTTATTTGGTTCACCATAATCTTAGTTGTTTATCGTGTGGCTCTGCTAGTGCCTATAAGACCTAGGGGTTTCCGGCTTGAACCGTCTAAGTCGGTGGCGCGGTTCACTTTTATATTTTTTTTCTTCTACCCTCTACGGCTGAGCTCGGGCATAATTTGCCAGTAGAGAGACCGCTGGCAGAGTATTCTTTAGAGAACGAAAAAAGACGTGGCAAGCTGCAGTAAGTAATTACAAACTATACCCAAATACCCGATAATTACAACATAATAATCGGTAGCTGACAAGTAAGGTGTGCACGCACTAACACCCCAAAACAAAATAAAAAATGGGGCGCGCTATTCACAGGTAGTGGCCTGAAGCAAGTGAGATATTAAGGCGCATCCACACTATGCTGCGGTTGGCAAAGCCAACTGCTTGCCTGCCGTCTACATCTGTTGTCATTTAGTCTCACAATGTCTTTGTATTTTCTCAAACGACAGTCCCACAGAACAGGAGGTTGATCATTTCAAATAATTTCGCGTTTGTCCACTCCATGACCGAATACAGCGCTGTCCAAGACCAAGATACAACTGAAGCCGTTTGGAGCCAACGGTTGGCACGTCCCCACTACCCACTCTCATTGGCTTTCTTTTTAGTACACTCGAGCGATTTTCGTTCGCACATGCCGCTGGCTACGTCTGCATAGTATTGGCTTTGCCAACCCGGCAATGCCAACAGCCAACCGCGGCATAGTGTGAATCCCCATTCATACGATATTTTAGTAATTTTAATATTAATAACCTACTTTTAGCTTGGGGAGCAAAAAAATAGTATACAACCCACAGCAAGAATGTTACATGCCAACTTTCTGGCCTAGGGTGATAATATACTATTTTCTTTTATTGATATGCATTTTAAGAAATGGGTAAATGTTTTTTTGGCTCTTTGCTTGTGTTGGGTACCATCCAGCGATGGTTCTTCAATCTATTTAGTTAATAAGGTCTTCAGGCCAGGTTCTTTTAAGTCTTTTGTCTTCTAAGGAGATCGTGCATAGCTGGTTGATTGTCTGGCTGTTGTAGCGGAATTTATTCATTGTTTATGTAGATGTAGATTACATCTTTGATGAAGGGTGTTGCAAGATCATCATGAAGGGTTGTGTTTGACACGTACCGTGATGTATTGGCTAATATGCGAAGCGTTTTGGATTTAAACGTTTGTAATATTTTTGTGTTGCCAGGTTTGCTGCGGCCGCAGAGTTTTATTCCACACGTTAAGATGGGTTTGAGTATAATTTAACAGTATTTTTTTTCCATTTACAACGCGAACATTTGGTTAAGTCAAAAAATGTATGAAGCAATTTTTTTTTAAATTCTTTTAATATATAATACAAAGATCAATTTATAATTTCAAAATCAAAATCCCTATATTTCAGATTATTTAGGATAGGTTAAAGAAAAATTAATCAATTTTTTTACTCAGGTATAAATAATTTTATTTGTTTATTTTTATGTCTGATTGTTGATGGCTGTAATAATTCAATGATCCACTTGTTTGACTAAAATAATTGATAACGTTTACAATAATTTTTTACTGTTTTTTAAAAATAATTTAATTTATTATCCCATATTTAAACAAACTCAAAGTAAAGAAAATTTTATTTCTGCTTTCACTATATTAATATTTAAACTAAAAATAAAATTACCGGTCTAGATTAATGTAGAAAATTTTATAATGCAATGAGCTTGGATTCGATTCCCCACGGAATTTTAAATGGAAGATTGTGTTGGAATTATTTATCTACGCCTTAGGACCATTTCCATTTCGTAATTTGGATTTTATTATGCTGGCAGATTCTGGCAAATTTAAGATAAAACTCCGTTAATAAAACAAATTGTAATGGACCGCTCTATTATTAGAAATTCAAAATATTTATGAAAATAACGCCAACATTTAGTTAATAAAATTAAATATCGCATTAACGTTTTTAACATTGGAAAATGCTTTGTTTTTAAAATAATATATTTTTAACATCAATTTTAAAAAACAATAAAATAATCTAAAAGCAACAAAATCATGGCCACAGTTTTTTGGAATGCGCGCAGTGTCATTCACATTGATTACCTTAAGAAAGGTAAAACTATCACCGGCGAATATTATTCAGAGCTTTTGGACACATTTGATATTGATTTGGAGCTAAAACGACCGCATTTGGCAAGGAAAAATGTGCTGTTTTTTTTTTTTTTTTTTATGAAAATAGGCGCAAAAAGGGTAGACCTATCGTGTGGGCCGCGGACGGCCCGCACTTCGACTATTAGAAGGGGAAGGGATTATAGAAAGGAAATGATTGTGGACACGCTTTTTAAACAGTTGTAGGTCATAGTTCTCTGGAAAAACTGATTTTGGAAGCTTATTCCATTCCGTAGCAACCCTGTAAAAGAAGGATTCTTGATGAAGATTGGTCCTTGTAGTGTCAATCTTGAGAGTAAATGGGTGAGACTGATCAGCGTGCCGAGTTCCTCGGCCGAATGTGGCCAATGGTGGTACAAGAGTTTTTATTTCTCTGGAGCATCTGCCATGGAAATATCTGTAGAGCAATGACTGGTCTGCAACTCTTCTTCTATGTTCTAGAAGGTGAAGGGTATCTGTGAGAGTTGAGCTGTTTATCAACCGAATCGCCCTTTTATGAATGGAATCTAGAAGACGAAGAGAATGCCTTGGTGCTGAACCCCAAATGTGCGAGCAATACTCCAGTAGAGGTCGGATTTGAGCCTTGTACGTCGTCAATAGTTGATCAGGAGTAAAAAACTTTCTAGCTTTCCACAGAAAACCTAGCCTCTGGCTTGCCGACTTTGCGATGTTAGCAACATGGTCATGCCAAGACATATTATTGGACACCGTGACTCCCAAAATCGAATTCTTCAATACAATGCACGGTTGCACATGCGTGTGTAGTCATTACGGCAAAAATTCATAAAATGTGCTACGGACTACTACCCCGTCGAGCAAATTTTCGAGCTTAAAGGAGACTATGTTGAAAAATAAAACACTTTTTTAACTAAAAAATATCGTTTATTTAAAAAGTCGCTGACTTATCAAACTGTTCTCGTATTAAATGTGGCCAAGCAAGACCTATTGCCCGTAAATCAGTATACTAATCTGGGACGTATTGCTATTCACTATAAAAACTTGTCCAAAAAAAAAAATTTTTTTGGACTCGTTACTTTCTTATTAAATCTCTAGGTACGCCTAAAGATTTTCAAGCCTGTAACTAAATAAAGCTACCTAATAGACTAGTTCAGTGGAGCACAGAGTATGGTCAGGGTGAAAACCCGCACAAAACAACTGTTTCTTTTTAATTCCAGAAATCGGAGGACAAACTATCAACCTCTCGAAACGAGCTAGGTACCTGGACCTAATCTTGGACCAACAGTTGCTGTGGTGAAAGAATAAAAGCCTACGGTCTCCCAACCAAACTGCGCCAATGGCTCTTGAGCTTCATGCAAGATCGCTCCTTACATGTAGCAGGAACAGGTTAATTCCATCAATAGAGATCTTAAAGCAATCGTCGAGTGGGGAACCAACAATCTTGTTCAGTTCAACGCACAAAAAACACAAAGCGTCACGTTGTCCAATAATATGTCTTGGCATGACCATGTTGCTAACATCGCAAATTCGGCAAGTCAGAGGCTAGGTTTTCTGTGGAAAGCCAGAAAGTTTTTTACTCCTGATCAACTGTTGACGACGTACAAGGCTCAAATCCGACCTCTACTGGAGTATTGCTCGCACATTTGGGGTTCAGCACCAAGGCATTCTCTTCGTCTTCTAGATTCCATTCAGAAAAGAGCCATTCGCTTGATAAACAGCTCAACTCTCACAGATACCCTTCACCCTCTAGAACATAGAAGAAGAGTTGCAGACCAGTCATTGCTCTACAGATATTTCCATGGCAGATGCTCCAGAGAAATAAAAACTCTTGTACCACCATTGCCCACATTCGGCCGAAGAACTCGGCACGCTGATCAGTCTCACCCCGTGTTGTTCATTGGCTTTATATAACGACCATAAAACCGATTCTAATGTATGGATCGTGGCCCTAGATAAGGATATTAACCATATAAGGGTAGGGAAGGTCCAGAGATTGGCATATCTGTTGATCACAGGCTGTTTATGGACCACTAGTTAAACCTCAGGGAGTAGTATTTTTTACAGACAGATCTAAACTAGTGGGACATCAGGTTGTCAGAGCCGGTCCCGGCAGTTCAATTAAATTATTTGGAATTTAAAGCCGTCACTGGTTAATGTATATCGGTTTTTGTGACCCGATGACGGGCTGATAATTATACTTGAAACGTAACTTTTAAGAGATTTTGGTCTTCGGACGAAAATTTTTAGTCGGTGACATTTATACTTTTAAATTAGTGATGGTTGTTGGTTTTAAAATATGATTTGTATGTCTTTTTTATTGTAAAGCTTTCCCAAAGAAAAGTTCTACAGTATTCTTAGTCTATATTCTGAATAGTTTCTCTGGAGAATTCATATTGATTTTTATTTTCTTGTTGAAATTTTTTTTGTAATTCGGAATTATCTGCCAGTTTTAAATTTGTTTCACTTTTGTTTTTTTTTTAATTTTTCTTATTAAATGAAAAATAATTTAAAGCTTTTGTAGTTAACGTCTAGATTTGTCTAGATCTAGTATTTTTGTTATTTTATTTTTTAAATATTTATAGTTACCGACAAAAAAAAACGGAAAGGACCATAAAAAAAAATAAGGACTAAATAAAAGAGAAATTTATTAGTACGGATTACGTATATATTACCACGGTAATGGATTATTGTATTACTACCCCAAGCGGCAGTTGCTGGGTATCAGTTATTTAGTACAGATTACCATTTTAATAAATTAGCTGATTTCTATCCACAGCAGGACTCCCTGAAAGGAAGTAGTTCCAGGAGTTTAGAGTTTTTTTGCTCATAATTTCTTTGCTTTTAATTGTTTTTCTTTCTGTAAGTTTTTTTTAATTTTGTTAACAATTTTTTTTATTTTTTTAAACCCAATAATTTATTTTTGCAGCTTTTTAATTATTTTTAAATAAAAAAGAAGTGATAGGTACCTAGCGGTATTGAAGCCCGTTAAACACGTTGCTCGTTCACGAGTATTAAATTAAATAGGTACAATTTAATTTGTTCGAGGTTTTATTTATTTTTTCTTTAAGTGATTTTTGGTAAAATCACTTGGCGTCTCAAAGGTTTTTTTTATAAAATAAAATGTTAGAAACCGCTGCATTGTAGAACTTCAAAATTAGTTAAGCTTAGTTGGTGCATGTCTGAAAAGCTAGATGAGCTGCCACGCTATTCATATTTACACCCTTCCTGCCTCCACTCGAAGACCCAATATTTTGAATACACAATCACAGTGTTATAAGTAAGAAGTTGTCGTAAAATTTAGTATACTCGACGTGTATCAGAAATACAATGCCGGTTGCATTACCTTGAGCCCGATGAAGTAATTGGGCGATTATGAAATTCGGACAGCTTTAATTAATCTTCTGAATGGTATAATCAAACCCATTGACAAAGGTCAAATTAGTAAGAAAGGATAATTTAAGTTTAAACTAATCTTTACTTTAATTAATAATGTAATACCTTCTTTTTTCGGTAATATTTTTTTATTAAGTTTTATCGTTTGTTGAAAAATAAATTATTTGCTCAATAAGAAAGGCCTTCATTAAAAAATTTATTTTGAAAACCATAATGACTACCAAAAATTCGCAAAAAGAAGTTAAACCCGTAGATAATCAACTTATTTTGTAACTAAAAAATTTTCTGAAAGAAATTTAAAATGTTTGCCTTTTTAAATATGTGTTGCAACGTGGCGAGAAAAAAGATGAGGAGAAGTGGAGAAGCTTACGGACGTGGTGCCGTCCGCCTCTCTGGAGATCTAGCCGTCCGCTTCGATGATGATGGTGACGTACTTCGATAATAGATAGGTCGCTGATTTAGTTGCTTCTACCTTCTATAAGTTTCCAAGGGTTGTTTGGGACATTGCAGCGGTAATCTTGATTCATTACACATGTATTCGTTTTCATTGAAATAAAAATTTTTGCAATGGTTAATATTTTTTTTGTCTTTTATAGTAACTAACTTAATACATGGAGACGCCATTTTATCTCCCACCAAAACATGATTAATTGTACAATTTCGGTCTCGTAATCATTAAAATCATTTCACTGGTGGAATATAACCCATAATCGGATTTACATGTTACTTTTTAACTGCAGTTATGAAAATTTGAATATAAATAAAAATAATGTGCTACATTTCAACACGTTGGTTTCCAACGCGGCGTTTTTGGCGCAGTGGTCGTAAAGGCAAGAGATGTTTATCGCTCGGGAGTCTAGACACAAAAGAGCGAGTTTTGAAACCGGTAAAACGTGGCTTCGTTTATGGCGCTTAAGTCATCGTTTTCATTGGTGCGCGCGTAACCGTCTTTTTGCACACGGCGTATAGCTGTTTGCTACTAGCACGTGCAAAGCGGATGATAGCTTATCGGCGTCTGGGCGTCTGGTTTAAAATCAATGAATTTAGGAAAAAAATTCTACTGTTGAAATCACGAATTTTTAACAATATGCCTATAAAATATTGTCTTGAAGTTAAAAACAAAAAAAGTAGATGTACTCTGAAGATGATTATTGTAGATGTAAATAGCCTTGTACATGAGAATAATGTTTTAAAACGTTTAATTTTCACATAATTCACGTAACTGAAGCAAGTACAAAGCTCTTTGTTTTTGTTCACGTTTTCATCCGTAGTTGAGGTTGATGGCATTTCTAAACAAGGTATGTCTTCGACTGCTTCACAACCCTCACCAAATATAATTTGTAAACCATTTAAAAACTTATGATGATAGTCGTAACACTTTTGTTACATTTTTAATGCATGAGAACTGGAAATAAATTTTTTTTGATGCAAATTCTTTGTTTTACAGATTTTTTTCCATTTTTCTAATCACTGACAAAAAAATTTAACACAAAAAACATTGCAATTTTTATGGCCAATATCATAAAATGTATGTCAGCTGTTTACAACAGTCAAACCAACCGACCAAATAAATTGTATTTTTAAAAAGTCCCATTACTTTTTGCAGATATTGGTTATACAATGTGGAACAGCCAAATGGAATAAATTCGATAACGAAAAAATGAGAGCGTGTTGGGAAAAACCCTTAATGCGTTCCTTTTTAATGATATGAAATAAAAAAAATACAAAAACAGTTTTGTTTATTTTCGTATAAAACTCATAGCCTTAGCAACTAGTTGTCTGTCTGCATGATGAGAGAGGAACATACGCAATATCCTGAAAAAGTTAATGTTTGGGCAGGAATTGTGGAAATCATATCGTAGGTCCCTTTTTCATTGATGGCAACTTGAATGGAGATACATATTTAGAACTGCTCCAAAATAATGTCGTGTCAACTTTGACAAACTTATATCCTGATCCAGCAAACCCACAAGTTCCTGCCAATATACTATGGTTTCAGCAAGATGGAGCACCGCCCCATTACCGAATCAATTTCTGGCAGTACCTGAACCAAAATTTTCCAAATCGGTGGATAGGGAGGCGCGTATCGATAGAATGGACAGCACGATCTCCTGATCTGACGCCATTAGACTTCTTTTTGTGGGGATATGTCAAAAGTATTGTATACAAAACAAACCACTCAACTTACATAACTTAAAAAGACAAATCACGCTTGCGATTAGATCAGTCACTCCTGAGATGTTGAGTAACGTTAGAAGACATTTCTATACCAGATTACATGTTGCCAAGACGTTCGCGGCGAACATTTTGAACATCTCTTACATTGAAATTAATGTTTTTTTTTACATTATTTGTGAAATAAAATATTTTTTTTTAATGTTAATTTTTGTAATACATCTGAAAACACTTAATATTTTCGAAACAGTTGGAGATAGGTATCGGACGATGTACATGAATTATGTCTAGAATTTTCTGAAGAATCCAAAAAATAAATAATATACAGGGGGTTGTATTTAAAATAAGAAAGTTGGTATTGGCCACTGTTACATGACACACCCTATATAATTATTTTTTTTTGAAAAAAATGCGCATCTAAAAATACAAATCGACGTGTCGAAGCGTTTTTCCCAACACGCTCTCATTTATTCGTTATCGAATTTATTCCATTTGGCTGTTCCACACTGTATTTATATTTATAAAAAGGAAGTTGCATTCATCATTGTGAACATTTGCAGCCTTGTCAGATTGTTCATGAAATATCTAAATTAACAGAAAATAACTGAAGTCAACAAAAAACGTAAATGTAAAAAATTTCACAATATATTAAATAATAACTACAAAGTATTTTGGTGACTCGAACTGTTTACCTTTTTTCTCTGTTTGACAAATGGTGCTTACTGTTTTTACACTGATTTTTAAAGCAGCAGCGACACGCTAAAATAATACAACTTTTCGTAAAATAAGTACTGATATTTTATCCGCATATTACCTCTTGTACAGCATTTAAGGGCAACAAAGGGCCATTATTATTCCCTTCTTGTTCAAAATAATTAACTAATGAAGCCACAAATTCTTTGCATCGACTATTCACCTGTTTGAGCATTTTGACAATCAAAGAAGAAAATGTTTTGTTGTTTTGGAAAAAACAATTTTTATTATAAACTATTTTTACAAAAAAACCTTAAAAATCGATGACACTACGAGTAGAAAAGTCACAAACGACGCGGCAACATGGCAGTATTTCTGGCAGTGACTATTTTACCGTCATTAATTGGTGGCTTCTTTATAAAAATTTTACATTGAGGGACGTGTAAACCCAAAAAAATATATTGCATATTGTCACGTGTCTATTTTTTTCCTTCTACCGTTCATTATAATTGTCTCAGATGAGTTTCGTATTCCTTGTTGCATACAGTACACTGTGCTGTAACTCAGATAAATCATTCGTTGTACATAGTGTTGCATAACTTGTAGGGGTAAGATTATCGTTTGGTTTGCAATTTCTGTGTGGGTGAGACTGGGTATTCACACGGACGAGGCACAGATTTGAGAAGATTTTTGGTTGACGTTTATTCCGCGCCATTTTTCTTGATTTTCGGGATAGGAGCGGCAGTCGTGTTTTGAGAGTCTTGGAGGCCAGGTGTCGGTAAACGTTGTAGGGGTCGGTGTGTTATTAGCACGTGTGCAGAACCTCTATGGGATTTCTTTCTTATCTGGCTGTATTTGGGCCATTTTAATTGGATTTTGAAGAAAAACCATTTGATTTTTAACTTGACCATTTTGTCTTGCCCTTGTTGTGGAAATTTCTTTGGATTTCTGGCGTCAAGTTAAAATAACCGTTATCGGGATTTATTTGAGGGAAGCCATTGTTGACTAACCGGTGCCGCCCCATAATCTAACCAGCCACAGGAGTAGCCCCGGAGTAGCTCAGGAGTAGGCCACAGGAGTAAGCCACAGGAGTACATGTGAATTCGCATACCCAAAGGTTATCAGTGATTTATTTTTTTTTAATATATAACGCCGTGTATCTCATTCGACACCACGAGTAAGTTTTGCTTTAGTTCATAAATATAGTACTTTGTGAATTCGTATAACCAAAGGTTATAAGTGATTTATTTTTAAATATATAACGCAGTGACTCATTCTGACACCACTATTACGCTCTGTTTAAGTTTATTAATATAGTACATTGTTGGAAACTATTTATTGCATTAGATAATACGCCAAAACTAAACTTGGATTAAAATAACCTTCTCAATAATTCTTTATGTCCAAGTAAAAATATATTTTCTTCCTACTTATTTGTAAATCTCCTACAATCTTGATATTTTAAAGGACAACCATTGTAAAAATATTTTTAAATGAACACGATTGTTTGGGCAGTGAAAATCTTTATGTAAACGGTTAACTAGTTAATTTTCTTTGCCTTTATGTAAATGTTTGAATTAGTGTTATTAATGAGTTAACTTATAATATATATATATATATATATATATATATATACATATATATATATATGTATATATATATATATATATATATATGTTTTACCTTTTGTTCTTTGCCTTTATGTAAATGTTTGAATTAGTGTTATTAATGAGTTAATTTATATATGTCTTACTTTTTGTTGTAACTTGGTAAAGTCTGTTACTCTTACTGCTGTTCTGGTCATTTTATAAAGTTGTAAATTTTACATTTTTGGTTTGTTTTAGCAAGGAAATTTTACCATAGCTGTTAACTTTGACTATATTTGTTATGATGTTGCTATTGAACTTTGTACCTTAATTATCTATTGTGTGAGTAAAGTATCCAACATATTTTTGCTATAATTTTATTTATTTGGTCACCATAATCATAGTTGTTTATCTTGTAGCGCTGCTAGTGCCTATAAGATCTAGGGGTTTTCGGCTTATACCGTTTAAGTCGGTGGCGCAGCTCACTTTTATATTTTTTTCTTCTACCCTCTACGGCTGAGCTTGGGCATAATTTGCCAGTAGAGAAACCGCTAGCAGAGTACTCTTTAGAGAACGAAAAATACATGGCAAATTTTTGGCGCCCAACGTGCTATTTTTTTTGTGGGTTTAGTAGATTTCATTTTCACATTATTTATGGTGAACTAAGTAAAATTTTATAAACATCTATCAATTTAGTAGTATACTTATGCATATATAAACATATTACATATTGCAAAAGAAAAAGAGGAAATTGTGGTTATTTTCCATTTACTTACTATACCTAATAGATTTAAGAATTAAATAAATTTAGTACGTTTAATATTTTATCAGAAGTTTGCTTAAAAAGGCTAGTTTTTTATTAACCCATTTTAAAAAATTATAATTTTTCCAGAATAGCGTTTCAAATATGAACTAATTTAAAAAAAGGCTTGATAAAAAAGACGACCTTACGATAACGTTAACCAGCTGCTAATTAATGAGGGTGTTGCGCATTAACAGTCGCCTAATCACGGATCGGGGAACAGCAGAGCAGCAGTCATGATAACGAATTCATTTCAGTAACAAAAACATTAGCAGCGCTTAGCTGAAATAAAAACAAGCAGTGCTCCTTTGCTTTTATAATTGGAGTAATTTTTCAAGACATTGTAAACTTGATGCGTAATACCATGCTAATTTAACTTTCATTATAACAAGCTACTAAAGAAGCATAATTATTCCTGATGGATACAGTTTAAAAATTAAAATCAAAATTTTTTGTAACTCTGAAAGACGACGGTAAATCTTTAGGAGAATAAAATAGAAGTAAAAACGAAATAAAAAGTTAAAAAGAAAGAAAATAATCAAAGTTGCCAAAGGGAAATAATATCACTAAAAACTGCGATTAAATATTATGTTGGCTTGTAGGAATACTTAATAAATATTAAATATCCCAGTAATTTTCGTTTACTGCATTCATAAGAACAAAAACAACAGTAATTTTTAACATATTTATAACATCATTCATATTTTAGCCAAAGTCTTTTTTATTGCGTTACTATAAAAAATTATTATCAATAAATTATAATCAACCGAGAACAAGAAACAGAAGGTGGCAAATTGCGATATCGTCGGAAGTATCGTGTATCTAGGGTCAATATTAACATCGTCATCGTCTTTGAGAAACCCGACCAGGATGCCGCGGAGGAGCGCTCTTTTTATTCTTCTTCTTGTTGTGCCATACCCCCTGGGGGGCGTCGGCGACCTCTCTGCAACTATTCATGTGCACGCTCAATCAGTGTTGCATGAATAGAAGGGACCTACAGTTTAATGCCGGTTCCGAACGGCTAGTTTAGAAAGGCCTTACTAGGCAGAATACATTCGGTGGTTTGCCATTGCCTTCCGAACGGCAGCGGTCGCTTATAATTCGTTGGTTTGACCTGGGAATCGAACCCGGGTCTCTTGGTGCAGAGGCTGGCGCGCTAGCAACTACACCACGGCCACACTCTTTTTATGCGGACCCACCGAAGCTGCCATGGCACTCCACCACCCCTAGACACATTTGTCTAGGCTTCTCATTTGACAACCTCAAGGTTTATAGGTGGCTAATGAAGTCAGCGCACAAGAACCTAACGCAGTGCGAGGCACTATACTGTTAGCATCATAAGATTAACATCAAATGGGGATTGTGAACCTGAAATTTTTAGACGCATTCAACTGGGTAAAACAGCTAGGAGCCAACTCACCAGAGTATGGAAAGATTGCAACATCTCGATCCAAACAAAAAGAGCTCTATTAAAATCACTGGTATTCTCAGTTTTTTGGTACGCATCGAAAACGTGGGTGATCAAGGCCGCTGATCGACGGAGAATCGATGCCTTTAAAATGTGGTGTTTGCGCAAAATGTTAAGAATCCCATTGACTGCTCGAAGAACAAACGCACCCATATTAAGACAAGTAAGAATAGAGCACCGTTTGTCGAGCCAAACTTTATCGCGGGCTCTAAGGCCACATAATTCGACACGATAATGTGGAGCGCCTCATTTTACAGGGATTGCCATTTGGTAAAAGACTACGAGACCAATCACCAACGAGATGGACAGACACCGATCGAAATTTAACTGGCCTAAATTTAGAGACAGCAACAAGAGAGGCTAACAGCAGGCAACGATGGCAATAAATTATTCGTCACGTCCTGGACAGACTGGATAATGACAGAAATTCACAACAACCACCACACATCATGGATAATGTAATGGACTAAGAAGAAGATAAACAATTAAATAAAGAATTGGTATTTCATTGAATTAAAAGGTATATAATTAAATTACCTACATCTCTAATGACATCCTTGACATTTACGTAATTAACTTATTTCTTTCTTAATTTATTTTTCTTTCTCCGTAGCACTACAACAACCCAGGGGTTTGGCTGCCTTCATCACTTGTCTCCATCTGAGGTGGTCTTCTGCGGCATCCTGCAATGTGTTCGGGTCCACTCCTATTGTTGTGAGGTTTTTCCTGATGATGTCCCGCTATCTCAATCTTGGCCTTCCTAACGGTCTCCTTCCTTGTGGTACTTTCTCCTACACTGCTTTGATTAGTCTCATGTTGTGAATCTTTTGGACGTGGCCCTCCCAGCGCAATCAGTTTGCCTTTAATTCCTATACGATATCTGGGCTATACAGCTGGTATAGTTCAGCGTTCGTCCTTGTTCTGTGTCAACTGGTTTTAGGGTTTCGGTGAGGTCCGTACATTCTAAAAAGTATCTTTCGCTCGAACCGTCTTAGTACTTGGATGTCATTTACGGTCATGGTCCACGTTTTACCTGCATATGTCATCATCGGTCTTATAATGGTCTTGTATAAAGTGATTTTTGATTTTCTACTGAGGTTTTTAGGTTTTAATAAGGTTTGTAGAGCGAAGTAATAGTGTAACGGTGTTTGAGCTCTTCATATGTGTTATTATCCGCTGTTATCTCGTTACCCTCAGATAGGTAAATGCTTTGATATGTTCAAAATTGTATTCGTTCATTGTCACATTTTGTCGTATGTGGTCGCGTGCAGGGTTTCTTGTTACATGCATATACTTTGTTTTCTGCTCTTTCACCCGGAGCCCTATCTTGTTAGCTTCCCTTTCAATGCATACGAAATTATATTTTACGTTCCCTTAGCTACCCCGACCACATAAATATCGTCCGCGTATGCAAGTATATAACAGACTTGAGCCTGGTGGTCCAAATATCTCCGCTCTTGTCGATGCTGCTCTTGCGGCCTTTTCCGGAGCAATATTGAAGAGAATCTCCCTGTTTTAGACCCGTTTTGATATCAAACGAGTAGCTGTACTCTCCTTCCATTTTGATGCAGCTTAAAAGTTATGATGAACATAATTAATATTAAAAGCAAATTATAATTCTGATATCAAACAATTTTTTTCGCGAACATAAAGTAATTAAAATTACAGCAGACAAAATTCAAAGTTACGGTAATTTAGGAACTAAGTTTAATTAACTGACGTTATTTATGAAACCTTTTACATAATGTGATAACTTTTTTAAATAAAGTAGGTACATTTTTCAACCTTTACACGGAGAATATATTTAAAGGGGCAACACAATCTGGCGAAGGAATAAAGATTGGAGGCGAAACCATTAGTAACATTCAATACGCAGATGATACCGTGTACAATGTATGTTAGATAAGATAAACATAGAAAGTAATAAATGGGGACCGAAAATCGATGTCAAAAAAACTAAATTTATGGTTGTTTGCAAAACAACGCTGTGACGTGAAATAAGATGTGGTAACAAAAATAGGTACAAGAATATTTAGAATGTGGACACGGAGAGAGGATGGACAAAAGAAGACTGACGAAACAGATTTATAAGGCGAGTGTGAATAGACAAGTAGGTAGAGGTCGACCTCGGCGAATATATCTCGATCAAATCAACATTGTTTTAAAGAAAGACCAGGTCAAGAGTACCAACAACCGACGAGCATGTATGAGAGCACTGATGAAAGTAGAGGAAGCAAAAGATGTGTGTAAGAACCGTAGAAAGTGAAAAAAAGTGGTCTTTGCCTATTCCTACAGGAAAGAGGCGTGACTATGTACGTTGTGGTTTCTCAGTTGGATTAGGTGGGTTAAAGGTTAAAAGATAATAGCAGATAAAATAGTATGATATAATGTGGCTATTTTGTTGTTCTTTCAAACTTTCATGCTAGACAACATATTGACTTATTTGCAATTAAAAAAGAATTGCTAAAACTTGCAATATTGTCAGATAAGACATCTTTTAAAACTGCAGACAAAATTTTATAAAAAATATTAAATTGGTCTTTTTTTACTTGTTAACGCGACAATCAAGTTTGGTTTTCCTTTGTTGTTTTTTTTCCCAGATTTCTATCTTTTTTTGGATAATTTAGCGGGGTTGAGAAAATGTTTTAGCCTGAAGTGTCGCGAAGAGTCATAAGCACTTTTTTTCGTTTATTCGATAAATATTTGGTATTTACTGAAGAGTTCCCTTATTTTCTCTTCCTTGTTCTTTGCTCTTCGTTTAAAAAACAATAAACGGTACACAAGAAAATTAAACTTAAAGAAATAAACATGGTGTTTCTAAAGTAATCTGAAATATTGTAGTGGGAGATTCATCATTCAATTTTAAGACTAAAAGTATGTAAATCTGTGAGTTTTGTCGTTATTAAAACAGGGTGTGGAATTTTTTAAATGAAAACTTCTTTAAGCGCGATAGGCACCTTTTGGTAGGAAGAAAACTTATGGTGTCGCGTCACCGACAAATGGGTGTTTTAGATGTAGAAGGAGAGAGCAGTGGTCAAAAAAAATTTAAAAAACGGTAACGTCGTATCTTACTTTTCTTCTTTCTGTCTGTCTATCTGTCTGTCAAAAAGTGGCCTCGAGCTGACTGACAGCCCACTTTTATTTGGTTATTTATTATTTATAGAACTGTGACTATCTGTCAATACACAGAAAACGGTCTACACGAAAGTATCAGCCTCAGAATACCGGAGAACAGTTCAAGACCCTCAGATAGAAAGCGCAAAATTCAAGTGAGTAACACAATTCACGTATTTCGGGGAGTTGTCAGCAACGAGGAAAAAACCAGCACCGCCATTAAAGAAAGACTCCAGAGAGGCAACCAAGCCTACTTTGCCAACTTGAAACTCTTAAAAAGCAAACTGAGCTAAAAATTTACAAGACATTAGTTCGACCAGTAATAAATAACCTATGGGAGTGAAAATTGGACACCTACGGTACAAGATCAGGAGAAGATAAGAAGGTTCGAACGTAAAATAATTAGAAGAATATATGGAGCAGTCAAAATCAACGAAGCAGAATGGCACATCCGCAACAACCGGGAAATAACAAAGATCCTGAACGGTAAAGACATTGTGAAATTTATAAAATCCCAGAGACACTTTTAAAGAATGGAAGACGCCAGGATGCCAAAGAAAATTCTAAACATTAAAATCAATGCTACCAGGAAAAGAAGAAGACCACGGCTCAGATGGATGGACCAAGTACTGAGTGACCTGAGGGCAATGCGGATATTCGGCTGGGAAACCAAAGTCAAAGACCGCATTGCTTGGAGGCGAATTGGGGAGGAGGCCAAGGCCCACATCGGGCTGTAGCGCCTATTGGTAAGGTAAGGTTTTTATAATTTAATAATTTTTTTACAAATTATAAAATTTTAATTTTTAAAACTACAATTTATTGAAAATTAAAAAAAAACCATTAATATTTTAAATCATTTCAGTCCTAATGATACAATTTTTTTATTATTTTATTTGTAATAATAACATTGTAATATTTATGACATAAAAGTAGTTATTTTAGAGCAGAAGTTCAAAACGTGCGCAGCTAGCTTAAACGCAAGCTACCAATCGACGTCTAACAGATTGTCAAATCCGTTCGAAAGGAGCGTTGCAAATAATAAAACAAACGACCTACTTCCATGCGATTTTAAAGATCCTCTAAATTTACAATCAGGGTTGTGTAAAAAACGTTGGATAGATTGGAAAAATACGGTAGAAAAAAATTCTCCGTCCATATTCTTTTAAAGGGAGTTACGGGAGCAACACCTTACAACGCGTCAATTATAAAAGAGATATTCACCTAACTTGAAATATTTTCCCATTTTTAACTATTTAGGAGGAATGGGATAAGAGAGATCAGTGAATTTCTAAATCAATTTGGAGAATATTCTGTCTTGGTAGTAACACAACTTCTTTCTTTTTTAAGTGGGTATTTTTTTAACACAACCAATCATAATATTTTTAATAAGAGCAGCTATGCGCTAACGTTAAAAACTGTTTGTGTTTGTTTTTTTGTTCGTTTGTGTTTTGTTAATCTAATTAATCATCATATTTAACAAACTGTTTTGTTAAAATCCCTTTAACTAAAAGTGAGGGGTCAAAATTTTAATGATGTCGCCTCAAGGCAACAGTCGACAGGGACGGGCTCGTAACAATTTCAATTAATTTATTGGAATTACTTACTTTCAACACAGACGCAACATTTAAAAAAAATGTTTTATTTATATGTATAAAAGAACATAAAAAGGTATAAATTTCTTGTAATTTTAAAATGAATTAATAGATTCTATTGAAATAACTTATTTTCACAATAATTTAAAAAAAAAAATTATTTTACATGTAGAAAAAACCATAAAAAGGTCTAAATTTCTTTGAATTTTGAAATGAATCCATTAACGTATACATTACAATAAATAATATTGTTATTCACTACGATGAGATGACGAGAGCATACAAATTAACTTCAATCGTTACTACTTCCGTTGACAAAATCTAATATTCGCATTTAGTATTCACGTATAATGAAAACATCACTGGGTATGTTTAAATACACACAACGTCAAAAGTCTTGGACCCCCCATGATTCGATTAAACCTATGTATTTTTCTTGCTGTGGTAAAAAATTACATGTATTTAGGGAACAGAAAGAAAAATAAAAAGATATCCTTGCTTTATTATCAATGCTTTTACAAAATATCAGGAAAATCTTGTACAGATGCGGTATTTCTCCTGCGACAAATAACTGAACAATCCATCGAGTATAATAAACCAGCCTTCATGTGTTTTATAGACCTGGAAAAGGCGTTTGACCGAATACAACTGAAGGACGTGGTACACCTTTTATACAACAGGCAAATCGCATACAAAATCATAAAAACCATCGAAAATATTTACCAGAGAAACAAAATACAAGCCAAAATTAATGGCATAACTACCAAATAAATTACTATAAATAGTGGTATTCGACAAGAATTCCCTTAGCCCCTTATTGTTCAACATCGTTATGGACGAAATAATAAGAAGCACTCGTAACCTGTAAGGGTATAAAATGGGGAACAAAAACGTCAAAATCCTATGCTATGCCGATGATGCTGTTTTGATTGCAGAAAACGAAGATGACCTACAGAGATTACTATTCAAATTTAGCACAACGGCAAAAAGTCTAACAATGAAGATATCTGCAGCAAAGACGAAAGGCATGACCACCTTAAAAACAGCTATCAGATGCAAACTGGTTGTGGATGATAAAATTATACAACAGGAGATGAAATTTAAATACCTAGGCATAGAAATATCAGGATACGGTGAAATCGAGGCGGAGGTAAGAAACCAAGCGGCAAAAGCAGCACGAACCTCAGATTACGTGAACGATACAATCCTCCGAAACAAATATATCGGAATCGAGACCAAACCCCGAATCTACAAGGCGGTCATCCGACCTATATTAACACACACAGCGAAAACTAGAACAGATACATTGAGCACAAAGAGAATGTTAAAAACCACCGAAATAGTGCGCTGTATCGCTGGAAAAACACTTTTTGACAGGGAGAGAAGCGAGGACATTAGAGGAACATGTAAAATAGACAATGTTAATGAATGGATAATGGGAAGAAAGAGAGAGTGGAACGAACAAATAGACCGGATGAATGACGACAGAATGGTCAAAATAACTAGAGACAAGTCGCACTTAGGGCGCCTAAGCGTTGGAAGACCCCGCAACAGATGAAGCAACAACCTTTCTAACAATTGAACGGCAGAGGATACGAAGAAAAACAAGCGAATTGCTGACATTAACGAAGGAAAAACAGCCAAGTAACAAGTGTATTCTTTCTGCGTTGTGCGATATCAAGAATTTAATACAGTGGAAAACAGAGCAGATAGTGGACGTCCTTGAGTGTCTAGCGAAAGATAGGTTCATTATTTGGTGCAATATACACGCAGATACCGCATAGCTTTAGCTTCAGCTTTCAAGAGCCACTTTCAGAGTACGTTTCGCCATGTTATATCGACACCTACAGTTCAAAGACGATTCCATCAGGCAAATTTACGGACTAGAAGACCATTACAAGTCCACAAGTCCATTACGCTGTCCAAGACAGCGTGCAGCCCCGTCTCAAGTGGGCGCGAGAAGGGTTGGATTTTGCAGCAGTGAAGCTGGGTGTTATTTACAGACTAAACCAGAATTGGACTGATGAGTGATGACAATCAGCAAGGAGTCTGGAGACAACCAGGTCGTCAACAGCGACTTCAATTTGCCCGCAAAGTTGCTTCCTATCAAGGAGGTACCGTAATTTTTATGGGGAGGAATAATGTTCAACCGCCGTACCCGCTTAATTCGCATTCCACAGAATACGACCAGCCAAATTTACGTCAATTAAGTTATTACGCCCTTAATCTACCCCATAAGTAACGAATTAGGCGAAAATGTTGTGTTTATGGACGACAACACCCGAACGCATCGCGCAAGAAGGGTTCAGGATACACTTGAAGCAAGACATATCAGTAGATTAAATTGGCCAGCCAACTCACCCGATATGAATCCCATTGCAAACATGTGGTATTGGATTGCTAGAGCCGTTCAAGCAACCCATCTCAGACTGCAGATGAGTTAGTCGTAGCGGCTGTAGAGGAATAGAACGATATTCCACAAGTAACTATTAACCGCTTGATTATTTTAATGCACAGACGTGTCAATATGTTATTCCAACGTAAAGGAGGTCATACCGAATAGTAGTCAGTGTAAAACATGTTTCATTACTTTTTTTAATTTTATAAATTTTGTTAAGTCACATATTTGTTAGTTTTTAAATTTCTAAGTATCCCAGTTTATGGAAAATACTCCTTTCACAAAAAACAAATTTTGGAAACAATATACTTTTATAAATATATTTTGTTTTTCTAACAAAACATTTCTTAAAAAAGAATGAGTGGGGATCCAAGACTTTTGACGTTGTGTGTAGATAAACACAAAAGGAGTAAATAAGTGATTAAGAATAAAATTTTAAGTTACTTTAATATTTACATCGTTCGGTCTTTAATGAAGTAACTATAGGAATAAAAAAATTAATGGTTAGTATTATATGAACGTAATGATGCCTTAACACAAAAAGTTTAATCAAACACAAAATGTCTCTGTTTTTTATATACAGCGTAATTATTTTTATTTGCTTTCTTATGGATCTTTGAGTAAGTAATTGGATACATTAAATTATTTTATGAGACAGTAAAAGTGACATAAAAAAGGTTTGTTCGTTTACCTTTTTGATACTAATATAATAAATAAATAATCAAAACGAAAATATTAAGCCGGAATCAAAGGTTTTTGTAAAATTCTTAATAATAACGGTAATGAAAATATAATAAATCATTACCACAAGATACACATACAAAGAAAACTAGGAAAGTTTTGCAATATGACGCAACCTCGTGGCACAGAAGTCTGATTGTTGGTGTAAGTTGATGTTGGAAATGAATAATAGTATATTTTACAAGAAGAGATGAAAATACTGTTTTTTTCGTGAGGCGAGAGTTTGTCCACGAGCGTAGCGCAGCGAAGCGAGTGTGGCAATCTCTCTCTTATTCTTTAATTTAGTTACACTAAGGTTCTTGAGTCGTGGTATTTTTTTTTATTACATAAATATTTTATTTAATTTAATGAAGTTTAAAATATAAAAAGTGGTTCGAAAGAATTAATTAATCTGGTGAGTGGGGACTGTAATATGTTTTACCAGACTTTGTTACTAATAATCTAACTGACATTTTTAAAAAATCATTGTACTCCAAACGGTTATTCCAATTATTACGTAAAATGTTAAACGGTCCTATCGGTCAGTTCCGCGACTGCCAAGTTTTTTTTATGTTACTTTAATTTTGACATACGTTCAATATTAACATAAACCACAGCCTCTAACAGTCAATATTTACATTTTAGGAAACATTTTTGGACAGACTAAAAATGTAGCAAAACGCATTATAATTTATATTTTGTCCGTGACTATTTATAAAAAAAAATACATTTTGTATTGTGTACTTAACAGTAAGTATCTTAAAACTGGAAAGTTTTCCAATCGGCATAGCACTCAAGATTTTCTCTATATTTATAAAGAATCGAATACATGACCTGGTTCTGAACGACTTGTATTTACTTTCGGTTACAATCAGGAATAGATCCGACAATAAAAATAGGGCTGATATAGTGAAAAACTTTATTTGCTGATCTTCAATTTGCTTACTAAGACTTTTATTTCAGGATTTTATTAAAAAAATGAATGGTAATATTAATAAATCAATTTAAATTCTACAAGGCATCATATAGTAATTTTTTTTTGCACAACTGCACTATTACTCGGACTTTAAAATATTTTGAAACGAAAAATAAATGATAAATGATAAAAAAATGATTACTGTTTTAATAATGACCAAAAATAATGTAATTATTCAATAAACTTATAATGAAAAAGCATGGTTAATCCAATATCTACATCAAAGTAAAGCATTATTTAAAACGAACCAAAATTAATAATTTTTTTTTACTGAAAATATTCGCCAAAAGGGAAGACCTATCGTGTGAGCCGCGGACGGCCCGCACTGCGACTATTAGAAGGGAAAGGGATTATAAAAAGGAGATGATAGTGGACTCGCTTTTTAAAAAATTGCCGGTCATGGTTCTCTGGAAAAACTGATTTTGGAAGCTTGTTTCATTCTGTTGCAGCCCTGTAAAAGAAGGATTCTTGATGGAGATTGGTCCTTGTAGTGTCACTCTTGAGAGTAAATGGGTGAGACTGATCTGCGTGCCGAGTTCTTCGGCCGAATGTGGCCAGTGGTGGTACAAAATTTATTATTTCTCTGCTCCAAAAAAAATATCTTGTAACACCACTGGCCACATTCGGCCGAAGAACGCAGATCAGTCTCACACATTTACTCTCAAGATTGACACTACAAGGACCAATCTCCATCAAGAATCCTTCTTTTACAGGGCTGCGATAGAATGGAACAAGCTTCCAAAATCAGTCACTAATGTCGAGGCAATGCAGCTCCTGGACAAAGTGGGTATGAACAGAAGACTCGAGAGAAACAAACCTTTTGAGCTAGTTTCGTGTATAGTGAAAAAGCAGAGCTATTGCAGTTAGTTTGCTTAATAACATTAGTGTAAGTATTAGCTAAAACCTAAGGATTGCTTAAGTGCTAAAGTATAGTGGAAAAATAAATGTGTAATAGATTGTAATAAAGTGTATTGAATTAAGTTAGAATTAAATTATCTATTTTACTTATTTATCCCGAAAGAATTACGTTAAAAATAAAAAACAATTAAACATATAGGTATTTCTTTTAGTTTTATGTTTTATAGTATTATTTTGAGGTGGTTCTTTTCCATAAACAAACTTTAACATAAATTCATCTGAAAAATGTTGTCACTACGTTCTTTTCTTAAAATTTCAGCTTTACTTTGTTAGTGTGCAGATTTAAATTCAATTTGCAAATGATGTGTTTAATTGGGGTAAATTAATTATAATAATTATATTTTAGTTTTTTTATTTACAGAACATTTTTTAAAACAATTTTAATTTTAACTGCCACTTTATTGAATAAGATGGAAATTTTAAATTAAATTATTGAGTACAATTTTTTTTTTATTTTTAATATTTTATAAAATATTCCAATTGCGTATTGTTGTAAGTTCAACCCTGTAGCAAAAGAGAGGAGACAGTAACTGGATTTAATACAAGTCGAGTCATTATTCTCACGTATAATTTTTTTTGAATGATTGATAGGCAATTTAATAACAGAACCATTATCAATAAAATTTTCATCGACTTCGGAGTGCCAATTTTAGATGTTGCAATATTTTAGGATCACAAAATGAGAAGGCGATGTGCTGCGGGCTTTGTTGATTAAAATTAATACTCTCAATTTTTATTCCGTTTTCAGATACTTGCAAAATGTAACTGGACATTTTTCCTGCAGGATTTTGATAAATAAAGCGAATAACATTATAATTCTTATTAAAAAAAAATTGTTACCAAGCAAATATTTGTAACCGTACAATAAAAGTAAAAAAATATATGATAATATGTAAAATAGAATAAGGTTACCTGATTCATCATTTTCAGTGTCAACTTCTTGAACCTGCGGTTTTTCTTTCACTATGATGACACCTTCCACGATGTCTTCGTCACGATCTTCTTTTTTTTTTCTTTTGGAAATTTTCCAGCAACAACAATTGAATATTTTCCGGGGCATGGCGTTAATCTAACGTCTTTTTTTCATTCAGAAGCGTATGACTACTGAAAAATTCCTACACGATCTTCTCGTTATTTAATTTTATATAACTAACAGTTTTTTTAAAAAATTTTTTTAAACTTGGCTACATTATAAATAATATAACTTTAAGATATAATTTGTAGTTATTATCGTAAAAAGTTAATGCAATCAGAGTAATTTGCAATTTTTACTCATTTAATAGATGGTTAATATTAATGAAACCGATTACAAAAACAAAAATGTTAAGTACTGCATTAAGTAGGGGACCAAATTAGCTAAATATGGATAAGTTAAGTTTTGGGTAACAAAATACTTTGAAAAACACTATGAACTCAGTCTGCAGGGTGGCGGTAGTGCTTAAATGGGTAATCTGTTATTGTGGATAATCTTGTTATACTCCCTCAGAATAATAATTATTATTAATAAGGTATTTTGTAGTAACGGTGCACCCTGTATACTTCTAATCGACTTATGCAGGAGACCTGAATTATTTGAAAAAACTGTTAATCAACTTTTTTTTTGTAAACCCAACAGAAATTAAAATATTAGTAACATACGTTACTTTATGTACACACTGTATAAATTAATTTTGTTCTGTTAAAAAAAAAACATGAAAGTTTTACTCTAAATATTAAGATGCTTTCCAATGCTGACAGTTGACGCTGACAGGGATGTGTGTCTTCGCCAAGGCTGTTTAACTTATACATAGACAATTGTTCAAAAGATTTGAAAGAGAGTGCGTATGGATTAAAAATGAATGATTTAATCGTCAAATGCCTTCTTTACGCCGATAATCAAGTCATATTAGCGTTATCTGAAGAGGAGTTGCAGGCGATGGTTAATGTTATGCATGATGCCCTGAATATCAAAGGGATGAAAATAAATGTAAGCAAAACGAAAGTTATGGTTTTTAAAAGAGAAGAAAGCATGACAAACTGTAGAGTTTCGATTGAGGGAGAAAGAGTGAAACAAGTAAATGAATTTGCGTACTTGGGTTCAAAGTTTACGAGAGATGGAAAGTATGACAGTGACATTGAGCTAAGGGTGGCGGTGCATAGAGGTGTGTTGGTTCCTACACTTATGTATGGTAGTGAATGTTGGGTTTGGCAGAAGAAGCTTGAAAATGAGATTAATGCTGTGGAGATAAGTAACCTGAGAAGTATAACTGGAGTGACTCGGTTGAATAAAGTAAAGATTAGTGATATAAGAGAACGCTGTGGTGTAAAAGAAGATGTGGTTACAAAGATAGATAAAGAAATGCTTAGATGGTTTGGAAACGTGGAAAAGATGGATAAAGGAAGATTGACGAAACAAATTTATATGGCGAGTGTGAATGGACAAGTCGGTAGAGGTCGACCTCGGAGAACATATCTCGATCAGATCAACATTGTTTTGAAAAAAGGCCAGGTCAAGAGTACCAACAACCGACAAGCATGTATGAGAGCACTGATGAAAGTAGAGGAAGCATAAGATGTGTGTAAGAACCGTAGCAAGTGGAAGGAAGTGGTCCCTGCCTACACCCATGGGAAAAAGGCGTGACTTTATGTATGTATGGATAATTTTTTTAAATCTGTTGGGACGCACTAAAAAGCGCGATAAAACGTTAAAATGACAATAATAAATGTTGTGATGTACAAAATGAATGTTAACATCAAATTCTGCTTAAAATGTACAATACTGCATAAATTCCAACTATCCCTTCAATATTTCAAAATTTTAAACTGGTAATTAATAAAAATAATTAAATAAACTAAAATATTTACCAAAATGTGTACATTCTATTTAAACTAACTGAAAATATAATTGGTTTATGTTTAGATTTAGGTAACAGTCAATTTTTAGTATTGTTACAACTGGCACTGTAATTTGTCGGCGACCAAGAATCGACCACAACTAGGGTGCATATTAATGACCGCTTTGTCGGCCGCCGCCTTAGTCTAGCAAAGTCTCGAATACCGCGTCGCGCAGGTAGAAGTATTGTCCCGGACCCTCGTGAAACAGGTGGAATAGTCTGGAATTATTTAGAAATATAAAAAAGGCAGCGGTCGTGAAAAAAGACAGTTTTAAAAAGTGTTATAAGTCATGAAATATAAATAGTTGTAAAAGTTGTAATTAGTTAAATATCTAAGTAAGTGTCTACGTGATTTATAAAAGTAAAATTTATTGTGTAAAAGTATTGGAATAAAAATTGTTTTGTTACTGCATCGAGAGTTTAAAATCACCGAACCCAAAAATAAAGTAAATTTTGTAACAGTATGATTAATTTATAGTTTGAAAATATAACATCTTGCTTGCTATTTATTTATTTATTATTTCTCATATTTACGCACAAATACCTGTAGTTTAGAACGATCTGGGAGGTATTATAAATTGCTGTAATATGTGTTTACTTACAATTAGGCTAACAAAAAAAAACAAATTTTTACTTGAGCATCCAAAATATTTTCTGGTTTCCAAAATATCTAACCCTGTTAGTGAAACACTACAAGGAGAATTTTAAACGATGCCTAAATTAGCTTCTAGATTTACATGACCCACAAAATGGTTTACTTAAGAGCTTGCTTTCGGTATTCTAATTAAGGGCGTTACTCGAGAAGAACCACCCTTCTTTTGGCGAAGTGTACGTTAATAAACAGAAAATAACATGAATACTGCTGATAACATCAATAAATTTAATGCTACTGCAAAAAGAGATGTGGGTTAACAGCCATCTATCCGATGCAATTTAAAATTTAGTTTATTATGCTCCCTTCGCTTCACCTATATAAAATAGCATTTTAGCATTCTGGATCTCAGTTCTAATGTTATATCTCGGCTGCAGAGTATTTTATTCATTTTTATGAAAGCGCTGTGAGCTACTTCAATTCGACACTTGATTTCTTTTGTGTATTCTGCTGTTGCAGTTACCCATGTGCCAAGATATTTGTAGATATTTTGTAGATATTTTAAACTGTCCCGACCTCGTCGACATGTGTCGGCGACGAGTAAGACACAAAAAATCAGAATAAAACTGTTAGCCACGGTATGCAAGTAGTTAAACAACACCGGTTCAAGCGCAAAGGAGTGGGGGGAGGAGTGGGGGAAGTGGAGGGGGTAGGAGTGGGGGAGTGGGGGTAGGAGTGGGGGAGGAGTGGTGGGGGGAGTGGTGGGGGTAGGAGTGGGGGCTAGGAGTGGGGGCAGTGGTGGAGTGGGGAGGAGTGGGGGGTGAAGTGGGGGAAGTGACAGGTGAAGGAGTGGGGAAATGACATTGTTGACATATGACATTGTTGACATATGACATTGTTGACATATGACATTGTTGACATGTGACATTGTTGACATGTGACATTGTTGACATGTGACATTGTTGCCATTGTTTACATACGGCATGTTGCCATTGTTGACATATAAAATCATTGTTTACATTGTCCCCATCGACTCGATTAAGAGGGTTACGTAAGCACGTTGAAAAGTGGTGTGACGTAAGCGTTGAAAAAAACTTGGTTTCTCGGGGGGTTTGAACCCGAACCCTTTGACTTACTAAACAGTTAGCTATACCATTCAGATAACTCGCATATTAATTTTAACGTGCAAGATTGGATATAAAAATATATATTTGTTACATCATTATGTTAAAAATAACCTTGAACTACCAGATAATAAAAATGAATGAAAATATGTTGATTTAACGTGACATGCGTTATTAGTTCAGGTCGCGCTTGCTGGCCGCTGCGATATAATATAGATAGGTATACATACGGGGGCGCATGAACATTTTCAGCGCTGTCAATCAGAGTTTCTGAGGCCGTGAAGGAATATCATTGGTAGATATCTGAGTTTTCGAACAATGTATACGAGTAAAATATACAGGGTGCATTAAAAATGTTTATTCTGTCATATTATGAAGTATGATAGAATGATAATGACAAATGACGTATTAACAAAGCTATAAGAACGTGAACTTTGGTGATTTAATCATCAGTATCACGATGACTTCAGACGAGTACAGAAGGAAACTAGAAGAATTCGGTGAGCATGTCCGTCAGTTGAGCAGAGATATAACTTTCTACAAAGAAAAAACTAGAGTATTGAAGCATTTGGAGAATCTGAGTTTGTGGGATAAAGTTTTCAGTTGCCAGAGTAGAAGACCTTCACCAGAAGTACCTGTGTCAAAAATAGATAACAACTCTAAAAATGTCACGACTATCATTAATCATTCTGACAGCCGTTTTGAATGATGTATTCTATACAAACGTACCCACTGATATCAAAATTCTAAAGATATGCTTCGATGATGCAAGAAAAAACTGCAGTCAATCGTCATGGGCAATAATGAAACATGAAGTAGTAAATGATGGACGACTACCGGTGTTTTACAAGGAGATACCAAAAGAAAATAACTCATTCTACAAAATGAAATTCCTATTCAATAATGGAACTCAAGAGGAAAGAGATTGGCAAGCTACACCTTTCAAGGAGACAACAGATGTCAACATAAAAAATGATAAAATGTTTTTAATACTATATTTGATATTAGCAACTATAATCATTTCAATAATTAATTTTTTCATAAAAACTATGAAAAAGTATAGATCATCTTGTAGTACATGAGAAAATAAACAATTCAACAGATATACGAGGTGTTTTAATAAAACTCAATAATAAGAATAATAATATATTTATTGAAGAAACAAAAATTTACAATATTTTTCTACTTGGGTAATACAACATATGTAAACCATTGATGTAATTGATCAACATTTCGTTGGGTGCACATGAATTTTCCATTGGCGTGGTTAGGACAATACGTAATGGTGGGCTGGAAGTTTTCCGTATTCAATGATGAGTCATCATATAGCGTCACATCGTAAATGGTTGGATACACTGCAAGCTCAGCACACTTTGTTTTTAAAAAGTCAGCTTTCTGATTTCCTCTTACATAAATGCACTCAACTGAATGTAGTAGATATTTCTCCAAAATGGCATTCATTTCACTATAGTCAATATCTCCAGACTGATATGATATTCCATGAACAAATTTTTCCAAGTATTGTGTAGTTTTTTTATCTTTTCCGCTCACATCAGCATAAGGTGTTGGAGGCTTGAACAAAAAGTTGGATCTTTGACGACCAATCTGAATTGTCAATTCTTTTGGATGGAAGACGCCATCGAGCGTGAAACCTTGAATGTCAACGAATGCGATTCTCATGATGACCAGCGTTGAAATGGCGAGCACGAACGGTAGTCGACCACTTATATTATGCTTTTCACAACCTCCGTCAGAGGGAAGTACTCTAGCAGACAATCATGCACGATGATGCAATAGGCTTTAGTATCAGCAGGAAATCCTTTAGCAGACTCAATCTCCAGCTTTATATCCACTGTCGATGATTTCATGCTATCTTCCTGCTTCGAGCAATCTATCACGAATAATGCATGATCTTTGAATGCTGAGTAGTCCAAAATTGGATGAACTTGTGTGGAATGTGTATAGCTCGAGTAGAAACTGGTATAGTTGTAGTAGGCAGTGACATAATCGTTTCTATCGAAATCCAACTGCATTCTTTCGTTTGGCCAATATTCTCCATTCAATGATAGTCTGATGCTAGATATGTTGATGTTATCAAAGGTAGTGACATCACTGTCGAGTTTATTGCGTATATTCTTCTGGAAACAAACGATAACGTAACGTGGACGTTCCACTGCGGCGCTGGTTTTAACTGCCCAAATTTCATTCTTTGCACTTTTTGTGAGCGCAGGTAATTCGCTGAGACTCCATTTTCTGAATGGAATCATTATTGGTGTATCATTCTTGATGGGTTGCATCAATTGTAGTTTGATTTCATCGTTGGGAAATATATGCTTGACCTTCAGTACCATACTATCCATCAAAACTTTGACTTTAGTAGTAGTCGTTACACCAGTATTGTTAAGTTCCTTGACAATTACGCTATCTTTATCGTCACGTGCTCGAACTAGACGAATTGTTTGTCTTCCGTAGACAATCGAACTGTAGTCATTGAATACGTTGAAAATGTGCTTGAGGGGTATCAACAAACTGAACGACTTATCCACAGCATTCAGGAACGGTTTTTCGGGGTACGTCCATCCAGCCGTCGCCAAATGTTTGGAGTCCTCAGGTTTACAGCAAAGGAATCCTCGTACAGTACTAACAATTCCAGGATCTCTGATCACTTCTATCTCTCTGGCACTTTGCACATAAGTGCACGAATCGAAAAGAAACGCTCCACAATTGGGAGCCAATGACACGTTACCATCTCCTTCAATATCTAATTTTCCTTTAATTTCCAACAAAGATTCATGCATCGCGAAAAATGCATCTGCTTGATTCACATTAATCTCCACCATATCATTATTATCGAATGATTTCACGTACGGGATGTAGGATCGATACTCTTCCTTCCGGATAGTTTCATCATATTGAGGTCGACGGTAAATATCGAAAATTGGGTTCATCCTTATTTGATTGAACGATGCTGCAGATGTTGTCGGTGATTGCTCAGAATGAACGTACTTGCGTTTTAACATCTCTTACTTTCAATCCAACAGATTGGAGAAAAATAATATTTTCTGGAGAGAGCTGGTCACGTCCCTTGGAAGACCTCGATGATACTGATAAGTTTGAAGTGGGTGGTCCCCTTTTATGCTGAATTACCAAACCCATTTAATGTTCTTTCAAGTCCAAATGCAAAGTACTTTTCTCTCCTCGGAAATTCACAGGTCTGAGATCTTGATCCAACACTCTAACACTGATGTTGGTGATCTCTGCTAAGTTACTTCTCACAGGCAAATAGATGGGGGTATTGGGACGTTCGTTGATTGCGAATCCAGGATCGACTGTAATGGGAAAGCTCAATATAGTATGGGCCGGTCTGTCCCCGTAGAAGGCTCCTTCGGTAATGTTGCAATCGAAATGTAAGCTAGATACTTTAAGAATATTTACTGGTCGATCTGAAGAGTGCACTATACCAGGCTCCAAGATCCTTTTAGAAAACCCTAATAATTCTCCAAAACTATTATCGTTTTCGAAACTGATGGCGTGCAATCGACTATAGATTTCACACTCTAAGGTGTTGTTGTTTGGTTTCAATGAGAAATCTGTATTATTCAAATGCATCTGAATATGACTCTCAATGTTTTCAATCTCATAACAACCTGTTGGCAGCTTGATTTCCTTCAATACTGAACGATTATTATTTTCGTAGTAGTAAAATTTTTCACCGTCGATGTTTGGTATGGAATGGTAAGTGTGAAATCCTAGTACAGCTATGTAATAACTCTTCCTGGGATGTAGTATAATCGGTGTGGAAGGGGTGAAAGAGAACTCGTTGGTAGTACTAGTCAGCGTGAGCAGCTGAGACATGACTGATGACATTACGAGTGGTACAGAAATATTTATAATAAAACCATCATCGACATCATATTATTTATTAATAGATTACGGCCCCTCTACATTTCAAAAAATAATTACAACCGTGACAATCGTACTGTGAACTGACAGGTCCATCCACATGTGTTTGGGCATCTGGCCTATTATAATGAATGAAACATGGTAAACGAATTCTCAAATCGAAATAACACTGATAATCGTTTGGTAATTTATGCCAAACATTCAACAATTCCCATGGTCTAGCATGTTGTATTAAATATTTGATTGGAAATTCCTTCAATTCATCTTCGGAAAAGTCTTGCAACCTCTTCTCACCATGTAGGAATGCTAAAACGGCTTCCATTATTATACAAAAACTTCAAGCAGAGATGTCCACAGTTGATTTGATTATAGTTTTGAAACTGATCGTTGTTGTAGTATAGTTTGATTTTACCCAGATATCGGACAAGTTCTTTCGGTGGCTTCAGACATCCAAATGAATCAAAATACTCAACGATATCATTTATCTTTCTATAAGCTACCCAATGAGTGCCTTGATTCTTCGACACATCTAAATTTAGAATTGCAGTTTCACGTTTACGAGGACCACTGCTTGGCAAATTGTCTCGCATGAAAACGCCTCGAAAATGTGGTATCTTCAAGAACTTTACATACTCTAACAACTCGGTATCATACAACGGTCTATTGGGTAGCTTCATTGGGAGTTTTTTTGTTTTTTTAAATATAAACCAAAACCTCCTTTGGCGTTTTTACGCAAGTACAGTCCTTTACCAATAGCTTCCATGGCTTTATTGTGTCGATGATCTTCTTCCAATTTCTTTTTCGCATTCCTCGCATCGATAATTGTCTTCGCTATCGCACCACTTCCCCCAGCAATGCTACCGAGAGCACCAAGGGCTGCAAAAATTGGCAACAGTGGTAGAATACCTCCAGATTTTGCATTGAAAGGTATGATGCGTGGTATTCTGATTTTATTTTTTCCACCAGCTTGCTTGATGGCGAGTCTAGCAGCTTTCAGAGCAATCGAAGCAGTCTTCTTTAGATTGGTCGGGGGATTCTTCTTCAGAGATTTTCCAATTTTACCCACGATATGTCTTTGGAATGAGCATCCCATACCAAGCTTACGTTTCGCTTTCATTCCGGAAGTAACTAATAAGGCTGCAGCTCTCTCACCAAACTTGGCGTCTGTTGATTTCACTCGTTGCCAAGCAGCGTTTTCCAATACTGAATCGGCTCTGTGACGATCTTCCAGAGACTTGTGCTGCGAGTATGCAATGTCGTGTTGTTTGCAAGCAGCGTCTAGAGGATTAATGCCAGTATCTCCACGAGCCAATCGTTTTTGTAGTTTAGTTCCAGCTGCAAAATAAATGAAATATTAGTAATCGTTTGCATCGTCCAGTAATACGACTTACGTCCACAATACTGATAGCCTCCGGGTAGATGGAGCTCAAAAGGTAACTTGTTTATCAGGGAATTCAAAACACCTTCTCCCTTGTACGAAGACATCGAAAATGATAAAAGTGGAACTGTAACACCTATATTTATAGAATAACATAAACGTCAATCATGTCACAAGATGAAGGTTATTCAACAAGAACAGTCGTTACCTATTGAAAATTTAGATTTTCATACATCATCAACGACCCTTTCTAAACATGGTAAATTATTGCCCAATTCATTTCGAGCAATAGTATGTGGACCAAGTGGTTGTGGTAAGACGAACGTCATGTTGTCAGTAATTTTCAATCCAAATGGTGCAAAATTTGAAAATGTTTACGTGTACTCCAAGTCATTGTATCAACCGAAATATCAACTACTCCAAGAGGTATTGAATGGAGTTAAAGAGGTTGGCTACTTCCCATTCAAGGATAATGATGATATTATAAGTCCATCAGATGCAAAACCCAACTCTATATTCCTATTCGATGATGTAGCGTGTGATTCCCAACAGAAAATCCGGGAATATTTTTCAATGTGTAGACACAAGGATATTGATGCTGCCTACCTTTGTCAGACCTACTCGAAAATACCTAAACAGCTCATACGAGACAACTGTAACCTGATTGTACTATTCAAACAAGATGAAATCAATTTGAAGCACGTATTTGATGAACACGTATCACCAGACATGAGTTTCGAAGACTTTAAACGCTTGTGTTCGAAATGTTGGAATGTTGCATATGGTACTTTTGTGATTGTCAAAGATTTTGATATAAATGATGGTAGATATCGTCAAGGGTTTGATAAATATATAAAAATATAAGTACCATATACCATCAGATCATTCCCCATCATGATGTCGTTAAGTCGTGTTGGCACACACAAATACAAAAAGCGCAGCAAACTGATTAAACGTGCTGCCTCCCCCTCTGATCCTGATTTAAACAAAGACGATCAAATAGCTGCACGCAAACGCAAAATTGCAGAGCTCACCCGTTCCATTAGGAAAAAGTACTTGGCATTGAAACTAGGTAGATCGGAAAAAGATGAATCGCTCATCAGAATGTTCAAACCCATTTCGGAGCCACTACATGAGATTGTTAAATCCTCAAAGATCAATAATGCATTGAGAAGTATAAAAAAAGAAGAATCACCTGAACTAAAGAAAGAAGAGGTAGAAGAAAAGGAAAGAGTAGGACAAGAACAAACACAATTTCTCCCAATGGAAGAAGTAGGCAGAATAAGTGCGAGCACAAGTGGACAAGATAATGATGATGAAGTTTTTCACGAAAATATACCTGAACAAAATATTTCAGATAATGTTATGGATGAATATCTAGATCAATATCCGGTCATGTCACATCCATATATCAAAGATCATTGGTCATATAGTGAAAAAATAGATACAATGTATGGACCAACTTATGATCCCCAAACATCAAAATGGTATCTAGGAACACAATTAATTGACTTTGATAAAAGGACTGGCTTTATCAAGATTGAAGGTAAACAGATACGAGGAACCCCAGGACTGTATAAGCTCATCTTCTATGATGATCCTACGGATTTTAACGAAGAAGATGTGCAAGCTTACAGGGCGCTATTGAAATTGAGTGATCGCTATATTAATAAAGATGGAAGACTCAAAGGTTCTACGAGATGGAAATACACAGAAATCATAAAACCGCTCATAATGGAGTTGCGAAAAGGTAGAAGACGTTCAACGACTGGTAATGGTTTGACATTAACGTACAATGAAAAACCGGTGGAGTATATTTATTGGGATGATCCAAATGAACTCGTTGATCGTTTGAAGCTGTTGATAGCTTCCAAGGCAGCTGGAAACACCTCACTCGATAATGAAATAGTTGCCATAATCAATGAACTTCGGGAAGCTGGCTATATATACTAATAACACTGACAATGATGAGTCATTTGAACAATGAGTCTGAACAAGTTCGGACACAGATATGCTCCACATGAAGCTAGCAATAACAGTATTGAATTGACTCATTTGAGAAAACAATTTGTATCACATGATATTATAATAAAGAATTTAACTGATGCATTGAGTTTGATTGACAACAAAATAAATAAATTTGAAGAATTCATTTCGAGGAACCCTCCAACGGCCAGTGAACATATGTCAACGAAAAAGTATGTAGATGATGTGATTTCACAAATTAAATTTGATTTCAAGTTGGCCATTGATAAATATACTAAAAAAGTGCGAGGGGTACTCGATGAAAAAGTGAGTAAAGTTGAAATTGATAAGCTTAATACGAAACTTAATGAAAAAATCAGTAGTCACGCAAACAGTTCTACAAACCGCATTGATGCACTACAAAATCAAATGATCAATGCCTTGAAAAATATCGAAGGATCAATAAATAGACTTAATAGTAAAAATACCCTTTGATAGTATGGCTTCAACAGACAAGATTCAACTCGTTGATGAGCTTCATGCATCAGCCCGCAAGACTTACCCTAGACGACGAACTATCATCAAGGGCTTAGATGATTTATGGCAAATTGACTTGGCCGAAATGAGACCTTATGCACATCAAAATAAAGGTTTCAAAATGATTTTGGTAGTTATCGACTGTTTTTCTAAATACCTATGGACACGCCCACTCAAAACTAAGACGGGTGAAGAGATCACTAAATCTTTTGCGGATATACTGCACCAAGCTAATCGTATACCAAAAAATCTGCAATCAGATCAAGGAACAGAATTTTTCAATATTAAATTTCAGAACTTGATGAAAAAATATAATATAAACCACTATAATACATTCACTGTGAAAAAGGCTGCCATTGCTGAACGGGTGATAAGAACACTCAAAAATAAACTCTACAAGTATTTTAGTCTGAATGGAAAATACAGATGGATTGATGTATTGTCAAAAATTACCAAACAATATAATGACACCAAGCACAGTAGGACTAGATTGAAACCTACTGAAGTGAACAAGTCTAACGAGAAAGAGATTTTACGTCAGAGATATAGTCATTTAAAAATTGCTGGTCCACGTAAGCTCAAAGTTGATGATATCGTGCGGATATCCAAGTCCAAACATATTTTCGAAAAAGGGTACACGCCAAATTGGACGACAGAGTTATTCAAAATCATTAAAGTTAAAATAACCAATCCTGTAACATACTTACTCGAAGACATGCATGGTCAGCCAATCAGCGGTGCTTTCTATGAGGAGGAATTGCAGAAAACCAAGAATCCCGACATTTACCTCATAGAAAAAGTATTGAGAAGAAAGGGAAAGAAAATGTACGTCAAGTGGTTAGGACTCGACAAAAAACATAACAGTTGGATAGAAGACGTCGATTTAGTATAGAATGGAAAACACGAACAAAGTTCTGCAGTCAGGGGGGCCTTTTCATCTCCATCATCAAGAATCACAGTTCGGATAAGTCTGGTAAAGAAGGAGGGGGATATAAATATATGCATGAAGTTGATTTTAGTCTCATTCAAGTTTGTATCTAGCTATGTCGAGTCAAGATAGTGCTAGTATGCTAGATGTAAGTGACGTCGAGTTAACACCATCACCGCCAGCATCATTTAGCATCTGATGGAGACGAGCTGTTGGAAATGTTCGAGAGCAAAAATTACAATTGGTCTTTCAATAACTGATGTCATTGCTGATATGGAATATCAAGTGACATTGACACAAGTCAAAGTTTGAAGGAACATTTAAAATCTTTACTATCAAAGTTAATTTCATTTTACGAATAATTTGTATTTTTTTTTTTAATAAAATTGTTGATTTATGCATGTGTTTTTTTAATATCGATCTCTCTTTACACTCAAATAAAACTCAAAAATAAAACAATTTTTTTTATTAACTTACACATATGATAACATAATTTTAGTTTACACAGTAGATTACATAAAAATAGGTTACATAAAATTTTTTTTTTTTTTTTTTTTTATTTTTTTTTAATTATAAAAGTGGAACAGAATGAAATTATAAAAATAATGATGTCAGGAATGAGGAATATGTAAAGTTATTATTTTTTATATCTCTACGCAAACGGTTCTAAATCTAATTATTCTATACTGTAATGACCCCATGGTAGCGTGTTAAATGATCCCAAAATTAAATATCTTTTATCATCCTCAGGGCTTAAAGCAATTTTCGATTGTTCTATGCTAAATACGTCATGTTTATAGGATCGAATTGTGCACTGTGTAATATTTTTATGTTTAAATGTTTTAAGACAATCTACGTAATCTTCAAATGTCAATTTATTTTTGACAACATTATATTTTACCCCCTTAGACTTTTTAGTGACGTTTTTATCTCCCTGAATTTTAAACGCGTACATTTTTGATCGTAACCCAACAAAATGCGTAATGATTTTGCCGTTGGCTTCATCTTTCATAAGACCCGGTATTTTTTTGTTAAGTAACGGGATATTGTATATATTATTTCCACTATAATCGGAGGTATCAAATTTTTCGATATACCTACCGATTATGTCTTTGTAAACATTGATATTCATTATTTTGTAGAAGAAACTATCGGTGTCCGTGTAGTTTATGATACAATTGTTCACCCCTAGGGTGGGGAGCATAAAATTATAGTGGAAATCATACATACACGTTTTTGAAATGTCGAGAATGGACATTCCAATATATAGGGGTTTATCGAAAAGTAATTCAGACTTTTTTAGTTCGATAGCCATTAGATTTTCATCAAAAATTGATCTATTGTGAAATCTCGCGCTAGAAATTAAATTTTTTGCCCCGTAACGACCCTCGTATGAACTTACTAACTTTACTACCCTATGTAAGCGTTTATTTTCCATTGTTTTGCCAAACACCGCGTTGTTCGCGAGTTTAAACTGATTCTTTGCAAATGAACTGGTAGCTGTAGTCCTTAAACGAGTGTTTAGCTCGATATAGGGCTTCAACCATGCAGATTGTTTAAATTTTAAAACGCGATGTATCTTTTTAAGTATTAAACCATGCGCCAAAGCCTGTTTTAAATTTCGGTAATGTATAACATATTTTTCTTTATTATGTAGTGTAGTCATTAATTTCGGTAATTTTGATCCGGGTGGTACGCGGTGTTCAGCACAAAAGGGAAAGTCCTTATGCAAATCGTGCAACTCTTTAGGATATTCTAAATCAACCTGCAGGATGTATCCTTCTTCTGCATCGTCAGGTATCTGAGAGATGTCAATATTTGTTTCCACCCATTGAAAGTCATCGTATGGCAGAGGTTGAGACATAGCCCACCCATACAAATTATTAACATCAAGGTAAAATAGATAACTTGTCGGCTTGGTGGAATCGTATGTTTCCATATACTCATTGTTTGCCTCCGTATATCGATTACTGCAAACCGATATTCCTCCTCTAATACCAGCTTCAATGAACAATATCATATCCACATCCTTTATAAGTTTGAGTTTACATTTAGTATACTTTAACATGCAGTCCCACGTATACCCAGGCATAGTATAATACCATGCCGGATCTAAACCATAAACTTTCAAAGCAGTCTCTCTAAAATTTTCCATAACGTCTGCCAAAAGAAGGATATCTGTGCGAAGGTATAAGTCGCTATATTCCCCCAAGTTTTTAATCCCGAACGATTGCCAAACGTTTTGCGCATGACCATACTTCTCTTCACTAATATGCTCGTCATTTAGTTTATTGTAAAATTGTTTTTTAGATGGTAGTTGAATGTCATTTAATTTATCCAAGTTGTTTATATAATCATAGGGGAAAACACCTTTTTTTGTTATTAATTTAAAATTTTCTTCATTTAAATAGCTGAATTCTTTTTTTAAATTTTGCAAGTTTTCGACTTTTAGAGTGCTCACCAATTCGTCAAGACTGGCTCCCATAAATCTACAAGAATCTATAAATCTAAATTTGATGTTAGTCTCCGAGTCGTATTGAGTGAATGATATATATTTTTCCATATTAACGGGAAGTACACTCACTTGTCCACGCTTGGCAATGTCTTTTATAATAAAATGACTATCGTAGCCCGAAAGATTGTGAAATGCAATTGGCACAATAAATAATTTTTGAAATTGTAAATTGCATACTTGATGCGCCCAACCTCGAAAAGCTGCCGTAAAGTGATCATGATCACGAACAATAATATCTTTAATACCAAAAGGCTTTTCACATATGTGACATACCTTGGCATTAATGACATCAGGCTTTTCCACCATTGGGATTATATTTTTGATTTTTGATTGAATAAAACTGGCTAAATTTGACAATTGGTCGGCGAACCATTGCATGCAATCATCCCCCTGATAGCTATTGAAATAGGAAAGACTATCATCGTAAGAACATTTAAAATAGTAACCTGCATTAAAAGCCCGATGCTTTTGATATTTGACAGTTTTTTCGGAAACCTTATCATTACAATCTACCAACTGCGATTCAAAGTCTGCATAAATTAAAAAAGGACACTTTTGTTTATAAACGAAATTTCTAAACTCTACATAATCATATTTAGGAAATGAAATTTTACAGTCATTAACATTTTGACAAACCTTTTCATGTTCGTTTAATTTATCACAGCTTGAAAAATAATTTAAACATCTGTCGCACAAGAATTTTTTATGATCATATTTGTTGAGTTGACTTGAAATTAATCTAGACAAATGTTTTATCCAAACATAATGATATTTGATTTCAACATTTTCATTGTCGATGGGTGGCGCTTCATAATCATTTAATTTCCGAAAATACTGATCTTGTATTAGTAACAAATTGACGTGACGTTTCATTTTATTTTTGGTTAAAAACGCAGGTATAACCATGTAAAATGATCTCTTCTCTGTTTCGATCAATTCTAAAGCATAGATGTTAACTGAAATTTCGTTTAGTTTCTCGAACTTTGAAATTTGATTTAATTTAATTGGAATTTCCAACCCCTTTATATTTAGAACGGTGTCATAATGCGGATACTTACTTAATCGTTGTGGGTCTTTTGTGACTGGATATAAAGCGCTTACGATGCTCCAAAAGAAACATGCTTGGTCTGCATTTTGAACGTTTACGCAAGCATGTTTCTTTAAAATTTGATCTGGTAATTTAATGAAAGATGAACCGTTGCCGACCTCATATTTATTTATAGCTACTTCTAATAAAACGATTTTACTAAGTGCCCAACCACTATTTTTTTCAGAAAATTCTGATAATTTATTTAATATAACATCGACTACATTATCATTAAACCACTGTGCTAAATCCGATCCTGCATCTACAACAGCATTTGGAGTAATGAAAAACTTTCGATCTAATAATTCGTCACTTGACTGCTGCTTTATAAAATCCCCCCAAAAGGTTGTATTTATTTTTAGCATAGGCATTGTTTTTAAAATATTATTAACTCTACATTTAAATAAATGAAACGCGTCTTTTAAAAAATCTTTAATTTCTTTATGTTGTAAATTTATTATAACTCCCGTTCTAATTCTACTGTCGAAAATAGCAATCACATCTTCCCACTTAACTCTACTACCTCGTTTTAACCCTAAACCTACCTTGTTGGACATCGCTTTAATTAAACATCTCATCCGTTTTAATTCAGCGATTTTCGTATGAATTTTACGTTTTTCTCCAACAGAAAATTTAATTTTTTTAAAAGCTAGCGCACATTTTCTAATATGTTTGGCAATTAATTTTAAAGAGACATTAGCAAGATCATCGGAATAATTTTGATGTAACTTTTTAATAGTTTCGGTAACTTTGGACGACATTATAAACCACTTTTATAATTAAAAAAGAAAAAAAAATTTGCTTACTAATTTTCTATGGATGTTTCGGATTAAATTTCTTTAATTTCAAATGCCGCAGCCAAATGGAGACGACCACAATCGTAAGATCCTTGGTATGTTAAGCTGTATTTCCCTTTCTCGAAATGGCTAATATACGGCTTATAAGTAGCAGTCACTCTGTTGGGTAGGAAGGTGACTTTATCACCCAAGTCAAGAAGAACGCTTGTACCATATGGTGTTTTGGTTATTTTTGCAGCATAAATTGCTTGAGGAACTCCTATTGGTAGCTCCTGCAGCTTTACTATAGGTTTCCGTGCTGTAATGGAGGAAACTTCGTTTAATTTTTCCAAATTCATCTAATAAAATTTTTACAAATAAGAATATTTTGTGAGACAAAACACAACAATAATTGAAACTTACTTTTTTCTTCTTGTAGCACTTGAACGCACAAATCTATCACCGTTTAATGTAAATAGTCAAATGGTACTAAACCGTATGGCTTTCTCCTTTTTATATCTTTAATATTGATACATAATGCTTATTTTATAACAAAGGAAATTACGAGTGTGACATTTTTTTAGATAAGCAATTTCTGGAAGCTTCTAGAACTGCTGAGTCGCAAAAATGGTTCAAGTAGAAGTCAGCGGAAATGACGCATGTAACTCACGTTAAATCAACATATTTTCATTCATTTTTATTATCTGGTAGTTCAAGGTTATTTTTAACATAATGATGTCACAAATATATATTTGTATATCCAATCTTGCACGATAAAATTAATATGCGTAGTAGCTACATGGTATAGCTATCCGTTTAGTAAGGCAAAGGATTAAGGTTCGAACCTCCGAGAAGCCAAGTTTTTTTCAACGCTTACGTCACACCACTTTTCAACGTGCTTACGTAACCCTCTTAATCGAGTCGATGGGGACAATGTAAACAATGATGTTATATGTCAACAATGGTAACAATGGCAACATGCTGTATGTAAACAATGGCAACAATGTCACATGTCAACAATGTCACATGTCAACAATGTCACATGTCAACAATGTCATATGTCAACAATGTCATATGTCAACAATGTCATATGTCAACAATGTCATTTCCCCACTCCTTCACCTGTCACTTCCCCCACTTCACCCCCCACTCCTCCCCACTCCACCACTGCCCCCACTCCACCACTCCTAGCCCCCACTCCTACCCCCACCACTCCCCCCACCACTCCTCCCCCACTCCTACCCCCACCACTTCCCCCACTCCTACCCCCTCCACTTCCCCCACTCCTCCCCCCACTCCTTTGCGCTTGAACCGGTGTTGTTTAACTACTGTGAGTCT